>OX595855.1:10218060-11488726 GCA_951392215.1 Epirrita christyi | reverse complement strand
GGAAAAAGACTTAGTAAAATTTTAATGATTTTTTTTTTATTTAAATTGTTTTTTTAACCCCTTTTAAACCAACAGCCAGACGCGAGCTGCTTGCAGCTCGCGCACCTTTTCCCTCAAAAGGACTCTGAAAAATTTTGAATGGAAAAAGACTTAGAGAAATTTTGATGAATTTTTTTTTTCCGAAATATTTTTTTAACCCCTTGTAAAAACTCCCCCTCGCGAGCTGCTTGCAGCTCGCGCACCACGCTCCATCTAGTCAATATACTATAAAGCTAAATTACGGTGACTCACTCATTGACATGATTGTTCTCCTAGAAGGAGCCGTTTTAGAGGTGGGGTGTGTATGGGGGAAGTGTTCGGCTCTTCCATGCGACCAGGAATTAGGCAATGACGTTTCGAAAAATCCAAGATGGCCGCCTTCGGCAAACGCATCTCCGCGACGGTGGCAGCTGGAAACCTCGGAGATGGCTCGAACGAAAGAGGGTATCGAGAAATTGAAAAAAAAATGTTTAAAAAAAAAAAAAACAAGATGGCCGCCCCGGAATCGGCGTTCGAAATTCGGCCGTTTTCAGACCCCACTTTGAAGAGTTACATTGTTCTACCGAATTTGCCATATGACAAAACTGCTGATGCAGAAACGTTGCCAGTGTCCTGTAGTATGTTGAAAAATTATCAACTGTCAAAAATTAAAGATGGCGGATGGCGCGGCGGCCATCTTGTGAAATGATCAAATTCGGCAAATTTTTAAAGCGAAAATTGGGACTGATGGCAACACCTGAGCGCGATGGTTCGTATGGGGCGGTCGTGTGGAACGATGAAAAGATTTTTATGGTAAAAAAAAACTCCCCATTTTTCGGGTAATTTCGGAGATTTTACCCGAAAAATTGAAAAGTAGAAATAATGACATTTCTAATCAAAATTTGGTGCAACATCGAAGAGGAGGTCCATGCGAATGACTTTTGACCATTCCGGTTGCTTCGAGTTGGCAACACTGGGCGCGAGCAATGTTCGCATTTTTGGGTCAGACTCTACTTTGAGGAGTTACTTTGTTCTACCGAATTCGCCGGATGAAAAAACTGTTGATGCAGAAACATTGCCAGTATCCTGTAGTATATAGGAAAACTATCAGCTGTCAAAGATTAAAGATGGTGGATGGTGTGGCCAACTATTTGTGAAATTGAACAGTTTTAAACTGAAAAAATTGGCTGTTGGCAACACCTGAGCGGGATAGTTTGTATGAGGCGAATGTAGGCCAGGCAGTATAGTGTTGCACGAAAAAAAAAAACTCCCCACTTTTCGGGTAATTTCGGAGATTTTACCCGAAAACATGAAAAGTAGAAATAATGACATTTCTGATCAAAATTTGGTGAAACATCGAAAAGGAGGTCCATGCAAATGACTTACGACCATTTCAGTCACTTCGAGTTGGCAACACTGGGCGCGAGCGATGTTCGCATTTCTTGGGTCAGACTCTACTTTGAGGAGTTACTTTGTTCTACCGAATTCGCCGGATGAAAAAACTGATGATGCAGAAACATTGGTAGTATCCTGTAGTATATAGAAAAACTATGACATCTTAGAAATTAAAGATGGCGGACGGTGTAGCCAACTCTTTAAGTTGCCAATTTTCAAGTCGAAATAAATGGCATATAGCTACATCTGAGCCGGGTGACTTGTATGGAGGGTTTGTGTAGAATGATGAAAAGTGTTGCCTGGTATAGTTTTTTAAATTTTTTGTTCAAAATTTTTTTTTTGAAAAATTTGTTTTTTGACCCCATGGAAACCAACAGCCAGACGCGAGCTGCTTGCAGCTCGCGCACCTTCTCCCCCAAAAGGACTCTGACAAATTTTGAAGGAAAAATGACTTAGAGAAATTTTGATGAAAATTTTATTGATGAAAATTTTTTGTTCAAAATTTTTTTTTGAAAAAATTTTTTTTTAACCCCTTTGAAACCAACAGCCAGACGCGAGCTGCTTGCAGCTCGCGCACCTTCTCCCTCAAAAGGACTCTGACAAATTTTGAATGAAAAAATATCTTTGTTGGAAAAAGACTTAGTAAAATTTTGTCAAAATATTTTTTTTTAATTTTTTTTTAACCCCTTGGAAACCAACAGCCAGACGCGAGCTGCTTGCAGCTCGCGCACCTTCTCCCCCAAAAGGACTCTGAAAAATTTTGAACGAAAAAACACTTAGAGAAATTTTATTCGAAAAAGTTTTTGTCGAAAATTTTTTTTTTTTAATTTTTTTTTTAACCCCTTTTAAAAACTCCCCCTCGTGAGCTGCTTGCAGCTCGCGCACCTTTTCCCTCAAAAGGACTCTGAAAAATTTTGAATGGAAAAAGACTTGGAGAAATTTTGATGAAAATTTTTTGTTCAGAATTTTTTTTTTGAAAATTTTTTTTTAACCCCTTGCAAACCAACAGCCAGACGCGAGCTGCTTGCAGCTCGCGCACCTTCTCCCTCAAAAGGACTCTGACAAATTTTGAATGGAAAAATATCTTTGTTGGAAAAAGACTTAGTAAAATTTTGTCAAAATATTTTTTTTTAATTTTTTTTTAACCCCTTGGAAACCAACAGCCAGACGCGAGCTGCTTGCAGCTCGCGCACCTTCTCCCCCAAAAGGACTCTGAAAAATTTTGAACGAAAAAACACTTAGAGAAGTTTTATTCGAAAAAGTTTTTGTTGAAAATTTTTTTTTTTAAATTTTTTTTTTTAACCCCTTGTAAAAACTCCCCCTCGCGAGCTGCTTGCAGCTCGCGCACCACGCTCCATCTAGTCTATATATTATAAAGCTAAATAACGGTGACTCATTGATACGGTTGTTCTCCTAGAAGGAGTCGGTTTAGGGGGGGGGTATGTTTGGGGGAAGTTTAGGGGGGGTCAATCTCACCAGGAATTAGGCATTGACATTTCGAAAAAACCAAGATGACAGCTGTCAGATTTGACAGCTCCTAAACGGTTACAGGTAGGGTTTTCAAAATGGGAGGGTAGAAAGAGGGGGAGAAAAAATTAAAAAAAATTGAAAAAAAAAAAAAAAAAAAAAGATGGTGGCTTCGGAATTTGACTTTGAATTTTACCGATTTTCATACTCCACTTTGGCGGGGTGCTTTGTTCTGGCAACATTGGCGTACGGTGAATCTGTTTTGCTTCAATAATTGCCAGTATCCTGTAGAATGACGTGTAAGTACGGCTTTTTCGAAATTCAAAATGGCGGACGCTGTGGCGGCCATTTTGTAAAAAGCAAAAATTTTCCAAATTTTCCAACCCGAAAATGACGCTGTTGGCAACACCCGAGCCGGACGACTTGTATCGGGCGGTCGTGTAGAACGGTGAAGAGTGTTGCCTGGCGAGAAAATTTTCCCCATTTTTCGGGTAATTTCCGAGATTTTCCCCAAAAAGGTGAAAAGTAGAAATAATGACATTTTTAATCAAAATTTGATGCAGTATCGTTGAAAAGGTCCATGCGAATGACATTTGACCAATTTTGTTCCCCTCAGCTGGCAACACTGGAATCAGGCGAACTTTATTTATTTTTGGGCCCGACTTTTACGCGAGCTCTAGATTCCTTCTACGAAAGTTTCCAAATTTAAATTTTGTTTATGCAGAAACCTTGTCGGTGAACTGCTTAATATGGGAAAACTATACGTTTTTTGAAATTTTTGAATACGGACAATTTGGTGGCCATATTGTAAAAAGACAAAATTTTCAAAATTTTCCATGTGAAAAATGAGGCATTTGGCAACACCCGAGCCGGACGACTTGTATGGGGCGGTTGTGTAGAACGATGAAGAGTGTTGCCTGGCTAGAAAATTTTCCCCATTTTTCGGGTAATTTCCGAGATTTTCCCCAAAAAAGTGAAAATTAGAAATATTGACATTTTGAATCAAAATTTGATGTGGTATCGTTTAAAAGGTCCATGTGAATGACATTTGACCATTTTTGTCGCTTTCAATTTGGCAACACTGGGAAAAAGCAAACTTTTTAAGTTTTGGGCCCGACTCTTACGCGAGCTCTAGATTCCTTCTACGAAAGTTTCCAAATTCAAATTTTGTGTATGCAGAAACCTTGTCGTTGAACTGCTTAATATGGGAAAACTATACGTTTTTTGAAATTTTTGAATACGGACAACATAGCGGCCATTTTGTAAAAAGACGAAATTTTCAAAATTTTCCAAGTGAAAAATGAGGCTGTTGGCAACACCCGAGCCGGACATTTTGTATGAAGCTATTGTGTAAAACGATGAAAAGTGTTGCCTGGATTAAAAAAAATCCCCATTTTCCGGGTATTTTCCGAGATTTTCCCCAAAAACCTGAAAAGTAAAAAAAAATACAATTTGAATCAAAATTTGATGAGGTATCGTTTAGAAGCTCTATGCGAATGACATTTGACTATTTTCGTTCCCCTCAGCTGGCAACACTGGGAGCAGTCGAAGGTGTTATTTTTGGGCCCAACTCGGCTACTTTCCTTTTTTTTCCACTACGAAAGTTGCCATGCGCAAATTCTGAGTATGCACAAGTGTTGCCACTGAACTTCTCCATCTTGGTTATTTTATTCGTTTTTTCGAAATTCAAAATGGTGGATGCTGTGGCGGCCATTTTGTAAAAAGACGAAATTTTCTGAATTTTACAACTGGAAAATGAGGCTGTTGGCAACACCCGAACCGGAAGACTTGTATGGGGCGGTTGTGTAGAACAGTAAAGAGTGTTGCCTGGCGAGAAAATTTTTCCCATTTTTCGGGTAATTTCCGAGATTTTCCTCAAAAAGGTGAAAAGTAGAAATAATGACATTTTATATCAAAATTTGATGTAGTATCGTTGAAAAGGTCCATGCAAATGACATTTGACCATTTTTGTCCCCCTCAGCTGGCAACACTGGGATCAGGCGAACTTTGTAATTTTTGGGCCCGACTCGGCTACTTTCCTTATTTTTCCACTACGAAAGTTGTCATGCGCAAATTCTGAGTATGCACAAGTGTTGCCACTGAATTGTTCCATATGGGAAAATTATTGGTTTTTTGAAATTCAAAATGGCGGACGCTGTGGCGGCCATTTTGTAAAAAGCAGAAATTTTCCAAATTTTCCAAGTGAAAAATGAGGCTGTTGGCAACACCCGAGCCGGATATGTTGTATAAGGTCATTGTGTAAAACAATGAAAAGTATTGCCTGGTGAAAAAAAAATCCCCATTTTCCGGGTATTTTCCGAGATTTTTCATAAAATGTAAAAAAAAAAAAAAATGGTATTTTGAATCAAAATTTGATGTAGACTTGAAGGAGAGGACCATGAGAGTGACTTTTGACTATTTTGGTTGCATTGAGTTGGCAACACTGGGAGCATGCGAGTAGTGAAATTTTCGGGTCCGACTCGGCTACGAGCTCAAGTTTCCTTTTACCAATGTTGCCATATGGCAATTCTGTTTATGCAGAAATGTGGCCAGTGCCCTGCTTAATCTTTGACATTCTATTCGTTATTTCAAAATAAAAGATGGCGGACGCTGTGGCGGCCATTTTGTAAAAAGATGAAATTTTCTGAATTTTACAACTGGAAAATGAGGCTTTTGGCAACACCCGAGCTGGACAACTTGTATGGAGTTGTTGTGTAAAACGATGAAAAGTGTTGCCTGGTTAAAAAAAAATCCCCATTTTTCGGGTATTTTCCGAGATTTTCCATAAAATGTAAAAAAAAAAAAAATGGTATTTTGTATCAAAATTTGATGATGACTTGAAGAAGAGGACCATGTGAGTGACTTTTGACTATTTTGGTTGCAGTGAGTTGGCAACACTGGGAGCATGCGAGTAGTGAAATTTTCGGGTCCGACTCGACTACGAGTTCAAGTTTCCTTCTACCAAAGTTGCCATATGGCAATTCTGTTTATGCAGAAATGTTGCCAGTGCACTGCTTCATCTTTAATATTCTATTCGTTTTTTCAAAATAAAAGATGGCGGTCGCTGTGGCGGCCATTTTGTAAAAATATGAAATTTTCCAAATTTTCCAAGTGAAAAATGAGGCTGTTGGCAACTCCCGAGCCGGACAACTTGTATGGGACGGTTGTTTAGAATGACAAAAAGTGTTGCCTGGTGAAAGAAAAATCACCATTTTCCGGGTATTTTCCGAGATTTTCCGCAAAAACATGAAAATAATATAAATTATGACAGTATGGATTACAATTTGATGCGGTATTGCAGAGGAAATCCATACTGAACCGTTACCAGTATCAAGAGCTGTTTCCCGGTCAAAACGATTTCCTCCATTTATTGAGTAATAACAATATAAAAAAAGTTGGAATTTCAATTCAGAAATTTGACTTTGAGATTTTTTTTTTGTTTTATTACCACGCGAGCTGCTTGCAGCTCGCGCCTCAATGAAAATTATCGAACAAAAAATAAACAAATTACCTACACAAAAAAAAATCTAATCACATGCCATAGTATACACTGGTCCTCGGTAGGTTGTTAGGTTTTTTTTTTTATACTATTTCATAGTTTTTGCACGCAAAAAAACTTCTAATCAAATGCCATAGTATGTAGAGGTTGTAGGGGTTTAAAGGGGTTTGTAGGGGTTTGTAGGGGTTGTAGGGTTTGTAGGGGGTTGTAGGGGCTTGTAGGGGTTGTAGGGGTTTTTAGGGGTTGTAGGGGATTGTAGGGGTTTGTAGGGGTTTGTAGGGGTTTTTAGGGGTTGTAGGGGTTTGTAGGGGTTTGTAGGGGTTTCTAGGGGTTGTAGGGGTTTGTAGGGGTTTGTAGGGGTTTTTAGGGGTTGTAGGGGTTTGTAGGGGTTTTAGGGGTTTGTAGGGGTTTGTAGGGGTTGTAGGGGTTTGTAGGGGTTTGTAGGGGTTTGTAGGGGTTTCTAGGGGTTTGTAGGGGTTGTAGGGGTTTGTAGGGGTTTTTAGGGGTTGTAGGGGTTAGTAGGGGTTTGTAGGGGTTTTTAGGGGTTGTAAGGGTTTGTAGGGGTTTGTACGGGTTTGTAGGGGTTTTTAGGGGTTGTAGGGGTTTGTAGGGGTTTGTAGGGGTTGTAGGGGTTTGTAGGGGTTTGTAGGGGTTTTAGGGGTTTGTAGGGGTTTGTAGGGGTTGTAGGGGTTTGTAGGGGTTTGTAGGGGTTTCTAGGGGTTGTAGGGGTTTGTAGGGGTTGTAGGGGTTTTTAGGGGTTTGTAGGGGTTTGTAGGGGTTTTTAGGGGTTGTAGGGGTTTGTAGGGGTTTGTAGGGGTTGTAGGGGTTTGTAGGGGCTGTAGGGGTTTGTAGGGGTTTGTAGGGGTTTGTAGGGGTTTCTAGGGGTTGTAGGGGTTTGTAGGGGTTGTAGGGGTTTGTAGGGGTTTGTAGGGGTTTTTAGGGGTTGTAGGGGTTGTAGGGGTTTGTAGGGGTTTGTAGGGGTTTTTATGGGTTGTAGGGATTTTTAGGGGTTTGTAGGGGTTTGTAGGGGTTGTAGGGGTTTGTAGGGGTTTGTAGGGGTTTTTAGGGGTTGTAGGGGTTTGTAGGGGTTTTTAGGGGTTGTAGGGGTTTGTAGGGGTTTGTAGGGGTTTGTAGGGGTTTGTAGGGGTTGTAGGGGTTTGTAGGGGTTTGTAGGGGTTTGTAGGGGTTTCTAGGGGTTATAGGGTTTTGTAGGGGTTGTAGGGGTTTGTAGGGTTTTGTAGGGGTTGTAGGGGTTTGTAGGGGTTTGTAGGGGTTGTAGGGGTTTGTAGGGGTTTGTAGGGGTTTGTAGGGGTTGTAGGGGTTTGTAGGGGTTGTAGGGGTTTGTAGGGGTTTTAGGGGTTTGTAGGGGTTTGTAGGGGTTGTAGGGGTTTGTAGGGGTTTGTAGGGGTTTGTAGGGGTTTGTAGGGGTTTCTAGGGGTTGTAGGGTTTTGTAGGGGTTGTAGGGGTTTGTAGGGTTTTGTAGGGGTTGTAGGGGTTTGTAGGGGTTTGTAGGGGTTTGTAGGGGTTTGTAGGGATTTGTAGGGGTTTGTAGGGGTTTGTAGGGGTTTGTAGGGGTTTCTAGGGGTTGTAGGGGTTTGTAGGGTTTGTAGGGGTTTGTAGGGGTTTTTAGGGGTTGTAGGGGTTTGTAGGGGTTTGTAGGGGTTGTAGGGGTTTGTAGGGGTTGTAGGGGTTTGTAGGGGCTTGTAGGGGTTTGTAGGGGTTTGTAGGGGTTTCTAGGGGTTGTAGGGGTTTGTAGGGGTTTGTAGGGGTTTCTAGGGGTTTCTAGGGGTTTGTAGGGGTTTGTAGGGGTTGTAGGGGTTTGTAGGGGTTTTTAGGGGTCGTAGAGGTTTGTAGGGGTTTGTAGGGGTTTTTAGGGGTTTGTAGGGGTTTGTAGGGGTTTGTAGGGGTTTCTAGGGGTTGTAGGAGTTTGTAGGGGTTGTAGGGGTTTGTAGGGGTTTGTAGGGGTTTTTAGGGGTTGTAGGGGTTGTAGGGGTTTTTAGGGGTTTATAGGGGTTTTTAGGGGTTGTAGGGATTTTTAGGGGTTTGTAGGGGTTTGTAGGGGTTGTAGGGGTTTGTAGGGGTTTGTAGGGGTTTTTAGGGGTTGTAGGGGTTTGTAGGGGTTTTTAGGGGTTTGTAGGGGTTTGTAGGGGTTTTAGGGAATTGTAGGGGTTTGTAGGGGTTGTAGGGGTTTGTAGGGGTTTGTAGGGGTTTGTAGGGGTTTGTAGGGGTTTCTAGGGGTTGTAGGGTTTTGTAGGGGTTGTAGGGGTTTGTAGGGGTTGTAGGGGTTTGTAGGGGTTTGTAGGGGTTGTAGGGGTTTGTAGGGGTTTGTAGGGGTTTGTAGGGGTTTCTAGGGGTTGTAGGGTTTTGTAGGGGTTGTAGGGGTTTGTAGGGTTTTGTAGGGGTTGTAGGGGTTTGTAGGGGTTTGTAGGGGTTGTAGGGGTTGTAGGGGTTTGTAGGGGTTGTAGGGGCTTGTAGGGATTTGTAGGGGTTGTAGGGGTTTGTTACAATTACAACAGCAACAAAACAACACGCGAGCTGCATGCAGCTCGCGCCGCACGCAAAATCTAGTCTATATATTATAAAGCTCAATCCCGGTGACTGATTGATATGGTTGTTCTCCTAGAAGGAGTCGTTTTAGGGGGGGGGTTTGTTTGGGGGAAGTTTAGGGGGGGTCAATCTCACCAGGAATTAGGCAATGACATTTCGAAAAAACTAAAATGACAGCTGTCAGATTTGACATCTCCTAAACGGTTATAGGTAGGGTTTTCAAAATGGGAGGGTAGAAAGAAGGCGGGAAAAAATTAAAAAAATTTGAAAAAAAAAAAAAAAAAAACAAGATGGCGGCTTCGGAATTTGACTTTGAATTTTACCGATTTTCATACTCTACTTTGGCGGGGTGCTTTGTTCTGGCAACATTGGCGTACGGTGAATCTGTTCTGCTTTAATAATTGCCAGTATCCTGTAGAATGCCGTGTAAGTACGGCTTTTTCGAAATTCAAAATGGCGGACGCTGTGGCGGCCATTTTGTAAAAAGCAAAAATTTTCCAAATTTTCCAACCCGAAAATGACGCTGTTGGCAACACCCGAGCCGGAAGACTTGTATCGGGCGGTCGTGTAGAACGGTGAAGAGTGTTGCTTGGCGAGAAAATTTTCCCCATTTTTCGGGTAATTTCCGAGATTTTCCCCAAAAAGGTGAAAAGTAGAAATAATGACATTTTAAATCAAAATTTGATGCAGTATCGTTGAAAAGGTCCATGCGAATGACATTTGACCATTTTTGTCCCCCTCAGCTGGCAACACTGGAATCAGGCGAACTTTTTTTATTTTTGGGCCCGACTTTTACGCGAGCTCTAGATTCCTTCTACGAAAGTTTCCAAATTTAAATTTTGTTTATGCAGAAACCTTGTCGATGAACTGTTTAATATGGGAAAACTATACGTTTTTTGAAATTTTTGAATACGGACAATTTGGCGGCCATATTGTAAAAAGACAAAATTTTCAAAATTTTCCATGTGAAAAATGAGGCATTTGGCAACACCCGAGCCGGACGACTTGTATGGGGCGGTTGTGTAGAACGATGAAGAGTGTTGCCTGGCTAGAAAATTTTCCCCATTTTTCGGGTAATTTCCGAGATTTTCCCTAAAAAAGTGAAAATTAGAAATATTGACATTTTGAATCAAAATTTGATGTGGTATCGTTTAAAAGGTCCATGCGAATGACATTTGACCATTTTTGTCGCTTTCAATTTGGCAACACTGGGAAAAAGCAAACTTTTAAAGTTTTGGGCCCGACTCTTACGCGAGCTCTAGATTCCTTCTACGAAAGTTTCCAAATTCAAATTTTGTTTATGCAGAAACCTTGTCGGTGAACTGCTTAATATGGGAAAACTATACGTTTTTTGAAATTTTTGAATATGGTCAATTTGGCGGCCATTTTGTAAAATGACGAAATTTTCAAAATTTTCCAAGTGAAAAATGAGGCTGTTGGCAACACCCGAGCCGGACATTTTGTATAGAGCTATTGTGTAAAACGATGAAAAGTGTTGCTTGGTTTAAAAAAAATCCCCATTTTCCGGGTATTTTCCGAGATTTTCCCCAAAAACCTGAAAAGTAAAAAAAATTACAATTTGAATCAAACTTTGATGAGGTATCGTTAAGAAGCTCCATGCGAATGACATTTGACTATTTTCGTTCCCCTCAGCTGGCAACACTGGGAGCAGTCGAAGGTGTTATTTTTGGGCCCAACTCGGCTACTTTCCTTTTTTTTCCACTACAAAAGTTGCCATGCGCAAATTCTGAGTATGCACAAGTGTTGCCACTGAACTTCTTCATCTTGGTTATTTAATTCGTTTTTTCGAAATTCAAAATGGCGGACGCTGTGGCGGCCATTTTGTAAAAAGCAGAAATTTTCCAAATTTTCCAAGTGAAAAATGAGGCTGTTGGCAACACCCGAGCCGGACATGTTGTATGAAGCCATTGTGTAAAACGATGAAAAGTATTGCCTGGTGAAAAAAAATTCCCCATTTTCCGGGTATTTTCCGAGATTTTCCATAAAATGTAAAAAAAAAAAAAAATGGTATATTGAATCAAAATTTGATGTAGACTTAAAGGAGAGGACCATGAGAGTGACTTTTGACTATTTTGGTTGCATTGAGTTGGCAACACTGGGAGCATGCGAGTAGTGAAATTTTCGGGTCCGACTCGGCTACGAGCTCAAGTTTCCTTTTACCAATGTTGCCATATGGCAATTCTGTTTATGCAGAAATGTGGCCAGTGCCCTGCTTAATCTTTGACATTCTATTCGTTTTTTCAAAATAAAAGATGGCGGACGCTGTGGCGGCCGTTTTGTAAAAAGATGAAATTTTCTGAATTTTACAACTGGAAAATGAGGCTTTTGGCAACACCCGAGCTGGACAATTTGTATGGAGCCGTTGTGTAAAACGATGAAAAGTGTTGCCTGGTTAAAAAAAAAACCCCATTTTTCGGGTATTTTCCGAGATTTTCCATAAAATGTAAAAGAAAAAAAAATGGTATTTTGAATCAAAATTTGATGTAGACTTGAAGAAGAGGACCATGTGAGTGACTTTTGACTATTTTGGTTGCAGTGAGTTGGCAACACTGGGAGCATGCGAGTAGTGAAATTTTCGGGTCCGACTCGGCTACGAGCTCAAGTTTCCTTTTACCAATGTTGCCATATGGCAATTCTGTTTATGCAGAAATGTGGCCAGTGCCCTGCTTAATCTTTGACATTCTATTCGTTTTTTCAAAATAAAAGATGGCGGACGCTGTGGCGGCCATTTTGTAAAAAGATTAAATTTTCTGAATTTTACAACTGGAAAATGAGGCTTTTGGCAACACCCGAGCTGGACAACTTGTATGGAGCCGTTGTGTAAAACGATGAAAAGTGTTGCCTGGTTAAAAAAAAATCCCCATTTTGCGGGTATTTTCCGAGATTTTCCATAAAATGTAAAAAAAAAAAAAATGGTATTTTGAATCAAAATTTGATGTAGACTTGAAGAAGAGGACCATGTGAGTGACTTTTGACTATTTTGGTTGCAGTGAGTTGGCAACACTGGGAGCATGCGAGTAGTGAAATTTTCGGGTCCGACTCGGCTACGAGCTCAAGTTTCCTTCTAACAAAGTTGCCATATGGCAATTCTGTTTATGCAGAAATGTTGCCAGTGCACTGCTTCATCTTTAATATTCTATTCGTTTTCTCAAAATAAAAGATGGCGGTCGCTGTGGCGGCCATTTTGTAAAAATATGAAATTTTCCAAATTTTCCAAGTGAAAAATGAGGCTGTTGGCAACTCCCGAGCCGGACAACTTGTATGGGGCGGTTGTTTAGAATGACAAAAAGTGTTGCCTGGTGAAAGAAAAATCACCATTTTCCGGGTATTTTCCGAGATTTTCCGCAAAAACATGAAAATAATATAAATTATGACAGTATGGATTACAATTTGATGCGGTATTGCAGAGGAAATCTATACTGAACCGTTACCAGTATCAAGAGCTGTTTCCCGGTCAAAACGATTTCCTCCATTTATTGAGTAATAACAATATAAAAAAAGTTGGAATTTCAATTCAGAAATTTGACTTTGAGATTTTTTTTTTGTTTTATTACCACGCGAGCTGCTTGCAGCTCGCGCCTCAATGAAAAATATCGAACAAAAAACAAACAAATTACCTACACAAAAAAAAATCTTATCACATGCCATAGTATACACAGGTCCTCGGTAGGTTGTTAGGTTTTTTTTTTATACTATTTCATAGTTTTTGCACGCAAAAAAACTTCTAATCAAATGCCATAGTATGTAGAGTTTGTAGGGGTTTAAAGGGGTTTGTAGGGGTTTGTAGGGGTTGTAGGGGTTTGTAGGGGTTTGTAGGGGTTGTAGGGGTTTGTAGGGGTTTTTAGGGGTTGTAGGGGTTTGTAGGGGTTTCTAGGGGTTTGTAGGGGTTTGTAGGGGTTTGTAGGGGTTTTTAGGGGTTGTAGGGGTTTGTAGGGGTTTGTAGGGGTTTGTAGGGGTTTTTAGGGGTTGTAGGGGTTTGTAGGGGTTTGTAGGGGATTGTAGGGGTTTGTAGGGGTTTTTAGGGGTTGTAGGGGTTTGTAGGGGTTTGTAGGGGTTGTAGGGGTTTTAGGGGTTGTAGGTGTTTGTAGGGGTTTTTAGGGGTTGTAGGGGTTTGTAGGGTTTTGTAGGGGTTTGTAGGGGTTTGTAGGGGTTTGTAGGGGTTTGTAGGGGTTTTTAGGGGTTGTAGGGGTTTGTAGGGGTTTGTAGGGGTTGTAGGGGTTTGTAGGGGTTTTTAGGGGTTGTAGGTGTTTGTAGGGGTTTGTAGGGGTTGTAGGGGTTTGTAGGGGTTTTTAGGGGTTTCTAGGGGTTTGTAGGGGTTTGTAGGGGTTTTTAGGGGTTGTAGGGGTTTGTAGGGATTTTTAGGGGTTTCTAGGGGTTTGTAGGGGTTTGTAGGGGTTTTTAGGGGTAGTAGGGGTTTGTAGGGGTTTGTAGGGGTTTGTATGGGTTTTTAGGCGTTGTAGGGGTTTGTAGGGGTTTTTAGGGGTTTGTAGGGGTTTTTAGGGGTTGTAGGGGTTTGTAGGGGTTTGTAGGGGTTTTTAGGGGTTGTAGGGGTTTGTAGGGGTTTGTAGGGGTTTGTAGGGTTTGTAGGGGTTTGTAAGGGTTGTAGGGGTTTGTAGGGGTTTGTAGGGGATTTTAGGGGTTTGTAGGGGTTTGTAGGGGTTTTTAGGGGTTGTAGGGGTTTGTAGGGGTTTGTAGGGGTTGTAATGGTTTGTAGGGGTTGTAGGGGTTTGTAGGGGTTTGTAGAGGTTTGTAGGGTTTTGTAGGGTTTGTAGGTTTGTAGGGGTTTGTAGGGGTTTGTAGGGGTTGTAGGGGTTTGTAGGGGTTTGTAGGGGTTGTAGGGGTTTGTAGGGGTTGTAGGGGTTTGTAGGGGTTTTTAGGGGTTGTAGGGGTTAGTAGGGGTTTGTAGGGGTTGTAGGGGTTTTTAGGGGTTGTAGGGGTTTGTAGGGGTTTGTAGGGGGTTTGTAGGGGTTTGTAGGGGTTTTTAGGGGTTGTAGGGGTTTGTAGGGGTTGTAGGGGTTTTTAGGGGTTTGTAGGGGTTTTTAGGGGTTGTAGGGGTTTCTAGGGGTTTGTAGGGGTTTTTAGGGGTTTGTAGGGGTTGTAGGGGTTTGTAGGGGTTGTAGGGGTTTGTAGAGGTTTGTAGGGTTTTGTAGGGTTTGTAGGTTTGTAGGGGTTTTTAGGGGTTGGTTTGTAGGGGTTTGTAGGGGTTGTAGGGGTTTGTAGGGGTTGTAGGGGTTTGTAGGGGTTGTAGGGGTTTGTAGGGGTTTGTAGGGGTTTGTAGGGGTTTTTAGGGGTTGTAGGGGTTTGTAGGGGTTTTTAGGGGTTGTAGGGGTTTGTAGGGGTTTTTAGGGGTTGTAGGGGTTTGTAGGGGTTTTTAGGGGTTTGTAGGGGTTGTAGGGGTTGTAGGGGTTTTTAGGGGTTTGTAGGGGTTTTTAGGGGTTGTTGGGGTTTGTAGGGGTTTTTAGGGGTTTGTAGGGGTTTGTAGGGGTTTGTAGGGGTTTGTAGGGGTTGTAGGGGTTTGTAGGGGTTGTAGGGGTTTGTAGGGGTTGTAGGGGTTTGTAGGGGTTGTAGGGGTTTGTAGGGGTTTGTAGGGGTTTTTAGGGGTTGTAGGGGTTTGTAGGGGTTTTTAGGGGTTGTAGGGGTTTGTAGGGGTTTTTAGGGGTTGTAGGGGTTTGTAGGGGTTTTTAGGGGTTTGTAGGGGTTGTAGGGGTTGTAGGGGTTTTTAGGGGTTTGTAGGGGTTTTTAGGGGTTGTTGGGGTTTGTAGGGGTTTTTAGGGGTTTGTAGGGGTTTGTAGGGGTTTGTAGGGGTTTGTAGGGGTTGTAGGGGTTTGTAGGGGTTGTAGGGGTTTGTAGGGGTTGTTAGGGTTTGTAGGGGTTTTTTTAGGGTCTTGTAAGATTTAGGGGCTTATAACAAATTACAACAGCAACGATAACCTCACGCGAGCTGCATGCAGCTCGCGCCGCACGCAAAATCTAGTCTATATATTATAAAGCTCAATCCCGGTGACTGATTGATATGGTTGTTCTCCTAGAAGGAGTCGTTTTAGGGGGGGGGTTTGTTTGGGGGAAGTTTAGGGGGGGTCAATCTCACCAGGAATTAGGCAATGACATTTCGAAAAAACTAAAATGACAGCTGTCAGATTTGACATCTCCTAAACGGTTATAGGTAGGGTTTTCAAAATGGGAGGGTAGAAAGAAGGCGGGAAAAAATTAAAAAAATTTGAAAAAAAAAAAAAAAAAAACAAGATGGCGGCTTCGGAATTTGACTTTGAATTTTACCGATTTTCATACTCTACTTTGGCGGGGTGCTTTGTTCTGGCAACATTGGCGTACGGTGAATCTGTTCTGCTTTAATAATTGCCAGTATCCTGTAGAATGCCGTGTAAGTACGGCTTTTTCGAAATTCAAAATGGCGGACGCTGTGGCGGCCATTTTGTAAAAAGCAAAAATTTTCCAAATTTTCCAACCCGAAAATGACGCTGTTGGCAACACCCGAGCCGGAAGACTTGTATCAGGCGGTCGTGTAGAACGGTGAAGAGTGTTGCTTGGCGAGAAAATTTTCCCCATTTTTCGGGTAATTTCCGAGATTTTCCCCAAAAAGGTGAAAAGTAGAAATAATGACATTTTAAATCAAAATTTGATGCAGTATCGTTGAAAAGGTCCATGCGAATGACATTTGACCATTTTTGTCCCCCTCAGCTGGCAACACTGGAATCAGGCGAACTTTTTTTATTTTTGGGCCCGACTTTTACGCGAGCTCTAGATTCCTTCTACGAAAGTTTCCAAATTTAAATTTTGTTTATGCAGAAACCTTGTCGATGAACTGTTTAATATGGGAAAACTATACGTTTTTTGAAATTTTTGAATACGGACAATTTGGCGGCCATATTGTAAAAAGACAAAATTTTCAAAATTTTCCATGTGAAAAATGAGGCATTTGGCAACACCCGAGCCGGACGACTTGTATGGGGCGGTTGTGTAGAACGATGAAGAGTGTTGCCTGGCTAGAAAATTTTCCCCATTTTTCGGGTAATTTCCGAGATTTTCCCTAAAAAAGTGAAAATTAGAAATATTGACATTTTGAATCAAAATTTGATGTGGTATCGTTTAAAAGGTCCATGCAAATGACATTTGACCATTTTTGTCGCTTTCAATTTGGCAACACTGGGAAAAAGCAAACTTTTAAAGTTTTGGGCCCGACTCTTACGCGAGCTCTAGATTCCTTCTACGAAAGTTTCCAAATTCAAATTTTGTTTATGCAGAAACCTTGTCGGTGAACTGCTTAATATGGGAAAACTATACGTTTTTTGAAATTTTTGAATATGGTCAATTTGGCGGCCATTTTGTAAAATGACGAAATTTTCAAAATTTTCCAAGTGAAAAATGAGGCTGTTGGCAACATCCGAGCCGGACATTTTGTATAGAGCTATTGTGTAAAACGATGAAAAGTGTTGCTTGGTTTAAAAAAAATCCCCATTTTCCGGGTATTTTCCGAGATTTTCCCCAAAAACCTGAAAAGTAAAAAAAATTACAATTTGAATCAAACTTTGATGAGGTATCGTTAAGAAGCTCCATGCGAATGACATTTGACTATTTTCGTTCCCCTCAGCTGGCAACACTGGGAGCAGTCGAAGGTGTTATTTTTGGGCCCAACTCGGCTACTTTCCTTTTTTTTCCACTACAAAAGTTGCCATGCGCAAATTCTGAGTATGCACAAGTGTTGCCACTGAACTTCTTCATCTTGGTTATTTAATTCGTTTTTTCGAAATTCAAAATGGCGGACGCTGTGGCGGCCATTTTGTAAAAAGCAGAAATTTTCCAAATTTTCCAAGTGAAAAATGAGGCTGTTGGCAACACCCGAGCCGGACATGTTGTATGAAGCCATTGTGTAAAACGATGAAAAGTATTGCCTGGTGAAAAAAAATTCCCCATTTTCCGGGTATTTTCCGAGATTTTCCATAAAATGTAAAAAAAAAAAAAAATGGTATATTGAATCAAAATTTGATGTAGACTTAAAGGAGAGGACCATGAGAGTGACTTTTGACTATTTTGGTTGCATTGAGTTGGCAACACTGGGAGCATGCGAGTAGTGAAATTTTCGGGTCCGACTCGGCTACGAGCTCAAGTTTCCTTTTACCAATGTTGCCATATGGCAATTCTGTTTATGCAGAAATGTGGCCAGTGCCCTGCTTAATCTTTGACATTCTATTCGTTTTTTCAAAATAAAAGATGGCGGACGCTGTGGCGGCCGTTTTGTAAAAAGATGAAATTTTCTGAATTTTACAACTGGAAAATGAGGCTTTTGGCAACACCCGAGCTGGACAATTTGTATGGAGCCGTTGTGTAAAACGATGAAAAGTGTTGCCTGGTTAAAAAAAAAACCCCATTTTTCGGGTATTTTCCGAGATTTTCCATAAAATGTAAAAGAAAAAAAAATGGTATTTTGAATCAAAATTTGATGTAGACTTGAAGAAGAGGACCATGTGAGTGACTTTTGACTATTTTGGTTGCAGTGAGTTGGCAACACTGGGAGCATGCGAGTAGTGAAATTTTCGGGTCCGACTCGGCTACGAGCTCAAGTTTCCTTTTACCAATGTTGCCATATGGCAATTCTGTTTATGCAGAAATGTGGCCAGTGCCCTGCTTAATCTTTGACATTCTATTCGTTTTTTCAAAATAAAAGATGGCGGACGCTGTGGCGGCCATTTTGTAAAAAGATTAAATTTTCTGAATTTTACAACTGGAAAATGAGGCTTTTGGCAACACCCGAGCTGGACAACTTGTATGGAGCCGTTGTGTAAAACGATGAAAAGTGTTGCCTGGTTAAAAAAAAATCCCCATTTTTCGGGTATTTTCCGAGATTTTCCATAAAATGTAAAAAAAAAAAAAATGGTATTTTGAATCAAAATTTGATGTAGACTTGAAGAAGAGGACCATGTGAGTGACTTTTGACTATTTTGGTTGCAGTGAGTTGGCAACACTGGGAGCATGCGAGTAGTGAAATTTTCGGGTCCGACTCGGCTACGAGCTCAAGTTTCCTTCTAACAAAGTTGCCATATGGCAATTCTGTTTATGCAGAAATGTTGCCAGTGCACTGCTTCATCTTTAATATTCTATTCGTTTTCTCAAAATAAAAGATGGCGGTCGCTGTGGCGGCCATTTTGTAAAAATATGAAATTTTCCAAATTTTCCAAGTGAAAAATGAGGCTGTTGGCAACTCCCGAGCCGGACAACTTGTATGGGGCGGTTGTTTAGAATGACAAAAAGTGTTGCCTGGTGAAAGAAAAATCACCATTTTCCGGGTATTTTCCGAGATTTTCCGCAAAAACATGAAAATAATATAAATTATGACAGTATGGATTACAATTTGATGCGGTATTGCAGAGGAAATCTATACTGAACCGTTACCAGTATCAAGAGCTGTTTCCCGGTCAAAACGATTTCCTCCATTTATTGAGTAATAACAATATAAAAAAAGTTGGAATTTCAATTCAGAAATTTGACTTTGAGATTTTTTTTTTGTTTTATTACCACGCGAGCTGCTTGCAGCTCGCGCCTCAATGAAAAATATCGAACAAAAAACAAACAAATTACCTACACAAAAAAAAATCTTATCACATGCCATAGTATACACAGGTCCTCGGTAGGTTGTTAGGTTTTTTTTTTATACTATTTCATAGTTTTTGCACGCAAAAAAACTTCTAATCAAATGCCATAGTATGTAGAGTTTGTAGGGGTTTAAAGGGGTTTGTAGGGGTTTGTAGGGGTTGTAGGGGTTTGTAGGGGTTTGTAGGGGTTGTAGGGGTTTGTAGGGGTTTTTAGGGGTTGTAGGGGTTTGTAGGGGTTTCTAGGGGTTTGTAGGGGTTTGTAGGGGTTTGTAGGGGTTTTTAGGGGTTGTAGGGGTTTGTAGGGGTTTGTAGGGGTTTGTAGGGGTTTTTAGGGGTTGTAGGGGTTTGTAGGGGTTTGTAGGGGATTGTAGGGGTTTGTAGGGGTTTTTAGGGGTTGTAGGGGTTTGTAGGGGTTTGTAGGGGTTGTAGGGGTTTTAGGGGTTGTAGGTGTTTGTAGGGGTTTTTAGGGGTTGTAGGGGTTTGTAGGGTTTTGTAGGGGTTTGTAGGGGTTTGTAGGGGTTTGTAGGGGTTTGTAGGGGTTTTTAGGGGTTGTAGGGGTTTGTAGGGGTTTGTAGGGGTTGTAGGGGTTTGTAGGGGTTTTTAGGGGTTGTAGGTGTTTGTAGGGGTTTGTAGGGGTTGTAGGGGTTTGTAGGGGTTTTTAGGGGTTTCTAGGGGTTTGTAGGGGTTTGTAGGGGTTTTTAGGGGTTGTAGGGGTTTGTAGGGATTTTTAGGGGTTTCTAGGGGTTTGTAGGGGTTTGTAGGGGTTTTTAGGGGTAGTAGGGGTTTGTAGGGGTTTGTAGGGGTTTGTATGGGTTTTTAGGCGTTGTAGGGGTTTGTAGGGGTTTTTAGGGGTTTGTAGGGGTTTTTAGGGGTTGTAGGGGTTTGTAGGGGTTTGTAGGGGTTTTTAGGGGTTGTAGGGGTTTGTAGGGGTTTGTAGGGGTTTGTAGGGTTTGTAGGGGTTTGTAAGGGTTGTAGAGGTTTGTAGGGGTTTGTAGGGGATTTTAGGGGTTTGTAGGGGTTTGTAGGGGTTTTTAGGGGTTGTAGGGGTTTGTAGGGGTTTGTAGGGGTTGTAATGGTTTGTAGGGGTTGTAGGGGTTTGTAGGGGTTTGTAGAGGTTTGTAGGGTTTTGTAGGGTTTGTAGGTTTGTAGGGGTTTGTAGGGGTTTGTAGGGGTTGTAGGGGTTTGTAGGGGTTTGTAGGGGTTGTAGGGGTTTGTAGGGGTTGTAGGGGTTTGTAGGGGTTTTTAGGGGTTGTAGGGGTTAGTAGGGGTTTGTAGGGGTTGTAGGGGTTTTTAGGGGTTGTAGGGGTTTGTAGGGGTTTGTAGGGGGTTTGTAGGGGTTTGTAGGGGTTTTTAGGGGTTGTAGGGGTTTGTAGGGGTTGTAGGGGTTTTTAGGGGTTTGTAGGGGTTTTTAGGGGTTGTAGGGGTTTCTAGGGGTTTGTAGGGGTTTTTAGGGGTTTGTAGGGGTTGTAGGGGTTTGTAGGGGTTGTAGGGGTTTGTAGAGGTTTGTAGGGTTTTGTAGGGTTTGTAGGTTTGTAGGGGTTTTTAGGGGTTGGTTTGTAGGGGTTTGTAGGGGTTGTAGGGGTTTGTAGGGGTTGTAGGGGTTTGTAGGGGTTGTAGGGGTTTGTAGGGGTTTGTAGGGGTTTGTAGGGGTTTTTAGGGGTTGTAGGGGTTTGTAGGGGTTTTTAGGGGTTGTAGGGGTTTGTAGGGGTTTTTAGGGGTTGTAGGGGTTTGTAGGGGTTTTTAGGGGTTTGTAGGGGTTGTAGGGGTTGTAGGGGTTTTTAGGGGTTTGTAGGGGTTTTTAGGGGTTGTTGGGGTTTGTAGGGGTTTTTAGGGGTTTGTAGGGGTTTGTAGGGGTTTGTAGGGGTTTGTAGGGGTTGTAGGGGTTTGTAGGGGTTGTAGGGGTTTGTAGGGGTTGTAGGGGTTTGTAGGGGTTGTAGGGGTTTGTAGGGGTTTGTAGGGGTTTTTAGGGGTTGTAGGGGTTTGTAGGGGTTTTTAGGGGTTGTAGGGGTTTGTAGGGGTTTTTAGGGGTTGTAGGGGTTTGTAGGGGTTTTTAGGGGTTTGTAGGGGTTGTAGGGGTTGTAGGGGTTTTTAGGGGTTTGTAGGGGTTTTTAGGGGTTGTTGGGGTTTGTAGGGGTTTTTAGGGGTTTGTAGGGGTTTGTAGGGGTTTGTAGGGGTTTGTAGGGGTTGTAGGGGTTTGTAGGGGTTGTAGGGGTTTGTAGGGGTTGTTAGGGTTTGTAGGGGTTTTTTTAGGGTCTTGTAAGATTTAGGGGCTTATAACAAATTACAACAGCAACGATAACCTCACGCGAGCTGCATGCAGCTCGCGCCGCACGCAAAATCTAGTCAATGTATAAGCCTAAAGGCTCCTACACACTATGCCGGCGGCCCAGCCGGCGGGCATGCCGCCGACAAGCCCGGCGGCATGCTCAGCGGGTCAGCGTCATGCCCGGCGGCTATTCTGTGTACCCGCGGCGTATATCGGCATACCCGCGCGGCAAAAATCCGCCGGCTGTGCCGCCGGCATAGTGTGTAGGAGCCATTATAGCTAAAATAGCTTTTGTCGTGTGTTGGCGTATGTCATTTTACAGCAGAGAGACCAAAACAAAAGCTATTTATAACTAAATTATATGTATTTATTTTAATGTATTTTAGTTTATTATCTGTAAGTTTTCATAAAATTTGTTAAATAAAATAAAATAAAATCGGTTTTAAAATAATATAAATAAGGGGGTGAATCTTTTCACCACATTGGTTACTTTAAACTATTGGTCTCAGTGCCGTTCCACATGTAAACATGCATAAGACACGAAACCGTTTTTCATGCGTATAGCACTTAGCACAAATTTTCATTCAAATTCTTGTCACCCTATTTCAAGTGTTACTTTTCTAAAATCTACCTTACATCAGTGAAAATAGAGGTGTCTTCAGATAGTTGCTTATCTTAAAGGCAGTAATACACTTTGGAAGTTCCCAAACAACACAGGTGTGGGGAGTTTATGAAATGATGTTCAAGGTAATTTTAGCTGGTGGATTTTTGAGAAAAATTACACGAAATTTGTAATTCTATTCTACGTTTTATCAAGTATGATAGATTTGGTTAAAGGAGTTGTTTCACAATATATGGAACCTAGCTCTTGTATATGTGCACTTATATAAACGTGACTATTTAGTCACGTTTATATAAGTCATGTATTTACATGTTAAACCTTTTCCAACTGTAATTTTTGTATTATTTCGCTTCATTTAATGCAATTTCCTAAAATATCTTTCTCACGGAGAGCATCACAAAACAAAAAAAAGGCGGGGCGGATACAATATACTCCGTGGTAAAATGCTTCGACAGCAGTTGACAACTTTTAGAGTATAGAAACTACGTACCTTCAGTACCACACGCCTAAACCGGTACAAGCATGTTCCAGGGCGTTTGCTCCTATCCTCCAGTCTTTTCAGTACCTTCTGTACCACACGCCTAAACCGTTACAAGCATGTTCCGGGGCGTTTTCCTATTCCTCCCAATCTGGCAACGACCCAAGCCGAGGTCCGTACCTAAGTGGTGCCCTTGCGCTAGTTGCCCCAACCTAATTTTAACGGTTGAGCGCCTTCCGCGCTCACCAAAAGTCCGGTAACGCAGCATCGGCCATCTGAGGCCAACTGCATTTTGTCCATCAGAAAAAAAAAAAAAAAGTGGGGGGCATTCAGTTGTTAGCCATCGAAGCGCACGGACGTGTCGCTGTCGGCCGTTGCGACGGACGTGCGACTCGGCAAGAAAGGACTATTTAATACGAGAGGCAATATTGTAAAGTGAGATAGTGATAGTGATTCAAGTGAATAAACGATATTACAACTAGAGGAGTATGTTTCCTTACACTATGTTCTCGATGAATTAAGTTTTTATTTTAAAATACGTCCTTTTTCACGAGCAATATCTATAAACAAATGCATGAATTATTTTAAATACCTACATCACTATAAACTAGCTAGCAAAAATGAAGCAAGCAACCATAGAGCAACAAACACAACATTCACTGTCACGGATGTCCAGGAAAGTATGTTACCATTGTAAAAATTCTTTGAATTTCAAACATTTTTATGCAGATATTTAAGCTTCAAGTTAGAGTAAGAGTATTTTTTTCGAAAATCACAGATTTTTTCGCCATTCTCTGTCTCGTGCATAATGTGCCATTTTGGAACAACTCCTTTATCTAACAGCCAAGTTTGAAAGTAGTTTTATTCGGTTCATGGATAGAAAAACATGAACGATAGTGAAGAATACTTAAACGCATACAGCGACTAATCATCATCAACAACCGTTGACATCCACTGCCGGACGATGCCTCTCCCATTGAGTGCAATGGGGGGATTTGCCATAACCACCACGCTTGGCAGGCGGATTGGTGATCGCAGTATTGGTGTTCAGTACTCAGATGGATGCGGCTGTCCATCCCCTGATGTAATCCTTAAGTAGCTTATACAACATCTACGGAAGGGTAATGACTTACGGCACTGAGACGTGGTCGCTAACTATTGGCCGTATAGACAAACTCAAAGTCGCGCAGCGGGCTAAGGAGGGAGCTAAGCTAGGAGTTTCACTACGTGATAGAATCCGAAATGAGGAAATATTGGAAGAACCAAAGTCACCGATATAGCTCTCAGAATTAGCAAGTTAAAGTGGCAATGGGCAGGTCATATAGCTCGAAGAACTGATAACCGTTGCGGAATAAATGTTCTCGAGTGGCGACCACAAACCGGACGACGCGGTAGAGGAAGGCCCTTCACTCGATGGACTAAAGACATTATAAACGTTGCGGGGAGTCGGTGGATGGAAGCGGCTCAAGACCGTTCGTCGTGGCATTCTAAAGGGGAGGCCTATGTCCAGCAGTGGATTTCTACAGGCTGATGATGATGATGATGATGATGATGGGAGGAGAAGGAGGGATCTATTCTTAGGCCGGACATACCACGGTATCGTAAAGAAAAGTAATAAAGTAGGTAGGTAAAAATCTTTCAACATTATTCCACTAGCCACGTAAACCTCAATGCTGCAATAAGCTAAATAAAATAACAAGATGGCAGATGTACGGAACACCTAGACAACGGCAAGTTAAACTTTTATGACTTAACCTAGAAATAATATCTTTTACGAGACGAAATCTGCAGAGACCATTTTGAAATTGGATTTTTATGTTTCCTAGGAGTTCAAATGTGTTTCTTATTTTGATGTGATACTAAAAATTGTTTACTTACTTCAACGACAGTAGTATACAAATAAAACCTTTCTTTAAAAAATTTTGCCTAATGAGTACCCGGCTTAGTTACCGATAAGACGAGACTAACGCGTAACGTAATGAGAATACCTAAAAGACGCCTAGTCTTTTAGGTATTCTCATTACGTTACGCGTATAGGGGTGCAATTTTTGAATATCACTGATTGACTAAATATCATTTTTTAAACTCTCGCGATTAGAACACATATTTATTATATTGTCACGGGTATTTATCGCGTGTTACCTTATTATTTATTAACCGACGTTTCGAATGTGTTACAGCAATCATGGTCACGGGCTGACATCAGCCCGCGACCAGACCATGACTGCCACGCATTCGAAACGTCAGGAATAATAAATAATAAGGTAACACGCGATAAATACCCGTGACAATATAATAAATATGACTAGATATCATCAAAAAGGCCGCAAATCACCGTTTTTAGGAGATTTATTGGAGGAGGCACTTGTATTAATATCATAGGTATAAGAATTTTAGTCATCAATGAGTTTCAGATGTATAGAAATTTGGTAATCGTGGGAATAAACGGCAATTTTACGGCCCGTTTAGTCACTCGATGACTCATAAATCGCACTATAAGATATCTAAATCTACTCATATCCTCCATATTTTAGGATTGGGTTGAGTTAAGAATAGAGATTTAATAAAAATGGGTTGAGTCATACCTAAATGGGTTGACCTTCATTGGGTTGAGTTAAGAAGCACTCAGAAGAGAGTAGAGTAGAGAGTGAAGATATCTTAGGCATTATTAGTAGGTAATTAGTTAATATTAGTTTTTTTTTGCAAATTGCGGCATGTCGGCTCAAGCCCTGTGGTCGCGTCATTCTATGAGAGAGGCCTATGTCCAGCAGTGGACTTCGGCAAGCTAACAATGATGATGATTTATTTATCTTATAGCTGTTTTTTTTGTACAATGAAGGATTTATTTGTACAAAAAAATTTTTTTTTTTTCTATCTTTTTTGTTTATTGTACACAATATTACGGACAAACTTACACATATGTATAAAGGCGAGCTTAACCCGTAAAGAGATTTCTTCCAGCAAACCTTAGAGGAGTGAAAGAAATTATAATAGTGGTGTGTAATGTCTATAAAATACGAAATAGAAAAATAACAATATGAAACAAAATATACCTAGCGTAGTTACACTATAATTCAAATTCTGTACTAACCATCAAATATAACATACTAATCTATCAAGGGGGACACATACACATCACATCTACATTAACCACACACACATCACACACACACACATCACATACACACACACACATCAACCACACACATCATCATCAGGGTCTACATTTAACCTCGTATTAAACGATAATCACACGTGAAACGAACCTTATCCCGTGGCTTTGCAGTTGGAATTCCTTTGACGTGCGCATTAGTTGAAATAAGGCCAAACATAGTTGAAGCTTTATACAGGCTGTTATTTTTAAACTAATACAGAAATATACAGAAACACACCCTATTTTAGGTCATCATCATCTGCCTATAGAATTCCACTGCTGGAAATAAGCCTCTTCCCTAGAATGTCTCGACGAACGGTCTTGAGCCGCCTCCATCCACCGACTTCCTGCGATGTTTATAATGTCTTTAGTCCATTGAGTGAAGGGCCTTCCTTCTAGGATTCCCTGTGTCGTGGGTATCATCAGAGTACAATGGTACCATAATACCCCAGAACAAATATTTGCAGATCATACAAACATTTGTCTCGTAGCGGGA
The DNA here is from genome assembly GCA_951392215.1 of Epirrita christyi. NCBI lineage: Eukaryota > Metazoa > Arthropoda > Insecta > Lepidoptera > Geometridae > Epirrita > Epirrita christyi. Next base: position 11,463,158 of record OX595855.1, on the reverse strand, counting down.
ATCGAACCCGCAACCTCTCGCATCTCAGCCAGGTACTCGCCTGCCATGCCACAGAGGTCGTCACTTAGTTTCAGCTTTTGCGTAGTTTGGTCTTAGTTTTCGAACATCTGTTTTATGGTTATTTATTTAGGTAACATATTTTATTATTATTTTATTTTATTTATTTAACAAAACCCACAGCTTCTAACTCACTTTACTTACAGCTAATGACTAATTTTATGTTTTTATTTTACAATACGATTGGCACTATATTCTGATTTTGAATCTTAGACAATTTTCGTAAACAAAGAATCGTATGTGTATATATGTATGTATGTATGTGTAAAAATTGTAAATTGTCTAAGATTTAACTAGTGGTTCGCCCCGAACTGAGACCTCGCGATAACACCTTTATCAGCCCGACTAATTAACCAAGTAATTTCCATTTTCCTATTATTATTTTTGAAAATTTTTACCTCGAGGTCTACCAGTACAGTACAGGATCTATCAGTAACAACTCTAATTTCCCACACATCATCGAAATAACCTTTGAATACGGCTAAGCAACGGGGCGTAATAATACTACATACCTGTTAGTACCTATGTCAAGTACCTGACCAATTAATTGATAACGTCCTTTTGACGAAAACGATAGAACTCCAGCGTCATTCAAATTCCTAGAAATGGGAGGTCAACAATGGATGTTATATTGGTTTCCGTTTTATGGAGTACAAGTTTCTAAATTCTTCAATTTCAGACTTTTCCCTGTAGTTGTGACACAAAAGCCACAAGCATACTAAATTTCAGCATTGTGGGATTGCTGGAAGTAACCTAGAATTTTTGATTTTTTCGTTTTTTATTTTCCCTAATATCTCAAAAACTACTAAGGCTAAATACTTATTAAAAACAGTTTTGAAATGTCCAACTAAAGCGCTTTTATTAGACATCCCACTTGATCTGACTGTCTCAATTTTATTTTTTTTACACCTTCTTGGACCCCAATATCTCAGCAACCCCTTGACTGATATAGCTCATAACCTTAACTACAAATTGTACCAATACTATCTACCCCCATACCAAATTTCATGAAGATCGGATTAACGGTTTGGAAGTTTTCATCGGACAAACATACATACATACATACATACATACATACATACATACATACAAACGCCGATTCTTCCAACTTGACTCAGAGAACTCGCTTCGCTCGTTCAAAAATTAGAGTATAATTGACTAAACTTATACAAAACCATTAAAAAGGTATCGGGTGGGTTTGTGAAGGTGTGTTGTTTTAAAACAGAACACTCTGTGTATGAGTTCAAAGTGCAGCAGAGTATGAATAGGATATTATTGGCACACGTCGCATAGTGTTGAACTATTGTAACGATATTTAGCACGTAGTTCAAAAGTTACTATCGTGAGTTGGATACTAATGTAGCCTTTTTGGTGATAAAAAATTCGAAAGAGTGCTAGTAATAACTAGTCAGTTTCACTTAGTTCCATAAAATTCCACCAATCTCCATTCCAAACACACATAGCGCACATAGTATTGAATTCAAGAGTACCAAATGATACTAAATCCTGAATTAGGATTGGAATAGTGTCAAGAGTAGCTACGCTGGTCAAAGACCAGCCTAAGGTACGGCCCTGAAAAGAGCCTATTGACCAGTGGTGAAAGGATTAAAAAAACTACTCAAAAATTAGAGAACAATATTCAACTAACCTTGACGCAGGCCTGAAATAAATAAGACCCCGTTAGACCCGCTATCTGGCCCACGGGTGCCGTGCGCTCTAAGCGGGACGTTTCCACATGATATATAGGGGTACGGAGGCCCGGGTTTCAATTTTATTCTCTTTACTGAATAATTTTGGTATGCGGTTGTATTTGTTTGGTATTAGTTTGTTCTGTTTTTTACAGGCCTTTTAGAATTAAATAGCCACCGTTTATGTTCAGTAGGTATGTTATCGTGAATGTAAAAGACCCATTATGTGTTTTAGTTGTTTCAAAAGTAATATTATATTTCTATAAGTGGAGACCTTTAAATGACCTCAAAAGTACTATCTTGTTAGTAGTAGAACTTCTTGTGAAAGAGTTCGTTCAGGGAAGTACTACCACCGTACCTATTTCTGCCGCCAAGCAGTAGTGTTCGCATTGCTGTGTTTCGGTTTGAAGGGGTGCCGGTGAAATTACAGGCACGTGAGACTTTTCATCTTTATGACTCAGGGTCGGCATGCAGCGCGCTTGTGATGCCTATGGTGTTGTTGGCGTCCATAGGCTACGGTATCTGCTTTCCATCAGGTGGGCCGTACGCTTGTCGGCTTGCCAAGAAGCATAAAAATAAATTTAAAAAAAAACTGTATCAGGTACGATTTTGTATTTATGTGACGATGGTTTTCCTAAAATATATAAATATAGAGGCGATTTTGAAGGCAAAAAGCTATATTATAGATAGCAAGTATTTTTAGCTTGCCAATAGTGATAATGCGTAGTAGAATCTGATGCTGTCTGACGGTTACAATAGAGTTTGCAGGTAAGTAATATGCGACTTGCAAGCTATTAGAATGATTACCTCTGTGGTGCGGCGGGCGATTAGCCGGCTGAGATGCGAGAGGTTGGTTCGATTCCCGCTGCGGGACAAATGTTTGCATGATCTGCAAATATTTATTCCGGATCTGGGTGTTGTGTTACCATGGTACTCGTAGTTTCTGATACCCACGACACAGGGAATCCTAGTAGACTACCCAGAAGGATATCTTACAAGAGGAATACAGTCTTGAGACTATAGAACATTCTTTAACGTGAATACGGTGACATTTAGGGCTATTTAAAACCGACTTCAAAAAAAGGAGGAGGTTTTCAATACTACTGTATGTTTTTTTTTATGTTACGCGATTACTTCTCCAATTATAAATTGATTCTGATGATTCTGATTTGGATGATGATGATGTAAACTTTGTTCCAATTTGTGACGCCGTTGAAACTCCGCCAATTAATTATACACAAATAAGTATCTGAATTTCAGTTAAAGATTCTTTTCTTAATTGGCGTGTCTTATCCTTATCAGGCCTGTTTCAGACAAAACATAAACATCTTTTCCTCCTAAACTTTTTTCTCACATCATCCACTCAAACGACCAAACAAAACTCCAGTGAAACTTTTAATAAACAAAATTTTTGTCTCGTAATTTTTCTAAATAAGATATAACAAAGACATGCCGCTGACGTTCGAGTTTAACGAATAAAGTTACGGACATGTTAAGGAATTAGTTTCTCGCATTGGTAAGAGGAGGGGTAAGGGGTAGGGGGGGGAGGAGATAGGAAAGCTTAGTTCTGGAATTTATCTTGGAGACTATGATTGAAAACTTTAGTTTTGAAAAGTCGTTCCAAGTTGTGACACTGCTAACATGCACATCATTATCATCAGCTTATAGAAGTACACTGCTGGACATAGGCCTCCACCATGGAATGCCATGAAGAACGGTCCAGAGTCCTCCATCCACCGACTTCCCGCGATGTTACAATGAGCCGTCCTATGCTGCATCGCGTCATCCGGTTCGTGGATGCCATTGCCACTCGAGAACCTTTATTCCGCAACGGTCATCGGTTCTGAGAGCTATATGACCTGCCCAATTAAAAAAAATTGTACATCAAATTTTAGCTAAATCTTAGGTTTTCTTTGGTGAATGTTTTATATATACACACATTCATAAATACACGCCTTTTTCCCGAATGGGTGGCAGAGCTTCAAAGGGCCTGTTTTCTTTTGGGTTGCACAGTCGCAGGAATATAGACATGAAAAGTGGTGAGCTCATCGCCGCCATTGCTTTCCACCACCAACTCACCTAACGCTTTCCACCAGTAATAAATAACACACTCCGAAATAAGCCAGCAGCCAGGACAAATCTTATACCAACGAAAATTGCCCAACAAGTCTAACTATTCCTTCTATGCACAATCGCAGGAATAGTTAACCGGACTTGTTAGTGACCCACGGTGAAAAGAGGCCCTTTGAGGCTTTGCCTACCCGGGAAAAAAGGCGTGTATTTATGAATGGATTTATGTATTATTTACAATGTGCTGCGTTTGGCCTAAGAATATACCCCTCAGAAAATACCTAGATATCTACTCACCTATACGAAACATATCGGAGAAGTGTGACGTTATTGATGTAAGGTTGAAAATCTGAGTAGGATAGATAATAATAATAATAAGCATTTTTTGAATAAACCAATGTACATTTCAAAATGAAGCTCTGACTCCTAAACTAGGGCTACCTGTATGTCAGGAGTCAGTTCCTTCCCAGAAAGTGTAACATGAAGATGGTTATGCATAAAATTCTATATGTTTATGTTCTAGTTTAAAATAACAACAATAACAAGTACTGCGTTTATACAACATATTAATTACAATAATAAAAACATAATGTAATTGTTTTATTGCAAATATAATGTGTGCGAGCGAGTGAAGTAAGTTCAAGATAGTATTATTTTAGCACAACAAATAGATCCTCAATCTCACTATACTCAAATTTTTCAAGCCAATCTGTAATCTTATTTTTAATCTGATAGTTATTTGATGTTTTAATATAAAGGACTGAGTTAAATGTTTTATAAATTAATGGAGCTATATATAAATAGACACATAGAGATAGATAGATAGATACTGATAGATCCTGTGTACTTTGGAGTTACTATAGATCTTTTAAATTTTCTAGTTCGTTCTTCGCCCTAATAACTAGGATGACAGAACATTACATAAAAAGATCCTTAGTTAATTATTTTTCCTCCAACAGTAGAATCATTTTTAATAGCTGAACCAATTTTGATGCGTTTTTTTTGGGTTCCCTACCAAAAGGGTGGCAAACGGAACCTTATTAATAAACCTGCGCTGTCTCTACCCGTCTGTCTGTATGTCTCTTTGTCTGGATTCTGTCACAAGGGTATATTATTATCTCGGTAGACGTAAGGTAGTCAAGTCAGTTGAAATTTTACAGATTATATAATATATATGTTGTTCGGCCATGAACCTTTTGCAAATAATAAAAGTGTAAGAAACTAGGAACGAGTTCTCCAACCAAGGAATACTACCAATACCGCGTTATAACCTACTAGTGGTGACATCTAGTCTTGAGTTAAGTAAACTTCGGAACAGTACACTATACTTGGTTTGAGAGGAGACGCATTTCTGTTTAATTATAGATTTCTTATTTCATAGACAGGTAAATCAAGGACGAGGCCTCCCATTGAATACAATGGAGGTATTTGTCATATCATCAAGTGTTGGCAAGCGGATTGGTGATCGCAGTTTTGTGTTTAGTACTCAGGTGGATATTTCCGCCCAGCCCCTGATGTAATTACTTAATAAGGCTTTTACTAAATACATCTACAGGAGGATAAAGAGGGGTCTTCTCTTAGGCCAGACACCAAACGAAGACGTAGGTAATACCTAAATTTATAATCTGCTACCTCGTATAACATAGACCGTAATTCCCCTGCCCGCATTTTCAGCAGCACCGCAGACAAGTTATGAGGAAACACTTTGTGTCACTCCCCCGGATTAACTTGCTGTTGACATACATTCTTAAACGTACTCCTTGTTTGGAAGCCTCGAGTTTGTAAGTTTCAGGTCTAACTTTTGTTGTTGACTTCAAGAAACAGGTCGGCAAACAAAAGACTCAAATAGTTGTTGTATTTTGTTTTTTTTTATATTTTTTCTTGATTAGACATGATACTGACAGTTTTTTTGTCGAATCTATGAAATCATTTTAAATAAAACAGAAAAGTTCGAGTGACACCCGCGCCCTGAGGGTTCGGGTCCGTAATTTATTTCGAAATCGTCTTCGAATTCTATCACGTAGTGAAACACCTAGCATAGCTCTCTCCATAGCCCGCTGCTCGACTTTGAGCTTGTTTATACGGCCCACAGTTAGCGACTACGTCTCAGTGCCGTAATAGTGCACGCAGCTAGTAATTTATAATTAAATAATTATTTTTAAGTAAAATAAACAAAAATTTACCTCTTTGAAAAAGCACTGATTCAACTTCGATAAAATTTATATGGGATCACCTCTGAAGTATGACCTACCAAGAAAAAAAGAATCATCAAAGTCGATGCATAATTGGCGGAGTAATCGCGTATCAAATATACAAATAACTTTTCATTAAAAACCAACTTCGCATTGAATTCGGCTATCTGCATGTTTTTATTTGCTAAAGGCATACAAAACAATAACTTGTTGCTGAAAATACTATATGTATGCCTATAATATTTGAGGAGTTCCCTCAATTCGTCATGGATTCCATCATCAGAACTGGGTTTCGACAAAAATGGGACCAATCTGGAAGTATATCTATTCTAAATAATTTTCCAAATCGGTTTATAAACGACAGAGATATGAGGTAACAAACATTAAAAAAATACAACCTAATTGAGAACGTCCTCCTTTTTGTGAAGTCGGGTAAAATAACATATAGTTGAATTGAGAATCTTCGTTTTTTGAAGTTGGTACAGTCGAATAAAGAACCTCTTTCGTTTTTTGAAGTCGGTTAAAAACACGTCATACAATTTAACACAGAAAATTACTCAAGAACTATTCTCGACTACATAAATTTAAAACATTCAAACAGCTATTTCACCAGCAGTATATTTTGCTAAAGCATCACTTAGCGTCTCGAGGTGGAACGCGGGCTTAAACGGACCAGGACTAATGACGTCATCATAGTGTTCTGCTAAATAAAACTGTATTTATAGACCAGCATCTGTCCGGTGATTATGACAAATCCCCCCATTTAATAAATAAATCAATAAATAAATGCTGGACATTTCACACAACATTATCTAGCCCAAGCTAAGCAGAGCTTGTGTTATGGGTACTAGATAACTGATATACTTAATACAATACATTGCATAGATAGATATTTTTTATTATACATAGAATAATACCCAGATCACAACAAATATCTGCAGAACGTATAAATATTTGTTCCGAGGCGGTTATCGAACCCGCAACCTCCTGCATCGCAGGCGTAGCTTTGACCGCCGCGCCACAGAGATCGTCTAACAGCATCCACCTTAATACAATTGGAGGCTTCGTCCAGCAGTGGACATAAACAGGCTGGTGACGGACCCCATAATAGATCGATGACATTGTAACGGTTGCAGGAAATCAGTTGATGGAGGCCGTGCAAAACTGATGGTTCGTCATCATTTATTAGGGAGGCCGTCAAGCAGCATCCACCTCAATACTTAACACCAAACTGCGATCACCAATCCAGCTGCCAAGCGTGGTAATTATGGCAAATCCCTCCATTGCATTCTATGGGCTCCCCCATTTTTTTTTCAGTTTTGTCCAGCGATGGACGTTAAAGGGCTGTTGGAGATATGTTGGTACGGTTCTAGTAGATACTTCCCGGGGTGAATTTTTTTACAAGAAGTTCTACTACTAACAAACTATATAACAACTTAACTAACGTATTTTTATCTCGGCTTAAACATTGGGTAAAGACATATCTACTCCTTAATGGACTAAAGACAATAAACGTCGCTGGAAGTCGGTGGATGGAGGCGGCTCGAGACCGTTCGTCGTGGCATTCTAAGGGGGAGGCCTATGTCCAGCAGTGGACTTCACACAGGCAGGCAGGTGTTCTACAGGCTGATGATGATGATGATGAAGCATTGGGTTAAAAAGTTACTTTTTTGGTGGTTATTAAACACCAGCAAGAAAAAGTGTATATCCACCATGAGTAGAATGTGTAACAGTAAATTATGTAACACGGCATGTCACTCAAAAAATGTAACACAAAATGTGTAACAAATGTTCACGCCGTTATTTTTCGTAATGGCACCCCTAAGAGCAAAGACTCATTACATACATTAACGGGCTTTGGATATTCTTTTACGTGTCAAGCGTGCTGAGTGTAAGGGTTCCGTATATTTATGGACCAAAATATTCATACATAAATAAATTACCCAAGTGAAAGCAAGATGTACCTAATTAGTGTGGCGACCTCTGTGGTGCGGCGGGCGAAGAGCCGGCTGAGATGTGAGAGGTTGCGGGTACGATTTCCGTTGCGGGACAAATGTTTGTATGATCTGCAAATATTTGTTCCGGGTGTTATGGTACCATGGTACTTGTAGTTCCTGATACCCACGACACAGGGAATCCTAGTGTGGGATTAGGACTACGTATGTGACTGAAGAGACTCCTACTTCTCCTCCCATGGATGTCTTAAAAGCCGACTAAGGGATTACAACAGGGGATGGGCAGCAGCATCCACCTGAGTACTCAACACGAATACTGCAATCACCAATCCGCCTGCCAAGCGTGGTGATTATGGCAACCCCCCATTGTTTTTCATGGGGGAAGCCTCGTCTAGTAGTGGAAGCCCAAAGGCTGTTGATGATGATGATTATGATAATATTCCAAATATTACCAACCAGGCGGGAATCAAATCTGCGACCGTCTCCTTTATACGGAGATGCGTTAACCGCTGCGGCACTTATACCTTTGTATGTACCAACGTTATAACTTTGTATGTGCACAATGGCCTTTAATATGTTTGTGTAAGTATACATATTATGTTTATCTGAGGATAACTTTCGAATCATTAATTTGGTAGATAGATTATAACTTTATTGTACACCTAAACAAAAAACAAAAAAAAAATAAGGATACAAAGTTTCAAATCATAGGTACAATGGGCTGTCTTATCGCTTAAGAGCGATCTCTTCCAGACAACCTTTGGATGGACAGAAACTATTTAAAACAAATAAGGACGGTGGCGTACATCTTAGTATAATCACAAAATAAAAAATAGCTACAAAGTTAAACAAATTGATTTAAAAAAACAAAATAATAATTATATATAATTATATACATAATACAATATATAAATATATACATAATAAGTATATTATAATACACACAATTATATACCTACATAAATATTATTGATATTATAATATACATACAATATTAATACATAATGGTGATATTAGAAGAATGTCAAGATGACATACAGAGTGATGACAGATAATGTTGAGTGACCATGCTAGATGGCACTGGTTTAGCTTGTGAGTGAGGTTACATTTAGTAAAATATGGCTTGTGACATACAAACCATTTCTTTTTCGAATATTTTGTATAAGGAATTTAAAACAAAACACGACAATGTACCTTGTAAATGGTGTTTCAAGAGTTTTTCCCCTAAGATGATAAATCAAAATTCAAATCAGCTACCAAATTTTGTATTACGAAAGCACAAAACACAAAAAGCAAACCACGCATTCACAACTTCCTAAAATTGCCGTTTTTATGCAACAATTTGGACCCCAATATAAGGTTGTCACCATTCTTTATCGCCTCAAAATATTAGCGTAACTTCATATTTGCACACCCCTGGATTACGTTCTTAATGTAAACAAATACACATACTTATAACGAGTTCATTGTGTTGGGAACTAAGATGTTTTTGTATGTGAAGATAATAAGATTATGCTTTGAGTCTTATATCTGTAGGATTATGGTGGCGAATTATGCAAATTTTTGTTACAGTATGTATGTTCACTAATACAATGATCGTTGTTATTTCTATACAATAAAGAGGAAATTTGCGTAAACTTTGGTGGTAGAGGGAAAATTTGTGTATTTTCTAATTAAGCTCTTGACAGAGTGGTCGCGGTTATACAAGTCTTGCTTGAGTAGCGGCTCTTGCGATGCCACTTGGCTCTATTAGCAGCACTGCGAGTACATTTTGGTCATGGTATTTTGTATGATGGACTTAATAAGGTCTGACCACCGTGTGGGAGAGCGACCCCGTAGTCTCATACCCTCCATCCTGCCTTACACTACAAGACGCTCCATTGAGTCTTCATTGCGTGTTACGTGAATAAAGAACTTTAAAATTCTATTATCTTAAGAACTTAACTCACTCTTTTTTGACTTAACTCTATATCACTATATGGTTCTATATGGTACTTGGACTACGCCAAGATTTCTTCATTTGCCCAACGGTTGTCAGTTCTGTAAGCTATACACTTCTACTTGCAAATTCTTTCGGCTATGTCAGGGTTGTGTATTTTATAGTACCTAAAACCTATTTTCATTTTTGCTATTAAACAATTCTATAAAAGCAACCTCAAAGAAATATTTTAGGAAAATCACGATCTAAACCCAAGCTCCACTTGAAACTAGCTCTGCATAAAATATGATAAATATTTTGCAGGAAAATGTCTGACCCTAGCAGTTTCTTCAAAGACCTTCACGACACAAGGTCTTACCACAAGTAGGCATTTACGTGCTCTAACGTGAAATTTAAATTACGCTATTAATCTAGACAATGTGTCCACGGGGACGAAGAATTTGAGGTCCTAAAAGTTGGTTTATTCCTAAGTTAACCTTAAAATTACCTAAATAGGATTAGTGCCGAGTAGAAAAATATATAAACAGTAGGTATTTTTCTGCATAAAAACCTACTGTTTAACAACTGAAATCTCCTCAAAAACGATAAAATGGAGTAGTTAGGTAATTTTATATATTTAGATCCCTTGTACTAATAATTTAGTTACTGATAGATCCTGACCAAGAGATCTGTTTAAAATAATTATTTTAATTAAAAATGTGTTACTATTAGATTCCGTGTGGGTTTTCAGAGAAATTAAGTACAGTCAAGAAACAAATATTTACCTATAAAAACATAAAAAATTTATATCAACTATTTTAAAACAAAATAACGATTAAAAGTTTAGTCCTTTGTAAGAACTTATTAGTTTTAATGATTTTGAACTTCAGGTAACAAAGGAACCATTGTATTAGGATCACTCAGATGTCAGTCTGTTTGTCTGTCTGTCACTCACAGCCTATTTTCTCAAAATTAAGCAAAAGCTAAAGTGAAATTGACGCTTAGCTACTCCTTCTAACACACGACTTCGCATAACGCTAATTCACTACAAACCATTGAAATTAAATTTGCTACCGAAAACTAAAATAAAAATGTGGCAGAATTTAATAGGATATACTCCTAATAGAAAACACTTTATTGTACACCTTAAGATAATAAAAAATAAACAAAACTTAGCATGATAATTAAGAATATTACCCGGACTTGTCCCGGGCTTATTTAGGAGTGTGTTTATTACTGGTAGAAAGCGTTAGCTGAGTTGGCTGTCTTGGAAAGCAATGGCGGCGATGAGTTCACCTCTTGTCACGTCTATATTCCAGCGATTTTGTAATCCACGGTGAAACGAGGCTCTTTGAGGCTCTGCCTACCTCTGCGGGGGGAAAAGGCGTGTGTTTATGTATGTACTTTTTTTATATTACTTGGCAAGCAAACAAGCATACGGCCCACTTGATGGAAAGCAGTTACCGTAGCCTATGGACGCTTGCAACACCAGAGGCATCACACGCGCGCTGCCGACCCTGAGACATAAAGATGAAAAGTCTCATGTGCCTGTAATTTCACCGGTACCTATACCCTTGTGTATGTATGTAAAACATGTTATTTATTTCATGGTTATCTTCTATCAGGATATTATATAATAAGTCAGTATTGTATTCAGTGTTGTGTCAGTATGTATCTCTTTCTATTTTCAAAAGCATGGTCACTCAACATTATCTGTCATCACTCTGTACGTCATCTTGACATTCTTCTAATATCACCATTATGTATTATTATTGTACGTAGGTATATTATGTATCAATAATATATATATGTAGGTATATAATTGTGTGTATTATATTATACTGGTAGAATGTATTTATAATATATTTATTATTTTGTTTTTTAAATCAGTTTGTTTTACTGTAGGTTCTTGTCTTTTTGTGATTATATACTAAGATGTACGCCACCGTCTTTTTTTGTTAAATAGTTTCTGTCCATCTGTGTCTGGAAGAGATCGTTCTTAAGCGATAAGACCGTCCATTGTACCTCTGATTTGGAACTTTGTATCCTTATTTTTTTGTTGTTTTTAGTTTATGGTGTACAATAAAGTTATGATCTATCTATCTATCTAATTCAGGTTAGAAACATCCAAATAGCGTCATAAGTTGCACAAAATAAAACAACTTATACGCAAAGTTACAAATTATGTGGCCCTGAGCCTTATGCTTATACTGTGTGTCCTAAAGTGGCCAACTTTGAGCTAAACGAGATCGTCCTATGTAATAGTTAAGTAAGGGTTTGACACTTAAATAGTTTTGACGAAATTTTGGTGGTTTAAGAGGACTTTGTAAGTTAAAGTCACAAAAATTTTACGTTAAAATTTTATGACCTTCTTGGTGAGTTTCCAGTAAGATATAGGGATCTTCATCATAATCATTAGCTTTAAGACGTCCATTGCAGGATGATACCTCCCTTCCCATAAAATACAATGGGGGATTTACCATAATCACCACGCTTGGCAGGTGGATTGGTGATCGCAGTATTCGTATTAAGTACTCAGGTGGATGCTGCTGCCCATACCCTGGTGTAATTCTTTAGTCAGCTTTAACGACATCCACGGGAGTAGACGGAAGGATCTATTTTTAGACCAGACATATCACGCCTCTAGGTATCTTACTGGATATTAATTTATTTATTTATTTATTCAAAAAACAAGTACAATAAACCATAAGTACTAAAAATAAAATAAAATCATAAAATTATGATATTAGTAGGCTAAAAGCTCAGTTCTTTTCATAGCTCTCAGCTATAAAAAGAACTTAGCTTATTTTGCAACATTGAACTTTTTGTCAGTTATTCATTTATATCCTGAATATGACACACATACAGGAGTAATTTTAGTTTATAAGACGATTCAAAATGATCCTTGTGATTTCATTGAATAAAATACTTTTTGACTTTGACTTTGACTTTGATACATGACACTTATACACACAGTGGCATATTTTTACATATTTTGTTTGTTAACAAAAATTCTATAAAATTAAAAATCAAGAGTATAGATATATATTATGCACGTTATAACAATCGAGCGTTTGGTCTATCACACCTTTTGATGTACATTACATTTGTACCATTTGTCACTACATCATTGACCATGATGATATGTTAATTTTGACACTGGGGCATTTTGACGTTCATACTTTTTGCTACATAGACAGCCGGTCTGTATAGACATTTTGACCTCTGCTCTACCCAGTCCCGGAATCGGGCTAGGTTGCACCTGTGTTACGGCGGCTAAATACTTCCTATTATTTATTTTAGAAAATTAATTAATTTGCTATGATAAAAGAACCCAAAGTCTAAATGATAACGACAAATTACTGGTTTGATTAACTTGGCAGATTATTTTTTTTGTTCTATTTGAGATGTTTTCCTTGGTACCTTTAGTTGAGTGTTGTTGTTTTAGTTGAGGTGTTTTCCTAGTTTAGTTGAGGGTATCACTGACTGTTAAATTTAAAATAAAACGAATACATTTACAATAGGTTATGGTACCACAAAAAACTGAGTCTAGGTGCGCTTACATTTATCATAAGCGCCCTTATGCTAGCTACCGGTGATCTCCTCTTAACACTGAAAACTCGCTTCGCTCCTTCAATATTTTGATCTATTTCAACAGCGACAAAAGAAAATACAAACATTACAAAAGTTCCAATAACAAAACCAAGAACAACAAAACACCAACCGCAGTAAGAAAACACAAAGGATGAGGCGAGTAAAAGCCAGCAATTTCTAATTAATTCAATATAAAAACTTCACTGTTAATCTTTGTAAATACTCTCACACAAAAATAAACCCTACATCCTTTTGAAATAGGGTTATTTGTGTAAAAGCTGGGTGGAAATAAACGTGCATTTCAGTAGGACAGACCAACAGACTGGAATGGTAGGTATTTTGATTACAAGTAAGGTGAGGTATTTTACGAAATGTTATATCTTAAACCGTCTTAGGTTTTCGCTAGATTAGCTCAGTATGTTTACTTTTTTAACCGACTTCAAAAAAAGGAGGAGGTTATCAATGCGGTTGTATTTTTATGAAGTCAATAGAACAACGAATCAAAGTCAAAGTCAAAAATAATTTTATGAATTGAAATCACAAGGATCATTTTGAAACGTCTTATAAACTAACTCCTGTTCCAACGCGACCAAGCCTAGAAGAATCATGCAACAAACTCGGCTTGGCTTACATAAATGGTCCGTCTTACCACTAGGTGAGAAGCGCCTGTGTGGTGCCTCGGAGCAAGGAGTTGCTGATACATAGTAAATGAGAACTTAAAAACCTTAGGAAGGTAGTCAAAAGTAAATAAACATCAGCAAAAATATGCAAGACAGCACACGCTACGCTTGTTATACTTATAAATAATAATCTAATAGAAACATGTAAATAGGTAAGTACAGATATTGCAAATTTCCATTTTAGCAGTCTAATGATTAATCTTTATGTAGGATTTAAATCTTCGAATAGGAAGTTTAGATGCACCTTCTGGAAGTTTATTATAGAACCGTACAGAATTCCCCATAAAAGAACCACTTAGTTTCTTTAATGAAAGTTTGGTATATTTAGTTTGTGTATGAATAACCGTATTTTCCTAACACTCTTTGTCTATGGACAGGTTTTAAATACAATGGCAAGATACCTACGTCACTATTAAGTCCCATTTCAGGCAACAGTTTATATTATTTAATTATGTCAACACTTAACCACTTCCTGAGTGGAAATGTGGCGTAACTTGTTCCCGGGTCTGTTTCTAAAGAGTCCCGGAAGATGACAGGAAGGAAATATGCCTTCCGCACTACTTGGAAGACACATAATTATTATTGCTATCTAAACTACTACCATGGGTACCGTGACGTGTTTGGCTACCGTTTCCAGCACCTATATCAGTAGGGCGATTCTAAAACGTCGGAAACGTTTCCGATCGGATTCGTTAGTTTTTCATTTCGATGTGGTAAGTAACTATAACAATTTTCTCTAGTAAAACTCAATGAAAAACAATAAATATTGTATATTACCGTGTTTTACTAGAAAAAATTGTTAGCAAAATTGTTTTTCATCCCACCATCTCGGAAAAAGTATTTTTGCTATTCGATATCTGAGTGTAAAAGCCGTTTTTATCCCCCCCCCCCCCCCATTCAATTTTACTTTATTCCGCTAGAGGATAAAGTAAAATTGAATTTAGAACATAGTGTGCACTAAGTTTGTGAATTCAAAACATCATTAAACCTATTTACTTCTACCTCCATGGTGCCGAATTTATCATACAACCTTTTTTAATTTGATAAAAACTCAGACTCGGAACCTTCTTGGTGTATTACTCGCGTGCCATTTTCTTTTCAGGCCATATTGTTAAAACCTTAGGTTAAAAACAAGAAACTTGAAAACAAGTGAAAAACCAAAAATGAGTGATTCTAGCGACGAGGAAGTTTATCTGACGCCAATAGAATTGACTGAAACTGTTAAAAATGCGCAGAAGTATCTTGTGATTCTAAGTGTTTTATTTTTGCATTTCGTAATTTCTTCGCTGAGGTGGGATGAAAAGTTACGTGTTGCACTCGAGTGCAAAGATTTTTCACCTCGTGCTCTTTTGATTCTCTCGCTAACGCTCAGTATTCTAACTTTTAAATCACTCGCTACGCTCGTGATTAAATTTTAGAATCCTTCGCTAGCTCGGTTATCAAAATTGAGCACGCGGTTAAAAAGCAACTTTGCACTCTTGTATAACAAATAACTATTAGTTACTTACCACATCGAAATGAAAAACTAACGAATCCGATCGGAAACGTTTCCGACGTTTTAGAATTGCCTGCCAGGTCGGTCATAAACCTTACACGGTGACCAAGAAAATACAAGTGATAAGACGAACAATCTATATTAATATAATAGCAAATAATTAATTTTTAGAAAAAAAAGACAAAAACCTATTTCTTTTAAAAAGCGCTTAATCAATTTCGATAAATTTAAAGAGAATTAATTTATATGGGACCTCCCAAAGTATGACCTACTAAATAAAAAAAAGAATCATCAAAAATGGCTTATTCCAAATCAATGCATAATTGGCGGAGTGACTTTTTCTGCTCTTTCGAAGCACAGATTTGTAAGTAGGTATAGTATCTAGTACTAAAGTTTCGAAGGGAGACGTCATCCTTTTTTATTTTATTTCAATTTCTAGTGTTTTTTGAGTTTTA
This sequence comes from Epirrita christyi, assembly GCA_951392215.1. Lineage (NCBI taxonomy): Eukaryota > Metazoa > Arthropoda > Insecta > Lepidoptera > Geometridae > Epirrita > Epirrita christyi. The sequence continues at coordinate 11,447,054 of OX595855.1, read as the reverse complement.
TCGTGTATTTTTAGTGGCATTTTAACCGGTGTAGCTTATAAAGAGCACATAGTAGTGAATTTAAATAAAATAAGTGTATTGCGTGTCTTTTCAAGGGGTGGAAATTGTCCAGGAACATTCTAGTAAACTGCCATCGATTTACTAGAACAGAGTACGTCTTGACGACTGGACATTGTTTGATAATTATCTATACTACTAATTGACATTAGCAAAATTGAGTATAAACTCAGATGCCATTAAAAAAAAAAAAATATTGGCGGAGTAATCGCGTAACATACATACAAAAAAACATACAGTCGAATTGAGAACATTCCTTTTTTGAAGTCGGTTAAAAAGGGTACCAAATACTGGTTTATTTTTCACCCTCTCTTGAGACCTCCTATTAATATTTCTTTACTGGTCCGACGAAAGCTGGCTTCCGGCGTGTTGAGATATTATGGTGATTTGAGATATTATTGAGTCCAATGGTTCCTGGTTTTGAAGGTGCTATAAAAATAAAAGGGGTTGAAGCCGTTAAGTTCGAGAGATGGAGATGGTGACTCCAAGGTAAAATTGTCAATAATCATCATCATCGACCTGTAGAAGTTTACTGCTAGACATATAATGTCCAGTATTAATTGCTACAGTAAATAAATAATTATTATATATAATAATAACACCGTTAATATAATATATTGTATGAATATTTAAATCTAAAAAAAAAAAAAAAAAAACACAAAATCATACAAAAAATATACAATAAGAACGTTTTTTTGTTGACCATGTTTTTTTTAAATTATTTTAAAATATTTATTTTAATAATACATAATAAAAGCTATGAACTTATTAAGGCCCCCCTTAAGAATCTCATAACAACATCACAAACCGGATGACGCGGTAAAAAAAAGACCCTTCACTCGATTGACTAAAGAGATTATAAACGTTGAAGGAAGTCTGTGGATGGAAGCGGCTCAAGGCCGTTCATCTTGAAGATCTAGAAAGGAGGTTTATGTCCAGCAGTATATTTCTACAGGCTGATGATGATAGTATCCCATTGACGAAAGGTATTGATCCTTGAGCCGCTTCCATCCACTAACTTCCTGCGACATTTAAAATGTTGTGAGATCATCTTCCAGGGCAGTCCAGTTCGTGTCCACGAACCGTGAAACTCTAGAATTTTTTTCCCCAATTGTAGTCGGTACTACTATATGGCCTACTCATTGCCAAAAGCCAAAAATCATGCCAAAATGCCCATATTGCATCCATGCCAGAACTTGAAGACGGATAATGGACACTGGTGAATAATAGTAGATTTTATCATAAGGGAGCAAAATAATATTTTTACGGTGAGGGCGTTTTTTTTAATCCAGAGCGAAGTGAGGGGATTCTTTAGTAGAATCCAGAATGTAGCGAGGGATTCAAAGTACGTCGCCCGAGCCAAAAATATATTTTGCGCCCGAGTGATACACTCCACTTTTCATCACCCACTATGAGAAAATAAAAAGTGCCTCATATTTTATTTCAAAACAAAACATGAATTTCTAACAATCCGTAAAAATTGAAGAAAACGCGGGCTGTAGTTCGCGCGTTTTTAATTTGTTTTTTTTTTATTCAGCCTGCGGCGCGACTAGGGACCGTCGTACCAGCCAGTATTTACTCAAACAATATTTGCGTTCGATTTCTTTGGCGCTGAACACTAAGATGTTCCAAATTCAAAAAGTGCGCGGCAAAGATAATTGCGGCGCACTTATAAAGAGAATTAAAAACTCATTACTACCCGCTAAAAATTTCATGAAGAAAACTCCACCTTTGGGAGCACTTAAAGGCGAACTAAGTCGTCCTTTTCGAATAGATGGGATGAAAAGGTTCTTGATTGGCGCCCACGAACCAGACAACGCAGGTTACGACAGCTCTCCCCTCAATGGATCGAAAATATTTTAAACATCGCTGGAGATCGGTGGATAGTGGCGGCTCAGACCGTCGTCGCATTCATATAGCTAACAAGCATTGGACGTACAGGTTCTGATGATAATGGGGTACCAAATGTGTACCTATATACACATACATACAAACACACACACACATACATACGTGTGTGTGTGTGTGTGTGTGTGTGTGTGTGTATGTGTGTGTTGGACGACCTCTGTGGCGCGGCAGGCGTGGAGCCGGCTGAGATGCAAGAGGTTGTGGGTTCGATTCCCGCTGCGGGACAAAATGTTTGTATGATCTGGAAATATTTGTTCCGGGTCTGGGTATTATAGTACCATGGTATTCGTAGTTCCTGATACCCACGACATAGGGAATCCTAGTGTGGGATCAAAACTACGTTTGTAACTGTTGGGTGTTATGTTATGTTATTATTATGTTACCTATGCAAAGTTTACTAAGTGTTTATTTTTTTTATTTTACTACGGAACTCTAAAATACTTTAAATCTTTAGAAATGTGAAAAGTAAGCGTTAGTCTGCAGCTGGAAGATACCTAAAACCAATAGTTTAAACACTGTTTGTGCAAACACCGCAGTAAGGTAGTTTGTTTTGTTAGGCGGAGCGGATGTTTTTTTCCTATAATACCTCAGTATTAAGAAATTTAATACCCGCTGCTCAACTATGAATAGTTGAGCAATTACCAGTTGAGCCATTAATATTACCCACTGCTCAACTTGATGCAGTTAAACAATCTAGTTGAGCAGTGGGGAAGTAGCAATTTACACCGGTACGGCACAGGCTAACCATAGCGAGTCGCTAGCGAGACGACACAAAATGTCAAATATTAACCAATCAAATTACAAAGATTTCAAGCTACCTCGATGTCATTGGCCGATATTAATATTTGCGGTCGTCTTGCTAGTGTCTTGGTAACGTTAGTCAGCCTGCCCCCTTATTCGCTATGACCAAACGTAACATAACGTGGGTTCGTTACGATATCTGCATGGAATCATCGCTGAATCGTATTGGTGACGTCACACGTTATTGACAAGGAATCTCTTAGGTCATAGGGAATAACCACCCTGTGCTAGAAGTACCGTTTTAACGTCAAACAAACTGCTAAATATGACGTCATCCTTGTCGCAAGAAGAACCTTTGCAAGAAGTACCTTTAGTCTATAGTCCTTTTCGCATGAAATCCCTTTTGACAGAAGTTCCATTTCGCTGAAGGTTTTGAATGGTTTCAAAAAATTGGAAGTAGCAATGGATAGGCTATGTAGCTTGCAGAACCGATAACTGTTGGGAAAAATGGTTCCCGAATAATTATTATAAACCAGACGACCAGTGTAGGGCGACCAATGGACTGACAATATTGTAAATATCGCGATGTATCTATGTATTACCATTTGTGAGTAAATCACATCAAAATATCATTTATCGTCGGCTGCAAAAAGGATTACGGTACACAAAGGTTATAAATCATTTCCAAGTTGAAACCCAATCACAAATACATACTCTTGACTGACACTTCGGTTATAAAGCGTGATTGATGTGCTATAAATTTAAATCGCATTTTGTTGACAAACATTTCGATTGGCTACGGAATAGCCAACTGAGAGCTGATTCTGAGTTTTGACAAGCATATGACACGGACGTCTGGTGTAGTGTAGTGTGGATTTTTGTATGGCGACACCGATGAGCGCCCCTAGCGTACACTCTGTGAACCTCATTTTCCATACAAAAATCCGTGTTACACTACACCATACGTCCGTGTCAATTGCTTGCCAAAACTCAGAAACAGACCTCAAGAGAAAAATTTTTGCTCGGCATCTTGAAATGATTCTTTGGTCAGCTCAGCCCACCTCACTTAGCCCGCGGGCCGAAATGACAACTACGAAAAATTTGATCTGTGATATTTTGCACACAAGTACATTATGTACAATAATATAAAAGTTCTCTCAAAACAGAATTTTATTTCATTATTACGTTTTTATTTTAAAAGGATATTTTCATTTGGTGCCTACGTCGTTGAAAATAAAATTCAACTGAAATCTCCGCGCTAACGTACTGGGTTTCTGGATGACCTACTGATCAACTAAGTTGAGCAAAAAACTGTTGAGCTTTAGAGCATAAAATGTTCGGTAATACAAACTATGTCCTACTGCTCAACTGCTCAACTAGTTAAGCAATCTAGTTGAGCAGTGGGGAAGACTCGAGTTTTAGGGCCGGTTTCCACCGGGGTGGAGAGGAGAGGAGACGAGATCAAAGCTGACAGTTTATTGGCGTGCAGAGTTGACAGGTATAAACGAAAAGCATATAATGAAATCGGATTGGTTTATTCAAACACATCTCCTCTCGTATCCTCTACTCTCCGCCGCTCCGGTGTAAACCGGCCTTTGATCCTGATTCTTCGCGTATAAGGTACATACTAGATAATCGCTCTGCTCTTCACATAACAGTAGTCTTATAAAAGCGGACTATGCAAAAAAGCTGTTTGCTCAATATTATGAGTTCCCATTAGTATGGCGCAGTGACGCGGAATGGTGCGATATTATTTAATAATCTCATGCTATTAAGAGAACGTCACTGGTAGCAGCAAAAGGGGTCTTACGCCCTTTTTGAGCGCGAACCAAGTTTGCTTCTAATTTGGCTATTATTTAGGAAATAGCCAAGTTTGGAAGTGTACCAGTTAGGAAAAAGTCAAGTTTGTAAGTGGACCAGTTAGGAAAAAGTCAAGTTTGGATGTGGACCAGTTAGGAAAAGTCAAGTTTGGTAGTGGACCAGTTAAGAAAGAGACAGGTTGGGAAGTGGACAAGTTTGGAAAGGTACAAATTAGGAAGTGGCCGAAGTCAATCTAATGGCTTCAAACTCCATCAAACTTTGTACACATGATGAGTACACTAATATAATAACCCGTGGGGCTTTAGTTTATTATAAAATTTGATAAAACAATACCCAAAATAGCAAACTTCGTTCGCGTGCAAAAGGGTGTGTATATACTTGTTTTAAGCGCCACTTTTTAACCGACTTCGCAAAAAGGAGGAGTTTCTCAATTCGGTTGTATTTTTTTATTTTTTTTATGTTTGTTACCTCATACCTCCGGCGTTTATGAACCGATTTGGAAAATTCTTTTTTTATTTGAATAGATATACTTCCAGATTGGTCCTATTTTTTTAGAATCCAGTTCTGATGATGGGATCCATGAGGAATTGAGGGAACTCCTCAAACATTGTAGGCATACCTATGGCGATTTTGATATGTTCAGCAACAAACCAAGCATTTGCATTCCAAAAGTATCATAATCCTTTCACCACTATGGTTCTTTCATAATTTTTTTTTCATTCAAAATTATTTAGTCGAATACAATGGCGGATTCGGTTTTTTAAATGAAAAGTTATTACTTTTAGATTTTAATGTTCAAAAGATATGTTTTTAATTATAATTAAAGCACCGCGCTAGAAACAAGGAAATCCGTAGAAAAACCAAGATCACCGAAATAACTCTCAGAATTAGCAACTTGAAGTGGCAGTGGGCTGGTCATAATAGCTCACATAAAGCCGCGTGGCCTGATGTCGCTCTGCCCCTCGACTGCTAAAATGGAAATTTGCAATATCTGTACTTACCTACCTATTTACATGTTTCTATTAGATTATTATTTATAAGTATAACAAGCGTAGCGTGTGCTGTCTTGCATATTTTTGCTGATGTTTATTTACTTTTGACTACCTTCCTAAGGTTTTTAAGTTCTCATTTACTATGTATCAGCAACTCCTTGCTCCGAGGCACCACACAGGCGCTTCTCACCTAGTGGTAAGACGGACCATTTATGTAAGCCAAGCCGAGTTTGTTGCCTGATTCTTCTAGGCTTGGTCGCGTTGGAACAGGAGTAATTTAATTTTATATAAGACGATTCAAAATGATCCTTGTGATTTCAATGAATAAAGTTCTTTTTGACTTTGACTTTGACTTTCACAGAACTGATCATCGCTGAAAAATAAAGGTTCTCGAGTGGCAACCACAAGCTGGACGACGCGGTAGAGGAAGGCCTTCCACTTGGTCTCGGAAGTTGGTGGATGGAGGTGGCTCAAGACCGGTCGTCGTGGCATTTTAGGGGGGAGGTATGTCCAGCATTGGACTTCTTCATACTGATGATGATATTGTCTCATTTTTCATTGAATGGACGTCATTTCTTTGTTCAACCAGTATTTGTTTTTCTTGTCCAAAAAAAAAAAAGTTGTTGTTGTTTCTTGTGTTGTTGTTTGTGTTTGTTTTGTTGTGTAATGGTGAATTAAATACAGGGTTGTTGGTCTTCTTTGGACGACCTCTGTGGCGCGGCGGGCGAAGGTTTGCCTGCGACGCAGGAGGTTGCGGGTTCGATTCCCGCTTCGGAACAAATATTTGTATAATCTGCAGATATTTGTTCAGGGTATTCTGGGTATTTTTCTATGTATAATAAAAAAATATCTATCTATGTAATGTTATTGTATTAAGTATATCAGTTATCTGGTACCCATAACACAAGCTCTGCTTAGCTTGGGGCTAGATAATGTTGTGTGAAATGTCCAGCATTTATTTATTTGGGGCACTTCCACCATCTGCAGATAAACTGGCTGGTACATAGGTAATCTTATTTTAAAAATAAAATATTTCATCTGTTCATTTTATCTTGGATAACCTCAGTTCACCTAGCACAATAAAAATACAGTTTCAATATCAGAAATGTAATTTAGAATTTATTGCTAAACAATACGTTCATATGAACTTTGTTTGAGTTTTGATTTATTTCGACATGTTTTGTCAACTCAAAACATATTTAAATCTCATATAAAACAAATACAAATCTCATAATATTAGACAATCATCTGGAAAAATTGGATTTGTCGGTATTAAGTATACGTCAGTAGCAGATATTAGATCGGAGTTTACTGGTGTGTAAGATTCGTTACTACGCTATATTTGAAGGGTTTCTTGTTTTGGTGTATAAAAATACTGCCACGTACAACTTATACCCAAGTACTTAGCTTGTAATTTGCCCACTGGTGGGACTCGGGGCATACTCTCGATGCGAGTCATAATATTGCATACTATAATAGGACTCCTTGTGTGGTGGGTATCAGGAACTACGAGTACCTACCATGTTATCACAAAACACAGACACGTAACAAAATTTCATGTAAACAATTTTGTTCATATCATAACACCCAACAGTCACATAATACGTAGCCTGGTCCCACACTAAGATTCCCTGTGTCGAACCACAGGATCTGCCAGTAACTACTCGTGTAGTGGGTGTCAGGAACTACGAATACCATGGTACCATAACACCCAGATCCGGAACAAATATTTGCAGATCATACAAACATTTGTCCCGCAGCAAAAATCGAACCCGCAACCTTTTGCATCTCAGCCGGCTACTCGCCCGCTACGCCACAGAGGTAACACAAAGTGCCGTGTGTCTGGTCTAAGAATAGACCCTTCCATCTCCTCCTGTGGAGCCAATTAAGGGATTACACCAGGGGATGGGCGATTACCAATCCACTTGCCCAAGTGTGTTGATTATAGCAAATTCCCCAGATGTATTTTATGGGGATGGCCTCGTTCAGCAATAGATGTTTATAGCAAATGATGATGATGATGCAAACATTTGTCCTGCAGTGGAAATTGAACCCGCACTTCTCGCATCTGACCCAGCTTTTTGTCCGCTGCGCCACGGAGGTCGATGACTCGTTGGGTACTTTTTTCCTATCGAGTAACACTGTTACTCGTTGGTTTTTTTAAGGAATATTCCCAACGAGTAACACCCTGGGCATAGTACTCGATGGGAAAACAAAATCCCAACGAGTAGTGTTACTCGTTGGAAACCCTCCAGAGCATACCAGTGACTTCACGATGTTTTCCATCACCGTTTTAAGCACCACTAACTTCAAGATATCCTCCGAGTATAGGTGGACATAGATCCCTGAGGATTACCACAATAAATCATGAGTCGCACAAAAGGCTAGCTACGGCACTGGGCGTACCACAGAGAATAAACCATTAGAACATACCTAGAATACGTAATTACAACTAAAATACAGCACTTCTTAATGAGGACCGTTCGTGCTAATTTCCTGAAAAACAAGTCAGTCATTACTAGTGATGGGACGATACTTTGGTCAGATAGCCGGATAAGTTGTTAGCCAAAAGCGCAATAAATAAAAATAAAATAAAATATAATATAAAATAAATTCGTTTATTTCAAGCCTTATAAGCCCATAATTTTAAAATAAATTCAAATTTGATACTAATCACTACAATATTATAATAAAAATACAAAGCAAATGTCAAAAATATTAAAATGTCAAATAATCACAGAAGTCATAAAAATCACACAACACAGACACACAAAAACAAATACAACAACGCGTAGTTGTTGTATTTTTTACACGAGCGACCCTCAGCTCCCGGGGCAGCGCCCCTTAAAAAGTGTTGTATGCAGGCTTATCCAGTGCCCCAGAAATGGAGAGTCCCACCTGCCAAAGTATGATGCATGATGTTACTCATCATCACTGGTATAAGTCGCGCAACGAGTTATGAGCGCTTGGCGAAAGTGGTGGGGTTGATTGCGCATGTGTTCTCTCTCTGTCTCTCCCGTTGCGCCTCTCTACACAGACCCAAAAAATTACTACTGCGCATTAAAGGTCAGCGCTCATAACTCGTTGCGCGACATAGGCCTCCCCCTTAGAATGCCATGATGAATGGTCTTGAACCGCCTCCATCCACCGACTTCCTGCGACGTTCATGATGTCTTTAGTGCATCGAGTGGACTTATACTTATTGTTATTTATTTACTTCAATTTTACCTATTAAACTTCAATTAACTACTTAATTATAGATGCAGTGTTGCCGTGGATCCATGGTGTATCCGGCCTAAAAACAGACCCCTCCTTCTCCCATGGATATAGTAAAAGCCTTACTAAGGGATTACACCAGGGGATGGGCAGCAACATCCACCTGAATATAACACTAAACTGCGATCACTAACCGCCTGCCAAGTGTGGTGATTATGGCAAATCCCCCTATTGTATGCAATGGGGGAGGTCTTGTTCTTCGTTTTTTGGTGGTCATTTATTATAACGGGTGTAAAAAGACTACTCCCGAAAACTGAAACAGTGCACTCAGACCATGATTCTGATAATGTTTTAGCTAAAAAAAGGGCGAAAAAAATGTTCACTTTTGGGCCGTGTTAATTTTCTTTAAATATCAATAAAACATCATTAAAGGAACACAAAACCCTAATTTCCATCAGTAAAAACACGTTTATAAATAAAAATGACAAAAAAAGCAATGAAAACCACCTAAGAATTATTGGCGCAGCGCCTCGATCAGCTGACCGGGAGCGTTGAACGCGCAGCCAGTGCGCTCTGTGAACTCGCGCTATTTTATATAGCTATGATATAGGTAGCTTTACCGGTACCTTCAGTATTCAGAAGCTGTCTTTTTACATGTATACTATCTACCAACTTTCTTCTAATAATACATTTAGCAATCAGGCGTCATATTTTAGCCGGACGAAATCCGACTTTTCCCATCCATAATTCCATAAGCACCTTATTATGCGACCCTAAAAAGGGCGTTGGGAATGACCCAGCAGAGTTAAGTGGAATTTTAAGTGAGATGATGGAAGTTTGTCTGTTTGTCGAATAATCTTTGTCTGTAATTTCGTTTTAATTAAAAATAAATAGCTGTAGCGACTGAAAATATTTACGGAGCAGAGTAAAAAAATTATGAAAATTTGTTTGACCAATAGATATAGATCGTTAGATAGATAGTCACTTTATTGTACACCAGGAATACATAATAGGATTTATTAAAATTATCAGTACAAAGGCCTTATCGCTGAGAGCGATTTCTTCCAGGCAACCTTTAGATGGCCAATGTACAGAACGTTCGTTAAAAACGTTGAATTAAAATATTTTGATGTCCTTGAACTGAAAATTAAGACTCCGAGATATCCACCGATTCTATTGGCCTCATACATGAGATATCGAGAGATCTAAGCTAGAAATTTCACTAACACGAAACACAAATTAATTTAACCTTTTTTGTAACAAAAATGTTATCTAGTTAAATTTTTACTACAAACATAATTTTCAAAACAATTAATATGTGCAAAAAAACTTTGTAAAACCACCTTTCAACTCCCCCTACTCACTCCCCATTAGGATTTTTAGTATGTGTTTCTGTATAGATTGGTTCCCGTTACGCCCGATACTACTATGTAGCGAATTGATTTTATAGGCACAAGATCAACAATGGCAAAACTCTGGGGTTCTAATTTGACTGGGCTATAGACTGCGTCATTTGGGTAGGTAAAACTGCGGCTATGATTCTTAGCAACAACGGCATAATAAGCCAAAAATTGCGTTATTTCCTTGAGAGGTGGGGAATAGCCTGAAACAGCACTTACGCTATAATTGAAAAGTTAAATTAATGTAATCCTAACGTCGGCATTCATTACACGAGCTAAATTATTTTTTAATTACGTTTATAATGAGTAACAAACATTCTCTAAAGGTGCTGAAGCAAATTACTTCATCGTGATAATAAATGTAGTATTGCGTTTATAATTAGGTAGAGTCTGTACAGAAAGAGAGTCGTCGTTGCAAAATTATGAACTAACTTTGTGAACTACATAGCCATAATTAAGGAGCTGGTTTCTTTCTGTCGGCATTTTGAATCATAAACAAAAGAAATATTAATAACAGTTGAAATAGGATCAAACCGAAACAAACGCGCTAATGTATTGCCCGATTAAAAAACAGGTAATTAGGCCCAGCAGCGTCCTCCAATCCCACGACAGGTCTTTCGCACAACAGACTCTACCTACATAGATTTAATGTTACTTTTGACTACCTACCTGAGATTTATCAGTTGTCTTTTTCTATGTATGTTTCTCCTTGTTCTCAAAGCAACTCACAGATGCTTCCCACCATGTTAGTTACCCTGATACTTCTAGGCTTGGTTGCGTTGGAACAGGAGTTATTTTAGATGATTAAAAAAATTTTAATTAATAAAATACTTACTCTTGTTTTCCCTCTAGCCACGTGGTCCTACTGCCTTTGTCCTACCGATCGGGCCACATGAACTTTTTTTTCGTATTAGTTCGAATAATTGGATTACAAGGAATTGTAATTCCGCTTCGTCCTATGGATCCGTCGTCCGATCGGTAGGACAAAGGCAGGAGGACCACGTGGCCAGAGGGTTGTTTTGACTACAACACAGGCAATTGAAAATACGTGTGACGTCAACAAAAAAAGAGATGAACATATACAGTAAAGTGAAAAAAACTATAATATATATTGCCGGGAAATAGTGCAGTATTTTTGATTACGCGGTGATCATTCGGCAACGTGCCGGTTTTAACGAAAGTACATCAAAAGTACTAAAAATATTTAGCTATAATTTCCGGCAATATCCGGATATATTGCATAGTGTTGCTGCAATGCCGGCGATTTTGCTGGCCACTAATATAGGGTGTTTGGCGCATGGACCGACAGGATTTTTTGGGGGATTGGGGGAGCCCGGCGCTTGTCCCCGATAGAGCCTATGTCCTAAGTGTCTCGGTTGTTTAAATATGTTATTTTTTATAAAAAAAAAAACACCCATAATCTTGCCTTTAAATCGTCATAACTTTTTTGTTTTGTTTGTAATACCACAAAATAACTTATTCTTGTATTTTGCAATGTATTTTCATTCTAAATAAATCAACATTTGATACAACACATAGCAAAAAAAAAACTCATGAGCTTTCAAAGTGGCAAATCTGTGTTAAGAAAAGTGTCAACTTCTAAATTCATTGTAAAAAAAACTAAAAGCCATTTCTAATTTAATTTTCTTTTAAAAAGTTCTTTATTTATTAACCTTTCCAACGGTATGCTACATGACAGAAATCATTCATCAGGGGTCGACATATGAGAAACTTGGTTGCTAGGGTCAAGATAAAGAAAATATTTTTTTATGTTATGTTGTGACCCTGTATAGTGCAGCCACATTTTGCCGTGAAAATATGGCCCGTTTATAGAAACTACATTACGTGTCCTCCATTCCGTTTATGAAGATTAATATATTTTTAACGAATAATAAAATTGTTGGCCTACTAATCATTGAAAAAGAAAACATAAAAATATATAAGTATTATTTGTTTTTCTCCAAAGAACACATCAAAAAATTAAACATCTGAAACAAATTACCAAAATACAAGACATAATATAAGATTAAACATCCTTCCTACTAATATTATAAACGCGAAAGTTTGTGAGTATGGATGGATGTTTGTTACTCTTTCACGTAAAAACTACTGAATGTATTTTAATGAAACTATACAATAATATAGCTTATACATCAGAATAACACATAGGCTACCATTTATAAAGATATTGTGTGAATTGTCTATAATATGACAATTAATTAATTATTAATGTGTCAAGTAATTAGGAAAAAATCTACCATCTACGAGCTATTCTGGCGTGCGCTGCCAAAACTGCTAGAGTTACACAATGTAATGTATGATAGAAATTTTTATCTTTAATAGTCCTACAAAAAAGCCCGCCACAGTATATATCTATATCTTATGTGTAAGCCATTACAGCCAAAATGTGTATAATATTATAAACGCGACCTTGTTAACCTTGTTACCTATTATGTTTGTTACTTCTTCACGCTCAAACAGCTGAACGAATTTGAGTGTAATTTGAAGTGGAGGTACCTTATACCCTGGATTAACATATAAGCTACTTTTCATCATCATCATCATCAATTTTCATCATTATTCACGCGTTTGAAACCGCGGGGCGCAACTAGTTAAAAATAAATTTAGGATCTAATCTATCCAATAGATAACTAGTATTTAGGTAGCTATCAATATTATTATGTTGTGTGGGGTCAAAAATAGGTCCCTGACCATGATAGTTATATGTAGGTGTGTGCATAAAATGCATCAGACCTTGTTAACCAACTCTCGATGATGATCATGATGATGATGCTCATAAAAATTAATAAATATTAAATAAATATTTTTTTATAAGTACTACTTGGCAAGCAAACAACTGATATACTCTTGTGACATAAGACAGACAGACGAACGGATGGCGTAGGCTTTTTAATAAGGTCCCGTTTCGCAACCGCTGGGTACGGAACCCTAAAAAGGTGTATTTTCTTGGAACGAACTTACGAGTCACCTGATTTATAACTTTTGTTCTTTGTAGTACGTACAGTTTTAGGGTTCAGTCTGCCATTTCTTAACAGCAATCTGAAATTTTCAAGTACAGGAGTGCTATTTTTGAATGTCACTGTGTGACTAAATATCGGAATAACTTTTCATTTAAAAAACCGAGTTCCGCCATAGTATTCGACTAAATATTTGGATGAAAAAAAAATGATGAAAGAACCATAGTGGTGAAAGGATTATGATACTTTTCGAATGCAAATGCTTGGTTTGTTGCTGAAAATATCAAAATTGCCATATGTATGCCCACAATATTTGAGGAGTTCCTTCAATTCCTCATTGATTCCATCATCAGAACTGGATTCTGAAAAAAATGGGACCAATCTGGAAGTATATCTATTCAAATAAAAAAAGAACTTTCCAAATCGGTTCATAAACGACGGAGATATGCGGTAACAAACATAAAAAAAAAAAATATACAGCCAAATTGAGAACCTCCTCCTTTTTTGGGAAGTCGCTTAAAAAAGGCAGCAAATCATCGTTTTTGGGAGATGTACTGGAGGAAGCACTTGTACTGATATTAGTACAAGTGCTTCCTCCAGTCCATCTCCATCTTTTTTTTTTTTTTTTTCTTTTTTCCTTTTTTTAAATTCTTACACCAATGATATTATTGGTGTAAGAATTTTTACTCATCAATGTGTTTTCATTTACAGAAAATTTTGAAATCGGGGATTACCCGGCAATCTGTAGGACAAAGGCAGTAGGACCACGTGGCCAGAGGGGGCAATTTTACTGACGTTTTGATAGTTTACGAAACAATATGAAGTTTCGTTTCCTTCGATACATTTACTTGCAGCGCCCCTAGCGAAAACGTGAAGAAAACTAAAGACGCTGCCAGTAAATGTATGGATGGAAACGAAACTTTATATAGTTTCGGAAACTATCATAACCCGTACTAAGCCCCCAGAGCTGCATTCACATAGCTCAGATGTACCTAGATACCTATGTTTATGACGTCATCAGCTATTATACTAACAAACTTTCCGACAAAAACAACAACTTCTTCTTTCTTTTTTACAAAATGAATGATATAATTCACGAAAGTTACTTTAGTAATACTACTGTCATAGTTTTAAATAATCAGATAGATGCTGCTTCCTATCCACTGGAGTAATCCCTTAGTCTGCTTTGACATCCATGGGAGGAGACCGAGGGGCCTGTTCTTAAGCCTGACCAGGACGTAGGTAGCCCGTAACATAATTAGGTTCTTATTGGTGTTTTAAATCATCCAGAACCCTTAGAACTTCCCTTTTTCTCTTTACTTCAATAATATTGATTTATAATTATTGCTTGTATTGTTACAGGTACGCCAAGAAGTATGGCAAGTTCTAATGGAATAAGTTTAGAAGTATAGATGTACGTAAAAGTAAGTATATATGTACCTATGTGGGTTAGTAGATACATACGTAAGTCATCGAGTTTTATAAGGGAGAGAAAAGGAAACGGAATTAAAACGATACTCCTTGTAAAAATTTCCCACGCTAACTCCGCCCATGAGCCCTGAGGCCGTAGACAAAGTAACATTCTAATAGCGATGACGCCAGTTGAAAAGTCCAAAATGTATGGGATTTACATTGGCTATCGATATGTCACGTGGTCTATTGTATTGTACTACGACTGTAAAAATTGAATCGCTTCGAAGCAAATGCCGTTTGGCTAGGCCCTCTGATTAGAAAGTGATAGCGCTATTACTCACTTGAGCCCGAGAAGAGATGCGGTATAGATTCTATCCCGCCCAGAAGCACTCAGAAGTAAATGACGGTATCGACATATGATAAAACTTAGTTTTGCTTAAAAAGTAGCAAATATAATAATAAATCATCTTCTATTTTGTTACGTGCTGTGATTTTCTACCGAATTGTATCAAAATTTACCGTCAATATCTTCTAGATTCGAAGGATAAACGTGAAAAAGGATTTAGGAGGGCCGGTTTCAAAAAATAAATGTATCGAGAAAATTTTAACAATCCTGTTTGAGATCTATGATTTCGTTAGATTACATCCTCAAATAATCACTGTATAAACATCAAGTATGTAACTTTTACCTTTACTGAGTGAGAATGTAACGAAGTGACTCCAAAATCAAGGAGTGCGAGGAGTTTGAGCGCGAGGAGGGACGTGGAGAGAGTGTAGCGCGGATCGCACTCACCCTGATGAAGACCCTCGATTAGGGTCGAAACCTGTTGCTCCTTCCACTAACATCGGTACGTGAAAATTTCCCGTTTTACAAAATGAATGATATAATTCACGAAAGTTATTTTAGTAAAAAATTAAAAACTATTCTTTTCACTGCTGTTTTCTTTGTCATCACACTGGTTCATTTATCATCGGCCACGAGGACCTTTTCAAAGACTACGTTAGAACAGCTTAGGGTGGTCACAGATCTGCTGATTCTATTCTATTCTACCTAGAACAGCAAAGAACAGAATTAGAAAACACGTTTATTTGTCCCCACTTAAAAGAAAAAAAAAAGAAAGTAACCTACCTACCTAAGTAGTAGGTAACTTTACAAAAACTAAAAAAAAACACCAAATGGCGTAATGCATGTTGTGTGGGGGTCAAATAGGTCACTGTCTCAGCATACAGCTACACCGGACCTACGTAGATACGGCGGAATTGAGAATTGAAACCGGGTTCATCGTCACACATTTACCGGGCGCCGGTATTTCTTGATTTCAGTCGTAATCTAGCGCTTTAGTATCTATGCTCTTTCTAACTACCAGAGCGTTCTGGGGTGCAATTTTTGAAACTCATTGAGTGAGTCAGTAAAATTGTTTATTCCACGATTTCCAAATTTCTATACATCTGTAACTCATTGATGATTAAAAATCTCATACCTATGATATTAATACAAGTGCCTCCTCCAATAAATGTCCTAAAAAACGGTGATTTGCGTCCTTTTTAACTGACTTCACAAAAAGGAGGATGTTCTCAAATCGTTTTTTTTTTTATGTATGTTACCTGTTTTCTCCGGCGTTTATGAATCGATTTGGAAAATTCTTTTTTTATTTGAATAGATATATACTTCCAGATTGGTTCAGAATCCAGTTTTGATGCTGGAATCCATGAGGAATTGAGGGAATTCCTCAAATATTGTAGGCATACATATGGCGATTTTGATATTTTCAGCAACAAACCAAGCATTTGTATTCAGAAAGTATCATAATCCTTTCACCACTATGGTTCTTTCATCATTTTTTTTACATCCAAATATTTAGTCGTATACAATGGCGGAAGTCGGTTTTTTAAATGAAAAGTTATTGATGCTATTTAGTCACTTAGTGACATTCAAAATCGCACCCCTGATCGGCGATGCGGACGATTGCTTGTTGATGACCTAATCAACATTTCTGAGACACTCATTTGACCCCACACATACGCATGACGCCATTAGGCCCATTTTTAACCGATTTCAAAAAAGGAGGAGGTTCTAAATTCGACCGGAATGTTCTTTTTTTTTTTTGTATGTATGTTACGCGATTACTCCGTCAATTTTGCATTGATTTTGATGATTCTTTTTTTGTTTGGTAGGTTATTCTTCAGAGGTGGTTTACCGAAATTGATTCAGCACTTTTTGAAAAATTTGGTTTTTTGTTGTTGCCATAGAAAAAACCTAATATTTTACTGTGCCATTCTTGGTTCTGTCAGCGCTAGATGATACTACTAGACGTCGACAGATGGCGTTATAGAAATACTTAAATACCTACCCGCCGATAGATAGCGTTTATTCAAATATGAATTACCTACATTATAGGCACAGGCTTGAAGTCGGTTTATGTTTCTTCCAAAAATTAATTATATATTCAATTATAGTTCTTCTTACTCGCTTAAGAGAAGGTCCCGTTAGCAAAAGGGTACGTCGAACGAAGTTTGCTTCTATCATACTTTTAAATCAATGAAACATCTTACACTCGTCCATTGTATTATCTATGTGGTCATCCTTATCCAGCAGTACCACTCCTCATCATTCACCATAACACCATTCACCATTTCAGGAAAAAAACCCTGTTCACAGTTACCACAACCTACGTTGCATGTTTTTTCAATATACAGCAAACCACAGAATATTGTAATTTTGGTTCAATTAAATTGAAATTTTCTGTCGACGTATGCGGTTGAAGAATTGTGGGCAAAATAACAAGATTGTTTCCAGGAAACAATAATTTAAGGCATTGTATTATTAAGTATTAACGTCGCAGGAAGTCGGTGGATGGTGTCGGCTCAAGACCTTTCCTTGTGGCATTCTAAGAGTGAGGCCTATGTCCAGCAGTGGACATCTACAGGCTGATGATAATGATGAATATAAGGTACAAAAATTTTGCTCGTACATTTTTACATAGCTGTTGAAAACGTTTATTAGATTTATAGTTTGCGCATACAAATTCTATTCGCACTTAAAATTCATAGGCAGCACAACAAAAAAAAAAAAAATGTTAGTGGAACTAAATATTGGTTTGGCCGTGTACACAAAATACCACAATTACCTATGCAAAATGTTCACTGTTCGCTGTGATAGAGTGTTGAGCGGAGCGGGATGTGTACCGCCACCCTATATACTGTACAAAACGAAGTTTTTTTATACTACTTCATAAGCAAACAAGCTTACGGGCCATCTGATAGAAAGTGGTTACCGTACCCTATGGATTAATTAATTAATAATTAGTTCAAGACCAAGAATACTTACTACTTACTACTACTCACTTGCTCGCAAAAAAATCGCCTACCAAGGGGTAGACGATTTTTTTTTGTACTTGGCAAGCAGACTAGTATAAGGCCCGGCCCACCTATTGTGTTCTAAGGTGGAGGCCTCATCCAGCTGTATACACCTACGTGCTAATGATGATGAAAAAGTATAAAAAAGCGTGTATTACCACGTCCAAAAAAATAAATAAATATGTAATTGTATTTTTAATTCAGCAATAAAATACACTTTGGACTTTGCAATACATGCATATTCATTTTTAAACCTATTTTAGTTAAAATATGTTTTGTCTTGTACAACTTTTGTACTGTTATTTTGTTTTGTCTTGTTTGTTATACATCAAACGTATGACATTTTACATCAGAGAGAAGAAGACAAAAGCTATTTTAACTAAAATAGGTTTCAAAAATGATTATGCATAAGGCCTTTAGTTTTCACTAGATTATTTAAAAGCAGTCATTCCGTAAAAATACTCTTAGTAAGTAAACAAATTTTGTGTTATTTTTTTATAAAAAAAAGAAGTATTTAATGCAGTTTCAATTTTATGAAAATTTCAGACTGTTGATTATACAGTTCAATATAACCTCCAACTGGACAGAACGCTACAACACACTGTGAAAACTTAACAGACGCTCAGAGGAGCATATCGCTTTGCTCTACATTGCCTTACATGTTACATGTAAATTGACACTATTGCACAAAAACAGACAGCATTTTGGCCCAAATCGACAAAGCTAATTTCACTATAATCCACCACTGGACAGAACGCTATCACACGCTCTGTAAAAGCTTTACGAAGACGCTTAGAGCACATCGCTTTACTCTACATTTGCAGCCCTACATGTAAATTGACACTATTCCACAAAAGCGAACAGCCACGAGGAATTGAATTAAACGTTTCCAGGTTTTTAACTGTGACGTATAACCCCAATTACGAAACTCTATTTTTGTGTGCGCTTTTTGTGTCAAAATATTCGTTTTATTGTATGGCTTTTTACCCGTCTGTAGAGCAATGAATCCGGGTCACTTAAAGAATCCTAAAAATCTCGGAAACTAAAAATGGTAGGTTAATGCAATAAATTGTATTTAATAGACAATGTAATACTCCTTAAATTAAGGTATTAAAACTTCTTAGTTATTGTAAAGTTATATCATAAAAAAATCAAATTTGAAAAAGGGCCACTTTCGAAGATGGAACTACGAAATTACAGCATTTGGTTTTGCTTTTGTTTGTAATCTGTCATTTATCATTGTTTGATTTCTGTTTTTTTGTTGTTTTTTTTTCTGCGTAAACGCAGTAATGGAAGCACGAGGAGGCAATACGAAGTATTAAAATTCAAGAAAATCATAATAAAGTTCAAAAATTTCATGTTTCCTATTTTTGTTTTAAGGAGAGATCAGCAGTTTTTTTCTTTATGTAATTTTGTGTTAATAAAATGTATGGTGACTCATATTTTTTTTACCTTCATTTAAGGAGTATTACATTGTCTATTAAATACAATTTATTGCATTAATCTATCATTTTTAGTTTCCGAGATTTTTAACATTCTTTAAGTGACCCGTATTCATTGCTCTCGAGTGTATTACATTTTTAGTTTGTTATTTAATAAACATATATTAGTTATTTTTTTATACTACTTGGCAAGCAAACAAGCATACGGCCCACCTGATGGAAAGCAGTTACCGTAGCCAATGGACGCCTGCAACACCAAAGGCATCACACACGCGCTGCCGACCCTGAGACTTAAAGTCTCATGTGCCTGTAATTTCACCGGCAATTTATATCAATTAATATTTTGACTGGAATTGTGCCAAGTTTTGTCTCGTCCAAAGATGATGAGTCCCTCCCAACACGTAAATCTAAAAATTGTGATAACTAGATGTACCCTCTAAAGTAAAATCAAAAATATGAGTCCAATGTTCCCCCTTCGCCTATAGTTTATTTTAGGGTTTCGTACCTTAAAAGGTACTAACGGAACCATTTTTAGGATCACTCTTGTGCCTTTGTGCCTGTCACAGCATATTTTCCCTAAATCTACTGGACCAAAAGGATTCAAATTTGATACTTAGGTAACAAATTCTGATTACAAAAGTTAATTTTGGGGAACATTCTAGAAAATATAAAAAAAATCTTTGTCAAAAGCTTCATGTTAAACATCAAATGAAATGGATCGTTATGATAAACACAAACGTATGTTTTTTTTTAATAATTTGAAATTGTTTCGTTTAAAAGATATCAAAGAAAATATACGAAAAATTACATCTTCAAAACAACTGACACATCAATTTTGAAAAAAAATCTAGTCCTACTAATTTTATACTTTAATAAAGTATTGTCATAGAACAAATACAACCCTAATAATTCAAATACATAGTTTAAATAAGTTCTTGACTCTAGTTTTTAAAATTTTTAAACGTTTCTAAACTATTACAGAAACACAGCTTCTACAATAAATAATCTGTCTTTAAAAGTTGCTTTGCCAATTCCAGTGCGTTTTCATGACTTTCGTTTAGTTTCTCTTCATTTTCAATCAGAAAACTATAACACTCATCACTGTGCTGACTCGGATTCAGTCTGTTTATGGAATCCTTATTTGAATAAATTATTTTATCATTACCATCAAAGGTTAAACCGTATGCCTGGTCAATATTGGCTAGTTTTTTAACTCTATCGTACGGTTTGTCTTCTGAATACACTCCATCACTTGCAACGAAGTACACATCTCCAAACGAATCTTCAACAATCTGCCGTATAACCAGTTCATCGTTAAGATAAACAACATCTTTGTTACCCTTCTCTAGTTTGAATAAAGCTGTTTTATTGGAATAGTAAACATCATTGTTTTTTGTAATGTAGAAATTATCAATCTCTATATTTTTTGCTGCAGTAACTTTGACAAAAGAATCCTCTTTGTAGACAAATAGCTTCTGACTGGGATATTCTATATAGTAAATTTCATGTTTCACAAATAGTCCCCAGATTGACTTCCCTTTTTCGGCGAAGAAGTCCGCTTTGTTTGTGACAGGATTAAATTTATATATACCGTCATGTCCTCCAAAATATACATCATCATTATCACTATCGTATGCGATAGCATACCCTCCAGGTACATCAGTGATATCAATGCAGTCTCTTTCATTTATTTGACATAAAGTGATACCAAAATCTATATGCGTTTCGTTTCTTAAAGTATTGCTGAAGTAGATTGTTTCAGAGTATTTGTGCATGAATAGGTTATACGGTCTTCCAAGATTCTTAAATATAATTTCTCGATCAAAATATACATCGTTGAATATCACTCCATTGCAAGTAACATGTACATAGCTTGAATTTAGCTTTTCTGCTTTATTTTCGGTTAGTTGTATAAAATTAGTTCCATATACATTTGCTATTAAAAGAAATAAAATCAGCATTTTGTTTGTTCTTGGATCGATCGTTATCACCGCTGTGTCACAGATTCCTTTATTATAATTCGAAGTGCAGTGTATTGTTTCTGAAATAAACAGTTTTGATTTAGTTTTGAAATGTTTTATTGAAAGATTCCTAAGGGTTGGGTTAATGTATTGGAACATTGATATATTCGCAATATATTATAAATATACTAGTTGCGCCCCGCGGTTTCACCCGCGTGAATAATGATGAAAATTGATGATGATTATGATGAAAAGTAGCCTATGTGTTAATCCAGGGCGTAAAGTATCTCCATTCCAAATTTCACTCAAATCCATTCAGTAGTTTTTACGTGAAAGAGTAACAAACATCCATCCATACTCACAAACTTTCGCATTTGTTATTATTAGTAGGATAGGATATGTATATACACGGCGTAAAAAGACTACTCCCGAAAACTGAAACAATGCCAATGATCATGATTCTGAAACTATTGAAGCTGAAAAAACACGAAAAAAAACTCACTTTTGGCTCACTTTTCTCATGTTTTCTTTATAAATATAGTTAAAGTAACACAAAAACCAAATTTCCATCATTAAAAACATGTTAATAAATAAAAACGTCAAAAAAAACAATGAAAGCTACATAAGAAATATTGGCGCTCACCGGGAGCGTTTACTCGCGCGGCCGGAATAAATGCGTACATTGCTGTCAAACAAATACGATACGAAACGAAAACAAAAGTTTTCTCCGGTATGAATCACCTCTCAGACGAAAGCTATTTTATGTAGCTATGATATAGGTAGCTATACCGGTACCTTCAGTAAAGAAAAGAGTCAGCTCACTCAATATCAAGCAATACGACATGACAAATGAGTTAGACATTTTCCGGATACCAATTATGGCGGGGATAGGTCGCCATGTAAAATAGCAACTTTAGTTCACTTATTGGCCACGACGGCTCTCTTTCTGAACAGACTCTACATACTTTTAAAGAAAATTGCATGATAGTGCCATCTAGTTAGCTTCAGGGAACTAAACCGGCGTACTACAGTTAAAAAAATACGTATTAGTAATGCAACAAGAACATAACTCACAATATTTTCAGCACAATATATTCTCTTCACATTGATATTTACAACATGTTGTTGTGATATCTTTTAGTAGTGTAATGAAAACTGAATGCAACTCGGGTTATGTGTGGTTTATTTTGTTTATACTTACTACAAAACTGTAAACAAATAAAGAAAACAAAGCATATATAGGTTTGTGCAGCGACTTCTACCGTATCATATTCAAACGCTATAAAACAAGGTGAGCACTATGGGAAGTTTTCAGGGAGGAATTAAAAAGAAAAAATAGTTCTTAAGATTCCGGTAGATGGCGGTGACTTGAAATGGTTGTGTCTTCTGAAATTTTGCAAAAGCACCACAGAGAAGAAATTCTCTTTGTTTTCTCTCTTTTTCCTCCATGTTTCGTGTTGCGATCCCGAAGCTCGTTTTTCAAGTCTAATATATCAGAATTTCAACAAAAACTTTACATAGATACTAACTTTACTTCACCAATGAACAGCATGAGCGAGTGAAGTCGGTGACACTGACAGTTGGTGGCTGACCGACAAAATTTAGACAACCATATCTGGACTGCGCCATCTATGCATGGATTTAGAACTATTTTCTTTCAGCTGTCAGAAAACTTCCCATTGAAGATAGCTAAGAACTAGCAAGTTAAAGTGGCAATAACTAAAACTTCACTACGTGGTAAAACCCGAAATGAGGAAATTCATAGAAGAACCAAGGTCACCGACATAGCTCTCAGAATTAGCAAGTTGAAGTGGCAATGGGCAGGTCATGTAGCTCGAAGAACTGATAACTGTTCGGTAATAAAGGTTCTCGAGTGGCGACCACAAACCGGACGACGCGGTAGAGGAAGGCCCTCCACTCGATGGACTAAAGACATTATAAACGTCGCGGGAAGTCGGTGGATTGAGGTGGCTCAAGACCATTCGTCATGGCATTCTAAGGGGGAAGCTTATGTCCAGCTGTGGACTTCTACAGGCTGATGATGATGATGAGGCATAGCTTGCACACCAGCCTCCTAATTACTGTAGCAAATGGCAATGGGTAACGCAACGATGGGGATCATTTTGGCAGCCTTAGCGCTATCTTAATCTTATGAAACATGAATAGGGGAAACTTCTTGACCTAAATATTCCTCATTTCAAATTTCAAAAGATTTGGACAGCGCTAAGGCTGCTAATTGCTATTTGCTAAGGCTCCTTCTTTTTTTTTGAAGTCGGTTAAAAAATAGGTAGATGCTTTATGGACAGCCAGACGACTTCATGAAATAATAACTATAATAATGTATAACCGTTGGATATAACAATAATAAAAAATCGTTGTGTGACTGATATTATTTGTATTATTGCTCGGTAAGTTTTTCAAGTAATACATCATCATCATCATCAGCCTATAGAAGGCCACTGCTGGGCATAGGCCACCCCCTTAGAATGCCACGACGCACGGTTTTGGCGCCGCCTCCTTCCACCTTAAAACATGTTTAATGCATATTATTTATTAAACACCTGTTTTTATTGATTTAACACCACTTTACCTTTCTCGCCAATTCCAGTCTATCCCAAGGTTGTCTGGAAGAGATCGCTCTCAGCGATAAGGCTGCCCATTGTACTTCAATACTTATATTTTGTTTTTTTATGTGGTGTGTAATATAGTGTTATCTTTCTATCTATCTTTCTGACTCACTAACTAATTAGCAACGAACTACCTAAACCAAGTCCTAGAGACCTACAATTCGGAGGGTCCTTTTGAGCTCTAGAAAGAATTTCCAAAATTCCCCATGGATTCCCAATTTAGGAACATTTGCAAACGGTCCCGGTACGTGAAAATTCCCGTTTTCACAATAAATATACACTTACATCATTCATACCTACCTACTTCGTTTTTATTTCAAAACGATTTATTATTTAAGTTGTGCAATGCCCTTGACATTAAACACAGTTTTTTTTAACTGTTTGTGCAGTTAAAACAACCGATCTAGTACGAGTACATAAACATAACATAACTATACCATATTAACCAATTAACTAAACATAATTAGTCAATCAATGCCATGCTCATTTGCTCTTTAATAATATTTTCCGTGGGAATTAAATTACTGGATTTCCATATAAATAGGTTTTACTATAGACTATGAGTGAGGCCTAATATTCGGTATTTTTTTTATACCGTTATTGGGTTTCCTTACTCCATATACTTATAACTAAAATTATATAGTTCAAAATATAGTTATTTTATTTTTATAGCACTGAAGGTAAAGTACCCTTTATCATTTTTATAAATTATGAATGCGAAAATACCTGTTACATCCTATCCTACTAATATTATAAACGCGAAAGTTTATAATATTAGTAGGATATGTATATATAATGTTAGTGGAGTATGGATGGATGTTTGTTACTCTTTCACGTAAAAACTACTGAATGGATTTGAGTGAAATTTGGAATGGAGATACTTTACGCCCTGGATTAACACATATGCTACTTTTCATCATCATCAACATCATCAATTTTCATCATTATTCACGCGGGTGAAACGGCGGGGCGCAACTAGTATTTAATAGTTATAGTACTCTGTTTTGTGTATTGCCATTGTTTTGACATTTGTATTTTGACCCGCTTTGTTTGTTTAATTAAGAATAAATAGTAATGCATGCATACAATTTAATTTAATAATATAATAATTTAATCTTATCTAATAAAATTGCAGCGCCCTAACTGGGTTTATGTGTAAGTACTTAACTAACCTAGTATAAAAAGACTAATACTTACTAATATGAATGTACTTACTGCATAAGAGCAATAAATAAATGAATATGAATTTGAATATGTCGTGTATCTAAGCTGAATTATATAAACTTATCTTAATTGAAACTTATTTGGTTCAGTAGATTCGAAGAAAATAGGATGTGGGTGACCTGAGTGATCTTATAATGGTTCTTTGGTACCTTTTGAGGTAAAAGTTTTTTTGTACTTCAAATTTTCCTTCGCTGATAACATCTTCCAAGATGTTATCTCGCCTGTTTTACCTAAAAGTCTCACAAAAACCTTGTTAAAGCATTTTGTGCAGCAGCCATTGTGAAAACTTTGACATTTAATTACGGGAACAAAAGAAAAAGTTATGCGTATTATAATATGGTTTGCTTAGTTTATTTATTGGTACTAAAACTCTTTTTAATATTGTTATACTCAACATTAACATAAATATAATCATTTGTACATAGTAAAAGATGAAAAAAGTCGTAAGCAAGTTAAAGTGGCAATGGGCAGGTCACGTAGCTCGCAGAACTCTGACAACCGTTGGCAAAAATTGTTCTCCAATGGCGACCACAAATCGGACGACAAAGTATAGGACTCCTCTCGATAAACTAAAGACATTATACCAAAGCGGCCTACAGCGCCCTACGCCGGCTACGAGTCCTCTACAATGACATGTTTAGAGTGTTGTTGGCACTGCCCAGATTCTGTAGTGCGTCAGGCATGTTTGCTGATGCGCATGTCAATGACTTTTACGCCATGATGCGCAAGAAAATAGCATCAGTCAAATGCAGAACGCTGGGCAGTTCCAATAGTGTACTTGGGGCGCTGGCTGGCAGGTACGACAGTCGTCTTCAAAGACACTGGGTATCGGTCCTTATCAACCCCAACTCTAAGCAGATATACTGCATTAATCCTACTAATATCCTACTAATATCATAAACGCGAAAGTTTGTGAGTTTGGATGTTTGTTACTCTTTCACGTAAAAACTACTGAATGGATTTGAGTGAAATTTGGAATTGACATACTTTACGCCCTGGATTAACACATAGGCCACTTTTCATCATCTTCATCATCATCATCAATTTTCATCATTATTCACGCGAGTGAAACCGTGGGGCGCAACTAGTTAGTTATAACTGACTAGTGTAGTGTATCTGCTTTCAGTAAATACATAATTTTAAGTAATGTATTTTTAACAATTTTTAAGTATTGTAATTTTTGACATTTTATTTTGACATTTATGAATCTAAGTTGTTCGAATAAATACAAATATTATTATTATTACACATAACCCCCGTTAAGGCGCAATTTTTGTAGATAAGATTATTATTTATTAAATTAAATTAAATTTAAATCTTTTAAAATTATGTATTTACATTTTAAAAGATGCGGTAATCCTATCCTACTAATCCTACTAACGTGGGGACGAGCGGGAATCCTACTAATATTATAAACGCGAAAGTTTGTGAGTATGGATGTTTGTTACTCTTCCACGTAAAAACTACTGAATGGATTTGAGTGAAATTTGCAATGGAGATACTTTACGCCCTGGATTAACACATAGGCTACTTTTCATCATCATCATAATCGTCAATTTTCATCATTATTCACGCGGGTGAAACCGCGGGGCGCAACTACTTTAAGCGATAAATTTAACCTAAAATAGCTTTCCCAGTTGGACGAAATATCAAATTAGTGGATAATATGACTTAATATAATTTATGCTCACCGTATGGAAAAAAGGCAAGGTTTTTATGTGGAAAAAAGTACTTACCTACCACGCTCGTTTATTAAAAGCTTTTATTTAACTTCACTTGTTAGTATGCTGTAAAAAAAGGAACGTAAAACGAAACGGCACGCGTACGAATATGTGGTCAAATCTTTTGCAACTGATTTTTAATACGGTTCCACCTAACCGACTGTTTTAACCATATCTTGCATACGTGTCAAGTTCAGATAATAACACAGATGATGATTTGACGACCTCTTTGGCGAGGCGGGCGAAAGTTCGCCTGCGACGCAGGAGGTTACGGGTTCGATTCCCGCCTCTGAACTAATATTTATACGATCTGCAGATAATTGTTCAGGGTGTTCTGGGTATTTTTCTATGTATAATAAAAAATAATTGTATGTAATGTATTGTATTAAGTATTTCAGTAATCTAGTTTAGGTACCCATAACACAAGCTCTGCTTAGCTCGTGGCTAGATAATCTTGTGTGAAATGTCCACCATTTATATATTTTATTTAATAGGTACAATATTATGATGGCAGAGAGCTGATGTGATGATGAAGACGAAGCTCCTCGATGATTAATAGTAGCTTGGCATTTTTATGATAACTAACTTCTTAAATGCTTGATGTTTAAAACAAACAACCAAAAGACTTATTTTTATACGCAAGCAGTAATTTTTGCATTTCTTTGCTCCAGTTTTACTCTTTTTTTCTGAAAATAAGGTAAGAATACAGAAACCTTATCCAAATTCTCTTAAGGCATCTCTAAAGAAGAATGTTGCCATATAACAAAGTTTCCTACCACCAGGGGTAAAAATTACACTAACAAAGTAAGCAAAAGGTAAAAATTACCTCGTCTTCAAGTAAAGCTTATTTTGACCCTCGTTTCGGCATTGTGTCGTAAGGAAATGGAACTCTGGTTGCAAACAGGCGAAATTTCCGCTTACCCCTGTTCAGGGTAGGGATGGGGAGTTCCATACATTCGAATTTTGCTGGTCCGGCTAAAAACAAGTCAAAATCTATCCTATACCATAAAAAAAGTGATAAGGTCGAAAAGTCCGAAATGGAACTCTGGTTGCAAACAGGCGAAATTTCCTCTTACCCCTGTTCAGGGTAGGGATGGGGAATTCCTTACTTTTCGAATTTTGCTAGTCCGACTAAAAACTAGTCAGAATCTATCCTATACCATAAAAAAACTGATAAGTCGAAAAATCCGTTCATTGCAAACATGAATAAAAAGGAATGAACCATTTTTGAAGTCTTGTACTAGCTGTCTAACGGATTGGTGATCGCAGATTGGTGTAAAGCACTCAGGTGGATGCTGCTGCCCATGCCCTGAGGCACAATTCTCTTATTTAAAAACATTCCAGTCACAATATTATTCGTGTCAGTCGCACTGTCACGTAGTAACTGTTACTTAATCTTCGCGTAATGCGAGACTCACGAGATTATACTGTGACTAGAATGTTTTTTAAATAAAATAATTGGGTCTCTGGTGTAATCCCTTGTTAAGCATTTTATTACATCCACGAAAGGAAAAAGGAGAGGTATATTCAAAGGCCGGATACACCAGGATACTTTTATTCACATCGCTATACATTAATTATTATGGAAAATTCACATATCCTACTAATATTATAAACGCGAAAGTTTGTAAGTATGTGTGTATAAAGTATGTGTGATGTTTGTTACTCTTTCACGTAAAAACCACTGAATGGATTTGAAGGAAATTTGGAATGGAGATACTTTACGCCCTGGATTAACACATAGGCTACTTTTCATCATCATCATTATCAATTTTCATCATTATTCACGCGGGTGAAACCGCGGAGCGCAACTAGTAAATAAATATTTTTCTAAATTTTACCGGCATTTTGTTTACGAATAAATGCCACCGGCATTTTTTTCCCATCCCTACTCCCGACTCACTTGATAGCTCTTGACTATTGTCTTGGAAACTCCTGAACTTTGCGATTGTATACCTTATTTTGATAGATATACAGGGCAGATGGTTCCGCTAAGAGTTTTGTTTTGACGAGTATTTTCGGCGCAACGGTAATGAAAGCAGAAGTTTTGACAATGTATTAGTTAAAGTTTGGTATTAATACAAGTCAGGTTGGACGTTCAAGTCGGTTAAGCAATTTTGGATTAGAAGCAATAACAATAGAGATTAGTCAACGCTATCATAGTAAAGTGATGTACCTACAGTGGTGTGTCATGAAGTGTAGTAGTAGTAATATTCTTAGTAAATATTTCTTCATTTATAACTTTTTCCCGATTCCAAAGAAAACCTCTTGAAAAGGTTTCACGAGCGTTTACTTTTTAGGACTTTTTACTTTTTTTTTTACTTTTTTTTTTGTTGAGATATTTTCAGGTTATCAGGTTTTCTTCAGGTTATTTTTGCCCGACTCATTGTCCGACTGAAGGAGGGTTACGTTTATTGCGCATCTATATAGCTATTATGTCAAATCAAATCAAAAGTATTAAAGTATTTTATTCATTGAAATAACAAAGATAATTATTTTGAATCATCTTATAAACTAAAATTACTCCTGTTCTAACGCGACCAAGCCTAGAAGAATCAGAGCAACAAAAACGGTATGGCTCAATTTGATGATGAAAACAAAGCCTCGCAAATATGGGTAATAAGATAATATTTATTAATTTTATAAAAAGGGAAATTTTCACGTACAGCTATACGATTTGCCCCACACACGCTCACACACTCACACCTAACAAGTTTTTTATCAATTGTTAATATATATTAATAATAAACTTTAATATCTAAAATATCTATGATAGGTTGTATTGTAGGTAACTGTTACAAGGAGGAACACTGGCTTCTAAAATACAAGTTTTTCTTAGTTTAGAAGCCAAGGGGTCCATATAGATTTTTATGTGCTGTACAATCTCTTTATTTGTTTACTGTTAAATTGTATCAACCTTAGATTTTTTTATTTTGTACGTTTTTTTATCGACAATAAACATTTTATTATTTTTATTATTATTATTATATAGGTTTCGAACCTAATCGTGGGGCTTCTTCAGGGTGAGTGCGACCCGCGCTACACTCTCTCCGCATCTCTCACACTGCGTCGCTCAGCTCGCTCCTCTCGGCTCGTCTGGCGTGAGGGGGAGTGCTTGTGCCTCGATTAGGGTCTTCACCAACATAACGTGAAAATGATATAATTCACGAAAGTTATTTTAGAAAAAAGGTATTTTATGTTGATAGAACTAATACAACAGAACCGTGACGAATCATTTTGGTTTTAAAATTTATTAATTATTATTATAATCTATCTTGCTCATATCCCTGTGGCCGCCCACTTAACTGGAGTTCGCAACCAGTTATAAGGGAAGAATTACAATTAACGTACCTAATCATGATTTCGATATAGCAAAAACCTTTTGACCGTTTGAGAAACTTTTTGAATTCAGTTTTATTCTGATAAGAAATTTTTATTGTATGCGTATTTTAAACGACTTTCACTTACATCTCTGTAACAACCTTTGTTGTTGTTTATGTTCGGAGAAGCCTATTCGTCGCAGTATGGACTCGTAACATTTTTACGTCTCTGTAGCACAAAGGGAGATTCGTCAGTAAGTGCCCTTATCTACGGTCTGGTCTGAATGCGAAAGCGCCAAAGAATTTAAAGGGTTTTACATGATGTATCCGGCCTAAGCATAGATCTCTCCGTCTCCTCTCCGTGGATGTCATAAAAGCCAGGGCAGGCAACATCCACCTCAAAAACAATGCTGCGATCACCCCCTTCCAAGCATGGTGATTATGGCAAATACCCCCATTGTATTTTACGAGGTCTTGAGTGGAGGGCCTTCCTCTTTTTTTTTTTGCTCCTTTGCAAGCTGACATGCTTACGGCCCACCAGATGGAAAGCAGTTACCGTAGCCTATGAACGCCTGTAACACCAGACACGCGCGCTGCCGACCCTGAGACATAAAGATGAAAAGTCTCATGTGCCTGTAATTTCACCTGCACCCGTACCCTTCAAACCGAAACACAGCAATGCGAACACTACTGCTTGGCGGCAGAAATAGTGGTGGTAGTTCATCCCCGGACGAACTCTTTCAGAAGAAGGTCTACTACTAACAAAAACGTTCTACTCTACCGCGTCTTCCGGTTATGTGTCCGGTGTGGTTTGTATTTGGTTATTTATCTGTAAGTTATAACAATAAGCTTATTAAACATCAAGTTGAAAGACAAACAAAGAAGCGAGACAATCCGAAAGAAAACCAATGTTACTGATGCTCTGCAGTACTCACAGAGTCTCAAATCGAAATGGGCAGGTATTGTAGCGCGCCTACAAGGTAAACGTTGGACGCGTAAAGCTACAACATGGTCTGGACCAACTGGAAAGAGAGCAAGAGGCCGATGAGTTACGAAAAGCAGCAGGACAAAATTGGGTAGAAAAAATTGGAGACAGACTTGGAAAAAACTGGAGGAACCCGTAAGGGGCCTTAACTATGCCAAAATTCTATTAAATTTTAAGTTTATTAGTTATTTAAACATTTATGTAAATAGTTAGTTAAGGAAATAAAATCATTTTTTACTATTAAGAAGAAAGATCTACAAAAATATAATAGTTATATAGTAAAAAAAACTATCAAATAGGGAAACCTCCGGCTGCAAAGCCAGGCCCAAGCGGTCGGAGGCTAGGGCTGCAGAGAGAGGAACCTCCTGACTATGCGTGCCGAGTCCAGGAGTACTGCCTTCTGAATCTGATCCTTGATGCAACCATTTAGTGAGAGCCTCTTAAGGTGTTGGTCAAGGCTCTTCGCTATCAGTACATTCAATGAATTCCCAACTTGTCCCTTCACAAGATTAACATCATGTGGGACAGTGACATCAACAAAGTATCGCCCGGCCTTTCGATCGGTCTGCCAGCACGATATCAGGCTTATTGGCGACAATAGTCCTGTCCGTGATGATAGATCGGTCCCCATAGAGCGTGACAGGGCTATATATTATTAGAATTATTATAAAAATACTATACATAAATATTCCCTATGCCGTGGGTATCAGTAATTACAAGTACCAATTTACCACAACAC
This sequence comes from Epirrita christyi, assembly GCA_951392215.1. NCBI lineage: Eukaryota > Metazoa > Arthropoda > Insecta > Lepidoptera > Geometridae > Epirrita > Epirrita christyi. The sequence continues at coordinate 11,415,152 of OX595855.1, read as the reverse complement.
ACATACTTGAACAAATTTTATGTTGATAGCAAATAACTTTTCACTTAAAAAACCGACTTCCGCCATTGTATTCGACTAAACTAGTGGTTCGCCCCGAACTGAGACCTCGCGATAACATCTTTTCAGCCCGACTACTTAACTAAGTAATTTCCATATATTCTATTATTATTTTTGAAAATTTTTACCTCGTGGTCTACCAGTACAGTACAGGATCTATCAGTAACTACTCTAATTTCCTACATATCATCGAAATAACCTTTGAATAGGGCTAAACAACGGGGCGTAATTATACTACACCTGTTAGTACCTATATCAAGTACCTGACGAATTAATTGATAACGTCCTTTTGACGAAAACCATAGAACTCCAACGTCATTCAAATTCTTAGAAATGGGAGGTCAACAATGGATGTTATATTGGATTCTTTTTTATGGAGTACAAGTTCCTAAATTTTTCAATTTCAGACTTTTCCCTGTAGTTGTGACACAAAAGCCACAAGCATACCAAATTTCAGCATTGTGGGATTGCTGGAAGTACCCTAGAATTTTGGATTTTTACGTTTTTTATTTTCCCTAATATCTCGAAAATTACTAAGGCTAAATAATTATGCAAAACAGTTTTGAAATGTCCAACCAAAGCGCTTTCATTAGACACCCCACTTGATCTGACTGTCTCACTTTTATTTTTTTCACCCCCTCTTGGACCCCAATATCTCAGCAACCCCCTGACCGATATAGCTCATAACCTTACCTACAAATTGTACCAATACTATCTACCCCCATACCAAATTTCATGAAGATCGGATTAACGGTTTGGAAATTTTCATCGGACAAACATACATACATACATACATACATACATACATACATACATACATACATACATACATACATACAAATGCCGATTCTTCCAACTTGACCCAGAGAACTCGCTTCGCTCGTTCAATAATTTTGGATGAAAAAAATGTATGAAAGAACCATCGTGGTGAAAGGATTATGACACTTTCTGTATGCAAATGCTTGGTGTCTTGCTGAAAATATCAAAATCGCCATATGTATGCCTACAATATTTGAGGAGTTCCCTCAATTCCTCATGGATCCCGTCATCAGAACTGGATTCTGAAAAAAAATTGACCAATCTGGAAGTATATCTATTCAAATAAAAAAGAATTTTCCAAATCGGTTCATAAACGCCGGAGATATGAGGTAACAAACATACAAAAAAAAAATACAACCGAATTGAGAACCTCCTCCTTTTTGTGAAGTCGGTAAAAAAATTGGCATTTGTATTGTGGTGGGAATCGACACCGCAACTCTTGTGTCTTGGCTGAGAGAGAGGCCCTCAGTAACAGGAAAGAAACAATTCAAATACAAATTTAATTATTTGTATTTTTAACAGCAATTATTTTGGGAGACACTCGTTGAAAACACTTCTTTCAACAGATTTAACGATCTAGGTTAAGTCAACATTGTTTGTTGTTTTGAATCACTTTATTGTCCCCAAAAACAACTGAAAACAGAAAGAATCAGTTTTTCATCAATATTCCTAAAATCCGTATTTCGGGGAAAATCATAAAGGGTCAGTCAAACATTAAATATTACCTAATACCTCAGATTACTGCTGTCTACAGCAATAATCTGAGCAGTGTCCGATTGTATAGCTTTTCCGAGTATTCGGAAAAGAAGAATGTCTAAGCTAATGTAAGAATAAAAGAATAAAGTTCTAAGTTAATGTAATGATTGTATTTGTGTGTGTTTGCTGTATAGCTATGCTATCTATGTGACATCCTACCTAAACGAAAGTTTATCAAAATAAACTTTGCATATATTGACTTCGTTCGCGTGGACAACAAAGAAAGAAATACAGATAATTTTTCTAAAACATCATCCCTGTTTAAAAGTGGTCCTGCTACGAAATTCAAGCATGTTGATCAGTCAGTCAGTGAGTGGCAATCGATCTTTATATCATATTTTTTTACACCTTGGGTTACCTATTTACAGTTTTCGTAGGAATCCCTATTTTTTTTTAAATAAAATGTAGCGTCTGTTAGTCAGTGATAATAAAACATTCTACATGGTGAATTAATTTTTTAAATCAGTCCAGTAGTTTTTAAGATTACTCATATTTAATATATTATATAATAGTGTAGATGTAGATATATATTAGACATATTACAGAACCTTTCTAGACTTTTATCTGAACCTTACCTGGCATACCAACAGCCACCGGTTCTTTCATGGTCACCCTGCGTCAGATCAGTGACCAGCTTGAGGTGTGGTGACCTGAAAAGGGCCTTGTGACCTATGGTAAAAGAACCCGTGTAGTAAAAGGAATCAATGTGCCTCGTAGACCTTGCATTATAAGAGTATTGCTTATAGTCCAACGTCAAATGGTAGAGCTGAGACATTACAAAAGTAAGGTTCTATAACGTTGTAAAATACCTAGGTACTGATTTATTACGTATTTATAAATTTTAACAATAACAATCTAATTAAAGGAATTTTACGAAAAATATTTTTTAAATTTTGGGACGGCCTTAATTTTCGATATGACATTCTGATCAAATTCAAGAAAATTTGCGAAAAATGTAAAATGAAATTGAAATATAATTTTCCTTGTCAACAACAGAAATATTCCAATTAGCTGAATAATTTGGACTAATTAGTTTTTGATTTAACTCAAATCAAAAGATTTTCGCTATTATTTGACAATTCAAAATGGTGACACATTTTTTGTTGATTTCAATTTGATTGGACTTTCAACTTGGACAAAGCAAGATCTTTGGAGCGACAAAAAGGGAGAGAAATTATTTTCTTTATAGATTTCTTTTTATTGTGCAGTTGACAGAGTTTAGCGTTCAACCAATATAACAAAAGCTTCTGAAAATAGACTGTGTTCTAGGTACGGTAGCTATGGTAATGGTAACTCGATCGTTCTTCGAATCATTGGTTCTTTCTTGGTCACCCTCACTGCTTTAGGTCAGTGGTCAGTTCATGTATATGTCCCTGAATAGGGCCTTGTGACCGATGATTAAAATACCACTGTAGTGAAGTGATGCAATGCGTGTAAAATATTCAAAGACATAATGTGAAGGCGAGGGGCGGGGATGTGTGTGTGTGTTGTGTGTGTGTGTCAGTGTGTGTTTGTGTGTGTGTATGTGTATGTGTGTGGTGTGTTCAGCACATGTCATTTCACTGTGTTCTTATTCACCATTAAAACACGTAGTATCTAATTCTAATTCTAATTAGGGGTGTTAAGACCTGCATTGACGTTCCGCTGTGGGGTGTATTGTGCATTGTCCTCCTGTGCTAACCCTACCCCAGCCAGCCCAGGTCCTTAAAGTAACGGAGCAGGACTTTGGTTTGGTGGCAACACCGTTGAAGTGTGTCCGAAGGCGTCGATGATGGAAAACAGGATAGAAGTAGCTCCTGCGTAAACACGTAGTATTGTATACATACATTTTTCGAGCAGAACCCCCATTGGTGCACGACCTAGTTTGTAACCCATGATCTCAGGACCGAAAATTGGGATCACTGGCCACTTGACCTTGCTCTCACGGTAATGCAGTAATCATATTTGGAGTTTACTAAACTTTTGCCGTGTTATGTCCGGCCTAAGAATAGACTTAATGTTGTCTCAGGGTCGGCAGCGCGCGTGTGATGCCTCTGGTGATACAGGCGTCCATAGGTTACGGTAACTAATTTCTATCAGGTGGGTCGTATGCTTGTTTGCTTGCCAAGTAGAAAAAAAAACAAAAAAAAGGCTCCTCCGTCTCTTCCTATGGATATCATAAAAGCTGATTAAGGTGTGGGCAGCAGCATTTACATGAGAACTCTACACCAATACTGCGATCGTGAATCCACCTGCCAAGCGTGATAATTATGGCAAATCCCCTCATTACGTTCCATGTGGGAGGCCTTGCCCAACAGTGGACATCTAAAGGCTGATGATGATGATGATAACTATACTTTTAACTAAGTGTAGATACATAAAAGTTCGTCACTTTATAACCTAAACACACATTCTACAACATTTTTCTTCTCCTAGGTACTTTCCTCATAAAACACTTCCCCCATCCGTCACATGCCCCTAAATTAATACCATACATTACCTTGCTTTTACGGTAATCTATTGTACATTATATATTGCGAGAAAAAAGCTCCAAGTACCAACGTAAAGTATCTCTGTGAAAGCCTGTACAAACACGCATTTATAAAATAAATTGTTATAGACGTGTGGTGGTAGAGATGGGGCGTTTTCGATGTTCGTTTTATCGATATTATTATTTTATGCATATCAATTAAGTAACTAGGTCACTATCATCATTATCATCAGCCGAAAGATGTCCACAGCTGGATGAGGCCACGCCTATATTTGGGGGATTATGGGGGATTTGTCATAATCACCACGCTTTGCAAGCGGATTCGTAATGCAGTTATATTGTATTATATACATATGTCACATATGTTATGATACATAATGTGATATTAATACCCAGGTGGATGCTGCTGCCAATTCTCTGGTAATTCTTTAGTCGGCTTTAACGTCATCTACAGAAGAAGATGAAGGGCTATATAGTATTAGGCCGGACACGTGACGGTTCAACTATACGATATAACTATAACTAGGTACATGATAAGTGGTAGCTATAGTCACTTGGGTGCTAAATAACCACAGCAAGACCATTCAGAGGGCCTTGTTTAGAAGTCTAGAATGTCAAGGCCAAAATATGTTTTTTTTATGTTGAAAATAAAAAGCGTCTCCAGCGGACTTGTTAAAAAACTCAGTATCGATACACAATAAACAAATATTGACTCGTAATTGACTAGGCGTAGGTACAGAACGCTTATAAAAAGTTTTGCATTACAACTATCGTTTTACGAGGCTCGAGCGTTGGCTGTGACTTACATAATTATGTAGTATACCTAACTGTTTTCGGGCATGTGATAGAAACAGCACAGATACATTTAATAGTTACACCCTCGCACCTCGCTTAGCGATAGTTGCAATGTAAAACTTGTGTAAAGCCAATGATGAGGATTGTATGGAAATCCTTCAGCAATGAAGTCTACCATATACCAAAAACCCTCTGTAAGCTTACACTACTCACATACTCAATCTTTTCTTTATATTTGTGGACATAATAAGTTTTATTTTTCAGTTTGTTTACATCTCATTATCGTTTCGTAGATAATGTACTACCAAAACATCGATAAACACTCACCCCATCTCTACCGAATTCCTGTAAAAAGGTTAACGTTGTAACGTGATGCACAAGTACGATTTTTTACGGTTCACCCCGGGACGTCTAACACCGGCCTAACGTAGCAGGTACGTGGCAGATAAGCTTGGTTAAGGCCCGCATTAAACTGTCAATTCGGAATGACAGTTTGAAAGGATTTTAAAGGGATAACGTCAGTGGTGAAATAGGACTGATTCGAAACTATAAATGGTTGCAAAAGTTTATTTCTTTTTAATTTTCACCTTTAATCATTAAATAAGCTAATAAAAGCTTCATTTTTGTGTTTCTGTACCCAAAGGATGCCAAAAGGGACCCTATTAAGAATAACATGTTGGTACGGCTTTACCGAAATTCAAAATGGCGGACGGTGTGGCAGCCATCTTGTAAAATGACGAAATTTGCCAAATTTTTCAACCCAAAAACGAGACTGCTGGCAACAGCTAAGTCTACGCCAGCCCTACGTCTGTCTGTCTGGATTCTATCTACATATATACTAGGATGATGTTATTAACACGAGGATTCATAATGAATTTTAAGCCGATATAGCTTCGTTCAAGTTTCGGTCACATTTTTATCAACCGACTTCAAAAAAAGGAGGACGTTCTCAATTCGAGTATATGTTCTTTTTTTTTGTATGTTTGTTACGCGATTGATCGGCTAATTATGAATTGATCTTGATGATTCTTTTTTTGTTTGGTAGGTCTTACTTCAGAGGTGGTTCCATATAATTTTTATCGAAATTGATTCAGAGCAAATAAAAAAAAAAAAAAATAAAAAAAAAGATGGTTTTTTTTTCTAAGTTAACATTTCTGCGTTATATTGTCAGTTGAGGAGAATTTGTGACATTTCTAACTTCGAAACTAGATGGTAACATAGTCCAATTTTTATTTTGACTATTTTTTACTTCCAATCGGCACGTATATTTTTATAAAATTTGACTTGAGTACTTTAGTTATTTTCCTATATTTTTTTGGAAGTCTGCAAGTTTTGTAATTATATTCCCAAATACTTACGGCCTACATATTCCCATACGCGTTCTATACTAGTTGTTTATCATCACTCTCAGCTTTATGGTAATTTGTCAATAACTCAAAACCTCTCACTTAACACAAAGTGAACATTTATTCAAGTAATCGAATTTCAATCCTTGAATGGTAGACACAAACAATTAATTGTAGAATCTAACAAGAAACTCGACTCGCTTCACTTACGCTTAGAGAGATAATCAGCGGAAATAGAACAGCTGGTTCAATACATCTAATTTTAAATCTAAGTGGGGATGTTAAGACCTGGCACTGACGTCTCGCTGTGGGGTGTATTGTGCATTTTCACCTTTGTTTTTGGTGTCGGGGGAAATCTTTTAACAAGACACCCTATACCATTGTGGGTGTGATAGGGTTATGTAAGGTTGCCGGTACTACAAAGACTCACTAAACCCCCCCCCCCCTACCGATGGCCGTCCTCTGCGCATGTCAGTAGGCTCCGGGATATCCATAGAAACGCACCGATGCCCATCTCACGCGTCGCCCATACGTGCCCATCCCGTAGTTGGCTGAAAACTCGCTCCAAACTGCGGCAGCACAGGGTCCACATCGTGCTGCCACCAACCATGCGCTCTGTAGCCGGAGGTGCATTGCCCTCTGTGCTAATCCTACTCCTGCCAGCCCAGCTCCGTAAAGTAAGTTGCCTGTAACAATGAATAGTATCACGATAACGGACGTAGAGTTTCCTAGCTGTCCCTTATGTGAGCTGTGAGTTAAGTGATTACGCCACCACAACTACTCGCCTTGACGAGTACTCGATCTAATATTGAGTTGTTTGAAAGCTCATTATGTGGGTGTACATAAGTATCTATCTCTTTGTGATAGATATTGTATTGATGTAACCTAGTTTTTAACCGACTTACCAAAAAAGGAGGAGGTTCTCAATTCGGTTGTTTTTTTTTTTATGTTTGTTACCTCATATCTCCGGCGTTTATGAACCGATTTGGAAAGTTCTTTTTTTATTTGAATAGATATGCTTCCAGATTGGTCCCATTTTTTTCAGAATCCAGTTCTGATGATGGAATCCATGATGAGGAATTGAGGGAACTCCTCAAATATTGTAGGCATACATATGGCGATTTTGATATTTTCATTCAAAAAGTATCATAATCCTTTCACCACTATGGTTCTTTCATCATTTTTTTTTCATCCAAATATTTTGTCAAATACATTATTATAATGTTATTGGTGGTCTCCTCTTAATAATAGGACTCTTCCAACTTCTCCCATGGATTTGATAAAAAGCAACTTAGAGATTACGCCAGGGGATGGCCTGCAGCATTTATCTGAGTGCTTAATCCTAATACTGCTATCACCAATCCGCCTGCCAAGCGTGGGAGGATAGGGGGAATCATGGCAAATCCCCCATCTTCTATGGGGAGGCGTCATCCAGCATAAGGACGACTTCAGGCTGTAAAAAATATACTTGTATGAATACTTTTCTAAAGATTCTAGTTAAGTAAGTATAATATTCTGATCTCACTATATGTACCTACATATAACTATTAAAATAATAGAGAATAGTCATACATAGTACCTACCTATACCCTAGGAATATTGAGTAGATCTAAGTAAAGTTATTGTGTGTCCGAAATGGGCAAACTGTTGCAACTTACAAAATATAAGCGACCACCTTTATGTACGCAGTTTTAACAATAAAGAATTACTTTACTTTACTTTAAGAAGTAGAAAAAGAACTAAGTATCCTAACGGGAATTAACCTTCTAATATGTGTTATATATTCAAATATGCTAAGTATCCTAACGGGAATTAACCTTCTAATATGTGTTATATATTCAAATATGGTAAATACAGAGAGTACTAGTGATTTCCAATTCTTTTGAGGCGTGATACAAAAACACAAGACACATAAAAACATTGAGTACATTAAAATATTTGCATTTGTAATATTAGTACAGAAATAAATAACATAAATAAATGCTGGACATTTCACACAACATTATCGAGCCGCAAACTAAGCAGAGCTTGTGTTATGGGTAGGTACTAGATAACTGATATACTTAATACAATGCATTACATTGATAGATATTTTTTATTATACATAGAAAAATACCCAGAACACCCTGAACTAATATCTGCAGATCGTACAAATATTTGTTCCGAGGCGAGAATCAAACCCGCAACCTCCTGCGTCGCAGGCAAACCATCGCCCGCCGCGCCACAGAGGTTGACACGATTACGATTCGTTTTAGCCGGAAAGTATTGACCGTCGAAACCCAGCCTAAATACACTTTAGAAAATACCTTACAAACATTCTGTATCACCGTTTTCCCAACCATTGTTTATCTCCAACTTGATTAAAATGTAAAAATATGTTGTTTTGCAACCTTACCCTTGGTAATTAGACGGCATTTCGAGGGATGAAACGAGATAATGGGGATGAAATGCGAGACATACAGTATTTCTGAAACATTGTTGTCACATTTTCACGTCAAATTCTATGAACTAGGCGGGGGCACTACCGTGCTACGAGATTTTCACATCTCATTATCTGAATAGGTTTTAAAATAAATTCATCATCGACTACCTGTAGACGTCTTCTTCTTGGCGAGGTCATTGAACACAATGAGGATGTTGTTAGTAGTAGAACTTGAAAGAGTTCGTCCGGGAAAGTACTACCACCGTACCTATTTCAACCGCCAAGCATAGTGCACGCATTGCTGTGTTTCGGTTTGAAGGGGTACAGGTGGCGGTGTAATTACAGGCACATGAGACTTTTCATCTTTATGTATCAGGGTTGGCAGCGCGCGTGTGATGCCTCTAGTGTTGCAGGCGTCCATAGGCTACGGTAACTACTTTCCATCAGGTGGGCCGTATGCAAGTTTGGTTACCAATTAGCATAATTTTTTTTTACCATAATGAGAAGTTTTCAGGGAGGCAATTAAAAAGAAAAAATAGTTCTTAAAATTCCAATAGATGGCGGTGACTCGACATGGTTGTGTCTTCTGAAGATTTTCCAAAAGCACCACAGAGAACAAAATCTCTATGTTTTCTCTTTTTTTCCTCCAAGCTTAGCGTTGCGATTCCAAAGCTCGTTTTTCAAGTCTACTATAGACCGGTCTACTTGGTCCGGCTTCAACAATAACAACAAAAAAATATAACAATAGCGTAACACTAACAAATATATCAGAATTTCAACAAAAACTTTACGTAGATACTTACTTTACTTCACCAACGAACAGCATGAGCGAGTGAAGTCAGTGACACTGACAGTTGGTGGCTGACCGACAAAATTTAGACAACCATATTATCTGGACTGCGCCATCTAATCACGGATTTAGAACTATTTTATTTTAGCTGTCAGAAAACTTCCCATTGCAACGCTTAACAGGCGGATTGGTGATCGAAGTGTTGATGTTTAGTACTTAGATGGATGTTTTCTATACCGTCCTTAAGTTTGCTCTTAGGAAATATATGTGTCCGTATCGTGTCGGGTAAAATAAAAGCCCAGCAGCTAAGTTTGTTTGGGACTGCTAACGCAATAACACCAGTTCTCGATATCAAATATGAGTACGTACATATGAGAACGTATGTTATGTAAGCGTAATCGTGAGACCGCTCTCGGCTTATATGTGGATTGGGTTAGTGGAAACACACGGGCGGAATATTCAGACGGAAACGCCGTGTTTTATTCACCACGGGACAAATGCTGTTATGTAATTTCTAAATTGCTCCGGGCTTGTACAAGTGGAAACATTCGTACAAAAAAGCAAAAAAGCAACATTTGTGCATGGACAAAAAAATTACCAGAACTATGGAAATGTGCGGTGGAACATTATATACATCCCTACAATCAAATACATAATTATGACGACCTCTGTGGCGCGGCGGGCGAAGGTTCGCCTGCGACGCAGGAGGTTGCGGGTTCGATTCCTGCCTCGGAACAAATATTTGTACGATCTGTAGATATTTGTTCAGGGTGTTCTGGGTATTTTTCTATGTATAATAAAAAATATCTATCTATGTAACGTATTGTATAAGTATATCAGTTATTTAGTACCCATAACACAAGCTCTGCTTAGATTGGGGCTAGATAATGTTGTGTGAAATGTCCAGCATTTATTTATTATTTATAGATAGAATAACTCGTCTCCCATAAAACTACATAATATACAGGCTTGGATCAGCTCCACACACCAACACCCCGCGACCTTTATAATATCGTGTGGTCGCTGAGTGAAGCGCCAACCGACACTGTGTCGACTGTTACGTGGTCGCCACTCGAGAATCATAACTCCCCTATGGTGGTCAGTTCTGCGAGCTATATAGTAGGCCCATTGCTATATCAACTTGCTAATTGTGACAGATGTCAGTTTATGGTTGCTAGCTGTGGCCCTATTCTACTTTCGCCTATGGCTCCTATTCCTATTATATTTTGACGACCTCGGTGGCGCGGCGGGTGAGTAACCGGCTAAGATACGAGAGGTTGCAGGTTCGCGGGACAAATGTTTGTATACTCTGCAAATATATATTCCGGTTCTAGGTTTTATGGTACTATGGTACTCGTAGTTCCTGATACTCACGACACAGAGAATCCAAGTGTTGGATTAGGGCTACGTATGTGACTATTGGGTGTTATGTAATGTTATATTCTCAACAAGTTCTCATTTTCCTACCCTGTTGCGTACACGTCAGCAAAATCTCCACGTATGTTTCAGCGTATAATTGATTATACCCATCTAAGTAAGTATTTGCCGGATGTCCTAATTGTTTTATTTACGTTATTATATTCAGCCATGCCTCCAAGGAGGCTTTGTTTCATCAATACGTTTATCAAAGCAGAAAATAGTTTTGTGCCTCTTTTGGTTGGTTCGTAAATACAACGTGTTAGCACAAAATTATTTTAGTGCTCATGTTGTTAAATTGGGAGAAATAAAACCAGGCAGCTATAACAGAGAATATAATAGTTATACACGAGTGCAAAGTTGCTTTTTAACCGCATGCTCAATTTTGATGACCGAGCAAGCGAAGGATTCTAAAATTCTGAACAACTCGCTACGCTCGTGATTCAAAAATTAGAATCCTGAGCGTTAGCGAGGGAATCAAAAGAGCACGAGGTGAAAAATCTTTGCACTCGAGTGCAACACGTAACTTTTCATCCCAAGCGAGGAAATGACTTAACGCAAAAAAAAAACATTTACAATCACAAGATACTTTTGCGCATTTTTAACAGTTTCAGTCAATTCTGTTTGTCAAATGAACTTCCTCGTCGCTAGAATCATTTTAGGTTTTTCACTTGTTTTCAGGTTTCTTGTTTTTAACCTAAGTTTTGTTTTTTTGTTTTTGTTTTTTTTTGTTGATATTGCCATGTTTTTGCAAGTGGTACTTGTAATTGATAGTGTTGAAGTAGCTTATAAGAAATCTGGCTTAGTGATAACATCAGTAATTTCTGTAGAATGTTCGTTACTTCGTATAACGTAAAATCCGTGAGCTTAATTTAATTTTGAAACCCCAAAAAGTTTCTTCCCTCGTCCAAATTTTAAAACAAGTAAAACAATTTGAAAATTTTCAATTGCTAAGTGAGGTTTGAAGTGGTTGATAATCTAGAAATGATGCATGCTGGCAAAGACTCTGATGGCTGTTTCATTTGAAAATTGCTTTTTAGTGGAGGAGTTAGATTGGGGGGAAGTTTTAAGTGTGTCAAAAGCATTACTTCGTTTCGCTTTTTCCGGACGGGTAATTATTTACCAGCGATGGAATGGAGATGAGAAAAGAGTTTGTGTTGCTATTATCTCCAAAACGGCTCTATAATCATCATTTTTTTTATTTTATTTTTATGCTACTTGGCAAGCAGACAAGCTTACGGCCCACCAGATGGAAAGCAGTTACCGTAGCCTATGAACGCCTGTAACACCAGAGGCATCACACGCGCGCTGCCGACCCTGAGACATAAAGATGAAAAGTCTCATGTGCCTGTAATTTCACCAGCACCCGTACCCTTCAAACCGAAACACAGCAATGCGAACACTACTGCTTGGCGGCAGAAATAGGTACGGTGGTAGTACTTCCCCGGACGAACTCTTTCACAAGAAGTTCAGTAGAACTTCTTGTGAAAGAGTTCGTCCGGGGTGTGTATGATGATTATAGAGCCGTTTTGGAGATATTTTTGTTAGTAGTAACTAACAAAAATATCTCCAAAACGGCTCTATAATCATCATCATCATCAACCTGTTGAAGTCCACTGCTGGATCCCCCTTAGAGGCCTCCCCCTTAGAACGCCACGACCAACGGTCTTGAACCGCCTCCATCCACCGACTCCCCGCGACGTTTATAATAATCTTTAGTCCATTGAGTGGAGGGTCTTCCTCTACCGCGTCGTCCGATTTGTGGTCGCCACTCGAGAACCTTTATTCCCCAACGGTTCCCGGTGGTTCTTCGAGTTATATGACCTGCCCATTGCCACTTCAACTTAATTCTGAGAGTTATGTCGGTGACCTTGGTTCTTCTACGGATTTCCTCATTTCGGATTCTATCACGTAGTGAAACTCCTAGAATAGCTCTCTCCATAGCCCGCTGCGTGACTCTGAGCTATGTTCAGCAGTGGACTTCTACAGGCTGATGATGATGATGATGATACCATTTGAAATTATTTTATTCGCTATAGTATTTCGAAACAATGTAGTTTTGCAATATTGTCCATTTTAATGATTTATTGAAAACTTTCATGTATCGCCTCGGGCTTATCCGTTTTCCATATAAATGAAAATTATTCTGACATTTTCACATTAAATAGGAAACTTTGATATGCAAATCTTTGATATCAGACTTTAAGTCACATCTAGTTTAATGGAGAATGATCATCATCATCATTCTGTTGCAGTCCACCGCTGCTTCCCCATAGAATGCAATGATGAACAGCCTTTAGCCGCCTCAATCCACGTCAATCGAGAAGGGGGCCTTCTTAAGCCGGGTCCGCTGCGCCATGTTTTGGTGTTTTACAAACATATAACATTGTTTTCTAACAGAAAGGGGTCGTGGCCTAACTCCTACACTCATAATTGAAAAAGAGAAGAAACAAAACACTGTCAACTCAAAAGTAGCAGCGGACTGGCTGTTTTACTGTTTTAATAACATGTTTTGCTAACATGTTTTGTTAGAAAATTTGGCGCATCGGACCCAGCTTTATACTGCGTGGTCCGGTTCATGGTCGCTTATCATTACTCTTGCACTCTAAGTCAGTATGTTTCTTTAAATACTGGATTTATTATATCAAAAATTATTTGCGTGTTATGTACGTGTATTCATTTAAGGGGGGGAAAATATTTGTCTCATTATTTTATTAATCTAGGATTCGCAGTTATCTTCGACTAGTTTTAAAGCAATTAAATATTATGCCGTTCTCAAACCAATTCGAATCCACATTTTGTGTGGTTTATTCCATAATTTTTTAATAAAGTTTTTTGTTTTTCGTCTTTGTTGTTGGTACCATGGTACTCGTAATTCCTGCTACCCATGATACAAAGAATCTTAGTATAGGGTCATATACAGGACTATGTATGTGACAGCGAGCGTTATAAAAAAAACGAAAAAAAAGTTAGCTCACAATTCAGTCACTCGGACACGAAAAAGAAAAGTTTAAAATGCGAAAATCACGATTTTTATTTTCTTTTGTTCAAGATGACTTTTGGATCCCCTTCGATACCTTGCGACACTAAGTACCAAAACCTTAGCTTTTAGTAATTTGATTGTGTCAATTGGTCGGGTCACGAAGTAGGACTCCTTTAGAAGGAGGGTTCGTGAATCCATTAGTTCAATTACTTTTTATGTAAATTGTGTCTTAGGAGCTACGATGAGACGTATTTGTATACCTATATGACAAAATATTGACCCGCACGTATGTTGTATGTTACACAATAAACCGCGCATAGGGTAGATCTTTAATTCAAACATAAAATATTATAAAACCTAATAGTTAAAACATATTTTACATTTGAACTCCAAATTTTTTTTTTTTTTTTTTTAAATAAATAAATAAATGCTGGACATTTTCACACAACATTATCTAGCCCCAAGCTAAGCAGAGCTTGTGTTATGGGAACTAGATAACTGATATATTTAATACAATACATTACATACATATATATTTTTTATTATGCATAGAAAAATACCCAGAACATCCTGAACAAATATCTGCAGATTTTACAAATATTTGTTCCGAGGCGGGAATCGGACCCGCAACCTCCTGCGTCGCAGGCGAACTTTCGCCCGCCGCGCCACAGAGGTCGTCAAATTGTATCATCGACTTATTTCGCTGACCGGCGTAGGTAGGTAAGTACCTATACTACGTGTTTCAGATATTTACATGTATATATTAATGTAATTTAATTATATATTATATCAATTCATAGTTATCAATCGTATTGTATGACTTTGAATCGGGCATCAGTTCCACTAGGCAAACACTGCCTAAATAACATTATGTATATGCGTAATGAAAACATTTTCACGAAAAATATAAGCATAATGAAATAAAGTACACATCTGCATTTGCATAGGTTTACATAAAAACCTCTCCAGACACAAAACACGGCCAAACATTTTTAATTCAAAACTTAATGAAAAGGCTCCGGCGCAATTTTAGCTTGTGAATGCAAAATAAGTTGACTTAAACGCTAACTTTACTTGGACTTATTTGAACGCAAATACGAGCATATGCCGTCTCTTTTGAGCATTCGTCCTTAGCGAGTTTCAATCTAGCAGAAATTGCTTTCAGCAATAAGACCCCTGATTGCACTGTTAATTTTAATAAACCTTTTTATGTATTCCTGTATGTGTAATCTATCAAATGTTAATCTATATTATATCTATCTACCTAAATTGATACTGCTAAGTAAATAAATAAATAAATGCTGGACATTTCACACAACATTATCTAGCCCCAAGCTAAGCAGAGCTTGTGTTATAGGTACTAGATAACTGATATACTACACAACAAAACAACACAAACAATAACATTACAAAGATTTATATTTTTTATTATACATAGAAAATAGCCAGAACACCCTGAACAAATATCTGCAGATCGTAGAAATATTTGTTCCGAATTGATTCGGCGGGAATTGAACCCGCAACCTCTTGCGTCGTAGGTGAACATTCACCCGCCGCAAAGAGGTCGTCAAAAAATGCATGACAGGCTGATTTTATATTTAATTTTGAACAATTGATGGTAATTTGACTTGGCAAACGTTAGTCACAGTTAGGGAATAGGGGGGCTGAGCATGAGCATAGTTCTCAGGATACCCTCCATGGAGTTTTAAATCGTAAGCCTATACAAGTTTATTCCATAATCTTTACATTGAGCACATGAGACAATAATCCTAACCACAATAACACAACCAAACCTTTATGGTCTTTCGAGCCGGATTCCTGTCGTTACGGCATCATAACCATCTATTGTACGCACCCTACGATTTCACTTACTGTAGCAACAGTTACAATACTTATGCTACGTTCAGACCTAGCAAGTGCTGAGTCGAGCACTTATAGTAATAAACTCCACGGCCGAACGTTTAAAGACATAATAATTTGATTAACTGTTCTATAACTGCTTTGTTTACACCAGGTGAGCACTGGACTCAGACCTACTCAGCAATATTAACTACTGGGGTTAGTGAACTATTCGAATTAAAGCAAACAGTTTCGAATCACGTCTAAACTTGCAACTTGCACGCGTTTCGTAAAGTGCTAAGCAAATGTATCTGAGTAATACAGTATCCACGTGCAAAATTACTTCTAAAAGATAAAATAATATAATATTATATACATTATAAGCGAATAAATCATTACATTGAAAGAATTGAATTCCTGCGTCACATTGTAATATGAGTTTAAAAGAAAAAAAAAGTTAAATGAACAAATAAATACTTAGTACTGATTCCGCCATTTTCTTCCGAAACACAGTAAGAATTCAACAGCAAAAAATAATATGAGAAAGGTGATTCGCTGAGGATGCTTCGTGGAAAGGCGAAACATGAGTTAAATTCTTATTGCGTTTTGGTGGAAAGTGGCAGAACTAGTACTAAATTATATATTCACTTATTTAATATTTCAGAATGGATAGCCGCAAGATCATGCCTGAATCAATTAACTATGTACGATGAGAAATAAATTTTACTATATAAATGTCCCTACTAAAAAGCTTTGTAAGATACTACAGCCTGTTTCCTTACTTCACGTTTAGCTACTAGGCCTAGCGTTACGATAGTACCTCAAGCACTCTTCTGTTGTAAACCAAGCATAACAATTCTACCTCCGAAACGGAATCATTGTCGGAAACTTCTTCTAAAATGTAATCACAGAGCCATCCCAGAGGAACATCGACCTTGCATTACCAGACATTAAGTTGATACTGCGTCGTTGAAGGCCCCGGGGAACATCCTATTCGTCCGTAATAGAAGGTCTTCCGTTTGCAAAACGACTTTTTGTCTCCCCAACGAATAATGAAAATAGGGCTTGCGTGACGAAGGAAAATTTACGGATTATATATATCCAATGGCTTTTATAAAATTGGGCAAGAATCTCTTCTTTGCCATACGCCAAACCAAGGCTCTGATCAAAATCAATCTATAGACTTCACCGTAGGCATTGTAGATCTAGGATCTACGGTGCCTACGCCGTAGCATATTCAAAACAAATAAATTATCTTTATCTTTAATAAGTTAAATGTTTCTAAGGTGTTTTTGATCATTGAAAACCGACCGTTCTACAGTAAATTGTTTATTATGTGAAAGCAAACACGTTAAGTTCTAATTTTTTTTATTTCGTTTCATTTTATGAAATTATACAATTATTATCATACTTATAATTGAATTTAAAAAAATTACGAGCTGTCCTGCCCGTGTGCGAATGGTTTTCAAAATATCCATACAATTTTACCGTAAAAACTTTCATGAACGTCAAATTGGAAATTGAAATTCAATTGTCAATTGTCGTTGAAATGGAAATTTCCGTTTTTACTAAATTAATGCAATATTTCTTATCGCAATTTCGGCTAAAAAATTTCACGACTGAGTTAATTTTTACTCAGGTCAAAAAATCTATTAAACGTTTAACAGACACCCTAATTTTCAAAAAAATAAGTTATAACGCGTTGTCGTAAGATAAAATTTGCTTGTATAATTAATTTTTAATTCAAACTTTTATCCCCTAAGCCAATAGAAACATTCATTCCATATTTAAAGTTTGTAGCCCTTTTAGTTTCTGAGATCTGAGGATGAGTCACCCCTTTTAGGTTTCTCAAGAAGTATCCGTAGATATAAAATCCGTAGCTCTCCGTACTTTCACAATTCCCATCACTAGTAAATTTTAATGAAACCGTCATTTCAGCAATTTGCAATTTAGAGAAAAAATATCGCGCAGTTAATTAGGAATTCTGAGTGTTGCCCTCAATTTCGATTCGTTATTGGAAAATTCCCTGAAAATATGTTATTAGTTTTAACTAAACGATTTTTGATCAGAAAATGTGTTGTCCCTATATTTATAGAATTTCACCTAGATCATAGTAAAATGAGGGAATTTAGATTTACCTATGCCTGACGTGCAATATTTATGTCAGAGGCATGTCATAGGCCTTACCATGAGCACTTAGAGCGTTTCAGTTCAAAAACTATTCAGAACAAAATTTGACACATAGACATATACCCATAGACACTATGGGTTGTTCGCTACGCATGCTATGGGGGAGGCCTCATCCAGCAGTGGATATCTACCGGCTGATAAAGAAGAAGAAGAAAGAGATTAGTTTCATGTCCACTATTCAGCATTTTCTTAGTCCTTGTCTGAGTTGTAAGATCATCGTACCAGGACTAAAAGGCGACTTAAACGGCACATTACCGAGATGTATAGTCTCGATTGCCATACTTACGGGACATTACATTCTGTTTAATTAAAAATGTTAGCTTTGGCAAAAAGACTTTTATTTTTTATAAGATTGAAGTTTTATCCTATTTTTATCATAGATACCAAGTTTTTCACACAATTTTTTAACAGAAGGTTTACTTTGAATATGCGACTGTCTATAAAGAAGTATTAGCGTCGTACAAAAAAAAACACAGAAAATGATGGTAGACGTGTGCATAAATACTGTTCTACGATCACAACTGTATCAAGAGTGTAAATATGTTTAGATTTACACGAAGTCGTCCCATTAAGGACAATATTTTTTTTGTAGTTTTTGTGTGTGTTACTGAACTTAGGCCGAGACTACGACGGCTTACGACTAAACTATTTTGTTAGTAGTCAAACTTCTTGTGAAAGAGTTCGTCCGGAGAAGTACTACCACCGTACCTATTTCTGCCGCCAAGAAGTAGTATTCGCATTGCTGTGTTTCGGTTTGAAGGATACGGGTGCCGGTGAAATTACAGGCACATGAGACTTTTCATCTTTATGTCTCAGCGCGGTCGGCAGCGCGCGTGTGATGCCTCTGGTGTTACAGGCGTTCATAGGCTACGGTAACTGCTTTCCATCAGGTGGGCCGTAAGCTTGTTTGCTTGCCAAGTAGCATAAAAAAAACTCGTTACAAGAAGGATTTAGTTTTGTTTAAAAAAAAACTCACTTCGCTAAGTGAGTTTTTTTTTTAAACAAAACTAAATCCTTCTTGTAACGAGTTTTTTCTTACTACATTGTCATTATAATACATCCTTTTTAACTCAACCAAGATTGACTTCTAAGCAAATCAGTCAAAGGGATCGTCTCCCATGTAGCGCGAAATTCAAATATTATTGTGTTTTTTGCACGTCACAGCTCATCAACACTTCTTGATGTAGCAAAAACAGGGTTTGCGAAAACTAAGAGACCTAACACATGTTTTAATTGATAGTAACTCATAAATATTTTTAGTAAAGCTGCGGACATCCCTGAACTAAAATAACAATGTAAAAATCATTGAACAATATTCGTAGCTAAACTAATTATCTTTATGAGATACTATCTACTAAAATATGTGTATTAGGTCTCCTAGTTTAATAAAAACAGTTTTCGCTAAATCAAGAAGTTGTTGCTGAGCTGTGATGAGCAAAAAAACTCGAATAAATTTGAATTTCGCGCCACTTGTGAGACGATCCGCCTTAATGTAAAATCGCAAATTTTTACGTACATACACTACTTACAAGGTCACTGACATAGCTCTCAGAATTAGCAAGTTGAAGTGGCAATGGGCAGGCCATATAGCTCGAAGAACTAATAACCGTTGGGGAATAAAGGTTCTCGAGTGGCGACTAAAAACCGGACGACGCGGTAGAGAAAGGCCCTCCACTCGATGGACTAAAGACATTATAAAGTCGCGGGGAGTCGTGGAATGAAGGCAGCTCAAGATCGTTAGTCGTGGCATTCTAAGGGGGAGGCCTATGTCCAGCAGTGGACTTCCACAGGCTGATGATGATGATGACACTACTTAGCACCTGGGTATGGTAGTTTTAGTGAGAAAACCCTAAATCATAATTCGATTCAAAATTTTTGGAAGCCGACCGACTTGTAGGTATTTCTTTAGAAAGTACTTTTCCATTTCATTTTCTTTCGCTATTTTCCAATAAGTGGTATAATGTTCATATAAATCAAATGACAATACAAGAGATTTTATCCACTAGATTTGTGGATGTGATCCACGACACGACCTTTGGATCGCAAGATCACAACTGCTGCCCCCTGCTGTTATCCTTAAATAAACAGAACCTTTTCCACTATAGACGTCTCAACGTCCCACAATACGTGACGATACCATAATTGAATATAAACGAATTGATTTGGCCCATTGTTGACGTAATGGGCCCCATTCGGTTATCGTTTTAATTTCACGGAACGCAGAGCCTTTAGGCACTGCTTTAGGATTCGTGGTCTTATTTGTTGCCTAGGTATATAGTTTTGACAGATTTGGCCTTTATTAACCTTCCCTTTCTTTCCTATTATATGTGTCTATAAAATATAGTTAGATTCAAGCTTATTTGTGCATGTTACAAATCATAGTGTACAGGGTTAGATGAAAAATGCACAAACGGGTTAAGGCCCGAAAAGGTATCATTAAATAGGTTTTTAGGTATAAATATGTATTTATTATGTTATTTTATAAGGAAGGTATATATTTCTATGGGCTTGATGTTTAGGTATAATTTATTATACATCCTATTTAGCTTAATAATTAATCAGACTTTTAAATCAGAAAGTGGAGTCTGTTCTCACTTTTCTTCCTGCCTTAACAATTCAAAAAGGTTTTGTACTAAGTTTATTACGTCTTTTGTTAGGCGACCTCTCCTTTTTACGAGCATCAAAAAGTTTCAATATATCACTCTTGAACTATTGTCAATTGGAATTAAAATTCAAATCTTTTACGTCCCCAATCGGTCATCGTAAGCCAGGTTCATGAACATTATCTCAGCCTATCAGGCCATTGTGGCCAATATTCAGCTATTGTGAATGGACAATGGACTCAAAGATTAAATTCTTTGAAAGGAACGCTCAAAAATAAGAATTATATGGTGTAAGGGATGAGAGAAAGGTTTATGACGACCTCTGTGGCGCGGCAGGCTAGTAGCCGGCTGAGATCCGAGAGGTTGCGTGTTCGATTCCCACTACAGGACTAATGTTTGTGTGATCTGCAAATATTTTGTTCCAAGTCTGGCTGTTATGGTACCATAGTACCTACTCGTAGTTCCTGATCCGACACAGGGAATCCTAGTGTGGGATCATGATTACGTATGTTGGGTGTTATGTTATGGTAACTTCGTTCGCAACCTTCTCTTATGTATATTCTAATCGCCTGCTCCTTAAGCCATACATTTAGAATTGGCTGAAAGGAAACTTTCCAATGAGGGCATGTCTGAGGGGAACCAAGTGAATAATGTATGGCTTCCACGTGATTAACATATCTTTTTCATTGCTGTAATTGATTAATGCCATTAATAGCGCTGAATGTAGACAGGTATAATGCAGGTTAATGGGGAAAGGTGATTAGAACGGTGATTTTGAAGTGTTGATAAAACAGCTGAGAAAGTAATTTATAACTTTTCATTTAAAAAACCGACTTCCGCCATTACATTCGACAAAATATTTGGATGAAAAAAAAATTATGAAAGAACCATAGTGGTGAAAGGATTATTATACTTTTTGAATGCAAATGCTTGGTTTGAAAATAACAAAAATCAAAATAAACAAATATCAAAATCGCCATATGTATGCCTACAATATTTGAGGAGTTCCCTCAATTCCTCATGGATTCCATCATCAGAACTGGATTCTGAAAAAAGTGGGACCAATCTGGAAGTATATCTATTCAAATAAAAAAAGAATTTTCCAAATCGGTTCATAAACGCCGGAGATATGCGGTAACACACATAAAAAAAAAATACATCCGAATTGAGAACCTCCTCCTTTTTTGGGAAGTCGGTTAAAAAAGAATTATATCGAAGACATTTTTGTTAATTTTAATTCTGTAATGATCTGAATTTTTTAATATTTTAATTAATATAATTATCACTAGAAACGGGATATTTACCATGATTTTTGAGCTTTCTTGATTCCCGATATTTTGGCACAGTTTCATGCGCCATGATCAAGGGATAACAAAAAAATTTTTTTTTTTTATTTAATATTTTATTATTATTTATTTCATTATTTTTCCAGGCCTCCCCCATCGAATACAATGAGAAGGTTTTGCCATAATCACCACTCTTGGCAAGCGGATTGGTGATCACAGTTTGCTGTTAAGTTCTCAGGTGGATACTGCCCATCCCCTGATGTAATCAGTTTAGTTAAGCTTTGACTACATCCATGGGAGGAGACGGAAGGTTCTATTTTAAGACCGGACACGCCACGTCTTGGAAACGCCAATAAACTAATTTATTTCTGCTTTTGTTGCAGGTGTCCGATGACATCGGGTACGTGGTATACTCAGCGCTGGGCAGCTTCTACATCCCGTCCTGCATCATGGTATTCGTGTACATCCGGATATACTACGCGGCGAAGGCGCGCGCGCGCCGGGGCATCCGGAAAAACCCAAGACGCAACCCAGTAAGTCAACGCAGAGGTTGTGCCTTGTGGCTTCATTCTTCTTGAATCATGCAGTATATAATCAACATGGTCCATGCCCTTGAGTGCCCTTCACCTTCATCATCATCACCATGTAGAAGTTCTCTGCTGGCCTACCCCTAGAACGCCACCACGAACGGTCTTGAAACAGCGTCATCCACCGACTTCCTGCGACTTTTTTAATGTATTTAGTCTATAGAGTGGAGAAACTTCCTCTACCGCGTCGTCCGGTTTGTGATCGTCACTCAAGAACCTTTGAGTGCCCGTTGGAAACCTCAATTTTCATACATACAACCCCACAGTCACAAACATAGTAGATCTTACACTAGGATTCCCTGTGTCGTGCGTATTAGGAACTACAAGTACCAAGGTACCACAAAACCCAGACCCAGAACAAATATTTGCAGATAATGCAAACATTTGTTCCGCAGCAAAAATTGAACCCGCACCTCTTTCATCTCAGCCACGGAGGTTGTACAAAAATCCATGGTTGCTTTTTAAAACTCAGACTACGGTCTGTTATACTGAACTTAATGGCTTGTTTTGATTGCAACGACATCTACATGGTAGCAGAAACTAGCCAGTTGTGTTTCTTACTTAATAAGTAAAAAAAACCGGCTTAGTTTGCTAGTAAAATTTTCGCTCTGGGAGCTTGTCGCTTTAATACAAGCTTAAATTTTAAGACTTGTTTCGTGAGCTTATTTTACACAGCAACTTTATTTTTAAACAGCCAGTAGGTATATTACATCTACGAAGAAACAGTGTTGCCAAAAACCCAAGACAAAATAAGTAGATATTTACTTCTTGGCTAATGTCCAGATCGTTTGCACTCTTTTTTTTATTTTGAACTAGTATTCGCCGTATTTTGATATAGTATAGTATCGTGAACTCATGGGAGTTCACTTGCTTTATACCAGAGGCCTAATTCTCTTAATTGTTTTTAAACTACACTGAAAGTTGACTGAACTGAGACATAACATAGCACCCAACTGTCACATACGTAGTCTCGATCCCACAACATGACAATAATAAAAATTATTGGTAAAATAACCTATAATAAATAGTAATAAACCAATAAATGCTGGACATTACACACAACATTATCTAGCCCCTAAGCTAAGCAGAGCTTGTGTTATGGGTACTAGTTAACTGATATATTTAATACAATAACATTACATAGATTGATATTTTTTAAGAACACCCTGAACAATTACCTGCAGATCGTCCAAATACTTGTTCAGAGGCGGGAATCGAACCCGCAACCTCTTGCATCGCAGGCGAACCTTCGCCCGCCGTGCCACAGAGGTCGTCAAACCTATCAAATTATCTTATTGAATGCCTAATAGTACCAAAACCCAAATGTTCATTCATTCATTCACTCATTCATTCATTCATTCATTCAAAAACCAAATGTTATTTTGGCTTATCCCCTGAATGAGTCCGAAATTTATCTACCTGGTTTTAGAACCTCGGTATGCCTTTACTTTGCAATAGCCTTAACATAATGTGAGATACAATGGCGGCGATGAGCTCACCACTTATCACGTCTATATTCCTGCGACTGTGCAACGCACGGTGAAAAGAGACTATTGAGGCTTTGCCCTGGGGACAAAAAGGCATTTGTTTATGTATATAATGTATGAAAGCGATAATTAAATTCAAATGCTTTTATAATAATAACGTGTGCTTTCAGAACGAGCAGCAGACGAGCTTTACCAATCCCCCCAAGGGCACGAGGCCTATGCCCGCGACGCACCCCATGCCATCAGGGCACCTTACCAGTAATAATAACGGGTAATGTATTTTCCATGTTTATGTAGATACATAGCAGGTTTGAAAGTTAGATTTTATCACAAAAACTTCACCCTCCATTTTAGTTATAGATTATTGAAAAGTCGAATAGGTAAGGAAGAGGGAGACCTAAGAAAAGATGGAAGAGAGTGGAAGAAAAAGACGTACTGCGCTGACCCCAAATAAATTGGGATAAGGGCAAGATAATGATGATGATTATAGAAAACCGAAATACTCATTAATGACTTGTTTTTATTTGTGCCACAAAGTCTCCTAGCATGCCTTTCAACATCCTAGATCTACTAGCAATTTGATTTTAGTTTGGTCATGTTATACCAAAAAAATACTTGTTATCATCACCATCATCAGCTTGTTAATGTCAACTGCTGGACAAAGGCCTCCCCGTTATAATGCCACGACAAACGGGCTTGAGCCGCCTCCAACCACCGACTTTCTGCGACGTTTATAAAGCCTTTAGTCCGTCGAGTGGAGGGCCTTCGTCTACCGCTATATAAACATATTAATATATAAATATTATAATAACACAATAAATCCAAATTCCAATCTGTCCGACTAGTCAGGCTAACAGTTTGGAATAATTTTGTCCAAACTGTTAGACTATCGAACTGTTGGTAGGAAAGATTGGAATAAACGAATTAATTCAATTTGAATCGTCTTATAGGTAGGTATTAGTAAGTAAGTAGGTATCTGAAAAAAAACAACAAAAGCATATATATATATATAACATATATATATAATATATATAACTATAACTTTAAACAGCACTACATATATATATATAATATATATCTATGTACAACGTTTACTTTGGGGACAAAATTTGAAGCGTAAGTATAGTTTGAGGACATTTGTATAGTTTGGGGACTGGTCTCAAAGTAATCATGTATACAACGGATACTATGGGGTCAACGATTATTTTTATACATTTTTTTATTTAATGTTTACTTTGAGCCCTGAAGTTTTATATACGTTTTATACGCTACGGTTTTATACGCTATATACTTGTGTGCGTTGTCCCCAAACTGTTTTATATAAAGTTTGTATCTTCTTCTTCTTTTTGTATATATAAATGAATTGTTGTGCGTAAGTCTCGCTAAAACTCGAAAACGGCTGGACCGATTTCAATATTTTTGTTTTTGTTGTGTTCGTAATTGTCATGGGAAGGTTTAAATGAAAGATTTTTTTTTGGAAAATAAAACCAGGACCACACACTATGCCAAATTCTCACTAGTATATAATTTATATATACCTATAGTGTTTTTGGTTATCTTACATTCCTAGTGTTCAAACCTCAGTTGGTCGTATTGTCTTTTAATCCTCGTAGAAAACAGGATAATAAAAATTCAACATAAGAAGGTATTTTCGAGGCAAATCCAACAAATCAAAGATCATAAAAATCCGTTATTGAGTTAAGTACCTAACTAACCGACTTTGTTTCATTAAAATGATTTGATTCTAAATATAATGGCAAACACAGAAACTACTGAATGAATTCCAATGAAACTTGGCACGATGCGAGTTCATACTACGAGGTAACATATTGGAAACAAACTTTCCGAAATTCAGCACGGTGGCCTTGGGAGAGGGGATGAAAGTCAAAATGTGTGCTTAGATGTAACGCATGGTCCGATTGACCTGAAATTTGGCATACCTGTCAAGTTTCAATGACGGTAAAATATTATGGTGACAGCGAGCTGATCTGATCTGATGATGGAGACGGAAGGTGGATAACGGAACTCCTCACGGGAAAATAGTAGACTAGCCGTGATTAGGCTCATTTTGATCAACACAAAGTTCCGAACATTCATTTTACAGCGAGCTGATCTGATGATGGAGACGGAAGGTAGGCAACGGAACTTCTTACTGGAAAATAGTAGATTATTAGCCGTGATTAGGCTCATTTTGATCAGCGAACGGTTCCGATCACTAATTTCACAGCGAGCTGATCTGATGATAGAGACGGAAGGTGGAAATCGGAACTCCTCACTGGAAAATAGAAGACTAGCCGTGATTAGGCTAATTTTGATCAGCACACGGTTCCGTCAGCTGATGGTGACGGAAGGTGGACAACGGAACTCTTCACTGGATAATAATAATAATTCATTACGTGTTTTAAAATAAATCAATTTCATAATAATCAAAGTTCATTTATTTATTCGATTAACATGGGATCATTAGGATTAAACAATTACCTACACACACATTACACAAATTAGTACACAATCATTTATCTTAAAATAATAATAATGTTAGATATATTATTTTACAAACTTACATAAAAAAAAAAAAAATGAAAAAAAATGAAAAAAAAAAAAAAAAAAAAAAATGATAAATAATGAAATAATGAATGATATAATTCACGAAAGTTACTTTAGTAAAACTTACATAAATTTGATTGTCAATAAATGCACCATAGAGCAATGATTCAGATACAATCAAACCTAGCAGCAAACATTTTCAGAATGTTGTTAGAGCTGGCCCGAACCCTGCGCACCAAGGATGTGCAACGCTTACGCATTACTGTGTAGAAACAGTTCACTCGTGCATGAGCGAACATCCCCGATGCACTGCAGAATCGAGGCAGCCCCATCAACACCCTGACAATACCCTTATAATAGTAGACGGGCCGTGTTTAGGCTCATTTTGATAAGCACACGGTTTCGATCACTAATTTTACAATGAGCTGATCTGATGATGGAGACGGAAGTTTGAAAACGGAACGATTCTCGATGGCTGATAGTAGACTGGCCGTGCTTAGGCTCATTTTGATCATCAGCACACGGTAGGTGTTGGACCTTTGATGATGAGTTCAGCCAACGTATCCAACTCAGATGTGTATTCAGGAAACTACGCCATATCTTCACGTCACATACACTACGGAGCCTCAAGATGAAAGTCTATTATCAGTACATGTTGCCATTGATGATTCACGGCAATGAGAAGTGACCGCCAACTATTCGCCTCAACACAAAATCAAAATAGCACAGCAGGCTATGGACAGAGCTGTGCTCGGAGATTCTGTACTCGTACCTGAATCCGAAACAAAGAAATTCATAGAAGAACCGGGATCACTAGGCATAGGTCGGAACCGCGGTTCAGCGAGCTATGTCTTGCCCTTTGCCACTTCATCTTGCTAATCTAGGCCAGTGATCCGGTGGACTTAGACCTACAGGCTGATGTTTGTACCACCATCCATTTAGAATGCGTCGTACTAGTAGGTAGGTACTCTAGGTAGGTACTACCTATTCTACGCGCGGACGAAATCACGACCGGGTCAGCTAGTACTTAGTACAATACATTACATAGATAGATATTTTTATTATACATAGAAAATACCCAGACCACCCTGAACAATTTTATCTGCAGATCGTACAAATATTTAATCCGAGGCGGGAATCGAACCCGCAACCTCCTGCGTCACAGGCGAACCTTAGCACGCCGCGCCACAGAGGTCGTCATAATGATGAGGTATTTTGGAAATCATAATGCTACTATCGCCACTGTACCATTCCCGATACTACTTATACACGGTAATTTTTGGTCAGTTTACAGCCGACGCTCCCGTACTTTATTACTAATGCGCATTTGTATGTATGGTACAGTTGTAGAATACAATTAGTATTTCATACACAACAAAAAAGTCATAATTTTTTCTACATGTGACTTAAACTCTTGATAACGCTTTTCACGCAAACAGCTGGTGCGGCGGCGCACGCGTAAACGACCCCGCTCAGCTGGCGCGCGTGCATACGGCCGAGTTTTAGGTTGTAGAAACACAAAACAGCTATCTATTTTGTGGTAGGAAGGTAGGTACGTTACAAAATCACTGATTCCAATTTTTCCTTCATACTTTAACGGGCGTAAGAAAAACTAAGTATTTTTTGTAGATTTGTAACATGAATTAAATAATTGTAGGCACCAATTATTAAGGTGTAGGTAATTGTCGCCTCACTGACGAGTTTAGTTACCCTGAGTGGGTACGTCCGTATTCATTCCATGAATTCATCCCACGACTTTTTTTTCCGGATTCTGCCCAAAATGTAGTCGTAGTAGTATTCATCCCACGAAAAATAAATTAACATTATTTTCCTTATTAATCCCAAAATGTAGTCCGGATTCATCCCACAGCCAATAACAATGGTATTGGTACGGTCAGACAGAAAAATTCAAGATCCTAACTATCATTTTTTATGCAATGCATGCAATACACTTCTCACTTCTATTTAATTTCACTACACTTGTGCTTATTAACTACGCTACATTGGTTAAAATGCCACCAAAATTACACGATGTAACACAAAAAAACCGGCCAGTGCGAGTTGGACTCGCGCACCGAGGGTTCCGTACAAACTTGTAGGTACAAACTTAACTTTGCCGTTCAATCCCTAGACACGGTTATTGCACCAACCGCAAATAATAAGTTTGTAATAGTAAATTAGCTTTTTTTCCAAATACAACATATTTATAGTTTTCAGATTTTTGCCTTTACATGTGCTGTAAGATATTGCTTCTTGCCAAATTTCATGATTCTAAGTCAACGGGAAGTAGGTACTCTATAGGTTTTGATTCCTTTCTGAAATCGCAAAATATGCGAAAAAATGTGACAGAAACGGTCATATCTTTTGTTTGCGTTGACTTACAAGTTTGATTTTTTCACAACTGAAAGATACCGTAGATCTATATTTGATATAAATTTCAACTTGATATGTACGCGTTCTTGAGAAAAAGGGTCTTGAAAGACGGACAGACGGACAACAGAGTGATCCTATAAGGGTTCCTTTTTTCCTTTTGAGGTATGGAACCCTAAAAAACACTAGAAAATTCAAATAAATAACAGTGGACGTCGTCTCTTTTCGAAAAAGGCAGGAGTCATCTTGGTACTTCGTAACCGGTTCAAAACGGGTAAAAACGATAAAATTAATTGCCTCCTTTATTAAAAAAAAATGATGGTTCCGTAAAATTTTATCTCAGTAAATGTTAGAAAGGTAAAGAAAGTAGGTAACCTACCTATCTCGCATGTATTTGCGAGGTCTTAGTTCGGGGCGAACCACTATAGTTTAACATGAGTTTATAACTGAGGTAGGTACGTAGGTAGGTATTAACTTACTTACAAACGTTGTTTATGCGAAAGTTTGTGTGTTTGTTACTTCTTCACGCAAAAACTACTGAACCAATTGCGATAAAATTTGGTATATAGATAGCTGGACCCCTATAATAACACAACGGCAATTTTTTATCTCGATATTCCCACATTGAGGAATTATGTACCACGTACGTAGTACATATTTCCTCAATGTATTCCCACGGGATCGAGACTTACGCGGGTGAAACCGCGGGGCGATGCGATGCTAGTATAATTAGGTATAAGCCTTAGTGATATAAGCAGGTAGCCTACCTCTCGCAATGCCCAGTCAAACCTCTAAGAATACGATTTTTCGAGTGATTCTTCCCTTCATCAGATTTGAGTCTCAAAGTCAAAGTCAAAGTCAAAAAGAACTTTATTCATTGAAATCACAAGGATCATTTTGAATCGTCTTATATAAAATTAAATTACTCCTGTTCCAACGCGACCAAGCCTAGAAGGTACTCACTAGGTACCTACCTAGCTACTTGTCCTACGTTTATATATAACGCAAAACGTAATTTTTTATTCAATTTTGTTCTCCCTTTGTACTATGTACGATGTAGTTGAGTAATTAGGTACTTATATAAAATATGGTGTTAAATTCCTAAATGTTTGTGACATTGTGGATCTTAGATATCTGAATAAATAAATTATTATTATTATATGTACTTTCAACGTTTACTTTGGGGACAATATTTTTGAAGCGCAACGCAATTGCAACTCAGTTAGAGTAGGTTAGGGTAGGTAGGTAGGTACCTACCTACCTACCTACATTTGTAGTTATGGTTTGGGCATATGTAGGTATATACCTTTGATATATACCTAACCTTAGAGAATTTAAAACTTGAAGTAAGTAGGTACCTACTTAAGTATATAACATATAGTTTGGGGACAGGTTTCGAAGTAACTACCTACTGGTTTTTACGTCCTTCAGAAGTTACCGCGGCGTTAGTGCTATGTTCAGACATCATCAGCCAAAAGTTAAAAACTTTGATTATTTCCCTTCATATTGAGGTGTCATTCTATGCACCATAACTAGGTATATGAAAAATTAAATCCGTACAATCTATCATTTGTTTATTCTATGACATTTTCCTCCGTCGCTACCGCGACGGCGCCGGCGCGGCGCGGACCCCCCCCCAAGCCACCACGATGCCCGCCCGCGCGCGTGCGCCGTCCGGCCAGGAGATTCCCCCATATTTTCATTGCCATAGGACATTTTTGGAGGAAACAATTAGTTGGGGGATTTTTCGGCGAGTTCTCTGAGTCAAGTTGGAAGAATCGGTGTTTGTATGTATGTATGTATGTATGTTTGTCCGATGAAAAGTTCCAAACCATTAATCCGATCTTCATGAAATTTGGTATGCAGGTAGATAGTATTGGTACAATTTGTAGGTAAGGTTATGAGCTATATCGATCAGGGGGTTGCTGAGATATTGGAGTCCAAGAGGGGGTAAAAAAAATAAAAGTGAGACAGTCAGATCAAGTGGGGTGTCTAATGAAAGCGCTTTGGTTGGACATTTCAAAACTGTTTTTAATAATTATTTAGCCTTAGTAGTTTTCGAGATATTAGGGAAAATAAAAAACGTAAAAACCCAAAATTCTAGGGTACTTTCAGCAATCCTACAATGCTGAAATTTGGTATGCTTGTGGCTTTTATGTCACAACTACAGGGAAAAGTCTGATATTGAAGAATTTAGAAACATTTACTCCATAAAACAGAAACCAATATAACATCCATTGTTGACCTCCCATTTCTAAGAATTTGAATGACGTTGGAGTTCTATAGTTTTCATCAAAAGGACGTTATCAATTAATTCGTCAGGTACTTGATATAGGTACTAACAGGTATGTAGTATAATTACGCCCCGTTGCTTAGCCCTATTCAAAGGTTATTTCGATGATGTGTAGGAAATTAGAGTAGTTACTGATAGATCCTGTACTGTACTGGTAGACCTCGAGGTGAAAATTTTCAAAAATAATAATAGAAAATATGGAAATTACTTAGTCAAGTAGTCCGGCTGATAAAGGTGTTATCGCGAGGTCTCAGTTCGGGGCGAACCACTAGTATAATATTAAGCTGGGTACTGACCAACGTTACGAGGTGCAATGGAACATTCGCATCGAGCATGTTAGGCATTGAGCATGTACGCTGTGTTCTAAAAATCGGCGTAACATGCTCGTCAAAACTGTGCTCCATATTCGCCAGCTACATTCGGTCAAGATGGTATTTAGGCTTATCTCTACGTTTTTGACACGAGCGCTCGGGACGACTTCTTGCAGCGTATAATACTGACTGAACTGGGTAACAGTCAAAGGATTCGCCAAAAAACAGACAGCCGGGTGGAGCACTACAAAACGAGCAACGAGGGGGTCGTTGCTACCCTTTCGATTGACCAAAGACATCATTGAGGTCAAAGGAAGGCGGTGAATGGAGGCTGCTCAAGACCGTTCGTCGTGGCATTCTATGGGGGAGGCCTATGTCCAGCAGTGGACTTCTGTAGGCTGATGATGATGAGGTCACGTCCACCTAGGATGCGCCCAACGTAGCATTGCACTGTGCCCGCCACCCTGATACAAAGATGAAAGTCTCATGTGCCTGTTGTTCACCGGCACCCTTCAAACCAGAACACAGCAATGCGAGCGCTACTGCTTTAAGGCAGGAAAAGGTATGGTGGTAGTACTTCCCCGGATAACTCTTTCACAATAAAGCTCTACTATTAACAAAAACAAAGATTGGTCAATAGGTAGGTACCTAGGTAGTGAAATAAATATAACTTTTAAAACCAGTGTTTCGCCTCAAACTGTGACCTCGCGAATACACCCGATGTAGCTAGGTTAGGTAGGTAGGTACCTACATTCTTTACCTTTCTAACCATAGTCATCAATTTAAAATTTAGTGTTTTAAAAGTTAGACCTACAGCGTCGTTCAAATTCCTAGAAATGGGAGGTCAACAATAGACGTTATATTGGCTTAAATCATTTATGTAACGTGAAGATATGGCGTAGTTTCCTGAACACTGCCCATCTGAGTTTTATACGTCGGCTGACCTCGTTATCGAAGGTTCAACACAAACCATGTGCTGATGATCAAAATGAGCCTAAGTACGGGCAGACTACTATTATCTATCGGGCAGTTCCGGTGTCCACCTTCCGCGTCATCATCAGATCAGCTCGCTGTAAAATTAGTGATCGGAATCGTGTGCTGATGAAAATGAGCATAATCACGGCCAGTCTACTATTATCTATCGAGGAGTTCCGATGTCCAACTTCCGTCTCCATCATCAGATCAGCTCGCTGTAACCATAATATTTTACCGTCATTGGAACTTGACAGGTACTTAGGCCAAATCTCAGCTAAATCGGACTACGCGTTAATGAATTACATCTAAGTACGAAGGAACACATTTTGACTTTCATTCCCTCCCCCAAGGGAACCGTGCTGAATTTCGGGATAGAAGTATCCAATATGTTACCTCGTAGTATGAACTCAAATCGTGCCAAGTTTCATTCGAATCCATTCACTAGTTTCGGCGTGAGTGTTCAGCATTATTTATTTATTTTGATGCGCGGCCACGATACAGACAGTCAGACAGACAGAGACAAACTAAAAAAATGCATTTTTGACATAAACATCGATTATATAAATAAAATAAAAAAGAGTGCTCCTCAAAAAAAAAATATCTTCAATGCACAGAATTGGACCAGTTACAGTTTTATTGTTAAGTAGGTATAGGTACCTAAATAAAAGAAAACGCGTAGATTAACCTAAAGCTAATAAGTTCAATTTCATTGGTGTAGTGGTTACTATGGGGACTCATCTGAGCAACGTCTTTTTTGAGGTCTTGTCCCCATATATAAAAAAATCACCATCCCCCAACTTGAGGGGTTGTAAGCTTTAAATTTACCACCCCAAATTATCAAGTCTCAAAACATGCCTTGTACATAGATATATATATATATATATATCTATGTACAAGGCATGTTTTGAGACTTGATAAACCCCATAATAAACGTTATTACTAATAAATGCATGTGTGTGAGTGAGTAAATAGATTCAACGATTAATTTAAGGACATGTACCTCAAACTACACGTTACATATATGAAGTTTCGAAACATGCTTTGTATGCAAAAACTACTACAACTTGGGAAAATGGATCATATAAATAAAAAAATCACCATCCCCCAACTTGAGGGGTTGTAAGCTTTAAATTTACCACCCCAAATTATCAAGTCTCAAAACATGCCTTGTACATAGATATATATATATATATATATCTATGTACAAGGCATGTTTTGAGACTTGATAATTTGGGGTGGTAAATTTAAAGCTTACAACCCCTCAAGTTGGGGGATGGTGATTTTTTTATTTATATGATCCATTTTCCCAAGTTGTAGTAGTTTTTGCATACAAAGCATGTTTCGAAACTTCATATATGTAACGTGTAGTTTGAGGTACATGTCCTTAAATTAATCGTTGAATCTATTTACTCACTCACACACATGCATTTATTAGTAATAACGTTTATTATGGGGACAAGACCTCAAAAAAGACGTTGCTCAGATGAGTCCCCATAGTAACCACTACACCAATGAAATTGAACTTATTAGCTTTAGGTTAATCTACGCGTTTTCTTTTATTTTTATATTTTCTACTTAGTAATAAAACTGTAACTGGTCCAATTCTGTGCATTGAAGATATTTTTTTTTTTGAGGAGCACTTTTTATTTTATTTATATAATCGATGTTTATGTCAAAAATGCATTTTTTTAGTTTGTCTCTGTCTGTCTGACTGTCTGTATCGTGGCCGCGCATC
Source organism: Epirrita christyi (assembly GCA_951392215.1). Lineage (NCBI taxonomy): Eukaryota > Metazoa > Arthropoda > Insecta > Lepidoptera > Geometridae > Epirrita > Epirrita christyi. The sequence goes on along the minus strand of OX595855.1, from coordinate 11,381,075 downwards.
AAAATAAATAAATAATGCTGAACACTCACGCCGAAACTAGTGAATGGATTCGAATGAAACTTGGCACGATTTGAGTTCATACTACGAGGTAACATATTGGATACTTCTATCCCGAAATTCAGCACGGTTCCCTTGGGGGAGGGAATGAAAGTCAAAATGTGTTCCGTCGTACTTAGATGTAATTAATTAACGCGTAGTCCGATTTAGCTGAGACTTGGCCTAAGTACCTGTCAAGTTCCAATGACGGTAAAATATTATGGTTACAGCGAGCTGATCTGATGATGGAGACGTAAGTTGGACATCGGAACTCCTCGATAGATAATAGTAGACTGACCGTGATTATGCTCATTTTGATCAGCACACGATTCCGATCACTAATTTTACAGCGAGCTGATCTGATGATGACGACGGAAGGTGGACACCGGAACTGCCCGATAGATATTAGTAGTCTGCCCGTACTAAGGGCTCATTTTGATCGTCAGCAACATGGTATTTGTTGGACCTTCGATAACGAGGTCAGCCGACGTATTAAACTCAGATGGGCAGTGTTCAGGAAACTACGCCATATCTTCACGTTACATAAATGATTTAAGCCAATATAACGTCTATTGTTGACCTCCCATTTCTAGGAATTTGAACGACGCTGTAGGTCTAACGTGATAGTGATAATGATAGTTTTATTTATTAACTGATTTTATTTATTTTATAACTTTTGAAACTTTCATGGTTATGAATGGTCTGGTCTGAACATAGCACTAACGCCGCGGTAACTTCTGAAGGACGTAAAAACCAGTAGGTAGGTAGGTACCTACCTACGGACAGTTACTTCGAAACCTGTCCCCAAACTATATGTATGTTATATACTTAAGTACTTACTTCAAGTTTTAAATTCTCTAAGGTTAGGTATATATCAAAGGTATATACCTACATATGCCCAAACCATAACTACAAATGTAGGTAGGTAGGTAGGTAGGTACCTACCTACTTACTCTAACTGCGTTGCAATTGCGTTGCGCTTCAAAAATATTGTCCCCAAAGTAAACGTTGAAAGTACATAGGTATAATAATAATAATAATAATTTAATTATTCAGATATCTAAGATCCACAATGTAACAAATATTTAGGAATTTAAAACTATATTTTTTTTTATATAAGTACCTAATTACTCAAAATTGCCGTTGTGTTATTATAGGGGTCCAGCTATCTATTTACCAAATTTTATCGCAATTGGTTCAGTAGTTTTTGCGTGAAGAAGTAACAAACACACAAACTTTCGCATAAACAACGTTTGTAAGTAAGTTAATACCTACCTACGTACCTACCTCAGTTATAAACTCATGTTAAACTATAGTGGTTCGCCCCGAACTAAGACCTCGCAAATACATGCGAGATAGGTAGGTTACCTACTTTCTTTACCTTTCTAACATTTACTGAGATAAAATTTTACGGAACCAACTCGAGATAATTTCCTTCACATCATCGAAAGAACCTTGGAATACGTCTAAGCAACGGTGCGTAAATACTTCATATCCATTAGTACCTAGCTGACCAATTAATTGATAACTTCCTATAGTGAAGTCAATTATCTTAAGTCAGTTAGATTATCTCAAAATAATCTAGCAAGTGTATTATGATGGCAGTAGGTAGGTACTGCGAGAAAACCATAGGTATCGCTGTATAGTTTAGTGTTTCGAAGAGTTAGACCTACAACGTCGTTCAAATTCTTAGAAATGGGAGGTCAACCAAAGGTACCTATATTGGTTATCATTTTATAGGGTACAAGTTTCGAAATTCTTCAATTTTAGACTTTCCCGGTATTTGTGTCACAAAAGCTACAAGCATTGCATACCAAATTTCAGCGTTGTGGGATTAGAGGACCCTATAGCCTATAGGGTCCTATAGGCTATTGGTTTCGTTTGTTTACATTTTTCCATTTCTCCTTTTTTTTATGACACCCCGTTTGATCTGATTGCCTCACTTTTTTTTTACCCGCTCTTGGACCCCAATATCTCAACAAACGCCCGACCGGTTTATGACCTCACGAGTATCTACCAACAAATTGTACTAATACTATCTATCAATCTATCCCCCGACCCATAAAGATCAGATCAACGGTTCGGAAGATGCTCGGACAAACATACATACCTACGAGTACATACATAAAAATAAATATACCTACATGATATAAATACCTACATACCTACATACAAACGCCGATGCTTTCAAGTTGACGCAGAGAACTCACTTCGCTCGTTCAATGACGAGTACCTACCTGCAGAGGCATTCTGTGAAAATTCGAACATGAACCCGAATTCACTCAAGTGACCTATCTATCTCAATTCGATAACAAAACGTGTACTACTTATACATACCTACGTACCTAATACATGATCTCACTCAACGGGTACGTCCGTATTCATCCCAGAAATTCATCCCACAAGCGAAAAGTAATAACAATTATTCAGGATTCTGCCCACGAAATTTGTGGAGTCCGTATTCTGCCCACCTAGAAGCAATATGACTTAAGTTATCTAAAATGAGTGGGATGTAACGTCAGAAAAAAAGTTTTTCTGAAACTTTGGTGGACAATTGCCACCCCTTTGAAAAGTCACTCAATACACTTCTCACTTCTATTTAATTTCACTACACTTGTGCTTATTAACTACGCTACATTGGTTAAAATGCCACCAAAATTACACGATGTAACACAAAAAAACCGGCCAGTGCGAGTTGGACTCGCGCACCGAGGGTTCCGTACAAACTTGTAGGTACAAACTTAACTTTGCCGTTCAATCCCTAGACACGGTTATTGAACCAACCGCAAATAATAAGTTTGTAATAGTAAATTAGCTTTTTTTCCTTATTAAACAACATATTTATAGTTTTCAGATTTTTGCCTTTACATGTGCTGTAAGATATTGCTTCTTGCCAAAGGATGTTGCCGAGAGCTCGTACCAATTGCTTCAAAACCAAATGTATTTAATAAAATTACCCATATTTTTTAAATTACGTAAACATTTTCTATTGATTTACATGAACCCGTGATCTTGAAATGAAGTTAAATAGGATTTTGTATTGTTTACTTCCGTGCGGTGATGGCGCCATTGCTTGGCAATGAACCTCACAAAGAGAAATTATTGCAGGTAGGTATAGTCTATGCTCACAAACAAAGAGGATGCAATAACTATACGTAAGACCTCAGAATAATGACTACGTAAGACTCACAAATGGCATTATCATTCATGACAGGACAGCCCTGTGACGACAGCGGCTTTTTTAAAATACGTATACTCGATTTACACAAACTAACTAGAAACTAGAAATAACGCATCTCAACTTGCGATGGATGATTGCTTTGATGAATCTAGGTCATCATACTTGGGATTAGTGCTGCGAAACTTACGGATACATGTCATGCCCTTGAGGCATGACAAACACAGCTATGATCAATGTGGATTATCTGATCATAGATTGTGCCCACACCCCCCCGTAAGTATTGTAAAAAATAAAATAAGGACTTAGTTTATTGTTAGATATTGATTGTATAAACATTAATAAGTTACAGATAACCCCTGATAAAATACTGAGCCATGAATGTTTCATATTAATTTAAGAAACAACGCCCTTGAATTCTGAAAGTGTACCTGAACCTAGTATTTTGGTCACCATAGTGTGTGTTTTGCATGCATAAATATTTGGAACCACCTTTTTTTCCTTTTATTATTATTTATTGGCTTTTGAACATCATGCCCATTTTTTATAATATCGTTTCTTTTCCTATTTATACCCCACTCAACGAATCAACGACACTGTTAACGTTCGCGTGAAGTCAGTGGATAGGGGCGGCACAACCCCGTTCATTGTGAAATTCTATGGGAAAGGCCTATGTCCAGCAGGGGACGTCAAATGGATGAAATTGTAATGATGATGACATGATGCTACGTACCTATCTAGTATTTTATTGTACATTAGAATGTTTTATTGTACCTATACTTGCTTCTTTCCTGACTTCACTAATAGCTGGTTATTAATAATATTTAAATATATACCTCACCGAGTTATTAGAATGTCATTGCCTTAAACTTAACAGTTACTGATCCCACACTAGGATCTCCTGTGTCGTGGGTATCACGAGTACATACCTACCATGTTACCAAAATGTTGGTTATTGTAACTACCTAAGTGTTAAGATTATGCAAACTATTTATGGAGTAAGTTTTTTTATTAGAACATCCTTTTTACCATGCCAAGGCCCAAATGATACTAATAAATGTATTTATTTTAAAACTAACCTCAAAACTTTATGTCCCAAAAACTATGAATTGCGGTCATGAATCTTAAAAAGACTTGTTGGTAAAGCAAAAACGGTTTATTATCCTCATAATACACTAGGTATTGTTTGTCGCAATTATTTTTGGTGTGGTACGAGCTGCCTTGCCGAAACGGCAAGATCCTTTCATGATTCTAAGTCAACGGGAAGTAGGTACCCTATAGGTTTTGATTCCCTTCTGAAATCGCAAAATATGCGAAAAAATGTGACAGAAACGGTCATATCTTTTGTTTGCGTTGACTTACAAGTTTGTTTTTTTCACAACTGAAAGATACCGTAGATCCGAGTATTTGATATAAATTTCAACTTGATATGTACGCGTTCTTGAGAAAAAGGGTCTTGAAAGACGGACAGACGGACAACAGAGTGATCCTATAAGGGTTCCTTTTTTCCTTTTGAGGTATGGAACCCTAAAAAACACTAGAAAATTCAAATAAATAACAGTGGACGTCGTCTCTTTTCGAAAATGGCAGGAGGAGTCATCTTGGTACTTCGTAACCGGTTCAAAACGGTAAAAACGATATAATTAATTAACTCTTTTATTAAAAAAAAAATGATGGTTAGGATCTTGAATTTTTCTGTCTGACCGTACCAATACCATTGTTATGGGCTGTGGGATGAATCCGGACTACATTTTGGGATTAATAAGGAAAATAATGTTAATTTATTTTTCGTGGGATGAATACTACTACGACTACATTTTGGGCAGAATCCGGAAAAAAAACTCGTGGGATGAATTCATGGAATGAATACGGACGTACCCCACTCAGGGTAACTACACTCGTCAGTGAGGCGACAATTACCTACACCTTAATAATTGGTGCCAACAATTATTTCATTCATGTTACAAATCTACAAAAAATACTTAGTTTTTCTTACGGTCCTAAGCCCGTTAAAGTATGAAGGAAAAATTGGAATCAGTGATTTTGCAACGTACCTACCTTCCTACCACAAAATAGATAGCTGTTTTGTGTTTCTACAACCTAAAACTCGGCCGTATGCACGCGCGCCAGCTGAGCGGGGTCGTTTACGCGTGCGCCGCCGCACCAGCTGTTTGCGTGAAAAGCGTTATCAAGAGTTTAAGTCACATGTAGAAAAAATTATGACTTTTTTGTTGTGTATGAAATACTAATTGTATTCTAAAACTATACCATACATACAAATGCGCATTAGTAATAAAGTACGGGAGCGTCGGCTGTAAACTGACCAAAAATTACCGTGTATAAGTAGTATCGGGAATGGTACAGTGGCGATAGTAGCATTATGATTTCCAAAATACCTCATCATTATGACGACCTCTGTGGCGCGGCGTGCGAAGGTTCGCCTGTGACGCAGGAGGTTGCGGGTTCGATTCCCGCCTCGGATTAAATATTTGTACGATCTGCAGATAAAATTGTTCAGGGTGGTCTGGGTATTTTCTATGTATAATAAAAATATCTATCTATGTAATGTATTGTACTAAGTACTAGCTGATCCGGTCGCGACTTCGTCCGCGCGTAGAATAGGTAGTACCTACCTAGAGTACCTACCTATACTAGTACGACGCTTTCTAAATGGATGGTGGTACAAACATCAGCCTGTAGGTCTAAGTCCACCGGATCACTGGCCTAGATTAGCAAGATGAAGTGGCAAAGGGCAAGACATAGCTCGCTGAACCGCGGTTCCGACCTATGCCCAGTGATCCCGGTTCTTCTATGAATCTCTTTGTTTCGGATTCAGGTACGAGTACAGAATCTCCGAGCACAGCTCTGTCCATAGCCTGCTGTGCTATTTTGATTTTGTGTTGAGGCGAATAGTTGGCGGTCACTTCTCATTGCCGTGAATCATCAATGGCAACATGTACTGATAATAGACTTTCAACTTGAGCCTCCGTAGTGTATGTGACGTGAAGATATGGCGTAGTTTCCTGAACACACATCTGAGTTGGATACGTTGGCTGAACTCATCATCAAAGGTCCAACACCTACCGTGTGCTGATGAACAAAATGAGCCTAAGCACGGCCAGTCTACTATCGGCCATCGAGAATCGTTCCGTTTTCAAACTTCCATCTCCATCATCAGATCAGCTCATTGTAAAATTAGTGATCGAAACCGTGTGCTTATCAAAATGAGCCTAAACACGGCCAGTCTACTATTATAAGGGTATTGTCAGGGTGTTGATAGGGCTGCCTCGATTCTGCAGTGCATCGGGGATGTTCGCTGATGCACGAGTGAACTGTTTCTACACAGTAATGCGTAAGCGTTGCACATCCTTGGTGCGCAGGGTTCGGGCCAGCTCTAACAACATTCTGAAAATGTTTGCTGCTAGGTTTGATTGTATCTGAATCATTGCTCTATGGTGCATTTATTGACAATCAAATTTATGTAAGTTTGTTAAATAATATAGGTATCTAACATTATTATTATTTTAAGATAAATGATTGTGTACTAATTTGTGTAATGTGTGTGTAGGTAATTGTTTAATCCTAATGATCCCTTGTTAATCGAATAAATAAATTAATTATTATTTTGAAATTGATTTATTTTAATACACGTAATTAATTATTATTATTATCCAGTGAAGTGTTCCGTTGTCCACCTTCCGTCACCATCAGCTGACGGAACCGTGTGCTGATCAAAATGAGCCTAATCACGGCTAGTCTTCTATTTTCCAGTGAGGAGTTCCGTTTTCCACCTTCCGTCTCTATCATCAGATCAGCTCGCTGTGAAATTAGTGATCGGAACCGTTCGCTGATCAAAATGAGCCTAATCACGGCTAATAATCTACTATTTTCCAGTAAGAAGTTCCGTTGCCTACCTTCCGTCTCCATCATCAGATCAGCTCGCTGTAAAATTAATGTTCGGAACTTTGTGTTGATCAAAATGAGCCTAATCACGGCTAGTCTACTATTTTCCCGTGAGGAGTTCCGTTATCCACCTTCCGTCTCCATCATCAGATCAGATCAGCTCGCTGTCACCATAATATTTTACCGTCATTGAAACTTGACAGGTATGCCAAATTTCAGGTCAATCGGACCATGCGTTACATCTGAGCACACATTTTGACTTTCATCCCCTCTCCCAAGGCCACCGTGCTGAATTTCGGAATGTTTGTTTCCAATATGTTACCTCGTAGTATGAACTCGCATCGTGCCAAGTTTCATTCGAATTCATTCAGTAGTTTCGGTGTTTGCCATTATGTTTAGAATCAAATCATCTTAATGAAACAAAGTCGGTTAGTTAGGTATACCAATTATACTTAACTCAATAACGGATTTTTATGATCTTTGATTTGTTGGATTTGCCTCGAATATCTTCTTATGTTGAATTTTTATTATCCTGTTTTCTACGAGGATTAAAAGACAATAGGACCAACTGAGGTTTGAACACTAGAAATGTAAGATAACCAAAACACTATAGGTATATATAAATTATATACTAGTGAGAATTTGGCATAGTGTGTGGTCCTGGTTTTATTTTCCAAAAAAAAATCTTTCATTTAAACCTTCCCATGATAATTACGAATACAACAAAAACAAAAATATTGAAATCGGTCCAGCCGTTTTCGAGTTTTAGCGAGACTAACGGACAACAATTCATTTATATATACAAAAAAGAAGAAGAAGATACAAACTTTATATAAAACAGTTTGGGGACAACGCACACAATTCATTTATATATACAAGATACCTACTAACTTCGTATAAAACAGTTTGGGGACAACGCACACAAGTATATAGCGTATAAAACCGTAGCGTATAAAACGTATATAAAACTTCAGGGCTCAAAGTAAACATTAAATAAAAAAATGTATAAAAATAATCGTTGACCCCATAGTATCCGTTGTATACATGATTACTTTGAGACCAGTCCCCAAACTATACAAATGTCCTCAAACTATGCTTACGCTTCAAATTTTGTCCCCAAAGTAAACGTTGTACATAGATATATATATATATTATATATATTATATATATATTATATATATATATGTAGTGCTGTTTAAAGTTAAACAGCACTACCTATTGTCATCTAACGTTATTTAAGCTTTTGTAATTGGTATTCTTTCATTGTTACGGTTAACTTGGTATATAATATGTATTAGTATGGGCAATTTTTATATATATGTGAATATATATATATATTAGGATTAAACTTAGGTAGGTATTAAGTAATCAATATACCTATTACCTAGTTCATAACTACTTATATATTTGAATTAATTTAGAATACTTTTTAGTTTTGCTTTGTAGATACACCGCAGTTCATTATAGCGTTGCTCATTTCGTTCCATTCAAAGGCTGCCTGGAAGAGATCGCTTTCAGCGATAAGGCCGCCCATTGTATTGCCTTTCTTTGTAAAATTACTTATTTATTGTTTCTGTGTGGTGATCAATCTATCTATCTATCTATCTGTTATTCATTTTTAACTGAATACTTTTACTCGTTCTTGAGAAAAGAAGTTTTGACAGACAGTTAGATAGACAGGCGGGCAACAAAGTGGTCCTGCAAGGGTTCCGTTTTTTCTTTTGAGGCACGGAACCATTAGAGGACCCTCATAAAACTAAGTACCTATCTACATAGAACCAACTACTTTCAAACAATATGTCCTGAGCAATGTAATCCCAATATCCTACTTTCCGTTCCCCAAACTCTACTTACACGTTAAAGAACTAAAATTTTACTATTACCCCAACCGGTCGTTACTATACTGTCGTTCTATGCTCATTTGCTGATTGGTACTTAAACTGTGCTTGAAGTGCTTAAAGTGCACTTTCGATACGGTGAAGTTTATGAACGGTAAAAATTTAGGAGTATGTTATCGTTTGGGACTTCAAAGTTATAGCAAATGTCGTTTAATAGTGAAAAAAAACGCAACATTTCAATTTTAACACGTGGAAGTTTTGTATACTAGTACGAGCTATACTATATAATATATATACTACTATACTAGTACCTGGAAAAGATTGTTTTCAGCGATAAAGCAGTCCGTTGTATTGCCATTGTAAAATTACTTATTTATTGTTTCTGTGTGTGGTGATCAATAGTGTTAATCTATCTAGATAGATAGATAAACTATCTATATATCTACTACTATTTTATTTGCTCTAACTAGTTTAATCTTGTAGTATCTTTACTCATAGTTTTTTTTATTATTATTTATTTATTTAATTAATTATGGCCTTTGAGGAAAGTTTCCTCAATTTTGCCAGTGTCAAGTGTAACTTATTTTGATAAAATTAGTTCAAGTCATTAAAGTCTTAGTCAAGACATGTTCTATACTAAAACGGTGGCAGTTTTACTAGAATCTTTGTTGTCAATTTTCACCCATTTGAAAACACACGCAATACAAATACAATACAATACAATTCGCTATTATTGTGCTCTATAAGCTACACCGGTTAAAATGCCACAAAAATTAAACTATATTAAATCAAAAAATTATAGAAAAAATATATTGTGTGAATTGCAAACGTCCAAAGACATGGGTCAAAATAGTCCATAGCATATCGTTATATTATCAAAATAATATCGTTAGACAGCCAAAAAGTTAATTCTCGCAGCGCTATCATCATTTCCTTTACCTTCTCGTAAAGCCTTCAAGCGCTTCTGAACAGGAATTCGAAAACCATCCGAATATTCACTTCCTGGCTTGAACCCCATCACATAAAAGATTATGAACATAAACATGGATTCCCTATTACCATGTACTATAGCAGTAATTTCGTATCCACCCCGGCCATCAAAGCCAAACGATGGATCGAATATTTTATCGAAACGTAAATTTTTCGTCGATCGCAAGTTATGCTTTGTTTGGCCCTTTGGCATGTTTCAGCTACAAAGATAGATATGAGTGAATACCTTTAAATATTTTGTTACAGAAAAAGGTAAACGATGGAATTTTGCAAAAGGGTTGTCATTTTTTACGCAAAGATATTATTGGGATAAATTTTTGCAGGTTGAAATTAATTACCGTGCTTGACCAATCACATACCTTGACAACTACTCTACATACCTAGTTTATCAATAGAACTTCTACTTTGTGTCATTGGTTCTTTCCTGGGGACCCTGCTGGTGAGAGAACAGCTTGAGGTGTGGTAGTCCAAAAAAAGCCTTCCGGCTGCGTGGTTTTATCGCATTGTCCGATTAATCGAACCACGAGAATCAGAAATTCTTTGTATTGAACCTAACCAATGAAGAAAGAACTAAATGCACCTCGCAGAGGTTTTTGCATATGACACATATTTTTGCTAGTTCTAGAACATGCCGGTATCATCACAATGTATTCTTTCTTAAGAGCAAGTAATATTCCACACACATCCTTCCTTCCTTTTTTTTTCCTTAGCGGCTTTTAGACGCCCACTGCTGGATGAGGCTTTCATAAAATACATTCGGCATTACTCATAGCCACCACGATTGCCAGGCAGGTTAGTAATCGCAGTATTCGTGTTGAGTACTCAGGTGGATACTGCTGCTCATCCTCTGTTGTAATCCCTTAATCGGCTTTTACGACATCCACACACGGCAGATGGGGGGATTAATTATTTGGCCTGACTCACACACATAATTTCTATATACCTTTTGAGTAATACATTAGTGTACGGCCGGGATTTTAACCAATGACTTTAGGATCGGATATCCCACTAGATCATCAATTCTTTCGTCAGTTATTATTATAGAAATAAATTGTAAAATCTCCTTTAAAGCAGTTTGTTCTGTGCCTGTAAATTCTATGAAATCGTGTTGGTGAACTTGCGACTCATAATATAAATTATCATAAACTGAATTAATTTCAGCGAGAGCCAAATATCGACAATAGAGACGCCACAAGTACCGATCCCCACGGTGACCTGTGAGCTGGCTTCTGACATATCCACGAGCGAAGCGGGTGACACGTTGCCTCCGCCACCTGACGAGAGGAAAGACACTCTTAAGGTAAAATTTGCTTTTTTAAAGTGCGTGACACAGGTTATAATTATAATTATTTCTACATGCACCATTTTTACAGAGGCTACTCTGCCCAAGATCCAGAATAGTCTGTGTTATGTTTGAATCCAATATTCATGGTGAAAGTATTCCTGCAATTGTACAAACGGGCCACGGTGAAAAGAGGCCCTTTGAGGCTTTGCCTACCCTTTCGGCGAAAAGGCGTGTGTTTGTGTATGTATTTTATGTATGTATGTACCTTACTAGACATTTCAGAGTCTAAAGACTCTGCAGTTTGTATAAGAGGCTGGATTTACTATCAGAATCTTAGATCTGGCCAAAGTAACCTCCAAATATGGTGAGTGTACAGATCTGCAGTCATCTTCATCATCATTTTGTAGAAGTCCACTCTTGGACATAGGCCTCCCCCTTTGAATGCCACGACGAAAGGTCTTGAGCCGCCTCCATTCAACGGCTTCCTTGTACCTTTATAATGTCTTTGGTCCATTGGGAAGGAGGCCTTCGTACACTGCATTGTCCGGATTGTAGTGAGGAATAAATATTCCTCAACGGTTGTCAGTTCTGCGACAAGCCTATTGCCACTTCGATAATTCCGAGTGCTATGTCGGTAATCTTGTTTCTTTTTCGGATCCCTCCGTATAGCATATCTCTCTCCATAACTGGTTGTGCTGCTTTGACCTTGTGTATGAGGCCAATAGTCAGCGACTACGTCTCGATGTCGTAAGGCAACACGCACTGATTATAGACCTTTGTCTATTGAGGCTCTGAGGCGTATCTGTGACGAGAAGATATGGCGTGGTTTCCCGAACACTATCCATACGAGTTAGATTCGTCGAGATCGGGAGTGTTTCAAGGAGCTAAGTGGGTCCTTGAAACACTATAGGTACAGTAAGTGTTTTGATGAGCAGAATCATCACTCCATTTAGCCTATAATTTTTTCTTGTATTTTTACCTGTTTTAATCGACTTTTGTAAATAATTTCCTTCATAAATATTTAATGTGTTTATTGTGTGTGATGTGTATTTAAAGACATCTCATTTTTCCAGGTGGTGACATCAGCACAAGTGACGAAAAATCCCCTCGCTTCCTGCGCATACCGCAGCTCTTCGCTGTCCGTGAATGGAGAGTTAGACCAGAGGACCAGAGGCCGAGCGCCCAGCGTCAACATAGACGCTGATATGGTCTCAGAATTAGAGCCTTCGTCCTCTGACAGCGGCGTTGTAAGCCGCTGCGGAGGGGTCAAACCATTAAAATTAAGACTATTTAAGAAAACAGACCGAAGACAGGAGAAAGCGCAGCCTAGAAAGTCAGAATTAGAACCTGCCTTACCTAAACCACATAAACCTAGAGATCCAGAGAGAGAAAAGAAAAGATTAGCGAGAAAGAAAGAGAAAAGAGCTACGTTGATCTTAGGATTGATCATGGGGAGTTTCATAGCGTGCTGGTTACCTTTCTTCTTTTTGTATATACTCAAAGCAGCATGTCATGCGTGTGTTATTCCAGGTAGTGCGTTTGCAATAGCCTTCTGGTTGGGTTATATGAACTCTGTGTTGAACCCAGTGATCTACACGATATTCAATAAGGATTTTAGGAGAGCGTTTAGGAGGATACTGTTTAAGTGATGTTTAGCCTACCTGTGCTGCTACAAATGCGTCGCCAACAGGATCCTGTTGGCTGAAAGGCGCGCAGCACCGGGTCTTTACAATGTACGTTGATCATTCATTCATTAAAAACATAGACACAAATATGTGGTGGACATTCAAACAGACAGACACCTACAATTTGGGGTGGACATTTATAAACTATTACAATTTTGGTATTTTGTTTTTGGTGTGTGGCATTTTTGGTGGTAATTAAGTTTATGTGGACAGTAATGGAAGATTCTTGTTTTGTTTGATGGGTGATTATAAAAAGTTTCATGGGCATTGATTCAATGTCAAAATTTTAATATTTAATCAATGCAATGTCCTTACAGTAGGGATGGTAAAAATACTTATAAGAACAACTAAAACTCACGTAATTATAAATATTTCAAAAATTATCAAAATAGTCAGTCGTATAAATTCTGTCTGGATTTTAATATCTTCAATGAAAGCAAGAAAGATTTTTAAATGCTGAAATTAGATTGCTCAGCATAACACTTCACAGGTAACTTAATTTCATCGTCCAAAGAATAGTTTTAACGTTAATTGAAGATTTAATCAAATTGAAAATCTAGGTGACTGTATAAATAAATTAATTAATTAAAGAAGATTTCTTACAATGCTGTATTATTTTATAATCACCCATCAGATAACATCGTGTACATGGTGATTTCGTAGAAACAACTGATAGAACTAATTATAAGAATTAGTCAAAACTATTTTCATTCATAGCTTATTTATAGAATTTTATTAAATTAATTTTGAGACCATTTCATTAAAAATAAATATCAAAATACTTAAAAGTTATGTAATATTTAATAAAACAACAATATACTTAAACTTAAAAAAAATACTAAAGAAGTCTTTTTTGAAACGTAAATTTATCTAATAAAAGTTAATTGAAATGATCTCAAATCACATGTTTTGCTTTAGAAAGGAATTGTAAAATAAAAATAATCGTAGATATTTTCGAAATTCGTAGTGAACCATAGATAATAAATAGAATAAAGAAAATAAACTGCAACACTAACGGATTTGAATATACATAGATACTTATATACATATTTTCCTTATGTACCATATAAGAAAGGAATTGGATAAAATACTTCATTTTCGCTAGAATCATGCTTAATTTTAGAAATTTAATTTTAAGAATTATTAATTTTTATCTTGCCACTAGATTTGTCATTTTTTTTTGCATAAACCTAAAATTTATTTCAATAAAGTAGTTCTACGATTCACCAAAAAATAAAGATATTTTAAATATAATTTTAAAATAAATAATAAACGTGAAATCAATTAGACGCAATTTTTTTTAAAACGGTCGAGGATCAAATATTTTTACTAAAATAACACTATATTGCTCTGAATTTGGTTCTTACCCTCTTCTTATTCATAATAAATTTATAAACCTTTGATAGCTAAAATATCTTTTGTTTTGTTTTGACGTATGACATTTTACATCAAAGAGAACAGAAAATAAGCTATTTTAACTAAAATAGGTTTAAATATGATTGTGAATAAGGGGGCAAGAACATAAGTTGTAGTTTTTTAACCGACTTCCCAAATAAGGAGGAGGTTCTCAATTCGGTTGTATTTTTTTTTAGTAAATGAAATCATATCTCAAAACAAATGATGGCATAGTTATAATAATTGATTTCATGTTCATAATTTGCAAATCATAACACAATTTCGTTTAACAATTAAAACGCCCATTTTCATATACAGCACATTTTCAGAAACAGCATATTTTCATAAACAGCACAGGTTCATAAACAGCACATTAATATTCATTGTAAAGATGCGGTGTATTTTTAACTTGGAACTTTAAATGTTTTGAATATCTTTAAAAAAGTGTAGGTAACAAGACTTTAAAACAAAGATAAAATCTAGGTAACAGAAATCAAAAACAAAGTACCCATCGATGTTTTTTTTTGTCTATTGTCACTTCTAATACCAATTCATTCTAAAATATGTATTAATTATTCAAATAGTTTTATTTGACACTTTAAACAACATATAAACTTTATGTAAGATATTCAAAACTCTATTTATTAACTTAACTGACAGCCTGTTTTACAATCTATCTAAAAAACTTTTAAGTTACTCACTTTGGACAGTCAATATGTGAATACCTGATATTTTTAAATGCATTTTAAGTATAGTTACTTAACCTTGTTCAATACTTAGCTATCTATGTCCATATTATTTTGAGTCCATGATTTTTTATCAACTTTGTTTTATGGCGGTATTATAATTTTCGATTAGATAGTAAAACAGGGTGCTAAGTATATATTTAAAAAAAAATAATGACTGTGCCTGTGTGCCTCTCTAACAAGCACTACACAATAAAATGCACTTAAATACTTTATGTAAATAATGTATAGTTATAACTTAAATTATATAGTTTAAGCGCTTGCATGCTAGAATTGAATTATACATTTATTTTGTTTCAAATAATAGCGCTGGTCGCTTTTAACTGTAAATATTGTAAATTATTTTAGTATATTTTAAGACTTAGTACTATTTTAAAATTAATACCAAATGAACACCAAATACTTCCTGTATATTTCTAATCTTATGAAATAATTAATTCGTAAATTATTTGTATTTATGTAAAAGTAAAGTTTGTTTTCCATAATTGTAAATAAAAGTTCCTTCAAAACTGTACAAACAGTATCACAATTTTGTTACTAAAAATGTATCTAGTTTATTAATAAACCAAAACTTATGATTAGAGTAATACGCTTACTATATGTTTTTATTTTAAAATAATTAATATTTTATCAACTATACCTATGACTGATAATAGATATTAAAAGTCTTTTTCATCCTGCTTGTAAATACTGTATCTATTTTATTAAAGACTATTATTACTAATATCGTTAGTAAAAACACAACGACAATTTAATTCTAAATCGGTGTAAATTAGATTCTTGTATTAGCGAAAATTCAAAAACTATTTAAATAAATTGGATTTAGGATAAGTATTAAATTGTAATTAAATAATAATACACTGCAACAAAATCGCAAATACTTGTTTACATATTAGAATAATATTAATTTTTAATTATTGTAGGTACTGAATTCAAAAGCAATAGATAATTGAGCGGTTTTGTTTTTTGTTGTTCAGTTTCTACCTCTAAGATTTTATATGGTCTTCCAATGTGTGTGTGATTATAATCAAATAGTAGTTGTCTTGCAGATTAATTTATATATTAACTGTTTTATCAAAAAGTAAGATTCTGTGAAACAATAAAATTATATTTTAAATTTATTGAAGTGTCTAAACATTATTGTTTATAACATCGAGTGTAACAAATTGATCTGTTAATAATATTAATAAAAAATGTTTTTGTTATTTTTGAACATAATTTTAAAATTCTTTTTTTTTTCTTTTATTAATAATACGGAGTAACAATACATTATAACATTAAATAGGACCACACAAGGAAGCAGAGAGCCCTTGCTTCTTGTGCTGATTCTATTTTCAAAAATGCCGAACGATTTCGGTAAAATATTGTAAATTGTTCATATACCACTTTTCAACTTGGGAAGCGATATTTGAACGAATGTTATTTTGAAGTAGATAGACAAAATGCAATAATTATAACATTTTAATTTAGATTTTTTTGTTTTGTATTTTAATGATAACTTGTGTAAGATTGTGATTTTAAAAACAATGGTTACTTATACATTTTTAACGTGTGACAAATTAATTACAATGAACCTTAATATAAATGCCAGATGTTTTAATGTCCAGTATTCATGGTCACACTATAAGTAGTTTATTTTCACGTTTTAGCTAGACGCCATCACATATTTTTTGATAAAAACTTTCGTGAGTGGAATTCATGATTAGAAAGATATTAACCGGTTTAACTTACGTAACATAATTGAAACCGGTTAGTATCTTTCTAATCACCATCACATTATGTTATTTTTTAGCAAAAGTGGTAATGAGAGATCAAATATTTCTAATAATTATTATCATTAATTATTAGAAATATACTTTTTATAACTTTGTTTGGGTATGTGTGTGATTGCTACACGTTTTGTAGAAATTCGTAAATTTTGATTTATATACAGTTTTAAATAATTGTAAAATAAATAATGCCATTACTTTCATAATTAGTAATTAAATAACTATTTAGACAGTTTTAACATTAATAATATCTTATAGTTGGCTATCTTACTATATAACTAGAAACTTGTTCAATAAATAACTTAATTAACTAAAAACTATTTATACTTATAGTTATAACCTATATAGAATCTGTTAAATATATTAATTTTAATATTCTAAATAGTTACGTTTGTATTGTTCTTTATGAAAAATTATTAAATTATAATCGTCTAAGATTATACGATTAACTATTAATTCTTATCGACTCAGTGTAAATGAAAAAATATACGAAGTACCAAATATACAAATTTTAATCTTTACTCACTAGTTTTAATTACCTTGCATGAATCATCAGAAAAGTCTATTGCTGTACATATAAGGCCTCCCCCATAAAATGTTATGGGTGATCATGAGATGCCTCCATCCACCGATTTCCTAAAAACTTCTTTCAAACTACTTTCGACTTCTTAAAATAACGTCGGTCAATCGAGAGGGGCCATACTTACACTGTTGGTAAGGCCCCCTTGAACCATTGCTTGTTATATAATTAGACTCAAGGCTCTGGAAATACTGAAAAGCACCCTTAGCGTACACTTTGTGAGCCTCATTTTCCATACAAAAAAACCGTGTTACACTACACCAATTATGTACGTGCCAATAACTTGTTAAAACTCAGACTATTGCCAGAATTTTGGCTACACTAGAAACATAACATAATACCCAACAGTCACTTACACGTAGTCTTGATCCCACACTAGGATTCCCTGTGTCGTAGGTCAAAGTACCATGGTACCATAACACCCAGACCTAGAAAAAATATTTGCAGATCATACAAACATTTGTCCCGCAGCGGGAATCGACCCCACAACCCCTTGCATCTCAGCCGGCTACTCGCTCGCCGAAATTAAGCTAAATAGATGCTTATCTTTGCACTCTTGCCAATGATATATAACATTTTTACTATAATCTACGATCACCATTAATCGAAAGCAGAGTAAATTATTGTTATGATCAACTTTCAGTGTGTTTTTTATAATAATTACGAGAATTAGCCTTCAGAGGAATACTCTCTAGTAAACTAGCTAATAGCGATTGAAGCCAATAGTAAAACTAGTGGTAAAAGCTTCGACGGCTTAGCACAGAGAGAGATATAGTGTATGTGAAACAACCATGGCTAAGTTTGCTGTAGTGTCAAATGCAACACACACGGGTGATTTATTTATCTAGTGAATTGTAAAATAAAGTCCAAGCTTCGACGAATCAGATATTAACTGTTATTCGATAATATGCAATGTACTATGCTGACTTAATGGCTGATATTATGTACGTAGTTAATTTATGTTAATAATTAATTTACTTCTACTTGTCCATATATTTGAGAATTTCAGCTGTGCAAAGACTTAAAGTTTTAAGCTTTAAAGTAGGTAGTAGTAGAGTGTTTAGCCAGAGACCCGTCGTGGGATTGGAGGGCGCTGCTGTGCTCAATTACCTTTTTTGTTTAGCCAGGCAATGCAATAGCGCATCTGTTTCGTTTTGATCCTATTACAACTGTTACTATTTCTTTGGATTATGATTCAAAATGCCGACAGAAAAAAACCAGCTCCTAATTATGGTTATAAAATAAGTAATACGTCACGTTACGTTACAACACACTACGTTAGTTCACAATTTGGCCACGACGGCTCTCTTTCTGAACAGAATCCAGTAACATTGATTGAGTGAAGTACTACGAAAGATGGCGTAGCAAAAACAAACCATCTACGAAGTCTACGTAGACCTTCTACAATAATTACGCTACAAAGCACGCAACATGTTTGATTTTTAGTCTTGTTACAAGAATCATAGAAGAACCAAGATCACCTACATAGCTCTCAGAATTAACAAGTAGAAGTGGCAATGGGCGGGTCACATAGCTCATAGAACTGACAACCGTTGAGAAATAAAGGTTCTCAAGTGACGACCACAAACCGAACGGCACGGTAGAAGGCCCTCCACTCGATGGACTAAAGACATTATAAACGTCGCACGAAGTCGGTGTATGGAGACGGCTCAAGACTGTTCATCGTGGTATGTTAGGGAAAGACAGCAGTGGACTTCTACAGGCTGATGATGATGATTGATATTACTAAAGTAACCTTGCTTATTCAGCTGTGTGTCACTTCGTAAACCGCTAAGTCGGTGAGAATCCACAAGGGATAATGTAACATAGGTAATTGAAAATAGAATTTTGAATTAATGCTTGCACAGAGTAATAATAACTTTGTATCTCAATAGTTTTGGAACCAATGAATATTAGATACCATGTAAAGTGGAATCAAAAGTTTCGCATGAAAACTAAGAGCGTACTAACCAGGTTACCAGTTAATTGAGTTAGTTACGGCCTAATATGGTGATGATGTCTCTTTCAGGGTACTTACAGTTGGACTTCGTTGATGTGTCAACGTGGTTTGTATTGTGGTTTGTCTAGCCTCAGAATAGACCCTTCCGTCTCCTCCGGTGAATATCGTAAAAGACGACTAAGAGATTACAACAGGGGGATTCGCAGCAGCATCCGTCTGAGTACTCACCACCAATACTGCGATCACCAATCCACCTGCCAAGCGTGATGATCATGGCAAATACCCCCATTGCATTCTATGGGGGAGGCCTCGTCCAATAGTGGAAACAGTTAGATTCGAACTTCCGGTGGGAGAACTGATAACGCCTTTTTCTAGTTACCGGTGACACTTAAGGCCACAGCACACCGGCTGCGTGCGCGTTGACGTGCACGTGCCCGTACCACTGCGTTGTTATGTATAGAATTGCATGAGACATGCGTGCACGTGGACGTAATGCGGGACGTTACGCATTGCAGCTCCCATAGTACAGTCAAATTAGGTGATTTTTTGCAAAAGTGTGGAACTAATTAATATAATAATTTAATAATAATTTATTTCACAACAAACGTTACAAAAATACAGTTTAAATTTAACAATGGGTTAACTTAAGTGGTACAATGCAGGATGGAAAACATAGGTACCCAAACTAGGTTGGACCTGTAAGATGGCATACCTATACCTCCCTCCGGACTAAGTTGGAAAAATATATAAGTTCATTATATAATGAAAACAATGACAAATTAATGGTTGAACAAATTATTTTTAGGTTTTATAAATATCTACTTCAAAAAAAAAATTTATGTAAATATAAATTAAGAATAAAAATAAATAAAAAGTAGGTGGATGAGTAAGTAATTTATGTTTGTTGGTGTAAGTGTGTCTGTGCATGTTTGTAAAAATGGCATATATGAATGAATTGTGTGTCTTATTTAAGATAAAATTAAAATATGTTTTTCAGTATCTAGATAGTTCTGACCAAGCAGCCAGTTTTTAACAATACATTTACATTTATAACTAGTCATAGGGTAGTACTGGAGAGTTGCATTGATTTTATTATAAAGATAGGCTCCTAGAAAATATGAATGACGTCTAGCAAAAGTAGTATTACACTGGGGAACGTAGCATACTCGTCTATTGCTTCTCATTTGACTGACCAAGTCAGGTATAAAAATATTTTTTTTATGTTGGGCTAAAACTAACTGCAGAATAAACAACTGCCGAGTTGAAAGTAATTGACATTCATCAAACAAAGATTGTGTTGGGTAACGAAAGGCTTTAAAGAGCATAACTTTTAAAACAGAACGTTGAGCTCTTTCCACTTTAATAATCTTAGTTTTGCATGCTCCTCCCCAAACGGAAATGCAATAACTCAGGACTGATTGGCAGAGTGAGTAGTACACAGTTTTAAGCAAGTCAGCAGTGGCAATATTTCTAAGATTTTTAAATATCCAGATTAGTTTTCGAAGGCGAGCTGCGATAAAGTTTATTTGAGGCATCCAGGATAGCTGATTATCGATAATTACTCCTAAATATTTAATTGATGACACATGATCAAGAACAAGGCAGTTACAAGAAGAATTTTGAAGATACTTACATGTGTGAGCTTGAATTTTAAATGAGTTAGCTGTTGGGATGTTATTTTTCAATATATTGAAACAAATGTATTTAGTTTTGCCATAGTTCAAGGTCAGTAAATTTTTTTGAAGCCAAAGAATAACATTGTGCAGACCTTTTTCGGCATTTGCACGAGTTTGGTCCCATGTCTCACCTTCGAAAACCAAAGCTGTATCGTCTGCAAATGTAAAAACTTTCCCATAATGGGGACTAAATTCGCAAAGTTCATTAATAAATATCAAGAACAGGGTTGGGCCTAAGATACTACCTTGTGGCACTCCGTAGGTTACTGATTCATCAGAACTAATGAAGTTATCTATTGCAACAGTCTGATTTCTGTTTGATAGGTAACTCTTAAATAATTTTAACGGAGTATTTCGGATACCAATTCGCTCAAGCTTTGACAAAAGAAGAGGGATTGAGACGGTATCAAACGCTTTCGCCATATCCAAAAATATTCCAATACATTTTCTTTTGTTATCTAAAGTGCTAACGACATATTCAGTAAGAGCTGAGATAGCTAATTCGGTCGATTTACCGGCTCTGAAACCAAATTGGGAGTTAGAAAGGATGTTCTCATGCTCTAAATATTTTATTAATCTCTTATTTACCAATTTTTCAATAACTTTAGAAAGAGCCGGTAAAATGGAGATAGGGCGATAGTTGGAAACATCGACTCTTGATCCGCTTTTGTGAATTGGTAGAATGACCGAACGCTTGAAGACATCTGGGAAAATACCAGACGTGAAGCTAAGGTTTATAATGTGAGTGAGTGGTGGGATGATGATGTTTTTACCTAGCTTAAGTAATGAAGTTGATATGCCATCCCACCCAGCTGCACAGTCAGATTTTAGCCCACGAATTGTTTCCTCAACTTCATTCTCATCGGTGTTAAGTAAAACAAATGAACGTGAGTGAGATTGGGTTTGAATGCAACACGCAATGTTAGAAATGTTTACATTTTTAGCAATCACAGCGGCCAGGTTCTTGCCTACGTTGGAAAAATACGTGTTTATTTCATTTACTGCTGTCTGTTTGTCCGGGCCAGATTGTAGGAGATCAGTAGCAGATGACTTATTTTTGGAAATATTTGTGATGGTCTTTATGACCTTCCATGTCTGTTTAGGGCTTTTACTGGCTTTTTCCAGTTCTGAGCGTTCATGTGCTATTTTAAGTTTTTTGAGCAGATTATTGCAGAAGTTCCGGTACCTCCTGTAGGATTTGCCTAGGATCTGATCTTTTGAATGCTTTTTGACTTTTAGATGCATATTATCTCTGTGACGTATACACCTCAGGAGACCCGGAGTAATCCACGGTTTCGAAATGCGTTGCCTGCATGGTATGGGCCTATATATAGTGCATTGCTGTATAGTATTTATAAGACTATGAACAAGAGTGTTGGAAGCTATATTAGTATCTTTTATGTTCAGAATGTCATTTAAGTTAGAAGTTTTCAATAAAGTTATAACATTGTTAAAGTCAATTTTTTTAAATAAGGTTTTATGTGGTTCTCTATTATTCATTTTAATCGAGAGGCATAAAAGGACTGGCAAATGATCAGTAAGGGCATTTTGCAGAACAAATACTAGAGCTGAGGATTTGGATTTCAATAGTACATGATCTAGGCAATTTTCATATCGAGTTGGGAAGTTGTGGGCTGGTAAGAAACCAAACTCAGCAGTAAGGTTAAGATAGTCAATACTTTTAATCTCTGTAGTATTTATTTTGATGTCAATGTTTATGTCACCCATGATTATGACATTTTTCGTGCCACATAGCGATCGAAGTATAGTCTCTAGATATTGTAGGAAAGTTTCAGTACTGCGAAAGCATGGGGGTCTATAGATGGCAACTATTGCTGTATGATCTGAAATTCTGAGAATTAAACAATTAGCTTCTGGAAAGGTTGGTTCAAAAATTTTACAAGGAATGCTATTTTTGGAATATATGACAATACCATCATTTTGATTTATAAAGGTTTTGGTGAAGTGTGTATTATAATTGGGAAGTTGTGGCAATATCTGGTTTTCACACAACCTGCTTTCAGTAAGAATAATTATATCACAATCAAATTTCAGTGTTGATAACAAAACAATTAACGCATCAATATTTTTATTTATGCTTCTAATATTCTGAGTAATTACTTTAAGATATGTAGTCGGATCGTTAATCAAATTAGTGCATTCATTTGGGAAACATTCGAAAGATTGAGCCACGTTGAACTCGTCTACTTCATTAAAAATATTGTTGCTATCCATTATGGAGTTCATAGATGGTAACATCGGGGATCAAACATGGGGAATTTAAAGGGTCGTAATGTTTAAATGAGTGTAAATTTTGAGTTATGTAATTTGTGCTTGATGTTATGTACTTGGTAATTTGTGTATTGAGTGTATTATTTGAATTTTGACAACTATTAACAATATTATTTATAACAATAGGATACAAGTATTTTAAGTAAAAGTAAGTAAGAAGCATGCATATTAAGTAGTTATAATATCTACTAAATATTCTAAAAGAATCGCATAAAAGCTTTACAAGGACAAGAGTTAGTCATATAAGATTTTTCAAAGCTTCTATTTGCTCCTCACTTTTTATAAGCGTTATCGGAGCACCATCAGCCTTTCTTACGAATACCTTACCGTTGGACGTCCAACAGTACTTGTATTTTCCTGACCTCATGAGTTCCCTTGCAAGATAATATAATCTATTCCCTTTGCTTGTGAGGTGTTCCACTACAAATACTGGGGAACTGTGTCCCCGTAGACCCAAGTGGAAAGCATTCAATTTGCTGGACTTGTTGGCCACATTATAGCTCTTGACGGCTTTGATGACCCGATTCTTCAGAAGGGTTGTTGTCAATTCAGCAATGATGGGTTTGTTTGTATCCAGCTTGCCTGGCACTCTAAACACGTCTTTGATGTCATGGAGCTCTACCTTAGCACCCACTGTAGTACTCATTTGGATGACAAAGTCAGTCAAAATTTATTTGGTCTCATTTGTAGAGCTCGGCACATTACGAATTTCAACGGTAGAGCTGCGGGCACTACGCTGAAGATTCTCAAACTTATCCTCAAGGTCGTCTATTTGAGTTTGCTTATCTTTTACTTGTTTTTCGAGGTTTACAACCTTATCTGCCATCTCTTCGAAGCCTGTCGATAAGAACTCCAGGGACTTTTCTATATCACCTGTATTTTTTTGAATATTCGATAACTTTGATTCAATTGTTTTGAATTTTGTATCAATATCATCTTTCAGGTTCAGAATCATTTGACTGATTTTCTCCTCGAAATTAGAAAATTTTTCGTCCACTGTAATGTCAAGGGTTCGTTTATGCTTCCCACTTCTAGTTTGTGGAGCTAAAGGCTTAGAGGGCGGCATATCTTGAAATTCCCTACTATTGGGTAGGTCTGAATCAGACCCAGCCTTGTTTGGCGAACGAAACATAGACATAATGTAAGATAGATTAAGATTCCTGTATCGTTAAAGTTATGACAAAGCAGACTTAGATTTTTCGTCGATAAGAAAGAAGCGCCTTGCAGCAAGCAATTAGCAAAAAGCTCCAGCTAGGCTATAGCGCACGGTCCGTCCAGAAAGCTATGACGCGTCGCGAGCGAGCGGTCCTATTCTAAGGTACCAGGCGGCTATGAATGCAAGCAGGTCCGAGTCGCGCGTCACAGCACAGACACGTAATGTAGCGGTGAGGGGATGCACCTGTGTGCGTGTACGTGATGGTGACTCACTCGCTCGCTAGGTCCGTCCTATCCAAGTGCGTGTAGCGCTGCTCACTGGTGACAACTGCTTCAATTTATGCACTCCTAATTTTTCGTGTCGAATAATTTGACACAATTTGTGATTTATTTTCAAAATTTAAACTGATATGTGGATGTTAACACGTCTACTCGTAACCGAGGTCCAGGAGGAAGGAATTAGATGTAGTCATGAAAACTTTTCTAATTGTTTTGTATGGCTTAAAAATCACCTCTAATAATAAGCATCAGTAATTTCACCCTCCGGAACAGGGTGAAATAGGGTGAAAACCTTATAATATCCGTAACTTAATGGGGGAAATAGAAGTAGTCGGTGCAATTTGGCATAGACTTTGTACCGTTATGATCTACATTTGCACTAAGTATTTTTTAAATCTGACATACGGAACATACAAAAAAAATCATTTACAAAAAAAACTTTTTGTGGTTATTACGGCTCCGGGAAAATTAAGGTAGTCGCTGCAAATTGATAGACTTATCAGAAAAATGATCGAAATACATTTGCACGAGGTTTGCACCTTGGTGCGACTCAAGGAAGGCACTTTTCCATATTTTATTGTCGCTCTACTTCGGGGAAAATTAATGTAGTTCTGGAAATTGACTTAAACTTATTCATTTAATCAGTACTACATCCGCCGGAAGTTTTATACTGGTATTCATTTACGGAAGATGCATGTGTTCAACACTGTGTTCCCTACATGCACGTGGTTTTTATTAAAATCATAATGCACTAAGACAGTCTCTCTATACGTAATTTAACTTGCATCAAGTAATTTCTTTCTATTTTAAAATTTACGGTCTTTTTAAGTTTGTACCTAATATTTAAAAGGGCGCCGTAAGCGCCAGAAACGGTGCAAACCTAGGATAAGCTTCTTTTCGTGTCATCTAACGTTTCCATAAAAATCCACGACTACACGATTTAGGTCCACACTTTTTGCTAATTTGCCTGTACTACCAAGAGACAAACTGGCTGCGTACCCGATACAGAGTAGGACGTCAACGCGGCAGTAATGACGTTGTATTCAATGACATTCCCCATTGGACGTCACACCAAATAAACGCGTAAGCGTGGACGTTTACGTAAGCCGGTGTGTCAGGGGTCCACGCGCTTCACTACGCGCGTGTCTATACGTTACATGCTGCATACGCATTCGGTGTGATTTGGCCTTAATAGCATTATTTTCAAGCTTAACTTTGTGTATTGTGGAAAACAATTTTAGTAGCAGAGCTCCTTGTGAAAGAGTTCGTTTGGGAAGTACCTACAACCATCATACCTATTTCTGCTACCAAAGTCAAAGTCAAAGTCAAAAAGAATTTTATTCATTGAAATCACAAGGATCATTTTGAATCGTCTTATAAACTAAAATTACTCAAAATTCATTTAATTAGAAGAATCAGGCAACAAACACGGTTTGGCTTACAAAAATGGTCCGTCTTACCACTAGGTGAGAAGCGCCTGTGTGGTGCCTCGGAGCAAGGAGTTGCTGATACATAGTAAATAAGAACTTAAAAACCTTAGAAAGGTAGTCAAAATTAAATAAACATCAGCAAAAAAAAATATGCAAGGCAGCACACGCTATACGCTTGTTATATAACAAGCAGTAATGTAAGTATGGTGCCGGTGTAATTACAGGCACAAGAGACTACATCATTATATCTCAGAGTGGCGGACGCTGTATAATTCCACGAAGGATAATTCCTATACGTGGCCGTGACCATGGGAAGCCTGTAATTACCGCATCGGGTGGGCCAAAGGCCAGTTATGAATTTACTCAAATATAAAACTTAAGCTATTTAATTATATGGGTACTCTATATTTCAAATAATACTTATTAATTCTAAATAACTTAGTAACTTTAATCAAACAAAGCACCCATTAACGCCTCTCTCGTTGATTAACCAACAAAGGCAAGAAATAACGATCAAACAAATACACAATTCGGAAAATGTTTAAATGTTTCACGCAAACTCAAAACTTTACAATTCGGTTAAGCGCAAAGTTTTGCGGAGTTGAGGCTCTGGCAAACAAGGTGGTTTTGCTGCAGCTTGGATCAAACAGCAGGTACATAATGTCATCGTATCGCTACATCCACCAAAGTGGGGCCCCTAGCTAGTTCTTACTGTCAAAACCATATGCCATAGGATTTTCTATTGAATTTTCAAACCCCTAATGCAAGAGTTTAGAATTGAATAGTTGTATCACCTAGATTGTTAGTGATAATGAAGAGAATTACGCATCACCACGTCTTACATGTAGCATCTCGTTGCTCAATTTTGTGAAATGTACGTTTAAAACGTGTAACATATTTTTTTGGTCGTGGTTTGTCCAGTCCAAAAATATAACCCTCCATCTCCTCCCGCAAATGAAGTAAAAACTGATTAAGAGATTACACCATCTCATGAGAGCCTCCACCTGAGTACTCAACTATGAATACTGCGATCACCAATCCGCCTTCTAAGCGTGGTAGTTATGGAAATTAATAATAATAATAATAATAATCATTTATTGATCCAGAAAAATTTACATTAAGTATAACAATAATATGGTAACGTAAGTACCATAATTATAATTTTGTACACTAGCTCCCACACTAGGATTTTCTGTGTTGTGGGAAACTAGGCTCTTCCAAACATATTTTTAAATATATACAAAATATACAGACAAATATATTTTTAAATAGATACATGTCATTATTAACATTAGACAAGTAGGTAGTAGGTAAGAAAATAGGTAACCACTTATTAATAATAGTAGATAACTACTTATGTTAATAAGTGGCCGCAAAAGCTTAGTAGGTACCTACTACCTACCCAACCCACGCCACATGAGACATTAGCAAGCTTCAGATAAAGATATGATTACAAAATTACCTCCATTGTATTTTGTGTGGGAGGTTTTGCCCAGGAGTGGACGTCTAAAAACTGTTGATGATGTTGATGATGATGCTCCACGTCGTGTACAACATCGCAAGCCCCGAGACAAGAGACTTAATTCAAGAAATCATCTCAAACAGGCAAGAGTTAAAATTAATTTACAATTTGACTATTATTACTGGGGATTTGACTGAGTTTATATATATTGGTGAGCTTAACCGTTCTAATGGCATAGCCGAGATGATAATACTGTTGTAATTTTAGAAGTTTCTTGGCAGCTTAAATATGGCTAAGTGTTGGCTATCTAATAGACTTCAAAAAAAGGAGGTTCTCAATTCGACTGCGTGTTTTTGTATATTTGCTAAGCGATTACTCCGCCAATTATTGATTTTGTTTGATAATTTACACTTCACTTTGTTTGATGAGTTTCACTACGTGATAGAATTCAAAATGAGGAAATCCGTAAATTATTTATATTCATACGTAAATCTACTCATTTCAACTAAACGATATTTAGATACACGGTGATCTGCAGTCTCTTATAGTTTGATTGGGTTTGAGTTCGTCTGACGTGGAGTCAATATTCACTATAAAACATTGGCAGCATTTCATGCCTGTAACAAGGATAAAACATTTAAATCCAAAGAAATCATGACGTATGCCTTCATAACTGATTTCATAGGGATCGGCAGAACCTCAACGCCAAGCATGTCAAACATGCGGCCCTTTACTACTTTGACTGCGGCCCGATTCAATTTTAAGAACATATTTTTCAATAAACGATTAGTGTCCTGCCCCCCTATTCCCTATCAGAAAGTCACTCGGTGACTAACGTTTGACAAGTAAAAATATGGCCATCAATTGGTCAAAATGATCATAAAGAACTTGTTAATTGATAGTCATTTTACTTTCAGTTAGGGTATAGGTGCTCCCCTAGGGTACTACTAGATATATCGTGAGAATGAGTTTGTTTTCTTTATGGTTGGGGTTTGCGGCCCACTGATTCTATGGTTTTTAAGCATCCAAATGCTTAAAAACCGTAGAATCAGTGGGACTCAAAGTCATTGGTGGGCCAACCCACCAATGACTTTGAGTTTGACATGCATGCTCTACGCCTATAGTTTATAGACTTTATAGCTTTGGTTATACTGGACTATACCGCATTATTTTTCACCACCTAACTCATTAGACACTTGGTTCCTCTATATTTACTTGTTAAGTTAGTTGTTGTTTAAGTAGGTATCTACTTTTTTTTTACTGTATCTAATCATAATTCTATCATCATTCCTAACGTTTGTTGCTATTTCTGTATAATAGTTTTAATACAATGATAAAAGTTACATAAATTAAAAAAAAAAAGTACTTCGCGAGAGATGTGGGTTCGATTCCCGCTGCGAGCCAGATTTGTGCATGATCTACAAATATTTACATTATACAGACAGAATATGAGCATTCCATAGAGAAGATGAATTGGGACTATTGGGAGCTACTTGAGTTTTGCACGAATCAATCTTGTTCTAAAATTTAGGTACAGCTACTTCTCGTTATGTTATGTTGCTTCTTGTAGTTTTGGTTCTAGAAGCGTTTCATTTCATGCAATATTTCTCCCGTCTCCCAAAGGCATCCTACCATGTAGGTACGCATCTCGCTTTTAAGGTAATTCGATCATAAGGGATAACTTAGGCCTCATGTGAACAAAATGCAATATCAAAACTACATATATTTTTCAAGTCGCAACTGCGGCAGTCTAGAAACCCAAATGTCTACCTACTTTATTACTTCTTACAGAGTCACGTCCGACGGAACGTTTTGCCAAGATTTCTTTTGGGAAACGTAGAACGCCGGTCGCACGAATATTGTAGTTTTGGCTCGGGTTTGTTTTGGAGGTAATGAGCAGACGTGGATTATTTGATTAAATTGCTTGCACAGATAAAATATTATTTTCTTCCAAATACCAAGTCATTTCAAAATGTTTCACGTGAAAAACAAGCATAAAGCTTGAAAAGCTTTGCAAAGTAAGTGCTTTACATGAACTTATAACAAACTGTGCAGAAATCATAAAAAAATAACATGAATATTCTATGAAAATCCATTATTAGCCCGCTCGGTAATTCTATAATGAAATGTACTAAACTATGACTTGGTGTGTAATTATGTACATAATTACACACCATAATACTTACCTAATTAGTGTAACTGGTATTTGTTGCCGTTCTAATTAGTTTAAATAAATAAATAAATATAGAATGGTCATGTGTTTTCAACAGCGTGAACTAGGATTCAGGCATATCTTGCAGCGCCATCTAGTTCAAGTTATGGTAAACTTAGATTCTGTGCTAAGATGTTTTAAAAATAGAATTCCTAGTAAGGAAAAGGAACATTGAAATAATATAGCCAACCGGATGAATAGAATCGAAAACAGATGATTAAACTATTCCACAAAATAGTTTAATCATCTGTCTTCATCTATTTCCACAAATAGATGAAAATTGGTGCTATTACCAATGCAATGGTGTGCTGCAGTGTCACTAAGCGCTACTTCCGCCTTTATGCCTTTAACAAATCCACCCTTGGAGCATAGGTTTCGCTCTTGCACCTCCACCCTCAGTCAAGGCTTAGGCAAACTGAGGATCAGGAGGGAATAAAGGGGCTCCGCGGTGTCACCACTCAGCGAACGCTCACTACAAGTGTGCTCTATGGTTATTGTTAGAGAGCGGAGCATTAAAGATTCTGTTGATTCATCATCATCATCATCAGCAGCCTTTAGACGTCCACTGCTAGACGAAGCCTCCCCTGTGAAATACAATGGGAGGAACTTCCATAATCACCACGGTTAGCAGGCGGATTGGTGATTGCAGTATCAATATTAAGTACTAAAGTGGATGCTACTGCCCGTCCCCTGGTCTAATCCCTCAGTTTGTTTTTACGATATCCACTAGAAAAGATTGAGCGTTCTGTTTTTAGGCCGGACACGCCACGGCTACCAAGACTCGCCACGGCCAATAATCTCACTAATATCATAAATGTGAAAGTTTGTATGTTTGTTACACCTTCACGCTGAAACAGCAGGAGCAATTTGGTTGAAATTTGAAATGGGAATAACTTATACTCTGAATTAACATATAGGCTACCTTTTATCTCGATATTCCCAACGGATGGAGACTTTTGCGGGGAACAGCGGGGCTCAGCTAGTTCCCGATAATTCCTGGTTAATTGAGATTCTGTAATAAGCTAGTGTATAATAATAGTTATAAAAGGATATTACCTTTAACACACATCGGCAAACAGGCAAAACACGGACATAGAATAGACGGAAAACAACACATTTGAGGTATGCATACACAAAAGCACATGATATATGTAATTTTATCAAAACACTATGCAACCAATTGGTTGCATAGTGTTTTACATAATAATTCATTTTCTTTTACGAGTTTCACGTAGGAAATAATTTTTGCGAATTGTTTTTCTACCAGATAGTAATATTAACTATTGTTTACCTACTATTTTTGTGCGAATATTGTGATGTGTCAAAAAGACAAACTTAAGTGACATATGAAACAGTCATAAGTTAAATATAAAAGGTTGCCAGAAAAAAGCATGGAAGTAATAAGTACTACGTACAACAGGAATGAGCTCTATCTGTGCATCTTGCAACTAAAATAAAAAAAATAAAACCTTATGCTAAGGTCGTAAGAGTCTTGTTGCACGCAAAATAAAAATGAAGCCGAGTGAAAGGGCAACCTCAGAACGCTGTGTCCCGTTCTAACAGTGACTTAGAGTTGCCAGAGTTAAGTTGATTTCAATCCTTTCGTTCTTAGTAGAAAAATATGCGATTGATGTAATGTAATGAAGTAAAAACATTTACTTACTTCTAAAATGTTTCTAAATATAAATAATAATTTATTACCGACATGTTAAAGCAATATTATTTGTTGCTACGTGTAAAGCCTTATCCAATCAAAAACATAATAAATTATATACAAAAATGCGAGTCTCGCAACGCAGTTCTTCTTCCGCCAAAAGTTGTGATATCATAATGTAAAACCGAGTCGGTTATTAATTTATTCAGTATCTATCTATGGGAACATCTATCCAACAACTTTGTCACAAATTGTTACCTAATTAGTTAAGTAACAGTTTTGAAATGTCCAACCAAAGCGCTTTCATTAGACACCCCACTTGATCTGACTGTCTCACTTATATGCCCCAATATCTCAGCAACCCCCTGATCGATATAGCTCATAACCTTACCTACAAATTGTACCAATACTAACCCCCCATACCAAATTTCATGAAGATCGGATTAGCGGTTTGGAAGTTTTCATCGGACAAACATACATACATACATACATACACACATACATACAAACGCCGATTCTTCCAACTTGACTCAGAGAACTCGCTTCGCTCGTTCAATTAAATATACCACAATAGGTAGCTTATCGTAATGTTATCTCAGTCCAGCTGCATGTCGTGTCCCACAAGGACCAGTAGGTAAGTATATATATATGACGCGAGTGTGAAAAGCAAGCAAAAACAGCAAATGTATAGTGCACCAAAGGGCAAGTTTATCATTAGCATCTTTCTGAAGCAATGATCTGTTGACGTCAAATCACAAATGATTTTTTATAATTATTGTCCTCAAATCATATTGCAATATAGTCACCATCGCCAGAGAGGGATAAGAGATACTGTTACTGAGCTCTCGCTCGGCTTCAATTTTGCGACAACAGCTCATTCCTGTTGTACGTAGTACTTATTACTTCCATGGAAAAAAGTAAATAATGTATCACATTACGGCCCGTTCACTCTCGCCTGTCAAGAGTAGGTACTACTGGAATAGGAACCATTAAAATGACATAAAAGTATACTTATATAAACAAGGTGTGCTATGAGAGTACTACGGGAACGCTTTGCTACGACGTAGCACAAAGACCCTACGTGATATATTCACTGTAACTTTATTGCTTAACTCTCAGACCAAAACTCTAGTGCATCGATATAGGTACTTAAAATGACTAAAACTCGGTCACCCAGGTACTTAAACTAATATATTACTATAAAAACGAAAGACAATTTAAAAATTAAGCCTTACGTAAGACAAGGCGGTATGGTATTGAGACTTAAGCCTGCCCGAAAGGGCGAAAAGAAAAATAAACTAATATCAACTTGCTTCAAAATTCAAATCAGTTCAAATCGCATAATATTATTTATTTTCTCATGTATCTAACTATCAAAACCCAAAATATTACGATACAATTTCAGCTTAAAATCATCATCTTCAGTTTTTTTATGAACAAGTCCCAAACTGATATCTCAATGTAAAAAGAAGTTAATACAACACCATCTGCATGTGTTGTATACTACCTCTCTGTGCCTGGATTTTATTACTGCCTATCATTGTCATCTGCTGCGCTAAGGCCTGTTGTCCTAGCTGCCTGACTATACTTCCACGTCAATGTCTTGAGTTCTTTGGAATAACAGAGGAGAATAATTCTGTTGAGGTTAATCAATTACCAGAAAAATAAAGATATTAAGGTGAATGCTCTCGTTGCCTTGCCCATACAAAATAATTTAAGTATTTTTTCAATCCACAGATTGTCGTTCTTTACATCGTATTTTTTTTTCGATTTTCTAATGATTATCGTACTCGCAAATGGTTGTTTCAAATAAAAATTTACTAAGGGTAATTTTTAAAATTAGTTTGAAATACGACCAATTTTACGTATGTGTGAGTGTTTTTAATGTCCATTTTGAGTCGCCACCTACCATCGAAGCGTGATATTTTTACGCAGAGCACCCTGTTTTGTTTAATTTGACAGAGATGGCGGTTAAATGGACCTCGAGCACCGAGTTTTGAGAAAGATAGTGAAAGATGGCGCTAAATAAATAAAAGTATGCCTCGCGTTATTTTCGGGTCTGTCACCAAAATTGCGAAACGCGACGTTGCCAGGCAACGCTACGTCAAAGTTTAGTGCTTGCTAGTCACCCGTAATTATTAGGCTTTATGAGCTGGCTCTGATAGGGTTGCCAACCGTTCGTTATAATCATAGTTTACAAAGTTATTTGCGGCTATGTTCTTTATACTTTGCAATATCAACAAAGTAGGTACCTTCGAGAAAATACTTTATTGTAACGTACTTTATTGAAACTCAAGTTTCAGTTTTATAAAATAAAAATAAAACAACGAAAGAATATGTAAAAACTATACTTTCGTAACTTCATTCGCAGCAATAAAAAAAAATTATTATTAGTCATTGACCGAGCGAGCAAAGCAAGGTAAGTCCTTGCAATATAATATGGCAAAATTTGCTATCGTCTGTTCGGATGTATGTACTAGGGCATGTAAAAACCGGGTTGTTTTAAAAAACCGGTTTTCTCGGTTTTTATGTTTCAAAAACCGGTTAAACCGGTTAATCGGTTATTTTTAGATTTTTTTATATAGGTGTCTTAGGATAAGATAAAACCGTAAATTTTAATAAAAATGAACTTATTATTTGAATAAGGAAGCACCAATTAAATTAGCT
The DNA here is from genome assembly GCA_951392215.1 of Epirrita christyi. NCBI lineage: Eukaryota > Metazoa > Arthropoda > Insecta > Lepidoptera > Geometridae > Epirrita > Epirrita christyi. Next base: position 11,346,883 of record OX595855.1, on the reverse strand, counting down.
TGTAAAATTTTAAAGTATTGTAATGTGCAGAACTCACTCTTACTCGAATAAAGTAACAAAATTCAACAACATGATAAATCAGTCCTAATAGTTAGTTACTAAGTGTAATTTACTTATTTATTTGGTATTATTAAAACTGTCTCTATTCAGGTTATAGAATATTTATTATATTAAATATGTTCTTTATATATATTTAAAAGAAATTAAATTTCACTTCATGAGAAAACTATAAAAATCAACAAAATAGTTTTTTTTTATGTTGTGGCTCGACAAACTAGCGTACGGCCCACCTGATGATTAGCTGTTACCGTCGCCTATTGACATCTGCAACACCCGAGGCATTGCCAATGCGTTGCCTGCCTTGGAGGACCCTTTTTACGTTTTTTTGAAGCTGTGCATGTTATAGTTTAGCGGAAAAACCTCAGACCCCTTCTGCATTTTCAGTGCAGAAGGGATCTGAGTCTAGAGTGATCTAAATTGTGCCCATTCCACAATTTCCACGTATGTGGAGAAAAGATCTTTTAAAGCGAGCTGTACGAGATACCCACACATCGATGATATGTGGATGAGCTCCCAACCGATGTCGAGAGGTGCGATGATAGAACCTGGAAGCGGGTATAAGATCAAACAGTTCCTCAGAGCACTCCCCATTATAGAGTCGATAGAATACACAGAGCGAGCCGATATCTCGGCGCAGGCTCAGCGGCTCTAGTGTACCTACTGGTGAGCTTGAGGTCGTTGACGATTCTAACGGCTTTTGTTTGTAGGGGGTCAAAGCGAAGCAGCTGGTACTTGGGGGTCCCGTGCCATAGGTGAGAGCAGTATTCCATGTGTGGCCGAACTTGTGCTTTGTATAGATAGTAGAAAGCGCTGAGTTGGCGTGAAATACTGTTTTGCACGATTAAGCACTCCAAGTGTTTTAGAAGTTAGTTTTGCCTTTACTTCTAAGTGACTCCCATATTGGACCTCGTTAGAAATTTCAACTCCCAGAATCCCAATGCTCGCGGAGGTGGAAAGAGGAATGCCCTGAAACTGCGGCGCGATGGTAAATGGGGCTTTTTTTGCGGTAAATGCGCACACTTGTGTCTTAGTGGTATTGAAAGTAACCAGATTTTGGATACCCCAATCTGATACGAGCTCTAAGGAGCTTTCCACTTCAGACACAAGCGCTGACCTATTTTCATCCACTTCGGCACGAGAGGCGTTTGCACGGCCAGAGTAGAGGGTATCACCAGTGCTGACATCCGTATAACAATGGAGACCGCTAATTTGTAGCATATCATTGATGTGAATGATGAAAAGCGTGGGTGATAACACTGACCCTTGGGGAACGCCAGCGTTGATGGGCATGGAGTCCGAGTAGGATCCATCAACTAAGGATTTAATGCACCACCCGGAAAGAAAACTGGCGACCCAATTACATAAGCCCTGTGCCACACACGATCGAATGCCTTTGCGATGTCCAAACTTACTGCTAAAGCCTCTTCTCTATTCTCAATGGCTTCTGCCCAACGGTAAGTAAGGTAGACTAGAAGATCAGCAGCTGATCGCCCGTGACGGAAACCGTATTGCCGATCGCTGATCAGCTGGTGTTCCTCCAGATAACCAAGAAGCCGAGTGTTGATCACTCGCTCCATCACCTTGCAGAGTAGGGAGGTTATCGCTATAGGCCTGTAATTGGACGGTTCGGTACGATCCCCTTTTTTAGGGATAGGGTGGACATGGGTTACCTTCCATGAAGATGGCACAACCCCCGTGGTAGAAGAGAGGTTGAAGAGGTGCGACAAAACGGAACACAGCTCGGGAGCACATTATTTGAGCACAATAGCCGGGATACTGTCAGGCCCACTCGACTTTCTCACGTTTAGGGATAGGTATCTTTAAACATTAAAATAATTTAGTCTTATATTAAAACTCTCTCTCTTACTCAAGTAAAGTTTAAAACATTCGGTAATATTCAACTCACTCATACTCAAATAGAGTAGTTAACTATAATCAACAAGATTAGTAGTTAGTCTAAAATATTATCATTAATCAGTCCTAAAAGTTACTAAGTCTAATTCACTTTTTTTTGGTATAATTAACAATTTGCCAGTTCGACCGCTGACCGCAGCGACGACGGTGGCGCCCAGTGCGCTCATGCAAGGCTGCCTTCGCTTTCTTGCTCTGCTTGTTTAATAGTAGGTAATAGCTTAGTTACACTACTATATTCACTAACGACGTTTTATGCGGTCCAATGATAAAGTTTTCTGAGAAGTGTTTGTCTGTATTTTTGCAATTTTAACGTATTATGTTGTAATATAAATAGATGAATTAAAATGGTCGTTCTAAATAAAGTATGCAAGGCGTAGTTTGAAATGAATTTGTGATTTATTACTCATTAAAAAAAACCGAAAACCCGGTTATTTTCTAAGAAAAAAACCGGTAAAAAACCGACCTAAAATCAGTCGGTTAATCGGTTTTTCGGTTAATCGGTTAACCGGTTTACATGCCCTAGTATGTACCTATGTACGTAAGTACTCGCGTACGTCGCATTTTTCAATTAATCTTGATGAAACTTGATATATGTACTTACTTATATATTTATTTTACAATATAGTTTTTGAGAAAAAATAAAAATGAAAACCAATATTACGTGAGCTCTCATTTGTTAGAGTTTCAACGACTTGTGGTTCAAGTAAGATTGGGTATATGCTAGATCGGACTATGGATGCGATTTTTAAACTTTATCGAAAAACAAGATAGTTTGTGCTCTTGAGGTATTCTGTTCGCAAAACTACTAGTTTTTATAATCCGACCGTGTACCGTGCTGTGATTCAGAAACTCGGTGTAGCAACCCTGATAATATATCAATATCAAAGTGTAGTATGAAGTTGTCATCTCGCTCCTTAAATGCAAAAGAGCCACAAGTCGAAAATTCATTTTTTTACTGGAAAGCCTATCAAAGTTTTGATAGTAGTTTTTTTTGTATTACTTTATAAATCTTTTTTTTCTACATATATGTATGGTATATTATAAGATGCGTATTTTGAACCTTACACTACCTTGAAATTTACATTGAGATCAATGTAATTAAATGCGGAAGAAACTTATCCATAACTATCACCTCTTCATCTAGCAATATTACAAAATAAAATACTCCATAAATCTTTGACTTACTAGTAGTAACGATGAGATCTACGATCAATAATATCTAAGTCATCGCAGTAATCTCATTAAGTGTTTCATTATTATACATAAAAATCCTTTAGCTTAAATAATCAATTTTAAAATAAGTAAGTATAAAAAGTTTAACATTACTTTGGGATTACATCCTTTTCAATCAGTTTTAGGATGCTTTGTTTTTTGTCTCAGCAACTTGTAGCTTTTTGATATTATTTTATATTATTTACTTGGGAAAAATCTGTATCCTGAGAAGTTTTGTATAAAAATATATTTTAATGTTGTTGATCAGTTTTAATAACTTTGAGGTCTGCTCTTTACGACTCTTCCTTTGGAAATCTATGTCAAGAGGCTGAACACTAGGAAGTACTGAATCAACTGATTGGTAATCAATCATCTGTACTGCTGTCTGAGCTTGAAGATGAGGATTCACTTGAGTATATCTGAATCGCTGTCTGTACTTTCCTCAATGACTAAATTTATTCATTGCTCTGGACTTCCAAAATCAGATAATGTTTTCATCAAGTAACGATAGGCTAGGATTGTGTTGGCTGTCTGTCTGGTATGGAATTTGTACCGTTTTTGATGAAGCGATTAAGATAGAGACTCCAGTGAATCCTCATCTATAAGCTCAGACAGCAGTACAGACGATTGATTACCAATCAGTTATGATTCAGAACCTCTTAGTGTTCAGCCTCTTGGCATAGATTTTCAAAGGAAGAGTTGTAAAGGCATAATATATTTTTATACAAAACTTCTCAGGATACAGATTTTTCCCAAGTAAATAAAATAAAATAATATCAAAAAGCTACAAGTTGCTGAGACAAAAAACAGGGCATCCTAAAACTGATTGAAAAGGATGTGATCCCAAAGTAATTTTAATAATCTTAAAAGTGATTATTTAATTCAAAGGATACTTATGTATAATAATGAAACACTGTATTTTAAGACTGATTGTACAGACTGATTGTAATAACAGTCATTTAACAGATATTGCATGTTTCTTTATAAACAATTACAACCATAATCACGGTAATCTTATATGCAAAACAGACACATTTCCAAGTACTGCGGTTTCGTTTTAATAAAATAGTAATCAAACTTATTGAACTTTCATTCAAAAGAAACGCATTCCAAAACCTGACACTTTTATGTTTCGTAATAAAGTTATTATTATTATTATTAACTGGAAAGATGGCTGCTTTGCTGTGAAGTTAGTCAAAAAAAAGTCAAAAGTCAAAAAGAACTTTATTCATTGAAATCACAAGGATCATTTTGAATCGTCTTATATAAAATTAAATTACTCCTGTTCCAACGCGACCAAGCCTAGAAGAATCAGGAAAGAATCATCAAAGTCTCAAAATGCTAAATGGGTAGTTGTGTGATTGAACTATTTTCAACGCTAAAACCATGGGTGTCTTTTTCGAATATAAAAATTGGAAACATCTAAATGCCATTTTTGCATTAAAAACGATATTGAAATTTTTTGATTTGTGGCCCTGTTGAATTTAAGGTGTTCTGTTTGTCTGTGGTTACCTAGCCTAGTGCACTTATTTCTCCCTATATGTTCCTTGACTTTTTTCTCTATGGTCCTTGTCTATGGTGCACTGTGGGTGTCATGCGATTAATTTTCTTTGGGGCGGTGTCTTTGAAACGAGTGCAAGCCAGGTTATAACGGTTTCACGGTGAAATTTCGTAAGTAAACAGATATTTACATAATTTTAATGTGTTACCTACTAGTAGAGTAGTACTATTATAGAAGATGCCTGCCCTTTGTTTGAAGCCTTCGTTGTTGTTGTTGTTGGACATAGGCCTTCCCCTTAGAATGCCACGACGAACGGTATTGAGCCGCCTCCATCCACCGACTCCCCGCGACGTTTATAATGTCTTTATTCCATCGAGTGGAGAGCTTTCCTCTAACGCGTCGTCCGGTTTGTGGTCGCCACTCGAGAACCTTTATTCTCCAACGGTTATCACTTCTTCGAGCTATATGACCTGCCCACTGCCACTAATTCTGAGAGCTATGTCGGTGACCTTGGTTCTTCTACGGATTTCCTCATTTCGGATTCTATCACGTGGTGAAACTCCTAGCATAGCTCTCTCCATAGCCCGTTGCGCAACTTTGAACTTGTCTATACGGCCAATAGTTAGCGACCACGTCTCAGTGCCGTAAGTCAACACTGGCGTGTAGACTTTCGTCTTGAGGCTCTGCGGAATCGGCGACGAGAAGATTTTTTTTTATGCTACTTGGCAAGCAGACAAGCATACGGCCCACCTGATGGAAAGCAGTTACCGTAGCCTATGGACGCCTGCAACACCAAAGGCATCACAAGCGCGCTGCCGACCCTGAGACATAATGTGAAAAGTCTCATGTGCCTGTAATTTCACTGGCACCCGTACCCTTCAAACCAAAACAGAGCAATGCGAACACTACTGCTTGGTGGCAGAAATAGGTACGGTGGTAGTACTTCCCCGGACGAACTCTTTCACAAGAAGTTTTCACAAAACCAACAAACTAGATATGGCGTAGTTACCCGAACGCTGCCCATCCGAGTTGGATTCGTCGGTTGACCTCTTCATCTCATCACATCACACTAATATTATAAATGCGAAAGTTTATAAGTATGTTTGTTACTTCTTCACGCCCAAACGGCTGAACGGATTTGAGTGAAATTTGGAATGAAGATACCTAATAATAATAATAATAATAATAAGCAAGCAAGTACCTTGACTTGGCCCACGAGATTACCGCCATGTGGGATGTGGATTCGACGATTATCGTCCCGATAGTTGTTTCTGTGAATGGCCTTATAGCAAAGAGCCTCGACCAATACCTTGAGAGGCTCTCACTAAATGGTTGGATCAACGGTCAGATTCAGAAGGCAGTACTCCTGGACTCGGCACGCATAGTCAGGAGGTTCCTCTCTCTGCAGCCCTAGCCTCCGACCGCTTGGGCCTTTGCTCCGCGGTCGGTGGTTTACCGTTTTGTAATATATTTTTTACTATACTGTTTTTATATACTATTTATTTTTATAGATAAGTAGTATTTCTTTATAGTGAAAAATGTATTTTATAACGAGTTTTAAAATAAATCAACGTCATAATAATAATATCATGGTTCACGCAGGTGAAACCGCGAGGCGCAGCTCGATATTTATATTACTTGAAATATCTTTAAAAATTTAATGAATGAAAATGTAATAAGTAAATATGTTATGTTTTCAGATCTTATCTAACACCAAGCTCCCAATTTATGGACGAAATATTTTGAAGCCGAAATTGACGAAGCTGACTCTGGTTGCACGAAAAATAATAATGCACAACAGCAGTCAGCCAGATTTGATGGCAGAAGATTTGAGAAATGGTCCACAACATGAACAGCATGGAAATGATTTATACGTTACTCACAGATCGGAACGTTTTTTTTTATGCTACTTGGCAAGCAGACAAGCTTACGGCCCACCAGATGGAAAGCAGTTGCCGCAGCCTATGAACGCTTGTAACACCAGAGGCATTACACGCGCGCTACCGACCCTGAGACATAAAGATGAAAAGTCTCATGTGCCTGTAATTTCACCGGCACCCGTACCCTTCAAACCGAAACACAGCAATGCGAACACTACTGCTTGGCGGCAGAAATAGGTACAGTGGTAGTACTTCCCCGGACGAACTCTTTCACCAGAAGTTCTACTACTAACAAAACTACTAACTAGTCGTCTGACTGCGAGTCAATTTGGAATAGTGAGAGAGGCAGATTGTTGATTGTTTATCCAATATCATATATTTCCAACACAGTAATATTTGTACACTGTTATGTTTGCAAACGCCGTATCACCACACCCTATAAATGAGTTTATCAGCAGCATGATGCTAAAGCTGGTAGCATTTTTCAAAAATGCGATTTTATCTGAAATATATATTGAGACGTGTTCGGAAAAATGCAAAGTGCATAGATCTCAATGAAATGACATCATGTACGTTATTTTTTCTCATACAAAAAACCCTTACAACATTGTCTAAAACAAAACTATATCAAGAAATGTATTTTTTTCTAGCCACTGATGATCAACCAGAATTAGCAAGTTGAAGTGGCAATGGGAAGGTCATATAGCTCGCAGAACTGATAACCGTTTGAGAATAAAGGTTCTCGAGTGGCGACCGAAAAACGGACGAGGCTGTAGAGGAAGGCCCTCCACTCGATGGACTAAAGGCATTATGAACGTCACAGGAAATCTGTGGATGGAGGCGGCTCAAGACCGTTCGTCGTGGCACTCTAGGGGACACCTAAGTGGACTTCTACAGGCTGATGATGATGTAGTTGATCATCAGATCAACTACATCTAATGATGATGAAGATGATACCTCATATCTCCGGCGTTTATGAACCGATTTAGAAAATTCTTTTTTTATTTGAATAGATATATGTACTTCCAGATTGGTCCCATTTTTTTCAAAACCCAGTTCTGATGATGGAATCCATGAGGAATTGAGGGAACTCCTCAAATATTTTAGGCATACATATGGCGATTTTGATATTTTCAGCAACAAACCAAGCATTTGCATTCAGAAAGTATCATAATCCTTTCACCACTATGGTTCTTTCATCATTTTTTTTTCATCCTAATATTTAGTCGAATACAATGGCGGAAGTCGGTTTTTTAAATGAAAAGTTATATTTAGAAGAGATGCAATGGGCACTAATGGTAACAATGAATACAATATACGAAGACAAAATGTGCAGTTGCACTGATCGCTTACCTATTGATGAATATTTGTTGTCAGTGTATGATATTTCTAGTGGAAAATACTTGTAATTATAAACCAATAAAAATACCTAATCTGTTTGTTTTTTCTTTTTATTAATTTCTGTAAAAAGACATTCATTTTTGTGGGGGTGTTTGCCATAATTACCACCCTTGGCAGGTTGATTGGTGATTGCAGTATCGGTTACTCAGATGGATGCTGCTGCCCATGCCCTGGTGTAAACCCTTAGTCGGCTTTTCCGACATCCACGGGAGGAGGATTATAGATTCTACGCTGCACACCACGGCACTTTTTATAGGGTGGCAGGAAGTCTGTGGATGGTGGCGGCTCATCCCTTCTAACAATTTTCTTTAACGCCATCATTATCGAGATACCTTATAAACATTTTTTAACGCCATCTATATAACATCTGGGGATAATGACAACGCCATCTAGTGAAAAACAAAACAGTGAATGTAGAAGTGTGCGTGCGTGTAATTACATGAGGCAAATTGTCAGATCTTATTTATAGTGAATTTGAAATTTCTAACGACTCTTTAACGAAAATTCATGCTGCATCAAATTCTATGACCTACACCGTGCTCGCAAACGGTAAAATTACTCACTAAAGACGCTCGAGTTTTGAACAAAAAATAAAAAAGTCAATATCTGTTTTTCCACGCCATCTAGCGTGAAACGAGCTTTAAGTAATCGAAAGCATCCCCCTTAAGCTTAGTTTGAGAATGTATAAGCCATTTTATAAAGCTAGCCAGCCAGTTAGAGGCGGACGGAAAAAAATGCAGGTTCGAGTGCCGCTGGTCGCAATTAAATGGAGCTAGAACTAGAATTAGAATTAGGTATAACTTTTGAAACTATCATGGTTATTAACATAATTATCCCTAGAAACGGGATATTTACCATGATTTTGAGCATTATTGATTCCGGATATTTCGGCACAGTTTCATGCGCCATGATCACGGGTAAACTGAAGTCTTTGCGAGTAGATTTTTATTGTTATAGGTAGCCGTAACGATCTACCCTCTTTCTCGCTCTTTTATTACGAACACCCCTACCATTAGTTTCATTGTCACACTTAACTCCATCTCGACACACCACACTAACGGTATCCGGACGAGCAACTGGTACCACACAATTTTTCCGATTGCTACACATTCTCACCACAGGATTCCAGACTCCAGACAATTGAAAACCATCTTCTCTATTAATCATGGTAAATATCCCGTTTCTAGTGATAATTAGAATTAGATACTTGAAAAAATTGTGTTCTAGTAATAGGCGTTGAAGTGAGTAACCAGACGAATTATAACATAGTTAAATTAACTTTTTATTTTAATCCCAGTCGTCTGTTCTATACTCTAACCGTTGTCGTACTAACACTGGGACTCCGGGACACGCTCTTTGTTTCGGCTTTGACTCATAAAACTCTAAATTTAACTCGTTATTCATCTCTAACTATGTATTTACGTTAAAATTAAAAGTTTAAGTTTAATCTTTCTTTAGTCATCTTTTTTGATGTCAAATCAAACCAAATCAAACTCAAATCAAATATTTGGTTGAAGTGTCATTCGCTTAACCAGATTTTATTCTATGCTTACAGGAATCGCTTTTTATTTTAACTTTTTATGTACCTACCTTATTATTAGAATAATTAAACTTTATTCTAATAATAAGGTACATGAAATATAAAAATACACAAAAAATCCTGCAGGATGATTCTAAAACGTCGGAAACGTTTCCAATCGGATTCGTTAGTTTTTCATTTCGATGTGGTAAGTAACTAAAACAATTTTCTCAGTAAAACACAGTAATATACAATATTTATTATTATTTACTGTTTGATTTTTTGTTTGTTGCTGATTGTTTTAGTTACCTACTTACCACATCGAGATGAAAAACTAACGAATCCGATCGGAAACGTTTCCGACGTTTTTGAATCGCCGCCCTGCTAATTTGAGGTGCGACAACTTTGAGTATATTACAAATTTTGAAGAAAAAAAAAATTGGTTGTCTGTAAAGTCGGTTTACTGACGATAGTTGAACGTGACAACGTCGTTCCGCGCTCTCGCTTGCACTTCAAGCCTTACATGGAACACCTCAGAGCGAGGTTACGCCGCATGAGTCATGTTTTTTCGTGCGTGCAGCCGGCTCTATCGAATTATAAGACGTTGTCACGTCAAAAATTGGTTGTCTGTAAAGTCGGTTTACTGACGATAGTTGAACGTGACAACGTCTTCTTTGTCGCTCGTTCCGCGCTCTCGCTTGCACTTCAAGCCTTACATGGAACGCCTCAGAGCGAGGTAACGCCGCATGAGTCATGTTTTTTCGTGCGTGCAGCCGGCTCTATCGAATTATAAGACGTTGTCACGTCAAAAACCTTTTAGCATTGTTTTTGATCTTGACAAAGATGGACAGAAGGGGTTGGCAGAGCCTCAAAGGACCTCTTCTTACTGTGCGTTGCACAGTAACCTCTGGCGACCTCTGTGACGCAGCGGGCGAGTAGCCAGCTAAGATGCGAGAGGTTGCGACTTCGATTCCTGCTGCGGCATAAATGTTAGATATGATCTACAAATATTTGTTCCGGGTCCGGGTGTTATGGTACCATGATACTCGTAGTTCCTGATACCCACGACACAGGGAATCCTAAGATAAAGATAAGATAAAGATAATTTTATTTGTTTTGAATATGGTAATTTTACATTGGTGGTCATAATTCACACGTCCAACATAGTCATACATTATGACATACAAATAGTTAGTTCCCATAAAGTATGTACTAGAGTAGATACATCCATTCCATGCCATAAACCAGTCAAAGAACCAGTGATACCATGAACGAAGTCCCAAATGATACTATTTCTCCTTATTGACAGGTCCATTATAAAAAAAAGTCCTGGGCCAGATGTACAAGAAAAAAATGCCAAAGTTGGACTCGATCCATATAATTCTATAATGTGAGATCAGGACTACGTGTAGTGGTAGGAATATAGTCATGATCTATGCGTGTTTGTATTTTTATCAAAAATCTGTATAATTCAACTAAGGTATGGCAGTGTTCAAAGACACGTTCATAGTTAACTCTAGTTATTGTCAAACGTTATCTGGCGAGCGCTGCACACTGTGCAATTATTGGCACCAGAACTTCTCGGTAAGGTCAAGAAATTTAACGCTCGGAAAACGAAAAACCATTTCAAAAAGAACGCAAACTTAAAGAACTTTCCTATTGATAATTCGTGTGTTCGTACTTCAGTTCTCTGTTTCTTTCTTTCTTTCGTAACTCTCTATCAAACTCTATAAAACAAGGTGCCGGAGATTGATTATTACAAAAAAAATAGAGTAGTGTTTGTAAATGTTCTACATTATCAATCAACACAATAGATTGTTCTATATTTAGCACTAATTTAAATGTGTTAAACCCTTTCCTATCATGGTTTCGTGTCATTGTGGGGCGAGGTCTATGTCCAGCAGTGGACTTGTATGGGCTGATGATGTAAACCTAACTTTGTGTTAATTTTTAAACATGATAAATAAAAAAATATGTCCCGATTTTTGTTTATTCCACTTTTTCTTATCCAGTTTATCTAAGACGTTTTACCTTTTAATATAAGTAGGTATATTGTTTTTGTTTTATTTTTTCGTCTGTTTAAAAATAAATTTTGCTCATTTAAAAAAAATACAACCGAATTGAGAAACTCCGTCTTTTTTTTGAAGTCGGTTAAAAAAGTAGGATGGTATATATAAAAGTTATTGATTGTATTAATTCAATTGATCTTTCAATTGATAAAAAAAAGAAGATTTCCCGATTATAATATTGTTTATTAAATTTTTTCCAATCGACCGCCTTACTGTTGGAAGGCAGTTCATCGAAGACATTTTACCTTTTAATATTTATAAGTATATTGTCATTGAATTTCGCGCTACATGCGAAACGATCCACCTTAACGAGAATATCCTCTTCACAAGTCAGAAGTTGCTGTGTGGATGCGCTTATCGCAAAAGCCCCGAGGTTCTAATGCAAATACCTACCCACATTATCCTACATCGACAGAACATAAGTAATGCTACCGGAGAACTTTGCTTATGAGCTGCTTTGACTTCAGTTATTGATCAGTTTCAGAACTTCATCGTTGAAATTACCTTTTATTCCCACCGGCATTCTACTACATAAGTGCACTCAGACCATGATTCTGAAAATATATAAGCTGAAAAAAAGCGAGAAAATAAATGCTCACTTTTGGGCCGCTTTTTTCTTGTTTTCTTTAAATATCATAAAAGGAACATAAAAACCTAATTTCCATCAGTAAAAACACGTTTATTACGACAAAAAAAGCAATGAAAATCACCAAAAAAATATTAGCACAGCGCGTCGATCAGCTGACCGGGAGCGTTGAACTCGCGCAGCTGGTGCGCTCTGTGAACTCGCGCTATTTTATATTATAGCTATGATATAGGTAGCTTTACACCGGTACCTTCAGTATTCGGAAGCTGTCCTTTTACACCCAGTATATAATATAAGTGAGTGTCATCTTACCCTACCACATAGCAGAGAGAGGGTTATAACTTTAAATGTAAGTTTGTTCATCTGTTCCCGTAGCTCCGAAACTACTTTGACGGTTTTACCACCTAGACCTGGAATAAGTATTTGCAGATCATACAAATATTTGTCCCGCAGCGGGAATCGAACCCGCAACTGTTGCGTCTCAGCCGGCTACTCGTCCAATGCGCCACGGAGGTTGTCATTTGAATCAACTTCTCATCGTGTTCACATTGTCCTGTGAGGTACTATTGGTACTATATCCATGGTTCTGTGTTGAACAGAATAAAGTGCATCACACACGCAGCAGACGCGGTAATATTTTATATGCGTATAAAAACTTATCGCATCTGAAGGTATCACACACGTAGCAGATATGATAAAATACGAAAATGATACATTCACGCGGAAACCTTCAAACTGTATTGTATTTCAATTTGTACACACAGATATCATCTGTCCATCTTTTGGTATATGTCGGTGCCTACAGATGCTTGACGGTAAAATATAAGTGATCTGCTACGTGTGTGTTGCTCCTTGAGTTTAGTATAGAGAGCGATATGGACAGATACGCGCTCAGATACAGAATAATATCTTACCGCATCTGCTACGTGTGTGTTGGCGCCATCTTGCCAAAACGCCAAGCAAAAAAATCATAGAATAAAACTTTTCTTAATAAAACTTTTCCTTTTTCATGCATTACAGGATTTCCAAGTTTTTTGCGATAAACACCGATATGTCACAAGCAGACACTAATCTTCTTTTCCTGTTTGAGACAAAAACTGGGATTATCTTGAACGTGAAAAAAAAACAGTAAGGTTCCGTATCTAAAATCTAATTACAAATGGTTGAGGTGGTACGAAATTCGAAGATGTGGGACGAGATAGGAAATAAATAAATAAATGCTGGAAATTTCACACAGCATTATCTGTGTTATGGCAACTAGATAACTGATAGACTTAATAGAATATAACATAGAAAAACACCCAGAACACCCGAAACAAATATCTGCAGATCGTACAAATATTTGTCCCGAGGCGGGAATTGAACCCGCAACCTCCTGCGTCGCAGGCGAACCTTCGCCCGCCGCGCCACAGAGGTCGTCCAAGGACAAGGTGGTTTGAGAAATTGCAGCGAAAGGGTGAATGGAATGAACAAAATTCATCTGAGTTTAGACCAGGGCGTACCAGTCATATACGACTGTAATACAAAAGCAGATGGTTTGTTTTCCATAAGCAACTCTCGAGCTAGTTAGTCCGAGCTTATGTAAAAAATTACAAAACCTCGGACTATCTCTGGTTTTTCTAAAACCAGGCAGCCCCCTAGTTTAGCAATGGTCTACAAATTGACAGTTGATGTTGGAGGTAAGAATTTTGACATCTTAATTATGATTGACACTTTCATACATTGCAGGGTCCGTCAGTTTGACACTTTGAAAATGTATGTAGTAGCGCAAGAATTGATTTCGGAAAACAAACCATCTGCTTTCGTATTAAAGTCGTATATATATGCCTGATGTCGATATTTAAGCCTAGAGCCATAGGCTTAAATATCGACAGTCTAGGCACAGAATAAATATTAGTACAAAAAAAAAATTACAATCAATCCAACCAATGATAACGCATAATTTGGCGCTAGGTTGACATTCAAGACGCCAATTATCATTGGTTGGATTGATTGTCATTGGACAATTAATTAGTATTGGATTCAAGAGTAAGGCCCTTGGTCTAAACTCAGATTCTAACCAGGGCCAAAGACGTTATGAAACGTAGAGGAATGAGGTAGAGGAAGGAATTATTGGGATGAAATAGGACAAGTATACTGCCATGCAAAACCGGGCAATACGTGCCATTTATAAAATGAAGTCGCGTGACTCCTTGAGAGAGCGTTTCAAAGAAATCAATATTCTTACAGTAATATCGCAATATATCTATGAAATATTATTACATACACATAAACACTTGGATAGTTTTATGATAAAAAGTGACGTGCATGGTATTAACACGAGAAATAAACACAAACTAAATATACCAAAATTTCGATTAAAGAAAGTAAGTGGCTCTTTTATGGGGAATTCTGTACGGTTCTATAATAAACTTCCAGAAGGTGCATTTAAACTTCCTATTCGAAGATTTAAATCCTACATAAAGATGAATCTAATTAAGAAAGCGTATTACCTACACTCTTGATGACTATATTAATGATAAAGCCGCGTGGCCTGATGTCGCTCTGCCCCTCGACTGCTAAAATGGAAATTTGCAATATCTGTACTTACCTATTTATATGTTTGTATTAGATTATTATTTATAAGTATAACAAGCGTAGCGTGTGCTGTCTTGCATATTTTTGCTGATGTTTATTTACTTTTGACTACCTTCCTAAGGTTTTTAAGTTCTCATTTACTATGTATCAGCAACTCCTTGCTCCGAGGCACCACACAGGCGCTTCTCACCTAGTGGTAAGACGGACCATTTATGTAAGCCAAGCCGAGTTTGTTGCCTGATTCTTCTAGGCTTGGTCGCGTTGGAACAGGAGTAATTTAATTTTATATAAGACGATTCAAAATGATCCTTGTGATTTCAATGAATAAAGTTCTTTTTGACTTTGACTTTGACTTTGACCATGGCACGAGGTGGGATGAAGTAATGAAAATGGGATAAGATAGGGAAAGCTGGGACGAACATGTTGATATGGAGAGGAAAATTATCCGTTCATTCTTCTTCCGAAGGAATCCTAAAAATGATAGGTATAAGCTTAGGGCTTCTCAACTCGGCAACATGGACACAAAGTTTTATCGAAGGTTCGGGATATCTTTCGCCATTAGCTCAAGTTTCGAGTGCGAGTTAGGAAAGGGTTCTGCACATTTTGTTATCGCTGATGAACCGTGTTTTTTTCCTTATTTATATTTATATATTATTTTATATTATAGAATTGAAACTTTCGTGGTTGGGAATCATTTTAAATTAAAAAAACGGCAAATTACCACTGTTTTTTGTCACTTTTGCTGACATTTCGAGACAGCATGGATGGACAATTTGGTAATAAACCAGTATAAAAATTCCTTGGAGTTCAGTAGTTCAGTACCGGCAAAATTAAAGTATACGTAAAAACTGCGTAAAAAAAGTTTTTACGTACTTTATATAAGTACTTTAATTTTGCCGGGTTACTCAACCAACGCGCGTTTACGCGGTTGTCACGTAAACGCGATGCTCACACTAGGCCTACTGAAGCCTCTTCATCATGAGCACCGCTGCGACTGCGTTCGACGGTAGACAGGAAAAAACATTTTTTTTTTATATATTTAACTAGCTGCGTTCCGCGGTTTCACCCGCGTGAACAATCATAAAAATTTATGATAAAAAGTAGCCTATGTGTTAATCCAGAGTATAAAGTATCTCCATTCCAAATTTCACTCACATCCATACAGTAGTTTTTACGTGAAAGAGTAACAAACATCCATCCATCCATACTTACAAATATTCGCATTTCTAATATTAGTAGGAATAGGAATAGGAATAGGAAGTAGGATTATTATTCTTTATATTGTTCCTATGTCAGTCTGCATGTGATAGATAAGACTTTACACAACACAACATTCAAATTAAACAATCAAAATAAAAGCGTGGATGTACATGGTGGTCTTATCATTGAGAGTGATCTCTCCCTGACAACCTTGGGATGGACTGGATTTGACGAGGACGATAAAGGACCCTTTGCTGACCTAACACACATAAAACGAGCGACTCGCCGCCAATAAGAAAATGCTCTTGAGTTTTCTTATAAGTCAATCGACATTGTAGGTGAGTAAAAATATAGAAAATTCGTTATTTTTGGTTTTATTTGGCATCGCACGGCTTGCACATTTTGTCAGTTAGAGTATTTTAAGATTATTTTGCAATATGCAACGTTACATTCTTTCCAAGTCATCGAAGTCTCAGTAAAGTTATATTTAATAATTTATTTATTTATACTCAACTGCTTACTGCACAATTATAGTATACACCAACGCGTGCAGCAAGTCAAAACTACACGTACCTATAATTCTGATGCATAATAATAATTTATTAGGTACAGATACCTACTAAGCTTAGAAAACTGATAGAAGAATTAAGGATAAAATGTTTTTTTTTTTTAAATACCTGCTATGTCGATTTCTGGTTTCAGCAATAGAGCGTTATGTTATGAAATTTAGGGCCTGAGTCATCGGAGCATATTATGTTATGTTTTACTAAAGCGGTGGCGGTTTTACTAAAACTTTTTTGGAAAAATTTCCACCCCTTTTAAAAGTAACGCAATACACTTCAATTTCATTTCATTACAAAATTGTGCTTTAAAAAAAACACAACCCAACTGAGAACCTCCTTAGCTTATTTTTAACCGAAACTACGTCTTGATAATTATAACTCTAAAAAAGCCTAGCTTTATTTTTTGAATTTAAATTTATGACCAACTTAAAAACGTACCTATCTTGTTTCAAACTTAGTGTCAAAGTGACAGTGCTGGTCCATGAAAAGTATATAAATCTTAGAACAATTATTCAGAGATATAATTATAACAAAAAGGAGAGCAAAGGAGATATCACATCACAAGAATCATGCAAGATTCCGCGATGCGATATCGCATCGCCAAGTTCTGCGATGACACGACGATTTTGTTGGAAGCTTGGAAACTTTTGGAATATTATTTTTACAGAATGAATTTGTGCACTATGATGCCGGTAGCAATTTGCAATGAAAGTTACAAAACACATCAAAACCACTGAACATTTTTATAGCGTATTTTAGTGCAAATGCACGAGGTAACCGGGTATCATGACTAGCATTTTGCTTGCGGCTCCGCTCGCGTGAAACCTCTATTGGCTCCGCAGTCCGCTGGCGTGGAACCTCTACAATAAATTATTATAAATTATAGCCTATATATTATTCCAATGTATAAGCTATAATACTGAACAGTTTCATCAAAATCTGTTTAGTCATTTTTGCATGAAAGAGTAACAAACATCCATCCATCCATCCTCACAAACTTTTAAGTACATTTATAATATACTAGATGCGCCCCGCGGTTTCAACCGCGTGAATAATGATGAAAATTGTTGATGATGATGATGTAGCCTATGTGTTAATCCAGGGTATAAGGTATCCCTACTCCAAATTTCACCCAAATTCGTTCAGCCGTTTGAGCGTGAAGAAGTAACAAACATAATAACAAACTTTCGCGTTTATTAGTAGGATAGGATAGGATAGTATAGTAGGATAGGATACAATACAATACAATACAATACAATTTATTCATAAAACCGATTTACATGTAATTTTTTTTTACATACATTTTAAAATACAATACTAAAAGTAATATTAATAGTGTACCTATACGAATAGGTAGTATAAAAGTTTCAAAAATAATTTTAATTAATATAAGTCAAAGTCTATACCTTACCCTTAAGACAGTATACGGCCACTGTTACTCATAGGTATAGGTAACAGTAACCCTATACTGTCTCAAGAGTAAGTAGTTCGTTCACAGAATAGAAATTCTGCTCGATAAGCCAACGTTTCAGACGGAACTTAAAACTAGGTAAACTGCCATCAGATGTGACAGAGTCTGGTAGTTTGTTGTACACTGCCGGACCCATTACGTGAGTTAACTTTGAGGATAGGATTAGTAGGATAATTTATTATAAATTATAGCCTATATATTATTCTGATGTACCTTTAAGCTATAAAATACTGTAACATCAAAATCCGTTCAGCAGTTTTTGCGTGAAAGAGTAATTAGTTACTGATAGATCCTACAAACTCTATCCCTCCTCACAAACTTTTTAATTTATAATATTAGAAGGATAGGATAGGATATTGCTGTAAAGTTTAGTACCTAGTAAAACTGCATTTTAGCCCTCTGACTTTGATGACGAAAACTATTCAGAGAATCAGCTTACCTAGCATAATCTCAACTTGGTCACCGTACCTAACGCATTGGTGACCAAGACAGAACCAAAGTGACGCTTGGGCTCACTGCCCTCTAGGTAGCTATGGCCCATTCATTTTCGCTGGCCAATAAGTATTAGGTAAACAAGAGTCTCTAAAGAAAATTTCCGAATGTAAAAATTAAGTAACGAAAAAATCATTGAATTTTAAATTTTTAAAATTTAAAATTCAATGATTTTTTCGGTGGCGTATTAGAGTGGCCGTTTTTTGAGGATAAAACGCTAATCCCCCGCTCGGTTAAGCGGATTTGGAAGAACCTAAGAGGATCTATAATCAAGATCCCTCTGGAGTTACCCGGGCGAGTAAATCTCAATTCGGATTCAGCTTTCATTCTATTACTTACCTACCAACCGCTGTAGAGGAGTGCCGAAAATATACCTACCTACGCTATATCGGTAGTCATTTATATATATAAATGTTTTATTAATTAGTCCTACCTTGAATATGTTAGGTACCTATATAGTATATTCAATACTATGTAGGCAGTAAGCTCAAGTGGTACCATATAGGTACACCTTCGCCGAATACTCACTTTCAAAATTTGTTATTATTAGCTATTTTAAATAAAAATAAAAAAGTATTATAGTAGGTACAATAGTAGATTATGCACTAAGGGAATAAAGCAGTGTCTTATGTCGCGGGCGGCATATTGAACCCTGAGCTTAAAGAGGGACTCTAAAGTTAACTCCCGAGTGTAGCGAGGGAGTTATATAGAGTCCTGAGTGAAGCGAGGGGTTCAAGCTGCCCAAGACGAAGACAGGCTTTATTCCAGAGGAGCATACTCTACTTTTCACACCTACTGCGAGGCAATAAAAGGCCAGAGCTCCATTAAATAAGTATCGTCTGTTTTGATAAACTCTGGAGTAGAATCATTATCGCTCGACATTTTTTGTTAACACTAATATTGTCACTGACATAATATTATATTACAAAAATATTGCAATAAAATTCACTGAAAATCACAGCACCAAACATCTCTTTTGTTTCACATTCTTTAAAATCGCGCCTATTTCTTTTTTTTTTCGAGTTTTGCTATAGTGGCCAGTTTGATTTTCGAACAAACCTCTTTACAATGCCATATGGGCATTTTTTTACTCAGAGTTTTCCACGAGTTTCCAACACGAATTTGACGTTCTAAATTCAAATCACTTTAATCCCTAGGGAGTTTCATACAACTTTATATCCCTAGAGAGACAATGCTGTACTTTACGTTGAGGTTGCATGATTTGTAATTGGACATTGTCGAGCAGGTGGTGTGAAAACTCTTTTTAATCCTTTCTCACCAAAGAAAATCTCAAAGAACGCTTTCGTTTTCTTCACCAATCCCGATCTCGTTCAAATCGATCAATAGGGTATGATGTAGACCAGTGGTGCGATTAGCTAATTCGGTTGCTATAATTTTTTCCCTATTTCAATCACTTTCAATGCTATTTCTATTGAAAATGACGTCTTAGCGATCACCTAACTCTCGCTGTTGCTAACAAAGAATGATTGCAATAAAAAGCAAGGTACCTACAGAGATAGTAGAGTCTAGTCTTAGCATCGCTTCTTGGCAAAATGAAGTCAGAAGCAAGCTAATTTTCGTAAAAACAAAAAGTAAGGCATATGCCTTACATTTTGTTATTAGTGCGTAAGCGTATATTACCTATAGATTGTGTGCTATTACAACACTGTCTCGTCATTATAGCTCCACTTCTAGATCTTGATACTTGTAATGAAGAAATAAATATGTAGTAGGTAAGATGCTGGGTTTGATTGCAATTTGAAAATCTAATTCAAAATAATACTATGGTTCCGATTTTCACCACGCATATTCTCTTCACAGACCTTATTGCAAACTTTCTTGGAGTCACGTCTTGCTAAGAGAACGCACGTACTAGTTAGGTACCTTATTATTTTTGCGAGAAAATAAGTAGAAAGGATATTGTACCGAGCGGTTAGGAATCCTTTATTGTCAACTAAATGCAACCTGGGAAATTTCTTGAAAGATGTCGGTATGTAACTCTTATTTAAACTGTGGTTTACAATGTTGAAAATACAGCGTTCGGTTACTTAGATAGTAGGTACCTACTGGTACTTGCAAAATGGATTGGGAACAACTAGGCATAAAAACTTCTGGAAATATCTTCTGCATAAGAAGTTTGATCAGAAAGAAGGGTGGGGGACAAGGGAGGTACCTTTTTTATAAAAAAATTTATACTACTTGGCAAGCTAACAAGCATACGGCCCAGGCCACCTGATGGAAAGCAGCTACCATATATAGGCTATATATACGCCTGCAACACCATCAGAGGCATCAAACGCACGCTGCCGACCGTGGAGACAAAGATGAAAAGTCTCATGCTCCTGTAATTTCACCGGCTCCCGTACCCTTCAAACCGAAACACAGCAATGCGAGCACTAGGCACTGCTTGGCGGTAGAAATAGGTACGGTGGTAGTACTTCCCCGGACGAGCTCTTTCAGAAGAAGTTCTACTACACTAACAATCCTATTAGTGACTAAGCAGTAGATATAGGTAAGTACCTACCTTATTTACAGGCAGCACCATCATCAGCCTGAAGAAGTTCACTGCTGTACCTGCTAGCACTGCCTACCTACATTATTTCGTTTATTCCAATCTTTCCTACCAACAGTTCGATGATCTATTTTGGCCTTACTTTAGGCCTCCCCCATAGAATGCCACAATGAACGATCTTGGTCCACCTCCATCCAGCAACCGAGTCCCTGTCGGTTAAAAATGTCGTCATTGCTGTGTCGGCAATTTCAATGTGTGAAATTGGAACACACTCAGGATCGTTCTCAGAGTCAAGTTTATGGGCCTTAGTTAGAGCATTTACCGAAATGCTCTAGGCATAAAAACGAAGAATGAAGTCCTTTATGCCAATGTGAAGCTAAGGTGGTATGGTTCTTTGACTTTAGCCTGCACGAATGGGTGAATAAAAAAAACTGTGTTGTCAACAGATCTGACTGTCAGTTTATGTCAAATTTGTCAAACAAATAAATTGTGATTCGCTCGGTGATTTTCATTTTTGGGCTTAGTGCATCAGGAACATAATTTAACAAAAATAAAATGCCTCTAGCAGGATCTGCTATCCCGATGGATACGCAACGGGAAAAGGGGTTTCAGGATTACAGGAAGAAACTCATGGAACACAAGGAAGTGGAATCTAGGCTGAAAGATAGTGAGTTTTTGTTGTTCCTTACGATTTTTGCCGAATCATCTTTAACGATTTTAATGTTTTTACAATGAATTACACTGGTTTTCATGGTTATTATTCTTCAAATTAGTTTATGTAGGTGGTACCTTATTTCATTTCATTAAATAGCTTTTTATTTGGTTTTAGGGTTATAAAACTTAGTTCAATTCCCTTGTTCTTAAATAAAGAGAAACCAATAAAAACTAACTGTATGAGTATGAATTCAACAATAAAACATTACTTTTATCTTGAAATTCAACACTAAGGGACTATTTCCTAGTGGACAAATCATCCAAACATAGATACCCACATACATACAAATGCTGACCCCTCTAGCTAACACAGAAAACTCTTGCTACCCTCAATACAAGACATACAGGTTGACTTTGAAAATATAATTGCCCTCATTTAGTCATTAATCAAGACTATACAACTTAAAATCATATAGGTAGTGAACATTAAAATTGACTTTTTAATACTTTCAGTGCGAGAACAGCTTAAAGATCTCACCAAGCAGTATGACAAGAGTGAGAATGACCTAAAAGCCTTGCAGAGTGTGGGTCAGATAGTTGGTGAAGTACTGAAACAGCTTACTGAGGAGAAATGTAAGTCATCCAACATTCACCCAACACCCAACATTCATATACATAGTCCTGCAGGGCGATTCTAAAACGTTGGAAACGTTTCCGATCAGATTCATAGTTTTTTTAGTAACTAAAACAATTTTCTCTAGTTAAAC
Organism: Epirrita christyi; assembly: GCA_951392215.1. Lineage (NCBI taxonomy): Eukaryota > Metazoa > Arthropoda > Insecta > Lepidoptera > Geometridae > Epirrita > Epirrita christyi. The sequence continues at coordinate 11,324,505 of OX595855.1, read as the reverse complement.
ACAGTAAAAATCAATAAATATTGTATATTACTGTGTTTTACTAGAGAAAATTGTTTTAGTTACTTACCACATCGAAATGAAAAACTAACGAATCCGATCGGAAACGTTTCCAACGTTTTAGAATCGCCCTGCTGATCTGACACTACACACACCCTGTATCTTTAGTACAAGGAACTAAGCTTACCATTGTACCACAACACATAGACCTGGAATAAATACTTGCAGATCACGCAAACATTTGTCCCGCAGTGGGAACCAAACCCGCACCTCTTGCGTCACAGCCGGATATTTGCCTACAGGGCCATGGAGGTTATTATTCCAGTTTAGTGGTCCAATCTAAATTGGAAAATGTAATCAATTTGGTGCAACATACAGTATAAAGCAGTTCAGTTTGGGTTTTAGACAAGTAATTTTGATTTAATCATTTTAAATGGTTGTTATACAACTAGGTATATGTCAAGGCTCATATTATGGCAAACACACACAGCAAAACCCAGCACTATATGAACATAATGTGTGTGCGTAATAGTGCATTTGTGTCTCTGGCCTATGAATAGACCGCTCGTCTTGTGGATATTGTAAAATCGCATTCTAAGGTGAGGCTGAAAAACAGCGTGGCTGAGCCCTCGTCCATTTCTCGTACACTAACTATTAAACTATATTATACTTGTACCTTTGTAAAAGATTAGTGTAAGTGAATAAATGCCCTTATTTTTTTTTTAAAAGCCGATTAAAACAGAAGAGATTCCACCAGGAGATAGGTGGCAGCATCCACCTGAGTAATCAACACCAATACTGGGAGCACCAATCTGCCTGCCAAGCATGGTGATTATGGCAAATCCCCCCTTTTTATTCTATGGGAGAAGTATCACAAGCAGTGATGTCTTTTGTGATGGCCAGCAGTGGATTTATACCACTGCTGGACATAGGCATCCTCCATAGCCACAACAAACTTTCTTGAGCTGCATCTATCCAATGATACCTGGCTACCTTTAAAATGCTCTCTCTGCTCGCTGCGTTTCTGTTTCATTTCATTCAGTAATTTTGTTTTGTATTTTTCAGTTATTGTCAAAGCCACTAATGGCCCCCGCTATGTGGTGGGATGCCGTCGCCAGCTTGACAAGAACAAGTTGAAAGGAGGGACCCGTGTTGCGCTCGACATGACCACATTGACGATTATGCGTCATTTACCAAGAGAGGTAAAAATTTCTTTACTTATTACAATACAATACACTAGTAAACCTTCGTACCATCGTGGGGACATTCACAGGTCACTGTCTCCTGAACAACATCGGCGCCACAGGCAGCCCACTTTGCAGGGGGTGTCTGACTCAAGAAGCCCACGCCAAGGCTGCCCACGTAGTTCTGGAATGCCCCATGCATTCCAGGCAGTAGCAGCCAGTAGCAGCTTAACGTGCTCTGTGGCGCGGTGGCCGAATAGCTGGCTGAGACGCAAGAGGTTGCGGGTTCGGTTACCGCTGCAAAACAAATGTTTGCATGATCTGCAAATATTTGTTTCGGGTGTGGGTGTTGTGGTACCATTGGTACTCGTAGTTCCTGATACCCACGACACATGGAATCCTAGTGTGGGATCAAGCCTATGTATGCAACTGTTGGGTGTTGTTATCCCCATGACAAAAAAAACAAAACCTAATAAAAAAAAATATTTAATGTTTTTTTTATTTTTGCAGGTTGATCCGCTAGTATACAACATGAGTCACGAAGACCCAGGAGATGTGACATACGCCGCCATCGGAGGTCTACAAGAACAGATCAGACAGCTCAGAGAGGTAAGTTTTCTTTACGTTTGTTTAAATTTTACAAAAAAATCTGTTGCCCAGATAATATTAATATAACTGTGCGTGTTCGTCGCTATTCCTATACTCTTGGGTGATATTTAACTGAGCGGTAATTTAAACCTATTTTGGGCGGTAGAAAACCAAATGATCCAATAACCAATTGAAACGTAAAATAGCGGTTAATTTTTTCATACAATTCTTTATTATATTCGCGAACTTACCTACATTGAAAATTTGCTGCTAATGTGATAACTAAAATGTTCAGAGTTATAATAATTGAGGATCGTTATTTAACCCTCAAAATCTGAACAATCTCAACTGGCAGTGTTAAAGTCCAATCATAATACTTGATGCTCATTTGTTTGATTAGGTAAGTACTTATTAGTTTTATCCGAATTCTTATTTTTTGTCGTATTTCAGGTAATCGAGCTTCCCCTGATGAACCCAGAACTGTTTGTGAGAGTGGGCATCACTCCTCCTAAAGGATGTCTGCTGTACGGGCCTCCGGGAACCGGGAAGACACTACTGGCTAGAGCAGTCGCCTCACAGCTCGATGCCAATTTCTTGAAGGTACTCAAACATGGTTATTTCCAACCGTAGAGTTTCTGGACTAACATTTGTGTTGTGTGGATTAAAGGCGCAGACCCACCGCGGTGCATGCTGTGCACGAGCACGCGGCGCATTTTAGCTGCGTGGATTTATATGTGCGGGTCTACGTTTCCACTGCAGTACACACTATACTCGAATACTAACCCACGACTATGTACAGCGCTAGGTACTGCATGCACAGCGTGCATGGCGTTTGACAACGTTGAGCTATGTAAGCGCCTATTCGAGCAAGCCACGCATGTATCAATGACGTCAATTGATGCGTAGCGTGTCCGTGGGTTGCAGTGGACACGATCACATACATTTTCTTGCAAAGAGAAGCTTAACACACGTGCGTAGCCTCTCCGTGCGCCGCGGTGGGTCTGCGCCTTAATTTATGTAAGGACCCATGTCATAAGTAGAGTCCCGCGCCACGACTGAAGTCTCGTGATTGGGGCTCTAGTGCAAAAACTCTCTGCAAAACCGTTAGTTCCTCAAATAGCCATGGGATTTCTCTGGTGGTGCGAACTCGATACTTTGGGAGAGGATTTGCTTATCGACCAATCCCATTATAGGGTTGACGAATTTCTCGCATGATATTTCTTTTTATTTTTTGTTTTTTACTTTATTCCTGCCCAAGCGCTACGCCTAGAAAAAGGGATGTCAGGCAACACCATAGTCTGTGGTGCTCTCATGTTATCTGTGGATGCGTACTCCATGAGTATGCGCTTGTTCTTGAACACATTACCCTCCAAACATTACATCCAAAGGTTGTCTGGAAGAGATCGCTCTTAAGCGATAAGACCAATTAATATTAATATAATATAAAATTATATATTATATAAAATATTTAATACATTTATAATAATAATAATATTTAATAATTTGATACAAATATTTGTTCCGAGGCGGAAATCGAACCCGCTACCTCCTGCGTTGCAGGTGAACCTTCGCCCGCCGCGCTACAGAGGTCGTCAAATGACGATAACATGACATGTTACCTGTTTTTTGTTACCAAACCTAAAGAATGAAACTGACATATTTTTTATAAAAAATGTATTGCTAAAAAAGTTTATTATAACCTTAACGAGTTTTTTAATGACGAGACGTTTGTGTAGCTATATTTAATTTTAACTTATTTGTTTTTTTTTTTACTTGATTGACATTTTTTATTTTTATTTACATACTTACCTACTAGTTTTAAATTAAAGTTGATACACCCTGACTTGGTACATAATTATTACACCTACCACCTGAGTAGAATAAGTTCATTTTACATGGCATTTACATTTCTACATAATTATGAGGCAATAAAGAATTTAATTTGAAAAAAAAGCTTGTCGATATTTGTGGGTTTAATTTTGGTTTATACTTCAGGTTGTGTCATCCGCCATTGTCGACAAATACATCGGAGAGTCGGCGCGACTCATCCGTGAAATGTTCAACTACGCACGCGACCACCAGCCTTGCATCATATTCATGGACGAAATCGACGCTATTGGTATGTCAATCATAGACCCAAATGCACCAAACCTTTAGCGTTTTAACCGTAGTTTAAGACCAGTGACACAGTACAAAAAAAACGGGGAGTTTAGGTGCTTGTCCCACCGTCAACGAGGAAGCGACTGGCGAGCGATTATATTCTCGCTCAAGAAACGTACAATTGATGTACGAGTCCTTATACACAGAGATACATACATTAAATAGTTCATCGCTGACTATTCACATTGCTGGCGAGACCTCACTCTCCACTAGATCCACAGAGGTTGTCTAACTAGAAAGAACTAGTGATTTTGAAACTGATTGTGCTCTCTGTCACTCTCTTCAGGTGGCCGTCGGTTCTCGGAGGGTACTTCGGCCGATCGTGAGATCCAACGCACGCTCATGGAACTCCTCAACCAAATGGACGGATTTGACAGTCTTGGACAGGTACACACATAATAAACACTCTAAAACTAGAAGAGACACTGATGCTAGTTTTACACAAAAAACCTGCACTGAATACCAGTCTACTAGTCTAGTAAAATAATAATGATTGTAGTATTGTGTAGTATTGCCTGTTTGTACAGGCAAATTAGCAAAAAGTGTGGACCTAAGTCGTGTAGTCGTCGATTCTTATGGAAACGTTAGATGACACGAAAAGAAGCTTATCCTAGGTTTGCACCGTTTCTGGCGCTTACGGAAGGCTTTTAAATATTAGGTACAAACTTAAAAAGGCCGTAAATTTTAAAATAGAAAGAAATTACTTGATGCAAGTTAAATTACGTATAGAGAGACTGTCTTAGCGCATTATGATTTTAATAAAAACCACGTGCATGTAGGGAACACAGTGTTGAACATCTGCATCTTCCGTAAAAAAAACCAGTATAAAACTTCCGGCAGATGTAGTACTAATTAAATGAATAAGTTTAAGTCAATTTCCAGAACTACATTAATTTTCCCCGAAGTAGAGCGACACTAAAATATGGAAAAGTGCCTTCCGTGAGACGCACCAAGGTGCAAACCTGGTAATGTATTTCGAACATTTTTCTGATAAGTCTATCAATTTGCACCGACCTACCTTACTTTTCCCGGAGTCGTAATAACTACAAAAAGTTTTTTTTATAAATGATTTTTTTATGTTCCGTATGTCGGATTTAAAAAATACTTGGTGCAAATGTAGATCATAACGGTTCAAAGTCTATGCCAAATTCATCAGTTCTCGCCTGAGCGTCTCAGAGTAAACACGCGTCGGTTCATAACAAATTGTTTTATATCAACCCTCAATATGGCAAAGTGTCACAGCTGTAATAAGTTATTGAATAAGAAAACCACTATTCTGGAATGCAGCCGCTGCCAAAAAGTTGTGCATGCTACCACTACCTGCTCTGGATTAAGTTCCAAGCAACTAGCAGCTCTCAGAGCCGCTGAAAATCTTGAGTGGACTTGCAACGACTGTAACCAGAACTCTTTTCGAAGAAAATCGTTTGTTACGCTTGCTGATCATGAAGATGAGGAGGAAGATGAAATCACTGCTCCCGGTGCTGATTTCGATGTCAAACAACTACTACAGGATTTAAAGAAAGAAGTGAAAAACATTGTAACGCAGGAGATACGGGCGGTTACCGCTTCCTTGCAGTACTGCAGTGAAAAGGTGGATGAGTTTTCAGAATCCGTGGATGCATTAACTAGTAAAGTAAAGGATATGGAGAAAAAGATTACCTACCTTGATAATCAAAATAGGTCATGTTTACTTAAAATTGAAGTTCTTGAGCAACGTAATGTGGAATTGGAACAGCAGCAACTGGGCGATCATGTCGAAATCTCGGGTATTCCAGACTCGAGTGACTTGGACCTGCCTAAACTTGTGGAAAGTTTAGTCATCAAGCTTGGTGGACCAAAGGATGATGTGCTTTCTGTCAAGCGACTGCCATCTCGCCGAACTGGATCTGGACCGGTCCACGTCCGAGTGCGCCAGGAGTCCACCCGCCAGCAGCTGATGTCCTCAGCTCGGAACATAACCGTCATAGCCAAGGATCTCATGCCTAACCTGTCCGGATTACCAGCTACCGAGAAGATCTACGTAAGAGAGGCATTGACCTCTTATCACAAAAACTTACTGTGGCAAGCCAAACAGGAGATGAAAGGCATCTTCAAGTATATCTGGACTAGAGATGGAAAGGTGCTAGTGCGTAAGAATGACAACGCGAAGGTATATAAACTTAGATCCAAAAATGATATCCAAAATATTTTATCTAACGCTAACTAAATATATATATATATTTTCTTGTCTACAGTAAGAACGTACCCATTCAATTTAATATAACCCTGCTTTTTATGTAATGGATTTCATAAATGATGATAATATCGTGGAACTTTTCGATTGTTTAGATTATCCTTGCTATAAAGATTTGGTACCAAGTAATCGCCATAACCTAACGTTTTTGCATGTAAACATAAGATCATTAATTAAAAACTTTTCTAAAATTGAACAATTATTAAATGTCTCAAGTTCGTCAATTGATGTTATAGTGCTAACTGAAGTGAATATCTCCGAAAACATCAAATCTCTGTATAATTTGCAAGGATATACAATGTATACAGAGCTACGGAAAAATCAAAGAGGTGGCGGAATCATTGTATTCATTAAAAATAAATACAAGTTTACTCAAAATAAAGTTTCTACTTTACACTTTGAATGCCTTGTCGGTTCAATCACATCCACTGCCTACTCTGTAGCTCTGTGTGCCGTGTATAGGCCACCCAAGAATGACAAACAACATTATATCGTAGAATTAAATAAATTGCAAACACTGATTTGGTTGTTTTGGGAGATATAAACATCAACTTAAAGCTCGATAATCCTGTTAAAAAATCATACATGGACACAATGAGTGGTCACGGTCTGTCATGCGGTATCACTGACTATACTAGGATCGAAATTTTAAGCGATTTGGTAACAAAAAGCTGTATTGACCATATCTTTATCCGATCCCGCAAGAGAGACGTGTACTCCGCCGTGCTCTGCACTGTATTGGCTGATCATAGAATAACGGCAGCTACGTTAGTCAACAATTCTCATGTACAGGTTGCTCCAACTTATGTAACTCGGCTCAATAATGATAAAATTGGAAATCTTTTACAGAAAGTGAATTGGCACTCCACTTCAGATATGAGTTGCCCAGATATGATATATCAATTTATTAGTAAAAACTTTAATGATTGCTATGATGAATCCAGGTATGTTCAAAAGGTTAGCAACTCAAAGCGTAATATACAGAAGTGGGTGAATAAAAATATTATAAACATTACTCAAAAAAGAGACCAGTTATATTCAGAGTGGATAAAGGATACCAGTAATAAAGAACTCAGATTAAAGTATAATAAAATAAGAAATAAAACAAATAAACTTATATATAAAAGTAAAAATAGGCATATCAGGGAGGAAATTAACAAATTTAAACATGACACTAAGAAACTATGGCATATAATAAATAATATATCAGGTAAAATAACAAATACAATTGATAAATTAATTACAAAAGCATTTAGTGAAGAAACTGTCAAAAATATAGCTAATAACTTTGCGAACCAATTTCAATATAATGTGAAATCAATTATTCCCAATTGCACACATAATCTTTTAAATAAAAATGATTACGTCAGACCAATAGATAAATCAATGTTCTTTCCTAAGGCTACAAATTCTGAAATATATAATATTATCAAGCGCACCAATCCACATAAAGCTCCAGGTGTTGATGGCATTCGAGCACTGGATGTAATAAGACTATCAGATAGAATAGTGTGTGCGATAACAAGATTTGTAAATGCCAGCATTGCTACAGGACGCTACCCCAAAGAGCTTAAAACGGGTATCGTTCGACCCATTCATAAAGGGGGTAGTACGCAGGATTACGGTAAGTATCGTCCAATTACGATCTTACCAGTGCTAGATAAAATTGTTGAGAAATTCATATGTGGTAAGATACAGAAATTCTATTCGGGTAATGCCATATTGTCTTCTCAGCAGTATGGCTTTCAGCCAAATAAAAGCACAACGCTTTTGTTGTCTCGTTTTACTGATGATATCAATAACTACTTAAACGCAAAAAAACATGTTATATTGGTCTTTATAGACTACGGGAAGGCGTTTGATACGTTGCGTCATGACCTGTTGATTGAAAGACTTGATAATAGCGGAATAAGAGGCAAGTTGTTAGGTTGGTGTAAAGATTACCTTACTAACCGTAGTTACCAAGTTAAAATAGGAGATATGTTTAGTAATGGTGTAAATGTTACTGAGGGTACTGCTCAGGGATCAGTCCTTGGCCCTTTGCATTATCTGGCCTATGTAAATGATCTCAACAATGTTATTAAGTTTTGCACTGTCTATCAATTTGCTGATGATACCTGTTTATTAGCAGCTGACGAGGATCCTTTGGTAGCACAAAATCTTATACAAGTGGATTTCACTGCAATATGCAGGTGGTCACATGACTCGGGTCTGGTTCTCAACGCTGATAAAACCAAAGTTATTCACGTCCGTTCTAGTCACAATTATTATCCTGGTAAAGAGAGTGTGAAGGTAGTAGCCCATAGTCATAACTGTCTACACTTGTCTAGTATGCGGTGTCCTAGTGGTTGTTTAGATATTGAGCAAGTGAATGAGCATACTTACCTTGGACTGGTGATTGATAACAGATTCAATTGGGCAAAGCACATAGATAAAACTTGTGGTAAACTTAGAGCCGTTATGGCCAAATTTTATGTAATAAAGTGTAAAGTACCTTATGACATATTGTTAACGATGTATAAAACGTTAGTAGAAAGCATATTATCCTATGGTCTGAGTAGTTATGGACGTACTTTTGTAACATACCTAGATCAAATATATAGTATTCAGTATAGGCTACTAAAATTATTGGTTCCCCGTAAAATAAAAATGAAGTACGCAGAGGACCCCCATGGGACTTTTCAAGTACTGTGGAGTCCTACCTATTCATAAAAAAGTGGAATTCAATTTACTTCTAGAACAATTTTTTCGCACTGAAATTCAAGTTCTGAAAAGTTATCCAATAACCACTAGAAGCGCCATCTGTAAGAAACTACTTAAACCCAAATTTAACAACAATTATGGTAAAAGAACCTCTCAGTATTTAATTCCTCATCTTATTAATAAACTGCCTCTTGAAGTAAAAAATAAAATAACTCAAAGAAATATTAAACACATTTTAAAAAAATATTTCTTGAATATCATGTAATGACTATGGCTTAAAATGGAGCATCCTTTGTAGCGCAAGCGCACACATCCACGCCTATTGAGTGCGCACCTAGCTGCAACCGGTTATTAGTGACTGCACGGGAATACTATCCACTCTGCGATTGTGTCGCTTTTGTGTGCGTTTGCTAGCTAGTTTATTGTTATGTAGGTATTTAAAATATTTCATGCATTTGTTTGTTGAAATTGCTCGTGTTTGAGACGTATTTTAAAATAAAAACTTAATTCATCGAGAACCTAGTGTCTAGACAAACCTAACTTAGGTTTTAAGACATTACTAACCAAATTTTTTGTAATCACTTTGTTTGATAAATAAATAAATAAATAAATAATTGCACCGACTACTTCTATTTCCCCCATTAAGTTACGGATATTTTTATGGTTTTCACCCTATTTCACCCTGTTCCGGAGGGTGAAATTACTGATGCTTATTATTAGAGGTGATTTCTGAGCCATACAAAACACTTAGAAAAGTTTTCATGACTACATCTAATTAGTTCCACAGTTTTGCAAAAAATCACCTAATTTGACTGTACTATGTTTGTAGCGGGTGATTCTAATATTTACTGTAAACTGACTATACCTTGATTTTTAATCTTAGACAAGTTATGTAAACAAAGAAATGTCAAAATATGCCACTGTGTGGTTATGTGTCATGTATGTGTATATATACACATATATAATACACACACATGACACTTATACACGCAGTGACATTTCTTTGTTTACATAACTTGTCTAAGATTAAAAATCAGAGTATAGATAAAATCATTCCAAACAAAGCCAGGTATAGAATCTTTTAAACGAATCGAGTATTCATATTTTATCCTCAGATTTTAATTAGATTCAGTAAACTACCGAAAGTTTGATCAGAGGCCCAATTCACTAACTAAAAAATTGTTAAAATAGAGTTCGGATCATGTTTCGATCTTGTTTTGATGTCTTAAATGTCAGAAATGGTATTCTCCTGACATGAAATACAACACTGTAATGTGATTATATCGAAATGTGACCGAAACTTGAACGATTCAAAGTTTTTTCGTTTATTTTAGCATAAGTAGATGGAGTCTCTCTTTACTCTTTCCAATTATATATATAACTATCCTACTCTAATGGTGGTCACCATGAATTGAAAGTAGACTAAATTGTTATTAGAAATTCAACTTTCAGTCAATTTACAATTCAGTCTCGATTCGGTCAGCTTTCAGTGTAGTTTTAAAATAACTTAGAGAATTGGGCCTCAGAGGCCTTACCATGAGCTCTAATAGCGATTCAGTTCATAAACTATTCAGTACAAAATATCGGTTCGTCGTTGACATCCGTCATCATTGAATAACATTAATCGCAGAAGTCTATAGACCTTTTGCTACTGTGCCTTTAAATATAGCTACGGACATCACGGAACCGATATTTTGTACTGAATAATTTTTGAACTGAATCGCTATAACAGCTCATGGTAAGTTCTCAATTCTTTAATTAGGTTCAGTAAACTGGGGAGCGATCTTTGAAATTTCCGTTAATACCCGATTTTCAAATTTCTATACATTTGAAACTCATTGATGTCTAAAGTTCTTATACCTATGATATCAATACATCTCATCATCATCATGCCGTCAGTATATCTCCTGAAAAATGGTGATTTGCGGCCTTTTTGATGATATTTAGTCACTCGGTTCATTTGTAGAACTTCTTGTGAAAGAGTTCGTCCGGGGAAGTACTACCACCGTACCTATTTCTGCCGCCAAGCAGTAGTGTTTGCATTGCTGTGTTTCGGTTTGAAGGGTACGGGTGCCGGTGAAATTACAGGCACATGAGACTTTTCATCTTTATGTCTCAGGGTCGGCAGCGCGCGTGTGATGCCTTTGGTGTTGCAGGCGTTCATAGGCTACGGTAACTGCTTTCAATCAGGTGGGCCGTATGCTTGTACGCTTGCCAAGTAGTATAAAAAAAATTTAAATCGCACTTACAGGAATCTTGTCACATGTAATTTCAGGTGAAAATGATAATGGCAACCAACCGTCCAGACACGTTGGATCCCGCGCTGCTGCGACCCGGCAGGCTGGACCGAAAGATAGAGATTCCTCTGCCCAACGAACAAGCCAGGTAACGCGGCTCCCTACGTGCATTAGGCGTGCTACACACATACACATTCGAGTCGGCACGTTCTACGTGTTGTAGGATGTTGATTTGTATACGTTACAAATAAAATGTATATTTAAGGGGCCAGTGGAGGATAAAATGCCCATCCAACCGCAATACCAAAATCATTTGTAATTCAAACATATTTCCACGGGTTTTTCCCCATGGTCCAACTTCAATGTCCAACTGGTTGTACCAATGGGAATTTTTCTTCCCTGTGGACCAATCAAATGGTTGAACGTTCGAAAATAGTATTTTCCATTTCCCCTTCGTACAACTACGTGCATAATTAAGTAAAACCACCATTTTATGCCATTATTCGGATTTGGGTGGGATATTTCTTGTTTCAAAATTCTTACCTGAAACTAAATGTAAGTGAATTCCATTTTGTATATTTTTACGACTTTTACGACATGTTTTCATTGTATTAAAAACAACATATTTTCTAGTATTCTGTGATTAGGAATATAGCATCTTGACAAATTACAATTGTCAAGAAGTTATAAAAAAACTAAGTTTTTATACATCATTTTTGGTATTTCGGAACACGACCTAATTTTTTACAAATTACAAACGGCTCGTACATCCTGCGCGCATGCATAGGCCCTGGTGCCGAACAGAGATAGCTGATTTTTGCACTCGCTTCAAATTGAATTTGCTTGCGGCCTTCGCCGGCCCCTTAAGAATCTCTACTCAAGATCATGAACAATAATCTTTATTTAGTTTTATTTATCATCATCAGCCGTTATACGTCCACTGTTAGACGAAGGCCTCATAGTATGTTATGGGGGGATTTCCCATAATCACCACGCTTGGCAGGCGGATTGGTGTTGAGTACTCAGGTGGATGATGCTGGCCATCACCTAGTTTAATCCCTTAGTCCATAGCATTATTTTTGGCTTTTACGACATTCACGGGAGGAGAGCGAGTCCTAGGTCGGACACACCACAGTATGGCCGGTATGTATGTGTACTGTAGGTAAATATGAGCTCGACATGATATTGTTATATCATTATCATCAGCTTGTAAAAGCCCACTGTTGGACATAGACCCCCCCCCCTAGAATGCCACGATGAACGGTCAACCACCTCTATCTACCGACCTGCAACCACAAACCGGACGAGGTAGACCCTCCACTCGATGGACTATATTCACATCAAATCAAAAGAATTTTATTCATTGAAATCACAAGGATCATTTTGAATCGACTTATAAACTACAATTACTTCTGTTCCAACGCGACCAAGCCTTGAAGAATCAGACAACAAACACGGCTTGGCTTACATAAATGGTCCGTTCTACCACTAGGTGAGAAGCGCCTGTGTGGTGCCTCGGAGCAAGGAGTAAATAAATAATGCTGGACATTTCACACAACATTATCTAGCCCCAAGCTAAGCAGAGCTTGTGTTATGGGTACTAGATAACTGATATACTTAATACAATACATTACATAGATAGATATCTTTTATTATATAATAAAATAAATAAAATGATACATAGAAAAATACCCAGACCAACCTTAACAAATATCTGCAGATCGTACAAATATTTGTTCCGAGGCCGAATCCGAGCAAGGAGTTGCTGATACATAGTAAATGAGAACTTAAAAACCTTAGGAAGGTAGTCAAAAGTAAATAAACATCAGCAAAAGTATGTAAGACAGCACACGGTGCGCTTGTTAAACTAATAGAAACATGTAAATAGGAAAGTAATATAGACATTATAAATATAATTGTTATATCGTAGGCTGGAAATTCTCAAGATTCACGCTCAGCCCATCGCGAAGCACGGCGAGATGGACTACGAGGCTGTGGTGAAGCTATCTGACACCTTCAACGGAGCTGATCTTCGCAACGTGTGCACTGAGGCAGGCCTGTTCGCCATCCGCGCAGAGAGGGAGTACATCATTCAGGTACAATACATGCATAACATAACACCCAACAGTCACATACACATAGTCCTGCCCCCCTATTCCCTAACTGAAAGTCACTCGGTGACTAACGTTTTGACAAATAAAATTACCATCAATTGACAATTCTTAATGATAATTTTGAGCAAAAATGATGGTCATTTTACTTGTCGAACGTGAGTCACCGAGTGACAGTAAGGCTACGTCCGCATAGGCAGGTGGCTTGCTTAGCGCCTAGAGCCTAGTGGCTTGCAGTTCGGCTACCTGCTAGGATTCACGGTGGCCGCACCGAAGGTGGTTTGCGTGGTGGGTCGCCAGGTGCTTCAGTCATTTGCTCGGTACGATTACGAGATGTCTCTCTCAAAAATAGCTCTACTGCTACTTACCGAAAATTCTTCTCTAAAATTTACCATTTCACGACCTTCTCCATCATGTTGGGTTCATGAATTAAATAAGGCACGATCAAGTCATGGAGAGTTTAATGTACTGTATAAACAATTGCGTACTCAATTGCAGAATTCCACAGTGGTTCTCTTTTGAAAACCGATGCAATTAATATTTCATCCATTTTTCACTCTAAAATGCCTCGCGCCTAGATACAAAAAACCAACACGTTTGTTTACTTCGATACTCGCTTAGCGACTAGCTAGGCGCTAAGCACGCAGTGCGGCTGGTCGCAGCTATTCTAGAATGTTTGTTTTGCTTAGCTACTCGCTAGGTGGCACGCTAGGCTCTAGGCGCTAAGCAAGCCACCTGCCTATGCGGACGTAACCTTAAGGAATAAGGGGGCCGATCCCACACTAGGGCTCTCTGTGTCGTGTGGTCGTGTGTCTGGATGTTGTGGTACCATGGAACTCCTGATGAGTTCCATGGTACCACAACATCCAGACCCGGAACAAATATTTGCAGATCATGCAAACATTTGTCCCGCAGTGGGAATCGAACCCGCACCTCTCGCATCACAGACGGCGGTTCGCCCACCGTGCCACGGAGGTCTTCAATAGTCACTTTGTACAGCAGCTTTTGTGCAGACTAATTGCGTAAAAAACCCAGCAGTCATTGTCTAAGGCTATTCCCGTAATTATTTGACATACACAATAATGTTATCTCAGTCATCTTGTAAATAATCATCAACCTTTCTGTCGCTCAGAAAGGCGTCTGTTAGAGCGAAAAAGATAACGTATGCATGCGAAGATTATAATAATGATAATTTTGAGCAATGGATGGTAATTTTCTTGACAAACTTTAGTCACAGAGTGACTTTCATTTAGGGAATAGGGGGGCACACTATAAATAAATGCTGGACATTTCACACACTATTATCTAGCCCAAGCATGTCAAACATGCGGCCCGCTGCGGCCCTTTACAACTTTAACTGCGGCCCGATTCAATTTTAAGAAAAAAGTATATTTTTCTGTAATTTTACTATGAATACATAAAAGTTCAGTTAGGGAATAGGGGGGTAGGACGCTAATCGTTTATTTAATCATTACTTAATTAAGTAATGATTAAATAAACGATTAGCGTCCTACCCCCACGCTACGCTAATCGTTTATTTAATCATTACTTAATTAAGTAATGATTAAATAAACGATTAGCGTCCTACCCCCCTATTCCCTAACTGAAAGTCACTCACTCACTAACGTCTGACAAGTAAAAATATGACCACCAATTGATCAAAATTATCATGAAAAATTGACAATTGTTAGTCATTTTACTTGTCAAATGTTAGTGACCGAGTGACTTTCAGTTAGGGAAGTAGTAGGTACTGCCCCCCTAGGCAGTAGTACTAATGTATATTATTTATGCAATGAGTTTGTTTTCTTTGTGGTTGGGTTTTGCGGCCCTCTGATTCTACGGTCTTTAAGCATTTTTGAGTTTGACATGCATGATCTAGCCCCAAGCTAAGCAGAGCTTATGTTATGGGTACTAGGTAACTGATATACTTAATACAATACATTACTTTCTTTTTTTTTATACATAGAAAAATACCCAGAACACCCTGGAAAATTATCTGCAGATCGTACATATATTTGTTCAGAGGCGGGAATCGAACCCGCAACTGCCTGCGTCGCAGGCGAACCTTCGCCCGCCGCGCCACAAAGGTCGTCAAAACTGCATGAATAATTTCATAATTAATTTTCTGTTCACAGGAGGATCTAATGAAGGCAGTACGCAAAGTAGCAGACAACAAGAAACTTGAGAGCAAGCTGGATTACAAGCCCGTCTAAACACATTTACTGCATTTTAATATTTACTAATGTTAGGCTTATTATATATATTAAATAATCTTTCCCGTAATTAAAAAACTTTTATTTATTGTATCACTACTTTTTTGTGTTATTTGTTGTATGACAAGAAACAACATTACATACGCAAACATACACTAAATAAATTCAAGAATAAACAATATTTTATATCACTTTCAAAACAACCTTAATTTATACTGTATATGTAATTAAATTTACTATTATTTCATTTTAGAAAAATTACGACTATACACAACGTACTTTACTATACGTAACTACTACGTACGTACGTTACGTGTACGTACTTTAGTACGTGGTGTATAGTCGTAATTTTTCTAAAATGATACCAAGCTACGATAACTTCAATTCTATTATTATTTCATTATTCATCATTTATTTTCATTTCATTTAAAAATTTGATTCTAAGGGCTTTCCTCAGGAATAGATAAAAAAATGCGTACAAAAATAACCATAATTTTTTTTTATACTACTTGGCAAGCAAACAAGCATACGGCCCACCTGATGGAAAGTAGTTACCGTAGCCTATGGACGCCTGCAACACCAACTTCTAAACTACAAAAAAATTACAGAAATACACGGTGATTCGGATACCAATGGATCTCTACCTCTGAACTACAGCTTGACACCATTTCCTGGGACACCCTGTATAAAGTAAATTGTCAAACCTACTTAATAAAATCAGGCAGCGTCCCATTCCGCCTACCCTTAGCAACATTCTCAAAATAACAAGTAAAATCCACATAAGCCTTAATTTTCCTATCCGGATCAAACGGCCTACCGCTTGGATCAATATCAGAGGTAGACTCTATAGACCTATTGGTGTCTACTATAGACTCGGTATTTGTTGACGAGTAATTCTCTGAATCTATTTCATTCAGTAAAGTATTTGATTTTGACTGAACAATCGGATTGAATCGCACAGATGCATTTTTGGTGATCGCTTGTGGATTTTCACTGACAATAGGTGCAAGGAAGTTAAAGTTCCTTATTAATAAAGACATGTGGGTATTAGGTCTGGGTGACAAGTTGTTTTTAAAGCAATATGAAACAAACTCGTCTTCAATCTCCTCAAGAACGGATTGGCTGACTTGTCTGAACTCTGTCTGTTTCCGGAAGTTCTCTACTATTATTTGGGACAGTTGTTTGTTTGTTTGTTCGCTGCTGCCCTTCGCTTCTTGGATACGTTTGTAGACGCCGGAGCTTACTAGTATAAGGAATCTGGAATAAACAAATTATGAGTAAGTATTACAATGAAATAAAGGTTGGTTCCCGTTACGTCCGCTCACCGCGTAGCGAATTGATTGTTATGTTATGTTATATTTTATAGTATTTTTGGTCAGTTTGAAGATGGAGCCCATACATAGACATAGTTTCGGCCCGTTTCACAAAAATTTTAAAAAAAAATTTTGGAAAACGAACTGTGGACATGAAGACATAACGAGACATAATATCTCGTCTCAAGACTATGTACGACATAATGCCGCGACAAAATTTTGTCGCGGTGCGCATGTTAGCCCTACAGGACTATGTATTTGATTGTTGGGTGTTATGTTATTTACCAGATTTTTCTCAGAAGGCTTCAGTGACATTACTTACCTGCAACTGTCATCCAACTGTATGGGTCCATGGATCTCCGGCGCGGCCACAACAGGCTCGGCGGACGCGGCCGACAGTGTGGGGAATGCTTTATACAGGCCTTTGACTAGGTAGTTGCCGAGACAACGCGTGGCGGTTTGATTCCCGAGGTATTGGGCTGTGGAAGTTATTTAGCCAACTTCAAAAAAGCAGAGGAGCTTATCAATTCTGTATGCACACTGATTACGCCCTTATGCCCTATGCTGTGATGATGCTTGACTAGACATAGGTGTGCTGTAATGATGGTTCTATAGACATGTGCGCTGTGATGATGGTTCTATAGACACAGGTGTTCTGTGATGATGGTTCTATAGACACAGGTGGTCTGTGATGATGGTTCTATAGACATAGGTGTGCGATGGTGGTTCTGTAGACATAGGTGTACTGCGATGATCGTTCTATATACATTAGTGTGCTGTGATGACGGTTCTATTGACATATATATGCTGTGATGATGGTTTTATAGAGATAGGTATGATGATGGTTCTATAGACAGGTGTGTTTTGATGATCCTTTACACACAGATGTGCTGTGGTGATCGTTCTATAGAATGCTTTTTAGCATTAAGTTCGCCTTTGTACTTTTTTATGTGCGATAAAGAAATTCCTATCTATCATCAATCTATAGACATAGGTGTGCTGTAATGATGGTTCTATAGACATGTGCGCTGTGATGATGGTTCTATAGACACAGGTGTTCTGTGATGATGGTTCTATAGACACAGGTGTGCTGTGATGATGGTTCATTGACATAAGGCTCACCATTCCGTAGCTTATTGACATCCAGTCCTAACTGGGACAGCCTTAGCAGTTCATCTTCGTTGTGCAGACTGTGGTCCACAGTCAGTTGTACTACTCTTAGCACTGAGTTGTCATCTGTTCGACACAGGAGCGCTCTGAATAAACCGATAAATTCTTATTACTTACAACACTTTTTATCACCGGTTCTTTCCTGGTCCCTGGTGGCCTTCAAAAGGGCCAGGTGACCAATGGTGAAAAAACCAGTGTGGTGAGTGGGTTCATTGTAACTCGTGTAGAGACTTCTTTCATGCACATGTCACAGGTTACCTCGTGATGTTTCTCTTCACCGTTTGAGAGCACATAATATTCGCACATATAATAAATGCTGGACATTTCACACTTATCTAGCCCAAAGCTAAGCAGAGCTTGTGTTATGGGTACTAGATAACTGATACACTTAATACAATACATTACTTTCATTGATATTTTTTATTATACATAGAAAATACCCAGAACACCCTGAACAAATATCTGCATATTGTACAAATATTTGTTCCGAGGCGGGAATCGAACCCGCAACCTCCATATATTTACTAACGACTAATGATCCACTGATGTGGTGGTTTCGGCGTGGCGTGTCCGGCCTGAGAATAGACCCCACCTCCTCCCGTGGATGTAGTAGGCCTTGCTAAGAGATTACTCCAGGGGATGGGCAGCAGCATCCACCAGAGTACTTAACACCAAACTGCGATCACCAATCCATCTGCCAAGCGTGGTGATTATGGCAAATCCCCTCATTGCATTCTGTGGGGGTTTTCGTCCAGCAGTGGATGTCTAAAGGCTGTTGAAGAATTCGCTCGTAGAACCAACAACTGCTGGAGAATAAAGGTTAGGTAGGTAGGCCCCCTAGGTCATAGTATGCAATGCAGGGATTTGCCATAGTCAACATGCATAGCAGGCATGCACAATACACCCCACAGCGGGACGTCAGTGCAGGTCATAACACCCCCACTTAGAATTGGATGCATGGCAGGCGGATTGGTGATTGCAGTATTGATGTTGAGTACTCAGGTTGATGCTGCTGCCCATCCCCTGGTGTAATCCCTTAGTCGCCTTTTACAACATCCACGAGAGGAGACGGAGACGGAGGCTTTCTATGGTCCAGCAGTGAACTTACACAGGCTGATGAATTGTGCCACGTACCTTGGCTCTCCGACATTGGCCACAAATAGTTTGTCATTGTAAACCAGTGCGAGCACCACCGTGGCGCCTCCGGACAGGTGCCGGTCGATTTCCTTCAGCCGGGTCAGAATATCGCTGTTTGATTTCTGTAATTATGTGTTGTTAGTAGTAGAACTTCTTGTGAAAGAGTTCGTCCGGGGAAGTACTACCACCGTACCTATTTCTGCCGCCAAGCAGTAGTGTTCGCATTGCTGTGTTTCGGTTTAAAGGGTACGGGTGCCGGTGAAATTACAGGCACATGAGACTTTTCATCTTTATGTCTCAGGGTCGGCAGCGCGCGTGTGATGCCTCTGGTGTTACAGGCGTTCATAGGCTACGGTTACTGCTTTCCATCTGGTAGGCCGTAAGCTTGTCTGCTTGCCTAGTAGCATTAAAAAAAATGGGAACTTTTCTGAAAGCTGAAAGAAAATAGTTCTAAATCCATGCATAGATGGCGCAGTCCAGATATGGTTGTCTAATTTTTTGTTGTTATTTTTGAAGCCGGACCCAGTAGACTGGTCTATAGAAGACTTGAAAGACGAGCTTCGGAATCGCAACTCGAAACTTGGAGGAAAAAAAGAGAAAACAAAGAGAATTTGTTCTCTATGGTGCTTTTGCAAAATCTTCAGAAGACACAACCATGTCGAGTCACCGCCATCTACCGGAATTTTAAGAACTATTTTTTATTGCCTCCCTGAAAACTTCCCATTATCTATATAACTATGATCATTTAACTTTTGAAACTATCATGGTTATTAACATAATTATCACTAGAAACGGGATACATGATTTTTGAGTTTTGTTGATTCCCGATATTTCGAGATAGAGAAAAGTGTGACAATGAAACTGATGGTAGGGGTGTTCGTAATAAAAGAGTGAGAAAGAGGGTAGATCGTTACGGCTACCTATAACAATAAAAATCTACTCGCAAAGACTTCAGTTTACCCGTGATCATGGCGCATGAAACTGTGCCGAAATATCGGGAATCAACAAAACTCAAAAATCATGGTAATTATGAAAAAAGATAATTATGATCATTTATTCTCTGGACTGGAATTAATGTTGAAACTCATTTTTATACTCAGTACAGGCTATAGAGAGAGCTATGCTCGGAGTTTTAATGCGAGAAAGGATTCCATGAGGTCAGTAGAAGACCCAATATCACCGACTACACATAGAATTAGCAAATTGAAGTGGCAATGGGCAGGCCGAATACTGATGGGGTGTAAAAGTGCAAATATTCAAAACAAATGTGTTACTTATCTTTTATCTTTAAAAAACATGCAATAACTTCGTCAACATTATCACCGGCTATTTATAATTTTAAAAAAACTAATTTTTATCAGGGTTAAGGGCTGCAGTACACCGGCTGCGTATGCGCAGACGTCGTTGTACCATGACGTTGTAATGTATGGAACTCAATGAGACATGGCACACCGCTTGCGTGACGTGCAAGCAAGCGTGTACTCACAAAGTGACGCGCGGGTCTACGTTTACGTGCTGCATACGCATCGGGTGTGAATTGGCCTTAATATAGTATGTACCTGTGTCTCAGTCAGAGTTTGGAGCTGGTATTGCAAACTCGTCCTCTCTGCTATCATTCCATCATAGTTCTCAATGTAGGCTTTCTCCACTGACACAAATGCATTCCTGAAACATGTGAAAATTCTTTGTGTAGAGTGAGTGCGTTCAATTTAAACCACACAAACACTTCACTACGTCAAAATATCATCATCATCATCAGCCTGTAGAAGTCCACTGCCGGACATAGGTCTCACCCTTAGAATGCCACGACGAACGGTCTTGAGCCGCCTTCATCCACCGACTTCCTGCAACGATTATAATGTCTGTAGTCCATCGACTGGAGGGCCTTCCTCTACCGCGTCGTCCGGTTTGTGGTCGCCACTCGAGAACCTTTATTCCCCATCAGTTGTCAGTTCTTCGAGCTATATGACCTACCCATTGCCAATTCAACTTGCTAATTCAGAGAGCTGTCTTTTTTTTTTTTATTTAGTTAAACAAACAATAACTTTTCATTTAAAAAACCGACTTCCGCCATTGTATTCGACTAAATATTTGAATGAAAAAAAAATTATGAAAGAACCATAGTGGTGAAAGGATTATGATACTTTTTGAATGCAAATGCTTGGTTTGTTGATGAAAATATCAAAATCGCCATATGTATGCCTACAATATTGGAGTTCCCTCAATTCCTCATGGATCCCATCATCAGAACTGGATTTTGAAAAAAATGGAACCAATCTGGAAGTATATCTATTCAAATAAAAAAAGAATTTTCCAAATCGGTTCATAAACGCAGGAGATATGCGGGACAAACATTAAAAAAAAAAATACAACCGAATTGGTTCCTCCTCCTTTTTTGGGAAGTCGTTTAAAAACAGAGCTTTGTCGCTGTGCAACCACATCGCCCAATCGGGAAAAAAATAACAAATCATAATAAACATCAACAAATCAAAAACTTAATCCTTACTAAACATTTAACTACTAGATTGTATAGTTGTTGGGCTTCGTCAGATAAAGGATTAGCCAACATACTATTACATAAACCAACATCAAAGATTTTTGAATGACCAAAGATAGTCCATCTTTCATTAGCATTCCGCACACATTCCATCAATACATGTTGAACATCTATAGATCCACAGACTTCACAACTTGGCGATGTCATTTTCCTCATTAAGTATGCAAATTTGTTAGATGGAATGTGTCCGGAGCGCAGCCTGAGAGCAGTCACTAATACCTTTCCGCTTATACAATTAACCACTGGAGGGCTAAGTCAAGTATAATATTCCTTATTTAGTATCTACAAGGACCATTTTCAAAAGGTCTAGCTTGTGTGCCAAGTAAAGGTGGTAGAGGGGCTTTCAGTTTTAGATTAAACAAACCCTACCCTAATTATATTTCCAAATAATAAGATAACTTTTTTTTTATAGTAGGTACTAGGCAACCAAACAAGCATACGGCCCACCTGATGGAAAGTAGTTACCGTAGCCTATAGACGCCTGCAATACCTGAGACATAACACGCACGCTGCCGACCCTGAGACATAAAGATGAAAAGTCTCATGTGCTTGTAATTTCACCGGCACCCGTACCTCTCAAACCAGACACAGCAATGCAAGCACGACTGCTTGGCGGCAGAAATAGGAATGTTGGTAGTACTTCATCGGAATAACTGTTTCACAAGAAGTTCTACTACTAACATCAGATCTGCACTGACATCCCAAATTGGGGTGTATAAGGCATTGTCCCCCAGCTAAACATATCCCCCTGCTGTAATAAGACGATTCAGAATTATCCTTGTGATTTCATTGCATATTTTTTTTTATTTGGTTTTATTTGGTTTCATAACCGTCATCATTTGGTAGGTATCATGCATATAAATTATGCATGGCATATTTACCTTAGCTTATCCCGTATCTCCTCATCAGTGTTGGTTGATGGTTGAGTGAATAGGATCTCAACTGCCATCCGCTGCATAATAAACCGGGCTGCGTCCAGACCATTGTGCGGCTCAAACACTCCATAAAGGCATCTACAAGAATGATTTGATCAAATAAGTATGAAAACAAGTAGAACTGTTTGATCTTTAGGAGCTATTCGAAAGTCAGACCAGCTATGTGGTACCAGAGTAACTATAAATGATCATTTGGACAGCCTTAACACTTTTAAATTAATTCCATAGTTGAGTTCCTCGTGGCCATTTGCTAGTGCGATTCGTGGCGCCTGCAGAGTAAATAAAAAAGAGCTGATTTAGGTACATTGATCCAGTATCTCTATACAGCGATGCTGGATCAGCCTTGGAACTGAACCGACACCGTTAAGATTAGTCCAGTTCTTTTCATGTTTCACTGAACTCTAGCTCAGGATAGATATATAGGTATCAATGTAAATTAGACTTTAGAGTAAATTGAATTGCAAGTGAATGAAACTTGGATGGAAACTACTTACAAATTATCCTCGGTCTGACAATAAAAACATAGATAATCGTCAGTGGCGTTCGTAGTGCCACCAAGTCGGGAGAAATACGACGCTACAACGGTGTTTCGGCATTTGGGCAGGTCGTCAGTCCACGGCCTGGCAATCATTGTACTTATTGTATTTCTAATGTATTATATTCGATTCGAACTGGCGACGAACGAAACTCTGAAAAGTCTGAAAGTCCAAAAATAAACAAACCCCCCTCCTCCTTACCGTACTACCAGAACAGAAAATACCTGTTTTTTTTCCCCAACAATACTGAAAAATTTCGTTCGGAAATTACAGAAATATATACAATACCTTGGACGAATTATCATTCGTCCAAGTACAATACGATACAATGCGACATTTTGATAAAACTGCAATAGGGATTTTCGTTCAAAAACCGCATTTTTCGATAACGTAACGTGAACGTTGATAGCCGTCCATCATGCAATGTTACTCCTTCAGCAGCAGTAATGCTCTAACTTAGAGCATTTTTGCTCTAGGTTCGGTCTGCCCCCCTATTCTTCTTCTTCTCGTGATCAGAAAGGACAGAAATATTCAATTTTGATAGTCAGAGCTAATCACGCGATATTTTGCGTGATCTGCCCAAAGAAAATAAATCTGCCCCCCTATTCCCTAACTGAAAGTCACTCGGTGACTAACGTTGTAGCCTGAAATAAATGACTATTATTATTATTATTATTTAGTAACCGAGTGATTATTAAATCAATGAAATGGTTGAAAAAAAAATTACGGGCCGAATCTCCCTCTAAAAACTGACCATTCCTATCCGCACTCTACTATATCTAAGACACTAGCATGAAACGGACAAGCCACAAAAGCCAATCACGAAGTCATTTTCAGTTAGGGAATAGATCACGTAAAATATCCAAAATTTAATATTTCTGTCCTTTCTGATCACGCACGAAACTGATTTCATGTTAGGCTATGTATTTATGTTTATCTATCTATAAGCAAAATATGCATTAGCTTGATCGTCAAATCGCGCATGGTTTATCTCGAATGAAATATCTGCCTGCCCCCCTATTCCCTATCTTGAAAGTCACTCAGTGACCAACATTTGACAAGTAAAATGACTAATAATAATTTAAACTGATAATTTTGAGCAATTGATAGTCATTCTACTTGTCAAACGTTGGTTACCGAGTGACTTTCAGTTAGGAAATAGGGGGGCTGATGTAGGTACCTACAGACAGACAGACAGACGTTGTCTTTTAGAAATATTGAGGAGAGAAATCGTGGGTTGGTGTTTCACAATTCACATCACAAAATCGAAAGCAGTCACCAACCATCTGAATTATTCTATGGATAGTGGACACCTTATCAGTAGGTAGTTGGTCTAACCGCAGTTTCCTTTCCCATCATTAATCAATTCTATAATTGAATCTTTTGTTTCTGACTGTACCTACCTACCTAGTTACCATTACCAGAAGGTAGGTACATTACCACCAAAAACACTACCATCTACCTAGATTGAAAAAATAAAGATCTAAGCATCACATCAATCATAAAGACGTACCTAGGTAGTTCTCTAATGGTGGTACTTCACTGGTGTATATTGCCAAATGTTTGTGTTATTTTGCCAAGGTAAAATCAACCATGAATCTATAAACACATAATTTTGTATTCCTTGGCAAAATAACGCAAACATTTGCGATTATACACGAAGTGAAGTGCCACCATTACCTACGTCTAACCCCTAGGTCATAGAGTACAGTAATCCCTAGGTACCTAGGTATAGTTAAGTGTAAAGTCAACAATATTGTGGTAAGTATAAATAGCTCGATGGTATCCATCAAGTTATATACATTTACTACATGCTACTTATAACGATGTGAGTTGTGTTGCTAAAAATGACCTTGATAGGAACCAAAAAGGCAAAGTTCATTCTGGCTGCCAGACTAGGTAGATACCTGCCTACCTTTTATAGATACGTCGTGAGAGGCCTAATTTTTTATGCAATAAAAATGCATACACGACCTTAAAAAATTCTCTCCATGTAGGTGTAGGTACTAAGATGAGTGTACCTACCTGCCTACATTTATTTATTTAGTGTCATCCTTGGACACAGAATAAATATTAGTACAACTTGGATGTAGGTAATAATATAATATGTAGGTACCTACTAAATTTTAACTTTTTGCTGATGGTCTTGGCCTAAGCTGAGACAAACCTTAGGCCTCCAACTCCTCCCGTGGATGTCGTAAGGAGACTAAGTTACTACACCTGGGGAAGGGCAGCAGCAGCCATCAGAATAAGTACTTACAGCAATAGGTACTGCCTGCCAAGCGTGGTGATTATGGCAATCCCCCTATTCCATGGAGGCGTCGTCTAGCAATGGGCATCAACTAGCTGATGAAGATTCGGAGAAAATACCTAGTTAGGCTGCCTATTTTCTCCGAATCTGATGAATCTACTGGACAGAAAAAACTCAAGAATATTGAAGATTATTTCTTATAAAAGGTAAATAAAATACAATTTTTGTCGACCAAAGTTTATTTTAGATGTCATACAAAACTTTTAATCATTTACATTTTTGCAATTTTTATGTTTTTATTATACAATGTTACATAGCTCTGATATAACCTAAAGAGCTACCTGTGACTAATTTTCCATTTTTTTACTTTTACAATGAGATAGCATATATTTCACCGGACATGAATTAACAATTTTAAAATACTAGTATTATAAAATATTTTAAAAGGTTCACACCTTACTATACATAATTAATTCCTATTATTTTGTGTGTACTGTCAAAAATAATGTTTTCGCAAATAGATTTTCTCTGCAATCGTACCGATAAAGCTAAATTTCGACAATAGGTTAGTTAACACTTATCCAAGGTCCTATAAATACGAGAAACAACATATTTATATCCCATTATGCAGATAGTATAAGTATTAGTGCATGGCAGACGAGACGAGCACATTGTAGAAAATTAGGATGGCTAATTGATGAATTCCTAAAGTCACGAGTCACAATAAAAAAAACCAAACCTATGTCCCTGTCAGTGCCGCCACCATCACACAGTTTTATAATAAATGCAAAAAGATTATATTCAAAATACATTTATTAGGAACACAACAAAATACTCAGTTTGAGACACACCGTGACTTTAGAAATCCTATTGTTCACTGTTGGGTGAGCAAAATTAAAAACTAGACTTGCGAGTTACTTAGTCGGTTTTTTTGTCTGCTTTGGTTTCAGGTTCAGGTTTTTTCTCTGCCTCCTTCTCCTCGGTCTTGACTTCCTTAGCCTCCTGCTTGGAGGCCTCGTCGAAATTACCGACTAGGTTAGGTACTTCGTCGTCTTCGTCTAATGGTTTTGGAGCAGCGACGCTCGACGCCAGCCTCTTCAGCTGGTTCAGACCCTCAGGCCCCAATTGGCTCAGGATACCCGGAAGCATCTCCGCGATCTGTTTGTTCTCACCATGACCTGTGATCGCAAATGTGTTCGCCGCGAGCGATGCTTGTGCTTTCGGATTGTTGAAATGTATCACTGTGCCGTCGTCCTTGATCATGTTCACCTCTTCGATGCCAGGGATTGTGTTCACTGACAACTTTTTGAGGGAAGACTGGAGTTTCTTGTCATCTGTGGCGGCGGTAACGTGAACAACCTTCTTCTTGCGCCTTGGAGTTCCCTTACCGCCAATGCGGACTTGAGACTGTAGTTTTTTTAGCTTCTCGGTGTTCATTCTGATGATGAATACGCGTCACCTGTCGACGGAAACACGGCGCACTTTTTAGTAAAGTTATAGAGAGTTATTTCGTCGCGATCACACGAATTCCATGTAACTTGATCGTACGCACGTGTTTTGGACACCGGTTAGTTACAAAGGGAAAATGGTGGATTTCGCGACAAGATTTGTTCTGTCTAATTTTTTTATTTTTAGCATTTGGCAACTCCAAGCAGTATCGCGTTTCGGTTTACGTATTACGTTTGACACAAATCGAAGGAATGAAAAATTATAATTAATGAAATCTACATGCTTAAATTAATTTTTGGCTCTAAATTTTTTTTTATTATATTAAATATCACAAAAAGAAAAAGGTTTTCCCATTTACCTAATTTAGGACACCGATCATTGAGACAGCGAAATGGAATGTCATAATGCTGCCAGTATTTGTAAATTTTTGGAAGCGACTTTAGTGACATCTATGAATTAATAACTTTACCAGTTTCACAGCGAGCTTGACTTGTGTTTGCATCGTGTGCTCATAGATGACGCTTTGAAAGTTTGGATATTTTTCCCGACATAATACAATATTTTCAAATCAAGCACCTTATTTCGTTTCTCAAACAGGTGGCGCTACAAAAGTTTGAATCATTCCTCAACTCCGTTTGATTATCACAGATGGCGTCACTAGTATCAAAATGAATCAAATTAATCATCAGCCTGTAGAAGTCCACAGCTGGACATAAGCTTTCTCCTAAAATAACGAACGGTCTTGAGCCGCCTCCATTCATCAAGTGAATAACCTAGGTAAACTAGCACCAACCTACATTACATGTAATGAAGGTTGCGAACGCATGCTCTACTTTCGGAACGCATAACCCAGTCGATCCAAGTCGTCACCGGATGGCAGAGAGTGCTGGTGGCATTGCCACGCTCCATGGCAATGCTTATTTGCTGGCCGAAATAAAAGCCAGCGTTTCGGTCTTGTCATCACAAAAAAAAATTGTATATACTTTTGGATAAAACGATATTAATAAGCTCTATAGTGGCATTAACTGAATCATTCTGAAGACAAAACGCCGGATGTCCAGCAGTGGATTTCTACAGGCTGATAATGATGATGATGAGATACTGATTACTTATAAGTAATGTTATTTCATAATTATTTTGAGGTAAATAAACCCATATTCAATTTAAAAAAAAGAAGTTTTGACAATTAATTAAGTGTAGGTACCTACCTACCTACTTATACTAAATCCTTGAACATACAAAACTTATTTCAAAATCCATAGCAATTCCTACTAAATACGAGTTTGTACCTACATAGCTATTTACTTTTTTGATTTTAACTATTTCTATAGGTATACATTGGTAGGTAAGTATACCTAAATTGTTTAGGTACGTATGCATTTTCCACACACGATGTTTTTTGTTATTGGAAATACTTTATACCTAGAATGAATTTCAACTACAGATGACGCCGTCATTATCCCGTCATGACTCCCGTTAGGGGGTAGGTATATACCAACGGAACCATTATTAGGATCATCGGGCATTGTTTTACAAGTAAAGTTATACTGTGACTCAGGTGTATCTGTCAGTCACAGTAAATTATTTCTGAATCTACTGGACCAAAAAAGTTGAAATTTGGTAGGTACCTACCTAACTAAATATGTAGACTATGATGATGTATGTAAATAAACTAATTCTGAGTTCGGGGATAAAAGAAAATAAAAAATAAAAATTTGAGTAAATGAAATAGCTCGTTACAAGAAAAAAAAAAACTAAAATTCTTACCCCCTTATTCATAATAATTTTTAAACCTATTTTAGTGAAAAATATGTTTAGTCTTGTTTTGACGTATGACATTTTACATTAGAGAAGAAGACAAAAGCTATTTTAACTAAAATTGGTTTTAAAAATGATTATGACTAAGGCCCTTAGTGTATGGTAAGTATTAAAAAAATGCGATAATTTTCCATTCCCACCCCGAAACTCAGAATATACCAACAGAGCCAAATTTTTTAAAAATATTATGCAATAGGCCTAACTCATAGCCAAGGTACAGGAAAACCTAATTGAAAATCCTGAGTCGTTTCATTCCTATACGGAAAATAATAAATACTTACTCGTAATGTGAAAATGCGTAGGTATAAAATTGTGTTGATTGACTATAACTTTTCATTTAAAAAACCGACTTCCGCCATAGTGTTTGACAAAATATTTGGATGAAAAAAAAATGATGAAAGAACCATAGTGGTGAAAGGATTATTATACTTTTTGAATGCAAATGCTTGGTTTGTTGCTAAAAATATCAAAATCGCCATATGTATGCCTACAATATTTGAGGAGTTCCCCCAATTCCTTATGGATCCCATCATCAGAACTGGATTTTGAAAAAAATGGGACCAATCTGGAAGTATATCTATACAAATAAAAAAAGAATTTTCCAAATCGGTTCATAAAGGCCGGAGATATGCGGAAACAAACATAAAAAAAAAAAAAAAAAAAAAACAACCGAATTGAGAACCTCCTCCTTTTTTGGGAAGTCAGTTAAAAAGGTAATTGGTCTAGGTTACTATTATTAGCCTACTTGTACCTACGGATCCCTTTCCACGTGAGTCCGACTTGCACTTGACCGGTTTTTGTAGATAGATTCAGTTGGAAGCATTCAGCGTTAATAAGTATTCCGTGTTCAGACTTTACTTTTTCCACCGTTAAATTAGTACCGGTAGTATAAGATAGAGATAGAGATCTCCCCCAAGATACCTTAGAGCTTGTCCAGGGTGGTTATTCTCTATGACCTAAGAGATTCCTTGTCAATAACGTGTGACGTCACCCATGCTATTTAGCGATGATTCCACGCAGATATCGTAACGAGCCCGCGTTATGTTACGTTTGGTCATAGCGAATAAGGGGGCTGATGAGGCGATTTACGCGCGACTGCATGTGGACGGAATGTATGAAGCTCTAGTATTTCACAAACGCGCGAGTCGAATCGCGCGTAAAACGCCTCATGGCCCCTTATTCGCTATGACCAAACGTAACATAACGCGGGCTCGTTATGATATCTGCGTGGAATCATCGATAAATCGTATACTGTATGCCAATGTCAGATGTCATAAACGCGACGAGGCAGTTACGAATTATCAAAATAACGTGTTTAGGAACGACGTTTGCGTTTAGACTTTAGAACACGTTATGACGTCACACGTTATTGGCAAGGAATCTCTTAGGTCATCGCCAAGGTGGAGCACGTGATCCTGGATTGTGCGGCCCCAAAAGAGACCAGGGCCAAGACGGTTTTGCAGGAGCTACTTCTATCCTGCTCTCCAGCATCGACGCCTTCGGACACACTTCAACGGTGTTGCCACCAACCCAAAGTCCTGCTCCGTTACTTTAAGGAGCTGGGCTGGCTGGGGTAGGGTTAGCACAGGGGGACAATGCACAATACACCCCACAGCGGGACGTCAGTGCAGGTCTTAACACCCCCACTTAGAATTAGAATTAGAATTAGATTAGG
The DNA here is from genome assembly GCA_951392215.1 of Epirrita christyi. NCBI lineage: Eukaryota > Metazoa > Arthropoda > Insecta > Lepidoptera > Geometridae > Epirrita > Epirrita christyi. The sequence goes on along the minus strand of OX595855.1, from coordinate 11,294,238 downwards.
TCATCGCCATGCCCTAAGAGACCCAGGGCCTAGCCAAACGGCATTCGCTTCGAAGCGATTCCATTTCTACAGTCGTAATTCAATACAAAAGACCACGTGACCTATCGATAGCTAACGTCAATCCCATACATTTTGGACTTTTCTACTGGCGTCATCGCTATTAGAATGTTACTTTGTCTACGGCCTCTGGGCCCTTATCGCCATAAGGGCCCAGGACAAGCTCTTACTTTTGACTTCTGCCATCTTCTGCGCAATAACAGTCAGCGCTAGAGTTTCGTGCCGCTACTTGTATAGCTATAGGCAGCTACTTAAGACACTAGGTCTAAAAATAGGTCACCTCATTTTATCTGTTTATCATATAGCAACTAAAATAAACACTCAACATCTCGTAACCAGCTTTATTGCAGCTATAAATATTTATCTGCATTTTACTAATGGACTCCAACATGGCGTCGAATAAAGCTGTCATCGGCGATCGATTCGCGCCATTTTGATTTGACGGATGGTAATTTGTGAACGCATTTGTTTTACGCTGAATGTGCGCTAAAGAGGTTGTGTTGACAGATGTACAGGTGCGTTCAAAAGTGCTACCTCCAATTATCATCTATTTGATTTTCTGTTAATTCTGTACTGTTTACTGTGAATTCATGAGCATTGTCAGCAGTGTCCAAGAAAAAGACATGACTGCTTTTGTTTTGTTTGCCTTGTTTTTGTGCAGTTTGCTATAAAGATAATTAAATATACCCTTATTTAAAACTTAGTTTCACTTACTAACCCTACCCTGCTATCGAATTGGGAACAGGGTAAATACCTACCCGCTAGCCTGTTCTCAATTCGATTTTTTCTTTAGCTCGTAGACAATTCAATTACTACGCACCACGATTGTATACAAAGATAAGTTCAAAATGTAATAAATGTAAAGAATTACCAATCACCAATTAAAAGGCATAATTAACACAATGGTTAAGTTCATTTGATTATAAGTATACCTACCAGTATCGAGGACCTTCTTAAGTAGGACTCTATTTAATGGTAACCGTCTCATACGCACCTATCCCAAAACACAATTAATTAAAATATAATTTACTTAGTTACACACCCACACCCTTTAAAATACCTACACTCTTTCACACCCCCACACAATCTGTCACACTTTCGCATTCACCCCCCCCTCTCACACACTCACACAATACACTATACATTAGAGTTATTTCTTAATGTAGGTAAGTTTTTTAAATGTTTTTCAAAAAAATTCAATGTTATCATTTTGTTTATTATGACGACTGTAATATAACTATAGTCATGTCATTTGGGAGAGAACTATTTCCTGGGCCACAGCTTACGCTATTTCCGGCCACATTTTATTTTAATCATCATGTTGTAAATAAATAAATAAATAAATAAATGTTATGGTCAATAAAATTATTATTATTATTACTTGATGGTATAGGTATGGTGGTAGTACTTCTCCAAACGAATTCTTTCACAAAAAAGCTCTACTGCTAGCAAAACATAACTTACCTACCTAACCTACCCAATTGAAAATTTGATTAAACACTTCTTCGCACAACAGTCCCACTCTGACTAATAAACTAGGTAATGCACTTAATTTTGGTATCCGTTACGCGTTTACCGCCTTTTTATAATCATATTTCTGCGTACCCTGATTTGTTGTTTAGCCATAAAGTAAAAGCTCTCCGAGTATCATACTTGAGTAATGAATTGATGAATAGTTATCGTAAACAACATAAAACAACATTGGCTTTTGACCGCGATTTCGGTTGAATTTTAGTAGATAATTTAATAGTGTGGGTCGATAGTTTTAAGAACTTTGTTTAATACTTATTGTTGGTATAGGTATGCCCCAATGGGCAGGTTGTTTGAGCTTTGTTTAAAAACCTACTATCTTATGTTTAAACGGTTTACAATAAAAACCTAAAAATTCTGATTCAGTCTTGAAACTTTCAGCGCTTCACTCTCTTCAACTGACTGTTCTTTTTGATGTTTTGGCTAAATGAATTGAAACAGCAAGAAAACAAAACAAAAATAAAAGATTGTCAGATGTTTGGGATGAATGAAACAGCATTCTTGTCGCCTATCGAAATAAAAAAAATAAAACTCTGAAAATAGAACTAACAAAAAATCAAGCATGCAACATAACAATCGTCGATTCTTTTTTCGAATTTGTTTCCCTCCAATTTATCAGGATGGTTTTGGGTGCGTTCTGTCATTTAAACAATTATTTTGCTACGTTATCATGCTGTCAACAATAAGAAAAAAATCCCGGAACGGCTTTTACACGAATAGATTTACTAAAAACGATTTTTGAATAAATTATTTAGTTAACACATTTGCTAAACAAGAAAATGTCGTTTTATTTTTATCTTCGTAGTTTAAGCTGATAATTTTATATGTTGTTTATTCCCAAAATCTAGTCATTATTCTGAGCCCAAAATAGTTAAGTAAATCAACTTTTTGCGTGGATTAGCTTGGAACACAGTTTGAGCACGCACCAAATCGTATGGCAACAGAAAGTATTCATTAGTTATCCAAACAGGTTGGATTATGTGGATTATACTGTGAACGCGACCACCCATTCGCACAAATTTGAACGACAGTTGTCAATTTAGAGCGCAGAAAATATGCTTTGGTTTTATATTGTTTAATTTCGTTTTAGATTGCAGAAACCAAAGATATAGCAAAAATTACAAGATTTAACAAAATTACAAGTACTTAACAGAAACCCGGGGTTTTTTTTTTTTTAGTACTCAGATAGATGCTGCAGCCCATCCCCTAATCTCTTGTTAAAGATTTTACTGCATCCACGGGAGGAGGAGCGGTCTATTCTTTTTTTTTTTTATTTTTTTTTTATTCTTAGGCCTGACACCACGGCATAAGTAATCAATTCCGTAAGTAGTTATAAATACTTATTCTAACGATACAACCAAAGAATGGAAATACCATTTATAAGTTTCCGCGTATTGCATTTAAGGTCGCTTGCTTGTTGCGAAACAAAAAACTAAGAAATAAAAAGAAAATCCGTCATATAAGCGGCTTATCCCACAGCTGGGACTACAGCATACTCTCGACATAAGTGAACATGGTCTCAACCAAACATGGGACAACAGCCCAATCTCATCCCGCCCCATTTAGCTATTTTAAAAGCAAAAAAAAGCTCTAAAAGTGTTTTTGTGCCATTAATTTCAATCTAGTCAAGCTGTACGACAAATTAGTTCTGTGAATGAATGTGTTCTTTGTGTGAAGTAAAAGATTGGTTATTGGAATTCGGAACTATTTAGACTTACAGACGTGGGTCATAAGCTCAACAACAACAATTATCATCATCAGCCAGTAGACATCCAATGGCTGGATGAGGCCTCTCTCATAGCATGCATAGCGAACGAACCCATGCGGTATTTTCTACTAAATAGTTTTTGAACAGAATCGCTATAAAAGCTCATGGTAAGGAAGGCCTCTGATCACATAATAGGATACCTTTGTGTCGCAGATATCAAGGGACACCAAACTCATACTCATCTATTAAAACCATAGGAACCTTGGTCACTTCATACACTATAGTTTGAATATGATAACTACGAGTACCATGGTACCACAACACCCAGAACACATTTTATTAAAGAAATATAAAACATCTTCGCATCTCTTAGGATCCGAGCGAGCGGGTACGCGGGTAGTTGCTAGTTTCTAAATAAAACGATCTTCCCAATACTTCTTTACCTTCCTTACATAGCTCAAAGTCCATAAAATCTTTTCATGAGAAGGGACAAATCCCATCTTATCCTTTTCACAAAATCCCATATTTTTAGTTAAGGTTCCTGAAGTAATGGCTCCCGGCGGATCGATTCGCAAACGACGAAAGATTTTGCTAAAATAAATAAACGGCACGGCCCTTGTACTTACTTTCGCTAATAACAATCAAACGTACCTACGACAATAGTTTATTTTAAATTTAAAAAAACGATTACCACTGTTTTTCGACACTTTTGCTGACGCTTAAAGACTGAGTTCAGAAGATTCCAACCAAGAAAAAGAAAAAAAGAAGGAGAAAAGTTTTGATAAAATTTCAATTCAAATATGTTTTTTCTTTAGTGAACATGGTTTGTGGATGGAATGGGTTTTGATGGGATGGCTCAATCCATCAATTGGTTGGAATTCATAACAGAAACGAGATTGAGAAAGTGGGCTTTATATGATCTGAATTATTTATTTTTAAATCACGATATTTTTATATACGCTCAATTCCTGACTTTCCTGATAAATTTATGACTGTCAAATAAGTGTAGATTGTGTCCCTAGATTTAATTTAATTAATAATTCATGCTCAATGTACCTACATGGTAAGTTTACATCTAATAGTACCTACTTAGGTATATAGCTATTATATTAGTATATTGACCCTGTATATATATGTTATATTTTATTATAAGTTATTAGATTAATGTTTTACAGATTATAAGTGAAATTAAAATACTTAGAATTACGAATACAAGTCGGATAAAATTAATTGTATGTTTTAATTTATTTAAAAATGTCAGTATAAGTAGCACACAAGTCTAGCGCTGAACGAAACTTGGAGGGGATAGTTGCGCATGTTTACTGACGGATATGCAATACAATTAATATTTTATAAGCTATTTATTTATTTATTTCATTTATTCAGGAACAATTTTACAATCGTATTTGAAATTTAGGTAAGTACATAAAAAACACAAAATATAAAATAACAATAATAGTGGTCATCAGCTTGTGGAAGTCCACTGCTAAAAATAATAAAAATAATTCATAATGTCAAAAAAAAAAAAACGAATCAGAAATATGTCAGAATATCATTAATATTAAAAAAAGCCACTTAGATGTAATTAGTACCTATTAAAATTAATTAAAACTTGAACTCATCTATGGAATAGTAGCACTCTTCCAGCAAAAGCTTTTTTAGTTTCCTTATGAATATACCTGGACTATCAATAGTTTTCATATCAACAGGTAGAGAATTATATAATTTGACTGCCTGATACCGACAACCATGCATCGCAATTTTTAATCTAGGGCACAGTGGGGCCTCTAGATCTTTTCTTCTTGTGTTTAATCTTTGTACTCTTTGTAACGACGTTTCATACTTAGAGGGATGCCGGATAACATCCACTAGAACCACTAAAATGTAAAGGCTGGGAAGAGTCAAAATTTTTAGGCTCCGAAAGATAGATAGAGATAGATATCCCTCCCAAGATATGTACCTTTTGACTTCTGCGCAATAACGGTCAGCGCTAGAGTTTCGTGCCGCTACTTGTACTTATATTTAGATTTACTTATACCTACAAAGCATGTCAAGATAAGATAATGCATGTGTAGATAGTATCCAATGCCATAAGAATAATGAATAAGCTAATATTTTGTCAATACTTTCGCAGCTGTACCAATCGAAAGTAGAAACGAAATCGCGACCAATCTTCACAGACCCCCTCAGAACACCATCCAACTTACAAACCCAACACGATTAGGGTTCCCTCCAAATTGGTAGCTAAAAAGGTTAGAGTATATTGTTTTTGCAAATTGTCCTGGGTTCCTATGGATTGAAATTTGTTATTTTGCCCTTATTTTATTTGAATTGGCAAATATGTGAATTGGGTGTTCGAAACGAGTTCTTTTCAATTCTGCTGTTTGTTTTACACTCGTTTGTATATTAGAATTGGTTTGTTTTTACTAGGAAAAATTGAGTTTATTTTGAGGAAAAATTTAGTACACACTACCCTGTTACCCCTGCGTCATAGATTCAATAACTGTAAATACGTCCTGTATGCCAAATAAGTTAATTTTGTATCGAATTGGGATATATTTAAATTTTTGTTTTACATAATCACTTGTGATAAAAAGTACAGTGAAATATGATATATATACCCCGCGGTGTCACCAGCATGAACAATAATGAAAAATGAATAATCAATAATGATGATGATGATGAAAAGTAGCCTATTTGTTAATCCAGGGTATAAGGTAATCCCATTCCAAATTTTACTCAAATCCGTTTAGCCGTTTGAGCGTGAAGAAGTAACAAACATAATAACAAACTTTCGTGTTTATTAGTAGGATAGGATAGGATAGGATAGGATAGGATAGGATAGTAGGATTAGTAGGATAGGATTAGTAGGATAAGTTATTATAAATTATAGCCTTTATATTATTCTGAAGTAACAAACATACCTACTCACAAACTTTCGCATTTATAATATTATTAGTGTGATGTGATTTCGTTTCTTCTTCAATCTTTATGTGTACTTTGTATTGTTTGACGACCTCTGTGACGCGGTGGGCAAGTAGCCGGCGGAGTTGCGAGAGGTTGCGGGTTTGATTCCCGCTTCGGGACAAAATGTTTGTATGATCTGCAAATATTTGTTCTGGGTCTGGGTGTTATTATGTGACTGTTGGGTGTTATGTTATGTTATAATTTAGAGTGTAATACGCTTTCTTAAAAAGATTATTTTTATGTAAGTATTATTTCAATCAACGAAGTTTAAATTCCTGGAAGTTAATTATTAATTGGACACCTTTTGTTGGTAGTCAATATAAGTTTGTATAATATACCTATATATGTATAACTTACCTAAGATCTACGTTACTAGTCAGGTCACAATCTACTAGTCCCATGTGTTGGATTAGTAGATTGTAGGCATTTGTGCCTAGACTCCTTTAGTGATGTGGTCATGCAAGCCTTATTTGAGCTGACGATCTCAAAAGGCGCAAATATGCAAGTGTCAACAGAACTTACGTATTTGAACCATTCTGGGTCGAGACTACGTCCGTCGGGTTCTGGGGTCGTATCCGTAATTCTTTCAGGATCTGGTCAATGCAACGCGTGACCCAAGGACTGGTTTTTATCTGGCTCAACGCATTGGTATTGGCATTCAGCGTGGCAATGCAGCCAGCGTCTTGGGAACGCTTCTGTCATGTCATGTCTTTGACGACCTCTGTGGCGCGGCGGGCGAAGGTTCGCCTGCGACGTAGGAGGTTGCGGGTTCGATCCCCGCTTCGGAACAAGTATTTGTATGATCTGCAGATAATTGTTCCAGGTGTTCTGGGTATTTTTCTACGTAAAATCCCTAAATATCTATCTATGTAATGTATTGTATTAAGTATATCAGTTATCATAACACCCTACTGGGTGTTATGATAACTGATATGGGTACTATGATACTGGTGTTATGGGTACTCCCATAACACAAGCTCTGCTTAGCTTGGGGCTAGATAATGTTGTGTGATATGTCCAGCATTATCTATTTTTATTTTTTTATTTATGTAGTGATTTAGATCCTCTTTAGATATCAAAAAAATAGTTTTTTAATTTATGATTTGATAACCATATAGTTTTATAAAAAACTAACACAGTACATCTAGACGCGTGGTGTCTAGATGTACTGATCATGACATGTGTACAAAGTTTAATGGAGTTTCAAGAAATAATAGTCAAATTAGAAGAAACATCGTTCATGCGCAAAAAGGCGTAAGCGCAACTTTAGCTAGCTACCTACCTATTAATTTGTGTTTTTTAATGTTTTGTACAATGTATTAGTACTATTTTTCATCCTGTAAGTAAAGAATTAAGGAATATCTATAGACTGTTCTCTATATGATCTTTATTGGCCACCAATGGCCTATATTCATAAAATTGGATCTTCAAAAATGATATCGTTTCTAACCAATTTTCGAAATGTGTTTTTGAGTCTGCAGTTTTATGGCCCTCTATCGGATGACACAACAAACGTAATTGCCTGAAATCGGACACCTATTGGCACCGCGGGACGAATCGAGCTGAATTGTTTGAACGTAGAAATTTATTAAGATAGAATGGCAATCGTAGAATCGGAATTAATTTTTTTATTGTAATAACTAAAGACTAAAGTGATTTGGCACTGAGACCGACTCCAGTCACTAACTCAGTGTATTACTGGCCTTAATTTGATATCCCTTCCACCAATCTATCATCCTTATTCAATACAAGGTTGCAAGGACTAAGAGATAGTTGTAACAACTTGCCCATTTCAAACCTACAATAATTGCTTTAAAATATGCAAACACTAAAAGATAAGTTTTAGAATCTATATATAGATACCTAGATACATCAACTTTGCATTTATGTTTCCTTCTGTACTTTCTGTCAACAACTAGGGATGGATGATATAGATTGATGAAAGGAATATCAAATAAAGGTCACTGTATACACTGAGTTAGTATCTGGAGCCAGTCTCAGTGCCAAATTACTTTATCTTTCAACGTGTAACAAAAGAGCTTGAAAAAACATACTCGAGTTACGCTGACTGGTAATGGACTAACGCCAGTCACTGACTCAATGTGAACGTGCCTCTAGACCCGCTGGGGTCACCCAAAGATGCTCAAAGTTCAATGTTGATCTCCCGTAGCCGTAGCTTCTACGTAGTCCAATGTAGGGCTCACATAGCTTCAACGTAGGTCTCTCGTAGCTCTTACATAGTCCAACGTAGATCTTTCGTAGCATATACGTAGTCCAATGTAGGGCTCACGAAGCTCCAACGTAGATCTCTCGTAGCTCTTACATAGTCCAACGTAGATCTTTCGTAGCATATACGCAGTCCACTGTAGGGCTCACGTAGCTCCAACGTAGATCTCTCGTAGCTCTTACATAGTCCAACGTAGTTCTTTCGTAGCATATATGTAGTCCAATGTAGGGCTCATGAAGCTCCAACGTAGATTTCTCGTAGCTCTTACATAGTCCAACGTAGATATTTCCTAGCATATACGTCGTCCAATGTAGGGCTCACGTAGCTCCAACGTAGATCTCTCGTAGCTCTTACATAGTCCAACGTAGATCTTTCGTAGCTGCTACGAAATTCAATGAAGATATCCTGCAGCTCCAACGTATAGCATTCGTAGGTCCTACGTAGTCCAACGTAGAGGTCCCGTAGCTACATACTACGCATTCTACTAGCGTATCATCATCATCATCATCAGCCTGTAGAAGTTTACTGCTGGACATGGTTCTCCCCACTAGAAGCCCAATAACCAACGGTCTTGAGCCGCCTCCATCCACCAACTTTCTGCACGTTTTGCGTTTATGTTATGTCGCTCCAAATCAGCTTGATATTGCTATTTATTCGTGTAACCGTATTTTAATACTAACACATCTACCATATTGCATCTAACCCAAATTAGTACTCCGTAGCGCAGTACAGAGTTGACAAAATCATCGTGAGCTTTTTGAATAAAATTAAGTAATTTTCTGTAGATATGGTAAAAGAGTGATCATTTTGTGCATTCTATAGTGTCTATGCTATGCTAGCACTATTATTTACACTGTGGTTTTAGGTAGAGCCACTATAGCCACAGTAGGACATAAACAACGTAACGCGATGCTTGCAATCAGGGTTTATAGTCGGGAAGCAATTTCGGTGGCGCTCATAAATCGTAAGTGATAGATTCTTGGCCAGTGATCGCTGGTTGGATCTTTCTCTTTGTTCCTTACGTCTTTAATAAATTTATAAAAAGACATCAACGTCTGTCTATCTGTATATTTCATCATCATCATTATCAGCCTGTAGATGTCCACTGCTGGACTATCGACCTACCATAACTAACACCCAACAGTCACATACAGTCGTACCACACTAGAATTGCCTGTTGTCGTGGGTATCAACAAACTACGAGTACCATGGTACCAGAAACCGTAGATCCGGAACAAATATTTGCAGATCATGCAAACATTTGTCTCGCAGCGGGAATTGAACTCGCACCTCTTGCGTTTTAGCCGGTTACTCGCCCACTGCGTCACGGAGGTCATTCTATTGAATCACCGATAGAATGCCACAACAAATAGTCTTGATCGACCTCCATCCACCGACTTCCTGTGACTTTTAAAATTTCATCAGTCTGACCATCTTAATTTGCTTTATCCAGTTCGTAGTCGCCAGTCGAGAACCTTTTCCCCAACGGTTGTCAGTTTTGCTTAGATTACTTCAATGCTGTTCTTACAATATCCAATACTAACTATTACATGCGAGGGGCTCTAAATACTTTCACCACACTGGTCTTATCACCGTCATTAGTCACAAGGCCAGTGTATGCTTTGTAAACGGAATCGCTTTTCAGTCATATTTGTAATTAATACTTTGTGATACTGGGGATAGATTTTTGAATGTCACACAATGAATAGAAATCACTGATGACTTTGAAATCTTCTTCTTTCAAATTATTGTAGAACTTCTTGTGTAAGAGTTCATCCGGAGAAGTACTGCCACGGTACCTATTTCTACCGCCAAGCAGTAGTGCTCGCATTGCTGTGTTTCGGTTTGTAGGGTACGGGTACCAGTTTAATTACAGGCACATGAGACTTTTCATCTTTATGTCTCAGGGTCGGCAGCGCGCGTGTGATGACTCTGGTGTTGCAGGCGTCCATAGGCTACGGTAACTGCTTTCCATCATATGCCGTATGCGTGTTTGCTTGCCAAATAGTATAAAAAAAACACTTTTTACTAAATGTGTTTTTGATAGTCGTACTCTGACTACCAACTTGCAAATAATTTTATAGCATTTTTTCCTATCATAAAATAGGGTTTGGGCTGTGGGTATGGATATGTTGATTTACAATTAAACCTAGAACATAACACACAATGGATATCAATCGCCTTATGATGATGATGATGATGGTTATGTACCAATTTAATCCAATCCATGTATGTTCCAGGTTTATACCGTGAAAATGGGTCAAATCTCCGGAGAGCCAACCGGATAGAACCCCGCCAATTCTATTCAATATGTCGTTGGACCGTAAAAATAAAATGAACTAGAAAGGAAATACATAAAATACATACAACACTCTACAAGCTGTATAATGTAAAATTTCTTTGTTGGAACCCGAAACCCTAGAAATCCGGGTTCATAGAAACCCCTAGAGGTTGCTTTGGTATACAGGCAACGAGTTTTAAGATTCCCTTTGAAACCTCATAGGACTAATCTTTTAATCCCACTTCATTTCCCACATCATCATGTGATCGATCCTTTTCATTTGACCTACTTCATCATTTTCCTACATCCTCATGAGATTGGTCATTTTTATTTGAGCTACTTCATAATTTTCCCACAATATCATATGATTGATCATTTTCATTTGACCTACTTCATCATTTCACCACATCATCATAGACTAGCAGTGAGCAAATCGCCACCATTACTTTCCCACGACCAACTCGGCTATTACTTTACTCATAACACACTTCTAAATAAGCCAGCAGGCAGGACAAATTTAATAATAATAATAATAATAAATGCTGGACATTTCACACAACATTATCTAGCCCCAAGCTAAGCAGAGCTTGTGTTATGGCTACTAGATAACTGATATACTTAATACAATACATTACATAGATAGATATTTTTTATTATACATAGAAAATACCCAGAACACCCTGAACAAATATCTGCAGATCGTACAAATATTTGTTCCGAGGCGGGAATCAAACCCGCAACCTCCTGCGTCGCAGGCGAACCTTCGCCCGCCCCGCCACAGACGTCGTCAAAAACCAACGAATATTCCCAACAATTTCGAGCATAAAGATTGATATCCTTGTTGCAGCTACTACCTACTTCGTCTATAGGTTTACCTAAGCCTAAAATACCGAAAACAAAAAAAAAGCTAAACAAAAAGCTATCCACCATAGAAAACCCCATTTGAACCCATCCAATGATTTTGGAGGAGACATTTCCAATAAGAAAAGCAACTCTCTTAAACAAGTACTTGTAATTAAGCCCAATGTAGCTATCACAATAAGGTATTAAGTTCAGTAATTACAGTCTGAAACGTGCGAGAAAGAGAGAGATAGTACTTGTGCAAGGGAGAAGGAGGATCCATCGTCAGAATCCCATTTCATCGTAGTAGATCTCGTTTGGCAAATGGCTCCCGGCTAGGGACGGTCGGGGAAAAAATCTGAAACGGATACATAATATGAGGTTTTAGATTGTCATTTGACGTATGTATAACTAGTATTGCCTGCGGCATCACTCGCGTTATACCAGTATAAAAAGTATACTTATCTGAATAACAAATAATCATCAAAAAAAAATTGGAACAATCAATCAATCTTACTGCACCGATTAGTGCGCAGCCGACGTGATATACCGTGAAATACCGTGTATCTAACCTAACTACCCTATTTTTGATTGAATTGTTAAAACGTTTACGCAGGATAAACGTAAATTGACTATTTTTAGGAGGTTTGTCAACGCGATTTTGAGGAAGGTCATGACCCCTACGAACCATTATGGTATTTTAGTGTCTACCAGTGTTAACCATGGTATTTTAGTGTCTGGTTTATTCATTCTTCATATCACTGGTTCCTTCTTGGGCTTGCTTTAGATCAGTGGACAGGTTGATGTATAGTATGTATGGTATCCTTAAAGAAGGGCTTTGTAACCAATGAAGAACCATTTTCCAAAATGAAGGTACCTACCTATCCTATTAAAACAGTTATTTAGTAAATTTAAGTATGCATAGTGACGTGTTGTGATCAATAAAGATTTACTTATCGGGCAAAAGTAGTAATTTCAAAAATAAACGATTTTAATGATGAAGGTGTCTACATTTTCCCTCTCAGTCCAAACTCCCACCCCAGCACTTAACAAGAGCGGGGGATGAGGGTGAAAGTGGCGTCGGGGGGAGGGGTATTTGCCCTCCATTAAAGCTCTTAGCTGTTTAACTGGTGCTGATGCGAGACAGTACCGCGAATGTGATGGACGGTAGGATTTCGTTGATGAAAACAATGAAAATAATCCATTGAGCCGTCAAAATTTTATGCATCATACCACGTGTACCGAACGTTGAAGAAAAACATCAATCTGCATTGCCTAGAATCAACCTAAAACCTTTCCCTTCACGGCTATTATGAATCGTCTTAAATACAAAATTTTCATAGTTCGCTTCGCTCACTGAAAAACCTTGCTCTTCATGTAATTTACAAATTAATTTTAATTTATTTTTGCTCAAACATTACAAATTTGCGTAGCTTGCTCCTCTCACAAAAGTCTTGCTCCATCTGAGCCTGATAGACCGATGACATCGTAACAACAATTCAGTGAATGGAGGCGTCTCAAAAACGTTTATCCTGGCACTCTATGTTTAAGGCCTATATCCTGGACGTCTATTGGCTGATGATGGTTTGAGTATGGTAATTCAAATCCGTTTCACCAACGGAAGTGTCAGTGCGCGCTCAATACCGCGTATTCCCCTGTTTCTTAACATTCGCGGTATTGAACGCGCACACCTACTCATGCATACTCCTAGAGGACGTGCCTACGTTAAACGTGTCATTACCTCACGAATATTGTGGCTACAGGATGTTCTTCTAATCAAAAGTTGTAAGAAGTTGCTCTAGGTAAAATAGTTAAGAGTAAAATACGATTTGCCTTGAAACATACCGTAGACTCTACAGTGTAGAGTCTGCTCTTCATAAAATAGTTCAGAGTAAAGTACAATTTGCCTTATAACACACTGTAGATACAGCTCCATATATAAAATAGTTCAGGGGGGTTAGTACGGGTTTTGATAGTTTTCGAAACTATATATTATGAAGTTTCGTTTCCTTCCATACTTGCAGCGCCCCTAGCGAAAACGAGAAGAAAACTAAGGACGCTGTCAGTAAATGTATGGAAGGAAACGAAACTTCATATAGTTTTAGAAAACTATCATAACCCGTACCTACTAGACGTGCAGAGTAAACTAAGATTTACCACACACACACTATTATATTGTTACGCCTGTCAAGCTTGGTGATTAAGGTAATTCTTCCCATTGGCTCATATGGAGGCCTCTCCAGCAATCGAAGTCTAAAAGGCTGCTGCTGATCATGATGATGTTGAAGAAAAACTAAAAAAAAAATAACTGAAACAGCCTGTATTTAACATCTGCATAGCACAAATTGCTTAACAAGTGCGCAAATCCACTGGCCAATGAGAAAGCTTTTCGCATTGTGTGCGTGACACTAGATTCTCCGATCGCGTGTGCACAGGCAGGTGCAAATTAAATAGCTGGCTAACTCATAGTATAAATAAAATGTCATATTTTGAATCTCTTTGGTTTACACGTCTAATCATTACGTTTGCATCATAAGATAATTATGCTCTAGATTTATTCAGGATTTTTATTTTTTTAGAGTCTGTTCAGCAAGAGAGCCCTCGTGGCCACATTGTGAACTAAATATTATAAATAATCCCTCATGAGTGGGTCATCTAAAACGCTTTTAGCCTAATAAAATAAATAAATGCTGGACATTTCACACAAAATTATCTAGCCCCCAAGCTAAGAGCTTGTGTTATGAGTACTAAATAACTGATATACTTAATACAATACATTACATAGATATTTTTTTATTATACAAAGAAAATACCCAGAACACACCGAACAAATATCTACAGATCGTACAAATATTTGTTCCGAGGCGGAAATCGAACCCGCAACCTCCTGCGACGCAGGTGATCCTTCGTCCGCCGCGCCACAGAGGTCGTCAAATATACATATTAAAACCACAATTAGGAGCTAAATTCTTTCTGTCGGCATTTTGAATACATTTGCATGAAATTGATACAAAAAGCGAAATTTCAGATTTTGCTTTTGTGTGTGAATTTTTGCCTAATAGTCGGATGTTATTTTTTTTAAGTTTTTGGTATGCATTTTTGTAAATCTAAAGATGCCTTACCATCGGATAGCAATCTGGCTATGTCAGTGTCAAGTTTGAAGACATTGACATTTATGAAAGTCTCAGAATAAATTATTTATCAGACGCCGGTACGCGGCCCTTACCGCGACGTGTGTGTGGAAATTTCCGTGCGCGTATGACGTTCCGCGACTGGATCTAGACGGTCGAGTGGATATGGTTGCATTGGTGCATTGGTTGCAACGTCGAAGGAAGTAGGTGGATGGAGGCGGCTCAATACCGTTCGTTGTGGCATTCTAAGGGGGAGGCTTATGCCCAGAAGTGGACTTGTGCAGGCTGATGATGATGATAATTGGTCACTGGCCAGTTTTCTCAAAGCTCAAGCGAAGTGTGGTGTCACAAAGTAGTAGTAATGTTTGCATGAATTGAGCCAGTTGTTTCCTTAATAAGCTGTGGCAAAGAGTCCCATCTTTTATGCGTCTGTGTGCAAGGGTACAGAGTTTTTCCCATTGTGAGTATGGGTGTGCGCGAATGTGTGTGTGTGTGTGTAAGTGTCCATAATGGGAGGGACTTGGCTCGTCGGCCACCGCCAACTTTATACCCAATTAAACTTTAATATTGTTATTTCGTTGTAATTGGTTGAGCGGTTTACGAGTGCCAAGGGTGTATTTTATTGGTAATGGTGGTTGGGTTTAGTGGATGATGTCCTGATTATCTGACTTAGATGAAATAATAGCAGATTTTTTGATTTAGATCACGTCCGTCAGATTCCACTTTCGTCAGATCATTTTTTTTCCGTATAGGTCAGAATTTTGAAACTGGTGACGAAACAGCAATTCTCATGACTCCTCATCCGTCAGATATATATAAATATGTATATAAAAAAAACTTATAGGTAGGTACTTGATAAAAAAAATTTTTTTTTGTTATTTTGTGAAGAATATAGGTGTAAGCACCTTTTTATATTTAAGTTTATAAGTACAATAAAGTATATTTTTAAACTTTGTTTTATTGGTCGTGGACTACCATTAATCGGATTAAGATCATTTTTTCTCTCTCCCTAAAGAAGAAACTGACGATTTATGACAAAAGTGGAATCAGACGAAAGGGAGGTTGGTTTTCCACATCATCATGACGAAACTGAACTGAAATTATAAAAAAAAACTGCTTCTGACGGAAGTGGAATCTGACGGGCGTAATCTAAATCGATTTCTGCGTAGGAAATCATATTATTAACGAAATCTTTGGAACCTCAGATGTCTGTAGGTACATTTAATTGTATAAGGGCCTTAGGCACATGCATAATACAATATTATATCATCATCATCATTAGCCTGTTTACGTCCACTGTTGGACGAGGCCTATCCCATAAATACAATGGTGGAAATTGCCATAATCACCACGCTTGGCAGGCGGATTGGTGATCGCCAGTATTCATGTTGTGCGCATCCCCTGGAGTAATCTCTTATTCAACTTCTACGTCATCCATGGGAGGAGATGAAGGGTATTCACAGGCCGGACACACGGCACAAATTTTGTACCTACATAATTATTATACAATATGAGACTACATTTCATAGAGTGAAGTAAAATTTTAAAACGCAAAATAACTATCAATAATGTATAAAGTCAAAGTCAAAGTCAAAAAGAATTTTATTCATTGAAATCACAAGGATCATTTTGAATCGTCTAATAAACTAAAATTACTCCTGTTCCAACGCGACCAAGCCTAGAAGAATCAGGCAACAAACACGGCTTGGCTTACAAAAATGGTCCGTTTTACCGTGGTGCCTCGGAGCAAGGAGTTGATGATACATAGTAAATGAGAACTTAAAAACCTTAGAAAGGTAGTCAAAATTAAATAAATATCAGCAAAAAAAAAATATGCATTAATAAAATATATATAAATTAAACTACCCCATTTTTCTCAAAAATCTAGTATATTTTTTCCATTTATCTCTTCGCGCCTTTTTCTTGAGGGGTAGGCAGGTAAAAACTCCATGGGATGATTGTTGACTTTCCTGTAATAATGAAATAGCAAACATTGAGTTCAAATTTAAATCAAAAACAGATAATTATACATTTAAGTATGAAATCCATTTCCGAAAATTGTTCTACAAACCATACAAAATTAATGAAACTCTTAATTACGGAGTATTCACGACGCTATTAATATAAACCGCCATTTATTACTACCATTATCACAATTACTACACGGAATTGCTATCAACACTATCACAGCAAAAGCTACCCTCAATTTATTAACTTAGAGACCATTTTCCCATCACAGGAAAAGTAACAATACATCCCCAGTCAAAGAAAACACATCTTTATCTCTGTACCTGAAAGTCTATAATTCAAAACTCAATTCAAGGCTTAATTTTCCATCTAGGGCAAGCATCTTTTAATAAATCTTCATTCAAACTAAAACCAACTTTATCTTTAGTTCAACGAGATTCAATTTCGCATAACACCCTTCAAACACAGCTTCCATAGAGGAAAGTGGGTCTATCTACTCGTCTCTTTCCCTCAGTTAGATAAATATACCCATCTCTGTCTGTTATTGATTTTCTTCTCGAGGGTAGAGAGGAAATCTGCATAATGCCATTCTGAGGGTAATTTTGTATGTTAACCAAGATTTAGAGAGCCATTTCATGGAATAGAGCGTAGCTATGTCGTTGTAAATGGAAAAAGTAAGAAGTACCTACTTTGGTGGCTTTTTTTTTATGGCTACCATCATCATCAACCGATAAACGTCCAGTGATTAACGAGGCCTCCCCATAGAATGTACAGGCAATGTATCCACCAGGCGGATCGGTGATCGATCGTAATATTGTTGTGGAGTACTCAGGTGGATGCTGCTTTACATACATTTACATTACACCAGGATATGGGCATGGACAAAAATACCAAAAGACAACAAAACAACTAAACATAAACAAAAGCAGCAAAAGCTTTTGTTGTCTATTTTTAGGTCAGATCAATTATAAATTGAATTAAATTTTAAATTTAATTAATTTTATAAGAAAATTAAATGCTTATGGAAACGAGACGAAGTTCCGGTAAAATCTAAAATAGCTTTTGTCTTGTATTGGCGTATGTCATTTTACACCAGAGAGAACCATGAGAGAACAAAATAAAAGCTATTTTAACTAAAATAGGTTTCGTTTTCTAAACCTATTTTAGTTAAAATAGCTTTTGTTTTCTTCTCTTTGATGTAAAATGTCATACGTCAGAAGCAGAACAAGACAAAAGCTATTTTAACTAAAATAGGTTCAGAGAATGATTATGCAACAGGGGATTAGTCTTTTCCGTCGTCACACGCGACGTAGTGTCACGTGACGCAATGGGAACCATTCCTCCATACATATAGGTAGGTTAAGTACACAAATAGTTCTAACTACCGTCATAAAATTGATTCCAATCTCAAATCAATGTCCCTTACCATTTCAAAATTAAAAGCTATTTTATCTACCCACATTATCTACTAGTCACAAAATTACCAAGTAATGTGATGATAAGTTAATTTGAACAATGATTTCACCCTGTTTCGCCCGGTCTCGCCCCTATAGTTATCCCAAGGGGTTGGTATACAAGCGTTGAATTGCAATAGGGAACCGTTTACCATTAGATATTTTGTGTAGCTGTTGTAATTTTAATGGCAATATTATATCTAATAAAAACTAGGTAGGACCAAAATTATCACTAGAAACGGGATATTTACCATAATTTTTGAGCATTATTGATTCCCGATATTTCGGCACAGTTTCATGCGCCATGATCACGGGTAAACTGAAGTCTTTGCGAGTAGTATAGGTAAGACCAATTTCGACAAATCCAAATCGGTGAATCGACGAATCCAACTCCCAGCGTTTGGGAAACTACGCCTTATCTTTTCGTCACCAGATACCGCAGAGAATCAAGACGAAAGTATTAATTTAGATTATTTGACTTTTAATTGTATATTGTGATTTTTATTTTATTGTGAGAAGACAGATTTTGCGAAAACTAGGAGACCTAGCACACATGTCTTAATTGATAGTATCTCATAAATGTCATTAGTTAAGCTACGCATATCTTTAAACCAAAAAAACACTGTAAAAATCATTGAAGAGTATTCGTAGCTGAAGTAATGATCTATATGTGAAACTATAAACTAAAACATGTGTGTTAGATCTCCTAGTTTTCGCAAAATCAGTGTTTACTATCTCAAGAAGTGTTGATGAGCTGTAATGAGCGAAAACGCAATAAAATTTGAATTTCGCGCCACATGCGAGAGGAATCACCTTAATTGTTATGAGTAATTGACATGTTTTTAAAATTTTTGGATAATTTGACCTATATATTTAAATATTTATACTTCTTAATATCTGACTTGCTATAGGTAGGTAGGTATATTTTTTTTTGTAAAAAATATTTTATAAGTTTTTTTTTAATAATGATAATAATTTTTGTAATGAATGTTAATTAGTGTAATTAGCTTAAGCCGTTATAATTAATTAATTTAATTAATTAATTAATCAGTGCGTGTTTGTTATGGGTTACGGTACTGAGACGTGCTCGCTAACTATTGGCCTTGATACAAGCTTAAATTCGCGCAGAGGGCTATGGAGAGAGCTAT
Source organism: Epirrita christyi (assembly GCA_951392215.1). Classification (NCBI taxonomy): domain Eukaryota; kingdom Metazoa; phylum Arthropoda; class Insecta; order Lepidoptera; family Geometridae; genus Epirrita; species Epirrita christyi. The sequence continues at coordinate 11,274,927 of OX595855.1, read as the reverse complement.
ACTATGAATTTCACTACGTGATAGAATCCGAAATTAGGTAATACGTAGAACTAGCATCACCGACTTTAGCTCTCAGAATTAGCATGTTGGAGTGGCAATGGGCGGGTCATATAGCTTGTGGAAATGACAACCGCTATGGAATAATGGTTCTTGAGTGGTGACCACAAACTGGACGCCTGGTGTAGTAAGGCCCCCAAGTTGGTTGGAAGTTGACCAAGGGTGTTTTTTTTATGCTACCTACTTGGCAAGCAGACAAGCATACGGCCCAACTGATGGAAAGCATTTACCGTAGCCTATGGACGCCTGCAACGCAAGGCATCACAAGCGCGCTGCCGACCCTGAGATATAAAGATGAAAAGTCTTATGTGCCTGTAATTTCACCGGCACCCGTACCCTTCAAACCGAAACACAGCAATGCGAACACTACTGCTTGGCGGCAGAAATAGGTACGGTGGTAGTACTTCCCCGGATGAACTCTTTCACAAGAAGTTCTACTACTAACAAAAAAAAATAAAAAGATGAAATGGTTTTATAAAGATCTCAGGAATTCGGTGGATGGCAGCGGCACAGGACCGTTCATTATGGTATTCTATAGAGGAGGCTTATGTCCAGCAGTGGATTTCTACAGGTTGATAATGATGATGATATAAAATTTTAAATTAATGGGTTTAGAAAACATTTTTCGAATAGGAATCATCATCATCATTAGCATCCAGCATATGTCAATGCCCAGCAGTGGTTTTAAGGGTCTGTGTATTGTGTTACCATGGTACTCGCAGTTCCTGATACCCACGACACAGACAATCCTAGTGTGGGATCAGAGGCCCAATTCTCTAATTTAAAAACATTCCATTCACAATATAATCTCGTTTCAGTCGCACTGTCATGTATAGTAACTATTACTTAATCTTCGCGTAATACGCGATTTACAAAAGAGAAGTTGAGTATTGAAAGAGAGTTTTAAATTAGAGAATTGGGCCTCTCTATGTATGTGACTGTTGGGTGTTATGTTATGTTTTTTTTATCATAACATATGCCGTGCTATCATTTGGTCTAAAAACAAACAAGAGATATCTTAATATTCATGAAGTTTATCAAAATGACGCGACTAGCAAATTCCCAAGTTGTTAAAGCAGCCAAAACGAGACGCGCCCAAGATGGACAGATCGACTATAATAGGTGAAAACACACGGATCGGCGTTAAAGCTTTAGGTTTGCTAGTAAGACCATCGCAGTTGGACGAAATATAGGAAGGCTCGCCTCTCGATGGACCGTTCTTCATGCATTCTGTGGGGAGGCCTATGTCAAGCAATGGACTTCTAGAAGCTGATGATGATGATGAGTAGGACCACGCGTAATGAAGAAAACGTTTCTGTAAAACCAAATCAACGAGCTCAACTCCATAAGTGATCGGCCTAGGATCGTTTTGATTGTAGTAAGGTGTAAATAACGTGAATCGAATTGCCGAGACTTTTATGTCTTCGAAAATCGATTGGTTAATCTACTGAGATTTGTTAGTCTTCGAAGATCGATTAATCGAACCACTGAGACTTGTAAGTCTTCGTGGATCCATTGATTGAACCACTAAGATGTACAAGTTTTTGTGTATCGATTGATCTTACTATACAAGCACCGAATAAAATCTAGTCTCCTTAGATTAACTGTTTGCCTTGTTGTGTGTGCGTTCTTAGGAGCAACGTACGAATAAGTTTAGTAATAGTATTAAGAAGAAGTTTAGTAAGAAGCTGCTAAACGGGATAAAAATATATGGATAAGTTTTTTATAAAGAATTTATTTGAGTAGTTCCTGATAGATCCCTGGACTCGAAGAAGGAAGGACATGGAGCTCGAGAAGTTAGAAAAAAAAAACAATCTCATAAAAACAAACTAAGGGATAACACCAAGGGATCTGTAGCAGTATCCACCTGAGAACTCGACATCAATTCTGCGCTGACCAATCCGTCTGCCAAGTGGTGTTTATGGCAAATCACCCATTGCATTCGATTCCTCGTCCAGCAGTGGACTTCCAACGGATGATGATGATGGATCAACTGTAGAATCAATTCTCAGAACCTATATTCCTTAAAACCTATCAATGTGACCAACATGGTAGGACCACGCGCAATAAATACTTAGTATTATGTAGAACTGAGGCACATTCGAGGAAAAACTACAACTATATAGTCTAGTCTACACTTAATTTATATTTACGGATTGGTCAGTTCAGAATTGGTGTTGAGTACTCAGTTGGATACTGCTACAGATCCCTTGGTGTAATCCCTTAGTTTGTTTTTATGAGATTGTTTTTTTTTCTAACTTCTCGAGCTCCAGGTCCTTTCTTCTTCGAGTCCAGGGATCTATCAGGAACTACTCAAATAAATTCTTTATAAAAAACTTATCCATATATTTTTATCCCGTTTAGCAGCTTCTTACTAAACTTCTTCTTAATACTATTACTAAACTTATTCGTACGTTGCTCCTAAGAACGCAGCGTGAATTTCCGATTGCCGGCCCGTATGTTTGCACATGTTAACCGATTCGCTGCGACATGGCTATCAGTAGATTAGACTCGCAAATGTCCGACTTGCGCCGCGACACGATATCGTCGAAAAACAACTGAGATTTGGTTAAAAGTTGAATTTACAACTTTATAAAGGGGTGTTCAGAGACTTTTTTGTATGACTTTGAGGTTTTAGAGTCGATTTTAAATACAAAATTACTTTATATTCCATCGGGCTTATGTTAATGTATGTATCATAAGATAATCATAACATAACACCCGACATTCACATACATAGTCCTGATCCCACTCTAGGATTCCCTATGTCGTGGACATCAAAGAACTACGAGTAGGTATCTATATCAAGAACATACCGTGGTATTGTGATACCACGGTATGTTCTTGATATAGATACCTACTCCCCAAATAAATATTTGCAGATAAGCAAGCATTTATCCCGCAGCGGGAATCGAACCCGCACTTCATGCATCCAGGCCGGCTATTCACCCACCACGCCACGGAGGTCGTCAATCGGGGTATGTCTATTACCTACGGTCCATTCCATCCATAGATTCCATCCATTATTTATTTTATGTATTTATTTATATTTAGTTTTTATTAAAAAAACAAAACAATTAATATTTTTTTTAATTAAATAAATAATAAATAAATGCTGGACATTTCACACAACATTATCTAGCCCCAAGCTAAGCAAAGCTTGTGTTATGGGTACTAGATAACTGATATACTTAATACAAAGATATATTTTTTATTATATATATATTAATTACCAGGACACCCTGAACAAATATCTGCAGATTGTACAAATATTTATTCCGAGGCGGGAATCGAACCCACTGAGGTCGTCATCTATATATGTATGATTTTAATCCTGTAAAGAATTTATCGCGAAGTCTCAGTTTGGGGCGTTAGTAATTATTAGGATAAATCTCTGTACCAAATACGGATAGATTTCCCCAATGTGCAACACCCCTATCGACTAAACAGGCCGATTATACACATCCATAAACAGCGAACACGGTGTCCATTTGAAAACAATCGGCGTCTCGTCACGGTGTGATTGACGGCCGTCCGCTTGCGTCGGTGTAAGCGCGGCCGTAATATATAACGCGTATATTTTTAAATAATTGTTGAGTGTTGTATAAATAAAAAAATGTTTGGGAAAGTCAAATACTATACCTATACTCTGTTTTTTAATCATGGTACCACAAAAGTAATCTAATTAAGTTAGGTTTTATGTTTAGGCATATGTATATGTAATGTAAGAACCTATATATATAATATATTATTTACAATGGTATTATCTATAGTTAGCAGGTTAAGCATCATCAACAGCCGGAAGACGTCTACTGCTGGTCAAATTAAATAAAAAAAACAAAATAATTTTATTAATTGAAATCACATGGATAATTTTGAATCGTTTTATGAACTAAAATTACTCCTGTTCCAACGCGACCAAGCCTAGAAGAATCAGGCAACAAACACGGCTTGGCTTATTTTGACGATCCGTATTACCCACCACTAGAGAATACAATGCCGGGATCCCGGGATCCCGGCCGTTTTCTGACCCCGAAAATCCCGGGACTGTAGTTGGCAAATCCCGGGATTTTCGGGATTGCCACAAACAGGTCTAGTTTGCATTCCGTAGTCCGTTGCGCCTTGACAATAACCTTGCCTAGATTATATCAATAGCATTCAGTACATAACGACAAAAAACAACCGTTACATACGCCGTTTATTTTTTTCATTTAGCCTGTCAGACCGGCCTCCTACGCGGTAATTTCACGAACTAGCGAAATACCGGCGCGCATTATTAAACTTACGATCTCTCTAATATTTGGTTTTGAAACCATCTAAAACACTTATTTCGTTGGAATAGGGTTGAAATTTGCTAACTAGATATGTAAGAATCAGTAAAGTTGTCATTAGCAGTAAAATAAAACTAAAAACCCATTAAAACCAAACAAAGACAAAGAGTATTAAATATGGAAATAATGTTCTATTATTTTCATCACAAAAAAAACGATCAATTATAACAAATAATTGTTAAATAACTAAAACTAACTCGGCGACTCGCAACAACGCGCACATTCACATACTTAAACAGTCGAAATAAATTATTATTTTGTCGACAATACCACATAGTCTAATCCCGGGATAGTCCCGGGATCCCGGGATTACGCATCAAAAATCCCGTAATCCCGGGATTGAAAAACATGCTCGGGATTGTATTCTCTACCCACCACACCACACAGGCGCTTCCCACCTAGGTCGAGGCATCCCCCCTAGAATGCAATGAGGCATTTGAAACCATCAACACACTTGTCAGTCAGATTAGTGACCGCAGTGTTGGTTTTAAGTACTCAGATGGATGCTGCTGCACATCCCTTGGCGTAATTCCAAAGTCAAGCATGGCCAACCTGCGTGGCGTAGCGGGCGAGTAGCCGGCTGAGACGCAAGAGATGTAGGTTCGGTTCCCGCTGCAGGACAAATGTTTGCATGATCTGCTAACATTTGTACCGGGTCTGGGTGTTGTTTTTTTTTTTTTATACTACTTGGCAAGCAAACAAGCATACGGCCCACCGGGTGGAAAGCAGTTACCGTAGCCTATGGACGCCTGCAACACCAAAGGCATCACATGCGCGCTGTCGACCCTGAAACATAAAGATGAAAAGTCTCATGTACCTGTAATTTCACCGGCACCCGTACCCTTCAAACCGAAACACAACAATGCGAACACTACTGCTTGGCGGCAGAAATGGGTACGGTGGTAGTACTTCCCCGGACGAACTCTTTCATAAGAAGTTCTACTACTAACAAAACCATACCATATCATGGTTGTAGTACCATGGTACTCGTAGTTCCTGATACCCACAACACAGGGAATCCTAGTGTGGGATCAGGACTATGTATGTGACTGTTGGGTGTTATGTTATAGTCGGATACCAAGACACACTTAAATCTGTACCCTTCCATTCCACCTGAGTAGGTACTCAACACTAATACTGTGAGAGGATGTCAAGAAGCAGAAGAAACGCCAGCGCATGTGCTCCTGGAGTGCAGCAGCGAGGAGAACTTTCCTCAGGACGCCGAGGACTCCCGGGCAGGCCTGCACCGGCATCAGTGAGCTGCTGACCTTCCTGGAGGTCATCGAGTGGCTGGGCTAGTGGCCTCCCTCACCACGCATAAAGGACCCACTGTCTGGTGGCCTAATTGCGGAAAAGAGTCTAAGCTACGAGTACAAAGTCGCTTTCCATCAGGTGGGCAGTATGCTTGTGTGCTTGCCAAGTTGTATAAACCAAATCCACCTGCCAAGCGTGGTATTTATGGCAAATCCACCTCATTGTATTAAATGGGAGACGTTCTGGACGATGATGAAGCTTTACGCAAGGAAGTCCAAAGTCAAAAAGTCGTGGGTCTACCTTCCAATGTAGTGGAACCATTAAATTTCTCATCCCTTTTCCAAAATAAGTTTTTTGACTTATCACCCACTTAATTTATTCGGCAATAAACATTCACCCTCAATCACCCCTAAGGTCCTATCACCCCCAAGTGGTGCACAAATCGGTACAAATCCCACGGGTAGCATGGCAAACTGACAGAGTAGGTGTCTACAACTAGAGGTGAAACTCTAGACTGAAACTTATTTTGGTGCACCTTTGGCTCAGGGAGCGGTGCGTCCTCGTTTTTTTTTCTCATTTCCAACTGATATCCTATCCTACTAATATTATAAACGCGAAAGTTTGTGAGGATGTTTGTTACTCTTTCACGTAAAAACTACTGAATGGATTTGAGTGAAATTTGGAATGGAGATACTTTACACCCTGGATTAACACATAGGCTACTTTTCATCATCATCATCATCATCATCAATTTTCATCATTATTCATGCGGGTGAAACCGCGGGGCGCAACTAGTTCTATATAATATCGTGGACATTTTTACCATACCAACCATCATGTTCTTGAGTTCTCCATTTTCTGATATACATGCGTCGCAGAGTAGGTACTTAGGTAAAGTGGCAGTTGTACCCACAGAAGATAATACTAAAAATTAAAAAAAATATATGTTATTGTTTCGTTTATCGTTTTTTTCTAGAATATTATCCAGGTACCTACTGAACATGCCAACATTGTGAAATGTAACAAAGACAAGAGAACATCAAGAAGAAATTTAAAAATCATTTTGTACATTTTAATACATATTTTACAGTTGGCAAGAGAGATAATAATATTATGCTCGCCAAAATTGTGTCAATTTTCACTTTTTACGTTGCCGTTCGCGCTTAATTCACATGGCAAATCTAAGCAGCAGCACCTATCGGCTCTTCTTGGACACTAATTTATGTGTCCATATACTTAGCGACCCTCAGTAAGAATTCGGGGTTTTTTTTTACACAATAGTAAGTATGAAAACGTACAAAACTCACAATAAGCACACGATTCTATGAAGTGTTTAATCTGAGACACTTCTCACGTTGTGCGTGAGTTTTAAAACGAATTTATGTGAAAAAGATTTTGTCAACTACGTTATATGATTACCTCATTAAATTTAAGGGGTTTTTTTATTATTTCTAATATTACCAACCAGTTGAGGATCAAACCCACGACTGTTTCCTAGGTATGGAGATGCATTAACCACTGCGCCACTGGCCGTCTCCTGACATTTTAGGACGCCTCATTATCGTATTCATAATGACGACCTTTGTGGCGGGGCGGGCAAGTAGCTGGCTCAGATGCAAGAGGATGCGGGTTCAATTCCCGCTACGAGACAAATGTTTGTATGATCTGCAGATATTGGTTCCGGGTCTGGGTGTTAATGGTACTATGGTACTCGTAGTTCCGAGATACCCACGACAAAGGGAATCCTAGTGTGGGATGGACTACGTATGTGACTGTTGGGTGTTATGTTATGTTATATGATTTTTATAGGCACAGACAGGTTCTTTTAATAAAAAGAAGTTGCGCTTCTACGTAAGCTGGTTCTTCTATGGCAAGACCACCCTATTCGCCCCATAGATTTACGTTACACCATCGTTACATTATTCGATTATATGGCAAATTGGTTATGGTGTTTTGCTATTTTACGGGGTTGAGACTTTTAATCTTTTAACCGACTGCTAAGAGGGTAAGTTTTTGTGTTATTTTATTCTTACAGCTCAACTCAAACGCATCATTTTAAATATTTTTGGATAAAATTTGGAGAAAGAAATTTCGTACCTAACTCTATACAGTCGCAATTTTTTTTGTTCGGGTGTTTCGTATCCTCAAACGTTTGTAAGTATTTGACGTTTTACTACGGCTCACATACACGTGTTTCGAAAAAGCGTATTTACACGTGATTCGCGGAAAAAGTCAGAGTCCTGTTGATGATAATGAAGTCCTTGCATTGTTCTTATATGCCACAAATAGACCAAAACAGCTTCAAAATTAACCGTTACGAATCCCGAAAAGCAACACCAAAAACCCAATTGTCTTCAAAATCCGCCAAAAAAGCTTTCCGACGGTGAAATTCTTCTGCCAACGCGTGAATCACTTCATTAGAGAGTCGTTTTTGTGACGGAACCCTGGTAGTATTATGTTGTCAACTTGATGTAAGGTGTTGGGAGGAGATAAATTAAATCCAAATTGGTGCTCTTTGTTGATACCTACTCACCAGGTATCTTTGCTGCTGTGAGATTAGCTGAAAACATCTCACGCTTCACCTTATTAAGAATTCCCCGGAGAAGTTAAGTCCCATGAAAAAATTGCATTGCATTACGTTACAATAACTTAAAATTGTTTTTTTTAAAGAAAATACAGACTTTAATTAAATTTTGTATGTAATACATATATGGTGTTGATACACTTGCTTTTACAATTATGTACTTTGTTCAAAATCCTGAACAATTATATTATTTTCACACCACCTGCTGCGATAATGTCCAATTACATATCATGCAATCTCAACGTAAAGTAAAGCATTACCTCTTTAGGATGGCAAAGTTGTATAAAACTCCCAAATGTAAAACGATTTGAATTTGGAACTTTAAATTCGTGTGGAAACTCGTGGAAAACTCTAAGAACCAGATAAATAGAAGTTTAGAAGTTAGTCAAAGTATGACTTATGTTATGAAAGTAAGACTAATACTTGACTTTGCAAAGGCTATCTACTACAAAATCTACTAAGCAAGACCTTTACTCAAACTAGAGCATACTCCGTGGTATAGATGCGTTCACTACAAAATATTGAATCAAACAACCAAACACGTTAAATGGATTTGAAAAATTACCCGAATGGTTGGCTGAATACATGCGTACCGTTGCTGCTTTTTAAAAATGGAACGTTGGTTTGCACCAATATTTTAATCTCACTGGAAGAGTCCGGGAAAGTACCTATATACCAGCATACCTATTTCTGCTGCCAAAGAGTAGTACTCGCATTGCTGTGTGGTGCCGGTGAAATTACACATGAGACTTACCATCTTTATGTGTCAGACTGACACTTCATGTGTACTGACGGGCGCAGTACATTCACTTAGGGCGCGTCTTGAGAATGTTACCTATGTGGTATTGCATTTGTTTTTGGGCCAGGTAGGTCACATTCCACATATTTTTTAACGACCTCTGTGGCGCGGCGGACGTTGGTTCGCCTGCGATGCAGGAGGTTGCGGGATCAATTCCCGCCTCAGAACTAATATTTGCACGATCTGCAGATATTTGTTCAGGGTGTTCTGGGTATTTTTCTATGTATAATATAAAATATCTATCTATGTAATGTATCGTATAAGTATATCAGTTATCTGGTACCCATAACACAAGCTCTGCTTAGCTTGGGGCTAGATAAGGTTCTGTGAAATGTCCAGAATTTATTTATTATTTATTTATATTCACATACCAAAATGGTATTTTAACAATATTATTATTAAAAAAAAACATTGTCTCTCAGAATTAGCAAGTTGAAGTGGCAATGGGCAGGTCATATAGCTCGAAGAACTGATAACCGTTGGGGAAAAAAGGTTCTCGAGTGGCGACCCCAAACCGGACGACGCGGTAGAGGAAGGCCCTCCACTCGATGGACTAAAAACATTAAAAACTTATAATTCTTATAATTCTTTATTGCACACTGAAAATATTATACAAATAAGTTATAATGAAAGACAAGGCGAGCTTACCCTTAAAAGAGTTTTCTTCCAGCGATCCTTTGAGGCTAAAGAGAAGGTGATAAAGTTGCTAGTAAGTGTATAAGACTGGAAAATAAATACAACGAGAAAATCTAAAAATATAAATAAAACCATAGACATAATTACTTACGTACTATACGTCGCCGGAAGTCGGTGGATGGAGGTGGCTCAAGACCGTTCGTCGTGGTATTCTAAGGAGGTCTATGTCTAGCAGTGGACTTCTATAGGCTGATGATGATAGAATAGAATAGAATATTCTTTATTGCACAAAAAACAAATCATGTACATAGGCGAACTTAATGCTAGGAAGCATTCTCTACCAGCTAACCTTTGTATAGTGCGGATAAAATATATGTAGGTGGTGCATAATACGTTGAAAAGAATTAGATAGTACTTTAAGTACTTACGTATAGTTTCACAAAAATAATTTTATAAATTAAGTAAACATACATGAACAATTATTATACTAGGTACACACGTACAATAAATAAATACATACATTTGGTACTTACAATATTATAATATATTACCTCTGTGGCGCGGCGGGCGAAGGTTCGCCTGCGACGCAGGAGGTTGCGGGTTCGATTCCCGCCTCGGAAGAAATATTTGTACAATCTGCAGATATTTGTTCAGGGCGTTCTGGGTATTTTTCTATGTATAATAAAAAAAATATCTATCTATGTAATGTTATTGTATTAAGTATATCAGTTATCTAGTATCCATAACACAAGCTCTGCTTAGCTTGGGGCTAGATAATGTTGTGTGAAATGTCCAGCATTTATTTATTTATTTATTTATATACATACCTACCAATCAATATATATACATATATATACTACAAATTAGTATTTTATGATACCTTTCACTTTATACGTGATGATGATGATGATACGGAGTATTTTCCTCTTGAAAATGGTTCATTAGCCATTCCCAGCTTGGATCAAAATGTACAAAACCTCCTCACACATTCCTGGATTACAGATTCACCCTCCTTGGATTACAGGTAGCAAAAAGTTGGTATACACCGCGATGCTATCATTTAACAAATGACGTTATAAATTATACATAGAATCGGAGACGGGAGGAAAGTTGAAAATAAATTGCACGGGCGTGCTGTACTTACTTTACTACAAAAAAAATACATACTTTATTAAGTAGTAGAACTTCTTGTGAAAGAGTTCGTCCGGGGAAGTATTACCACCGTACCTATTTCTGCCGCCAAGCAGTAGTGTTTGCAATGCTGTGTTTCGGTTTGAAGGGTACGGGCGCCGGTGAAATTACAGGCACATGAGACTTTTCATCTTTATGTTTCAGGGTCGGCAGCGCGCGTGTGATGCCTTTGGTGTTGCAGGCGTCCATAGGCTACGGTAACTGCTTTCCATCAGGAGGGGATGCTTGTTTGCTTACCAAGAAGCATAAAAAAAACGTATTTTTTTAATGTGATGAGAAAACTTGAGTAACATAACACAAGTTTTCTCATCCTCAAAATTTTATTTGTTGCTCAATTTATGGTGATTTTTGAAGTTTTTTTATTGTAGCTATTTGTATGTTATTGATTTTGCTCTGTTTTGTGTTATACACACTTATTTAGTTACTTACTTAATACTTAACTTCTGTTTGTAGGGTTCCGTACCCAAAGGGTAAAACGGACCATATTACAAAGGCTCCGCTGTCCGTCCGTCCGTCTTTCCGTCTGTCACCAGGCTGTATCTCATGAACCGTAATAGTGAGACAGTTGAAATTTTCACAGATTACATGTTGTTTAGTTATGAACTCCAAAAACTCAAAAACCAAATCCTAAGGTGGCTCCCCGTACAAGAGTTCTCCAAACAAAGAATAAAACCGATAACGCGTTCTAATCTACAAGTGGCGACATCTAGTCTTGAGTTGAATAAACTATTAAAGTCTACAATGTAGAGTTTCAAAGTAAAATTAATGAGTGTAGGGTCAACACTATTGAGACGCATTACCTTTTTTTTTATTCATTTTATTTATTTTTCAATAAGAGCAAGTTTTAATTAATTAATTATTTTGTTTTTTCAACATAGGCATGTGACAAACGTGCGAAAATTTCGCAATTTGTATCACGAGCGTTTATGTGTGTTTTTAGTATGTTTTATTTGTGTATTGCCTTTAAATTAGTATTATGATTGTTGTTGTAGTTTTCTAAGTATACAACCTATTCTTAAGCTAAGTCATAATTTCATCAGTATAGCAATAAGTTTTTAGTGTTGTGAGACTTTCTCTCTCCTCGTTCAGATTGAAGCAAAAATAATACTCCATCGGCCAACATAAATCGGCTCGATGGGACATAAGAAACGCTGTTTCGGTATAAAGGTACAAATGTTCTGCCGCCATTACTGAGCGTTTCACGGCTTTTTCTAAAGCCTCATGTATTGGGAGCGGCGGTGTTTGTCTTTTATCATGGTGTGTGGTACAAGTCAAAGCGCGGAGCGGGAACTGACTTTGTGGGTTAGTGAATCACTCGTATAGCTCAATGAGAGAGCAGCCCCCCTATTCCCTAACTGAAAGTCACTCGGTGACAAACGTTTGACAAGTAAAATTACCATCAATTGCTCAAAATTATCACTAAGAACTGTCAATTGATGATCATTTTACTTGTCAAACGTTAGTCACCGAGTGACTTTCAGTTAGGGAATAAGGGGGCAGAGCATTCTTTGAAAGAAAAAATAGGCTATATAGAGTAAGCTATATAGGGAAATATTTTCTGAACAAAATATGTTTATTTATTTATTAACACGTACAAAACACATGTTTACGTTTATGTTTTTATGTTCCTTCTGTTTATTTCTGTTAAGATTAATTTTCATCAGCAATCTGGGCAAAAAAACAAAGAACAGAATGACGTTACATATTTTTTTATTTTAGGTTTTGGTCTTTTAATATATTTAGTCTTTAAAATGATTGTAATAATAAGCTATAACAATAATAATAATAATAATAGTTGGCACGCATAGTCAGGAGGTTCCTCTCTCTGCAGCCCTAGCCTCCGACCGCTTGGGCCTTTGCTCCGCGGTCGGTGGTTTACCGTTTTGTAATATATTTTTACCTATACTGTTTTTTATATACTATTTGTTTTTATAGATAAGTAGTATTCCTTTATAGTGAAAAAAATATTTAATAACGAGTTTTAAAATAAATCAACGTCATAATAATAATAATGTTTAATATCGGTATAGATTGTGCGTCTAATTTTTACAGGTTTCTATAATTTTTTAATTCTAGGAGTGCGTACAACTCGCTACCTGATATGTTTTTCACCACACAAACTCATAATGTATTTATTTATGAGTGTCGCGTTTCGATGTCGCTGTGGACGCGTTTTTGTCACTCGTGTATAATGAGCGTTAGCTTAGAATCCGGTGAGATTTGTTCGCGAATCGCTGATTTGTCCCTACATGGTGTGAATTTGTGATTTTATATTTGGTACATAATAATATTATGTGGTGACCGTGAACTGGACGATGCAGTGTTAGGACGGCCCCCCCTCGATGTAGTATTGTAACTGTCGCAGGAAGTTGGTGTATGGAGGCGGCTCAAGACCCTTCGTCGAGCTTGTATGTTACAGCAGGTTTTTTCAAGGATGCTTTTTTTTCAGACATTATTTCATTGCTAAATGTCAATGAATTATTTTAAATTTTTAGGAATGTATTTAAAACATCAAAAGCAATTACATTATTTTCGTCTGTCCATTGTTCATTTCCTTATTTTAATTTCCACCTTTTGGGAGAGAAATCAAATCAAATCAAATCAAATTAATCAAAATAATTTTTATTCATTGAAATCTCAAGGGTCATTTTGAATAGTCTTATATAAACTTAAATTACTCCTGTTCCAACGCGACCAAGCCTAGAAGAATCAGGCAACAAACTCGGCTTGGCTTACATAAATGGTCCGTCTTACCACTAGGTGAGAAGTGCCTGTGTGGTGCCTCGGAGCAAGCAGTTGCTGATACATAGTAAATGAAAACTTAAAAACCTTAGGGAAGTAGTCAAAAGTAAATAAACATCAGCAAAAGTATCCAAGACAGAACACGCTACGCTTGTTATACTTATAAATAACAATCAAATAGAAACATGTCACAATTCAAAATTCAAATATTATTTAGTCAATAGGATTTTTTTTAAATCTCTTTGATACGTAATTTTTTTATACGGTAAGTTTTTACGGTATTGAGGTCTCTTAGCTAATGCTAAGAGACCTCAATACCGTCTCCAAGGTCAAGGTCTCAAGGTCTCCGTGCCAAGGTCTCCCAGCGATTCTGCTATGGTGTCTATATCAAAACATAACATAGCATAACACCCAACAGTCACATTATACGTAGTCCTACAAAAAAAAAATGAAAAAATTTAACATAAAAAGAAAGAAAGGCAAATTAATAGTAGATTGTTATAATATATATATATAATATATCTACTATTAATTTGCCTTTCTTTCTTCAAGGGGCTAATATTACCCATTGTATACGATAAATAGAAACCGAGTTTTAATGGGTTTTTAGCGCCGTGTGTTACACTATAATTTTCACTACGATTGCGAGAAACTAAAATAATCCAATACAATATGAAATTAATAACAGTTACTACCAATTCAACTTTCAATTAGAGAAAATTTTTAAAGATTTCGCGCCAATGTCTTTTTTTTTATTCTTGTAGCCGCAACGCATTGCATGCATTCTACCAAAAAGATCGCCGATTTTAAATCCATTTTCAAAAATAATATGTTGTTCTTTTTGTATGAAACAGTAATAAGTCCAGTCTTTATTCATGATTATTCTACTTATGACTAAAGACTTTTTCGTCTTTGTGGGATCATGGTCATTTGACAGAAAAAAAAAACTTTTTCCCATAGTGGAAGAAATGCAATTTTTCTTCGCTCTGGTACGCCACAATGACGGTCTTTTTGAGCAAAAGGAGTGAAAAAGTGATGTATTCGCCATTGATGCTAGGAAGACCCCCTGATGGATCAAAGACATTATAAAGGTAGAAAGTCATGGAGCTATCTCAAGACAGTACGTCGTCGCATTCTATGGGGGCACATATGGCATATAATAAGCATCATCATCAACACCAACAGCCTTTAAACGTCCACTGCTTGACGAAGCCTCCCCCATTAAATACAATAAGGGGGGAATTTCCATAATTACTACGCTTGACAGCCGGTTTGGTGATCGCAGTATTCATGCCAATATAACATAACACCCAAGAGTCACATACATAGCCCTGTGTCGTACGTATCAGGAACTACGAATACCATGGTACCATAACACCTTGACCCGCTTTGTTTGTTTTATTTATTTATTTATTTATTTAGCCTTTATTAACAATCTTAAATAACGTAAGTGCACTATAATTTTCACTATAGTAAACATATTAGACACCGGTTTCTTTATTGTCTTGCTTTCCAGCATAGGCCTCCCCAAGTGTTCTCCATAAAGATCTATCTCTTGCTTTTCTAGTCCAAAGCGTCCCCGCCACTTTCTTAATGTCATCTTCCCATTTACGATATTGTCCACCTTTACTTCTCTTTTTATATCTAGGGCACCATTCCGTTCTTGGGCCCATTTCTCTGTCTCACCTCTAGTTAGATGTCCAGTCCATCTCCATTTTAGTTGTTTGTTTCGGTATTTCATATCTATAATCTGGGTTTGTTTTCTTATTTTTGTTAATCGTACTTTGTCTCTTAATTTTATGTTGAGTATACTTCTTTCCATTCTGTGTTGACAGGTTTCCAATGATTTAATGTTGTTTGTTTAATAAAGAATAAATATTAATGCATGTATTTTATTTAATTGAATAATATAATAATTTAATCTTATCTAATAAAATTAGCGCCCTAACGGGGTTTATGTGTAAGTACTTAACTAACCTAGTATAGTAATTAAATAAATAAATGCTGGACATTTCACACAACATTATCTAGCCCCAAGCTAAGCAGAGCTTGTGTTATGGGTACTAGATAACTGATATAATTAATACAATACATTACATAGATAGATATTTTTTATTATACATAGAAAAATACCCAGAACACCCTGAAAAATTATCTGCAGATCGTACAAATATTTTTTCAGAGGCGGGAATCGAACCCGCAACTTCCTGCGTCGCAGGCGAACCTTCGCCCGCCGCGCCACAGATGTCGTCAAAGAAAGACCAATACTTACTAATATGAATGTACTTACTGCATAAGAGCAATCAATAAATGAATATGAATATGAATACATCCACCTGGCGGGTTTGCATCGGGAATCAAACCCGCACCTCTTGCGTCTCAGCCGGAAAAACGCCCACGTACGTCATTTAAAAATTAATGTGACTAAATCTAATTATACAATTTTCTAATTAAATTAAATCAATTTTGATCCAAGAAATTGATGATCCAACATCATTATTACCATATCACTCTAATCAGTTCCAAACCAAGAAATTACGAGAGACCACGGTCATTATTCTACCTGATAAAAATCATACCAAGTCAAACACATGTGGAACTGGGACCAACACCTTAACCTATTAAAATTACGGGAATAATAGGTGATTAATCTTACAACCCACAAAAACCGCTCGATTTACGACCCTGTCAAAATAAATATACCCAGAGTTCCTTTTAACAAGCTGTTTTTTGAATAGTGCAGGAGCTCGATGGTCTATTGATAAAATAATATGGATCGCATTCTGATTTTATTAGAATAAGTATTTGTTAGTCACGCAGCGGGCTATGGAGATAGCTATGCTAGAAGTTTCACTACATAATAGAATCTGAAGTGAGGAAATTCATAGAAGAACCAAGGTCACCGACATAGCTCTCAGAATTTGCAAGTTGAAGTGGCAATGGGCAGGTCATATAGCTCGAAGAACTGATAACCGTTGGGAGATAAAGATTCTCGAGTGGCGACCTCAAACGGGATGACGCGGTAGAGAAAGGCCCTCCACTCGATGGACTAAAGACATTATAAACGTCGCAAGAAGTCGGTGGATGGAGGTGGCTCAAGACTGTTCGTTGTGGCATTTTAAGGGGGAGGCCTATGTCCAGCAGTGGACTTCCACAGGCTGATGATGATGATGAAGTATTTGTTTACAGAAGTGTCATTATTACGATTTCTATAGTTTTTTTTTTTTCACAACTATGTGAATCTTAAAATACTTTAGGAAATAATTGATATTTATGGGTCTGGGAATATTTTTTACCATAATAATTAATCAAATCATAAAAAAATCAGAATGAGGGCTTTTCATCTTCGATAAAAAAAACCGAAAAGTAGTTCGAATTGGTTCGATAGATGGCGCTGACTCAAGAGCTATCAAGATTATCAGTGGTGTATGTGGACTAAGCTATTATCTAACTAGTCTGTGGCTATTAGTCATGATATTCTGTTTGTGATTGCTTCTTGAGTGTGCGCTAGTGATTTCGTGGTGTTTTTAGAAGTAGGCAAAAAAAAATACCACTAAACGAAAATATATCTACGTTGTTGATGTTGACATTTTACTTTATTTTGACACTTGACAGTTATGTACAGAGCAGCGCCATCTATTTTCAACGCTCAAAGCGTGATTTGAAACTGCCGTGAAATCCCCTTATTAGAAATGTTTTGGCTGTTATTACAATCGCATTTGGGGTGACTTCTCGCTTTGGTTTCCTACGAAGCACTTCCGTATTATAACGGCTGTAATACAGCGGAGACGCCTCAAACGACCTCTGTGACGCGGTGGGCGAGTAACCGGCTGAGATGCGAGAGGTTGCGGGCTCGATTCCCGCTGCGGGACCAATGTTTGTATGATCTGCAAATTTTTGTTTTGGGTCTAGGTGTTATGGTACCATGGTACTCGTAATTCTCGAGTACCATGGCACATTGTGGTAGTCACGTGTGTAACTGTTGGGTGTTTTTAACCGACTTCCCTAAAAAGGAGGAGGTTCTCAATTAGGTTGTATATTTTTTTTTTGTATGTTTGTTATCTCATATCTCCGGCGTTTATTAACCGATTTGAAAAATTCTTTTTTATTTGAATAGATATACTTCCAGATTGGTCCCATTCAGAATACAGTTCTGATGATGGAATCCATGAGTAATTGAGGGAACTCTTCAAATGTTGTAGGCATATATATGGCGATTTTGATATTTTCAGCAACAAACCAAGCATTTGCATTCAAAATGTATCATAATCCTTTCACCACTATGGTTCTTTCATCATTTTTTTTCATCCAAATATTTTGTGGAATACAATGGCGGAAGTCGGTTTTTTAAATGAAAAGTTATTATGTATGTTGTTATGTAAACATTAATGACTTTGACATAAGGTTGAAAATCCATTTCTTCTCTTTATTACGGCTGTCTTATGACGGTCATGTCTTCTTCTCTTCATCAGCCGTTACACATCCATTATTGGACGAGGCCTCCCCCATAAAATGCAATGGGGGGATTTGCCAAAATCACCACGCTTGGCAGGCGGATTGGTGATCGCAGTATTGGTACACAGGTAGTTAAGATATGATAAGATAGGTAGTTGCTGCTGGCTTTCCCCTGGTGTAATCCCTTAGTCGATTTTTACGACATCCACGGGAGGAAATGGAGGGGTCTATTCTTAGGCCGGACACACTACAGCACGGCACGACTTCTTCTCTTAGATACTATAGGTCTATTCCCTTAGTCTCCTGCACTAAGTCTCCAAATTTAGATGTTTAACAAAACATTACAAAAGGAAGATGTGGTATTTTTTATTTTATTAATTGGGTATCGAATCTGATAGTGCGTGTTTTAAATAAAATATCATACATTTTATATTATTATTACACGGTTTTATATTATGCGCACATTAACGCGGGCTTCAGATACGTTTGGATAAGGGTTGGCGTACACTGACACGGGCAAAAAAATGAATGAACATTATAACATTTTTAATAAGCCACTCTTTCATTCACTATAATTTCAATCTCTCTCATGAAGTACCTATTTAGTAATTCAAATCAAAAGTCTAATGCCGATTTTTACCAAAAATGCTTATGAGACACTTAACGCAAGTTAGGATTGAAAGCTTTTTGTAAGAAAAAACAATTTAAGTTGCATTAATTGTCTCGTAAGCAATGTGACCCGTAATTGGTTGTTGAAAGTAGGCATAAAGTAAGTGAAAAATTTAGGACAGAACAATGGCAATAAAACCGTTCGTCGTGGCATTGTATTGAAAGGTCTGTCAAGTAGTGGACTTCTATAGGCTGATGATGATAACAATGATGTCAATAAATAACTTTAAAGATATGAAAAGGAATGCTTTTTTAATTTTAATATTAGTTAATTTATCTAGTAACTATTTACCGCAAGAGGTCACTGATTTTGTAACAATTGATTAATCTATGTCATTGACGTCATACTACGTCAATTAGGTAGTTATGATCAGTTAATTTATGTAAATCGTTTTGATCTATGACTCTATGATTGAGCTGCCAATGCAAATTCATTGCTCAATAATCGATAGCATAAAGTCAATTAGCTAATAAATTGATGATTATGTTAATATAATTAATGGTTTCCAACATCTTATTTGTTAATATATTTAGCTGTTTACGTAAACTTTTTGAAATTATGCAAAGTGTTAAATAATTGAGGTTAATGTGGTTCAAGATTGTGTTAATCTGTTTTGATTTGGTTTATTTTTGATGTTATTTGAATTTTATTCATTATTTTATCCTAATTTAAAATTATATCACTAATTTTTAAAATACATCACATAAAATAATATACCTATCTCACATAAAATTGCATATTTACTTATGTTTCAAACAATAATATTTTTTTCCATACCCTATTGGTAATGAACGAACGGTTAATGTTAATGTTAATGTTAAAGAACTCCCTTTTCCGCATTCGAACTCTATGTATGGTCCATTATGCGTGAGGGTTAACTGGCTAGATAGTTAGCCAGCCTAACTCCGTCCAGAAGCACAGAAGCTTCCTGGGGTCTTCGCAGGCTTCGCGGAGTGACCTCGGGTTGTTGAGGATTTGTTCACGTTGAGCTGCTACTCCCACGCATTCCAGGACTACGTGGGCAGCCGATTCTTCTTCGCTCAGACACCCTCTGCAGAGTGGACTGTCTGTGGCTCCGATGTTATAGAGGTGTTTGTTCAGGAGACAGTGGCCAGTGAGTGTCCCCACGATGGTACGAAGGTCTGGTCTTGAAAGGTTGAGTAGACGACGCGTGAGTCGTGGTGAGACAGCCGGAAGGGCTGCTCTTGACTGTCTGCAGTCCGTGGTCCGTGCCCAACGTTCGTTGTGTTGGTTTAGGGTGCGAAGCCGCATCCAAGTGCGTAGCTGAGAACGAACGGTTAATTAACAGAAACATTCTATTACAAATTAAACTACCGTTGTAATTAAAGAATTAATACTTCTGACATTAATACGAATGATTGGATGTTTGTTTATTACTCAATGAGACCGTAACGGCTGGAATTTGGTAGAGAGATTGACCTGAATAAACACACACGTTGTACAATGTACATAGCACGCGAGTGAAACCACGGGCGGGTGCTTGTTAATATTAAACCAAAGAACGCTTTTGATTTTGTATTCATGTTCATTCGTTCTTTATTCCAATGTGCGTCGTCAAAGATGTTATCAGGCCGTTCCGGGAAGGACTCTTGTCGACCAATAAACTAATTGGTGGAAGAATGCTTACGCCGCGCCTCGACAAAAATGTGTGGTTTTGTTTTTTATTTTACAAACGTTCTATTTTCGAAATTTAAATCTTTATTTTAAATTTAGAAGGTATAATGAAGGATGTTATTTGGATTTCCAAATTAGGTTTACAACAAATTATCATTTTATATACAATGATTAGATTTTTGGTATTATTTAGCAATATGTTCCCTTACAAAAATGTGTGGTTTTGTTTTTATTTTACAAACGTTCTATTTTCGAAATTTAAATCTTTATTTTAAATTTAGAAGGTATAATGAAGGATGTTATTTGCATTTCTAAATTAGATTTACAACAAATTATCATTTTACATACAATGATTGGATTTTTGGTATTATTTAGCAATATGTTCCCTTTAGTATCGAAAAAATATTCACAGGATACTTTGGATACTTTTGTTTTGCTTGTTTTGGGAATCAAACCATCACGGTTCTCTGTTATGGAATTATCATACTCCTTTCTAGACATCATAATAATTTAAGAAGCTTTAGTACCTAAAGTATGTATTCCAATGAGGGCTTTTCAAATTCGATTAAAAAAAAAGTAGTTCAAATTGTTTCGATAGAAGGCACTGACTCAACTGCATGGAAGTAATAAGTACTACGTACAACAGGAATGAGCTCTATCTGTGCATCTTGCAACTAAAATAAAAAAAATAAAACCTTATGCTAAGGTCGTAAGAGTCTTGTTGCACGCAAAATAAAAATGAAGCCGAGTGAAAGGGCAACCTCAGAACGCTGTGTCCCGTTCTAACAGTGACTTAGAGTTGCCAGAGTTAAGTTGATTTCAATCCTTTCGTTCTTAGTAGAAAAATATGCGATTGATGTAATGTAATGAAGTAAAAACATTTACTTACTTCTAAAATGTTTCTAAATATAAATAATAATTTATTACCGACATGTTAAAGCAATATTATTTGTTGCTACGTGTAAAGCCTTATCCAATCAAAAACATAATAAATTATATACAAAAATGCGAGTCTCGCAACGCAGTTCTTCTTCCGCCAAAAGTTGTGATATCATAATGTAAAACCGAGTCGGTTATTAATTTATTTAGTATCTATCTATGGGAACATCTATCCAACAACTTTGTCACAAATTGTTACCTAATTAGTTAAGTAACAACATTTTATAGTGACCTTATCAATATTAGACATCTAATTATTTCTTTAACAAATAGAACGACTCGGCCATCGCATGAAAACATAATTGCATATTGCCGCGCGATAAATAAAGCGCTCAGAGCACTAATATTAGATAAATTTTGTTGTATATAGATTCTATTACCTTGTGCGATTGCCAAGTCATTTTGATGATTGGGTGTCAATGACAAAATTAAGGAACTTTGACTTGTAATAGTTCTTAAACTACACGTTCAAATTGAATGTAATTTGGGAATATACCTAGTCTGAATTTTCAATGACCGAGAGGGCATACTATAGCCCTCTCGGTCATTGAAAATTCAGGCTTCTAACTTTATCCACATCCATCGAAGTTACAGGGGGCTCGAAAATGGCCCGAATGGCTTCGAGAAAAGTATGGTACGGCTGTGCCCTTAGCTCGACTCGGCGGGGGCACTGCCGTGCCTCCAGATTAACGCAAAAATTTTGCGATTGGCGTATAGGTTTTCTTTTATTTGTATGCATGGAAGTAATAAGTACTGTACGTAGTACTTATTACTTACTTCCATGTTTTTATGAAATACGGACACCTGACCTGACAACCCCACATAATCAACAAGGACAATCGCCGATTCGGACGTTAACATATTTCGTGATATTTTAGAAGAATTTTAGTTAAAATGGGGAGAATTTGTGTCGTGGAGGCTTGCCGAAGCGAGTATTATCCTGATTGTGGTTTATCTTTTCACAGGTAATAGTTTTAAACATAATTTGTTAGTGAAGAATTACGGTGACCATGCATGACTATCCAATCCTAGTTCAAGAACAAATAAATACCTATGCATTTTTTATTCCTTTCTCTATTAAAATAACTTTGTTTTAATTTCAGATTTCCTAAAGATCCTAATGTTAGGGAAATATGGATAAATAATATACCCATGAGCTCTACCCGAAAACTGACCGATGCATCAGTTGTATGTAGCAAACATTTTAAAGCTCAAGACTTTGTTGCTTGTTTATCACGACCAGTATTAAAATGTGATGCACTGCCCTCCGTTTTTTTGCTGGTAGGTAATTTTGTAGGATTTTATATCTGATTGTAGGTAAAAAGGTGCCCTAATGTGAGAATTCGGTGTTCGTTCGTACGTCTGCCTGTATGTTATTATAAAAACATGTCGTTTGGGATTCTGTGTTTTATTTAAATTGTTGAGGCCCCCCGGGACGGGGGGGGGCGTCGCCCCCCTTTCCCCCCTTTCCGTTGGTGTGCTAAACCAGAATAGAAAATGTTTGTTTTTTTTATTTTGTATGGAAAATTAAAATGTAATTTTCTCAAAAACTAATAATTTGCTCACACAATACCTTTTGAAATTGGTTACTATTCGTCAATATCTATCGATTAAAATCGTTAGGTAGTAGCTTAAAAATCTTAAGGCCGCATTCAAAAGATGAGCCAATTACATATTTTGTGTACCTACTAAGATACCTACCTCAGTATTCATCGTGATCATAGAAGTGAGTATACTTATCTGACCTGATGATCTCTGTTACAGCCAGCAACGAAGAAAATAGTAGTATTATGTGATATTCAGATACCCTGTAGTAGCAAATCTGACGAGCTTGTGCTATCACTAGAACCTCCGTCCAAGAAACCTTGTATTCAGCAGAAATTTATAAACGTAACGGCAGAGCCTCTGAACTACTGTGTCGACATATCACAATTTTCTGCATTTACTGCTTTTATTGATCGAGGAAAACTTAAGCATGTTTCCAGATTTGTATTTGTAATTCTGAAGTACACTGAAAAACTGTTTATTACATTATCAAATCAATCATTAAAAAACGTACACAAAAATAAAATTATCATGTATGTTGTCCAAGAATTTTATAGCAAACTACATACATTGTTAGATCCACCACATCCTCCTCAATCTATATTTGAAGATCCACATGATATTCAATTGGTGAAGGCGTTAGCGAATTCATATCTCAATTTACTCATAATGCAAAATTAGAATCAATGAAACATATAAGAAATAAGCTGGGTTTGCGGCAGAAACTTCACAAAACTGTTTTGTTTAGCAATGTCTGATTTAGAATTAAACTTAAATGTAAACTTAACTGTTTTTTCTTACCTAATTAATTAAATATACCACAATAGGTAGCTTATCGTAATGTTATCTCAGTCCAGCTGCATGTCGTGTCCCACAAGGACCAGTAGGTAAGTATATACACTCGGTTCCAAAAATTACGGGTCAGTCACAAAAATTGAAATACCTCCAGAACTGTAAAAGCTAGATCAATGAAATAAAAAACAGAATAAAGACTTTTTAGTTGCGCTTCTAATAGCATATTATTTAAACTGGTTGATGAAAAAAAACTTCATTAGAAAAACAAAATTAAAAAAAATGACTATTTTTAAAAACAAAATTTTTGTTTCATGTCATTATGGATGCTTTCCATTTCTATTCTGCCACAAAAAAAATTATCGTGAACGTCTTCCACGTGCATAATTATTATTCTGTGAGGTGAAGCATGGCAGTCACGCTAGAGGAATGTACCAGAATCCTAACTTTTTTGGAACTTGGGCGGAGCCAGCGTGAAACAGCCAGAAACATTGGTGTATCTTTGTCGACTGTTCAGCGGGTAGTCCAGCGGTACCAAGAGACCGGATCACACCTTAGAAGACCAGGAAATGGCAGACCAAGATGCACAACGGCCAGGGAAGACAGACAACTGGTGGCTACAATGCTCCGAAATCGTTTTCAAACTGCTGTTGGTCTAAAAACTCACTTTATTCGCTTTGGAGGTGGCAATTTAAGCGCTCAAACAGTAAGAAGACGTCTTGCTGAAGCAAATTTGAAACCATTGAGGCCCGCAAATGGCCCCAAACTGGAACGGGGACATCGAATTGCAAGACAGAGATACGTGCGCGAACACCTAAACTGGACACTAGACGATTGGTCTAGGGTAATGTTCACGGACGAGTCTAAATTCATGCTTTATAAGCATGATGGTAGGCAGTTGGTGTACAGAAGACCAGGGGAGCGCTTCCATCAAGCGTGTGTGGAGGAAAAAGTGGCGTACGGTGGAGGCTCCGTACAAGTTTGGGCTGGGATTTCTGCTGAGGCCCGCACCGAGCTGGTGCTCATTCAAAATGGAACTCTAAATGCAGAGAGGTACGTGGAAGAGATCCTCAATGAACATGTAGGTCCTTTCATGGCCAGGATGGACCGGCATGGCATATTAATGCATGATAATGCGCGTCCCCATACCGCCAGAATTGTACATGACTACCTTGAAGAGGTCGGTATCGAACTCATGCAGTGGCCAGCGCGAAGCCCGGACTTAAACCCCATCGAGCACGCCTGGGACGAGCTTCAGAGATGCGTGAAAGGTCGAAACCCCCCACCAATCACGCTTCCCGAGCTCATACAAGCACTGGTGGAGGAATGGGAAGGTATTCCTCAGCACCGGCTCCGAAATTTGGTGTACAGCATGCCTAATCGCCTGGAAGCTGTCAGAAGAGCTCGTGGAGGCAATACAAAGTATTAAATGAAGAAAGTGATGAAAAACAGCAAAAAAACAATCATAACAAAAAATGTAATCTTAAGAAAAATATGACTACTTTAGTTTTTTTTTAATTTAAGATTAATATTGTGGGTGTAACTAAGTTTTATTTTATTTTTTATCTGTATAATTAAATTCTCAATTGAACAGTCTTCGTTTCATTAGGATGGCATACGTAGTTCGGGAGATATTCGGGTTTATGTGACTGACCCGTTATTTTTGGAACCGAGTGTATATATGACGCGAGTGTGAAAAGCAAGCAAAAACAGCAAATGTATAGTGCACCAAAGGGCAAGTTTATCATTAGCAGCATCTTTCTGAAGCAATGATCTGTTGACGTCAGATCACAAATGATTTTTTATAATTATTGTCCTCAAATCATATTGCAATATAGTCACCATCGCCAGAGAGGGATAAGAGATATAGTTACTGAGCTCTCGCTCGGCTTCAATTTTGCGACAACAGCTCATTCCTGTTGTACGTAGTACTTATTACTTCCATGCTCAACTGTAAATGCCAAGATTGTCAAATGTATTATCTTTGGTGTACGCGTACTAAGCTATTATTTAACTAGCCTGTGGCTATTAGTCATGATATTCTGTATGTGTTGCTTTTTGAGTGTGCGCTAGTGATTTCGTGATGTTTTTAGAAGTAAACAAAAATAAATACCACGAAACGAAAATATATCTACGTTGTTGATGTTGACATTTAACTTTATTTTGACACTTGACATTTACGTAACAGAGCAGCGCCATCTATTTTCAATGCTGAAACCATGATATGAGACAGCCGTGAAAACCCCTCATTGTTAACAAAAAAATATCGTAGCACTATGACTACGACACACAACGGCCCCCTTTGTCTCCTTTTGTGGATGTCGTACAAACCGACTGAGGGATTACACCAGGAGATGGGCAAAAACATCCTCTTGAGTATTCAACACCAATCTAATTCTAAGTGGGTGTGTTAAGACCTGCACTGACATCCCGCTGTGGGGTTTATTGTGCATTGGTTCCCCTGTGCTAACCCTACCCCAGACCAGCCCCCTAATTACAGTATCAAATGGCAATGGGGAACGCAATAATGGGGATAATTTTGGCAGCCGTAGCGCTGTTCAAATCTTTTGAAACTTGAAAGGAGGAATATTTAGGGGGAGATGTTTCCCCTATTCAAGTTTCATAAGATTTAGATAGCGCTATTGTGGCCAAAACGATCCCGATTGTTGCGTTTCCCATTGCCATTTTTTACTGTTATTTGGGGCAGCTCCTTAAAGTAACGGAGCAGGACTTTGGGTTGGCGGCAACACCGTTGAAGTGTGTCCGCAGACAAACAGAGGCCTCCCTCCTAATACATCCATTAGGAGATTATTTATTGATAATACCGCCATTTCCTCCCGTGGATGTTAGTAAAAGCCTTACTAAGGGATTACACCTGGGGATAGCAGCAGCATCCTCCTGAGTACCTAACACCAATACTGCAGTCACCAATCCACCTACCAAGCGTGGTGATCATGGCAAGTCCCACATTCCATTCTATGGGTAAAATGAAATAGAAGTGTGTCACGTGACTTTTCGAAGGATTGGACCACCAAAGTTTTAGTAAACCTGCCACAGCTTTACTAAAACATGATTTAACTAAGAATTTGACGACTTGGAAAGAGTAAAGTTGCAAATTGCAAATGAATCTAAAAATACTTGAAACTGGTAAGTGAACAAGAAGAGCGATGACAAAATTAAATCTAAATAAAAAAAGATTGGTTGTCTGTAAAGTCGGTTTACTGACGATAGTTGAACGTGACAACGCTTCTTTGTCGCTCGTTCCGCGCTCTCGCTTGCACTTCAAGCCTTGCATGGAACGCCTCAGAGCGAGGTAACGCCGCATGAGTCATGTTTTTTCGTGCGTGCAGCCGGCTCTATCGAATTATAAGACGTTGTCACGTCAATAACGTAAAAAAAAATACGAATCAAACTCACTCATATGTGTTTCATTTTCATGAGTAATTAGTACTAATAGATCCTAGATATAGATTTGGTGTTACTAATAGATCCTGTACATTTTAAGGCAGTTTTCGAATTAATAATAGACCCTGTGGCGAACTTACTATTGTATTGGTAAAGTCTGCAAAAAACCAAGGAGGTTTTTTTTAAGGTCTAGCCAATGATATCTTTATATTATAACAATACTTAAATCCTAGCTTATACCTGTTTTTTTTAAATTCCTTTTGGCAAGCAAACAAGCTCACCAATACGCCTCACCTGATGGAAAACTGATGAGTAGTTACCGTAGCCTATGGACGCCTGCAACACCAGAGACATCACACGCGCGCTGCTGACCCTGAGACATGAAGATGAAAAGTTCATGTTATGAATGAAGTACAAAGAAATTGTATATTATATGATGTGGAAAACCCTGAATTTGGAACTTATCGCTGACACAGTAATATCACCGGCACCCGTACCCTTCAAACCGGAACACGGCAATGCGAGTACTAATGCTTGGCGGCAGGAATACGGTGGTAGTACTTCCCCGGATGAAGTCTTCCACAAGAAATTCTACTATTAATTTAAATATACACAGCACAATCCAATCACCAACGATACATCATCCCTCCTCGACTGTGTCTGGGACTCACCTGTTGTGTTATCTAAACGACATCACCGATCATTTCTCGGAAAACCATTGGGTTCTAAATGAATTAATAGATAGATAGATTAACACTTTATTGTACACCAGGAATACATAACAGGATTTATTCAAATTAGCAGTACAATGGGCGGCTTTATCGCTGAGAGCGATTTCTTCCAGGCAACCTTTGGATGGACAGTAACGAGCGAAGCAGTAACGAAACGGCGGTGCACAGAGTAAAAATAATTACAATCAAAGAATAATAAAATACAACTTTTACTTTAAACTCGAATACATAATATACCTACTTTTATATAATAGACTAATAAATAGTAATAAGTTAAATACTCTATTACGCCCTGATAAAAGAAAAAAAATGAAAATATGACTAAACTACATAAACACTCACAGGATATTTTCACATTCCTATCAAAACGAGGGTAGGTCAGACAGATAATGATTTATTAGGTTATGAATGTGGGATCAAATTGATAGGTATTGTAGATGCATAGAATTGAGGCTATAGCAGAGTGAAGAGACAAACAGAGGCTAATACCTCCTTTTCCTCCCGTGGATGTAGTAAAAGCTTTATAAGAGATTCCATTTGGGGATGAGCAGCAGCATCCGCCTGAGTACCTGCGTTCACCAATCCGCCTGCTAATTGTGTTGATTATGACAATGCCCCCCATTGTATTTTGTGGGGGCGGCTTCGTCCAGCAGTGGATGTAATTAGGCTGGTGATGTATGCGAGTGATTGACGTACCTCACCAGAGGCTTTTTAGGGTTCCAACGGAATCATTATAGGTGTACCGAACGGAACCATTATTATATTATAGGACTCAGATGTCTGTCTGTCACAGTCTATTTTCTTCGAAACTACTGAACCAAAGATGCTGAAATTTGGTACTTATATAGAGTTTGATGACCCAATCACGGACGCATAGCGTAAACCAACGAATTCTAATTTAGGGGGTTAACTTTGGGGGGCAAAATAGAACATTAAAAAAAACATGTGTCAAATACGTCATGTGAAAGAGCTCAGTATAAGAAATATAATATTATTTTTTATAATTTTGAAATGCTTAGATTAAAAGTTATTAAAGAAAATATGCAAAAATTTCCCATTCCCTCTATCTCCGAAACAACTGAGCCAAAAATGTTGAAAAAATATGGAATATTGGGCCTTACTAATACTTTACAGGAAACCCAAATAAAAATCCTAAATCTTCAAATTCTTACGGGAATCGGAAAATAATAATGATAATAACGGATAATAAAAAAACAATAGTTTTTTTTATGCTACTTGGCAAGCAGACGAGCATACGGCCCACCTGATGGAAAGCAGTTACCGTAGCCTATGGACGCCTGCAACACCAGAGGCATCACAAGCGCGCTTTCGACCCTGAGACATAAAGATGAAAAGTCTCATGTGCCTGTAATTTCACCGGCACCCGTACCCTTCAAACCGAAACACAGCAATGCGAACACTACTGCTTGGCGGCAGAAATAGGTTCGGTGGTAGTACTTCCCCGGACGAACTCTTTCACAAGAAGTTCTACTACTAACAAAAAAATTTAATAAAATTAAAAGAATTTAATTGAATAGAATTATGTTTATTGACTAAATAAGTTAATTGATGTAGTGGTTACTATGTTAGGCTACTTGTACGGAACTCTCTCCAAGCGAGTCCGACTCGTACTTGGGTAAGATGGGTTTTTTATTTTGAGATCACTGCGACAACTAAAAAGCATTATATTAAAAATGCAACCAAATTATCTGTTTGTCCGTATGTCTTTATAACTGTAATACCATCAAGCCTTACCGTAAGCTCTTATAGCGATTCAGTTTAAAAACTATTCAGTACTAAACATCGGTTTGTCGTTGACATCCGTCATCATTGAATAACTTTAATCGCAGAAGTCTATAGACCTTCTGCTACTGTGCCTTTAAATATAGCTGCAGACATCATGGAACCGATATTTTGTACTGAATAGTTTTTGAACTGAATCGCTATAAGTGCTCATGGTAAGGCCTCAGGACATGACCTACGTGGAACTATATTCATCAGCCGTCAAGATCCAAATCTTTACCGTCTCATTCATTTTTTTAATTTTCTCTCTGATGTCCTCATTATTTGGGACATTAAGGTCGTTTCGCTTTTTATGGCGGTTCATTAGCGAGATTTAAATTAGCTATTATTTATTGGTTGGACCAAGAAGTATTTGTATAATGAGTTAGATTTTATGATAAGGTTAATCTGCTAATGGACCATAGATGTATGTATGTGTGAGATGCGAGAGGTTGCGGGTTCGATTCCGGCTGCGGGACAAATGTTTGCACGTGCTGCAAATATTTGTTCCGGGTCTGAGTGGTACCATGGTACTCGTAGTTCCGTGTTCCACGACACGGGAATCCGAGTGTGGGATTAGGACTACGTATGTGATGGATATTATATTATGTTATATTATCGTCCTGTTGACGAGGCCTTCCCTCATTGAATGCAAGATTTGCTATAACACACATCGCAGTGATAGCAGTGAATTAAGTACTCAGGTGGATGCGACTGACCATCCCTTTGTGTAATCCCTTAGTGAGACTTTTAGATGGAAGTCGTCCGATTATTAAATGACAGATTAAGCCGGAGATTCATTAGGCAACATTTGTTAATAAACACTGTTTATAAGCACTGTTTATAAACACTGTTTATAAACAGTGTTTAATTATTAACAAATGTTGCTTAATGAATACCCGAATTAAGTTGTAGTATTTGTAGTCGTTCAAAATTATCCATTAGATTCAATTGAATAAAATAATATGTTATTATTACCCGGACTTTTTCGGCAATTTTCGTAGGTACTTAGGATTTGACCTAGCTGCTGGCTTAGGAAATGTGAATACTAGAAGAAAGCGTTAGCTGACTTGGTCGTGGTAAAGTAATGGCGGCTATAATCTCACCACTAGTCACATATATATTCCTACAATTGTACAGTAAAAGGAGGCTCTATCTACTGCTTCGAGAAAAAGCGGGTATTTTTATAGACACCCGCTTTTTTCCCGAAAAAAGACTCTTCGAAATTTGAATTTAAAAAAAGAATTTTCTTATTTGCATCTTGTCTGGAAAACTCTTTATACGAACGGAATCGAGGGCGTCCAACTAGTAAGTAATAAAAATTACAACCTCTTCCAAAGAGGTTCTTAAGGTAATCAACCTCATTAGCGACCATATCCACAATAATTAAACCTTAAAAATAATTAAATGTTCCTAAACGGTCAGTTGAATTATTGTTATGTTTTAATTTAATGTGTCACAGAAGCCTGGCTATTAAAATTAAATCATGTGTTACGAAATGATTAAAATTGAGATAAAAGTTCTTAAATTCGGATAATTACAGTCTTAAACCAAATTGACATTTCTGGAATTTTTGAAGACAGTTAAGTTTTTTTTTATCTGTGACCTCAAAAAGTTATATAAAAGTCGATAAGAATTTTAAACACTGTGTTTTGGACTCACGTACCTACAGCTCGTTCACTCTCACAACTCAAGAGTAGATTTTTGGACAGACAGTTAAGTTTTTTTTTTATCTGTAACCTCAAAAAGTGAGAGAAAAGATAATAAAATTTGTGTGCGTTATCCTAGCAAAATCTTGTGTCCTTTCAGGATGTGAATATCACGAATAATTCGTATTTAATCTCCTGTAAATGTGCCTGAAATAAAAAATTAGTGCCTTCAGCCGTTTTTGAGTTATTCATGAAAGACAGATTTTGCTGGGGTAACGGTCTTCCAGCAAAAACTTTTTTCCCTGGTTGGGCTAGGCCAGCTGAAAGTGGCTAGAAAGATAAGTTTTAATTTGTGCTAAATGTGCATCTAAACTCTGAATTTGTGGACCCTAGGATTTCAGAGATATTTCAGTTTTTGCTGGGGGAACATTTTAAAAATGGCTGTATCTCCGAAACTTTTAACCGCACAATCATGAATTTTTCTACACATATAAGTGTTCATATAGGGTAATTTGTGCCAGTTAAATTTCTTGATAAAACTGCGCCTCTCGTATTTTAATGGGATTTTTCCAAAAAACTAAAATAGCTCCTAGCACTCAAACAAAGGCACCTATGAACTATATTTAAATGCAAACTTATACCATTCTTTGTTAAGCAACATTTGGTAAAATTTCATAAGCCTACGTTAAGTACTTTACGAGATAGAGAGACTTTAAAATAATCCGGTGGTGAAATTATTTTGACCTCCAAATACACGAGCTTTCTACGTGCTGTCCATTAACGTGTTAAACCAATAATTAGTGCCTCTATTCATCTCCACATACACCAATTTTCAGCTGAATCCATCAAACAATTACCGTAATATCATTAAAAAACGAAATTGATACGTTTCAGGGGAATGAAGGAATGAATGAATACCCAGCCAAATTATTAACTGACCAAATTCGAATGACTGTCAAAGAGCGATATTCCAATACATGGCACCCACCTTCTTAAATTCATACAACAATATTTTAGTGTTTTGGTACAGTCATGTAGAAAAATTTAAAGATTATTTTAATTTCATTTTAGAAAATAATATAACAAGTAAAAAATGGCATATAAGAAGAAAAACAGTTTAATCACGTTCTCTTTTTTTAACCGCTATGGAAAAGATACCGATACCGACTGAAGGTTGTTACTGTTTTAGTTATAATTTAATTAATTGCAGTCGGTTTGTATGACTTATAGAAAAGTTAATTGGTTAAAAACGCCCCCTAGTGAGGGAGTGCTGCAAAAGACAATCGAATGTTTCTAATAAATGGATTTGAATAGTACCTATAATACACCAGATTCACTGGTTCATAGCCTGTTTATATCGTCAGTAGTGCTGCATTTATTGGTCGACCTACTCTAAATATTGCGCTCATTTCCTAACTACCAAATTGCGTGAAGATAGGTTTTTGATTTTTGATACTGAGGTTCTCAACAAATCCGCTAGGGGCGCTCATCATATTCAGCATACAAATAACCAGTCAGCCGACTGCACTTTGGTTCAAACCATGGTATAAACTTATAATATAGAAAAGGTAGTTATACCTTTTTGAATAGGTATTATGTATAATACCTATACTTGGTTATTCCAAGACATGATGGTCAACACCAGCCTACGTCATCGCCAGTGAGACCTGAGATGAGAGATTGAGAATGTATGCTGTAGGTACCTTCTTACTTTTGAAACAAGCTATATGGCAGACTTTATAAATAATAAATAAATAAATAAATGCTGGACATTTCACAGAACATTATCTAGCCCCAAGCTAAGCAGAGCTTGTGTTATGGGTACTAGATAACTGATATACTTAATACAATACATTACATAGATAGTCATTTTTTGATTATACACTAGCTGGTGCCCGCGACTTCGTCTGCGCAGGATTAGTATTTCGAGTAGCTTATATTAGCGTGGCGTAGAAAAGAACTAACATTATGAAATTATCACATAAATAATTTTCGCGACATAATTCTTAGTACGTGCTTTTTCTACACTTCCAAAAAATACAGTACGGTAGTTATTATTATGTTTATTATACTTAAATAACTTTTCATTTAAAAAACCGACTTCCGCCATTGTATTCGACTAAATATTTGGATGAAAAAAAAAATGATGAAAGAACCATAGTGGTGATAGGATTATGATACTTTCTGAATGCAAATGCTTGGTTTGTTGCTGAAAATATCAAAATCGCCATATGTATGCCTACAATATTTGAGGAGTTCCCTCAATTCCTCATGGATTCCATCATAAGAACTGGATTCTGAAAAAAATGGGGCCAATCTGGAAGTATATCTATTCAAATAAAAAAAAAAAATTCAAATCGGTTCATAAACGCCAGAGATATGCGGTAACAAACAATAAAAAAAAAAACATCCGAATTGTGAACTTCCTCCTTTTTTGTGAAGTCGGTTAAAAATGCAATACTTGCCTATTTAGTTACGTACAATGCGTTTTTAACAAATCGCTAGTGCCTTGAAAATTCGTAAAACGGACACAACCGTCAATGACGTTTTCCCTCACTCGTCTGCCCGCGTCTGTCGCGCACCCAGCGATAAGCGACTTCTTCCCCCACCTCACCCGCCGTGCGTCGGACCGCTCGGATTTTTTCCAACTTACTTTACACTTATCGTCATATTATAGACAATTCACACAATATCTTTATAAATTGTAGGTTATGTGTTATTCTGATGTATAAGCTATATTATTGTAAAGTTTCATTAAAATCCATTCAGTAGTTTTTACGTGAAAGAGTAACAAACATCCATCCATACTCACAAACTTTCGCGTTTATAATATTAGTAGGAAGGATAGAAGGAAAGAAAGAGAAAAGAATGCATAGACAGATGGTTTTGATGTTCATAGTACCAGGCGATCATGGCATAGTAGAAAGTGGATTCATACGCCAAAAAGTTGTCTTAATTTTTTCAAATATATATCAATCAGGCAAAACACCGGGATCACGCGAACGAAGTCGCGCGCGGGCAGCTAGTTGCGCAATTAGTTGCGCCCCGCGGTTTCACCCGCGTGAATAATGATGACAATTGATGATGATGATAATTATGATGATGAAAAGTAGCCTATGTGTTAATCCAGGGCTTAAAGTATCTCCATTCCAAATTTCACTCAAATCCATTCAGTAGTTTTTACGTGAAAGAGTAACAAACATCCATCCATACTCACAAACTTTCGCGTTAGATGATGATGATGATGAAAAGTAGCTTATGTGTTAATCCAGGGCGTAAAGTATCTCCATTCCAAATTTCACTCAAATCCATTCAGTAGTTTTTACGTGAAAGAGTAACAAACATCCATACATACTCAGAAACTTTCGCGTTTATAATATTAGTAGGATAGGATTCACACAATATCTTTATAAATTGTAGCCTATGTGTTATTCTGATGTATAAGCTATATTATTGTAAAGTTTCATTAAAATCCATTCAGTAGTTTTTACGTGAAAGAGTAACAAACATCCATCCATACTCACAAACTTTCGCGTTTATAATATTAGTAGGAAGGATAGGATAGAAAATACCCAGAACACCCTGAACAAATAAATACCTTCAGATCGTAATAATATTTTTTCCGAGGCAGGAATCGAACCCGCAACCTCCTGAATCGCAAGTGAACCTTCGCCTCCACGCGAAAGTGGTCGTCAAACTCTGGTCCTCTGGTCTTTCACTTTGGTATTATGATAATACGATAAGTAAATTTTATGATAATTTTTGAAGACTTTAATAAACGACCTGTGCTTGTTGTGCTTATTTTAAGTAAGCTGTCCACAGATTTAATTAAAAGAGTATGTGTGTGTTTTAGTCATGTTATTTTGATTTATTGCTTTCTGGTATAACTTTAATTCTTGTTACTGTAACGAAACAAAAAAGTTTTTGAGATTTTGAAATCATCAAAAAAAATTATAAAAATTTATGCTGTAGGTACCTTCTTACTTTTTAAACAAACTATATGGCAGACTATCATTTTGGTATTATGATAATACGCTTAGATATTACGATAAGTAGATTTTATAATAATTTTTTAAGACTTTAATGAACGACCTGTGATTGTTGTGCCCATTTTGAGTTGAGTACGATGTACATAGATTTAATTAAGAGTATAAATGTGTCTTTGATGAATGTTGATATTGTTCTTATAACTATAACGAAACCAAAAAGATTTTGAGATTTTGATACAACAAAAGGTGGTAAACCCACGGAAAAATTTGAAGAAAAAAAAATTGTGCTGTACGTAACTACTTACTTTTGAAAAAAGCCATTATGGCAGACTTTCACGTTGGCATTATGATAATGCGCAAGATAATATTACGGTAGGTAAATTTTATAACAATTTTTAAGACTTGATTTAAGACCAAATTGTTCGGTTGGCTTGGTAGGTTAGGTACTCGACTTGATTGACGAACCATAAATCATACACAAACTTAACCGCAAATGCCTAGATACCGACACGGTTCCGTCGTGTATGAACAACCCAAGCTATTTTGTAGGCGACTGTACCAAACAAATTACATTACAATACCAACAACTAAGAGAGGTTAGCTTGAATTATGAAACGGTCGCTTTTTAATAGTCATTCGAATTTGGTGGGTTAATAGCCTGAAATCATATCAGATCAGTTATTTTGAGATATTACTGTAATTATCACATGGATTCAGCTGAAAATTGGTGTATGTGGAGATGAATAGAGGCACTAATTATTGGCTTAACACGTTAATGGACAGCACGTAGAAAGCTCGTGTATTTGGAGGTCAAAATAATTTCACCACCGGATTATTTTAAAGTCTCTCTATCTCGTAAAGTACTTAACGTAGACTTATGAAATTTTATCAAATGTTGCTTAACAAAGAATGGTATAAGTTTGCATTTAAATATAGTTCATAGGTGCCTTTGTTTGAGTGCTAGGAGCTATTTTAGTTTTTTGGAAAAATCCCATTAAAATACGAAAGGCGCAGTTTTATCAAGAAATTTAACTGGCACAAATTACCCTATATGAACACTTATATGTGTAGTAAAATTCATGATTGTGCGGTTAAAAGTTTCGGAGATACAGCCATTTTTAAAATGTTCCCCCAGCAAAAACTGAAATATCTCTGAAATCCTAGGGTCCACAAATTTAGAGTTTAGATGCACATTTAGCACAAATTAAAACTTATCTTTCTAGCCACTTTCAGCTGGCCTAGCCCAACCAGGGAAAAAAGTTTTTGCTGGAAGACCGTTACCCCAGCAAAATCTGTCTTTCATGAATAACTCAAAAACGGCTGAAGGCACTAATTTTTTATTTCAGGCACATTTACAGGAGATTAAATACGAATTATTCGTGATATTCACATCCTGAAAGGACACAAGATTTTGCTAGGATAACGCACACTAAAATTTTTAAACACTGTGTTTTGAACTCGCGTACAGCTCGTTCACTCTCACAAGTCAAGAGTAGGCTTGTCCTAGCCATCAAAACATTAAATGTATCATCATCAACAGCCGGTAAGCCGTTAGACGCCCACTGCTGGACGAGGCCCAGCCATGCCCAGGTGTAATCCCTTAGCCAGCTTTTACTACATCCACGGGAGGAGGCGCAGGGGTCTTTTCTTAGGCGCACGCCACGCCAAATAGATAATATAATATTATCTTATCTTATCTTATTTATTTTGTTTATTAGAAGATCAACGCAAATACAGTTTAGATTGTTACATATAACTATGCTAGTAAAAATAATTAATAAGTAGTTAGTACTTATGCTTTTGTTAGTAGTAGAACTTCTTGTGAAAGAGTTCGTCCGGGGAAGTACTACCATCGCACCTATTTCTGCCGCCAAGCAGTAGTGTTCGCATTACTGCGTTTCGGTTTGAAGGGTACGGGTGCCGGTGAAATTACAGGCACATGAGACTTTTCATCTTTATGTCTCAGGGTCGGCAGCGCGCGTGTGATGCCTCTGGTGTTGCAGGCGTTCATAGAGTGTGATTTTTTAGGTAGACTATCATTTTCTGTTTTTAACCGACTTCCCAAAAAGGAGGAGGTTCTCAATCCGGTTGTATTTTTTTTATGTTTGTTACCGCATATCTCCGGCGTTTATTAACCGATTTGGAAAATTATTTTTTATTTGAATAGATATCCTTCCAGATTGGTCCTATTTTTTTCAGAATCCAGTTCTGATGATGGAATCCATGAGGAATTGAGGGAACTCCTCAAATATTGTAGGCATACATATGGCGATTTTGATATTTTCAGCAACAAACCAAGCTTTTACATTCAGAAAGTATCATGACCCTTTCACCACTATGGTTTCTTAGTCATTTTTTTTTCCATCCAGATATTTTGTCGAATACTATGGCGGAAGTCGGTTTTTTAAATGAAAAGTTATAAACAAAAAAGTTTGTGTTAAACAAGAAAATGCAACATGACAATAAGTTTATTTCGAGTATTGGTTAATTAATGGTTCTTAAGATATCTGTTGCTACCTTATAATAAATAGATTCCTTATTAATAGTAAAAAAATAAAGTAGATAGGAAGCCACCGTATTTGATTTATAAAGACCCAGTGACACATCAATTTTATAAAAACGGACAGTTTTATGAAGGCACTTAGTTCTTTTATCAAAACCTTTACCTGACTTCTTTTTAGGGTTCCATACATTTGATGGAAAACGGAACACTTAAAGAATCACTGTCGTGCCTGTCTGCCATAAACTAGTTTTACGAACTTACTTAACGAAAAAGTTAAAAATGTGTAGGTTAGGTAGGTACTTATAGAAATTAAGGTGTCCAACGTATAGCGTAAATAAACAAATACTCATTTTGGGGACAAATTAGAAAATAAATAAAAATAGTCAAGTGCATCACGGCATCACGTGACGTATCAAATGAAAGGGTTTCATCGTGAGAAAATTAACATTTATAATTTTTAAATGCATAAATTTCAATGATATTAATGAAAACATACGAAAATTAAGCATTTCCCATAACCTTATCTCTGAAATTACTGAGACTTAAACAAAAAACGTAATTTGGGACCTCACTCATAGTTAACAAGAAAAATCTAAACGAAAATCCTAAGTCCTTAAATTCCCACGGGAAACGGAAAATATTCGCGTTGAGAAAAAGCTTAAAAAACGTGTAGCTTAATTTCACCAAGGAATTAATAATTTCAATTAGTCCAGTGGTTACTATGGTAGGTAGCCTAAGGTATGGTACGGAACCCTTTCTATAACAGTCCGACTCGCACTACACCGATCTTTTTCTTTCGTACAATAACTGCTTCTTTCGTCATCTTGGTACGTGGATTGGAAAACAGCCTTTAATTGTGACCTACGGTAGAATTAACCAGTGTGTAGATTGGATTTAGGGTGCGCATCGCCCGCAAGGTTAAACGAGGTTAGTTCATTATAACCTCAAAATAAAACAAACATTTGACAGTTTCCAACCGCAACGAGTTTTAATAAATACGTCTTCATCTTCATCATTTGGTTTAGGGATGACTTATTAACATACTCATCGTCTGTCAAACTGACAGATATGCTTTTTTGCTGAACGTACGCATAGCCAGAGAGTAAAAAATATTTGCTTCGTAAGTAAAAAGGTTGAAACCTTCAACTAAGAGATCCTTATTAATAGCAATATCTTTATTTCCTTCGATCCTATTCCTAATTGAGCACCGTGTACCTCGTGGTAAAATTTGATTGAGTACCTATGCTGAAGACCTCTGTGGCGCGGCGGGCGACGGTTCGCCTACGACGCAGGAGGTTGCGGGTTCGATTCCCGCCTCGGAACAAATATTTGTAAGATCTGCAGATATTTGTATAGGATGTTCTGGGTATTTTTCTATGTATAATAAAAATATTTATCTATGTAATGTATTGTAGTTATCTAGTACCCATAACACAAGCTCTGCTTAGCTGGGGCTAGATAATATTGTGTGAAATGTGACTGGACATTGTTTGATTAAATCAATAACTTGACATTGGCAAAATTGAAATACTCAGATGCCATAAAAAAAAAAAAAAAATGACTTTCAGTTAGGGAATAGGGGGGCAGGACTACGTATGTGACTGTTGTATGTTATGTTATATAATTATTTATTTACTAAAAACGATTATAACACCTTAAAAGAGTAGGACCTAAAGCGATGTTATATGCACATAATTGTATAAAATAAAAACAAAAAACCAAGTTTAAAAATAAGTAGGCTCCTACTGAGAAATACCTATAATATTACTAATTTGCACCACTACTATTCAACTTTCTCCAAAACAAGCTGCGCTATCTCCATGAGTTTCGGCAGGCTGTGATGAAAAATGTCAACATTGTACTCCAAAAGAATAAATAAATAAATGTTGGACATTTCACACAACATTATCTAGCCCCAAGCTAAGCAGAGCTTGTGTTATGGATACTAGATAACTGATAAACTTAATACAATAAATTACATAGATGTATATTTTTTATTATACATAGAAAATACCCAGAACACCCTGAACAAATATCTGCAGATCGTATAAATATTTGTTCCGAGGCGGGAATCGAATCCGCAACCTCCTGCGTCACAGACGAACCTTCGCCCGCCGCGCCACAGAGGTCGTCAAAAACATTAACTAAACACGCCATCCTTGTGACATTGACATATTTGAGCAAATTGGTCTAAATGTTGGCTGGCAGAGCAAGGTGGTATTATGTTATGTTATTGGCAAAGCAATTGTAAAGAGTGTTTTGAAGATATTATGGTTGAAGGCGGTCGTAAGTCCTTTCACTAAGTTATTCTAAGACCCAGACAATGTTCATTTAAACCTACATTAAGTTTTTGACGTTGACAGTTCATTTGTTTAATCTGTGGAGTTAATTGAAGGGCTCTCAGCCGAGTCTTGTTAAGAGGATGTCCCCCGCGGTTACGACTATATTTGATGACCGGGATATGGAACGTTCACCTTACAATTTGCTGCGAGATTTGCAGAGGAATTTTATTATTTTATTTATTTATTTAATAACAAAATCACAAACCTCTTAAATACTACAGTTTAAACTAATACACTTATCTTAAAGCCAATAACTGATTTAAATTTTTCAAGTATATCACTATAAAGTCACTATAATTCAGGTGTGAGTATATAAGTATATATATTTATTATATTATTATAAGTAATCCTTAAAATGTGTAGGGTTTGTAGCGTAGGTATCAGAATTTCGCCGTGGTGTGTCCGGACTAAGAATAGAAGCGTTCCAGTAAGAGCACTGATTTGAAGAGCACCGATCCTATTCCACTTTGAGCACCGATTCATATTATCTGTGCTCTTAGTGGAATAGTAGAACATATTAAAAACCATTCTATGAAGAGCACCTACGGTAGAGTAGTGATGGGGTATTTTATACATAATACTATTTTGACAAGCAAGACCCCTCCGTCACCCCCCGTCTATGTAGTAAAAGCACAGGGATTACACCAGGGGATTGGCAGCAGCATCCGCCTGAGTACTTAACACCCAACTGCAATCACCGATCCGCCTGCCAAGCGTAGTGATTATGGCAATTTCTTCCATTGTATTCAATGGGAGAAACCTCGTCGAGCAGTGGACGTAAAGAGCTAGTGATGATGATAATGATGTATCAGAATTATCAAGTTGAAGTGGCAATGGGCAGGCTATATAACTCGCTGAACCGATAACGAATGAAAGGTCGAGTGGCAACCATGAACAGGAACGCAGTGTAGGAAAGCCCCACTCTCGATGGACCAAGGTAGCTAGAAGTCAGTTGATAGAGGTTCAAGGCTCAAGACCGTTCATCATGGTGCATTCAATGGGGAGGCCTATGTCCTACCCCATAGAATCTCCTCCCCTATGAAACTTACGGCTTCAAAGCGAGTAGTCACTGATAGATCCTATGGTATGATCCTGTGGACTTTAGAGTTACTAATAAATGCTTTAAATTTTTAGGTAGTTTTCGAATTACTAATAGATCGTGTGACAAACTTTCTACTGAAGTAGTATTACAGTCAGCGAAAAATCAAGGAGTAACTATAATGGAATATTTTTCATACTAGGAGCCTAGGAAAAAGTTGAAGTCATCAATGATGTAAATAAGATGATTATTAAGTTATGACAATGACACAGCAAAGTACAGTTACTCTCATAAACTCATTAATTAGCCATAAAACATCACTTGGCTACCTCAGAACACACAATAAATCATTAACGTCAAGATTCGTTTGTAAAGGAAAGATCGGTACTCGCTGAGTCATGTCGGCCAATCAGTTAGGCAAAGTGTGTGTCTGTAGATAAAAGACTGGTTCCGTATAAAGGATTTATACAAATCCATTATTATTATTATTATTATTATTACTGTAGGTACTTGTGATTATACTGAGGTGGCAGATGTACGCCACCGTCCTTATTTGTTTAATAGTTTCTGTCCATCCAAAGGTTGTCTGGAAGAGATCGCTCTTAAGCGATGAGACCGCACATTGTACCTCTGATTTGAAACTTTGTCTAATTTTTGTTTATGGTGTTTAATAAAGTTATAACCTATCTATCTATCTACCCGGACTTTTTGGGCAATTTTCGTTGGTATAACATTTGTCTTGGCTGCTGGCTTATTTAGGAGTGTGTTATCACTGGAAGAAAGCGTCAACAGAGTTGGTCGTGCAGAGCAATGGCGGCGATAAGCTCACCACTTGACACCCTTTTATTTCAATCTATTAGAAAGCGCGCGCTATAATTTTAGCACTTTTTAAATCTACACAGATCTATCAGCCTCCCTATTCCCTAACTGAAAGTCACTCGGTGACTAACGTTTGACAAGTAAAATGTCAATCAATTGATAATTCTTAATGATAATTTTGAGCAATTGATGGTCATTTTACTTGGCAAATGTTAGTCACCGAGTGACTTTCAGTTATGGAATAGGGGGCCTGAGGCCGTAGACAAAGTAACATTCTAATAGCGATGACGCCAGTAGAAAAGTCCAGAATGTATGGGATTGACGTTAGCTATCGATATGTCACGTGGTCTTTTGTATTGAATCACGACTGTAGAAATGGAATCGCTTCGAAGCGAATGCCGTTTGGCTTGGCCCTCTGATCTCTTTATAAATGAAATCGTTTCGTGACTGGCTGACTGACTCACAGACTGACTCCTAATACAGCCTAAGCCTTAACTATATCCATAACTTCACTTACCACCACTTATCATAACTTACTTACTTTATTATAATGTGCAGTAGAACAGAGTTTCAAGATTTGTTTTACGACTGGATACATACTCTATATAAACTTGTTTTTTTTTAGTTCTATATCTACTATAATGTTATTATTAAAAAAAATGTATATTCCTATCCACTCTCCTACTTGCTACTTACTTGGCAAACGTTAGTCACCGAGTGACTTTCAGTTAGGGAATAGGGACGCTGATCCTTTTATCCCTATTCCTAATTTCCGTGTTTTGCACAACAATATAATGTTTCCCTAATGTTTTTTTTTTATTTTCAAAACAAAAATGGTGAATGCACAAGCAGTGTGATGCCAAAAAAAAAACATTCACAGATTCTCAATTCAAATATTCATAGTGAACCATAAACCACCTCCCAAAAAGCATGCAACTAAACAAAACACACTCGAAATCATTAGCAATCATTACGCGCGCGATCCCAGTCGTTAATCATCAAATCATTATAACGAGATGATGGTTTACAGATCATTATCTACTGTCATTTCACAGGGTAATAAAACAGTAGAGTCATTTAATAGAATTTAAATTTCGTGGCTTGGTATCATTTTAGAGAAATTACGACTATACAGCACGTACTCTACTATTCTCCTGCGGAAGTTTTGTTGACCATTTTGAGGTCCTTCCTCATGAGCACCGACCTCATTCATTCATTTGAGTCATTTCTTCATCTTTTTATCTTCAGCATCCTTAAGACGTCCACTGCTGGAAGAGGCCTCCCCCATTTAATACAATGGGGGGTTTGCCATAATCACCATGATTTGCAGGCGGATAGGTGATCGCAGTATCGATGTTGAATGCTCAGGTGGATGCTGCTGCCTACCACCTCCCGGTGTAATACCTTAGTCAACTTTTCCGACATCCACGGGAGGAGATGGAGGTCTGTTGAGGGATGGAGGAGATGGGTCTATTCTTTGGTCGGACACACAAGAGTTATTTAGCTTAGTACAAAATGACTGATTTGAAGACACGCATATGCGCAGTCAATAGAAGTTTACTACTTGACATAGGCCTCCCGCATAGAATGCAACGACGAACGGTCTAGATTCGCCTCCATTCACCGATTTCCTGCGACTATTACTCTAATTCGTGTCACTGGTCTTTTTGTGGTTACCCTGCGTAGGTCAAAGATCAGCTGGAGGTATGAAAATAATTATAAATACTTACATCTACTGACCAATAGTGAATTTGGTATCTATTACAATGACATCGGTATATCGGCTAAATCTTATCTTAAATTAATTATTATTTGTTTCATTATTTTATTATTTATTATCAGTGACTGTACTGTTCGTAATTCTATACTGTGATTCAACGTTTGACCAGTCACGGTGCTTAAATTTATTTTAATATATGCCAAAACGTTTTTATTCTCATTAGTTATCTTTGGATTCTATCTCGAGATGGATTTTTAAGCTTTTGAATCTTCTGTTTACAGTTTTTAAAGAACCGGAAATTATCTCAGGAAGTACCTATACCTACACCTACTGTTAATTTTGGAGGGTAAATTGCATAGTCCTGTTTCAAGTCTTTGAAGCAAAATGAAGGTATATTCCCAGCGTCCCCAGCTATCTGGCCCCACTGGGGCGTTGGGAGAAAAGGTGCCACCGTCGGCGTCACAGATATCATATTAGTTGTTACTGCAAACTCAAATAGGTACAATAATTTTGATAACAGTATTTTTCCAGACAGGTCAACAAAAAGGTACTTGTTTTAAATAAACAAGTAAGTAAGTTCCACGTTTTTGCATACTGATACTTATACTGATGTGGTTTTTTTTCGTAGTTTTTCTTTGTGTTATGTTTCAGTTCCAAGATTTTATGTAAACAAGTATACCTACCATAGAGTGTTCGTTTTTTTTATAAGTATAAAAAACACGTAAAAATGGTTTTGTTGCATTACCAAGTTTCTACATCCCTATTTTTC
Source organism: Epirrita christyi (assembly GCA_951392215.1). Lineage (NCBI taxonomy): Eukaryota > Metazoa > Arthropoda > Insecta > Lepidoptera > Geometridae > Epirrita > Epirrita christyi. The sequence continues at coordinate 11,230,549 of OX595855.1, read as the reverse complement.
GTTTAAATTTGTTGTGGAACACTATATATAGGCTTTCAGACATCTTCATTTTCATACCTTCGTCACATTTATTTATGGGGAAGATACGGAAGGTCATTAATAAGGGTAGTTACGGGAAGTCATTAATAAAAGAAGTTACCGGCGGTCATTAAGGTTAAACAAGGATAACTAACAATGCTCAATAACAAACACAATGGTTAATTTGGAGTTGATTTAAGAGTAACAAATGACGTCACACAATGACGCACAAATCACCTGTCAAAACTTCCATACACCCGAGCAATGAACCTAAAAACTAATTTGAAAACGGAACGCCAGCATTATTTGAAAAAGGAACGCGGTAGTGTTGCTGCGTTATAAGAAGAAAGCCGGACTAAAGGCCACAGCACACCGGCTGCGTACTAGACGTAGACGTGCACGTCGACGTACCATGACGTTGTAATGTATGGAACTGTATGAGACATGGCACACCGCTCTTGTGCTCGTGCACGCAAGCGTGTACATACGTAGAGACGCGCGTGTCTACGTTTCGTGCTGCATACGAATCCGGTGTTCTTTGGCCTTAATGCTGCATGAATAAAATACTCATTCTGTCATCATAATCATCATCATCATCACCAGTCTGTTTACGTCCACTGCTGGACGAAGACTCCCCTATTGAATACAGTAGGGGGATTTGCCATTATCACCACGCTTGGCAGGCGGATTGGTGATCGCAGTTTGGTGAGACTCAGATAGATGCTGCTGCCCACTCCTAGTGTAATCCCTTAGTAAGGCTTTTACTGCATCCACGGGAGGATGAGGAGTCTATTCTTAGGCTTGTATTTTAAAATTCATTAAAACGCAGTCAAGTCGCTCTCAGAGTCAAGGTTTACGTCGATTTTTTCGGCTGAATAACGCTTTATTTTATATTTGTTAATTGGTTTAGTAAATCAAGAACATTGCGTACCTTTATAAGTCTTATCCAACTCATCACCATCATCATCATCAGCGTATATAAATCCACTGCTGGACATAGGCCTCCCACTAGGATACCACGAACGGTCTTGAGCTACCTCCATCCATCTCCATCTTGCGGCCTCAATAATGTCTGTAGTATATTGAGACACAAAAAACAAAACAAAAATAATAACATACAACGGGTGATCTTATCGTTAAAAGTGATCTCTTCCAGACAACCTTTCCACAACGTAGTTTCTCATTAATTGAAATATGCATTCTATGGGAAGCTCTATGTCCATCAGTGGCTTTCTACAGGATATGATGATGATGATGGCTGATAATGATAAATAATAATAAATAAATGTTGAACATTTCCACACAACATTATCTAGCCCCAAGCTAAGCAGAGCTTGTGTTATGGGTACTAGATAACTGATATACTTAATACAATAATATGCATAGATATTTTTATTATACATAGAAAATACCCAGAACACCTTGAACAAACATCTGCAGATTGTACAAATATTTGTTCCGAGGCGGGAATCGAACCCACAACCTCCTGCGCCGCAGGCGAACCTTCGCCCGCCGTGCCACAGAGATCGTCAATGATGATGATGATGGCTGAGGATGATGGTGATGATGATGAGTAACCCGGCTAGTGGGTCTTAGCCGGCTACAGAGGCTCAAAAAGCCGGATCTCTCCCACCACTTTGATCACAGTACTTTTTTAAAACCGTTTTCATTTTTTAGTCTCTACAACTCAATATATCAACATCGTTCAAAAAAGCGTTAAATAAACACTCGTAACGCGTGACTTTTAATATCTTTATCCGTTTTAAAATATCAAATTATAATATTAAATATAGTGAGTGGGGTTTCATTTATATGAAGTGTACAATGGCCCCCTGGCGAGAGAGCCTGTGAGCTACTCCTGAGATGTAGGAGATTGCTTTATAGGGCTGCCACGTGGATTGTCTTATAAATAGGGCTGCCTAAGAAATTGAAACAATGAAGAAAAAATAATTTGTTTTACATCAATTTATGTACTATAATAATCCAAATAATATCATTTCATTTCATTTATTCGGGAACAATTTTTTTATAAATCGTATATGAACTTACTTAATTACTAGTAACTATATCTACTTATTCTATGTATATTCTTATTACATATAAATATAATTGTTGTGTGTTATTTAAATTTTTACAATTTTGTAAAAATTAAAATAACACACAACAATTTATTACAACTAAAATACAGAATTAAAAATATAAATGTCACAAAATTAAACATTCCTTGTCATAAATTCTTTAACAGAGTAAAAACACCCCTCCAACAAAAGATTTTTTAATTTGTTTTAAATTACATTATTTTTAATATACATACAAAGGTAGTCATGGCTTTCTATTTAGGCCTTTATTATCCAGTAGGGAACTTCTAACGGTTGATAATGATGATGAACCACTAAGAAATTTAAATACATAACAATTACTTTAATATTCGATTCAAAGATAGTGATAGAACACTTCTCTTCAAATCATCTTTTAAATTAACCCATAGATCAAATTCATTACTCAAGCAATACCAATACCCTACTGCGTGTGACAGTTGAAAAATGCTACTGAACTATGGCACAGACTAAACTGTACTAACTTTTAAGGTTTCACTTCAAACAACGCGACTACATTTATTTATTTATTAAATTAAATAGAGACCCAATTCTCTAACTAAAAAATAGTTAAAATAGAGTTTGGATCATGTTTCGATCTTGTGTCGATGTCTTAAATGTCAGAAATGGTATTATCTTAACTTAAAATACCCACAACACTGTAATGTGATTATATCGAAATGTGACCGAACGATTCAAAGTTTTTTCGATAATTTTAGCTCAAAAAACAAGACTTATATAAAACTTAAATACACTTTAAGGGACACATAAATAGAATTTAAACTATAGTTAAATATGTCAACATGCTGGAACTCTTGCATAAAACCATTTAAAAGCGCGAGCGCCAGTTGCGTACTGCTAAGAGGAACTCAATGGGGAAGTTGAAAAGGAAAACTTATATATAACTTATATAATAAAATAATTATATAAACTTATATAAATTTTTATTCAAATTACTTTGAACAATTTTTTCTAGAAGTGTTTTCTGGGATCGTCTTGCCAAAATAAAGATACAATAAGTGCTAGACAGCTCAATTTCACTTTATAAAAATTAGAAAAATTATTTTTTTTAGAAATTCGGGCAATGCCTGCGTTCAGAATACAAATTGATCCCATCCGCCATTATCATCAACATAAGCCTGAAAAAATCCAATACCTCACCCATACAATGCCACGAACACTCTTGAGCCACCTCCATCCACCGACTTTCTGAGGCAGGCCTTACACAGCGTCGTCCGATTGTAGGTCGCTATACTTGAGAGTTTTTATTCCCCAACAGTTGTCGGCTATCCGAGCCATATTTAATCTAAAATACAGGGCGATAGAGCTTACTTTACATTGTAGCTGATTTCAGAGTGACATAAGTCTGTTGATAGTAACAACATCATTAGTATCGGCCGCTTAGTGGAAAAGAGCAAATAGCCAATAAGCTTATGCGTTATTATGGTAGTGTGACCATAAGATCGATAAACTGAAGTAACTGTAGTAGAACTTCTTGTGAGTTCGTCCGTGGAAGTACTACCACCGTACTTATTTCTACCGCCAAGCAGTAGTGCTTGCATTGCTGTGTTTCGTTTTGAAGGGTACGAGTGCCGGTGAAATTCGCCTAGTGGTAAGATGGACCATTTAAGGCGCTACCCTGACCGAATGACCTTGAGGTGTTCGCCTCTACAATACATCGCAAATTATTTATTTTAGTGACACCTATGTAGTCTGTTCTTATAGTACTGCCATCTAGTCGTCCGTCCGAGAACCGGCGGCTGACTGGTTCGCTCCTTGCGCACAGCCAGATTCGCACGGATTCATGAAATATAATTCATAAAAAAATAAAGAGAACCCATTTTTAAAAAAAATAATCGTGTAGTTAAAAAGCGTGTTGGTCATTATGCGTCAGAAGGTAATAATTCTACTATTAAATTAACTATCCAATTGTGTAAACCAAAAATTCAGTAACGTGAACTTTAAGAGAAGATACTACAAAATCATGATTTATTTCAATTTTTTCATGGGTTTATTGTCAAGTACTTACGAAATTAAATCATTAAACCAATCGTGGAACTTGATGACAAAATGTCAAATATATGTGGTGACTTTTAATTTTTTTTCTACTTGCTTTATTTAACGAGGCTTGAAAAAAACAGCTTGACGCCGTGTTTGGTCGGGGTACTGCCTTAAGTAAGCCAAGCCGTGTTTATTGCTTGATTCTTCTAGGCTTGGTCGCGTTGGAACAGAAGTAATTTTAGTTTATAAGACGATACAAAATGATCCTTGTGATTTCAATGAATAAAATTCTTTTGACTTTGACTTTTGACTTTGGAAACAACTCGGCGACACCTTATTCTTCACCATGAGGTTTGTATATCCTAAGATGTTAAAACCTCATGGTCACACCTACTTAACTGCTTGAATAAACATCGTTAACAGTGATAGATAGGGGTGCTTATGAAAATAAACCAAAAGATGGCCAGTCTAACGAGTTGATCCCGCGAGAATCCACCATGACACGACACCTTTAGACTATTTCACAACCATTACTGTTTTTGTATTGGTCTTTAGAGAAGTTCCCGGTACTGAAGCAGCAATGGATTTGTAATGGAGGGCTTCGGTAGTAAATATTGATGATAAAGTGTGATAAGGTAGTGAGAAAGGAAGATGCCCCGCTGTGACGTAATAATTCTAAGTTTATCCTTCTCATATCAATTGAAAATATATTATGTTTGTCTCTTTTTCACATTGATAAACAGTTTACTGGCGTGATTGCATCGGGGTGTGAAGAATGATCAGAAATGGCAACCAGCCTGAAAGTTTCAGCAACACGAAGCTTAATATTTGACAAAAGTTTTAACTGAAAACTGGTTAAACATTTAAACTTTTTAACATAAGCAAACGACTTCTGGTTTAAATTATAACGTTCACTGCGAACATTTTTCTTTGATTTCGGGGTTTTTGAATTGAAACACTTTGTTTCCTTTCTTAGTGGACCCCCAAATCACCAAAGGAATGAACCCCTTAAATTATACAGGTCTCTAAGACTAACGGTCTGTTTCATAATCATTCTCCAAACCTATTTTAGTTAAAATAGCTTTTGTTTTCTTCTCTCTGATGTAAAATATCATACATCAAATTAAGACAAAAGTTTTCTTTTTTTTTAGGTTTAGAGAATTATTATGAAACAGGGGGTTATCGTTTAGGCTGGTGCGTTGATAGCCAGTCAGGCACTCAACGATTGTTTAAATACTATAATTATTGATTTAGATTATAATAGGTAGGTATATACCCTATTGGTATATTCTAAAAGTGCATAGCTCTATCCAATGGATGTTATGATCATCGAACATTCGCGTGTGAAGTGCACAAGTTATGAATTAATCGCGTGCGCGATGCTGTTTATTTTATTGCGGTAATATTGCCCAATTGTGAGCAATGATTACCCATAAGTTGGCCTTAAATTTATTTAATGTTATTGATGTTGTATGTAAGTATATATACACCGTTCATACCCGTTGTCCCCCATTTTTCGCCCCACTGGGGAGCAGAGAGAATAAAGTTGCACCATCCCCTGTGGAGGACAAAATATTAAAACCTTCAAGCAACACGGACTTTCTGCCGCGGGCCTTAGCGATATATTACCATTCAAATATAGTTCTGTCATTTTTTGCGGGGGGAAATGTGCACACAAGCGCAATTTCGCATATACACATCCAAATACAACACTGTAATGACGACACTCACACTAACAAACCTTGCACAGAATAACAACTTAGTTTTATTAAACGCATATGCCTACTTTGACTTGTAGTTTGACAGAGGGGAACGCTGCAAATGGCTAGCCCCTTCCGTGTTGCTTGAAGATTAAAACTCACGACAGTTTGTTAGTAGTAGAACTTCTTGTGTTCTTCTTCGTCCGGGGAAGTACCTACTACCACCGTTCCTATTTCTGCCACCAAGCAGTAGTTTTCGCATTGCTGTGTTTCGGTTTGAAGGGTACGGGTGTCAGTGAAATTACAGGCACATGAGACTTTTCATCTTTACGTCTCAGGGTCGGCAGCGCGCGTGTGCCTCTGGTGTTGCAGGCGTGCATATACGGTAACTACTTTACATCAGGTAGGCCGTATGTTTGTTTGCTTGCCAAGTAGTATATAAAATAACTTTTCATTTAAAAAACCGACTTCCGCCATTGTATACGACAAAATATTTGGATGAAAAAAAAAATATGAAAGAACCATAGTGGTGAAAGGATTATGATACTTTTTGAATGTAAATGCTTGGTTTGTTGCTGAAAATATCAAAATCGCCATATGTATGCCTACAATATTTGAGGAGTTCCCTCAATTCCTCATGGATTCCATCATCAGAACTGGATTCTGAAAAAAATGGGACCAATCTGGAAGTATATCTATTCAAATAAAAAAAGTTTTTTTTCCAAATCGGTTCATAAACGCCGGAGATATACGGCAACAAACATTAAAAAAAAAAAAAACAACCGAATTGAGAACCTCCTCCTTTTTTGGGAAGTCGGTTAAAAAAGACATGGTACGGACATGTGATGAGGCGAGATGATGCCCATAATGACTAGAAGAGTCATGAATATAGAAGACGGAAAAAGAGGCCGTGGACGACCACCAATTAGCCAACAATAAAAAATTACATGATATAGCGAACAACACAACCAAAGAGACTTTACTAAGTAAAGTAAGTATTTACTAAGTAAATAGTAACCATACAACCGTACGGTGTCGCGCAAAAGTACCTACTAGGAGGCCTGGCCCAAGAGTAATTTAAAAAAAAAAAGTAAAAAAATTAAATAAGGAGACTTCGGTCTCTGGTCTCTGATCTAACCAAGAAAAAACCGGCAGCAACACAAAGTTTTACCGCTCTGTGAAGTCTCTCTTGAACTTATAATTTCTACACAATATAAACTAAACGATATTTAATTACAAGTTTACAAGCAGTTGTATTTTCGTAACCGTTTTAAAAGTTAATGCTTGTATTTATCCATGTAATGGTATAACAATGTAATGGTTGTCTGTTTGTCCATTATAAAGACATCAACGCTCCAAGAAACTAGGTATTACAATTTAATAAAGTTTGTAGAGCGACTTGCGTCATACAGAGTTAAATTTATAACCCAAGACTTATAAATAAATAAATAAAATAAATAAATGCTGGACATGTTTGCCGTTGACGACCTTCTGTGGCGCGGCGGGCGAAGGTTCGCCTGCGACGCAGGAGGTTGTGGATTCGATTCCCGCCTCGGAACAAATATTTGTACGATCTGCAGATATTTGTTCAGGGTGTTCTGGCTATTTTTCTATGTATAATTAAAATATATATCTATGTAATGTATTGTATTAAGTATATCAGTTATCTAGTACCCATAACACAAGCTCTGCTTAGCTTGGGGCTAGATAATGTTGTGTGAAATATCCAGCATTATTATTGTTATTATTATTATTTCACAATTATTAGGTGGTGTAAAATTTTCTTCAGTATCGCTACTGTCGTTTTTAAACATTTTTTAAAACAAAAACTAATTTGACAATGAAATTTGCGTAAAATTACAGCTTATATTTGCATTTATTTTTAAACGTTTAGCGCCAAAATCCATACGCGCGAGCGAGTTGCGCCGCGTCCACAGATTATTCATAGAAAAACTGCATTGCAACCTCCTTGGTCCAAGTGAAGTTGTATCGTTCTAGAAAAAAAGTTATATTATAATATACAGCTGTCCATTTATTTTTTAAATTTATTTCGATGGCATGTGTATAGACACTGTCATTTTAGTTTTTTAATCTTTATATTTCAGTATGAGAGTAGGTGAAAATATTATCAACCCTGTTTTCAGTGCATAAGGTTGAATTAAAACATTGTAAAAGTAGAACCAGTATCAATTGCTCATGCGCTTTTAAAATAATTGGAACGTTTTAAACGACCAATCACATCATGGCTCAGTACTATTGTCTAAAGTACAGTTGTCTCGCTTACGTGCAAAGACATCGGGTATGCCTGTCTCTTTTGTTACGTGAAAATGGAAAATGGGAGGACAAACTTTATACATAATACACACAACAGTAATCCCCTTCAATTATATCCTCAGATCTCCCCCAGATTTGTGAGGAGATCCTACTAGGGTGTAGTCAAGGGCAAGTCCAAATTGTTTAACATTTTTGCTCAGTATCACAAATCTATGTCAAATCTACTTTGTAATAAAAGGTACCGTGTACTTTTATATGAAATATTATAATTTTGGTTCAGGGCTGATTTCATTGATCATGTCTAAAGGTAATGACTTTAGATAAGCAATTTTTGTTTGCTTTCGATAAGTGTACTACTAAACTGATTTCCAAATAATATGTTAAATGTTATAAACTGAATATTAGAAATCTAAACACCAGCGAACCTACTAGACTAGCGCTCGCCTGCGTTTTCATCCGCGATATTCTCCCGAAGGAATTTAATTTCAGTATTAAAAGTATTATAAGTTTGAATCCAGGTTTTAATCTACCTGTGTAATAAATTTCATCAAAATTAGCCCAGCCGTTTTAGCATGAGAGCACGACAAACGTCACATCATCATGAGTAGGGATTTAGAGTGATAGTGAATTGCGAGATTTTTATTTTTTAGGGTTCCGTACCTAAAAGTTAAAAAGGACCATATTACTAAGGCTCCGCTGTCCGTCCGTCCGTCCGTCCGTCCGTCCGTCTGTCACAAGGCTGTATCTCATGAACCGCGATAGTTGAAATTTTCACAGATGATGTATTTCTGTTGCCGCTATAACAACAAAAACCCGAATAAAACAAATATTTAATACTCCCATTTAATTCATTCATTCCATTTAATTTCTTATCATTTGTATGCTCCCATACAACAAACGTGTTTTTTTGCCGTTTTTTATAGATAATGGTACGGAACCCTTCGTTCAAGAAATAAAAAAACGTCCAAGTGCGTCGAAACGCATTTGGACGTTTTTTTTCTTGACCTGTTTCTCCCACTGCTGGGCAAAGGTCCGCCCAAATTTTACTCAACTGCATAACGGCACTGTATGACATAAAGTTATAGCTAAACGACACTTTGAAAATAAACGTTAAGCCAACAAAGAACCACTTAGAATAAGTCATCAAAATGAATGATTCGTTACAATCATTATACATCTAATTATTCAAGCTGAACTAATTAAGATTGGAACGAATGTAAACGAATTAATTTGTTCGAGTGAACGAGTTATACAGGGGCGAAGTAAGGATTATATTAAAAGGGGGAATTCATGTTTTAATAACTGAAGCATGGTTGAGCAATAGACTAACAAAATGTTGATAAAAAGTATCGTATTCGAAACAAAAATTACTCCTGTTCCAACGCAACCAAACCTAGAAGAATCAGAGCAAAAAACACGGCATGGCTTGGTTTCATGATCTTTCTTAAGTTTCTTACTACTAAGTAGAAAACGCCTATGTGATGCCTCGAGAACAGGAGAAAAAAACCCTTAGTCAAAAGTAATATGTGAAGAGAATCACCATAAGACAGCACACGCTACGCTTGATATACTTATATCTATACATATAACAATCTTATAATATTATGTAGGTACAGACAGATATTGCAAACTAACACAATGTAAATACACATTAAATACACATTCCGATATAAACCTATATACCTAATAGATTTTTCACAAAATAATTATATTTTTCAAAGAAATGCCGCGTTATTAGCAAAGAGAAGAGTAAAAGAATATATTTTGAAAGAACGTTTTTAACATAGGAATGGGTATATTTATATTGAGCTAGGCAAAAAATATATGACGGAAGACCAGCTCCAGCGTTGTTTTTAAAATGAGTGACGTCAGCATTGCTGACATCACTTTCTTCATTATTGTGGTGGTTGCTCATCCCTGGTTAAAGAAAACGCCAGGGAATGATGTTCTTCTTTATTCTTCTCCTTAATTTACGAACAGGTGGTTTTCTTAGGTCCGCACGGTACGACGGCTCGAGCGAGAATGAATTGTGCGCCGGCCGTCGTCCGTATTTATACAAAAACACCGACTCGGGCAAGCGATTTGTCAACAAGCTAAACATTGCACGTGGGCATCTAAACTTTACGTAGTATAATCAGACAGTCAAGATAATAACTTAATTACGTAATGAATAATCAACTATTAACAATAACAATAACTTATTATTCAACAATGACGTCATTAAAAACACGTGATTCTCCACTGTTGACTCATTGTTGTAGCTTGACAACGCCTTTACGCCGATACGGCCATACTGACAGGCGGTGCGCGCTCTGCACCAGCCTTGTTTGTGGGTATCTGAAACAGTGAGATGTGTTTTCGCCTGAGTTTGGTACCTGTTAGCAACTTGTTTTGCTAAAGTATTTTGTTAATGGTACCATGACACATCAATCATGTGATGGAACACTTTATAAATGTACTCGGTGATATTGTACTCTGTGGTACCTACTTGAACTCGTGGATTCTCGTGGATTCTCGTGGATTCTCGTGGATTCTCGTGGATTCTCGTAGACTCGTTGAATAAGGGAATAAATGATGCTGTGCTCTGGGCGGTCTTGTACGCCGTGGTGCACAGAGGCTCTAGTAGGATTGAGGACTGGGTTGATGCCGTGTTATACACGGGGGTTCTAAAATGGCGTGGTTACAAGTACTTCTTGGAACTCGTGGATTCTCGTAGACTCGTTGAATAAGGGAATGAATGATGCTGTGCTCTGGGCGGTCTTGTACGCCGTGGTGCACAGAGGCTCTATTAGGAACAAGGTCTAGGTTGATGCTGTGTCGGACACAGGGGTTCTAAAATGATAATTAAATGTGTTTATGGCAGCAGCAAAGTTGAATATCTTACAATTTATTCTGATTGTGTGCCCTCATCACCTGCGCCTTGAGTTGGTTGCTCAGGCAGCACAGCTTGTGAGGTAGATGGCATAGGCTCGCTTCTTGTTGCAGTGGAGTCTTGAAGAGTTAGCGACTCATCTTCTGGCTCCGATACGGCCTCTTGATTACCAGGTTGTGGAGCTCGACGAAGTTGGTCGTGAGCAACTTTTCGTGGTCTTCCTCTGCCAACGACTCTCTTTACTAGATAGCGATCGTTCTCGAGAATTTTGAAAATCTCATAAGGTTCACTGAATTTAAGGTCTAATGAAGTTTGATTTCGAGGGTTATTTTTTATAAGCACGTAATCACCTCTTTGGAAGTGACGAACCTTTGCTTTGCGTAAGTTGAAGCGCTGCCTGTCTTGTTCAGCAGATTGAGACATCCTTTGTTGTACATGTCGGGTAAGCGCTTCAATGTCAACGGTTTGTTCATCTATATTTACTAGACTTAGTAGTTCAGGTGGGACACAGTGTTTGCGCTGGGTGATGAGTGTAAGCGGAGCAACACCTGTGACACGATGGATGGTGCAGTTCATTGCCAGCTGAAGTTCTTCAAGTGTGGTGTGCCATGGTTCGGTTTCGTAGTTTTTGATCATTACCAATGCATTTTTGAGCGTTGCCATGACTCGTTCAACCTGTCCGTTTGCTCGGCTGACTCCTGGTGCTATAGCATGGATATTTATACCAAGATGTTCGCAGTAAGCCTTGAAATCACCCAGAAACTCTCTTCCTCCATCGACGATGATTTGAACTGGTGTACCAAATAAATGCACAGTGCGTTTCAGAGCAGCGAGTGTACTATGCTGACTTTTGTTAGTGGCATAATAGAACAATACGTATTTTGAAAAGGCATCAATTGTGACGACGATGTATTGTTGGTCATTTGGAGTTCCCAGCTTGCCTGTAATGTCCATGTGTACGACTTGAAAGGCAGCAGTTGGTTTCTGGATAGGATGTAGCTGAACCTGTACAGCACCTGATGTCCCTTTGGATGTCCTGCATACCACGCAATTGTCTACAAACCTACGGACGGAGCTACTCATCTTGTCGAACCAATAAGTTTCCTTAATCTTCTGCAAAGTCTTTTCCCAGCCAGGGTGTTTGAGTGCAGTATGATAGGAATTGATAATACTCCAATGGAATGACTTAGGCACCACCGTGCAGGTCTGTTGTCCAAAGACTGGGTTTTCTATGTTCCTTTTTAGGACGTCATCTTCCAGGACATAACCCTCTACTGGGTTATTGTCTCTCAAGGTATCCATCAACAGACGCAATGCTTCATCTCGTCGTTGTTCAACTTTCAACCAGTCCATATCTCTAGTCATTACGTTGACTACAAGCTCACTCGGGTTTCTGCTGAAGAAATCTGCGTGCTGGAGACGCTCACCTTTGCGGTACTCTACTTCAAATTCGTAGTTCTGTAGAAATGCCCACCAGCGATGAATTCTTGGCAGAAGGTCCTTCTTGTGTTTTGATGCCTTTAACGAATTGCAGTCCGTTATCACTGTAAATTTACGTCCGTAGAGGTACTGGCGAAAATGTTTGATAGCACGTACTACTGCCAAAGTCTCCAGCTCGTATGAGTGATAGCGGCTCTCGGCATCAGTAGTTCTCATACTCATAAAGGCAACTGCACGTTGACGTCCATCGATCACCTGAACGAGTACTGCACCAAAGCCAAGGCTACTTGCATCAGTGTACAGCTGTATAGGTGCTTCCTCTTGGAACAGGGTAAGTACTGGAGCCGATGTCAAACTTTGTATTACTTGGCTACGTGCTTTCTCATGTCGGTCATTCCATTCCCATTTCGCGCTTTGTTTAGTCAATTCGTACAACGGCACCATGATACGAGAGAAGTCAGGAATGTATTTTCTGAAGTATCCCGCCAAACCATTGAACTGTCTGACTTGTTTAGCAGTTTTTGGTAAAGGTGCTTTCACTAGAGCTTCCACTTTCTTTGGGCTTGGTTGGACCTGACCGTTGGAAACCACGTTGCCCAGGTATTCAATCGAGCGTTTGAAGAAGCTGCACTTGTCGGCATTGATTGAAAATCCAGCTCCCTGCAAGGCTATAAGTATGCGCTCAATATTCGACAGTCCTTCAGGGAAGTCCGCACATTTACTTAATACATCATCAACGTATACCTGCGCAGCAGTTCCCAGCAGTGGGAATAAGGCTCTGTTGATGCATCGCTGGTAAACTGAGCATGCATTGCTTAAACCAAATGGCATGGTAATATACTCATACAAAGCATCAGGCGTAACGAAGGCAGTCTTCTCAATCGAGGTCTCTGCGATAGGTATTTGGTGGAATCCAGCAGCCATGTCCAAACTAGTGTAGAATTTACCATTAGCCAGTTGATCAATCTGATCAGAAATCAGCGGAAGCGGGTAGTGATCACGTAGGGTGTTAGAGTTCAGCTCTCGAAAATCCACACAGAGACGGTCATCACCGTTCTTCTTTTTGACCAAGATGATCGGGCTCGAGTATGGTGACTTACTTTCACGGATGATGTTGTGTTCAAGTAGTTCCTTGATAATGGCACGAACTTTCTCTCGTTCTACTGGGCTAAGGCGGTACGGTCTTCGTTCCACGTACTTATCAGGGTTCTTTAGTCGGATTTCCAACTCACCGGTGTTGACTCGTGTTCGTGGGTATCCTCGGATAAACAAATGTTCGTACTTGTTTAGCAGTTTGCGTAGTTGGGTAATTTCATGAGCATCAGTTAGGTCACAGTCCAATCTGTCGAAGATTGGATTGCTCGTACTTAAGTTGTTGATCGATTGTTGATGAATTAACCTTGTCCCTTTCGATGTTATCATCATACTAAGGTTTGTGTCGTGGATCAAATTCATACCAACCAAGATATCTGTAGATATTTCGTAGTCTGGCAGCACGTAAAACTGTAATTCGACACTGATGCTGTCTATGACACAGATGGTTGATAGTTTCATCAAAGATAGTACAGGAAACTGCCCAATACCTTTGAGGTAGTTCACAGCTTGACTCCTTTGTCCAGGTAACATTGCAGCTACTGATTCTCGCATGATCGAGCACTCTGCTCCACTATCAAACACAGCTTGTATGGTTTTCACACCTATTTGTATGGTAATTGGAGCCAGTTTTGTTCCTGCGATGCAATTCACGCTTGATGTCAGCGAACGTTCGCGTTTAAAGCATACTTCATATGTATGGCCCATCCTTTTGCAGAATGTGCAGGTCGGTAGGTTCGTTGACTTAGAATCTTTGTTTCTTTGTTCTGGTGTAGTCTCAGGAGGTTTGTGTCTGCATTCACTGGTAGTGTGGTTCGTCCTTTTGCAGATCTGACAGCTGGATATGCTACCTGAAAAGCGGGGGCGTTTGCTTGGAATTGCAGAGTTTGAATTCATTTGAGGACGTTTTTTTCTTATTGATGAGGCGATCGAAATGAGTTCAGGAACTGTCGTTGCCCTTGAGTTCAATAATTCGATGCGTAAACGTTCATCATTAACGCACCCAATCACAGCCTCAACGGCATCCTCATTATTCAGTTTGTCCTTGGTAACTCTTCTCCACAGGACCCAGGCTTGTGACAAAAACTCTGCGATATCCTTGGACGAGTCGTAAACATGTTCTCTGAATCTAACGATATCACGGGAATACCTGTTTTCTGGTTCAAATGTAGTAACGAGGTTGTTACGTAGCTCTTCCCATGTAGATGTAGTCACCATCCAATCGTCGACCCACATTTTGGCTCGTCCTTTCAGCAGGCTACCAACTTTCATACGGATGTCGAAGTCATTTAGCTTGTATGTTTCAACAGCTTTATTTATATGTTGGCACCATTCACGAATCCCAACGTTGGTATCAGGATCAAATGAGGGTAGGTAGACGTCTTTAATACTTATTTTTGCCTGGGCAGTTGGAGTGCACAAACGATCTGACATTTTCTGCATCATCTGCATCATTTGCATGATGAATTGGGCTGGTACCCCACCCATAGATGAGTTAGGCATAGACATGTTCAACAGCATATCATGCTGTTTTGTGGCATCGATGTTACTTCGATGTGATGATGGTGGTGATAACGATGGTGGCGATAACGATGGTGGTGGTGATAACGATGGGTGTGGTATACCACTCATTGAAGAGTTAGGTATAAGCAATGGCGCATGCTGTTGCGTGGAATGGATGTTATCTCGATGTGGTGTATCAGGTGGTAGATGAGCTGATGAGGAAGTGGTGAGGATTGAATTCGATTCCAATCCCACTTCTGATGACGGAAGACCAGCTCCAGCGTTGTTTTTAAAATGAGTGACGTCAGCATTGCTGACATCACTTTCTTCATTATTGTGGTGGTTGCTCATCCCTGGTTAAAGAAAACGCCAGGGAATGATGTTCTTCTTTATTCTTCTCCTTAATTTACGAACAGGTGGTTTTCTTAGGTCCGCACGGTACGACGGCTCGAGCGAGAATGAATTGTGCGCCGGCCGTCGTCCGTATTTATACAAAAACACCGACTCGGGCAAGCGATTTGTCAACAAGCTAAACATTGCACGTGGGCATCTAAACTTTACGTAGTATAATCAGACAGTCAAGATAATAACTTAATTACGTAATGAATAATCAACTATTAACAATAACAATAACTTATTATTCAACAATGACGTCATTAAAAACACGTGATTCTCCACTGTTGACTCATTGTTGTAGCTTGACAACGCCTTTACGCCGATATATATATGAATAAATTTAAATTAGAAATAAATTTTCATTAAGTGAGTATATTGAGAAATCCCCCCCTATCGCCCCTACACTACGCTACGTCCCTGTCTGCTAAGAGCGAACGAATGAGATACAATTACTTGTAAGACTCATTTAAATGAGTCCAATTTGTAACTCACTCATTTGAATATGAGATCAGATAACGCACATTGTGGGTGTTTAGGGTTAAGTGAGGAAATTGGTTTATTTTTCAAATGGAAAGGCAAAAGAAGTGCCTTTCATTCAATAAGGTTTTAATGCGTTCATCAGTCTTTTGAATTTCATTGAAGGCAAATATTTGTTCCGGGTCTGAGTGTTGTGGTACCATGATACTCGTAGTTCCTGATACCCACGACACAGGGAATCCTAGTGTGGGATCAGGCCTATGTATGTGTTAGGTTATAAAAAAAAAACAAAAAAAAGTTGTAACGCATCAGTTAGAGTAATAATTAAATCGCTAGTGTTTATGAGATGGTAAAGTGCTATACACACTCGATTATTTAACGATGCGAGTATAAATTATTGCGGAGAAATGAAGGCACGCCTGCGCCTGTGCCTCGGGCGATAGAGGTGGGAAACTATTCGTCGATTATTAGGATATCGATTAAATTAATATTTATCGATTAAATAAAAATAAAATGTTGTAGCGATGTTGTAATTTATGACAGTGTTTATAATTATACCTTAATGTTTGTGTACCTACGTAGTTCTTCTTCTTTCGTGTCACTGTTAAATAACCAGTGTGATGTACGGGTGTGTAAAGAGGCTTCCTTTCATATAAAAGCGCAATATGAAATTATAAATTGATTTCAAAGTTCACAGGATCATAACCACGGTATCTATCAGTAGCTACTTGCAAATTCAACTTATCTACGATACTATAATAGTATAATAATATATTTATTTTCGGCTAAATGGGAAATGTACAATAAGTTATACCTAAACATTAAGCCCAGAGAAATATATACCTTATAGACTAACAGAGGTACATATTTTATACCTAAAAACTTATTTAATAATTACACGTGAAGACGGTGACGTGTATCACACATGCGATGTCTCGTGTCAGGCGTCCAATGAACTGATACTGTGCTCTTGTATAACACTTAAGCCCATTCTTCAATTTATGTTTTGCTAACAGCAATTCAAGATGATACTTCTGTAAACTAATCAAACACTGACCTACCTAGGTTAGATACCTTTAATTAGAAAATAGGGGTGAGTCAACGTCAAAAGTATTTTATTCTTTGAAATCGCAAGGATAATTTTGAATCGTCTTATAATTTAAAAATTAGTCCTATTCCAACGCAACTAACACAGATCGAGACATATCGATAACAAGTTGTTCAAAAAATATATCCTACATTTAGGTAACTAAAGTTAATAAATAGGAAGGAGATACAATTTAGAAAAACTATCGATAACAAGGTTTATTCAACATGCCCATCACTACCTCTCAGTAACAAGGCAGAATCGAGCGATGCTTTCGGGTGATTAACCATTATTATATAAAGTAAATTCAATAATGGCCGAGCGCCTGTAATGTTTACTGATGCCATCACAATTCAATTCAATTTTCAACCTTATCTCTCCAAAATACAACTCTAAATTCCTTGTTTATTGCTAAGTAAATTTTGGAATCGACAACGTTACACGTACAGATAAAAAAGTCTTTATCACGTTTTAAAAAGGTTAAGTTTTGATTGGTGTTGTATTTTCGTAGGGTTGGCCAGTATGTTATAGGGTAATATTTACCAGTGTTGGCAGATAACTGCAAATTACCGACATAAAGGGTAATTGTCCAAGATTCGGGTATGTTTTAATGTGTCCAGTATGGTATAATGGAGCTGAATAAATGGTAGTCATATTGACAGCTGTTATACGACATAAAGATTCTATAATTTTGGTATAAAGATATAAAGATGGAGGTTTATAAAAGTACTGTTATTTCGATGTTGTCACGTCGATTTTTCATAATTTAAGTAAGGTTCGTATGATTCAGCGATTTATTTTGTTAATAATGTTGATTGATAAATAAATTTAAGAAAAATTTAATATTGAAATACCTACCTCAATTGAGTTTGTACTACATTATTATTAAATAATATTTATATTATTATATACGAAGTTTTCCTCTATAAAATACAATGGGGAGAATTTCTATAAGTGTACTCAGATGGATGCTGCAGCCCATCTCCTGGTGTAATCTCTAATCTCATCCACGGGAAAAGATGGAGCGGTCTATTCTTAGACCGGACACAACCACCAGTAACTAAAGTTTACTAAGAGTCTTGATATAATAACTCAGAAGGTGTTCCTGTACCAAATCACGACGTAGTGGTACCGGACGTAACGGGAACCAATCCAAATATCTCTCTCTCTTCTTTATTAGTTTCTTCTTGGTCATGCTTTAGGTCAATGACTAGCTTGAGCTGTGGTAGCCCTGAACAGGGCCTTGTGACTGATATTAAAAGAACCAGTGTGGTGAAATAATGCTCCTTCCTGTCATGTAGGTATATAAATGACAAATGTTTTGAATTTTAGGTTCTATGACAGTTTCCTTTTGCTATTTTCCTCACAATGTTTCCCTCATTTGAGATCACGTAGTACTGCATTCATACATTTGCCGAGTAGAAGAGTAAATTGGTTGACGACCAAGATTCGAACCTACGATCTTAAGAGAACGAAGTTTGCTTCTAATTTGGCTGTTATTTATTCAAACTCCATGAAACCTTGTACACATGATCAATACACTAATGTCTAGATCCGTGATGCGTTAGTTTCTTATAAAACTATATGCTTACCAAATCATAAATAAAAAACTGTTTTATTTAAAAGTGACGCACCACGGGTCTAGATATTATTGTACTGATCATGTGGACAAAATTTCATGGAGATTGATGAAGTAATAGCCAAAATAGAAGCAAAAGTCCGCGTGCCAAAGGGTGTAAAATGTCCTACCGGTACCTAACCTTACTTTAAGATTTGAAGTCGGGGTCACAAGCCACTATACCACCAATGCTCTTAAACTAATACAAATTGTACTAATAAGTACAACGATCACAACTTTGTATAGTATTTAAGTCACAAGTAGGTTTAAAGAGCTTACAATAAAATGCCTGATCACACCATTGTCATGTTAAAATTATCTCTATAAATTCAAAATGAATACACAAATAATTAGAAAAAATCTGTGTTCATTTCAAAATTATGGCGTCAACACCCAAACAAGGCAAGATAGCGTTAGAAAATTAACTATTATAGATATCCAATACCCCATTAGTTAAACACCGCCAACAAAAAACAACAATTTTAAACATGGCTATGGAATAACCTTAAGGCGGCCAAAGCATATTATTTATAATATTAATAACATCTAATTATATGTTTAGAAGAAATATTTTATGCATAATGACATGATATAAATCTCGTTCGGGGCGATAGAGGTGGGACTGAGTCAATATTTTTCATCGATATCGATGTATCAGGCAATTACATAAAATTTGCTGATTGTGCTGTTTACTTATTTTTTTTTCATTATAATAAGTGTATTTTATGGATTACACAAAATAATTATGTTTGTTATTTTGATATAATTAAAGATCAATAAACACTGAAAAAATAATGCCGTGGTATGTCCGGCCTAGAAAAGACATCTCCTTCTCCCGTAGATGTCGTAAAAGCCGACTAAGGCATTACACCAGGGTATGGGCAGGAGCATCTACCTGAGTACTCTACATGTATACTGCGATCACCAATCCACCTGCCAAGCGTGGTGATTATGGCAAATCCCCTTATTCTAAGAAGAAGGCCTCGTCCAGCAATGGACGTCTAGGCTCATGAAAAAACACCGAAAAATTTACTAAGAATTTTAATTGACAAGGCAATACGCAAATTTTATTAACAATCCAATACATGATGCTTATTTATTGAATTATTAAAATAATCACAATTAAAAATAATAAATTTTGTATGATTTACTAGACGTTTACAGCAAAACATGAATCTCAATAACTCGCAAACAATCAACTAGACATTCCAACCAACTCTAAATTTAACTGAAAGTTTAATCAAAAGCAGCACGGTATTTCTATCGATATCAGTTTCAATAAAACATAACATAAAACACCGCCCACTCTTGATGCCATCAATACACAAATAAAGTGTAAACCTCGAGCTCTCAGCCACTACAAAACTTTAAAACAAATAGTTCCGAGAACCGAACTTTCATAACTCCACCAAATTGACACCTTGTTTAACCCGTTGCAATTC
The DNA here is from genome assembly GCA_951392215.1 of Epirrita christyi. Lineage (NCBI taxonomy): Eukaryota > Metazoa > Arthropoda > Insecta > Lepidoptera > Geometridae > Epirrita > Epirrita christyi. The sequence continues at coordinate 11,210,533 of OX595855.1, read as the reverse complement.
TCGACAATTTGCGGTGCCGGTAAGTGGCCCATTATAAATTTACAAACGTAATTTTGCATCCTAACCATCGAAAAACAAGCTTTCGCACATCGCAATATGGGTGTTTGAAAATCATCGATAATTTTGTTGAATCTTTCTGCGAGGCGAATATCGACCCCGCACACATCTCATCGACAATCATTTTGTACTTTTTTCCCATCACGAATATCAATGGAAATTTGTTCGGGACCAATTATGTGTGCATGCCTTTATTTTGTATTGGACGGTGCTCTGTCGAAACTGTTTTATGAATTTTACTTTTATTAATAAGATTTTTATTTGATAACTAGTTATGATATGAATTTGTTATGAGATTGCTTCCTTTTTTTCATTGCTTTCGAGTGTTAAATAAATGATGCATGGTACATTAATATTCATTGAAATATTATCCTTATACCATATTGGACTTGTCTGATTTTCTTGTTTGTGTGATTATAAGTAAATTAATTATAATTTTAATGAGACTTCAGTATGAGTTTGCTTATTGTATTCTTCAAACTTAAATCCTACATAAACCTATCTTAAACTTTATCAAGTTTTTAAATTAGTATTAATAAGTATCCAACAACGTGTAACGTGTGTATTATGTAAAATCTATTGATACGTAGAGTCAACGCTTAATTTGGTAAGTTTATTAAAAAACATTAAAAAAAACATAATTAAAGTTTCCTTCAAAACGCTCTACTTCAAATCAAAAGTATAACAATTAAGCAACACTATATTGGCCAATTTTGTTCCAAATTAAAAATTAAAGAGGCACGAAGGAGGTGCGTGCGCGCACGTTTCGCCCGAAAGTTTAAATATTTGTTAATGCAGCTTCGTAATAGCTGCGTGAGTTATACCAGGGCACGCCCAGGTATCGACAGCAGGTACAACACTAGTGGATTCGAAATTTAAAATATTTTTTAAATGCTTGTCTAGGAAGTAGAGCTAATTTTGTGTCAGTTTTTAGACAAATCAGCTTTTCAGACTTTGTTTATTTTTTCTCTATAAAATATGTAGTATGTAATTAATGATCCAACTACTGAACTTATGAGTGGTCACTTTACTCATATTTACCACAATATGATTTTTTATGATTAATTTTTTCGAAACAAAAAGTTATGCCAATAAACGCTTGCCAAAAAAAAAAAATATTTTTGTAAATCGTAAATTGTAGCATATTTTCATCTTCATCAGTCGGTAGACGCCCCCTGCTGGATGAGGCTTCCCCTATACAAAAGGGGGGGTTCGCCATAACCACCACTCTTGGTAGGCGGATTGGTGATCGCGTATTGGTATTAAGTACAAAGATGGATGCTGCTGCCCATCTCTTGGCGTAATCCCTTAGTCGCCTTTTAGGACATCCATTGGAGGAGTTGGAGGAGGTGGAGGAGTCCTATTCATAGACTTAAACCACCACGGCCAAATATACATAAATAATAATAAGTTTTTTTTTTTTTTGTTTCTCATACCAATTGGTAGAGTGTTCCAAATCGAGTTATAGGTACCTATTAATTTATTTTTACGGTTCAGTACCTCAAAAGGTACCAACGGAACCATTATTACGATCACTCATGTGGCTATGGAGAGGACTCTGCTCGGAATTTCAATACGTGATATAATCCGAAATGTAGTTATCTAATATCTAGATCACCGATATAGCTGTTGAAGTGGCAATGGGCCATATAGCTCGCAGAACTGACAACCGTTGAGAAATAAAGGTTCTCGAGTGGCGACCACAAAGACAAAGACATTATAAATGTCGCTGGGAGTCGGTGGATGGAGTCGGACCTAGGCCGTTCTTCGGAGGAGGACTATGATGTTTTTTTTTTCTGGAACCAAATGGAGAAGGGCAGCTATGGATAGAAATGAGTGAAAAAAACTAGAAGAGGCCTATGAAAAAAAAAACAAAGTGATATAGATTAGTATAAGTAGTAAGGAAAAACTTGTAATACCTGCTTTTGTATGTACAGAAATAAAGGCTATTATTATTATGTCACTAATTTATTTTAAATCTTATAAAAAATCATTTTTTACTATAAAGAAACATATAGTATAAAAAACGTTATAGTAAATAACTTTTTATTTAAAAAACCGACTTCCGCCATTGTATTCGACTAAATATCTGGATGACAAAAACATAGTGGTGAAAAAACATAGTATGATACTTTCTGAATGCAAATGCTTGGTTTGTTGCTGAAAATATCAAAATCGCTATATGTAAGCCTTTAATATTTGAGGAGTTCCCTCAATTCCTCATGGATTCCATCATCAGAACTGGATTCTGAAAATGGAATTATATCTATTCAAATAAAAAAAGAATTTTCCAAATCGGTTCATAAACGCCAGAGATATGAGGTAACAAACATAAAAAAAAAAAAAACTACTTAATTGAGAACCTCCTCCTTTTTATGAAGTCGGTTAAAAATATATTAAAACCGGAAACCTCCGGCCACGGAGCAAGGCCCAAGCGGTCGGAGGTTAGGGCAGCAGAGAGAGGAACCTCCTGACTATGCATGCTGAGTCCAGGAGTACAGCCTTCTGAATCTGACCCTTGATCCAACCATTTAGTGACAGCCTCTCAAGGTATTGGTCGAGGCTCTTCGCTATAAGTCCATTCGCTGAAACAACTATCTAACTACGATAATCGTTGAATCCATATCCCAAATGGCGGTAATCTCGTGGACCAAGTCAAGGTACTTGCTTAACTTTTCCTTCTCGGCCTTCACAAGGTTATTATTTGACGACCTCTGTAGCGCGGAGGGCGAAGGTTCGCCTGCAACGCAGGGGGTTGCGGGTCCGATTCCCGCCTCGGAACAAATATTTGTACAATCTGCAGATATTTGTTCAGGGTGTTCTGGGTATTTTTCCATGTATCATAAAAATATCTATGTAGGTAATGTATCGTATTAAGTATATCAGTTATCTAGTACCCATAACCCAAGCTCTGCTTAGCTTGGGGCCAGATAATGTTGTGTGAAATGTCCAGCATTTATTTATTTATTTATAATTATTATTTATGATAAAAATTATTATGAATTATTTTGAATGAATTATTTATTTGCTTAGAATGTAGGTACAGTATAAAACATAGATGATAAATATAATTATAGTTTCCAGTACATTCTGCCGTTAAGCGTGCAAAATTTAAGCAGTCCTTACAAGCTAAATATGCAGGCTAAATATATTCAAATATATATAATATATATATATATCTAATATATATATATAATAATACTAATAATAATTATATATAATATATATTTTTACTTTATTTTGATTTTGTCTTTTCTGCCATCTGTACGTAAAGCGAGGCTGTGGCGAGAGCACACGATATTAGCTCTGCCTAATGATAGCCTGTAATCAGCACGACAATTGCTGGCTAAGTACCATCCTGGGACGTTATTATGGGGGTAATTTCCATAGCCTTGTTGAAAGAATGTGGAGCTGATGAGATCTTTACCACAGATGATATAATAGTCCTGGACATGTCTGGACATGTCTATGTTAAAAATATAGTATTTTTGATAGAAAGGAGAACCCTTCGCCTAAACCAGCCCCCTAATTATAGTAGGAAATGGCAATGGGAAACGCAATAATAGGGATCATTTTGGCAGCCTTATAGCGCTGTCCAAATCTTATGAAACTTGAACAGGGGAACCCTGACCTAAATATTCCTCCTGTTAAGTTTCAAAAGATTTGGACAGTGATTTTGGCATTTTTTTTTCAAGATTTTGACTGTGTAATTGCTGCTATAATTGGGGGGCTAGAAAGCGTTATCTAGTGTTATTTTTATTTATCTATGTAGATTGTATCATAAGGGAGTAAAATAACATTTTTACGGCGAGGGCGTTTTTTTGTAGAATCCTGAACGTAGCGAGAGATTCAAAGTACGTCGCCCTAGCCAAAAATATATATTTGCGCCCGAGTGATACACTCTACTTTTCATCATCCACTATGAGAAAATAAAAGGCGCCTCATTATTTAATTATTTACGTTCGATTTCTTTGGCGTTGAACACTAAGATGTTCCAAATTCAAAAAGTGCGCGGCAAAGATAATTGCGGCGCACTTATAGAAGTTACTTATAGAAAACACCACCTTTGGGCGCACTTAAAGGCGAACCAAGTCGTCCTTTTCGAATAGATGGGATGAAAAAGAAGATTTCTCTGACTTCCGTTTTAATTAAATCGCCAGTGCTCGTTGGCATTCGGTATATCGATACATTGGTAGAGGGCGTGATTTTCGACCGACGAAGAGACCGCTTTTGGGAGGCTTTGAGGAAGAACATTCAGTTGAAGCTGGGCCATCGGTTGAAAAGCGCCAACGTTGGACTTGTCGTAATTCATAATTAACTGCTCGAGAAAACCTAGTAGGCCCACCAAAATGAACAGGCCAGGCGCAGGCGCAGGGCAGCTACCGGCCAACCCTGAAGCGTCATCTATATTTATCCTCACTTGGCCGTATGTGGATGTCGTAAAAGGCGACTAAGGGATTACACCACGTGATGGGCAGCAGCATCCAACTGAGTACCTACACCACAAAACTGCGATCACAAATCCGCCTGACAAGCTTGGTGATTATGGAAAATTCTTAATGATAGATAGATAGATAAGCCCAGGACGAGGCTCATCTTGAGGTCTTGAGCCGCCTCCATCCACCGACTTCTCAAGACCGTTACAATATCACCGGTCCAATAAGTAGGGGGGCCCGTCAAATACTGTTTCTTCCAGTTGTACCCTAGCAAGTTGATAATAAATAATAATAAATAAATGCTGGACATTTCACACAACATTATCTAGCCCCAAGCTAAGCAGATCTTGTGTTATGGGTACTAGATAACTGATATACTTAATACAATACATTACGTAGATAGATATTTTTTATTATACATAGAAAATACCCAGAACACCCTGAACAAATATCTGCAGATTGTACAAATTGTTCCGAGGCGGGAATCGAACCCGCAAACTCCTGCGTCGCAGGCGAACCTTCACCCGCCGCGCCACAGAGGTCGTCAAACATGATGACAAGATGATAAGAAACATGATATTCTGCTTTACTCATCTCTAGACCTTATCCTAAGAATAATTAATAATTAGTTAAAAGTTTATTAGCTCAGTTATTTTATTATTACCCCCTATCATAAACTAATGAAGTTTCACCTCGTTATATACCTACCAATTTCATCATATTAGATCGACCCAGCCACTGTTAATCAAACGCCTCTAAAACCGACCGTATTAGTGATAAAATATACAACAGTCGCCATCAAAATTAGCTTTACAACTTATGTGACCACATACATCTATAACTCAAAAACTTCATTAGCTCCTTGACAATCAAGGTACAGTACAGAAAACTTTGAGCTGGCGTTCTGTTAATAAATATACAAGCAAAGTCCAACGTAATTAGAGTATTTACCATAACAAAAGAAAATCACAAAATAGGTCGCTGTTACAGAATGGGTGGTCTTATCGCTAATGGCTGCTAAGTCTTGATTAAAACTTGTTTTTTTTTTGAGGGTGAATCTGATGTTGATTGAATTTGTAATGAGCTTGAGCCACAAGCTACTTCCGTCAATAATTATTCAAATAAAAAAGAAAAATAACCTTATGCAGGCTATTTTTGCAATCAGACCTCTTACGAGGGGGTATTCAAAAGGTGTCCAGTGAAACTCGCGCACATCAAATGCACTTACACTCTAAATGCCAAATCATTGCGTCATTGGTAGATAGTAGGTACCTATTTGATGTTATCATACAAAGCTTAAAGTGTAAAGCAGTATTTGATCACTTGAGTTGTATAGCCACTTCTGATACTGTACCCCAACAAATCATCAGCGTTCTGAGAAGGGCCATAATTGGCCCGAAATGGCCCGATATTGGGCCAAATAATAGGCTTTAGGGCCCAAATATGGGAACCATAAAATAATGATGAGATGCCCCTTGGCGATCGATCGTTAACAAATTTTCGGGTTTAAATATGTTTGTGTATGGTTCGATGATATTAGAGACGTAAGTATATGTACTACTACATCGTGTAACTGGTTCTTTCTTGGTTAAGGCAGAGAGTAGTTTTAACTACCTTTAGGTATAGTTGCCCTGAAAATAGCCTAATAGTGATCAATGATGTAAATACCTTATTTTTTTTCCGTTAATTTAATTTTAATTTTTGTTAGTTGTAGAACTTCTTGCAAATGAGTTCGTCCGGGGAAGTACTACCACCGTAGGTACCTATTTATGCCGCCAAGCAGTAGTGCTCGCAATGCTGTGTTTCGGTTTGAAGGGTACGAGTGCCAGTGAAATTACAGGCACATGAGACTATTCATCTTTATGTCTCAGGGTCGGCAGTGCGCGTGTGATGCCTCTAATGTTGCAGGCGTCATAGTTTACGGTAACTACTTTCCATCAGGTGGGCCGTATGCTTGTTTGCTTACCAGGTAGTATAAAATTTAGCTGAATTTAGATCACAGATCTTCACATACACAGATGAACGAAGCCTCCTCCATGAAATAAAATGGAGGGAATTGTCTTAATCACTACGCTTTGGTAGGTGGATTGGTGGCGCAGTATTCATACTAACTCTCACTCAACTGAGACTGTACTCAATTGGATGCTGCTGCCCATTGCCTAGAATATAATAATATATAATCCCTTAAATTCCTAAGTCGGCTTTTACGATATCCATTACAGAATATGGAGAGGTCTATTTTTAGGCTGGACACACCACGGCCCCTAGTCTAGCATTTAGCATTAGTCCAGCCAAAAAGATTATTTTCAGACACAGTTAGTGTGTCACACACGTAGCAGATGCGGTAAGATATCTGTATCTGAGCGCGTATCTGTCCATATCGCTCTCTATACCTAACTCAAGGAGCAACACACACGTAGCAGATCACTTATATTTTATCGTCAAGCATCTGTAGGCATCGACATATATCAAAAGATGGACAGATGATTATCTGTGTATACAATCCTCACCAAGAAACAAGTATAGACAGTTTGAAGGTTTCCGCGTGAATGTATCATTTTCGTATATTATCGTATCTGCTACGTGTGTGATGCACTAGACCAAGCGTCACTTTATATCTGAGAGCTGATTCTAAGTTTTGACAAGCAATTGACAGGGACGTATTGTGTAGTGTAACACGGATTTTTGTATGGAAAATGAGGTTCACAGAGTGTACGCTAGGGGCGCTCATCGGTGTCGCCACACAAAATCCTTGTTACACTTGTTATACGTCCGTGTCAATTGTGTGCTAAAAACTTAGAATCAGCTCTCTGTAATAAGCCAACGTGTTTATCCTATCAAGATAAGGGTTAACAAAGGTATTTAAAGTAAGGCAAATATAGCGTTATCTATCTTCTCTTAACAGCTTTAGATTAGAAGGAAAGATAGGTAATGGGTCGATCTGATAACATTAGTATGCAAACGCCTGAAACCCGCTGAAAACGAGCGCTTAGTTTAAATAAATACTTAATATCCTGTAGGCTTGGCTTGGAGTAAGGATAGCAAGCTTTGTAGAGTAAAATATACTACGAACACCTAACATTCACGTTTTCACGTTTGGCATGGCGGATTGGTGATCGTAGTATACTCAGAGGCCCAATTCTCTAAATTATTTTAAAACTATACTGAAAGTTAACCGAATCGAGACTGAATTATGAATTGACAGAAAGTTGGTATTCTGCTCCCACATAAATAACAATTTAGTCTACTTTCAATTCACGGTGACTACCATTACAGTAGGATAGTTATATATATAATTGCAAAGAGTAAAGAGAGACTCCATCTACAATGCTAAAATTATCGAAACAACTTTGAATCGTTCAAGTTTCGGTCACATTTCGATATAATCACATTACAGTGTTGTATTTTATGTTTAGAGAATACCATTTTTGGCATTTAAGACATCGACACAAGATCGAAACATGATCCGAACTCTATTTTAACTATTTGTAAGTTAGAGAATTGGGCCTCTGATGGATACTGCCCATCCCCTGATGTAATCCCTATTAAGTAAGCTTGCACGTCATCCACGGGAGGAAAAGGCGGGGTCTATTCTTAGGCCAGACACACGGCACCTAATCTAGCATCTAGCATTAGTCCACCCAAAAATGATTATTTTCAGACCCACTTAGACCTGAGGCCATATTGTCTAATTTAAAAACATTCCAATCACAATATAATCTTTGTCAGTCGCACTGTCACGAATACCTATAGTAACTATTACTTAATAAGAAACGCGAAGACTAAGTAATAGTTACTATACGTGACAATGCGACTGAAATGAGATTATATTGCGACTGGAATTTTTTAAAATTAGACAATTGGGCCCGTTACGTCCGATACCACTACGTCGCGTCGCGATTTGATTTTATAGCGCGTGTGATGTCTCTGGTGTTGCAGTCGTCCATAGACTACGGTAACTACTTTCTATCAGAAGCCTTAGCACGAAAATCTAACGTTACCGTGACGCTAGCAAGACGATCGTATACGTGAAATATTAACCAATCAACTTGCAAAGATTTTGAGTTACCTCGAGGCCATTGGACAATATTTGACATTTGCGATCGACTCGCTAGCGTCTCGGTAACGTTAGTTGTTCGTGCTGACCCCACAGGTGGGCCGTATGATTATTTGATTGCCAAATAGTATTAAAAAAAAATGGCCCCATGTTCGATAAGTCGACAAGATAATTGAGTTACGATTTCAGACGTCCAGTAACTTGTCTTTTTGTTTTGGATTTAGTTTGGTAAAAGCTTGCGTTACTAGCTCTGACTCTATTTGCCCATTGGAAGGTAAGAGATGGCAATACCTATCTTGTGACAGATTTGAAAGGCCTATGTCCAGCTGTGGATATCTCTATTTATTTTTAACCGACTTCACAAAAAGGAGGAGGTTCTCAATTCGGTTTTTTTTTAATGTTTGTTACCTCATTATCTCCGGCGTTTATGAACCGATTTGGAATATTCTTTTTTTATTTGAATATAATATTATATATAATATTTCCAGATTGGTCCCATTTTTTTCAAAATCCAGTTCTGATGATGGAATCCATGAGGAATTGAGGGAACTCGTCAAATATTGTGGGCATACATATGGCGATTTTGATATTTTCAGCAACAAACCAAGCATTTGTATTCAGAAAGTATAATAACCCTTTCACCACTATGGTTATTTCATCATTTTTTTTTTATCCAGATGTTTAGCCGAAAACAATGGCGGAAGTTGGTTTTTTAAATGAAAAGTTATTTTGGATTTAGTTTGGTAAAAGCTTGCGTTACTAGAGTGCGCGCAAGATAAGTCTGCGCGCGGCGGAAAATGGTAATAGTTTGAGAAATGAAGGAAAAAAAGATTAGTCAGGGTGGCAACATTAAGTACGCCACCAGTCGCGCGCCGACTTATCTTGCGCGCACTCTAGTACCTATGCCCAGTACTTCTAATCTGAACAGCCAGAGTCAATACGCCTCCAGGCGCGCGCAAACTTATCTTGCGCGCACTCTAGCTCCGACTCTATTTGTCCATTGGAAGGTAAGAGATGGCAATACCTATCTCGTGACAGATTTGAAAGGCCTATGTCCAGCAGTAGATAACTCTATTTATTTTTATAAATACTTGTTACTCTAAGCTCAGTTTAAAAGGTAGGATGGTTCTGTTACAAGAGTTCTTTGAGAATTTGTAGGGCTGTTAACTCGTTTAATTTATAGCTGTTGAAACGATCCTGTTAAATTGTTATATTGATGGCCCTGCGGTCAGGTGGGTAGGGTTGGCGAAGTTCTTAAAACACCGCCAAAATTAAGTCTATAATTTACTTAACTTTTTATTGAAAACAGTAATTCAATCTATTAGATCTATTATAATAATAATAATATAAATCTTTATTTGCATAAATGTGGTACAAGGTTGTTATATACATTATAAGGTGGCTCACATTTCCCATGTCTGGGATACAAATATTAACAAAACAGGCAAGTTATTAAGTCAAAAACTACCATTAAATTACAAGGTGTTACATAAATTACCAAAATAAATCACAAATGTCAACAAATAAAATAATTAAAAAACTATAAATAAAAAAAAAAAAAAAAAAGTTCTAAAGATAATACTCTATCCTAGGAAGTCCTTCAAATGGTAAAACCTGTTACCAAGAAGCCAAAGTCTTAATTGAGTCTTAATTTTTTTTAGCGGAAGGCTTTTAATGTCAGTGGGTAAGGCGTTATAAATTTTGCCGCCCATAGCATAACAGTTATTTAAATAAAGCTTTGTTTTTGTTTGTTTTATTCCATGCTATCTGAAAACAGTAATTCAACCTATCTAATTAGATCTATTCCAAAAATCAACGTTCTTACAGTTTTAAACACAATTTGAATATAAAATAGACGAACAAATATATAGTAACAATTCCGCTCATCTCCAACGAAAACTCTGAAAGAATTCGACACGTGTTTCGCCTATCAACGAAGCATCCTCAGGAAACAATAGACTCACTGCCTGCTAGAACAACAAAGACACACTACTGCAAAAACTCCGCAGCCATGTTGCCTCGCCGAACGACGAACAGAAAGACAATTTGAATATCATATTTTAGTGTCGTGGTATATCAATCGACTTTTGCAATGTCAGCAGAGGCACATTATACTAATCAAGAAATAGCTACTTATAACTAACTAACTTGCTTAACTTGCTTTTAACTAGCTTGCTTTGCTAGCTATACGCAGAAGATAATGAACGCCCTGCGCGTGCAATATAACAACGCGTTTAGGGTTGTGTTGGGGTTGCCGAGGTACTGCAGTGCTTCAGGCATGTTTGCTGACGCTCGAACTGATGGCTTCCATGCCATCCTACGCAAGAGAGCCGCCTCACTGCTGAGCCGTGTCCGCGGCAGCAACAACGCTATCCTGCGCGTTGTAGCTGACAGGGTTGACTGTCCCATACTGGGCCATTTGGTTAGGCTTCATATTGTTTAATTATGTTTTATTTTTAATGTGTTAATTTTATGTGTGTGTACTAGTTTAAGTTTTTATGGACATTTGTCTGAAATAAAATAAATAAATAAATAACTATATATGCCATAGTGCCTTGATGTGACCTGCCTAGAATAGACCCCTCTGTCTCCTCTTTTTGATGACGTAAAAGCCAACTAAGGGATTACACCAGGAGATGGACATCAGCATCCATCTGAGTAGTCAATGCCAATACTGCAATCACCAATCCATCTGGAAAGCGTGGTAATTAAGGCAAATCCCCTTTTTAAGTCTATGGGGGAGGCCTCGTCTAACAGTGGAGGTCTTGGATATTGGTATATTGAATGTGCCCAGAAAGCTGAAAAAAGTGATATATTTTTTTCTTTCAACTGCGCTAAAATTATCGCGGTCCTTTTTAACCGATTTCCCAAAAAGGAGGAGGTTCTCAATTCAAATGTTTTTTTTTTAATGTTTGTTACCGCATATCTCCGGCGTTTATGAACCGATTTGGAAAATTCTTTTTTTATTTGAATAGATATACTTCCAGATTGGTCCCATTTTCCATGAATTCCATCATCAGAATCCAGTTCTGATGATGGAATCCATGAGGAATTGAAGGAACTCCTCAAATATTGTAGGCATAGATATGGCGATTTTGATATTTTCAGCAACAAACCAAGCATTTGCATTCAAAAAGTATAATAATCCTTTCACCACTATGGTTCTTTCATAATTTTTTTTTCATCCAAATATTTAATCGAATACAATGGCGGAAGTCGGTTTTTTAAATGAAAAGTTATTATTTTATTCTATTAGAAAGAGCGTGCGATAAATTTAGCGCACTTCAAATTTTGGTAATACTGCACGGAACCTCTACCACAAACATGTAACATGACATAACGTGACACCCAACAGTCACATACACAGTTCTGATCCCACACTAGGATTCCCTGTGTCGCGGGTATCAAGAACTACGAGTACCATGGCACCATAACACCCACACCCGGAACAAATATTTGCAAATCATACAGACATTTGTCCCGCAGCGATAATCGAACCTGCAACCTCTTGCATCTCAGCTGGCTACTCGCCCGGAACGCCACAGAGGTTGTCAAGTTAAATAAAAGCTTTCAAAAAATATAATTAAAAAAAATGCTGGACATTTCAGACAACATTATCTAGCCCCAAGCTAAGCAGAGTGTGTTATGGGTACTAGATAACTGATATAATACATTACATAGATATATATTTTTTATTATACATAGAAAAATACCCAGATCAAATATCTGCAGATCGCACAAATATTTGTTCCGAGGCGGGAATCGAACCCGCAACCTGCTGCGTCGCAGGCGAACCTTTTCCCGCCGCACTACAGAGGTCGTCTAAAAAATAGGGTTAGTTTAATTAATTGATTCAAGCGTGACTTTGCGGAAATCCATTCTACAATATAAAATAGACGAACAAATATATAGTAACAATTCCGCTCCTCTCCAACGAAAACTCTGAAAGAATTCGACACGTGTTTCGCCTCTCAACATTCTGTTCGGCGTTCGAAGAGGCAACATGGCTGCGGAGTTTTTGCAGTAGTGTCTTTTTCGTTCTAGCACGCAGTGAGCCTACTGTTTCCTGAGGATGCTTCGTTGAGAGGCGAAACACGTGTCGAATTCTTTCAGAGTTTTCGTTGGAGAGGAGCGGAATTGTTACTATATATTTGTTCGTCTATTATATATTATGGTTAATTTGACAACCCTACGCCAAAGCCCCGCCTATTAGCTCCACAGTTCATGCTCGGAGGCAAGTGGGAGCCAATTTGAGTTCAACACTCACATACAAACAAACATACACAAACAAGTTGTGTGAACAACAGTCTGGTTAAATAATTTATAGTTAAACTGGGTATTATAATGATGATTTGTTTTGGGGTATCAGTACAAAGATTCATATCATAATCAAAAGTTACATATCGACATAACTTAATCCCAACTTAACTATTCTTAATCACTAGAGCTGTATGTGGTAGCCTGGAAGAGATCACTTTTAGCGATAAGACCGCCCATTTTACGTTCCTTTTTTATTGTTTCCTTTGCTTTTTAGTGTGCAATTAAAAGAGTTTATCTATCTAGATCGGTAATGAAACTGAACTTTAAATCAAGATACTAAAATATACGTGTCGTCGTGTGTCCGGCGTCCTCCCGTCTCCTCCCGTGGATGCCGTAAAAGCCGACTAAGGGTTTACACCAAGCAGCAGCATCCTCTTGAGTACTCAACATCAATACTGCAATTATCAATCCGCCTGCCAAGCTTCGTGATTATGTCAAGTCACCTCATTGTATTCTATGCATAATAATAATAAAGCCGCGTGGCCTGATGTCGCTCTGCCCTACGACTGCTAAAATGGAAATTTGAAATATCTGTACTTACCTATTTACATGTTTGTATTAGATTATTATTTATAAGTATAACAAGCGTAGCGTGTGCTGTCTTGCATATTTTTGCTGATGTTTATTTACTTTTGACTACCTTCCTAAGGTTTTTAAGTTCTCATTTACTATGAATCAGCAACTCCTTGCTCCGAGGCACCACACAGGCGCTTCTCACCTAGTGGTAAGACGGACCATTTATGTAAGCCAAGCCGAGTTTGTTGCCTGATTCTTCTAGGCTTGGTCGCGTTGGAACAGGAGTAATTTAATTTTATATAAGACGATTCAAAATGATCCTTGTGATTTCAATGAATAAAGTTCTTTTTGACTTTGACTTTGACTTTGCATCTATAGACGAAATTGGACGAGACGAGCCTTCCCCCATGAAGGCTCATCCAAATTCGTCGTGAAAATTCTCGTATGAAAATCTCGAAAGAAAAATCTCAAGAATCAAAAGTGGAGTAGTTACTTTTTTTTTATGCTACTTGTCAAGCAAACAAGCATACGGCCCACCTGATGGAAAGCAGTTACCGTAGCCTATGAACGCCTGCAACACCAGAGGCATCGCACGTGCACTGCCGACTCTGAGACATAAAGATGAAAAGTCTCATACACTGTTAGAAAAATTTCTGTAAAATTACATAAAAGTGCGGGCCACGTTCGTAGCCCTCACTTTTATGTGAAATTACATGTTTATGTGATTATCCATTCTGTCTGTAAATTTACATAACCACTTTTTTACATAAAATGTGAATAAAATTTATGTAAATTCTATTATGTAAATTTACATAACTCATTTTCCTATATATTTTTTTACATAAATTTCACATAAAATTATGTAATCCAAAATTACATATAATTATGTACTTCGATTTCACATCAAAAACATGTAAGGTGAATATACATAAATTATGTAAAAAAAATACATATAATGTAGGTAAATCTACACAAAAATGTAGATTTATCACATAAGTTTATGTAATTATTTCACATACATTTATGTAGCTTTACATATAATGTAGGTAAATCTACACAAAAATGTAGTTATTCCACATAAGTTTATGTAATTATTTCACATACATTTATGTAGCTTTACGTATATATAGGTAGAACTACACAAAAATATGTATTATTATCTACCTAGATGTTATGTAGATTTACATACACATACGTAATTCTACAGAAAGTGCAGAATTTTTACATACATTTATGTAGACTTACTACATATTATGTATGTAAATTTACCTAATAATTGTAATGTTTTTACATACATTTATGTAGTACTTACTACATATTATGTATGTAAATCTACCTATTAATTGTAATTTTTCACATATATTTATGTGATAAAATTACATTAATAAAATGTAATATTCAATACTACCAGGGGAATTTTACAGAATATTGTATGTGAAAATACACAATTTAAATGTGAATTTGCATACATTAATAGTAATTATACAGCCAAACTGTAATATTCTTTCTACCAGAAAATTATAGGTATTTTGTTCCTATCCATTGGCTTTCAGCATATAACATCAAGATCAACTTGATTGTTATGTCCTGAAGGCCCATGCGATAGAAATTACCAAGCCTGTAATTTACTGAAAGAAAGAATATTACTGTTTGAGTGTGAGCATAAACACCAATAATGGAGATTCACAAATAAATTGACTTCGTTTACAATATTCTGTTAATCATAAATACTAAATTTAAATGAAACCAATGTCAATTAGAAACCTGTATAGCTATATTGTCAATAAACAGTCAATGTATGTTAACTAGTTAAAAATAACACACTTATTGATAATACAATTTTGTACAATATTCTGTTAATCATAAATACATAATTTAAATGAAACAGATATCATTTAGAAACTGGTATAGCGATATTGTCAAATGACAGTCAATGTATGTTAACTAGTTAAAAACAACACACTTAATGATGATACAATTTCAACAGATACAAAATGGTCGTAATATTGAACCTTATAACCAAAAATTTACATAACACAGTACCTAGCTAAAGTACGAAAAAAAGAATGTTACACAATAAGAGAGTGACAGCAACTTACTGAATGAAATACGATATAATTTTACCAATAATACAAAATCGTCCTAATATTGAACTTAAAAACCAAACATACAATTCAGTTGATATTGACATCAAAATTTACATAATACAGTAGCAAAGGTACTATAGAAAGCATGTTGTACAGTAAGACAGTGACAACAAATTACTGATATACAGTGTATATAAAGTTCACAATACACAACAAACATATTTTTTTAAGAATGCGTGCTATCTATCACATAGTTAGATACAAGATAGATACACTAACCCATGATCTGAGGCCTTACCATGAGCTCTTATAGCTGTTCAGTGCAAAACTATTCAGTAGAAAATATTGGTTCACAATATTCTGTTAATCATAAATACTAAAATTAATCAAATAACAGTCAATGTATGTTAACTAGTTAAAAATAACACACTTATTGATGATACAATTTTGTAATCTCTTATGGATTCGGATATCCCCATACTGTCCCATTTAAAAAAAACACCCTGTATAGAGTGATAGATCAAGATTTATGTGAACATTACCGTGAAATTTTTGCTATTTTTTTTGGAGTTGTAAATGAGGATCGAATCTTCTTTGGAATGAGTGTGATCCACGCTTCACTCTCTCCGCGTCCCTCTTCACACTGTGTGAAATTTCTTGTACAGTTGATTATTTAAAGCGAGCCCGGATTCCATCTGAAATTAAATAATACAGTCAAATAACTATCACATAAAACTGTTCTACCTATACAAGTTAAGGTATAACGATCAGAAAACAAACTATACCTCAACTGTATAGCCACGAAAACCCTTAACTTCTCCACCATATTTCTTGATTCAAATAACTGATCTGAAAGCAACATGACTGATTTACACAATTTATTTTATTAAATAATAACTATACCACTGCACATTCTTAGCCAGTAAAACTATATTATGTAAGTAGGTACACCATCAAAACAATATATGGGGGCATATGAAGGACTACAACATCCCCTTGTAAAGCAATAAGTAACATAATTTCTTACCAAATTAAGTATTTTCCAAAATAATTCCTACAGTCTCGAAATCTTCAGACAATGACAATTTATTTGTGATGGAAACGATCTCCCCAAATTCTTCAGTGTTACACAGTGTTGTACAGTTGTACTTGGTTCTTTGAAGCGAGCCCGAATCCATCTGAAATTTAATTATACAGTCAATATATGTCATATAATTGTTCTATCTGTACAGGTAAGGTATTACGATCAGAAAACAAACTGTACCTCATCTCCTCAAAAATCCTTAACTTCTCCAACATATTTCTTGATTCATGTAACTGATCTGAAAGGAACATAATTGATTTACACAGTTTATTATAACAAATAATAATTAAAAAAATTATATTTAATTAAAAATTATTTTTAATTATATATAATTTTTATTTTATTAAAAATTATATCACTGCACATTCATAGCCGGTAAAACTATATTTTGTAAGTAGGTACACCATCAAAACAATATATTGGGGCAAATGAAGGACGACAACAAGAAAGGGCATGTTGAGATGACAGACAAAGGTCTTAAGTAAAACAATAAGTAACATAATTTCTTACCAAATTATTAAGTATTTTCCAAAATAATTCCTACAGTCTCCAAATCTTCAGACAATGGCAATTTATTTGTGATGGAAACGATCTCCACAAATTCTTCAGTGTTTTGTTCAGTTACTGCAGTACTAAGGACAATTATTTATTATCCATTAATGCATTTAGTTAAAACTTTATGTCCAAAACACAGAGGGTCAGAGGGTCTGAAAAAATATTAAAGCTATAAATCTATATTCAAACTAACGTTAATGATATAAATATTATAATGTCATCATACATAACACTCCTAGACTGATCCTGATTTTGCTCTCAAGCTTTTGTTTTGAGCCAAATCAACTCAAATGTATTAAACAACCTGAGTTCTTGTTTTAGCAAAATACACAATCACATATGTGTTTCTTGTACAGTTGTACTTGGTTCTTTGATACGAGCTCGAATCCATCTGAAATTTAATTATACAGTCAATAAATGTCATGTAATTGTTATATCTATACAGGTAAGGTATTACGATCAGAAAACAAACTGTACCTCATCTGTATAGCCTCGAAAATCCTTAACTTCTCCAACATATTTCTTGATTCATGTAACTGATCTGTAAGCAACACAATTTATTATATCAAATAATAATTATACTACTGCACATTCATAGCCAGTAAAACTATATTATGTAAGCAGGTACACCATCAAAACAATATATGGGGGCAAATGAAGGACGACAACATGCAAGGGCATGTTGAGATGACAGACAAAGGTCTTGAGTAAAACAATAAGTAACATAATTTCTTACCTAATTATTCAGTATTTTCCAAAATAATTCCTACAGTCTCCAAATCTTCAGACAATGACAATTTATTTGTGATGGAAACGATCTCCCCAAATTCTTCAGTGTTTTGTTCAGTTACTGCAGTACTAAGGACAATTATTTATTATCCATTAATGCATTTAGTTAAAACTTTATGTCCAAAACACAGAGGGTCAGAGGGTCTGAAAAAATATTAAAGCTATAAATCTGTATTCAAACTAACGTTAATGATATAAATATTATAATGTCAGCATACATAACACTCCTAGACTGATCCTGATTTTGCTCTCAAGCTTTTGTTATGAGCCAAATCAACTCAAATGTATTAAACAACATGAGTTCTTGATTTATCAAAATACACAATCACATATGTGAAATTTCTTGTACAGTTGTACTTGGTTCTTTGAAGCGAGCTCGAATCCATCTGTAATTTAATTATACAGTCAATAAATGTCATATAATTGTTCTATCTATACAGGTAAGGTATTACGAACAGAAAACAAACTGTACCTCATCTGTATAGCCTCGAAAATCCTTAACTTCTCCAACATATTTCTTCATTCATGTAACTGATCTGAAAGCAACACAATTTATTATATCAAATAATAATTATATTACTGCACATTCATAGCCAGTAAAACTATATTATGTAAGCAGGTACACCATCAAAACAATATATGGGGGCAAATGAAGGACGACAACATGAAAGGGCATGTTGAGATGACAGACAAAGGTCTTGAGTAAAACAATAAGTAACATGATTTCTTACCTAATTATTCAGTATTTTCCAAAATAGTTCCTACTTTGAACATATTTCAGTGTTAATATCTCAATAACGGTAACTAAGAAAAACTCTACATGGTAGGCAAAAAGAAAATAACCAAAAAAAAAATTTGACAGTCCTTTTTTGTCATGCTATTTGACTTACGGGCGCAGGAATTTTTGACAAAAACTTATCGACAACCAAAAAATTTTTTTACACCTTGTATGTGCTTTACATCCTGTATATGACAAACTAAAAATAAATTCTACAAGGTACATTAATTGATGGCCGAGAAAAAAGCTACACGGTAGGCCAAAAAAAAACAAAAAAAAGTATTTTCACGATTTTGAAGAATTTTCCAAGTATTTTTTTTCTGCGATATATTGAGTATTTTTTCCTGAATGCCCCCTTATCGACAAACCAAAATTTGTTTTACACCTTGTATATGCTTAACACCCTGTATATGAAAAACTAAAAATTAATTCTACAAGCTACAAGTTCTACGTACTGGGTCTGGGTGACATATTTTAGTAGCCCACGTGGAAACCGGGGCTAAGAGAACTTCATGGCATATCTGAGTTATCCCCACGAGTCTACATTCTACGATAATGAATAGTTTAGGAGTAATAAATATTTTAAATCTATGCTATGATGTCGCCAACCCCTGGTTTTTATTTGGACTACTATAAATAGACCACCCTGAATAAGCATAGGTACTAT
Organism: Epirrita christyi; assembly: GCA_951392215.1. NCBI lineage: Eukaryota > Metazoa > Arthropoda > Insecta > Lepidoptera > Geometridae > Epirrita > Epirrita christyi. The sequence goes on along the minus strand of OX595855.1, from coordinate 11,191,187 downwards.
TTATACTACAGCCCATTTAAACCGATACTTATTCTCAAACCAATCAACAAGTGAAAGCGACACAGGGAATCCTAGTGTGAGATCAGCCCCCCTATTCCCTAACTGAAAGGTACTCGGTGACTAACGTTTGACAAGTAAAATTACTATCAATTGCTCAAAATTATCATTAAAAATTGTCAAAATGATGGTCATATTACTTGTCAAACGTTAGTCACCGAGTGACTTTCAGTTAGGGAATAGGGGGGCAGGACTATGTATGTGTCTGTTGGGTGTTATGTTATGGATGTTATGTCTAAAGGCTGCTGCTGACGATGATGATGATGAAAGTAAAATTATAAAAAAAAATGTGTGGGTCAGACACCACGGCACACATACACATTGAAATTGATGGCAAAAATATACCCTCGCTTTGTATACTCAGCGGCTTGATAATGTAGTATGAATCATACTACATTATCAAGCCGCTGAGTATATGAGTATGATTGATGAAATAAATATCAGTCTATTCTATAATATCATATAATACGTAAGGTATTCTATTCTACAAGATATATTCTAAGTAACTGTGGGTTCTAAATACTCACAAGATAGCAACAGTTGAATAATCATCTGATAACATTTACCCTTTTCCAATAACTGGTTGATAGTTATTTCGTTGAGGCAAACTGCCTTCTTTACACTTTGGTCTGCGGACCACACTTTTATAATTGGCAATCATGCCAATTATGATTATAACTGCAAAGCCTGATTGATCTGTAACACAAAATACATCAATAGGCATGAGGCAAGCTAAGAAGGTACACTTATCAGAAGAACACAGGCAAGAGACAAACTTATCCGGAAAACCTCGTCAAAACTCCATCGACCAATATATCTATCAGGAATCAGCGAAGGAGATTTGGGTTTACTCTGAAAGCTACAGTCATCGTTCCAATTCGCAATGTGAATGTGAAATAACCTAAAGATTGAGAGCCTGGACGAATTCATCAACCGCATAGCCGGCCGTGAATGGGTTCCTGCGGTCGAACAGGACCACCGAGGGAAGGCATACCCAAGGAAGCTGCTCCAAAGCGAGAGTGACGCCACGAGGAGCATATACAGCAGGCCTCACCCAGAGGCACAAGATAGGTACCGTGTCACATAGGCTAAACGTAAGGACCCCAGCAAGGGGCCAATGCCTGGTGGCAGTACCAGGTCCCCCCACTCGGGTGGGAAGACCCACGATATGTACGCACCGATAACCAAAGCCACACAGTTCTACATAGTTTTACGAGACTCATTATCAAGCGTCTACACATTTTTCACACGACAAAATGGCGTTTGGTGTCTTCGTGTTTGAAGATAAAATAAAATTGTTTCTATAAAATAAGGTGTTCTCGAAGGGTCACAAACAATGCTAAATGTACTTACCAGCTTTGGAAATTTCACTACAATGTTCGTGGTCAATTTTCACCCGTTTGAAAAGACACAATACACTTAGTTGATTTGATTAGATTTCATTACCACGCGTTCTTTAAATAAGCTACACCGGTTAAAATGCCACTAAAATTATACGATATAACTCAAAAAAACATTAGAAATTGAAATAAAATCAAAATGGACGAGGTTTCGTTTCGAAAAAGCAGAAAAATTAACAAACGAACGTGTTTGTACCGCCCCGCTGCGTGAGCTCACAGAAAATGAAAAATGTTGCCAGCAGGGCGATTTTAAAACGTTGGATCCGATCCGATTCGTTAATATTTCATTTCGATGTGGTAAGTACCTAACTAAAACAATTTCCTCTAGTAAAACACAGTAAAAAACAATAAATATTGTATATTACTGTGGTTTATTAGAGAAAATTGATATAAAATTGTTTTAGTTACTTACCACATCGAAATTAATAACTAACTATCTTCATGAAAGGAGACTATTCACGCTTCATACAAATTTGGGCCACAACCTGGAAGTGCCAGCCAATGAAAAAAATGTTATTTAACTATAGGGCACATCGGTTCGAGCTTATATTATTATGGCACTAAAACTAAGGAACCAATGTTTTGCCTGATATCGCAGTTTGAAAAATGCAATTTCTCATATATTGCAATGAAAAATTTATATTTATATTTTAATGATATTTAGATGTGAACTTATTCAGGGACCCATTATCAACATTTTATACTATAGCGGTAATAATCTACGACCAGTCATTCAATTGTTTTTGATGTCAAAAGGACATGTTCCAAAATGGCCTTTATCGATGTACACCAGACAAAAAATGGCGAAAAAATCAGTGATTATCGTAAAAATACTCTTACTCTAATTTGAAGCATAGTTTACTGCACAGAAATGTTTAAAATTCGATAATTATTTACAATGGCAACATATTTTCCTGAGCAGGCATGACAGGGAATATCATGATTATTGCTCTGTGGTTGCTTGTTTTATTCGTTCGTTGGGAATAGTGTATCTACATAGAATGCGCTGCCTACGCTAGTTTTATTACGATCATCACATCAGTAAAAGTTCTTCTATTAATTTTTTTTTTATGCTTCTTGTCAAGCAGACAAGCTTACGGCCCACCGGATGGAAAGCAGTTACCGTAGCCAATGAACGCCTGTAACACCAGAGGCATCACACGCGCGCTGCCAACCCTGAGACATAAAGATGATAAGTCTCATGTGCCTGTAATTTCACCGGCACCCGTACCCTTCAAACCGAAACACTGCAATGCGGACACTTCTGTTTGGCGGCAGAAATAGGTACGGTGGTAGTACTTCCCCGGACGAACTCTTCCACAAGAAGTTCTACTGCTAACAACTACTACATAACAACTACTACTACATTTCGATTCTACGCGAAAATATTTTCCTTGCTCCAAGACCTTGGAGCCAAGACGTGAACGGAATGTAGTTCTAGTCAAAGTTGTCAACAGCTGTCGAAACATTTTACCACAGAGTAAATTGTATCCGCCCCGCCTTATTGTTTGGTCTTGTGTTGCTCTCCGTGAGAAAGACATTTTAGGAACCTGCATTAAATGAAGCGAAATAATCAAAAAATTACAATGGGAAGAGGTTTTGTATACATTTAGCCACGTTTACACAAGTGTATGTACACCGACAAGGGCTAGGCTCCATATATCTTGGAACAACACCTTTGGACAGTGGTATAATATTTATTTTCAGTATATAGAGTTTAAGAGACAAACAGACAAGCTCACCCTTACACAATGTTTTTTTTTTGTTTTTTTTTTTTGTTTTTTATATTTGTTATTTTTTTGCATGCAACTCGCTGCAGATTTTCTGTTTCGTGAGAGGACATGTGACTAGAAAGGGTGCAAACTAGAATATTGCACTATTTTGATGACTTATGTGGCGCCGCGGGTGAGCAGCCACCTGAGATGAGAAAGGTTGTGTGTTCGATTCCCGTAGCGGGGCAAAACGTAAGTTTCTTTATTGCTTGAGCTTTGAAAGCTGATTTGGATGCCATAAAAGGATCTACGCCACTAATCAATGAATTGTAAGAGTTAGCGATGCGTGTAATTGATTGATTTTTGACCATAATTTGTGCGATGGAATGGAACATGGAGCATAGCCGTATGGCGCGTACGTATTAGAGGAGCTCTCAATCCTGGAGCACTATAGTATAAACAGGCCACATCTCGAGATGATAACCTCTTTTCTTAAAAACCGTACACAGTTAACATCTGTACGTGACACTAAATCAGACACTTTTTTATCGGATGATGTCACCGGCCCCAGGGCTCAATCATGAGAATTAACCTATTTTTAATACTTATCAATTATTTGACGATGGGTGCCTTATTGTCTCTTCGGAAACACTTATACAGTTAGCTGACAAACTCAACAAGGTGATGAACGAAGTTGCTAACTGGTTCTCAGTGAACGGAATGACACTAAATATTGAAAATAGAAATATTGTTCACTTTCACTTGGGAACGAACAACTATGCCCATCAACTTAATGTGTCCTGTAACGGGTTTACAGATCCTCTAGCTGACCGTGTCAAACAAACGTTTACATCCCTTTTCACGCCCTTAGAGGGTGAACTTTCAAAATTCCTTTCTTATTGTGCCAATACATCCTAAAATAAACAAACCCTGCAAATTTCATGTCTCTAGGACCAGCGGTTTAGGCTGTGCGTTGATATGTCAGTCAGGACTTTGAATTTTATGTATACAGAAGAATAACGTTGCGTTGAGCGGAGCGTGCGGCCGCACGTAGTATTCACCGGTCTACCATTGAACGCGGTCGCGGGCGGTGCTCATGATAAAGAGGCTTCTGAACTCGGTCTCGAAACGTCAGCAAAAGTGACGGAAAACGGTAGTAATTAGCCGTTTTTTCAATTTAAAACGAATAACGTTTGTCATTTTTGCGAGCTTTATTATTACTTGCCCATGGCCACTACACCTTGCTAATTCAGAGAGCTTTGTCGGTGACCTTAAATTTTCTACGAATTTTCTCATTGTGGATTCTATCACGTAGTGAAACTCCTAGCATAGCTCGCGCCATAGCCTGCTGCACGACTTCAAGCTTACCTTACCTTCAAGCAAATATACAAACCATGTATAAAAACCATTAAAAATATCTTTAATTTTTGATCAGATGTATGGGAAGTATATTTTTTTAAACTGCGATAGTAGCTAAACTATTGGTTCTACAGGTTTCGTGTAGTAGTACCAAATGCTCAAATTAATGTGCCCATCAAAATAACATCGTTTTTGTCACTGGCCGGCACTTCCGATTCTAGACCTAAAATGAATGGTCTCCTTTGTTAGTTAGGTAGTAAAAAAGTACGATATGAGCTAATTTAGTGCGGCGAGCGAGCAAGCGGCGTGGCAGAGTGGAAAAGTGCCTAATCGAAGTCAAGAGAAATGTCTGCTCTCCGCTTTGGTGGAAATAACCTGCCAGCTTTGCAGGACATCTCCTCTCGTCTCGTGCTTTGGTGGAAACTGGGCCTAATGGCACCTGTTCGTTTTCAATGTTTTATGTATACATTTCGTAGGTACTAAAATATTTTTTGGTGAAAAGATAGAAACTAACCTGGCTTAATACCTTTAATTTTTTACTTCCATTTATTCTTTTAATAATTACCATAATCCACCTTTTATTTTTACACCAAACTATACTTACTTAACTGTTCTAATTGACTATAAAATTCACGATATTTTTGTCAATTCAATAAGTAGGTAAATGCCGTTCCCAAACCAATACCTACTAATATTATATTGCATCATCGCGTGACGGCGTGACCTTCGTTGTTGCTATGCTACTCAAGCTGTTGGTACCTACCTGTTGGTGCAATGTACCTAATAAACAAGTCAAAATATTCACAAATTCTTGTATTGTCATTAGAATATACATATGCAAAATTTCAAATTGATACGATAGTTAAAAATAGGTTAAAATAAGATTCTAAGATTTCAAGAAACAGAATATTACATAGTAACAAGAGCACGTACCTACCTATGCGGCTTACGGACGCTTCTGGTTGTAGGTATTTCTGTTCAAAATTCAATAAGAAAATTTGATTAAGTACTTACACACTTACAGCTGTTAAACTGAAATACCTAGGTAGGCAGGTAAGTAGGTACTTGTACTTACGCTTAACACGTTTAATAATAATTGTATAAGTAAGTACTCACCTAAGTAAGTAAGTAGTAAGTACCTACCTATCAGAAATTGCTGTTTTACTTGTACTTTGAATTGAAAATTATCCTCCAAATCAAAACAAAAGACCGACCAAGTGCAAGTCAGACTCGCGCACGAAAGGTTCCGTAGGTACCTACCATTATCTATAAAAACAGGCTAAGTGCGAGTCAGACTCGTGCAACGACTAAGGGTTCCGTACCATTATCTATAAAACCGGCCAAGTGCGAGTTGAAATCGCGCACGAAGGGTTCCGTACCATTAAGTATCTATAAAAACGGCTAAAAAATCACTTTTGCTGTATGGGAGCTCCCTTAAATATTTATTTGAAGTATTCTGTTTTGTAAGTATTTGTTGTTATAGCGGCAACAGAAATAGGTACATCATCTGTGAAAATTTTCACGGTTCATGAGATACAGCCTGGTGACAGACAGACGGACGGTTGGACGGCCAGCGGAGCCTTAGTAATAGGGTCCGTTTTCCCTTTGGGTACGGAACCCTAAAATTATGTTTTTTTTTGTCAAAATTTTGTCCTATGTACAGTATCATTAGAATTACATATATACGCAAAGTTTCAAATTGATACGACGATAAAAAATAGCTTAAAATCAATTTCTTAGAATTCTAGATACAGAATAGTAAATAGTTAGTATGAAATTTACCGAACCGTGGGTTTTTCAGAAATTCCTGTTTAAAGCTAACCAATCTCTTCAGTATATAAATGCGGGACAAAATATGTTTTTATGTTCTGCAAATTAGGTAAGTATTTGTTCCGGGTCTGCATGAGTGTTATCGGAGCATGGTAGGTATATACCTACATGGGATCAAGACTACGTTTGCGGCTGTTGGGTGTTATGTTATGTTGTTATACTCACTTACATAACAAAACACCCAAAAGTCACATACTTACTCACATCATACTTACATAGTTCTGACCCCATACTGCTGGGATTCCCTGTGACGTGGGTATCGGAACTACGAGTACCATGGTAAGTACTTATTACACAGACCCGGAACAAATATTTGCAAATCATGCAACCATTTGTCCCGCAGTGGAAATCAAACCCGCACCTTTTGCCTCTCAGCCGGCTACTTGCCCGCCACGCTAAGGAGGATGTCAGATTTAGGAGTGTGTTATTTATTACTTACTGAAAGAAAGTGTTAGCCGAGTTGGTCGTGGAAAGCAATGGCTGCGATGAGCTCACCACTTGTCACGTTTATGTTCCAGCGATTGTGTAACCCACGGTGAAAAGAGGCGTGTGTTTATGTATGAGTATGGATGCGATTAGAGCCCGATTTACATTACAAGCTACTTGAAGTCACACGCTTGCGAACGATAGGTAGGTACTTACCTATAGATTAATTGTCGCAGAAAATAATCAATCCTTAAAATTTACATGTGATATAAGTAGGTACGTACTTAATAGAACGATGGATGAGAGATTGTCTGGACGTCTGAAACCATAACTCATTTACTATCTTGTCAACTGTTGGTACCTACCTACCTACTGTTGACCTTGTGGCTATAAAATCAATTTGCTACGCGGTTGTATCGGCCGTGGAGGGAACCAATCGAGCCGCAGACCTCACCTGACATTACACTGATAAGTACCTACTTTTCCTACCAACTGTACTGAGAGCTATACCTACTTACATACTGTACTGGGAGATATCTAGATGCCTAGTTAGGTACCTAGGTACCTACCTAGTGGCTACCAGAACCGGCTAAAACGGAAGGAGCTGCCCGGATCTACCTGTACGTGATGCAAGGGGAGTGATACTAGACAAACGGAATCAATTCTCCGTCTGATCAAGACTTACTTTGGCGACAAGTACAACTCCGTCGACCCCTTACTTCTCGTTTACTCCCAGCGTCCCCCACCTGTCTGGCCCCATTGGGGGACGATGGGAGAAAAAAGTGCCAACGTTCCCTACTTGTGACAACGTGCAGAAATTTAATATTTAACCGTAGAAGAACTTTTTTTCAGTTTTTAAGTGTCCATTATGATGATCACTGAACACGATTCTGCTGTCAGAATTAAAAATAGTGGCTGCCATTTTGAAATTTTTTGTTGCCGAACCAATTGCTTTCAAAATCGATATCTGAGGGTCCCTGTGATCACTGAACAAGAATTTGCTGTCAGAAATTTAAAAAAGTGGCCGCGATTTTGAACTTTTTTGTTACCGGACCGATTGCTTTCAATATCGATATCTGAGGTTCCCTGTGATCACTGAACAAGAATTTGCAGTCAGAAATTAAAAAATTTGCCAACATTTTGAACTTCTTTGTTACCGAACCGATTGCTTTCAAAATCGATATCTGAGTTTCCCTGTGATCACTGAAAAATAATCTGCTGTCAGAAATTTAAAAAGTGGCTGCCATTTTGAACTTTTTTGTTCCCGGACCGATTGCTTTCAAAATCGATATCTGAGGTTCCCTGTGATCACTTTTCTTACAGTAGAATCGTGATCAGTGATCATCATAATGGACACTTAAAAACAGAAAAAAAGTTCTCCTACTGTTAAATATTAAATTCCTGCACGTTGTCACCAGTGGGCCAGACAGGTGGGGGACGCTGGGAGTCGTGTGTTTTAGCCCCTTAATTTTAAACTCAAACTCAATAACTCTTCCTTGTCATATCTTCTTATCTATTAAACTATTACCTATATACTTTCTTGGCTATCTTATTTCATTGTTCACCTGCAACAAGACAACAGTTCAATCTAGCATATATAAGAAGCAGCATGTAAGTCTAGTGCTGAACGATAGTTCATATGCGTATGAATACTGTTGCGTACGCAATACAATTATTATAAGATAGATGTAGAGATAGAGGAACAAAATTGTTGTATTTATCTACTTAGGTAGTACCTACCTACCTACCTACCTAACTAGGTAGGTAACTATCTTAAGTACTTAAGTAAGTATAAGTACTTACCTACCAAAAAGGAATAACATAGTAGGTACCATCAATAGTTCCTAAGTATATTCTAACGGTACCTACTACGGTAAACAAATTAAGTAGGTTATATGTACCTACTTAAATATTTTATGAACCTAAGCATTGCACATAATTATACCTACAAACTCTCTAAACTCACTTGGCAACAAGGGCACCGGCGTCGGCGGCGCGGGGCAGTCTAGCGGCCAAAAAACGCGCGCGCCACGCCACTGCCTGGCCGGTGGACAGATTGGAAACTAGGCGACGAATAATGCCTAAACATTAATTATAATAATCATTAAATTTTGTTTTTCAAAGGAGTTTGAAGGTGTTTTTAATAGGTAAGTATATTATTACTGGAGATAACTGGATGTGATTCATTTCAATTCAAAGTAGGCAGGTAAGTAAAAGTAAGTAGGTAGGTACTTCAAACGACAATTTATTGCGAAGATATTAGTACTTAGGTTTTTTCTCTGATCCTAGTTGTCCCGTTGGGATGTCCCGTAGCGGGACTAATGGGATTTTTTTGTTCCAGTTGTCCCGTAATGATTTGGATGAAATAATCCCATTAGTCCCGTGACACCTAACGATGCGGTCTACCTACAATGATAGGAGGGTCCCTTATCACACTGGTTTTATCATAATAGCTCACTAGCGCAGGGTTACCCAGAAAGAACCAGTGACACGCAAGCCGAATGAACGAACGTCCGGAGTAGACATACCTTATAATACCTACAATCGTATCTATCTAGTGATAGAGGAATGTACCTACCTATACCGTAATCGTAGATACAAAATGGAATTAATTTGAAAGTCAACTCAGTATTGACTATTACATAGTATTGTCTGCTGGTATTGAATTTTTCAGAAAACTTCGTAATACTTCCGAATTCCCTAGGATTCCCTGGGAATGTCTGCAAAGTTACCCCTTGAGCGACTGTAGTCACGGCCATTTAGCAAATTGTAGGTATGTAAGTAACTATTTATGATCCATAGCAACTGCTTGCAAACCTCAAGGCTTCGCCAATTTTCGTAACTTTGCAAAAGGCTCCTTAAGGTATCCGAAGGCAAAGGCACCAACAGTTTGACTGGATTATACCTAGCCATCTAGCGAAATACCTTCTACATGCAAACTAATTCGATTGCTGCTTTAGTTAATATTTCACTAAAAGCTGAATGCAGAATGAATCAAACTCTGGGTGCCATTTGTTTAACAGAAAAATATAAACATAAATACCTACCTACTAATGATTCTAGGACTACCTTTTAGGTATTTTCGGCACTAAGTACCTCAAGTCTGTAATTTTTTTCATATTGTTTTATAAAATCAGTAGATTTAAAAATGAGAATTAGCATTGCAAATGTACGATAGCAGAGATTTGGTATAACTTGTTATCTAATAATTACATCATGGTACGTGAAATTAATTTTGTTATGTAAAAAATATACTACAAATGTAAAGTTTTCCATACGGGTTTGTGAAAATACAGAATGACATGTACATTTACAGTAAGCTGTAAATATACATACAAAGTATGTAAAAATAACACAAAACAAGGTATAAATTACATCTAACATGTAAAAACACATTTAACATGTAATAAATTACATATGCATATGTGAAATTACAGAGTTTCTGTAAAAGTCAATTTATTTATGTAATAGTTACATCACGGTACGTGAAATTCAATTTGTTATGGAAAAAATATACTACTGCAAATGTAGTTTTCCATACGGGTTTGTAAAAATACAGAATGACATGTATTTTTACAGTAAGCTGTAAATATACATACAAAATATGTAGAAATTGCACAAGACAAGGTATTAATTACATCTCACATGTAAAAACACATTTAACATGTCATAAATTACATAAACTTTTGTGAAATATATAGGTATTTATGGCACTACGGCAGAAGTCTGTGGTTTTCCTTTTTTTGCTGTAAAATCTGTGTAGCTTACTATGTAGATTTACATAAAAACTTTAAAATCACAGAATTTATGTAAAAAGTCAAATTTTTTGTGTGTTATTTCCATCACAACATGTGAAATTACATATAAGAACAGTTTAATTCCAGTTTTTATGTAAAAATTCACAAATTACCATGTATTATCACATATTTTGTGGAAAATCTGGACAAAAATACATAAATTCTGTAAAATATTCGAGAAATATGTGATAATAACGCAAGTTATGTAGAATTAACGAAAATTATGTAATTCTACTGATTATTCTGTAGTTTCTCCCGATTATTTCGGTAAATTCTCATTTTTATGTAAAAATTTTGCATGTAAATTTACATTTTTTCTAACAGTGTATGCCTGTAATTTCAACGGCACCCGTACCCTTCAAACCGAAACACAGCAATGCGAACACTACTGATTGGCGGCAGAAATAGGTGCGGTGGTAGTACTTCCCCGGACGAACTCTTTCACAAGAAGTTCTACTACTAACATATAACTTTTCATTTAAAAAACCGACTTCCGCCATTGTATTCGACTAAATATTTGGATGAAAAAAAAATTATGAAAGAACCATAGTGGTAAAAGGATTATGATACTTTTTGAATGCAAATGCTTGGTATGTTGCTGAAAATATCAAAATCGCCATATGTATGCCTACAATATTTGAGGAGTTCCCTCAATTCCTCATGGATTTCATCATCAGAACTGGATTCTGATGAAAATGGGACCAATCTGGAAGTATATCTATTCAAATAAAAAAAGAATTTTCCAAATCGGTTCATAAACGCCGGAGATATGCGGTAACAGACATAAAAAAAAAAAAAAACAACCGAATTGAGAACCTCCTCCTTTTTTGGGAAGTCGGTTAAAAACTACTACAACTACTGGTTTTATGATAATCATTAGAGACAATCTTCAAAATTCTCAGCAAACCTTTGAAAAATATTGACGGGATTCGAACCCATGACTCCGTTTCCGGCTGCTTGTTGACTCAACTATTAATTTGTGATCCTACCTGAGTATCTACATAGCATTCCGAAAGTTATACCAATGTTGTTGTATGGAATAACTTACCAATGTCAACAATTTAGGGATATGAATGGAAGCCACTTTCAATTATTTTTTTTAAAGATGGTAGCGTTTTGAATGAATTTTGAGGTCTGTAATAATATTTAGTGGGAACCCGTTGGAGAGAATCCTCCCGAGAGATCAATGTAATTTAAATATAGATGAACAGAAAACTACTTTAATTCAGTCTTTAAAAACTAAGACTAGCACTATAGCTTATCATTATCTGTCTAACCTACCCACGTTTTGATAGGAATGTAAAAATATTCTGTGTTTTTTAGGGTTCCGGACGTACAACAAGATAAAGATAAGATAAAGATAAGTTTACCCTATTACTAAGGCTCCGCTGTCCGTCCGTCCGTCTGTCACCAGGCTGTATCTCATGAACCGTGATAGTTAGACAGTTGAAATTTTCACAGATGTATTTCTGTTGCCGCTATAACATAAAATAATAAAATAAAATACAAATATTTAAGGGGCCTCCTTTACAACAAACGTGTTTTTTTTGCCGTTTTTATAGATAATGGTACGGAGCCCTTCGTGCGCGAGTCCAACTCGCACTTGGCTTTTTTCTATTCTTTTACCATGGCTTGTTATAGTATTGAACATTTATAGTAAGTAACTTTATTAATATTTATTTGTCTATTTTATAAAAGTAGGTATATTAAGAATACGATTACTTAAAAGTTGTATTTTGTCATTCTATGATTATTGTTATTATTTTTACTTTGTGCACCGCCGTTTCGTTAAGGTTGCCTAGAAGAAATTGATCTCAGCGGTAAGGCCACCCATTGTACTGCTAATTTTAAGAAATCCTGTTATGTATTCCTGGAGTACAATAAAGAATAATCTCACTATCTTTTTTTTCTTTTTTTTTATCTCTTCTTATCTATCTATCTATCTTTTATACGGCACTCAAAGCTTTTATGCACAGAGTAATATACTATCATAATCATTAGATTGATCATATTGTTATCAATTTCATGTTACCTTCAGCCGTTCCTGAGAAAAAGGATTTGACAGACAGACAAACATACGGACAACAAAGTGATCCTATAAGATCCGTTTTATCATGTTGAGGGACGGAACCCTAAAAAAACATCGCATATCTCAAAGTTCAGTGGCCAATAACATAATTAATTTTCCAGTCCGTCTGTTTGTTCGTGTCCCACACAAACTAAAATCCCCTTAACAAACCGCGAAGCGACAGTGCGTAAAAGTGTAAGAATTTAGCGAATAAACCGAATGTAATTGAGAACTCTTGGTAATCAGAAGTCGTTTAAGCGAATAAATTGACGATATGTGATTTCTTTATCCTTTCCCAAGGTATAACTTTTTACGTAAATTGTGCGATCATGAGTGTCAAACGTCGCTTTTCTAATACAAAAGTTACCGTTTAACAACCCAGTGGTCAGCACGAACAATTTACGTTACCAAGACGCTAGCGAGACGATCGCAAATGTCAAATATTGGCCAATGACATCAGGGTAACCTGAAATCTTAGAAGTTGATTGGTTCATATTTGACGTTTAGCGTCTCGATAACGTTAGATGTTCGTGCTTGGGCCTCTGATTGCACAATTTTTCAGGCGTAAATTGCAAACTTGTCCTGCGGCGCCTTCCATTGCTTCGTCAGCTTTGTGCTTAATTTTTTATTTTCTATTTTGACAAATGTTTTACGTGTTGTTTTGAAATGTAAGGACATAAAAATTTCGTTTATTGATAAGTAAAATAATGTTAATTAAGATTTATGTCATTTTTTGCACGCCTAAAATGTTAGAAATAGTTGGTACATTTTTATAATTAACATCCTAGTAAACCTATTTGAAGCAAATTAATAATTTGATTGATTGTGGTCACCACTCGACAACCTCAATTTCCCAACGGCTCTTGGATCCGCTAACTACATTTGGCCTACCCATTGCCACTTCGACTTGCTAATGAGGGGTTTTTACGGGCGTTTCAAATCATGCTTGAAAATAGATGGCGCTGCTCTGTTACGTAGCTGTCAAGTGTCAAAATAAAGTTAACATCAACAACGTGGATATATTTTCGTTTCGTGGTGTTTATTTTTGCTTAATTAGGTAAATCACTAGCGCACTCTCAAGAAGCAGACGCAAACAGAATATCATGATCAGTTAGATAATAGCTTAGTACGCGTAAACTACAGATAATACATTTAATAATCTTGTTGTTGTTATCTTTAGTTAGTAGTAGAACTTCTTGTGAAAGAGTTCATCCGGGGAAGTACTACCACCGTACCTATTTCTGCCGCCAAGCAGTAGTGCTCGCGTTGCTGTGTTTCGGTTTGAAGGGTACGGGTCCCGGTGAAATTACAGGCAAGTGAGACTTTTCATCTTTATGTCTCAGGGTCGGCAGCGCGCGTGTGACACCTCTGGTGTTGCAGGCGTCCATAGGCTACGGTAACTGCTTTCCATTAGGTGGGCCGCAAGCTTGTTTGCTTGCCAAGTAGTATAAAAAAAAAAAAACTACAGTTGAGTCAGCGCCATCTACCAAACCAATTTGAACTACTTTTTTTTTAATCGAATTTGAAAAGCCCTCATCTGAGAGCTATGTCGGCGATCTTGGTTCACCACAGACACACACAGACTAGCATTAAGAAACAATTGTTCAATAAATTAAATTTGTAGAGATTTTCTATTAAAAAAAAAAACAGTTTTTTTTGTCCCTTTTATAAAAGGGACGTACAACAATACATAAACCGTTGATTCAGCTTATACATAAATAAAATAGATAAAACAAGCGTTTAATGACCGCAGAAAATTCCAGAAACATTTCCAAGACAATATTCAATTAGACCTGACTCGTAGTAATATGTTTAATTGGAAGCAACGAGCGAGAAATCAGTTGTATTGATTTTGGTTTGTTCCCATTGCATACAGTGCCGATACGACGATACCTGCCATGTGGTGCGACAGGCGAGTAGTTGGCTGAGATGCGAGAGTTGCGGTTTATATTCTCGTGCGGGAATAATTATTGAATGATCTGCAAGTGCAAGATCCTAGTGCGGAATCAGGACTATGTGTGTGACTGTTGGTGTTATGTTATGTTGTGTTACAAATGTGCAGCAATTTTGCCCAAAGATTATAGATGCTTATTATTTATTTATAGGCTCAAATTAGATAAAGTTTTAATAAAAAATAACGGAATAATGAACAAAGACAGCTGGTTTATAGGCTTGAATTGGCATTCACCTGGAGGTGTTTACATTTTTCAGTCATGTGATGAGTGGAGTTGGGCAGAACACGGCCATAGTAGCCATTGGAGCAAGCCTAGTCCATCCAAAGGTTGTCTATCAGAGATCGCTTTTAACGTTAGGGTCGAAAATTGTATCACTGTATGAAAATATATTTTTTTCTATTATTTTTTGGAGGTGTATCAATCTACATCGACCCTGGGCGGCTGAATCTGTCTGGGTCATGCGAAAGTAAGATGGCTCGACGACGTTTCGGTTGCAGGGAATACTTGGACGAGAGACGCACTGAATTAAGAATGCTGGTCAAAAACTTTGATACTTAGCAGTGGCTGATTTCGGTGGTAACTCTTAGTTTTTAATTGTAAATTATGACTCTAATTGTTATTTCATTTTTTTCTGAATTCAATTTTATTATTTAAATTGTAACATGACTGTACTTAATTGTTTTTTTTTTATAATATTAATGCTATATTATGTATGTTGTATCCTGGTCATGAGCACAGATACAGCAGCAAAGAGTCCATATTCAAAGATGACAACCGAAGTTGAAGCGAAACGTAAGCGCCACCTGCTGGTGTTATTCAGAGTCTACGAGCGGCGTGTGTCACATCTGTGGTGTCAATGGGCATGTTCTCGAAGAAAAAGAACAGAATTGATGGTCTTGGTCTGATCGTGGTCGCGCGCTAGTCTCGTGGGAACTGGTACCACGTTTTCTATTAAACTTCCCATCGTTATTGTAATTGAATAATGTTCAATAAGACAACTAACTAAAATTGATTTCCCTGACTTGTATTTTCTTGCCCGTGTCCAAGCCCATTTGCTCGTAAAGATGCCCAAACATGCTCCAGATGTGCATTACGCGCCATGTACATAATACTATTACACTGTAATGTAGTATATATGCCTAGGCATGTGCTTATGTGACGTGTAATACTCTTACCAAATAAATGATTATTGATTATTATTGCCTATTAGCCTTGTTACGCTTGTAACTGATTACTTAAGGTGATTGCTCTCGCATGTGGCGCGAAATTCAAATTTTATTGCGTTTTTGCTCATTACAGCTCATCAACACTTCTTGAGATAGTAAAAACTGATTTTGCGAAAACTAGGAGACCTAACACACATGTTTTAGTTTATAGTTTCACATATAGATCATTACTTCAGCTACGAATACTCTTCAATGATTTTTACAGTGTTTTTTTGGTTTAAAGGTATGCGTAGCTTAACTAATGACATTTTTGAGATACTATCAATTAAAACATGCGTGCTAGGTCTCCTAGTTTTCGCAAAATCTGTTTTCTCTATCTCAAGAAGTGTTGATTAGCTGTGATTTACAAAAAACACAATAAAATTTGAATTTCGCGCCACATGCGAGAGCAATCACCTTAATAGGACTGAGATGATGATTAGGTATTAGTCCACAAAATAGTGCCGTGGTGTGTCTAGCCTAAGAGTAGAACCCTTCTTCTCCTCTCGTAGAAGTAGTAAAAGCCTTACTGAGGGATTACACCTTGGGATAGGAGCAGCATCCGCCTGATTCTTTAACACCAAACAGCGATCACCAATCCGCCTGCCAAGCGTGGTGATTTATGGCAAATTCCCCCTTTGTATTCAATGGGGGAAGCCTTGTCCAGCAGTGGACGTAAACAGGCCGATGATGAACCACAAATTCAAGTGCAAATGGAACTGCACTCTCCTTGTTCTCAGCCGGCTACTCACCACTTGCAAATTATTATTAACTAGTTGCACCCCGCGGTTTCACCCGCGTGAATAACGATCAAAATTGATAGTGATGATGATGAAAAGTAGCCTATGTGTTAATCCAGGGCGTAAAGTATCTCCATTCCAAATTTCACTCAAATCCATTCAGAAGTTTTTACGTGAAAGAGTAACAAACATCCATCCATACTCACAAACTTCCGCGTTTATAATATTGGTAGGATGTAATTATTTTCAAGATTTCCTAATAATATTCGCCGAGTTGGGAATAGGACTATAACCGTGGAGGCGTTACAAACTTATTTATTACTTAGATATTGGACGCCATTTTGTTTATTTCATCCACATACATACATCATGATGAACAGTTTTCCAATTACGTATTTTAAGACAAATTCTGTTAAAATTGTTATAAAAAGTTAACGAGTTAGTTAAAAGTTACGAAGGTGCAAAAAATCTCTTTTCTTCTGCTTGCTAAACTTCTATGTAGGTCTTGGTCTATTGATCAGTATTAAAGTTTTTAAAGAGTCGGCAACGCGCGTGTTATGCCTCTGGTGTTGCAGGCGTCCATAGGCTTTGGTAACCGCTTTCCATCAGGTGGGCCGTATGCTTGATTGCTTACGTAGTAGTATAAAAAAAAACATCATCATCATCAGCCTGTAGAAGTCTACTGCTGGACATAGGCCTCCCACATAGAAAAAGGAGGATTAGCCATAATCACCACGCATGGCATGCAGACGGATAAGTGATTGCAGTATTAGTGTTAAGTACCTTCTCAGATGGATGCTGCTGTACCCGTACCCTGGCGTAATCACATAATGTCCTATTCTTAGGCCGAGACCATGGCCTAAAGTTTAGGCCAAGGTCTAGGCCCTAGACAGGAACAGGAGTAATTTTAGCTTATAAGACGATTCAAAATGATCCTTGTGATTTCAATGAATAAAGTTCTTTTTGACTTTGACTTTGACTTTGAGACCACCACCACATTCTGAGAGCTATGTCGGTGATCTTGGATATTCTACAGACTCCCTTGTTTCGAATTTGATCATGATAGTGAAAAAATCCGCCGAGCATACTTCTTATTTAGAAGCGTTCCAATAAGAGCACCGATTTGAAGAGCACCGATCATGTTGAAATATCTTATTCCTCACTTATTCCCTTAATTTACTAACCATTTTGAGCAATTGTGGTAGGAATCTAAATACGCACTTATTTCTAACACGTCACCCAATTCAAACTCTGTAGGTAACCTTTGGAATCTCACGAGAACACAACTTTCACATGACCCAAAAAACTACCATCTACAACCCACTAACAAATTTACAGCAATTCCTTCAAAAACAACTTTACAAATTCCCGTTTTTGCACACACAATCAAAATTCGGCGACTCGATTTAAAAGTAAAATAGCGGACTGACAGACATCCTGGCTGACTGACGGAGACATACGAGCTGGAAGATGTAGACAATCTGGGACCGGGATAAACGGAAAAGGGATAAAAAGATAGATTGTTGGTAAGGGGGAGTCTGTCATGCAACATACAGGGATCCGACACAATATTTAAAAAACGAAGATTAAAACCTAGATCAAAATATTAGGATAGGTACCTACTTTTTATCTCAATACTCAGGGTAATAATGCAACAGCGAGGCAGACCGATATTCTCGGTATGTGAAAATCTCATTTCAAATCTTGAAATTCGATTTTTCCTAAAGAAAAACGCGGCTAAAACCGTTTATTCCAATCTTTCCTACCAACAGTTCGATGATCTAACTGTTTGGACAAAACCGGTAGCGACGGCTAGTTTATTATTAGCTAGCTCTTAGGTATGTAGTAGGTACATTCATATTGTGAATTGACAGAAAGTTGGTATTCTGCTCCCGCATAAATAATTCATAATTTTTTAGTCTACTTTCAATTCACAGTGACTACCATTAGAGTAGGATGGTTATATGTAATAATTGGAAAGAGTAAAGAGAGACTCCACCTGCTTAAGCTAAAATTATCGAAAAACTTTGAATCGTTCAAGTTTCGGTTACATTTCGATAAAATCACATTACAGTGTTGTATTTGAAGAAAATACCATTTCTGATATTTAAGACATCGACACAAGATCAAAACATCTATGATCCGAACACTATTTTAACTATTTTTTAATTAGAGAATTGGGCCTCGGTCACAAGCAAGATTAACATTCTTCGCACTACAAAATCCCATCATTCAAAAGTCAAAAAGAACTTTATTCATTGAAATCACAAGGATCATTTTGAATCGTCTTATAAGCTAAAATTACTCCTGTTCCAACGCGACCAAGCCTAGAAGAATCAGGCAACAAACACGGCTTGGCTTACATAAATGGTCCGTCTTACCACTAGGTGAGAAGCGCCTGTGTGGTGCCTCGGAGTAAGGAGTTGCTGATACAAAGTAAATGAGAACTTAAAAACCTTAGGAAGGTAGTCAAAAGTAAATAAAGATCAGCAAAAATATGCAAGACAGCACACGCTACGCTTGTTATTCACACCTATAATCTTACTAATAGATAGGTTAATATGATAATTTTTCTCTAAGACCAGTGTTCTCCCAGCGACCAAAGTAGAACAATTTTGTCCCCAATAGGATTCCACTACCATTAGGGTACGAACCCCTAAAAAGGGATAAAAAGGAACAAGAATGGCGACGCGAGGATTCCTCGCATACCGCTTGCCCCAATTAAGATCCCGTAAGATTGTCCCCAGACGCTTTTTGTTCCAGTTAGTTCGGTGACCATGGCTCAAGTGGAACAGTGAGATATTTGAAATCCCTTTAGCTGTTCGAAAAAAATATTATCACCATATTAAAATTAAGACATCAAGTCAATTACAATAGCTGGTTTTATTGCTGAGAGTGATCTCTTTCAGACAACCTTGAACTTGACTAGATTTGGCTTTAAAGAGTAATTAACATAACATAACACCCAAAAGTCACATACGTAGTCATGATCCTATACACTAGGATTCCCTGTGTTGTGATTATAAGGAACTACGAGTACCATGGTACCATAATACACACCCCCGGAACAAATATTTTCAGATCATACAAACATTTGCTCTGCAGCGAGAATCGAACCCATAACCTAATAAACCTGAATATTCCTCCTTTCAATTTTCAATAGATTTAGACAGCGCTATGGCTGCCATAAGATCTCCATTGTTGCGTTCCCAATTTCCATTTGCTACTGTAATTAAGGGAGGCAGTTTGGACTTGTCCTTAGTGGCAGAAGGACTTTTGCTATCTTGACAGCGAAATAAACTTGCTATTCATAACTTTTCATTTAAAAAACCGACTTCCACCATTGTATTTGACTAAATATTTGGATGAAAAAAAATTATGAAAGAACCATAGTGGTGAAAGGATTATGATACTTTTTTAATGCAAATGCTTGGTTTGTTGCTGAAAATGTCAAAATCGCCATATGTATGCCTACAATATTTGAGGAGTTCCCTCAATTCCTCATGGATTCCATCATCAGAACTGGATTCTGAAAAAAAAACAATTTGGAAGTATATCTATGCAAATAAAAAAAGAATTTTCCAAATCGGTTCATAAACGCCGGAGATATGCGGTAACAAAAAATTAAAAAAAAAAAACATACAACCGAACTGAGACCCTCCTCCTTTTTTGGGAAGTCGGTTAAAAATACAACTGAATTGAGAACCTCCTCCTTTTTGTGAAGTCGGTTAAAAATCAAAGATAAACATGGTCCCCCTACACCGGTTTAAATATGTTTTTTGGTACAGTTTATTTGTCCAATCGGTTAACACCTCTTCGCTAGATGCCAAACACGATTATTAGGAGGGCGATATAATGAGAGCAATGTTTGGCTGAATCGATTACGATGATTTATTTGTTTTCGGGTAGGATTGTTTACTTATTTAACGAACTGACGTCATAATAAAAATTTGTCAAAATATGTTCATGTTCCGTGAACGCTATCTAGTGGACGCTATAGGTTCTCAAAATACCTTTTTGATATGAGTTCTTATAGTATACAAAAAGAAAAAAAAAATTGTATTCTTAAGCTTTTTATCTAGTGAAATCATAAATTCAGTACACAATTCAAATTACTCCACTTGATAAAAAAAATAAACAACGATACCTCCTTTTAAAAATTTAAATCTAATTTTAGACAATAACTTACTTTTAGACGTTTTCATTTTTGGAACATTTTTGGTTATAAGTTATAAATTGGGTTAGTGAATTAATAAACAAAATCTAACAAAACTTACACAACACAAAACCAAGGTATCAGTGGGGTCAGCATGAATAATTTACGTTCCAAGACGCTAGCGAGACGATCGCAAATGTCAAATATTGGCCAATGACATAAGGGTAACTTCAAATCTTAGTAAGTTGATTGGTTCATATTGACGTTTACTATCGTCTCGCTAGCGTCACGATAGCGTTAGATGTTCGTGCTTGGGCCTCTGAGCGTGCGCTCGCCTTCTAAACAAGGCATTTTGATGAACTTCATAAAAAAATTCGTTGAATCTATAGCGTCTTAAAGTAGAGCGTTTCGTAACTGGCGCGAAATTCATATTATGTTTTTTGTTCATCACAGCTGATAGTTTATCATAAATATAATTAGTTTAGCTACGAATATCCTTCAATTATTTTATAGTGTTTTATTGGACTGAACTAAACAAATAACTTTTCATTTAAAAAACCGACTTCCGCCATTGTATTCGACAAAATATTTGGATGGAAAAAAAATGACGAAAGAACCATAGTGGTGAAAGGATTATTATACTTTTTGAATGCAAATGCTTGGTTTGTTGCTGAAAATATCAAAATCGCCATATTTTATGTATGCCTACAATATTTGAGGAGTTCCTTCAATTCCTCATAGATCCCATCATCAGAACTGCATTCTGAAATAAATGGAACCAATCTAGAAGTATATCTATTCAAATAAAAAAAGAATTTTCCTAATCGGTTCATAAACGGCGGAGATATGCGGTAACAAACATTTAAAAAAAAAAAAAAAATACAGCCGAATTGAGAACCTCCTCCTTTTTGGAAGTCGGTTAAAAACTATAGCTTAACTAATTATATTCATGAGATAAACATGTATGTTGGGTCTCCTAGTTTTTGCAAAATTAGTTTTCGCTATATAAAGAAGTGTTGATGAGATGTGACGTAAAAAACACGAACAAACATAAACGCGCCACGATCCACCTTAAATGTCAGAAATGGTATTTTCCTTATCTTACAAAACAATGTGATTATATTGAAATGTAACTGAAACTTGAACGATTATGTCATGAATACATAAATTACATAAATAGTTAATTTAATTGTATTAATGACATAATTATTGGATTCATAAATTTGTATTTCGTAATCAAAATATGCACATTAGTAGAAACTGGTAAAAATATGTGAAACGTTAGCTTATATTAAACATCTTTGTAATAAATCAAATTTATATACAATTATTAGAGTCGAATAAATAAATAAATTTAATTTAAGGTACATAAATAATGTTAGTAATTTACATACTATTTTAAAATTAAGGTATAATATTATTTTGTCCTCTATCATCTTCTGTAATCATTAAATTTGATCATAAAAACCTTTCCAAAAACACCTCATAACCTAATAATAAGGATTATAAATACTTGAATACTTTATTTAGATTATAATGAGGCAATATTTTTATTTTATAGCATTAATTAACTTGTCGAGGCAATTAAGCAATTATTTTCTTATTTATTGGTTTATAAACTTAGTTATAAGTGTTTAATAAGTTCGTAGCAAGGGTTATAAGAGACCAATATATTATTTACTAGTAAAACGCCCGCGGATTCGTCCACGACGAGTTTTTCATCATTCATACATGAATGACATCATCATTTTTTTTTTATACATCTTTGCAAGCAATCAAGCATACGGCCCACCTGATGGAAAGTAGTTACCGTAACCCATAGACGCCTACAACACCAGTGGCATCACACGCACGCTGCCGACCCTGAGACATACAATACAAGTCTCATGTGCCTGTAATTTCACCGGCACCCGTACCCTTTAAACCGAAACAGCAATGCGAACACTACTGCTTGGCGGCAGAAATAGGTACGGTGGTAGTACTTCACCGGACGAACTCTTTCACAAGAAGTTCTTATACTAACAAAAGCCGCTTGATGTCAACGCTGAACGAATCCTCCCCTATCGAATGCAATAGGGGGAGATTTGAATCACCACGTTTGGCAGGCGGATAGGTAATTGCAGTATTTAGTACTCAGGTGAATGCTGCTGCCGATCAAATCAAACCAAATCAAATCAAAAGAATCACAAAGATCATTTTGAATCGTCTTATAAATTAAAATTACTCCTGTGCCAACGCGACCAAGCCTAGAAGAATCAGGCAACAAACACGGCTTGGCTTACATAAATGGTCCGTCTTACCTAGGTAAGAAGCGCCTGTGTGGTGCCTCGGAGCAAGGAGTTGCTGATACATAGTAAATGAGAACTTAAAAACCTTAGGAAGGTAGTCAAAAGTAAATACACATCAGCAAAAGTATGTAAGCACACGCTACGCTTGTTATACTTATAAATAACAATCCAAAAGAAACATTAAGTACAGATATTGCAAATTTCCATTTTAGCAGTCGAGGGGCAGAGCGACATCAGGTCACGCGGCTTTATCATTAATAAAGTCATCAAGAGAGATACGCTTTCTTAATTAGATTATTTTTTTATGTATAGGATACAATCTTCGAATAGGAAGTTTAAATGCACCTTCTATGGAAGTTTGTTATAGAACCATATCAGAATTCCCAATAAAAGACCCCACACCTGATCACCTGGTGTAATCCCTAAGTCAGCTTTTACGTCATCCACGGGAGGAGATGGAGGGGTCTATTCTGAAACCAATCACACCACGGCCTCCCTTTAGAGGGCGAATATTGGATATTCCTTTCCAAGTGCTCCCCTAGACCACAAAAGGAAGTACCCTCCAAATTGACAAAATGACGACCTCTGTGGCGCGGTGGGCGAAGGTTCACCTGCGACACAAGAGGTTGCGGGTTCGATTCCCGCCTCGAAACAAATATTTGAACGATCTGCAGATATTTGTTCAGGGTGTTCTGGGCATTTTTTAATGTATAATAAAAAATATCTATCTATTTAATGTATTGTATTAAGTATATCAGTTATCTAGTACCCATAACACAAGCTCTGCTTAGCTTGGGGCTAGATAATGTTGTGTGGAATGTGTCCAGCATTTATTTTTATTTAATTTCAGGTTTCTATAGTACTTACGGTTTAGGCTGTGTGTTGGTAGTCAGTCAGTCAGTCAGTCAGTCAGTCAGTCAGTCAGTCAGTCAGTCAGCCAGCGTCAGTTAGTCAGTCAGTCATGCAACGATTTTATATATATAGATGTTAACTACTGTTATTTAAACGTTGGATGCATTTACAACTGAATAAGGCCACCACGTTGCCGTGGTATGTCCGCCAAGATAGTCGCCTCCGTCTCCCGTGGATGTTCACTAAAGGGTTACACTAAACGATGTCCAGCAGCATCCACCTGAGTACTGAACACCAATCCGCCTGCCAAGCGTGGTGATTATTGTAAATCCCTCCATTGAAATCTATGGACGAGACTTCCAGTTTTTCAAAAACAATTGACATGGCCGTATGGTGTAGTGTAATACGGATTTTGTATGGCAACACCGATGAGTGCCCCTAGCGTACACTCTGTGAACCTCATTTTCGATACAAAAATCCGTGTTACACTACACCATACGTCCGTGTCAATGGGAAGTTTTCAGGGAGGCAATTAAAAAGAAAAAATAGTTCTTAAAATTCTGGTAGATGGCGGTGACTCGACATGGCTGTGTCTTCTGAAGATTTTGCAAAAGCACCATAGAGAACAAATTCTCTTTGTTTTCTCTTTTTTTCCTCCAACTTTCGCGTTGTGATTCCGATGCTCGTTTTTCAACTCTACTATAGAGCGGTCTACTTGGTCCGGCTTCAACAATAACAACAAAAAAATATAACAATAACGTAACACTAACAAATATATCAGAATTTCAACAAAAACTTTACGTAGATGCTTACTTTACTTCACCAACGAATAGCATGAGCAAGTGAAGTCAGTGACTCTGACAGTTGGTGGCTGACCGACAAAATTAAGACAACCATATCTGGACTGCGCCATCTACGCATGGATTTAGAACTATTTTCTTTCAGCTGTCAGAAAACTTCCCATTGCTTGTCAAAACTCAGACTTCGGTCTCAGCCGTGGACGTCTAAAATCCATTGATATGATTGTTACAGCACAGTTTAATTGCAGCCATTTCCCCTAACAAGGCTGTCGCTTACACCGAAACGTAACAAGGCGCTAGTAAACCAATTATTAAAGGTTGTAAACCACTCTAATGAGTGAATGGTTTCGGGGAACGCCAATCGCCATAAACTGGATGAGTGTTGCTCCTTTTTACCCGACTGACGGAGGGTTATTGTATCGTTTATAATAACAGAGCGTTTAGAGGTAATTAATAGCTTTGTGCTGTTTCTATTTTTTACTTTTCTTCTTTATTATTATTTTTTCTATTTCTTCCCAGGTTTTCCAGTGTCAAGTAGGTATATTATTTTGATAAAATTAGTATTATAGTCTTGTTCTGCTAGAAGCAGTGCCAGTTTTCCTAAAATGTTGGTGAACAATTTCCACCCATTTTTAACCGACTTCCCAAAAAAGGGTAGGTTCTCAATTCGGTTGAGTTTTTTTTTTTTAAATGTTTGTTACCGCATATCTCCGGCGTTTATGAACCGATTTCGAAAATTCTTTTTTTATTTGAATAGATATACTTCCAGATTGGTTCCATTTTTTCAGAATCCAGTTCTGATGATGGTATCCATGAGGAATTGAGGGAACTCCTCAAATATTGTAGGCATACATATGGCGATTTTGATATTTTCAGCAACATACCAAGCATTTGCATTCAAAAAGTATAATAATCCTTTCACCACTATGGTTTTTTCATCATTTTTTTTTCATTCAAATATTTTGCCAAATACAATGGCGGAAGTCGGTTTTTTAAATGAAAAGTTATAAAAGACACGCAATACGCTTATTTTAAATTCATTACCATGTGCTCTTTAAATAAGCTACACTGGTTAAAATACCACCAAAATTACATGATATTACTCAAAAAACATTGGAAATTGAAATTAAATAAAAAAAAATACAACCGAATTGAGAACCTCCTCCTTTTTTGGGAAGTCTGTTAAAAAATGGACGTCTCTTTTCGAAAAAGCGGAAACAAGGGTGCGATTTTTGAAAATCATTGAGTGACTAAATATCATCAAAAAGGCCGCAAATCACTGTTTTTCAGGAGATGTACTGGACGAGGCATTTGTATTAATATCATAGATATAAGAGTTTTAGTCATCAATAAGTTTCCTTTGAATTTAGAAATCGTGGAATAAACGGCAATTTTACTGGCTTTCATAAATCGCAATCCTTCAAAATTATCCTTGTGATTTTAAAAATAAAATACTTGTGATTTTAAAAATAAATAACTGACTTTGATTTCATAATAACTTTTCATTTAAAAAACCAACTTCAGCCATTGTATTAGACTAAATAATTTTGGATGAAAAAAAAATTATGACAGAACCATGGTGGTGAAAGGATTATGATACTTTCTGGATGCAAATGCTTGGTGTCTTGCTGAAAATATCAAAATAGCCATATGTATGCCCACAATATTTGAGGAGTTCAGTTCAGTAAAAAATTTGGATATTAAATTTTTTATTATTTTTTAGTCCTGCATTTTTATGTCAGAACGTTCCATCCCCCAAAATTCTTTAAAATGTTTTACTGCGTGGTTAGTAATTAAAGTTGTAAACGTAATGGCCCAGACCCAAGCATCTTATTTGTTAACGAGGAAACAAATTATTTAATTATACCCTATTGGTTTGACCCTTGTTTGTATGGCCCAGTGGTTTTTAATTTGGACCCATTTCGTATGTCCCACTTTTCGTGTGTCTTCGAGCTTTGCTACTGCGCAAGTCACGTGGTACGCCAGGTCTTTATTTGAAGAAATGTTGTTCATTGAATCACTTGACACTTTCAATTTTTTTTTTAATTATTTTATTCTATTCAACCTTTTCCCTTTTACTATAATGAGTTTATTAAAAAACTCTTCATTCCTTCCGGGTTGCCATCAGTCTTTCTCGCTCAATCACAAGCTGTCTCTTTCACATCATTATGTTATTACAGCGACTGAAGGGCTGTGATTAGCAGGTGATTAAGGGGCATTCAACATAATCGTGTAATTATTTATTTATGTTTTAAGGCGAGTGTGTTTTATATCTAGTATAAGGAAAGAAAACAGATAAAACAATTTTGAAAATGGAGGAAGTGGTTGTTAAATTCTAGCTACAAGTTCTAGACATGATGTATGCATGTATTATGTAATAAAATAAAGTAAAATACAGTACAAGGTACCAGGCAATTAATCCTTTTTTATGACCGTTAAAATTCAGCAGTTACATTTGTTTATGACGTGACGGCAATTAGCACATGACAGATATAATGTTTGTGCATGTTTTACTAAGAAAAGCGATCTTCTTCATCCTCTGTTACATGCCTTATTAAGAAGGTACCCGTTTTATGTACTAAGACATGAAATCCAGGAAGATTACGATCCTGTAACAATTCATAACATAAAATAACAGCCAACAGTCACATACGTAGATAGTCCTGATCCCACACTAGTATTTTCTGTGTTGTATCAGGAACTACGAGTACTGTGGTACCACAACACCCAGATCCAGAACAAATATTTGCAGATTATGCAAACATTTGCCCCGCAGCGGGAATCAAATCCGCCCCTCTTACATCTCAGCCGGCTACTCGCCCGCTGCGTTTTCTGTTGAGTATTCTCATTTCTAAGTTGACATAGTTGTCAACTACAGATACACAGATAACAGATAAAACTCTCGACAATTTAAACCTACAGTTAGTTACTGTAGGTTTAAATTGTCGAGAGTTTTATCTGCAGATTTTGAATGTACTTCGAGAGAGGAGCCACGCAATAACGATATCTGCCCACGATCGCTAATGAAATGAACGAGAACGGAGTACGGACACACGGACGAACAGAAACGCGAACATAACAAACTAATTAGTTTTATTTAAAAATAAAATAAAATAAAATAAGCCTTTATTGCTGTTTAGAAATTTGTGAAACATGTTATTCTTAATTAAATTAAATCTAATCATTTAAAAACAGCTTGTCTTTCGACAAAGGCCTCCTCTAAAGATTTCCATGCGTCTCTATCTTTTGCCATCCGGCTCCACTCAGGACCAGCAACTCTTTTGATATCGTCTTCCCAACGTTTTGTTTGCCGTCCCTTGCTTCTTTGGCATCCCTCGGGAACCACTCTGTTACTATTTTGGACCATTTCTCTTGTCTCTCTCTTAACATGTGTCCAGTCCATCGCCATTTTTGTGTTCTACAGACTGTTCCTGCATTTTTAAATTTAGTTATACTTTTTATTTATTTTAATTTAACTTTATCTTTCCTCTTGACTCCGATCGTACTCCTTTCTATACTATTTTGACAGACGTTTATCCTATTTGTTAGTTGCTTGTTTTATTTAAAAGGATGGAAATGTGATCATTGAATAATAATCTCCAATTTAATACAAACATGTGATCCACAATACCCAGACCCGGAACAAATAATTGCAGACCATGCAAACATTTGTCCCACTGCGGGAATCAAATCCGCACCTCTTGCGTCTCAGTCGGCTACTCACACGCCACGCGTCGTCAAAAATACTAATTTAATACGCGTAATTCCCACTTTTACTTCCCGTGGTACAACTGGATCGCTTGATAGTTCTACGGGGTTTTTTTTACCCGTGGTACTACTGGTAGTAATACTGGTACTACCACGGGCAACAAGCGTCAAAGCTATCTGATTTATTTTGAATACTTGATAGTTAAGAGTAGCTGTGTATAATATTTCTGTCAAGAATCTAACAAGATTTTAAGTTGAAAAAACGGCTAATTACCACTATTTTTCGTCACTTTTGCTGACGTTTCGAGACTGAGTTCAGAAGCCTCTTCATCATGAGCACCACCCGTGACAGCGTTCGAAGGTAGACCGGCGAATACCCCCAATCACGAAATTTTCAATTCTATAATCTAATAAGATGTTCCAAGCTTTAAGTTTGTTGACTCTTATTCGCTAACATTCACACCCGTGTGTCTTAATCTCCACCAGTACTACTTAACCAGCTAGTTAAACCTATCTCCCACCGGAAACCGACAACATTACTCCATACTTTAGAATTAAAAACAAATAACATTGTCTATGAATTTCAAAGATGAATGGGCCTGTTTACGTCTAATGACGCTTCATAGAGGCAGCTGACGTATTGAACTATGAGAAATACTTATTAGTATCGAAATTGTCATGACCTTTCTGAATGACTTCTGCTTCCTCTATAGCATCATCATCATCATCATCATCATCATCATCAGCCTGTAGAAGTCCCCTCCTTAGAATGCCACAATGAACAGTCTTGAGCCGTCTCCATCCACTGACTTCCTGCGACGACTTCCTGATAAATTATTATCATTATAGAATAGAATAGAATAGAATATTCTTTATTGCACAAAAAACAAATCATGTACACAGGCGAACTTAATGCTAGGAAGCAATCTCTACCAGCTAACCTTTGTGTAATGCATTATAACAATTATAATAGCATACATGCATTAGTATTGCCATTAAAAGTGGCAATGCAGCCAGCGTCTTGGAACGCTTCCGTCAGGTATTTGAATTGGTCTACCATTCGATCGTTTGGCATTAAAAATAATGATTTTTTCGTTTGTTTTTCATTATGCTTTTTTTTAGTTGTTTCTTTAGATAACTCAACTGGATGGTTATTCGCTGTGACCTAAGAGATTCCTTGTCAATAACGTGTGACGTCACCCATGCTATTTAGCGATGATTCCACGCAGATATCGTAACGAGCCCGCGTTATGTCACGTTTGGTCATAGCGAGTAAGGGGGCTGATCAATTTGTATTTTTAAATTATGTAAGTACTTACTTCTATTGTAATAGTTGTATTATTCTCTCTGTAAATAAAGTTTTATTAATATTGTTGTCGTTTTCTTAATAGCTTCACATCTATGGAGTCCTATAGAGGAACCCCATGTATATTCTGAACGCCGAGGAGATGGTTGTAGGAGGCCCGATGTGGAGTTTATTAAAAGCACTTTGTACTATTAACTTTTTTAATATGAACACCGTATTTAAGTATAACAATATTTTAAATTCACATGTCGAGAGCGACCATCCATATATTACTGTACTCTATGGCGACCATGTAGGATAGAAACCAGAGCCAGAGAGTGATTGTCTCGTGTGTGTCTGTACTCTATTACCAAATCTGTAACACAGACTACTAAACTATGTACAGATAATTAAACCTAATTTAACATACTGTGGCAGACGCTACATCATCAGCCAGTAGACTTCCACCTCTGGACAAGGTCTCCCCCATAAAATGCAATGGCTAGGTTTGCCACCACCCTTGGTAGGCAAGTTGGTGTCGATGTTAGGTATTTGGGTGGACGCTACTGCCCTGTTGTAATCCCTTAGTCGGCATTTAATCCATGGGAGGAGAAAGAGGGGTCTATTCATAGGCCGGGCACATAATGATGCGTTACCCTCAATCAGGCATTCTGCGGACGGTGCAGCCGTCTTTCTAATGCGCCATCATCGATAACTTATGAACGTGTATCGATTAATCGATTACTAGTGATGTGACAAATAAGATCTCTAGAAAGTTAGGTAACGTTAGCAGTAGTGCTTGCATTGCTGTGTTTCAGTTTGAAGGGTGCGGGTGCCGGTGAAATTACAGGCACATGAGACTTTTCATTTTTATGTCTCAGGGTCGGCAGCGCGCTTTTGTTGCCTCTGGTGTTGCAGGCGTCCATAGGCTACGGTAATTATTTTCAATCAGGTAGGTCGTATGCTAGTTTGCTTGGCAAATAGTAAAAAAAAAAGTTTTAAAATTTTATCAAAATTTATCTGATTGAGGCTTTGAGCAATCGGAGGTTACATAGGGATATAACCCTGATCGAAGGGTTCCAGTAACCTTATATCAATGTCAGATGTCCTTTCGATTACGTTACAAATAAAAAATTATTTGATAACGTTTTTAATCGTAGGAGTTTCTGCTAACAAGAGGTTGATTTTAAGAGTAGTTTAAGAGACAGAAAAAAACTAAGTACTATGGTGCCAGTCAACGGTACTAGCAGGGAAATAAATAGTAAGATAATTATGAATTCAGGAATTATGAATACGTGTGACGCTATAAGTTTTTTTTTCATCGATTTCCCCAGCTATAAACAATCATGGAACTATTTTTATTTTTTTATGTTTTTTTCTTGTGATTTAAAAAAATTGGAAATGTTTCCTTTTGCATTTTTACCTAATTAGATCAATTTAAAGATACAAGGGGGTAACAAATTTGTGGTGCAATTGTATTCAGTTAATATTGTAAAAAAAATATTTCAAGTTCAGAGGCGCAAGCACGAACATCTAACGTTATCGAGACGCTAGCGAGTCGATAGTAAACGTCAAATATGAACCAATCAGCTTACTAAGATTTGAAGTTACCCTGATGTCATTGGCCAATATTTGACATTTGCGATCGTCTCGCTAGCGTCTTGGTAACGTGAATTATTCGTGCTGACCCCACTGTTCTAATAAGAAAGGTACGTGTTACCCAGTTCTAGTACATCACTAAACGAACTTACTAAATATCCTATAAGGGAACTATACAGTCACCGATTGAATTTGCATAATCTATACATTCATATGGCTTTAATCTTTATAACTATATGTTTTAAGGCTATTTTGCCGTGAATTTTAACGATTAAGTGTTATCTGATTGGATCAGAGCAATAATAGAAATAGGTGTAAATAAACATTAGGGCATTGATATCAATGCATTTTTACCCGACTACGGTATAATAATGGAAGGTTATGGTTTAAGCAGTCTATGTATGTATCACGACCTTCGTGGCGCGGCGGGAGGATGGATAGACGGTGCGCGGCGCGTGGGTTTAGTAATAGGGTCCTATTTGGCTCACTTTGGGTACGGATCCGTAATAACTTTTCATTTAAAAAACCGACTTCCGCCATTTTATTCTGCTAAATATCTGGATAATATGTTGATGGTGAAAAAACCAGAGTGGTAAAAGGGTTATGATACTTTCTGAATGCAAATGCTTGATTTGTTGTTGAATATATCAAAATCGCTATATGTATGCCTACAATATTTGTGGAGTTCCCTCAATTCCTCATGGATTCAACCATCAGAACTGGATTTTGAAAAAAATGGGACCATTCTGGAAGTACCTATATCTATTCAAATAAAAAAAAAACTAAATCAGTTTATAAACGACGGAGACTTGAGGTAACAAACGTAAAAAATAAAAATAAAATACATCCGAATTGAGAACCTCCTCCTTTTTGTTAAGTCGGTTGAAAAGTCTCATATGGCTGTAATTTTCTGGCACCCTAAGTATATATCTAAAACAGTAAATAGCAACTGTACCTAGTAGTACGACTTCTCCGGACGTAAACTTTCACAAGAAGCTTTACTATTAAAACTTACAGTAAAGCAAACATTTTCTCCCCAACTATTTTTGAATCATCGATCAATAGATGACACTGGCTACTCGCAAAAATTATGACAGCTGGTGCAACCTTTTTTTTTCTTAGACTTTTTGTTCAAACTCGTGTTCGAAAATCGAATCCAAACATTTAAACGGCCAATTAAAATAGCAATTCGGCTTACAAGGGCCGCTGCTGACATCTCGTCAGGAACGCCCTCTATAATTCCCTAAAATAACAGTTTTTGTAACAAGGATAGATCACTTTCAAAACCCGTCTCGTGTTCCTAATTCTGTTTTCTCAAGATTTTTTTCAAGGGATCGTTTTGTAATGCATACTTTGTTATGAACCATGCAAAAAATGTAGACCCACCTTTATTCTAATCAGTAGTTTCTACAAACTCCTTTTAATATGATCCAATTTTAAATTGGGAATTATTTATAAAGTCTTGAATTTTTAGTTGGACGGTTGGTAGAATGACCGAGGAATGACCAGCATTCTGATAATTCAAATTAAAAAAAAAACAAATGTCACAAATCTCCCGATAAAACGTGCGTTTCGTTAGTGCCCGTTGCAACACCGAAGTAAAGCGGTTGCATTATTTTAATATTCTAATCGCATCACACGAATTAGTTATGTTTAAATGCGTCTGCGTACACCTCTTTGCATAGCTACACCCTACTTGACCACACAGCCTGTTCCTGTAATGTTTTGAATTGAATGCAAGTTTGTTTATTACTGGTGTGCGTTCGGAATAAGCTATTGTTTACTTGAAACCATAGAGTCGTTCTTTTTTCTTTTTCGGACGTTCGGTTTTTAATTTTATGGCCAGATTGACATTGTGGTTATAAAGTTGTATTGTATAAAATAATTTTGTAAGTCTCTGGCGCTTTAAATTGGGCATTGTTTGTGAACATGAGCGTTAACTTAATCGTTTACACCGAAGTATCCTACCAATATTATGAATGCGTATATTTGGATGCTTGTATGCGTATGTTGGCTGAATTGATTTCAATGGTAGAGGTAGAGATATGTTACACGACACGAGTGAATCTGGGTGAGTGCTGGTAGAGTCTGTAAGGCAAGAGAATAGGTGTGGCGAAAAACGGAACTAATATTATGATAGATAAGATTTTCACATTGCAAGCCACAATCAAAGCATTTAGGAGCAAATTTTTACTATTTTTTAACTACAAGTCTCAAGATCTTGTAGTAGAGCTATAATAATAATAATAATTTTATTGCAGGCTGAAATGGAAAATGTACAATGACACGCCTTCATCTCCCACGTCTATTCTCATTTCGCAGACTCTATTTAATTAATGTAATGACTGATATAATTTTTTTTTAATTAACTTTGGTCTTTAGGGACACTCTTTTGTCTTTTGAGAGTGAAATTGTAACAGCAGTAAGATAATTATATGCTGATGATGTTAGACCGTAGATAATATAGCATAGAGATTTCTGAATAACAAAATTGTATTCCATGAAAAATTTAGATTTAAAATTTTTTTTTAATTTTTTTTTTATTTAATTATTGGGTTTCGTATATCCGATGAAAAAAGGGAACCCTTTTAGGATCACGATCTGTATGTCTGTCATTCCGTTGTCATGGCATATTTTCTCCCGTTTATACCATAAGAATGAAAAGGCTTGATATTAGAAATAAAACGTTTTTAATCACTTAATTATGCATAGTTTAAGATATATTCAAAAATAAATACGACAATCGAGCATGCGCCATTCCGTTTATCCGAAAATACTAAACCTTAACTAAATATAAAAAAAAACGGGTAAATATCCCGTTTTAAGTGACAATTATAATTTAAACGTGTGTAATGGTTACCATTGTACTTAGTTATCACTAGAAACGGCATATTTACAATGATTTTTGGACTTTATTATTTCCATTTTTAGAAATATCAGGAAATAATAAAGCTCAAAAATCATGGTTATTTTCAAAAGTTATACCATTGTACTTGTACGGAACCCTCTCCACACAAGTCTAACTTGCACTTGACTGGTTTTTTTCTTATTGTTCCTATCCACCACATATCTATCCATCACTTATACAGTCTGTGCCAGTGATGTATTAATGGGCACGTATGAAGCATCCTGCGCCGGGTGGTTCTGATCAGCATGCGTATGTGGACGAGTAATTAATGATAAAGTAAGACAAAAAAGAAAAAAAAATCTTAAAAAAAAAAAAAAAGAAAAAAGAAAGAAAGGAGAAATTTCTTATTCAAGCACTTAATATGAATGTAGTGTTTTAACTAATGAATCAAAAAATGCAAGACTACAAATATTATACAGTAATCCTTATTTCTTTCTTTGTTGGTTACTACTAACATATTATCATCATAAGTTAGTAATCATAAGTATAGTAGTTAGTTAAGTTAGGTTATCATGTTAAGTTATATAGTACGGCCCGCTTATTCACACAACTCGAGAGTAGAAGTCCAACCTGTCAGAAGATAATCAGGCCTTGAACTAAACAAACAAAACAACGGACAAGTGAGAGTGAAATTGGCACTCTAAGGATTCCGATGCGTTATTACTTTTGAAATCGTCAGAGACCTTTTCGAGCTTCAGCTACTTTTTCCTACAAACTTCACCACTCCACTTTGGGGTAAAAAAGTTCAAATTCCTCAATTTTTGAGTTTTTCCTTTACTTCTGTCACAATCACAAAGCATCCAAAAATTATAAATTACAGAATTGTGAGGTCACGGAATTATCCTAGAGGTTTCTGATTTTCTCGATGTTCAAACAAAAAATAATAAAACAATAATAATAATAAAATAATAATAATAATAAAATAATAAAAAAATTCATTGCCATTTTAATGCATTGAGTTAATTTCTTTACGGCACTGTAAGCTCACTTTAAAATAATATATGCTATAAATTTAATGTTGTGCTGTAGCCGATCCTGAGAAAAAGACAGACAGACAGACGGTCAGTTAGACAGTCAGACAGTCGGACAAAAAAAATATCCTATAAGGCTAATGAGGAAGGATCTCTAAACGATCAATGAAACGTCAGCAGGAGAATAGAAAAGGATGTGGTAAAAAAAAGAAGGGCATTTATTCACTTACACTAAATCTTAGTTACAAAGGTACAATTATAATAAAGTTTAATAGTTAGTGTACGAGAAAAGGACGAGGGCTCAGCCACGCTGTTTTTCAGCCTCACCTTAGAATGCTGCTGTCGTCACAGCAGCCATGTACTCGGAAGCTATCGGTGGTGTATATGCATAGATCGTAATTTTTCTAAAAACATCTTATAAAAGTCCCGTTTTTGAAGTCTGGAACCCTAAAAATCGTTGATAGTTCGTGGTAGCACATTTTATCGAGGTTGAATTTAATGTATAACACATGACCAGCTTATAATTGAACACTTAACAATACATTTCTTATCCACAATCTTTATTAGATTATTTTCAATGAACTTGATTTTATCTATGAACCAACATTTCAACAGCCAAACAAAAATCAACTCTATATCACAAACTACAGTTGCAAATCGTGTGATTTTGCGTTTCGTTGTTGCACGTTTGGTAACCAATTTTGATAGTATGTTTGATACATGCTAAATAGTTGGGACCTTGTGTGGCCAACGTGTGCCAATAAACTTACAAAGGCCAGAAGGATGAGTCAGTTGGGATATGGAACTTTT
Source organism: Epirrita christyi (assembly GCA_951392215.1). Lineage (NCBI taxonomy): Eukaryota > Metazoa > Arthropoda > Insecta > Lepidoptera > Geometridae > Epirrita > Epirrita christyi. Next base: position 11,155,261 of record OX595855.1, on the reverse strand, counting down.
CCTTCCTGAACAGCCTTTAAAATTGGTGTACGACTCGGCCTATTTACCTACTCAAACTGAGGGGTTTTTTTTTTTAATTTACTTTGCAAGCAACGCATACGGTCCACCTGATGGAAAGTAGTTATCGTAGCCTATGGACGCCTGCAACACCAGAGGCATCACACGCGCGCTGCCGACCCTGAGACATAAAAATGAAAAGCCTCTTGTGCTTGTAATTTCACCGGCACCCGTACCCTTCAAACCGAAACAGCAATGCGATTACTACTGCTTGGCGGCAGAAATAGGTACGGTGGTAGCACTTCCCCGGTTGAACTCTTTCACAAGATGTTCTACGAGTAACAAGGGTAAAGGGAGATTGGAGATTGTTTCAATGGTTATGGATTTACATGTTATGCAAAAGATTATACTCAGTTTTACCAATAAACATAACATACATAACATACACCCAACAGTCACATACGTAGTCTTGACACTAGGATTCCCTGTGTCGTGTGTATCAGGAACTACGAGTACCATGGTACATAACACCTAGACCCGGAACAAATATTTACAGATCATGCAAGCATTTGTCCCGCTGCGGGAATCGAACCCGTAACCTCTTGCATCTTAGTCGGCTACTCACCTGCCGCGCCACAGAGGTCAACAAAGAAAAGTAGATAAGGGTCTCTTTTCGAAAAAGGCGGGAAAAGTCCTCACTTCACTTCACTTCTTATTTTAGGGCATCTGTGGCTAACTGTCACAATTCTGCCAGTGTCAGAGTCATAATAGATTCATAAACCTTATTGGAGAGTGTCGTAAGAATATTACCGGTTTAATGAAAAAAGAAAAGAAAAATAATAAAAAACCAAAATGATTTCTCTAAAAATCAAATAAAAATTGAAGTTATATTATCATTATCACCTACATCCTACATTTCAAAATTATAGTGTCTATTTCAAATTTAACGGCTGTCAAACCCACACAAGATTCGAAATAGCGTGAAAATGATTTGTCAAACAAACCAACGTCATAAATGTTTTTTTTTTGACAAAATTAATTTTATATTAGCACAACCGTGAAAAGGGATCGACACTTCGATATATCGGTTTCCACTTCATCTAAGCACCATTATATTGCACTCAAAATTATAAAACAAGTTTAAAAATCTATTTAAGAACTGACAGAAATGTACGTGGTTTCAAACTCAAAGGAATAGGGTTGAAAATTAAATGCTGATGAATTTGACAGCTGAAAACTATCGATAGATAAATCAATAGAAAATAATCAATAGAATTCGACAATCGACAAAAGATCAGAAAAGGATCGCATGAGTGAAGAGAGTTTTTAGGTTTCCGTACCTCAAGGGTACCAACGGAACCTTTAGGATCATTAGGAGGTAAATATGCTAAAATTTACATCCCCCTTACCTCCAAATTTTTTTAAAAATATATTGTATATTGGACCTTATACATACTTAACAGGAAAACCTATATGAAAATCTAAAATCTTCAAATTCCTACCGGGAAACATAAAAAAACTTGTAATGAGAAAATGTGTAAAAAAATCTGTTTAATAATAATAATAAATTATAAGTTAATAGGTCTAGTGCATGCATGTCAAACTCGAAAGTCATTGGCGGGCCAAATGCTTAAAGACCGTAGAATCAGTGGGCCGCAAAAAACTACAAAGAAAACAAACTCATTGCATATATTATACCTATATAAAGTAGTACTGCCCTATTCCCTTACTTCATTACGCTTACATTCGGTGACTAACGTTTGACAAGGAAAATGACTATCAATTGACAATTCTTTATGATAATTTTGATCAATTGATGCTTATCGTTGATTTAATCATTATACGCAATAGTTACTAAGTTAATAGTTTACCTACTTGTACGGAAACCTCTCCACGCGAGTCCGACTCGCACTTGCCTGGTTTTTTTTATAACATCGAACGCGCAACTGCCTGCTTCCAAGAAGGTGTAAAGTGGTCCTTATTTTGTTATTTATTTTATTGTATTGTTAATAAGCATGCTAAGGGGACGGCTGTCGGTTCGTAAACTGTAAACTATTAAATGCTTATTTGGAAGTAAATAGAATATAATAGCCATGAATAATCGCTGAATAGGGCCGTGGCAATCAGCAAGCATTGTTGTCGCGCAGCCAGCTTGACTTCTGACGTTTCATTGTGACGTCTCTATTCAATGACAGTGACAAACTTAATTATATTATTGCTGTCACTTTTAAACTTTCAAATATCGAACGTTCTAAGTTCAAAGTCCTGTAACCAGCCTTTTTGGAATGGGATATTTGAATTTATTGATAGATTTTAATACCGATCACAGATTTATAAGGATAGTACTATGATACCGATCTAATACTACCGATTGGCAATTGAGTTTCTGAGAATAATTTGTTGCAAATAAAGATTCCATTGTGAGCATTTCGTGAGTATCTTGTATGTTACAATATAAAGACTGGAGAGGTTAATAAATATGATATTGATAGAGTAGCCAATTTTTTTAATCACCTCTTATTTGACGACCTCTGAGGCGCGGCGGGTGAAAGTTGAAAATTAAAAATGAAAATGAAAATGTTTATTTCAGCAAAAACAATAAAAGTAGAAACTTATAAATTAAATAAGTACAAATAGTAGGTTATAAGTTATATAGTAGGTAAATTATCTTGATTTGCTGATGAGAATCATGATCCAGTATCCTATGATACCCACACTAGATAATAATCTGTATCTGTATAGAACCATAAACATATGAAACAGATAATATATTAAGTAAATATATTGAAATAGATGTATATAGACACAAACATAATATATATATATATGATATATATATATATATTCGCCTGCGACGCAGGAGGTTGCGGGTTCGTTTCCCACCTTGGAACAAATATTTGTACGATCTGCAGATATTTGTTCAGGGTGTTCTGGGTATTATCTATTTATAATAAAAAAAATACTAAAATCTATGTAAGTGGTGTATTGTATTAAGTATATTCATAGTAAGTATATTATTATCAGTTATCTAGTACCCATAAGAGAAGCTCTGCTTAGCTTGGAGCTGGATAATGTTGTGTGAAATATCCAGTATTTATTTATTTATTATTTGTATTTATTCTTGATAGGAATTTGATGATCAGACAAATAAATTGCCCAAAAGTCATTATTTTGTGTACCTACATTATGGAATGTAGAATTTTGAACATTCATTACTACTGGTGAAATTTAAACGTCACCATCTTTTTAACCGACTTCCCAAAAAAGGAGGAGGTTCTCAATTCGGTTGTATTTTTTTTTTTTTTTTTTAATGTTTGTTACCGCATATCTCCGGCGTTTATGAACCGATTTGGAAAATTATTTTTTTATTTGTATAGATATACTTCCAGATTGGTCCCATTTTTTTCAGAATCCAGTTCTGATGATGGAATCCATGAGGAATTGAGGGAACTCCTCAAATATTGTAGGCATACATATGGCGATTTTGATATTTTCAGCAACAAACCAAGCATTTGCATTCAAAAAGTATAATAATCCTTTCACCACTATGGTTCTTTCATCATTTTTTTTTCATTCAAATATTTTGTCAAATACTATGGCGGAAGTCGGTTTTTTAAATGAAAAGTTATTAAATGAAAAGTTATCAGACTACTGGCAAAGCGATAACGACGATTTTCAGTCAATCTGTCAGTAAAATACTGGTCACAGTAACATACGTTTCAAAATAATGCTCGAATTTTTTGATAAAACTTTTGAAAGAGGTACTTTGCTGGTCATACTTATTATAAATTTGATATGTTGTACCCCGTTCACTGTAATATGACAAGTGCCTATGTTCAAACCGGCCTTGTAGGTACATAAATTGATTTGTTAGCTGAAATTACTCTTTGAACACATATAAACTCCAGTGTTAATGAAAACATCCAAATAACTCACTCCCGATTGCAATTTAACAAACTCTAAATAAACTATCCCATTTGCTCGTTTAGTTTTATCTAAATCTCCCCTATTTCTGGGAAATTAACCCACTTACTTTACAATCTCTACATTAATACACCCCTATAATATACTGTATACAGGGTGTCATATTTTAAATTTTATTTGGCGTCGCGCGGCTTTTTTATTTGCCAGTTTCAAGTATTTTAATTTGTAATGTTATACTCGTTTCAAGTTATAGTCTCAGTCAAGTCATGTTTTAGTAAAGTGGTGGCAGTTTATTTGCCTTTTTCCATACCAAACCGACTTGATTTACAAAAATTTTCGAAATAAATGATTTCCAGCAAGTGACATTTCTATTTCAATAAGTCTAGTATTTTCCATTGAAAACTAATTTCAACCCTAAAATGACTTTGGTGCTTGATTCCCAAGTAATTTCAAGATCTAATGATTGATTCAAAACAGATTTCCTAAAAATAATTTTCAAATTACTGAGTTGAAGTGACAATGGGCAGACTATATAGCTCACAGAGCGGACAACTGCGGGTGCCTACAAACCAGACGTTGGTGGATGGAGGCGGCTCAAGAACGTTTCGTCCGACATAATATGGAGGCAAATGTCTAGCAGTGGATGTTTAACGGCAGATGATAATTGATGAATTTCCAAGTGTTAAGAAACCTCTCCGTCTGTCCGTGGATGTCGTAAAAACCAATTAAGGGGTGCCTACCAAGGGATGGGCAGCAGCATCCACTTGAGAACTCAAAACGAATACTGCCAAGCGTAATGATTATTGGCAGGCCTCGTCCAAAAGTGGACGTCTCACGGCTGATGTTGAAACCGTAGGTCAATACAAGTCTTAATTTGACTACATTTCACTACATTAGAGATGTTAGTGGAACGGGACACCCTATATTGAAGAGCTCCACTCTATTGTAGAGTAATTTATGTGACGCATGCGCTATTAATTTCGCTATTTGGATGACACGGTCCAAATCTCTGCAATAGATAATTATTTGTAGAGTTAGATAATTGTTTTAATTGTATCGTTTTAAAATAAACTAAGTACGTTTACTAACTTGACGAACTCAGTGGCGCGGCGGGCGGATATCCAGCTGAGATGCGAGAGGTTGCGGGTTCGAATCCCGCTGCGGGACAAATGTTTGTATGATCTGCAGATATTTGTTCCAGTTTTGGGTGTTATACATAAGGGTCTTTTTTTGCTCTTTCGAAGGGAGACGTCGTCTTTTTTTGTTTTATTTCAATTTCTAGTATTTTTTTGAGTTATATCGTGTAATTTTGGTGGCATTTTAACCGGTGTAGCTTATAAAGAGCACATGGTAGTGAATTTTAATAAAATAAGTGTGTTGCGTGTCTTTTCGAAGGGGTGGAAATTGATCAGAGGCCCAAGCAGGAACATCTAACGTTATCGAGACGCTAGCGAGACGATAGTAAACGTCAAATATGAACCAATCAACTTACTAAGATTTCAAGTTACCCTGATGTCATTGGCCAATATTTGACATTTGCGATCGTCTCGCTAGCGTCTTGCTAACGTAAATTATTCGTGCTGATCCCACAGGAACATTCTAGTAAACTGCCATCGATTTACTAGAACATGACTTGACAGAAGACTTGACGACTGGACATTGTTTGATAATTATCTATGCTACTTGACATTGGGAAAATTGTGAAAATCATCAGATGCCATTAAAAAAAAGACATAACATAACACCCAACAGTCACATACGTAGTCTTGATCCCACACTAGGATTCCCTGTGTCGTGGTTATCAGGAACTACGAGTACCATGGTACCATAACAACCAGACTCGGAATATTTGCAGATCGTTTAAACATTTTGTCCCGCAGCGGGAATCGAACCCGCAACCTCTCGCATCTCAGCCGGATACCCGCCCGCCGTCACCTCCCACCCGTTGTCACCTCGTCGACATCGTGAGGGGGGACTTTCTACACTAGGTAGAAAGCCTTCCCGATACCCAGGACCCCTCCGGTTCGTGGTCGCCACTGGAGAACCTTTGAACGAATTCGCATGGGACTACCATTCACTCTCGCAAGGAGAGAGTAGGCCTGCATCCCACCAGTGGGAACATCACAGGCTGATCATGTAGATTTTTATTCCAATGTTTAAAAGGTAAAAACCCTTACCATAACCAAACCATAGACAAGACAATGCGTCCATTTGTGGCCATTGACAGGGCATTAAAAGACCATACATCTAATGGCCAATGCCATAAATTATGTTGGCTTTATATTGAGGTAATTAGCAGAACTCGAGTTTTGGGGTTTGTTTAGGAATTACGGTGATGTGGACGGACTGAGGAATTAGAAATTCTTCAATTAAATAAAAATTAAATAAACAATTATAATACTGACAACAATAAGATCCATTTTGTTACTAAAACGTATGACCGTGGCGCGGTGAGTAGCCAGCTGCTGAGACGCATAGGTGCGGGTTTGATTCCCGCTACGGGACAAATGTTTTGTATGATCTACAAATATTTGTTTCGGGTCTGGGTGTTGTGGTTACATAAATAAATAAATGCTGGACATTTCACACAACATTATCTAGCCCCAAGCTAAGCAGAGCTTGTGTTATGGGTACTAGATAACTGATATACTTAATACAATACATTACATAGATAGATATTTTTTATTATACATAGAAAATATCCAGAACATACAAATCGTACAAATATTTGTTCATAGATCGTACAAATATTTGTTCGGAGGCGGGAATCGAACTCGCAACCTCCTGCGTCGCAGGCGAACCTTCGCCCGCCGCGCCACAGAGGTCGTCAAAACTTGACATGGTATTCGTAGTTCCTGATACCCAAAAGACAGTGAATTGCGAGCACATTTTAGGTGTGTTTGAGACAGTGCGGTTAGCTCCATAAGCCATTAATAAAAAAAAACAATTTTACCCTAATTTTACCCTTAATCCTGAAGTCCGTCCCTGGTAACGATCCCAATAGAGACCGTCCCAGCGGGGTGCCACTCCGTCTAGTAACGCCTATCCGTCAAACCAACAGTTTTACTGCCCAGCTGTGGGATTCGTGGGAATCATTAAATTAATTGTTAGAATTTTATTTTAATAGATTATCGTTTTGATAGGGGCTAATAGACGCTAGTCAAAAATGATCTTGTTAAAATTGAGTGACCACTTTGAACATTTAAGCTAGAAAGTCAAAGTCAAAATATAAACTTAAAACCTTAAGAGTGCCTTGGTGTGTCCAGTCTAAGAATAGACTACTCCGTCTCCTCACGTGGATATCTTAAAAATCGACTAAGGGATTACACTAGCTAGGGAATAGGCAATAGCATCCACCTGAGAGTTCAACATGGTCAAACATGATTATGTTAAAATTGAGTGACCACTTTGAACATTTAAGCTAGAAAGTTAAAGTCAAAATATGAATTTAATATATTTAAGAATAAACTCCTCCGCCTCCTCGCGTGGATGTCGTAAGAGTCGACTAAGGGATTACTCCAGGAGATGGGCAGCAGCATCCACCTGAGTATTCAACACCAATACTGCGATCACCTATCCGCATACCACGCGTTGGAGACGTCTAACGGCTTATGACAACATTTATTACCTCTGTGGCGCGGCGGGTGAAGGTTCGCCTGCGACGCAGGAGGTTGTGGGTTCGATTCCCTCGGAACAAATATTTGTACGATTTGCGGATATTTGTTCAGGGTGTTCTGGGTATTTTCTATGTATAATAAAAAACATCTATGTACGTAATGTATTGTATTAAGTATATCAGTTATCTAATACCTATAACACAAGCTCTGCTTAGCTTGGGGCTAGATAATGTTGTGTGAAATGTCCAGCATTTATTTATTTATTTCTGCCACCATGCTTTTGTGCTCGCATTGCTGTGTTGAGACTTGACGCATTGCAATACCACGTAGGGCACATCCTAAGTGGGCGTGACCTAAGAGTGTTTTGAAACTTAATAACTTACAAAAATTTAATAAGGAATAAAATAATTCTTTAAAAAGCAACAAAACATGAATCAAGTTTCAAACGCCTAAAAAATAAACAAAAAATTTAGAAAAAGTATTTGAGAAACACCCAAAACAGACAAGATCAGATATAAAGGCACGTACACACGGGTGCGTATCGCATTACGCTTAATTTGAATAAGTTATTGCTGTTGTACATTGTGTGATGTCTCTATTATTTAGATGGCGGCCAGTTTTAGAGGAGCTATGGAGTACCTTCCTAAGGAGCGCTGTAACAGTATTTTTAAACAATTTAAAATAGAGTTCATTATCATCATCAACCTATTGCTAGAAATGGGCGTTTCCCATATAGAATGATACGAGGAACGGTCTCGGACCGCCTCCATCCACGAACTCCCTGCGACCTTCTATAAATAATAATAATAAATAAATTCTGGACATTTCACATAACATTATCTAGCCCCAAGCTAAGCAGAGCTTGTGTTATGGGTACTAGATAACCGATATACTTAATAGATAGACTCATAGATACTCATTTCATAGATAGATATTTTAATTAGACATAGAAAATACCCAGAACACCCAGAATAAATATCTGCAGTTCGTATATATATTTGTTCCGAGGCGAGAATCGCACCCGCAACCCGCGTCGCAGGCGAACCTTCGCCCCGCCGCGCCACAGAGGTCGTTAATGTCTTTGGTCCATCGAAAAGGGGTAATTCTATAAAAACTGCGTCATAAATTCGGTTCGTAGTAACTACTCAAGAACTTAAATTCCCCAATTCTACGTAAGTCACGTTGAATACTCACGACTTGCAAAGTGATTGTTGCAATGCAAAACTCGTAATAGGCCCTCAGAGCTCGTCCACAGCTAACCATAGTTCTCTCCCATAAAATGCCACGACAAATGGTCTTGAGCCACAACCATCAACACAAAATGTTACATGGACCCAAGGCATCATAGCTTCTTCCAGCTCAAGATACACTGGTCCACAAAACACAAGAGACGTGCTTATGTCATAACGGGTGTCAAGTTACATCTCACAACAACGGCAAGACCATGCCACATAAACGTAAGTACCGCGTAGGTGTGGGTAGGCGAGTGTGGACGCAGCATAAACGACTTTATTTTTTTACAATGACTTTTGTGAACTTAAATTGATTGTAATTTGATGATCTGTATCGGCTAGCAGTGCTTCAGTCCTTATTCTAAGGCTAGCACCATGGGCTAGCAGCCTAGCACAGACTGACAACGCTATCAATTTTTTTTCCTTTTGGGCAGGCTAATAGTCATAGACCATACCGCCTTGTCTTCCGTTTATTTTTTTTCTTTCGTTTGTTTTTTTAAGTCTTTCATTTAAAAATCTCCGGCTGAGATGCAAGCGGTTGCGGGTTCGATTACCGCTGCGGGACAAATGTTTGTATGATCTGCAAATATTTGTTCCGGATCGATACGGCCCTGTGTCGTCGAAAATTTACAATTTAAACTTATACTGAAGGTTCTACCTGCAAAAATGTCTGAGATCCCGTCAAAGAAACGTTGCAAGCTGATAGTCCTGGAAAAAGCTGCATCAATTTCCACCCAACACAGCTAAGAATCATCTGGCAAACACTATCTTTTTTTTTATTTGAAATATCAGCTAATTGTATAAAAATCAGTTGCTGTTCGTTTGTCCGGTTAAAATTCGAGAACGGCAGATTTATTTGATTTTGGTTTTGTTGTGTTCATAATTGTCACGGGAAGGTCTAAATGTATCGGGAACACCGGGACCACGCGAACGAAGTCGCGGGCGGGCCGCTAGTTATATATTCGCCTGTTTAGCGTCGAACGCGGTCGCGGGCGGTGCTCATGATGAAGAGGTTTCTGAACTAAGTCTTGAAACGTCAGCAAAAGTGACGAAAAACAATGGTAATTAGCCGTTTTTTCAAATTAAAATGATTGCCAACCACGAAAGTTTAAATCCTACCATCTTTTATACAAAATAAATCCGCATTGAAATCAGAACACCCGTTCCGAGCACATACAAGCACACTATAGCTTCAAACTTATAACACCTCTCTTTTTAGACGGAGGTTAAAAAGCTAATAAAACTACTCTTCCCAACCTGTTTTTCAATTACATTCTTCTACCGTATTAGAATAATATGCTATTTAAGACATCTGTAAGTATTCAGTTTTTATTCGTCCTACTGTGACATTTCTATGGAATAACATAACGCGTTGATTCCCGCTGCGTAATGCCTATGGCTTTTGTTGGTAGCTACAAGCTACCTTATATCAATGGCACAGGAAAAATAAAAATGGCTGGAACACTACTTCAACACCATGGCAACTATTTTATGTCAGAAGTAGCTATTAAAGGCATCATTACAATGTGCACTCGAATAACTGTAATGGTTTTTATGTGCATGGAACACTAATGGTATAACTAATAATATATTTCACTAGCAGGGCTATTCTAAAACGTTCGGAAGGGTTTCCGATCGGATTCGTTAGTTTTTCATTTCCATGTGGTAAGTAACTAAAACAATTTTCTAACAATTTTCTCTAGTAAAACATAGCAATATAAAATACTAGTTGCGCCCCGCGGTTTCAACCGCGTGAATAATGATGAAAATTGATGATGATGATGATGAAAAGTAGCCTATGTGTTAATCCAGGGCGTAAAGTATCTCCATTCCAAATTTCACTCAAATCCATTCAGTAGTTTTTACGTGAAAGAGTAACAAACATCCATACTCACAAACTTTCGCGTTTATAATATTAGTAGGATGTATTGTTTTTTACTGTGTTTTACTAAAGAAAATTGTTTTAGTTACTTACCACATTGAAATGAAAAACTAACGAATCCGATCGGAAACCCTTCCGAACGTTTTAGAATAGACCAGAGGCCCAAGCACGACATCTAACGTTATCGAGACGCTAGCGTTACGATAGTAAACGTCAAATATGAACCAATCAACTTACTAAGATTTCAAGTTACCCTGATGTCATTGGCCAATATTTGACATTTCGTCTCGCTAACGTCTTGGTAACGTAAATTATTCGTGCTGACCCCACTGGAGGTGTATACCTATGCCATTCCGAGACACGACAGTCACGTGAGTCACACCAGCCTACGTCATCGCCAATGACAAATAAGACAGCCCGTTTATGTGCTGCCAGTAACTTGTAAACTAACTCTCCGACATCTTAATATAACCTGTTTTTTTTAATTATAATGTTTCATTTATAAGAGTAGAGATTACCAAAATATAGCGCAAAACTTTGTCAGTTTCTCCGGCACTATATTAAGATTACCCTCTTACTTATAAAAGTTTTTTAAATTTAAGCATTGCTTAAAGTTAGCCGTGTCACTATTTAACACTATCTAATAGATATTGGCAATTTTAAACATTGCTTAACTTTTGATATATTTTTATAAGTAAGCCTATTAATGTTTGTATTGTTTAAAATATAACTAATAAATTTATTTAATTATATTGTTTTACGCGAATCTCTAGGGCCAATTTTATGACGGGGTAAGTGACCCAGCTGTCTTCGTCACACTGTGCCAACGTATGAAGATATCTACCAAGGTGGATCTATAAAGTGTTTCGGAATGACGCAAGCCTATTTTGTTAGATATATCATTTTTGGTGCAGCCTTTTGTTATGTTAATATATCTTTTTATGCTAATTAAATTGTTTTATGTTGAATTATGGTCGATCTAAATTTCTTTATTAGTAAGAATAAAGCTATTTGAGATTCCTGTCTCTCTAATATTGGGTTTGATGGGACCACGATCATCATCAGACGGTAGGCACTCACTGCTGGACATAGGCCTTCCCCATACCATAACAACACCCAACAGTCACATACTAAGTCCTGATCCATAACACCCAGACCCGGAAGAAATATTTGCAGATCATGCAAACATTTGTCTTGCAGCGGGAATCGAACCCGCAACCTCTCAGCCGGCTACTCGCCCGCCTCGCTACAGAGGTCGTCACAGTTTTCTTGATACAAACGCACAACACTTATGTTTAGGTACAAACATGGTAAATGCATCAAAATGGTGCAAACGTCGCAGGAAGTTGATGGATGGAGGCGGCTCAAGTCCGTTCGTCGTGGCATTCTAAAGGGGAGGCCTATGCCCAGCAGTTGACTTCTACAGGCTTATGATGATAATGATGATGTGATGGTACAAAAATGCATGAAATAAAATAAAAGCAAAACATAGTGAATTAATTAAATAATAATAACAATTCCATGATAAGACTTCAGTTAATTTATCTGTCATTACATGCATATTCTCAAAATTGAGCAACACAAACAAATCACACAACACAAAACATTCATCCATTCATACAAAATCTAACGACACACCATACAAAATTCACGAACCATACAAAATTCAGCCACTTCATAAAATTTCACACATCATTAAATACCCATTGTAATATCATCACTTCCCAATTAAAAGTAACATTTGCAAGTACAAAAGGACAAAAAAAACATCAACTTTTGAGTTCAAAAAGGTTTTACACCTGGTGGAGTAGATTAGATAATAGTAGATAAGGATGGCAGTTTTGACCACAGTTTGGACACAAGATTAAACAAAATAAGAGACACAATCGCTGGTGTTAGTCATAAATTCAATTTAAAAAAAAAAAGACTTAATTTCAGACCACTAGAGCCATAATTTGGTAACACACAGCATATATGACGTTATTGTTAGAAAAACATACAACTAATAACTTTTAATTTAGAAAACCGACTTCCGTGATTGTATTCGACTAAATATCTGGATGAACAAAAAATTATGAAAAAACCATAGTGGTGAAAGGGTTATGATACTTTCTGAATGCAAATGCTTGATTTGTTGCTGAAAATATCAAAATCACTATATGTATGCCTACAACATTTGAGGAGTTCCCTCAATTTCTCATGATTCCATCATTAGAACTGGATTCTGATGAATAATGAGACCAATCTGGAAGTATATCTATTCAAATAAAAAAAGAATTTTCGAAATCGGTTCATAAACGCCGGCGATATGCGGTAACAAACAAAAAAAAAATTAAAAAAATACAACCGAATTGAGAAGCTCCTCCTTTTTTGGGAAGTCGGTTAAAAATTATTACCAATTTCATCAAAATGTTTTTTTAAAGTCATTTAGAAAGGTTAATAACTTTTCATTTAAAAAACCGACTTCCGCCATTTTATTCGACAAAATATTTGGATGAAAAAAATATGATGAAAGAACCATAGTGGTGAAAGGATTATTATACTTTTTGAATGCAAATGCTTGGTTTGTTGCTGAAAATAGTAAAATCGCCATATGTATGCCTACAATATTTGAGGAGTTCCCTCAATTCCTCATGATTCCCTCATCAGAACTGGATTCTAAAAAAAATGGGACCAATCTGGAAGTATATCTATTCAAATAAAAAAGAATTTTCCAAATCGGTTCATAAAATGAGGAAACAAACATTTAAAAAAAAAATACAACCGAATTGAGAATCTCACCTTTTTTGTGGTCGGTTAAAAAAACAGCTTAATTTCTCATCTAGCTATTGGACCAAAATGCACTCAGTTATTTGTACAACCATCAAAAACAACCCTATTAGCTCGTACAAAAGCCATGAGCTCTTATAGCGATTCAGTTCAAAAACTATTCAGTACAAAATATTGGTTCCGTGATGTCCGCAGCTATATTTAAAGGCACATTAGCAAAAGGTATATTCTATATCTATATATATGGTTCTGCGATTAAAGTTGTTCATTAATGACGAATTTCAACGACGAACCAATATTTTGTACTGAATAGTTTTTGAACTGAATCGCTATAACAGCTCATCGTAAGGCCGCTGTTCACAAGAGAAAACTGTTCTAACGAGGCACCAAAATATGACTATATGTTTTGATTATTCTTCTTACTATAAGCTTGTGGAATCATTTGAAATGAATATAATAAATGCGAAAGTTTGTTATGTTTATTACTTCTTCGCGCTCAAACGTTGTACTAATATTTATTCTGTGCTATAAGAATAGAATAGAATATAATTTATTTGTATTTTTTATTTTACACAGAGACACATAAAAAACTTACGACTAAGAGGAAACAGACCCGAAGGTACTAAGTGTAACTCCAGTAACAAATGGCTCTGCCTCAGCATGAGTTGGTTGACTAGCAAGCTAGCAACCAACGCTGGTCTTCCGTCAGAGCCACTTGTTGGCGCTACGGACCAACTACTCACAAAAAGTAAACCTACAAAAAAAATACACTAACAAAGAAAACTATTCATAAGACTAACTAATAATAAAAGAAGAAAGTTATGCTTAAGATAAAATAGATATGATCCACACTTTTGACACAATTCAAAACAAGCCCTGTAACTCACCATTATTATAAACCCTCACAGAACACTTGTGTCACATCTTAGACTTTCCTGATCCTTTTGGTGGTCAAACAAAAATTTCTTTAATTTAAATCTAAAACAATGTAAGCAAGATAAGCGCCTATATAGTGCATTTCTGTGCGATTGAGCTACATAGCTCATTTGGGAGACCAATATTAAGCAACCCTAGCTCTACTTTCTTTTATCCAAAGGACAAAAAATGCCAAGGTGTTTATGAATCATAATGGTTTAATGTGACTCTAACATAATTGGGTCATAACTTGTTGTAGTAGATTTTGGAAATAGTTTTGATGGTTTAATTATACAGTAATAATATATAAAATTTCTGTGACCATTAAATTGAGAATCTAATAAATTAGGCTAATAGGTTTCAAAACGCTATTATATATATAAACGGACCTTTTAAAGTTGTTTTAGTAGGACCTTAGATATTTAACTTATTTAAGTTTTTTTTTGTATACGGCGTTCAACTGCTTGTGCAGTATTTTTAAATTCATTTGACAGATACTTTGACGACTTGTAAAGAGTCTAACTCTTTACAAGTCGTCAAAGTATCTGTCAAATCATATTTTAGTAGAGCGGTGGTGGTTTTACTAAAACTTTAGTGAACAGTTTCCACTTTAAAAAGTCTCGCAAGCAACACGCTTTTTTTTAATTTTCCTATTTTATGCTTTTAAAATAATAATAATAATATTTACTTTGGATAAAACGCGACCATAATTACACGATATAAAACAAAACAAAAATTTAATTAGAAAATTAAATGAAATAAGAGTAGGCGAATGTCTTTTAGAAAAAGACGGGAAGTACCTAAATGGGGAATAAATTAAATAAAAAATAATACATATATATAATATAATATTTAATAAATTAAATAAATGTAGAAATATATCATCAGAGATAAGGCCAAGCAAAGAGTTTGCGACCCTTATATTTTCGATTAGGTAGGTACGCAGCAAATACTTGTGTAAATATTATCTGTCGTGCTTTTCACTCACTTTTCGTTTAGCGAGTGCTATTTTGACACTTTCTAAAAAAACTTTCTTCTCTCTTTTTTTCTTTTCTTTCTTTTTTTGTTTCTTTTCTTGTTTTCTCTTTTTTTTTTTCTTCAATGTTCTGGTAAGTACCTGAGCTTTAATGAGTTAGATAGTGACAAAATTTGGTTGTTGCCTCAGATAGAGTCGCTAACCAAGGTCTGTCTGTCAAAATTGAGTTACTTATTTTCCAAAATCATGTTTAAAGTAACCAATTCAACTTTAATTGGCACATTTTTCTACATCGGCGCTAACAAATTCCCAAAGGTGCTATAACAAGACACATCAATAAGATTATATTTAACAGATCAATACAAAAAACAACAAAAGGCCAATAGACCATCGCGAAACGGCATCAATTTCAATTTCATGACAAAAACCTAACAATAGACCATAGAGAATAGAGCCGGTATAGCAAAAGAACTTATGTCTATGTACACCCTTATGGACATATGCCCTTTTAATTCTATAACCTGTAAAATGACCATGGCAAATTCTTGTGCCCACATCCACAATAGAGTCAAATTGAAATCGACACTTCTAACAACAAAGTCAAAAGCGGTGGCTAGGGATACAAAAAATTGGAGACATCTGTCGTCGTGACACAGAATATTAGGCTAGTTGGTGCGTTCACGTGGAGAGAGCGCCAAACTTATTTAAGAGAAGGTTGCCATTTTGCACGCGAACAAAGTTGCTTCTAATTTGGCTATTATTTCTTCAAACTACATGAAACTTTGTACACATGATCAGCGCACTTATATCTAGACCCGTGGTGCGTTAGTTTCTTATAAAATTATAATGGTTAGAGTCTGTTCAGCCAGAGACTCGTCGTGGTATTGGAGGGCACTGCTGGTGCTTAATTACTTTTTTCTTTAACTGGCAATACAATATCGCGTCTGTTCAGTTTTGATCCTGTTACACTGTTAATATTTCTTTAGTTAAAGATTCAAAATGCTGACAGAAAGAAACCAGTTCCTAATTATGGTTTTAATGTAGTTCACAATTTGGCCACAACGAATCTCTTTCTAAACAGACATTGTATTGTATGTATTTGTACATTGATTTGTTAAATTTTCAATTATTAGCAAACTGCAAAACTAAATTACTTCAAATTGCGATTCATTTCATCGATAATACGCCAATAATAAAATCAATAGATACATCAAAGTCAAAAAGAACTTTATTCATTGAAATCACAAGGATCATTTTGAATCGTCTTATATAAAATTAAATTACTCCTGTTCCAACGCGACCAAGCCTAGAAGAATCAGGCAACAAACTCGGCTTGGCTTACATAAATGGTCCGTCTTACCACTAGGTGAGAAGCGCCTGTGTGGTGACTCGGAGCAAGGAGTTGCTGATACATAGTGAATGAGAACTTAAAAACCTTAGGAAGGTAGTCAAAAGTAAATAAACATCAGCAATCATATGCAAGACAGCACACGCTACGCTTGTTATACTTATAAATAATAATCTAATACAAACATGTAAATAGGTAAGTACAGATATTGCAAATTTCCATTTTAGCAGTCGAGGGGCAGAGCGACATCAGGCCACGCGGCTTTATCATTAATATAGTCATCAAAAGTGTAATACGCTTTCTTAATTAGATTCATCTTTATGTAGGATTTAAATCTTCGATCAGCTCTAAAGGCATCACTTAAAATCTGTCACACATAATTCACCCTGTGACAAGAGTCGACTGTCCCTCTACAAGCATTACAGGGGGTTACCATGAGCTCATAGAGCGATTCAGTTCAAAAACTATATTCAGTACAAAATATCAGTTCTGTGATGTCCGCAGCTATATTTCAAGGCACAGCAGCAGAAGGTCTATAGACTTCTGCGATTAAAGTTATTCAATGATGACGAATGTCAACGACGAACCAATATTTTTAACCGACTTCCCAAAAAAGGAGGAGGTTCTCAATTCGGGTTGTTTTTTTTGACGTGACAACGTCTTATAATTCGATAGAGCCGGCTGCACGCACGAAAAAACATGACTCATGCGGCGTTACCTCGCTCTGAGGCGTCCCATGTAAGGCTTGAAGTGCAAGCGAGAGCGCGGAACGAGCGACAAAGAAGCACAATCGGCCACAATCGTCAATCAATCGGGGATCGGGCAATCGTTGTCACGTTCAAATATCGTCAGTAAACCGACTTTTCAGACAAACAATTTTTTTTTTTTTTTATTGTTTGTTACCGCATATCTCCGGCGTTTATGAACCGATTTGGAAAATTCAAATTTTTTTATTTGAATAGATATACTTCCAGATTGATCCCATAATTCAGAATCCAGTTCTGATGATGGAACCCATGAGGAATTGAGGGAACTCCTCAAATATTGTAAACATACATATGGCGATTTTGATATTTTCAGCAACAAACCAAGCATTTGCATTCAAAAAGTATCATAATCTTTTTACCACTATGGTTCTTTCATCATTTTTTTTTCATCCAAATATTTAGTCGAATACAATGGCGGAAGTCGGTTTTTTAAATGAAAAGTTATGTACTGAATAGATTTTGAACTGAATCGCTGTAAGAGCTTAGGGTAAACCTCCAGTTTGGCAGAATGCATATCCCATGCTATGCTATTAGTAAAATAGTTAGTGACGCTGGTAGAATACACAGACCATGCCTATGCCATCAGCCATCACACTAATATTATAACTGCAAAAGTTTGTGAGTATGTTAGTTACTTCTTCACGCTGAAACGGCTGAACGGATTTAAGTAAAATTTAGAATGGATATACCTTATACCCTGCAATACATATAGCTACATTTCATCATCTTCATCATTATTCACGCTGGTAAAACCGCGGGGCGCAGCTAGTATTATAAATGCGAAAGTTTATGGTTTTTGGGGTTCCGTACCCAAAAGGTAAAACGGACCCTATTACTAAAGCTCCGCTGTCCGTCCGTCTGTCACCAGGCTGTATCTCATGAACCATGATAGTTAGACAGTTGAAATTTTCACAGATGATGTATTTCTGTTGCCGCTATAAGAACAAATACTAAAAAACAGCATAAAATAAATATTTACGGGGGCTCCCATACAACAAACGGGTTTTTTTTGCCATTTTTATAGATAATGGTACGGAACCCTTCGTGCGCGAGTACGACTCGCACTTGGCCGGTTTTATTTGTTATTTCTTCACGCTCAAACGGCTGAACGGATATGAGTAAAATTTTGAATAGAGATACCTTATACCTTCGATTAACACAAAGGCTACTTTTCATTATCACCATCATCAGTTTTCATCATTGTTCACGCGGGTGAAAACGCGGCGCGCAGCTAGTTAGCAAATATAGTTTTTGGAAACAATTTCATGCTATTCAAGATTATTTAACGGCTTTTAAGAATTCCTGTGACGTACCGCTAGACTGTTTTTGCTAGTTATCCATGACTAATGTACGTTTTTGCTACTAATCCATGACTGGGGGCGTTCGAAACTGTGTAAATGAGTACAATTGAGAGCTTAGCGCTAATTTTGAAGGGTGACGTAGAGGGCGTACTATGTGATTTTGCCCAACAAAATCGATCTAGAACTCAGTATCTACGGGTTCTACGAATTAAATATTTTGGAATATGAAAATTTTATATTTTTGCATTTAATGTGTAAAGTTGAAAACACAATATGTAAAAAAACCTCGATAGTTTTATTTAATGAAAAAACCCTTGTTTCGCACACGTTTTGAAAGAAATCTCAGGAACCCTACGGTGTTTTAAGATAAATTTTACTACAACAGGTAGGTAATAACTATTTATTCTTATGCTAAAATCAGTTTTTTGATAAACACTTTATTTTCGCCATAATAAACAAAAAACTTCATTTTTGTGCACGACACTCGCTAGCGCGAGCGAGACGGCGGCGCGCGGGTTATCTCGTGCGTTAAAGAGGGAGCGTAAATTGTAGTATAGTGCCCTCTTAAATTAGTAGACCTTAGAATAATGGTGTTATTATGAGTAGTAGACGAATGTAAAACTCATTTGAACCTTCCATGTGGGTCTATAATAGTGAATTGATTTTCAATTTAGCGTTGAGTGTTACGTTGCTTACGTCACCATGGTTCATTTGTGGTTACCCTCGTTGGTCAGC
Source organism: Epirrita christyi (assembly GCA_951392215.1). Taxonomy (NCBI): domain Eukaryota; kingdom Metazoa; phylum Arthropoda; class Insecta; order Lepidoptera; family Geometridae; genus Epirrita; species Epirrita christyi. Next base: position 11,135,798 of record OX595855.1, on the reverse strand, counting down.
GGCCAGGTTGAGATTTATGGTGACTCTAAAATGCCAATGAAAATGATTCCTTATTGCTCAACTGCTGCCTGTTCAACGAGCTATATGGCCTGCCAATTGCCATTTCAACTTAATAGAGAGCTATGCTCTTCCAAGGATCTTCTCATTTTGGATTGTATCACATAGTGAAACTCCGAGTATATCTCTCCCCATAGCCTGCTGTGTTACCCATTGAGACCATGAAACCGTAATGGGACATTTCACTGAAACTATACACTATCCAACACTAAGAAACAAGTCCTATTTATAAAGTGCTATCTCACAGTCATTCTGTTGTTAATGTTTGTATGGGTATGTATGAGTTTCATACACAGGATGCTACAAATATAATAATGACGAAGTAATGCAGTATATCTGCTTAGAATTGATATATAACGGCCAACACCCATACCTATACATTTGCAGATTACTGTCTTATATAAATAAATAAATGCTGGACATTCCACACAACATTATCTAGCCCCAAGCTAAGCAGAGCTTGTGTTATGGAAACTAGATAACTGATATACTTAATACAATACATTACATAGATAGATATTTTTTATTATATAGAAAAATACTCAGAACACCCTGAACAAATATCTTCAGATCGTACAAATATTTGTTCCGAGGCGGGAATCGAACCCGCAACCTCCTGCGTCGCAGGCGAACCTTCGCCCGCCGCGTCACAGAGGTCGTCAAAACAATATACCTGCAAGCCAGTGCCCCTAGTATACTATTGGAATCTATAATAAATAAATAAATGCTGGACCTTTTACACAACATTATCTAGCCCCAAGCTAAGCAGTAATATGGGCTTTTTAAGTGTATTAAAACAAATTTACTGTAAACTTTTTATTAAAAAAAAAAAATAACAAAAAAACTGCCCAGAAATCTGCACTTGACTGGTGCAATGGGAAGTTTTCAGGGAGGCAACTAAAAATAAAAATTAGTTCTTTAAAATCTGGTAGATGGCGGTGACTCGACATGGTTCTGTCTTCTAAAGATTTTGCAAAAACACCACAGAGAACAAATTCTTTTTGCAGAGAACGAAGAAGCATACGTATCACTAACAAATATCAGGATTTCAACAAAAACTTTTTACGCAGTTATTTCACCGACGAACGCGTACGAGCATGAGCGAGTGAAGTCAGTGACACTGACAGTTGGGGCTGATCGACAAAATTTTTTGAACCAAATCAGGAGAGGCGCCATCTATGCATGGATTTAGAACTATTTTCAATAGCTGTCAGAAAACTTCCCATTTTCTTGCGCATCAGCAAACATGCCAGACGCACTGCAGAATCGGGGCAGCGCCATCATACATGTTGTAAAACAAAATATTCTTTTGGGACACGCTGTATGTATGGTCTTTATGACCGAGCATATTACCGTAAATGCAGGGCAATTGTCTAAAACAAGTTGTGGTTCCGTTTGAACAATAACTTCTAGAAAATGAGTAACATACGTGTTTATGGGGTTTGGGGGCCCGTGAGCCTATACTTACTTACTTTTTACTTTGATATCTGTTTTCGTAAAATGGAAGAATACAAACACAAGTTTTTTTTTGCTTGCAGTAAAAGTTTCTTATATTACTTTATTTATTTATATAAATACGCAGCTTCTTTGATAATATGTCTCTATCACAATTTGAAACTACTTAATTTGGGACCACTTTTTAAAATTTAGAAAAAAAAAAGATAACACAACGCAACAGTCACATATACATAGTCCTGATCCCACACTAGGATTCCTCTGTGTCGTAGGTATCAGGAACTACGAGTACCATGGTACCACAACACCCAGACCTGCAACAAATATTTGCAGATCATAGAAACATTTGTCCCGCAGTGGGAATCGAACCCGCAACCTCTTGCATCTCAGCCAGCTGCTCGCCCGCCGCGCAACAGAGGGTGTCAATATGGTGTTTTAACCGACTTCCCAAAAAAGGAGGTTTTAAAATTTTTTTTTTTTTTTGTTTATGTTTGTTACCTTGTATCTCCGGCGTATATGAACCGATTTGGAAAATTCCTTTTTTATTTGAATAGATATACTTCCAGATTGGTCCCATTTTTTTCAAAATCCAGTTCTGATGATGGGATCTATGAGGAATTGAGGGAACTCCTCAAATATTGTAAACCAAGCATTTGCATTCAAAAAGTATCATAATCCTTTCACCACTATGGTTCTTTCATCAGTTTTTTTTTCATCCAAATATTTAGGCGAATACAATGGCGGAAGTCAGTTTTTTAAATGAAAAGTTATTCGAATTTAAAGTGAACGATGATTTGCATATGTTCTACATTTGATCTTGGATTCTTCCGTAGTAGGTATAACTTACCATACCCTATTGCTGGTCAGGAACTTCATGCAGCGTCGTTCGTCTATGCAACCATTCGTATTTACGACCCATTTTCATAATTTTCGTGAAAACGTCCATGATAAAATTGAGCATTTCAAAGTGTACGTTAGGAACTGTTTTCGGTGCTTCCATACAAAAATCCGTGTCGTTTAAACCATACAACTGAAAGTATAGACACGGATGGTACGGTGTAGTGTAACACGAATGGAAATTGAGGTTCGCAAAGTGTACGCTAGGGGCGCTCTCAGTGTCTCCATATAAAATCAGTGCTAATATGTTTGTGAAAAAAATTGACTACAGCGTCCGTGCGTTTGTTGGTTACAGTTACAGGATACCCGATTCGTGGTCAACCAGCAAGAGTAAGGTCCAGATAAATAGAACGAACTTACGTGTTAGTCAAAGTACGACTTACGAAAGACCTGTCCCTGTCACTGTCACACAAATGCTAAAACACGCGTAATAGAAAGAGACAGGAGCAATTTCAAAGTAAGGCTTAGACTTAGTCACAGTGAAGTATGTTGTATTTATCTGTACCTAAGAGTCACGGTTTGGAGCTGAAGATACTTACTACCTATGGAACCAGTGGTTTTTTGAAGACTACTCACTATCCTTTCTCTAGAACACGTAAATACCATGATGTACAGTGAAAACAGCTTTTTATTCTACTAATAGCGCTATAAAAGCGCAAATGGCTGGTATTATTGTGATGACAGATAGCGTGTAACGCGTCCCTCTTGTTTTATGAAATGATCACGTTAAATGTGGCAAGGTTTACATGGCGCTGCTTCATTCATCATCATCATCATTCCCGTTGGACGAGGCATGGTGGGATTTGCCATAATCACCGCACTTGGCGGGCGAAATGGCGATCGCAGTATTGGTGTTGCTCCGGTTAAAGCTGCTGCCTATCCCCTGGTGTAATGCCTGAGTCGGTTTTTACGGCATCCACGGTATAGGAGACGGAGGGAAAGAAAGAAAGAAAATACGTTTATTTGTCCCCACTTAAAAAGAAACAAAAAATAAAAACAACAGTACCTAGGTAGCTACCTACCTAAGTAGTAGGTAACTTTACAAAAAACTAAACTAAACTAAAAATACACCAAATGGCGTAAGGCATGTTGTGTGGGGGTCAAATAGGTCCCTGTCTCAGCATACAACTACACCGAACCTACAAGTAGATACGGCGCCGCGCTGGTTTTCAGACAGGGCCTGCCCGAGTGACATCACGAACGTTGAAGTCGAATATACAAAATATATTATGTAAATGAATAATTAATTCATCCGCAAACTAAAATATAAAGAAATAGTTATACTACACAGTTATCAACAAAATATAATATAAAAGTACTCTGAGGTCTGTTAGTAGTAGTTATAGAACTATCTAGAGGGGTTTATTCTTAGGCAGGACACACCACGGCATTGCTTCCAATCACCATGAAAGATAGTTAGATTGATAATATTAATACTACTAGCAAGTTCGTTTAAGAAGCTTATGATTCGTTGTTATGGAAAAATATCAAAACATCACGACATGACCTCTAAATGCTGCTGATGTGTCAGTTCGGGACGAACTACTAGTTATTTTTGTTGCTTAGTTCAACATGACTTAGATATGAAGTCCAGTAAGTTCCAGAAGCTATTAACCACATTTTTTTATACTATTTGGCAAGCAAACAAGCATACGGCCCACCTAATGAAAAGTAGTTATGGACGCCTGTAACACCAGAGGCATCAATCGCGCGCTGCAGACCCTGAGACATAGATGAAAAGTCTCATGTGCCTGTAATTTCACTGGCACCCGTACCCTTCAAACCAAAACACAACAATGCTAGCACTACTGCTTGGCGGCAGAAATAGGTACGGTGGTAGTACTTCCCCAAACGAACAGTTTAACAAGAAGTTCTACTAACACATAATTAGTCTACCACTTCGCCATGCCATTCAGCTTTTGTCGCCATGTAAACCATCTCTAACGCGGAACAGGGGAATGCCAGAAGACGTTGTCACTCGCCACACAACCAACCACGTGCGCGTGTCCATTGCATCCAGCACATCAGAGAATTGCGCCAAAGAGTTCTGTGACTATTTTGAAAGGAGACGCCTGCTTATAATTTATTTATCTTAACATTAACATTTTTATTTTATTTTTGTTTAACTGTTTTTTTTTGTTTTGCTTGTGCTCGTGCTTGTTTAAATCTTGTCAGCGTTGTGAACTTACGGTGAGTTTTGATTTCATTTCACATTTTTTTTGGCTAACAATGCACAAGCATTGTTATACCAAGGCAAAAGGGCTTGAACTCTTTGCACGACCTTGAGTCTGATGATATTCTCAGATTTATTTTGCCTTTTCAAATTTTTCATTTAATATTATTTTCTAGTGTTTTTAAGTATTATCGTGTGTATGTGTGTGTGTATGTATGTTTGTGTGTATTATATGGACTGGGGGTAATTCTCAGAAAAACCTTTATATATATATATATATATATATATATATATATATATATATATCTATGTACAACGTTTACTTTGGGGACAAAATTTGAAGCGTAAGCATAGTTTGAGGACATTTGTATAGTTTGGGGACTGGTCTCAAAGTAATCATGTATACAACGGATACTATGGGGTCAACGATTATTTTTATACATTTTTTTATTTAATGTTTACTTTGAGCCCTGAAGTTTTATATACGTTTTATACGCTACGGTTTTATACGCTTTATACTTGTGTGCGTTGTCCCCAAACTGTTTTATATAAAGTTTGTATCTTCTTCTTCTTTTTGTATATATAAATGAATTGTTGTGCGTAAGTCTCGCTAAAACTCGAAAACGGCTGGACCGATTTCAATATTTTTGTTTTTGTTGTGTTCGTAATTGTCATGGGAAGGTTTAAATGAAAGATTTTTTTTTGGAAAATAAAACCAGGACCACACACTATGCCAAATTCTCACTAGTATATAATTTATATATACCTATAGTGTTTTTGGTTATCTTACATTCCTAGTGTTCAAACCTCAGTTGGTCGTATTGTCTTTTAATCCTCGTAGAAAGCAGGATAATAAAAATTCAACATAAGAAGGTATTCGAGGCAAATCCAACAAATCAAAGATCATAAAAATCCGTTATTGAGTTAAGTACCTAACTAACCGACTTTGTTTCATTAAAATGATTTGATTCTAAATATAATGGCAAACACAGAAACTACTGAATGAATTCCAATGAAACTTGGCACGATGCGAGTTCATACTACGAGGTAACATATTGGAAACAAACTTTCCGAAATTCAGCACGGTGGCCTTGGGAGAGGGGATGAAAGTCAAAATGTGTGCTTAGATGTAACGCATGGTCCGATTGACCTGAAATTTGGCATACCTGTCAAGTTTCAATGACGGTAAAATATTATGGTGACAGCGAGCTGATCTGATCTGATGATGGAGACGGAAGGTGGATAACGGAACTCCTCACGGGAAAATAGTAGACTAGCCGTGATTAGGCTCATTTTGATCAGCGAACGGTTCCGATCACTAATTTCACAGCGAGCTGATCTGATGATAGAGACGGAAGGTGGAAATCGGAACTCCTCACTGGAAAATAGAAGACTAGCCGTGATTAGGCTAATTTTGATCAGCACACGGTTCCGTCAGCTGATGGTGACGGAAGGTGGACAACGGAACTCTTCACTGGATAATAATAATAATTCATTACGTGTTTTAAAATAAATCAATTTCATAATAATCAAAGTTCATTTATTTATTCGATTAACATGGGATCATTAGGATTAAACAATTACCTACACACACATTACACAAATTAGTACACAATCATTTATCTTAAAATAATAATAATGTTAGATATATTATTTTACAAACTTACATAAAAAAAAAAAAAAAGAAAAAAAAATGAAAAAAAAAAAAAAAAAAAAAAAAATTATAAATAATGAAATAATGAATGATATAATTCACGAAAGTTACTTTAGTAAAACTTACATAAATTTGATTGTCAATAAATGCACCATAGAGCAATGATTCAGATACAATCAAACCTAGCAGCAAACATTTTCAGAATGTTGTTAGAGCTGGCCCGAACCCTGCGCACCAAGGATGTGCAACGCTTACGCATTACTGTGTAGAAACAGTTCACTCGTGCATGAGCGAACATCCCCGATGCACTGCAGAATCGAGGCAGCCCCATCAACACCCTGAAAATACCCTTATAATAGTAGACGGGCCGTGTTTAGGCTCATTTTGATAAGCACACGGTTTCGATCACTAATTTTACAATGAGCTGATCTGATGATGGAGACGGAAGTTTGAAAACGGAACGATTCTCGATGGCTGATAGTAGACTGGCCGTGCTTAGGCTCATTTTGATCATCAGCACACGGTAGGTGTTGGACCTTTGATGATGAGTTCAGCCAACGTATCCAACTCAGATGTGTATTCAGGAAACTACGCCATATCTTCACGTCACATACACTACGGAGCCTCAAGATGAAAGTCTATTATCAGTACATGTTGCCATTGATGATTCACGGCAATGAGAAGTGACCGCCAACTATTCGCCTCAACACAAAATCAAAATAGCACAGCAGGCTATGGACAGAGCTGTGCTCGGAGATTCTGTACTCGTACCTGAATCCGAAACAAAGAGATTCATAGAAGAACCGGGATCACTAGGCATAGGTCGGAACCGCGGTTCAGCGAGCTATGTCTTGCCCTTTGCCACTTCATCTTGCTAATCTAGGCCAGTGATCCGGTGGACTTAGACCTACAGGCTGATGTTTGTACCACCATCCATTTAGAATGCGTCGTACTAGTAGGTAGGTACTCTAGGTAGGTACTACCTATTCTACGCGCGGACGAAATCACGACCGGGTCAGCTAGTACTTAGTACAATACATTACATAGATAGATATTTTTATTATACATAGAAAATACCCAGACCACCCTGAACAATTTTATCTGCAGATCGTACAAATATTTAATCCGAGGCGGGAATCGAACCCGCAACCTCCTGCGTCACAGGCGAACCTTAGCACGCCGCGCCACAGAGGTCGTCATAATGATGAGGTATTTTGGAAATCATAATGCTACTATCGCCACTGTACCATTCCCGATACTACTTATACACGGTAATTTTTGGTCAGTTTACAGCCGACGCTCCCGTACTTTATTACTAATGCGCATTTGTATGTATGGTACAGTTGTAGAATACAATTAGTATTTCATACACAACAAAAAAGTCATAATTTTTTCTACATGTGACTTAAACTCTTGATAACGCTTTTCACGCAAACAGCTGGTGCGGCGGCGCACGCGTAAACGACCCCGCTCAGCTGGCGCGCGTGCATACGGCCGAGTTTTAGGTTGTAGAAACACAAAACAGCTATCTATTTTGTGGTAGGAAGGTAGGTACGTTACAAAATCACTGATTCCAATTTTTCCTTCATACTTTAACGGGCGTAAGAAAAACTAAGTATTTTTTGTAGATTTGTAACATGAATTAAATAATTGTAGGCACCAATTATTAAGGTGTAGGTAATTGTCGCCTCACTGACGAGTTTAGTTACCCTGAGTGGGTACGTCCGTATTCATTCCATGAATTCATCCCACGACTTTTTTTTCCGGATTCTGCCCAAAATGTAGTCGTAGTAGTATTCATCCCACGAAAAATAAATTAACATTATTTTCCTTATTAATCCCAAAATGTAGTCCGGATTCATCCCACAGCCAATAACAATGGTATTGGTACGGTCAGACAGAAAAATTCAAGATCCTAACTATCATTTTTTTTTAATAAAGGAGGCAATTAATTTTATCGTTTTTACCCGTTTTGAACCGGTTACGAAGTACCAAGATGACTCCTGCCTTTTTCGAAAAGAGACGACGTCCACTGTTATTTATTTGAATTTTCTAGTGTTTTTTAGGGTTCCATACCTCAAAAGGAAAAAAGGAACCCTTATAGGATCACTCTGTTGTCCGTCTGTCCGTCTTTCAAGACCCTTTTTCTCAAGAACGCGTACATATCAAGTTGAAATTTATATCAAATATAGATCTACGGTATCTTTCAGTTGTGAAAAAATCAAACTTGTAAGTCAACGCAAACAAAAGATATGACCGTTTCTGTCACATTTTTTCGCATATTTTGCGATTTCAGAAAGGAATCAAAACCTATAGAGTACCTACTTCCCGTTGACTTAGAATCATGAAATTTGGCAAGAAGCAATATCTTACAGCACATGTAAAGGCAAAAATCTGAAAACTATAAATATGTTGTATTTGGAAAAAAAGCTAATTTACTATTACAAACTTATTATTTGCGGTTGGTGCAATAACCGTGTCTAGGGATTGAACGGCAAAGTTAAGTTTGTACCTACAAGTTTGTACGGAACCCTCGGTGCGCGAGTCCAACTCGCACTGGCCGGTTTTTTTGTGTTACATCGTGTAATTTTGGTGGCATTTTAACCAATGTAGCGTAGTTAATAAGCACAAGTGTAGTGAAATTAAATAGAAGTGAGAAGTGTATTGCATAACTTTTCAAAGTGTGCTTGTAGCTTTTGTGACACAAATACCGGGAAAGTCTAAAATTGAAGAATTTCGAAACTTGTACCCTATGAAATGATAACCAATATAGGTAGGTCCCTTTGGTTGACCTGTACTTATACATACATACTTATGAAAACGTGTACTTATACATACCTACGTACCTAATACATGATCTCACTCAACGGGTACGTCCGTATTCATCCCAGAAATTCATCCCACAAGCGAAAAGTAATAACAATTATTCCGGATTCTGCCCACGTTTGTGGAGTCCGTATTCTGCCCACCTAGAAGCAATATGACTTAAGTTATCTAAAATGAGTGGGATGTAACGTCAGAAAAAAAGTTTTACTGAAACTTTGGTGGACAATTGCCACCCCTTTGAAAAGTCATGCAATACACTTCTCACTTCTATTTAATTTCACTACACTTGTGCTTATTAACTACGCTACATTGGTTAAAATGCCACCAAAATTACACGATGTAACACAAAAAAACCGGCCAGTGCGAGTTGGACTCGCGCACCGAGGGTTCCGTACAAACTTGTAGGTACAAACTTAACTTTGCCGTTCAATCTCTAGACACGGTTATTGCACCAACCGCAAATAATAAGTTTGTAATAGTAAATTAGCTTTTTTTCCAAATACAACATATTTATAGTTTTCAGATTTTTGCCTTTACATGTGCTGTAAGATATTGCTTCTTGCCAAATTTCATGATTCTAAGTCAACGGGAAGTAGGTACTCTATAGGTTTTGATTCCTTTCTGAAATCGCAAAATATGCGAAAAAATGTGACAGAAACGGTCATATCTTTTGTTTGCGTTGACTTACAAGTTTGATTTTTTCACAACTGAAAGATACCGTAGATCTATATTTGATATAAATTTCAACTTGATATGTACGCGTTCTTGAGAAAAAGGGTCTTGAAAGACGGACAGACGGACAACAGAGTGATCCTATAAGGGTTCCTTTTTTCCTTTTGAGGTATGGAACCCTAAAAAACACTAGAAAATTCAAATAAATAACAGTGGACGTCGTCTCTTTTCGAAAAAGGCAGGAGTCATCTTGGTACTTCGTAACCGGTTCAAAACGGGTAAAAACGATAAAATTAATTGCCTCCTTTATTAAAAAAAAATGATGGTTCCGTAAAATTTTATCTCAGTAAATGTTAGAAAGGTAAAGAAAGTAGGTAACCTACCTATCTCGCATGTATTTGCGAGGTCTTAGTTCGGGGCGAACCACTATAGTTTAACATGAGTTTATAACTGAGGTAGGTACGTAGGTAGGTATTAACTTACTTACAAACGTTGTTTATGCGAAAGTTTGTGTGTTTGTTACTTCTTCACGCAAAAACTACTGAACCAATTGCGATAAAATTTGGTATATAGATAGCTGGACCCCTATAATAACACAACGGCAATTTTTTATCTCGATATTCCCACATTGAGGAATTATGTACCACGTACGTAGTACATATTTCCTCAATGTATTCCCACGGGATCGAGACTTACGCGGGTGAAACCGCGGGGCGATGCGATGCTAGTATAATTAGGTATAAGCCTTAGTGATATAAGCAGGTAGCCTACCTCTCGCAATGCCCAGTCAAACCTCTAAGAATACGATTTTTCGAGTGATTCTTCCCTGCATCAGATTTGAGTCTCAAAGTCAAAGTCAAAGTCAAAAAGAACTTTATTCATTGAAATCACAAGGATCATTTTGAATCGTCTTATATAAAATTAAATTACTCCTGTTCCAACGCGACCAAGCCTAGAAGGTACTCACTAGGTACCTACCTAGCTACTTGTCCTACGTTTATATATAACGCAAAACGTAATTTTTTATTCAATTTTGTTCTCCCTTTGTACTATGTACGATGTAGTTGAGTAATTAGGTACTTATATAAAATATGGTGTTAAATTCCTAAATGTTTGTGACATTGTGGATCTTAGATATCTGAATAAATAAATTATTATTATTATATGTACTTTCAACGTTTACTTTGGGGACAATATTTTTGAAGCGCAACGCAATTGCAACTCAGTTAGAGTAGGTTAGGGTAGGTAGGTAGGTACCTACCTACCTACCTACATTTGTAGTTATGGTTTGGGCATATGTAGGTAGGTATATACCTTTGATATATACCTAACCTTAGAGAATTTAAAACTTGAAGTAAGTAGGTACCTACTTAAGTATATAACATATAGTTTGGGGACAGGTTTCGAAGTAACTACCTACTGGTTTTTACGTCCTTCAGAAGTTACCGCGGCGTTAGTGCTATGTTCAGACATCATCAGCCAAAAGTTAAAAACTTTGATTATTTCCCTTCATATTGAGGTGTCATTCTATGCACCATAACTAGGTATATGAAAAATTAAATCCGTACAATCTATCATTTGTTTATTCTATGACATTTTCCTCCGTCGCTACCGCGACGGCGCCGGCGCGGCGCGGACCCCCCCCCCAAGCCACCACGATGCCCGCCCGCGCGCGTGCGCCGTCCGGCCAGGAGATTCCCCCATATTTTCATTGCCATAGGACATTTTTGGAGGAAACAATTAGTTGGGGGATTTTTCGGCGAGTTCTCTGAGTCAAGTTGGAAGAATCGGTGTTTGTATGTATGTATGTATGTATGTTTGTCCGATGAAAAGTTCCAAACCATTAATCCGATCTTCATGAAATTTGGTATGCAGGTAGATAGTATTGGTACAATTTGTAGGTAAGGTTATGAGCTATATCGATCAGGGGGTTGCTGAGATATTGGAGTCCAAGAGGGGGTAAAAAAAATAAAAGTGAGACAGTCAGATCAAGTGGGGTGTCTAATGAAAGCGCTTTGGTTGGACATTTCAAAACTGTTTTAATAATTATTTAGCCTTAGTAGTTTTCGAGATATTAGGGAAAATAAAAAACGTAAAAACCCAAAATTCTAGGGTACTTTCAGCAATCCTACAATGCTGAAATTTGGTATGCTTGTGGCTTTTATGTCACAACTACAGGGAAAAGTCTGATATTGAAGAATTTAGAAACATTTACTCCATAAAACAGAAACCAATATAACATCCATTGTTGACCTCCCATTTCTAAGAATTTGAATGACGTTGGAGTTCTATAGTTTTCATCAAAAGGACGTTATCAATTAATTCGTCAGGTACTTGATATAGGTACTAACAGGTATGTAGTATAATTACGCCCCGTTGCTTAGCCCTATTCAAAGGTTATTTCGATGATGTGTAGGAAATTAGAGTAGTTACTGATAGATCCTGTACTGTACTGGTAGACCTCGAGGTGAAAATTTTCAAAAATAATAATAGAAAATATGGAAATTACTTAGTCAAGTAGTCCGGCTGATAAAGGTGTTATCGCGAGGTCTCAGTTCGGGGCGAACCACTAGTATAATATTAAGCTGGGTACTGACCAACGTTACGAGGTGTAATGGAACATTCGCATCGAGCATGTTAGGCATTGAGCATGTACGCTGTGTTCTAAAAATCGGCGTAACATGCTCGTCAAAACTGTGCTCCATATTCGCCAGCTACATTCGGTCAAGATGGTATTTAGGCTTATCTCTACGTTTTTGACACGAGCGCTCGGGACGACTTCTTGCAGCGTACTGACTGAACTGGGTAACAGTCAAAGGATTCGCCAAAAAACAGACAGCCGGGTGGAGCACTACAAAACGAGCAACGAGGGGGTCGTTGCTACCCTTTCGATTGACCAAAGACATCATTGAGGTCAAAGGAAGGCGGTGAATGGAGGCTGCTCAAGACCGTTCGTCGTGGCATTCTATGGGGGAGGCCTATGTCCAGCAGTGGACTTCTGTAGGCTGATGATGATGAGGTCACGTCCACCTAGGATGCGCCCAACGTAGCATTGCACTGTGCCCGCCACCCTGATACAAAGATGAAAGTCTCATGTGCCTGTTGTTCACCGGCACCCTTCAAACCAGAACACAGCAATGCGAGCGCTACTGCTTTAAGGCAGGAAAAGGTATGGTGGTAGTACTTCCCCGGATAACTCTTTCACAATAAAGCTCTACTATTAACAAAAACAAAGATTGGTCAATAGGTAGGTACCTAGGTAGTGAAATAAATATAACTTTTAAAACCAGTGTTTCGCCTCAAACTGTGACCTCGCGAATACACCCGATGTAGCTAGGTTAGGTAGGTAGGTACCTACATTCTTTACCTTTCTAACCATAGTCATCAATTTAAAATTTAGTGTTTTAAAAGTTAGACCTACAGCGTCGTTCAAATTCCTAGAAATGGGAGGTCAACAATAGACGTTATATTGGCTTAAATCATTTATGTAACGTGAAGATATGGCGTAGTTTCCTGAACACTGCCCATCTGAGTTTTATACGTCGGCTGACCTCGTTATCGAAGGTTCAACACAAACCATGTGCTGATGATCAAAATGAGCCTAAGTACGGGCAGACTACTATTATCTATCGGGCAGTTCCGGTGTCCACCTTCCGCGTCATCATCAGATCAGCTCGCTGTAAAATTAGTGATCGGAATCGTGTGCTGATGAAAATGAGCATAATCACGGCCAGTCTACTATTATCTATCGAGGAGTTCCGATGTCCAACTTCCGTCTCCATCATCAGATCAGCTCGCTGTAACCATAATATTTTACCGTCATTGGAACTTGACAGGTACTTAGGCCAAATCTCAGCTAAATCGGACTACGCGTTAATGAATTACATCTAAGTACGAAGGAACACATTTTGACTTTCATTCCCTCCCCCAAGGGAACCGTGCTGAATTTCGGGATAGAAGTATCCAATATGTTACCTCGTAGTATGAACTCAAATCGTGCCAAGTTTCATTCGAATCCATTCACTAGTTTCGGCGTGAGTGTTCAGCATTATTTATTTATTTTGATGCGCGGCCACGATACAGACAGTCAGACAGACAGAGACAAACTAAAAAAATGCATTTTTGACATAAACATCGATTATATAAATAAAATAAAAAAGAGTGCTCCTCAAAAAAAAAAATATCTTCAATGCACAGAATTGGACCAGTTACAGTTTTATTGTTAAGTAGGTATAGGTACCTATATAAAAGAAAACGCGTAGATTAACCTAAAGCTAATAAGTTCAATTTCATTGGTGTAGTGGTTACTATGGGGACTCATCTGAGCAACGTCTTTTTTGAGGTCTTGTCCCCATAATAAACGTTATTACTAATAAATGCATGTGTGTGAGTGAGTAAATAGATTCAACGATTAATTTAAGGACATGTACCTCAAACTACACGTTACATATATGAAGTTTCGAAACATGCTTTGTATGCAAAAACTACTACAACTTGGGAAAATGGATCATATAAATAAAAAAATCACCATCCCCCAACTTGAGGGGTTGTAAGCTTTAAATTTACCACCCCAAATTATCAAGTCTCAAAACATGCCTTGTACATAGATATATATATATATACACACACAAACATACATACACACACACACATATGTGTGGCATGTGTGGCATGCATATCTAACGATGGCTAGGTACGTCGCTAGTTTTCCCCTAGTCTAGTCTTATAATACATAGTCTGGAGTGTCTTACACATTTTAAAATGTATTTTTTATTTCTTTATAGGCCCGTACAACAACTCTACTTCAAGCTCTTTTGACGCGAAACCTCTGAACGATTTTAACGATTCTAAATCCAACCCAAATCGTCTCGTCCCTGACAGTGGAAACACGGCCAGCAACGGTTCTTATCTAAACAGTTTCTACGTGATACAGTGAGATTATCGCCAAATGAGCCGACTGCGTGACCTACCCGTCAAGTGTCCTGTGAAAATGTGTCTTTAAGACCACTGAGAATACCAGTTTCTATTTATTTATTTTTTAAATGTTTCCATAACTTTATTTACAGAAAGACAAGATATTTAAATATAAGTGTCGTGGTGTGTCCCCTAATTCTAATTCTAATTCTAAGTGGGGGTGTTAAGACCTGCACTGACGTCCCGCTGGGGGGTGTATTGTGCATTGTCCCCCTATGCTAACCCTACCCCAGCCAACCCAGCTCCTTAAAGTAACAGAGCAGGACTTTGGGTTGGTGGAAACACTGTTGAAGTGTGTCCGAAGGCGTCGATGATGGAGAGCAGGATAGAAGTAGCTCCTGCAAACCCGTCTAGGCCCTGGTCTCTTTTGTAGCCGCACAATGCAGGATCACGTGCTCCACCGTCTCTTCTTCCTGCAAGCAGCCCCGACATAGCCCGCTGTCAGTGGCCCCAATCTTGTTCAGGTGATGGTTTAGGTCGCAGTGTCCTGTTATGAATATACCTCTCCATCTACTCCCGTGGATGTTGTAAAAGCCGACTAAGGGATTACACCAGAGGACGGGCAGAAGCATCCACCTGAGTACTCAACATGAATACTGCGATCACCAATCCGCCTGCCAAGCGTGGTGATTATGACAATCCCCCCACTGTCTATCATGGGGGAGACTTCGTCCAGCAGTGGACGTCTTAAGGCTGATGATGATATATACAGGGTGTCCCACGGATATGCCACATGGAGGGAAAGTACCTTGAATATTGTAGATGGAACATTTTACTGAAAGAAGACATTATTTTAATTTAAAAAACAATTTAAACTGCATTCGTAGATATTTAAATAATTACATGGTTGAACCGGGAATCAAACTCGTTACACGAGAAAAATAATCAACCTGTAGCTTTACCATACCGATTGAAAGGCTTCATCAGAAGGATTATTTTTTGCTAAGTAACATAGTGTCAGAAATAAAAGGAAGACCATGAAATTTAACATTTTTTATACAAAATTATCAATTTATCAAATGCTCAAAATGAGTCCCTGTTCAATACAAAGTCGCGCTCTTTTGATTATTTCGCTCCCTGACGATTTTTTGATCTTGTTTTGGTGGATATTTAGAAAAATACGTTTAACTTCTGCATGTAGCTCGTGGACACTTTAATACTGGTTCTTCTCAAGTGGGTACATTTATTAGTAATAAGTACTTACGATAATGTCAGTTGTATGTCCTTACGGCAATGTCAGCTTTTCATTTTTCTGATCAAAACTTCACATCAAATGTTAAAATTCTTGGTCTTACTTTTATTTCTGGTACTATGTTACTTAGCAAAAAATAATCCTTCTGATGAAGCCTTTCAATCGGTATGATAAAGCTACAGGATGATTATTTTTCTCGTGTAACGGGTTCGATTCCCGGTTCAACCATGTAATTATTTAAATATCTATGAATGCAGTTTAAATTGTTTTTTAAATTCAAATAATGTTTTCTTTCAGTAAAATGTTCCATCTACAATATTTAAGGTACTTTCCCTCCATGTGGCATAGCCGTGGGACACCCTGTATAAGTATACACATATTTTTTTTATAAATAAGTATACATATACAAAACTAAAAAATACAACTGAATCTGAAGTTGAGGAATTTAAAGACCGTTGCAAACGATCTATATCACTTCCGTCTGGATAATAAATAGACGCTTCCTGTTTTTTATTTCCTGGAGAAGTAGGCAGAGCATAATACACTGGCCTGCATAAATAAGTATCACACTTCTTTTTTTTTTTCTAAACTATAGTTAAGTTAGGGATTTAAATAAAAAACATTTTATAGCAATTTTATTATCAGCTTTCTTTGGAACTATAGTAAACTAGCTGCCCGCGCGCGACTTCCTTCGCGTGATCCCGGTGTTTTGCCGAATTGACATCTTTTTGAAAAAATTAAGACAACTTTTTGGCGTAGGAATCCACTTTCTACCCTGCCATGATCGCACGGTATTATGAGCATCAAAACCATCTGCCCGTACATTCTTTTCTCTTTCTTTCTTTTATGAGATCCTAGTTCATATATTATTATAATCTTCTTTCGCATGCTCCCTGTATTCCCGGTGTTCCCGATTGTCCCGGTGGTCCCGGTACATATATTGTATTTGTCCTAATTGACTTTTTTTTTAACAAATTAAGACCATTTTTTACTTATGCATCCACTTTCTACCCTGCCATGAGCGCCTGGTATTCTCAGCATCAAAAAATATATTATTATAATCTTCTTCCACTTTGTCTCAATGTTCGGAAATATGAATTTCTAATTTAGGATTTTTAATTAAATTTTTATCTTATGTCCTTCTCCTGGTTCTAAGCTACCTCCCCACCAATTTTCAGCCGAATCGGTTCAGCCGTTCTTTAGTTATAAATAGTGTAACTAACACGACTTTCTTTTATATACAGTAAATTATATAAATTAGTAACATTTTAAACAATAAAAATAGGCATTTTTAGCTTAGTGATATAAAACTCAATTCACATTTACAAGTATGTTTTACATGTTATTTTTTTTTAATAACTGGTATTGCCTTTTTGTTATTGGCTTATGCTTACAGCTTCGAGTCGATTTGTCATACTGAACACGAGGTTTCGGAGCCGATGCTGGGGAATATTCTCCCATTCTTCTATCAGGGCCTGTTTTAGTGCCCTGAGGGTGGTAGGTGGTGGTCTGTGGTTAAAGTTTTTATGTACAAAATTAAACTCTTTTTCGAGTCCTTTTTGTTTCGAAAGTATATATGTACTTAAAAAGTTATTGCAATTTTAAAAGGGTGATACTTATTTTTGCAGGTATTTTCACTTCCTTCAAATATATTTTATTAATATACTTTTGTGAATTACAAGATATCCATTAATTCCTATCGCCACAGAATAAATAATTAAGTACCTTTTACAATTCAATCCGTGTTTTGATATTTCTAAAAAACTATGTAAATTAGTAATTGTGTTGTAAGGATGTTTTATTGTGAAATTATCTAAACAGTCTTTGTTTATTGTTTTTAAACTGTTGCCGCGGGTTCACAATAACTATTGGGTTTAACCTAACCTACGTGGTAGTTTTAATTTAATTTTTATTAACTAGGTAGGTACCTTTATTCGTTCACAGTAGTTTTGAATTATTCAGTCGATTAACACAAGTAGGTATCACAAACAGTATTGTGAGTATTGGCGACCTTCGTGGCGTAGTGGGTGAGTAGCCAGCAGAAAGCTGGTGCGGGTTCGATTCTCACTGCAGGACAAATGATTGCATGATCTGCAAATATTTGTTGCAGGTCTGGATGCATCTTTGCCGTTTCCTTCGCTTCTCCATGTTTTCGTATCATAAGACATTTCTGAAAAAAAAAAACTTTGCAAAATTATAAAATTTTGTTAATTATTATTAAAGCCAATATCTCTTGAATTCTAATTAGAAGTACTTAAGGGATTTTCATAGACACCTGTTTCAAGCGTTCACGAGGTAGGCTGCCTCTAAAATAGGCATAGATCTCAATATTTCGTAGTTTTTGTTTATGCTCTTAGATTACTTTAATTGTTAAAATAATCTAATTAGTTAGCATCCTAAAAGAATGAGCATTTTAAAATTTTGATCGGTAATATCACTTCTTTCCTAAATTCGTTATTGTATCACGAAATTTTTACCTAATTTTGTTTCCGAAAACCGTTGTAATATATAACCCTGATTTTTAATTTTAGACAATTTTTGTAAACAAAGAAATGTCAAGATATGCCACTGTGTGTATAAGTGTCAAATATGTGTATATACACATATTATACACATACATGACACTTATAGACACAGTGACATATCTTTGCTTACAAAAATTGTCTAATATTCAAAATCAAGGTATAGATGTTTTTCTCAATTAACTTTTTAAATACAACAAGCATACAGATACACAGACAATATACATTATTGTATTGTATCGAACATGAATTGAAACAGAATGGTGAGCGCCATTTCCGCGTGTTCGAGCGAGACAAACATATTTTATCTTTGACATTGGCTTGAGATATTTCTCAAGTATCGAAAGAGTTTTGTCTATACTTGGAAGTGGCGTCACCTTGTGATGTGAAATGACAATTGGGATTACAATGTATAATTTACATATAAGCAACAGTTTAGGAATTATAAGTTATTCAAATTGAGCTAATCGCCCGAATATGTAGCTCAGATTTCTCAGAACGAAAGCTAGTAGCTACTAGAAGTAGTAATCTTTTGAATTGGGCTTTAAAGCTTGTGTCGTAGTGTTATCTAGCGATAAGAGAGCTGTTTTACTATTTAAGCATCCAAACAAAACCAATATGCAGTTATTATTTCTTATATCAAAAACAAATGTTCAGCTTCATGTAATATTTGTAAGTACTTAATTTTTGAGTTTTATATTTTAACACTTATCATTGACGACCTCTGTGGCGTGGCGGGTGAAGGTTCGCCTGCGACGCAGGAGGTTGCGGGTTCGATTCCCGCCTTGGAATAAATATTTGTACGTTCTGCAGATTTTTGTTCAGGGTGTTCTGGGTATTTTTCTATGTATAATAAAAAAATATCTATCTATGTAATGTATTGTATTAAGTATATCAGTTATCTAGTACCCATAACACAAGCACTGCTTAGCATGGGGCTAGATAATGTTGTGTGAAATGTCCAGCATTTATTTGTTTATTATATTTATAACATAACACCCAACAGTCAGATACATAGTCCTGATCCCATACTAGGATCCCCTCTGACGTGGGTATCAGGAACTAGGAGTATGGTACCACAAGATCCAGACCCGGAAAAAATATTTGCAGATCATGCAAACATTTGTCCCGCAGTGGGAATCAAACCCACACTTCTTGCGTCTCGGTGGCGCCTATTGCGCCAGACTACTTTTAAATTGTGAATTAAAAAACTATCTATCGAAAAGTTCAAGCTCAACAGTAGTATGTAATTGGTTAATCTGGATCACAGGAGATCCAGCTTAACCAATTACATACATCTATTCAAATAACTAACATGAATAGATCTATGTTCTAACCTATTCAAATAACTAAATCAATTCAAATAACTAACATGATCTATGTTCTAACCTATTCAAATAACTAAACCAATTCGAATAACTAACAGTACCTGGATGACCGAGCTTTGCAACCAATTACATACATCTATTCGAATAACTAACAGGAATAGATCTATGTTCTAACCTGTTCAAATAACTAAATCAATTCAAATAACTAACATGATCTATGTTCTAACCTACTCAAATAACTAACATGAATAGATCTATGTTCTAACCTTTTCAAATAACTAAATCAATTCGAATAACTAAAATGAATAGATCTATGTTCTAACCTGTTAAAATAACTAAATCAATCGAATAACTACCTGGGTGACCGAGCTTTGCTCAGTGTTTAAAACATCCCTAAGGCAAATTTCATCGAAATCGTCACAGTCACTGAATGTTCAAAATCATTTGTTAGAATTAGTAACTTTAATAAAACATATTTTCAGTAACTTTAATAGAATGGTACCATTTCGCAATCAGTTATTTGAATACTTTTCTTTTGGACCAGAGTAACCAATTAATTATCTATGAGTACATCCATTTCAATAGCTAACATAAATAGAACTATGTTCAAAACATCATGCAAAAGGGCCGTCTGTCGGCCTAGTAGCGGAAAAGAGTCTACTCAATAAGTAACTTGAATACAACATTATTTTTAAACTCTTTAATTCAAATAAATAACATGAATAGGAGGTAAAATAAAACAAACGACAACTCTTAATTATATTTAATTAAAAATATAGGTATGTATTCAGATAAATTAAATTAATCAATTTTAAAAAACATTAACATCATTATCGTCACACCACTTCTTAATACACATTACATTTTTCAAAGCACATTTTTTATTATGATTTATACAGTTTGAAATTACGGGGGATTTGGCATAGATATCATATAATTTTGAAAAGTTGGGACAGCCATTTTCACCCATATCTATAATTTCACAATTTTGACACAAATCGTGAATCCATTTAATTTTTTCTGTGCCCTTAGCTACAATTTTAGATTTATTTAAATATGGTATAATAGTGCGCTTAAACTCGCGGTAGTCAATATAACCTTCACTCCAATAAACTCCACGGTTATTTTCTAACCACCTCACTTGCTTTTTCTCTTCTTTTGACAAGTAATTAAATGAGTAGGGAGGCTTGACGAGAAAAGTTTGTGTGTATCCATTGATAAAAATAGCGAATTCTTTGATTATAAATTGATTTTTCGTATCCTTGAATCCTTGTAAATCAACGATTGCAATATCAGGCTTACTATTCATGATAATTTCTTCACTAAATTGCTCAGCGGTCTGTACTCTATTATGCAATCGTTAAAAATGAGACAATATGCTGATGTGTGATCAGGTATCTCTACGTTGCTTTCAAGCTCCACGCATACGCTTACTACTGGACCAGACTTAAGGTTTTCACTCTGTCTAGAGCAATCTATAACAAATAGCGGTGCCTTTTCTTTAAACTCAAAAGCACTTAACAACGGTTCACTCTTACGCCCGTAATAAGACTGTTGGAATTGTACATAATGTTCGTATAATAAAGCAAATTTCTCATCTTGAAAATTTACATTTATGCTTTCATACGGAAAATATGTAGAGTTTAGATACACTTTGACATTTCTTAAATTACAGTGATCAAACTGTGACATATCTTGCTGTGCAAGATTTTTTCTGTTTGTTTGTAGACCTATAATAACGTAACGCGGTTTTTCAATTTGCGACGAGGTTTTTATGGACCAAGTATGCTTAGTAGTTTGTGGTAGCAAAGGATACTCATAAAGATCCCAATTTCTAAAAGCAAAACTGAGTGGTCTATCTTTTTCTAATAGCTTAAGTAAGTTAACTTTTTCCTTGTCAGATACCTTAACATGCGGTACGCGCCAAACTAATTTATTTATTATTATGGTATCCACTAACTCACCCGATGGAATTTTCAGAGAGTTTAAGTCGGTATTACTACGTAATAATATCAGTTCATGTTTACAGTTTATTATGATCTTCTTATAATCTTCAGCAAAACCTAAAATATTAGCAAGTGGTATTGAAGCTGAAAAATTTCCTCCATGAATGTTTTTAGTTCCATTTATATCCCAACCCCAAGCTTTCGACATTTTAGCTTCATTTTCATTCATAGATAATAAACCTTTCATAGTTGTAGTAATACCAGCATTTTTAATTCTATCTATTTCCACTCCATTTAATTCATACCGAATATCTTGGAAAAGAAAAAGTAATGGATTGTTTGTAAATTCAACACTTGTAACTTTTTGTTTTGAATCCTTTTTGACAACGTTCACTGTTCCTTCCAAATACAGGGTACTGGCTGAAGGTAATATATATAAATCTTGTTGGTTGATAGGTATGCGAACTTCGTCATTCCTGTTAAAACTTGTTACGTATGGTTTATACGAGTGATATTCGATACCATCTATGGTATTATCGTAAACAGGAAAACTTGTTATATCTAAAATACTCATTTTAGAAGTCCAATTTGTTTCAGAAATCTTTTATTTTCTTCAGTTATCTTTTTCTTAGTTGTTCCTTTATGGATTGCTCGATTAGTACTGATGTGTTTTGTCTTAGCATTACCATATTTATTATAATCAATCATCTTTTTTTCATATGCAAATATAATTGAACTTCTTCACCTCGTAAGTTTACCAAATTGTTATTAATATCCAATAATCTAATGTTTAAAGTGCTGTTATTTTGATTAACAGGAAAGTAAATTATATTTTTCGGTACTTCTATGATTCGGTATCCTGGAGGCACGTTAGGTGAAAATTCGTGAATAATATGGCTTGATTTACCATTAATATATGATCCGCTCACTATATCACATTCGATTCTCACCACAGTCGTTGATAAAATGTTGACTGGTAGCTGGGAATCATGTAATATATTTGCTTTTAGTGTTTGTTTACCAAACCCGAGTAATATTCCAATAGAGTGGTTTTTTTCAAAATGTATGTCTTTAGTACAGAAAATTGATGTTTTTAATGTGTTATTGTTGCAAAATAGCTTGATAGATGCATTTTTTACATTTGTTTTTAAATAACTACTGATATCTTGAAGCTCGTAGGCACCTTCCGGTATCTCTATGGTATCATTTTCACCATAATGAAATTTATTGTTACTACTATCAATGTTAGGGATTGAATTAAATGTTGACAAATGCAACAGAGCACATTCATATTTACCATCAAGTTGTAAAGCAGGATAATAGCAAGACGATAAAATCGGTGTATTACCACTTATGGGCAGCGTGAAAGACATTTTTCAAATGGAGCAAACAAAACCAGTTCTTAAATTTATACAAATTTATTTCAGTCAATCTTTAGTTACATAAATTTTATTTTCCAAAATGCATGTAGGAACTTTAAACATAGATGTCCACAATTAGACGTATTAAAATTTTGATAACTACAATAATTGTATGTAAGATTCGATTGTAAATATTTTACTAACTCTGACGGGGGCTTTAAGTCTCCAAAACTATCAAAATACTCACAATAATCTAAATATTTTACGTAGGCTACCCAGTGTGTTCCTTCATTTTCTGAACTATCTAAATTGACAATAGCACATTCGATGTCTTTTGTTTTTTTTGGTAATTCATCTCTCATATAGACACCTCTAAAAAAAGGTATGTACTCATGGGCATAATCTAATATGTCTATATTGGTGAGAGCACGATTGGGTAACCTTTTCACTAGTTTTTTGAACTTTTTACAAATAAACCACTACCTTTTTTGTAAGGTTTCATATATAAGCCTTTTCCTAAGGCTATAGATTCCATAATTTTATTATGTCTTTCAGCCTCTTCAAAGTTCTTTTTCGCTGATTTATGATCATTTACAGCCTTAGCAATACCTGCAGCTCCTCCAGATAATGCACCTAGTGCGGACAGTCCTGCAAATATTGGTATCAATGGAAGAAAACCACCCGTTTTAGGTAACGGTATGATACGAGGCAAACGAGCTCCTTTATTTTTTTTAATTATTTTTTTCGCAGCTAGGTATGCTATTTTAATAGCTTTAGAAGTATTTTTTGGTTTCAGCTTTTTCACATGATTGCGTATCGTAGAAACAATGGATTTAAATGATTTCGTTCCAGCGCCATGTTTCACTTTGGTTTTCATTACTTTGCTCACTACCCACGAAGCTAATTTCTCTCCTGTTCCTGCATTCTTTGATTTAATCCGCTGTTTAGCCATGTTTAGCAACTGCAAATCTGCTCTATGACGATCTTCTAAATTATTAGAGTTATTGTATGCGATGTCGTGTTCCATACACGCGCTATCCAACTGATTAATTCCTTTATCACCTCTTATCAATCTTTCTCTCAATCTCGTACCAGGCCCACAATAATTATATCCAGGTAAATGCAGTTCAAATGGTAAATTATTTATCAGACTGTTAACTAGTCCTCCACCTTTCATTGCTAAGATGTTAATGAGTGATTTTCACTTATCATATATAATTTTATAGACTTTCGAAATTAATAATTAATAATTCATAAAACTGCACGTTTTTCAATCCAGCTATTTTCACTATCGGGGAGACCTAACCATTTAACAAAAAGTTTCCTACCTTTCTTTCTTATAACTTTTTCAATCAGATAAACATTGGGACAATTAGTTTTCTGAATTTCTTGATCATAAAAACTTCCTAATATTGGTTGTTTGTGCAAATCTTCAATTAAGTAAGTTAAAGGACTTGAAGGATTCACTTTTTTAATTAAAAACAATTCTGTAGACCAGTTTGGAGTGTAGCCCTTTTCAAAGCTGCCTTTATATTTACTTATACGCACAAAATCTCCAGGCAAAACTTTACTTTTCTTTGATATGAAAGTCATTTGTGATTTCTTTATGTTTTTCATGACTGTATTTTGATTTGAATGGTTAACATTGTTTGCTCTATATTTTGTTGTCCGATGTATTGTATCATTGTATGTTGTCACAACACTTTCTAAAGGCTCACCAACCCACTTGTAACTCCCATTTAAGCTAAATAGTTTATATAATTTGGTTTTTAGAGTTTTAATTAACCTTTCGACTATGGAAGCTTTTTTTATGGAGTATGTTGAGTAATGGTTAATATTATACGATTTCATAATTTTATCGAACTCATCATTATAAAATTCTGTACCCATGTCCGTTTGTAAATTAATAGGTTTACGATGGGCTGTAACTAAGATGTTATGAAATTCATTTGCTATTTCAGATTTAGTCTTAGTTTTGACTGGAATAGCCCAAGAAAACTTTGAAAAACAATCTAGTACAACTAATATAAACTTATAGCCATGATTATATTTCCTTAAATTTTGAAAGTCAATAAGATCTGCTTGCCATAAGTCATCAATTCCCTTTAATACTACTGATCGTCGAATAAAGTTTTTACGTGCTGTTTTATGAATTTCGTTTACAACTTGTAACTTACTCATTCTTTTGAAGTCGATTGTATGATCTTTTCTAATTCAACTTTCTTGAAATAGTCTTCTTTTAAATGCGGGTTATATTTTTCAATGTTTAATTTAATAGCTTTTAGTATACGATGAACTTCATCCTTCTTTGCAAATGGTACAGATTGTTTATCTACGTATTCTTTGTTAACAGCGTCGTTTTCTCTAGAGGGACTTGTAACTCCTGTTAATCTTGTTGATTGCGAAACTAATTCGTCGTTTTCTGTTTGCATCAATGCTTTGTCAAAGATTTCGAAGAATTCTGATAAACGTAATCGTTTATTAATGTGATGTCCAAATTTATCCATATTCCTTATGGTGAACCAATAAGCGTAAGAGACAAAGCTCAAATGAAACAAAGATTTGGATTTATCTTATTTATTAAGGTATAATGCCACTCTCGCGCAACTCTTCTATAATGGATATTATTTCATTATTCAACCCAGTATTACCAGCATCCTGAGAAGCAATTAGTAGCTTTAGTCTCTCAATTAATTCATTAGGGTCATCCCAGTAAACATAATCTACATTTTTCTTCCAATTCTTTAACAGGGGTAGTCCTTTTCCTTGATGTGAGTCAGGCTGACTGTCAGTACTTGCAGATTCTTTACGTAACCTGAATAGTGGCTTTATAATGTTCAAGTACTTTCGCCCTCTGTTACTTCTTATCGGTTTTTGTGAATCATAATCTCGTCTATGAACATTGGTTTCAAGTAACATTAGCTTATAATGTGCCATATCTTCTTCTGTTATCGTATCTAAATCCGGAACTTTTTTAAATAAAAGCTCACAAATACCTGATGTTTTTTTGTACTTGTTTGCTCCAACTTGAACATAATTATCAGAAAGAACCACACGCGCTGATCCCATCATAAGTTTACCACGTTCATTTCTCACTCCAAATGGAACAACATTTAAAGCATCGGAAGACATAGACCAAGAAGAAAGGCTATAACTCGGATCACTTTCGCTTGTTTTGAATGATTCGTAATGTGTATCATTATTATCTTCATCGTCATCATCATCATCATCATCATCGACAGATTTATCTAAATTGTCATTAAATTCCTTTGCATCATCCATATCCTTGTCAATAGGACTATAATTCATATTAAGTCCAATGCTAGTTTTTCTCTTAATAAGAGTTTTAATCTCTGTCTAATGGACTTGATGTCTGGAATTTATCATTTTCCATCTCTTGCAAATGCTTTTCGTTATCCATCATTTGATTAAGAGGCTTTGTAATTGGTTTAAAAATAGTTTCTAAAACATTATTTTTCTCAGTTTCAATATCCCTCATTCTTCGAACCTTTCTTTTGACAGCTTCTGCGGCATTTACAAGTTGCCTCTTTATTTTTTTTTCCATATTGTATTTATTATCTTATGATGACCTTCAATATTATAAAAACACGTTTCAATCATACAGTCGTTAAACTGAAACTAAATAAAGTTACGACTCGTATTCATTTTATATTACTTATTAAATACAGCAAACGTGTCAAATTTTTTTCGATAACATCCTTTATTCTTTTCACAGTCTTTGTTTATAACTAAAAAACTATAGGGCTCTTTCCATATATTTGAACACATGTATCGAAATTCAAGCCATGACATATCTGTGTTGGCGTGCTCATTGTATATATGTCTCAAATTAATTTCATCTTGCTTGAAAAGAACTATTAAATTTGCATTATCTCTAACAAGTTGTTTAGGTATTTTGCTATAAGTCTGATTTAAATAAAAACAATCTATGTATTTATGTCTACCAATTGTAAAATAATTGCGCATATTATTTTGATTTTCACACGCTACATCATCGAATATAATTATTGAATTACATTTTGCTTCCTCTGGAGCAAGAACTTCTTCATTTTCATGATATTTAGAAAATGTTACACTTGGAACCATTCTTAAAACCTGCTCCAAGAATATATACTTTGGTTGATAAAGAGTTTTTGAATACACATACACATTTTGAAATTGCAAACCATTTTCATGTAAGAGTAGACCGATTACTAAATTAGTTTTGCCACAGTTTGATGGACCACATATTATACAGCGTATAGTATTTGGTAAAAGTTTTCCATGACGAAAACTGGGTTTATCTGAATCAATACTAATTTTATCAAATTGTAACGATACCGGCTGTTTTACAAACTTCATCGTATGAGTGTCTTTAGTGGAATGACTTAACAAACAAAGTAACTTCTATGATATAGAGACAACTGCTCCATATTTTCAAGAATTTCAATCTGACGTTAAGCTTACATATGTGATGCAATTGGATAGCAAATCCTCATATCTTAAGAAAAGCTATGTGTTCGATTCTTGGTAGGTCGCTTTTGTTGTGTACTAAAGTACACATCTAAACTCAGTGTAAGTTTTATCAACTAATTGAAGTCAGGTACTAAAATACAATAAAAGTTTTATATATTTTATAATTATAATTTTATTTAACCAAATGAAGAAAACTTAGAAACTAAAACGTGAATATAGAAATAAAAATTTTAAGAGACACTAAACTCTTTTTATGTCAAAACCAATTCATAGGTAGTTAGAAAAGCGTATCACAATGCCCCCACGGTAATGTGGTCACTTTATTTTGAATAATTTGTCGTTTGTCATCGTTCCTGTTTAAAACTAATTTATTTACTTCTTGAGTATATAGTGCATGTTTTACCGATTTTATCATATTCATTTTGCATTTTAAATTTTTATTGTTCATTAAAGTGTTATGATAGTCGGATATATCTAATATTTTAGTTATCGTTTTTGAAATACCTTTAGCTTTTTTTATTTGAACTTTGACACTTTTTATGCAGTAAAGTTTAGCTCTCAACCCTACAAATTCAGATATAACATCACCTCCTAACTCATCTTTGAACAAACCTGGGACCTTTGCGTTTACTAAAGGCAAGTTGTAAGGGTTTTTCACATCAAAGTTACTTGTGTCATACACATTCAGATCATTCTTCATGTCTCTATAATAATCATCTGTATGAATTAAGTAAAGTAAGCTATCTGTATCAGTATAACATAGTTGAGCTAGGTTACCATACTTATTTATAATAAAGTTATAGTGAAACTGATACAAATGCATTTTAGCGTACTCTAAAACGCTAAACCCAATATATATTGGCCGATCTAGTTTGATTTTATCATGTTTTAACTGAATTGCTGCAAAGTTTTCAGAAAATATTGAAACACTATGAAAATTTGGTCTTGCAATAAGCTGTTCGGCACCCAATGTTTTATTGGTTTTGTTATATCGGTCGTTCCAATGTGTAACCAATTTTACATCCACTTGTTTACGTTTGTTCTCAATTGTTTTGCCAAATATAGCGTTGTTTAATAATTTAAAAAAATCTTTTTCAAATACTGAGCTCGAATTTTGACGAAATTGTGTATTCATATCTATATACTTTTTCAGATAACTATTCTGACGAAATCTTAAAATACGATTAATTTTAGTAAGCATTAGCCCTTGCTTCAAACACTCCTTTAAATGTACATAATGAATGACATAGTTAAATTTGTCATACAAGTTTGCTATCAGTTTTGGTGTTTTACCTCCAGGTGGGGTGAATTTTTCACATGCAAAAGGTAAATCACTATGTAAATTATGCAAATTATCATTATATTGTAAATCAACTTCCAAAATATAACCAAAGACGTCATCTTCCATCGTATTATTAATATCAAATTCAGTAATTTCATCTTGAGACAAAAACTTGAATTCAGAAATTGGCATATTTTTTGTCATAGCATGTCCATAGAGATTATTACAGTCAAGATAAACTAAATAAGAAGACGGTTTTAGGTCATCGTAATCAGGAAGATACACGTTATTTGCTTTAGCGTGTCTCAGAGAACACTGAGCAAGACCTCCACGTATTCCTTTTTCAATAAACTGATACATTTCTACATCATTTAATAATTCTAATTTTACTCTAGTGCAAAGCAACATTGCGTCCCAACTTAATCCTGGTGAAGTAATGTAATATGCTGGATCTAGTTTATAGTACTGTAGACAAGTTTGTCTAAACTTTTCAAAAACATCGCATAGTAGTAGAACATCACATTTCAAATATAAGTCAGTGTATTCACCGAGGGAATGAACGTTAAAATTTTTCCAAACTTCTTGAGCACGTCTATAATCGTCATTTGATACGTGTTCCTGTGTTAAACTATTGAAAAAGTGTTCTCTCATTGGGAGTACACATTCATCGTATTTGGACCATGAGTCTACATAGTCATAAGGATAAATTCCTTTTTTGCGCATCAAAACAAACTTTTCGTATTCTGGAAACTCGTTGGATAATCGATTTAAGTCTGAATCACTCAAATTTTTACTTAATGTATCTAAACTACAGCTTAGGAATTGAAAAGAGTCTATAAATTTAATTTGCATACTGTGTTTTGATTTAGTGTGTACGGGTAAATATTTGGTCACACTCAGATATTTTTCTTTCGTTTTGGGTATTATTTTTATATCCCCTTCATAATTAGCTAATTCTTTTATGAACAAATGACAATCATATCCAGTTAAGTTATGAAAAACTACTGGAACAAATGGACATATTCTATATAGTAAATTACATAGTTGATGACAAGCTCCTCGGTATTCACCTATAATATGATCATGATCTAATACTTTATCGTCAAAGAGCAACTGCTTACAGATATAGCACTCAGTTGCAAACTTGTACTCATTTGTCTGTTCTTTCGTTGGTGTTAACAATGCTGTTTGAGATTGTAAAACTTTGAAGATCTCTTTTATATCCCTTATTAAATAAGCTATGAATACCGGAACACAATCTGGACCTCTATATGTCACATATTTATTCAGACTAGAATCAAGTGAGCAACATATGCAATATCCAAAACAAGAAGCTTCATGTAATTTCACATTTTTTGTATTTTTATTTTCATCGTCAACATTCTTTAATAAAATACTTTCAAAGTCAGCATAGATAATAAAGTTTATCTTTTGTTGCCTTTCGAAATGTTTAAACTCTAGGAAACTATCCTTTGGGGGTAATGTTGTTTTCACTTTAGAACAAGGATGGCTGTCGTGTTTTAGGACACTTGAAAAACACTGAAGACAGTTTTCACATAAATACATCTTACCCCGATGTTTAGAAATTTGCCTCCGTACAAGACGCAGCAGATCTTTTATCAAGCAGTAATGCTGCTTATCTGTTCTTTCAATGTACAATAAGTTTACATGATTAATTTTTCGGACATCGGAAGCATATAATGGTCCAGTTACATCATTCTTTTTATCTAAACCGTATATATTTATGCTCAAATTTCGATTATTCTTTTCTAATATTTTTATATCACTTATTGTCGGAGGGAAAGTCATTCCCTTAATGTTTAATACATCTGAGTAGTGAGGATAAGAGCTAGTTCTACATGCATTTTTCTTTGAGGGGAATAAGCCTGCGACGATACTCCACAACAAACAATGATCGTCAGTGTTCTGTATGTTCACACAACTTTTGTTATTTTTAATTAAAGGTGGTAAATCTATATAAGTCCCACCTTTAAAGGGACAATATTTATTTACGTTTATTTCTAGATATTTTATCGATAACAGAGACCATCCTGATTCACAATGTTCAAATTCTGTCATTTTTTGTTTTATTGTGTTTATTTAATAAGGGAGAAACAGTTGATATAGGAAATTACAGACCAGTGTGTATCTTACCCGTTTTGTCAAAATTTTTAGAAAGTGCAATCAAAACTAGAATGATCACATATTTTGAATACAATAAATTATTTACAGAATGCCAATTTGGTTTCCGAAAAGAGAGGTCAACAGAAATGGCCATCAGGAAAACTGTTTACTTCATATTAGAGGCTATGGATAAGTCGCAGAAGGTATCTAGTATCTTCTGCGACTTATCTAAAGCTTTCGATTGTTTGCGACATGACGTCTTAGTTCATAAGCTTAGCTTCTATGGTTTTGAAGGTATTGAACTTGATCTTTTACGGTCTTATTTTAATAACAGAGTTCAAATAGCTACCGTTAATAACATAAAATCAGATGCGGAACACAGTAACATAGGTGTCCCACAAGGTTCCATACTCGGGCCACTACTGTTCTTGATATATGTTAATGATTTAGCAAACTGCCTACCAGATTGGGCATTAATTACTCTCTTTGCGGATGATACGCACGTAGGGATCAAAGACAGGAAACTGGAAATAGTAGAAGAGCAAGCTAATCTGGTAGTTCAAAAATTAAAACTGTGGTTTGAAACAAATGGTATTATTCTAAATGCGGATAAAAGCACTATTTTAAACTATACTAGCAGAAAAAAGAGTAAAAATGATACCATCCGAGAAGTCACATTTTTAGGATTTACTCTAGATTCTACTTTATCCTATAATAGCCAGATAGACAAAATATGCAAAAGGCTAGCAAGCGCTAATTATGCGTTGCTTAGATTGAAACCCATAGTTGATAAAAAAACTCTTCTATTGGTTTACTATGCTTACTGCCATTCTATAATAAACTATGCAATATCAGTCTGGGGAAACGCATCTCAAATTGAAAGAGTCCTCATTTGCCAGAAGAGGTCGTTAAGAATAATACACGGCTTACATAGATTAACTTCAGTCAGAGCTTACTTCAAGAAAGCAAAAATATTGACGGTGGTATCTTTATTTATATATAACTCTCTTATGGAAGTACATTTAAAAAAAGACGATTTACCCATGAAAATGCATATGCATAATTTTAACACTCGAAACAAAGAAAAGTTATATGTACCAAAAACCAGACTTGTTAAGACGTATAGACAAGGTATCTGCCTAAAGCTGGTTATGTATAATAAACTACCCTTAGAAATAACACGGCTGCCTCCAAACCAATTCAAACATAAAATAAAAATATTTTTTGAGTGTAATCCGTTTTACCATATTGGTGAGTACATGAGTTGTTCATTTTCTGAATTGCATGACGTGTAAGTGTATTTACATTTTATAATTTTTTGTATTGTTTTGTGTTAGGCTATTAGAATTATAAGTAATTATTATGTACCAACTTGACATACCAATGTTATGCAATGTAACGGAATGGTGAAATAAATAAATATCTAAATATCTACTGCATGCGAATAAGTATCACTTAAATTACTGTATTTTAAAATGATGTTATTTTTAGTATTGAATGATTTTAGCTGTTGATCACCAGACTTCATTAATATGAAGTTTGCGAATAGCTCAAAGTTCACTTTAACACTGCTATGTTTTCTTAAAATCATTTTAAGTAATTTTATAACACTTTTCGTATAGTCATACAAGAAAGCCTCAGGTGTGAGGTACTTTGCTTTTTGGACAGGATTTAATCTATAAGTAATTATTCTATTTCTGAATGCTGTTGCTATGATTTCAACATTGTCAACTTCAGTTTTTAAAACACTATTTGACTTATGTATATTACTTCTTAAATGATATTTGAATACATTTTTAGGTAGTACTAATTGACATGCATCGCATCTTATTGTTTCATGCTGATGGGAATCGGGGGATTGAGAAGCTGGAATTAAAAAAAATCCTCATTAGATTATAAAATAATAGACAGAGCATTCCATGCTAAGTTAAGTGGTGCACGAAATATGTAGAGTCTACATATTTATCAATTGGTTATACTACTTACACAGTAGACTATAGTTGTGTGTAAGTAGTATGACCCTTCGTCAGTTTTGCTTAAGTAAGCGGAGCGCATGCTTATCGTTGTACTATTTCTAGCCCCACTTTTTAAAATAGAATGCTATGTAGACGGCTTTTATTTTTAGTTGGTCTAATACTGTAGGTATTTAATAAGAAATGAATAATAATCTAACTTATTACAATCTAATAAGAGTGTAAAAAAAATATGATTTCTATAGCTTTATTTTATAGAAGTAGGTTAGCTATCTTAATTCTATTCAGTGAAACAATATGTATTCGTATACTTTTTATTATTTCTTACATTTAGGGTTACATTATTCTGAAGTCGGTTTGTAGGTAACTAGGTAGTCCTACTCAGAAACCTATTCAAATAATTGATTTCATTGTATGTTATACATAAAATAATATCTTATCAATATTCGTTAAGTATTCGTAAAAGAAAAACAATAAGAACTTCTGAAACATGGAATGTTTCATCAATGAACCACGCTTGACCGACTTGCATGTAATTAAAACAGATTAATAATAATTCGACATGAAAGTCGGTGGATAATCTCCAAACTCCTTCCTGGAGCACTGAATAAATTTAGTCAAATGACGCCAGGCTTGAGTGTCGTCATTTGTCTGGTTTTTTATAGTGATGATTGAGTGACGCCAACGGTTCATAGGTGATACATTCTCAATTTCCGACTTCTTATATATTTTAACTTCTACGAAGTGCGACCCTGTTTTAGGGCCGGACTGACGGGACATTCCATTAGCCAGCCTCCTAGTAAAATATGAAATTAGAGGACTAGCTGATTTTTTACCGGCTGTCTCAGATGACTCGTTCAACTCGTCTTCATCACTATCCGTGCCGAACAAATCGTGCGATGTCGCCTTAGATGTGGACGGAACCGCTCGAATAATTGGCTTGGTGCGCTTAGATGTCCCAGCCTGTTCAGCGGAGGTCGAAGTCTTCCTTTTCTTTTGGACTTTAGGAGCCTTCGGTTCCTCGTCTTCTTCTTCTGATGGGAATAAAACGTCAGCGTTGAGCTTAGACCTGAAAATAAATAAACAATTTATGAATAACTTTTTTATGAAGAGAACAAATTTAGTAGCTATACTTAAATAAGTCACTTATTTAAATAAGTCACTTAATTGAATAAGTTGCTTATTTAAATAAGTCACATATTTAAAATAAGTAACTTATTTAAATATGTGACTTATTCAACTTATTTAAATAAGTAACTGATTGAAATAAGTCACTTTTTTGAATAAGTAACTTTTTAATAAGTAACTTATTTGAATAAGTAACTTATTTGAATGAGTAACTTATCTGAATAAGTAACTTTTTAATAAGTAATTTATTTGAATAAGTAACTTATTTGAATAAGTAACTTATTTGAATAAGTAGCTTATTTGAATAAGTAACTTATTTGAATAAGTAACTTATTTGAATAAGTAGCTTATTTGAATAAGTAACTTATTTGAATAAGTAGCTTATTTGAATAAGTAACTTATTTGAATAAGTAATTTATTTAAAGAACTTAATATAAATTAAGGTGTTAACCTTAACTGAAGTTAAGATGATAGCCTTAACTGACGTTAAGGTTGAAAACTGAACACTATATTAATGAATGTAGGTACTCACATTGTTTGGAGACTGGTTGAGATTTGCAGTGGGTAAAAAAAACAGCGATTGTTGCTCGTGTCCGTCAGGAGAATAATGTGACGTCTATTTTGTTTGCCTGCATTTATATATCTTCACAATTACATTAGTGTTCGTTAAAACATTCTTCATGGTGTGTAACAAATAATCCATATCAGCAATTTCCCTCATTTTATATACTTTCCATGTGAACCATTATTGAGTAAGCAAAATTCACAGTTATGCCATCATTATAAATATTACTATCGAAAATCAACAAATTCATCGGTATCTTGTATCAGTATTTATTAGGGTAACCATAGTTCAGGATTTTTCCTAACATGTTGACGTGCTATTTCATCATGTAGACTGAATTATGACTAAAGTAGCTAAGAAGTGTATAATATACCTAAAATGTATACAAACCATCCTATCTTATGGAGATGCAATTATAATTTAAATGCGCAAACAATAAGTAACTTTTTCAGCTTCCGTATTAAAAACACTTTTTCATTTAACATATTTAATGGTAGCCCTATTAGTTGTAATGTTTAAAGATTACTCAGCATTTATATACCATGCTGTTTTGTTTGTTCTCGACACACCGTTAGGCTCTATGCACACGAACTATTCCCAACAGTGGGACAGTGCGGGTTAGCACCAACATGCAAAAAGCGTTATTAAGTAGCGATACAGGCATAGGTTCCACAAACGACGCAGCTGAAATGAAGCTGCATTGCGTCTTGCCATCATGTATTGTGTTAAAAGTTTACGTTTACACAGACCCTTAAATATAAAACTAGGTAGGGTCGATTAGGTACCTCGAATTTCATATAAACAGTCGTGGAATAGGTATACTTGTGTGCAGCGATGGGAATGAGAACAGGGAGACTAAAGTCATTTAACTAAGGTAGCTTTCGTCTACGGTTTTGTTTGCCTGATTTTTATCTTTCTTAGTGCACCACCTTCAATTGTCGTTTCTAGGACTTCATCTTTACCTAAAGTTCACCAACACATTAAACGTTGTAGATCATCATAACGATGGTTATAGCTAACAACCAGTATATTGTTGGCGAACTTTAGCCCAATGCTATGCGTTTGCGTTGATTAAGAGTCAGTTATACAATTGTTTTATGTATTGATACGTAAATATATTTAAATTAACTTACAAAGGGCACTATTATCGCTAACCTGGATGGATCTCTTCCAGACAACTTTTAAAGTAAACAGGTTATTGATATATGCCTACAAAATAAACCATAAAACGCATCCTTTACTTTATTAGCTGGAAGTCGGTTATACTTACATTACAGACGGATCATTTTTCATAAAGCGACTAGGTACGTACGAGGCGTCACATTCTTAGGTAGGTACTTGTTTGTGGGAACACGAAAGCTGAGTGATCAAAATAATATTTGCATTTTGAACTCTATGACCAATATTTTTCGTATATAAGTAGATTTAAACATTATTTTCACTATTTGTAATTCACGATATCAAGCAAACAGACAAAAATGTCGGTAAGTTATGAAATCTTTATTATTAATTTCATTAAACTTATCATGTGTATTTATTTTGCTTTACCTATTTTAATTGAACCTTTTTTTTTCAGGAAGCTGATGAACTATTCAACTTTATACCACCAAATTCTAATCAACAGAATACTAATCGCAAGAGAGCAAGATTAGAAAATGCAGTCTATTCATTTTTGAAGAAAGCTGTAAAAGGAGGCACTAAAGTTATCAGGATTGAGGTGTACGATGCCGACAAACTGAAATTCGATGAAGTCGAGCAGCTATGCAACTGTAATGCTGAAATTTGTATTCAACACGTCGTAAAGAATACGTATAATGATGATGTTTACATAGCTGTTAAAGAAGTCATTGCAAAAATTGAAGGAAGATTGGAAACTTATTACTGAGACATCGCTTTTATTAGAGATAGTTTAATTTTAATTACCTAATAAAATAACACATAACAATAACATGTATTTACATAATATTAATTAAATTAAAAAAATGTGCCCACCCAAAATTGTTGTTTTACTTATAATGTTTTAAACATAGTTTTATTCATGTTAGTTATTCGATTAAATTAGAACATATTCTATTCATGTTAGTTATTCAAATAAATGCGTTTTCCGAGTTGTAGACACCGAGCAAAGCTCAGTCATTCAAATACTGTTAGTTATTTGAATTGTTGTGGTTATTCCATATAGGTTAGAACATAGCTCTTTTCATGTTAGTTATTCGAATAAATGTAAGGAATTGGTTAAGCTGGATCTCCTGTGATCCAGCTTAACCAATTCCATACTACTCTCAACCTTGTACCTTACTATCTTATATCTATCTGTAGATAACAACGCCTTACTTATTATGCCAAACGCACACATTATTGTTGGCCACTAAACACGCGCGTGCACTGCATGCTATACTATAGTTTAACGGTAGCTAAAGTGTGGTGCACACGTCTTGAAATTGAGGTTTAGGCGTTCGGTGAAAGATTGGAATGAATTATTTTTACCACACAAGTTGTTTTGTTTTATGGGTTTTCTTATATTTTATTTAAATTTTTTGATTAGCTATTCTATACTGGAATAATTTGAAAGATTTTAGGTTGGTTGAATGAATGACCCTTTGTCTGCGTTTAAAACAATTATTTTTTTCTGCCATGTATTATATAAAATTGTTAAAAACAGTCAGGAGGTTACCCCAAATTATGTAAGTACAGAAAAAACATAAAGAACGCAATTTATTTATCAAGATTTGTGACAATCATTTTACGATGAGGTGATTCGTCTCGCATGTGGCGCGAAATTCAAATTTTATTGTGTTTTTTGTAAATCACAGCTTATCAACACTTCTTGAGATAGTAAAAACTGATTTTGCGAAAACTAGGAGACCTAGCACACATGTTTTAGTTGATAGTATCTCATAAATGTAAATTAAGCTACGAATATCTTTAAACCAAAAAAACACTGTAAAAATTATTGAAGAATATTCGTAGCTGAAGTAATTATCTATAAGTATGTGAAACTATAAACTAAAACATGTGTGTTAGGTCTCTTAGTTTTCGCAAAATCAGTTTTTACTATCTCAAGAAGTGTTGATGAGCTGTAATGAGTAAAAACGCAATAAAATTTGAATTTCGCGCCACTTGCGAGACGAATTACCACAAACACCAAGGTACAAGTAGCGGCACCAAAGTCTAGCGCTGAACGAAACGTGGAAGGGATATAGTTGCGCATGTTGATTGTCGCGCACGCAATACAATTAGTATAAGATAGATAGAGATAGAGATAGAGATTCCCCCAAGATACCTTACTTTTGACTTCTGCGCAATAACGGTCAGCGCTAGGGTTTCGTGCCGCTACTTGTAGGTACCAAAAGATATAAGACCTAAATTCAAATAGAAAAAAAAAACAATATGGCGTCCGTATTTTGGGGCCTATTCCCTATAGTAACTTTTCATCAAAAAACCGACTTCCGCCATTAAATTCGGCTATCTGCATGTTTTTATTTGCTAAAAGCATACAAAACAATAACTTGTTGCTGAAAATATCAAAATTGCTATATGTATGTCTATAACATTTCAGGAGTTCCCTCAATTCCTCATGGATTCCATCATCAGAACTGGATTCTGAAAAAAATGGGACCAATTTGGAAGTATATCTATTCAAATATAAAAAGAATTTTCCAAATCGGTTCATAAACGCCGGAGACATGAGGTAAAAACATTAAAAAAAAAAAAAAAAAAAAAAAAATGCAACCGAATTGGGAATCTCCTACTTTTTTGGGAAGTCGGTTAAAAAAAAGATACAACATTACAAAAGACGTGGCATGGACACTTTTCCTAATATTTGCGTGTCTTATTTGTAATACAACGTTACTTTATTAGGATTTACAGGAAAACACACCTTGTCAGCACCACGTCGCTTCTATGTGTACCATACCTAGCTATCACTGACATATAAATTTGGTCAATTTTATTGTTCTGTCATATAGACTTCACCCATTGGTAGACTTGATAGGCAGTTCATAGAACACAAGTAACTACTTATTGTATTCAAAAAATCTACCAATAAAAATCGTATTACCATCCTGCTTAGTCCACTTCAAGCCTTTAAATGGTTTAATTAAGTTAATAAATATATTTCGGTTGAATATATAATATGGTTATGGTTATTTTGCTATGTAATTTGACAATTCGCGGTAATGATATCAAGCTATAGGTTTTTAAGTTATTTATAAGTAGGTGCTTATTTATGAAGAGTCGTTGAACTTACTAACGCTGCCAGTATTGAGGATGCGTCCATCTGTTAGTGATTTGGATCAGTTGAGCTATCTTTAGATCGTTTTCAACGGTGTTAAGGTAGCTCAAATATTTCATTTGTATATTTTCATTCATTCTGTAACAAGAAAAACAAAAAAACTACTACTCACACATATTGTATACTTAGTAACTTAATGTAGTTATAGTTTGATCATCACAATATTTGGATCTTTTCTCAATATTTGACATCGAACAAAGCTAGGTGACAAATACAAATACAAACACAAATACAAATATTTATTCCGGTAAACTTAATTTAACATACATTTCATGGGTTTCGGACCCTCTTATATCTGAGGCCCAATTCTCTAAGTTATTTTAAAACTACACTGAAAGTTAACCGAATCGAGACTGAATTGTAAATTGACAGAAAGTTGAATTTGTGGTCCCTCATAAATAATAATTTAGTCTACTTTCAATTCATGGTGACCACCATTAGAGTAGGATAGCTATATATAATTGGAAAGAGTAAAGAGAGACTCCATCTACTTATGCTAAAATTAACGAAAAAACTTTGAATCGTTCAAGTTTCGATCACATTTCGATATAATCACATTACAGTGTTGTATTTTAAGTTAAGAGAATACCATTTCTGACATCGACACAAGATCGAAACATGATCCGAACCCTATTTTAATTATTTTTTAGTTAGTGAATTGGGCCTCTGTTATATAGGTTCTCGCTCTTCCGTAGTAGGAACAAGTTATTTTAATTATATATAATATATATTTATTTATTATACCATACATAGGTATACGTACATAACACCCAACAGTCACATAGTGCTGATTCCTCACTAGGATTCCCTGTATCGTGGGTATCAGGAACTACAAGTACCATGGTACCATAACACCCAGACCCGGAACAAATATTTGAAGATCATACAAACATTTTTGCCGCAGCGGGAATTGAACCCACAACCTCTTGCATCTCATAGGCTCATTTTCATCATTGTTTAAGGGGGTTAAACCGCGGACCGCAGCTAGTATATAATTTATATATATATATATATAAAATATTATAATAATAAATAAATGCTGGACATTTCACACAACATTATCTAGCCCCAAGCTAAGCAGAGCTTGTTATGGGTACTAGATAACTGATATACTTAATACAATACATTACATAGATAGATATTTTTTATTATACATAGAAAAATACCCAGAACACCCTGAACAAATATCTGCAGATTGTACAAATATTTGTTCCGGAGGCGGGAATCGAACCCGCCGCGCCACAGAGGTCGTCGAGATATAATTTTGGACAGCTTACATGTTTCTTCATCTTACGCAGTAATATTTTCCAAAAACACTATCATTATTCTAAAACCATAGACATTTTGATTTCCAAAAACGACATGGTCATAATAATAAAATGAATAGGATATTTAATTGTCGTTCGATAATTCATAACACAGCATATTTAATTCCATTGCTACTGAGAATAGTTAAATAATAAAAATATACACCTTTCTTGTTTTATGGTTCGTATAAAGACGTTAGATTCTAACTACAATAAAGTATCAAACAGTAGAAACACTTTGATATAAAAACAAACAAGTGCTAGTGAGACTCTCGCCTTGAGTGTTCCGTAAAATATTTCGAAATCGTTGGAGCCCTTTTCGAGTTTCAGCCACTTTTTCCTACAAACTTCAGCATCCCATTTCAGGGGTAGTAGAACTACTTGTGAAAGAGTTCGTCCAGGGAAGTACTACCATCGTACCTATTTCTGCCGCCAAGCCAGTAGTGCTCGCATTGCTGTGTTTAGGTTTGAAGGGTACGGGTGCCGGTGAAATTACAGGCATATAAGTTAAGTTATCTAACCAGTCTGTGGCTATATCTCATGATATTCTGTTTGTGTTTGCTTCTTGAGTGTGCGCTAGTGATTTCGTGGTGTTTTTAGAAGTAGGCAAATATAAATAAATACCACCAAACAAAAATGATATCTACGTTGTTAATGTTGACATTTCACTTTATTTTGACACTTGACAGCTAAGTAGAAAGCAGCGCCATCTATTTTCAACGCTGAAAGCATGATTTGAAACGGCGCAGTGACAACCCCTCATTGCAATGTCAGTGCAAGTGTCCTTACTGCTTAATATACTGTACTGTGAAGTGCAGTTTGGACAGTAGTCGAATGGTAGCCCACATACTGAGACTAAAATACTAAAATCTTCAATTGATCGTAAAGTTGCTAAGGAATTGCCTAATAAAGACAATAATTTTGTTTGGTATTTCCTTCGTATGTGAGTGGGATTATGGTTTTTATTTTTTATTAGAGACATCTCTTCCAATTGTAAGATTTAAATTACATTACCCATGGTGTCACTCAGAGTATCCTACTGTAGTATATATACAATGGTCGTAAGCGATTAATTACATCCGAGATATTTTGGCTTTCAAGATCACTTACACCCAGAATAACTCATAACTTTTCATCAAGAATGCAAGACAAATA
Source organism: Epirrita christyi (assembly GCA_951392215.1). Taxonomy (NCBI): domain Eukaryota; kingdom Metazoa; phylum Arthropoda; class Insecta; order Lepidoptera; family Geometridae; genus Epirrita; species Epirrita christyi. Next base: position 11,094,437 of record OX595855.1, on the reverse strand, counting down.
AAAAAGTAATAAAGACGCTAAAAAGATTTGCATTCATGGATTCCCTCCCGCCTTGATTTTTTTTTTCACAAACGGACTGTGGTCAGTTCTTTTATTAAATTCATAGAGATTGTATTTCACTGTAGAATTATTATTATAAATGTAATGAGCCTCGTTCTATTTTCAAATTTGTTGCGTAAATCGCATTTGCGGTTTAAGAAAATACAAAAACAAAATAGCATCGGCGAGATTAGTTGATAGTTATTACGATACGTAGGTATATCTCGCGGCTGGAAAGATTAGTTGATAGTTATTACGGCGCGTAGGTACTTTGTGAGTTGTTTTCCGTATGCTGGGAAGGTTTCTGGACCACCGGGACCACCGAGGCCACGCGGATGAAGTCGCAAGCAGCTGCTAGTTTTTGTATATAAATATAAATAGAAGATGTCTGTTTGTCCTTCTTCGAAAGTTTTTTTTTTAATCTTACAATCAGCTACAAAATGTGGCAGTATCTTTTTAACCAGAGATGACACTATATTATAATCTATTATGTCACTATTAACATAGACCAAAAATGACCGCAAGCGTCTTAAATGACGATTAGTGGGACGTTAAGGTCATTAATTATATTAAATGGATGCTCAGGTGACGTTAGTTCACCTTTTTGTGGTCACATTGTAAGTTTCTGTGATAAAATGTTACATGAACAGAATTTTGGAAGTCAAAATTATGAATAAGTTTTAACTGGCGCGGTGAGTGAGTAGCCGGCTGGGTCGCAAGAGGTGTTGGTTCTCAATTCCCGCTGCAGGACAAATATATTTGTTCCAGATCTATGTTTTGTGGTACCATGGTACTGTGGGGTGGACAAAGAGAGTCCTAGTGTAGGATTAGGACTATGTATGTAACTGTTGGGTGTTATTTCACTGTTGTGTGGCGATTCAGTTCAACATTCATAGTGACAGCGTTAAAATTAAAACCTAAAAAAGAATCATTAAAATCTATGCTTAATTCGCGGAGTAATCGTGTAACAAATATACAAATAAAAACATATAGTCGAATTGAGGAACTCCTCCTTTTTTGAAGTCGGTTAAAAACTAAAACCCCACTATGGAAAAGTTGAAAACAAGTAACTAAATATAAAAAAAATATCACTAAAAACGGGATATTTACTATGATATATTATATTATATATTTATAGTTTATGAGACATGGTCAAATTTAAAGGGATTTTGGAAGAGATATTATGTAACGTATTTATGCAATCATTAATATAAAATAGTTGCGTGACTAACTGACTCACTCACTAACTGACTCATTCGCTGACTGACTCACTCACTGACTGACTGACTCACTCACTGACTGACTCACTCACTGACTGACTGACTCACTCACTGACTGACTCGCTCACTGACTGACTCACTCACTGACTGTGACTATCAACGCATAGCCTAAACAGTCAGTCCTAGAGACCTAAAATTTTGAGGGTACATTCCTATTGTGGTCTTGGGGTGCACTATCTAATAAATTTACAAAAAATCACCCCTAAGTGTTGCAGTTTGTATGAAAAAACTCCAAGTGAACGAAGCCACAGGTATTCCACTAGTATACAATAAAATATTAATTATTTATTATTTTTATTAAGAGCTTTTTAAAAAAAATAACACCCTTGTTAATTGACGCCGCTGGTGACAAGAGGGCTGGCTCCTTCCTCGCACAAAGAATTTCTTTGGCCATTCAACGTGGGAATACAGCCAGTGCTCTTGGCACCTTGCCATATGAACCAAATTCTTTGTATAGTTAGCTTTCTGTTTTATATTTTTAGCATATAGATACTTAATTATGTTTTTGAAATTTAAAATTTGAATAGGATTTCATACAAGAAAAATAATAAAATTCACTAATAATTTTTTAAGAGTAATAAAGGAGTAGAATAGAAATATTCAGTCAATTCACAATCCAGTTTTGATCCCATCCATCAGACCATGTCCAAAATTTACAATTTGATTGTCCCGTTAAGGTTATTGGAGTTTTTTTTAAAACTGTAGTAGTTAAAGAATCTATATCTATAATAATAAAATAAAATAAAATAATTATTTATCACTATATAAAAAATACCATGTAAAATGGACTAAGTATACAAATACTTAGTAAATCAAATAATTATGATAAAGTAAGGCGTCTCTTAATAAAACTAATAGGGGTAAATAAAATCATGCAAAATCATGAAATTTCAAATTTTATTTGTATTAAAGTCAATAAATAATTTTAAATTGACCATTAACGATCACTTTGTGAGTTTATTCAAATTCTTGTTTTCCTTTGGCGTTGGGTTACAATACAATATAATGTAAAGCTGTGTTCGAGACCATGTCATTGGCACATCAAAAATACATCAACCAATATTATTTCTATAGGTTGAATTTATTTTTATAGTTACATAGAAAACAATAGAAAAAAAATATGATCATAAAACATTATCGGTGTGATTGCAAAACATAGCCTAAATCTGAGTTTAAACCAGGACTTCCAGTCTTGGCTTAAATATCGACCTACCACGACTGTAATACAAAAGCACATGGTTTGATTACCAGAAGCAACTTTCGAGCTAGATAGTCCGAGCTTATGTCAAAAATGACATAAGCTCGGACTATCTCTGGTTTTTCTAAAACCATGCAGCCCCCCTCAGAATAACATTATTCTGAGCAGCCCCCTAATCTTAGCAATCGTCTACAAATTGACAGTTGATTGCTTGTTGGAGATATGAATTTCGACATCTCAATGAGGGCTTTTCATCTGCGATTAAAAAAAAATTGTTTAAATTGCATGGAAGTTCATTCTTCCGTGTCAAATTGGTTCGATAGATAGGCGCTAAGTCCACTCTAGCTGACAAGATAGTCAAATGTGTTATCTGTAGTGCACGCGTACTAAACTATTATCTAACTAATTATCACTAGAAACGCTCAATAAAGCTCAAAAATTATGGTAAATATCCCGTTTCTAGTGATAATTATGTTAATAACCATGATAGTTTCAAAAGTTAAGTTATCTAACTAGTCTATGGCTGTTAGTCATGGTATTCCGTTTGTGTTTGCTTCTTGAGTGTGTCCTAGTTTCGTGGTGTTTCTAGAAGTAATCTAAAATAAATGACCCCGAAACAAAAACTACTTCTACGTTGTTGATGACAATAAAAACGCTTACCTATATAGTTAAAAGCTTTTACTACACCCATGGGAGCAAAAAGAGGGGTATAATATTAGGCCAGACACGATTTTGTGCAGTTGCACAAAATTAAATGAATTATAATGTGAAAAATATACATTTTTTGTTTTTTTTTGGTATTGTTGGTTTTCCATTCAAATAGTATGTATTTTGTGTTTTAATTTGTAAACTTGCCTTAATATCGATTCTGTCAAACTATTTAGTTTATTATTTATTATAATGCACTAAACTCGATAAAAAGACATAAATGCCATGTTTAAAATATCCGGTGACAATACATAGATGTATGAATTTAGGAATATACTATTGTTAATTTACTTTAGATAAACAAATTAAAAAAAAAATAGTCTTTAATTCCTTAGAAGACGTACCATGTGATTTTGCCCAACAAAATCGATCTAGAACTCAGTATCTACGGGTTCTACGATTTAAATATTTTGGAATATGAAAATTTTATAATTAAGTTGAAAACACGATATGTGAAAAAACCTCGATTGTTTTATTTAATGAAAAATCCTTGTTTCGCACACGTTTTGAATGAAATCTCAGGAATCCTTCGGTGTTTTAAGATAAATTTTACTACAACAAGTAGGTAATAACTATTTATTCTAATGCTAAAATCAGTTTTTTGATAAACACTTTATTTTCGCCCTAATAAACAAAATACTTCATTTTTGCGCACGACACTCGCCAGCGCGAACGAGATGGCGCGCTGGTTATCGTGTGCGTTAAAGAGGGAGCCTAAATTGTTGTATAGTGCCCTCTGTCTATTGGACTCAATAATTGAATGAAAGTACGGAAGAAATCATAGCCAAATTAGAAGCAACCTCGTTCACTTGCAAAGGGGCATAAACGCCATTTTGTTGGTGACTTCCTCGTAATGATGGAGACCTGGTTAGTATCATTTCATCTATAAAAGCAGCTGGTCTAATTAGCAAGTGGTCTAAAAAGTAGCTGGTCTAAGTACAAACTGGTCTAAAACGCAACTGGCAGATGGTCATTTATTATTGACGACCTCTGTGGCGCGGTGGGCGATGGTTCGCCTGCGACGCAGGAGGTTGTGGGTTCGGTTTCCGCCTCGGAACAAATATTTGTACGATTTGCAGATATTTGTTCAGGGTGTTCTGGGTATTTGTCTATGTATAATAAAAAATATCTATCTATGTAATGTATTGTATTAAGTATATCAGTTATCTAGTACCCATAACACAAGCTCTGCTTAGCTTGGGGCTAGATAATGTTGTGTGAAATGTCCAGCATTTATTTATTTAGTATTTTAATTTTTATCATAATATTATTTTATTTTATTATATTAAATAAATTATTAGATAAATTTAACAGTTTGTACTTAGATCAGTTACTTTTTAGACGAAATGATACTAACCCTTTAGACCCACCTTGTTGTTCAGTAACATTTCCCTCATCCAAAGCATTTCTCACATCCTATTTGGATAACTTTGTGAATCAATTCGCCCACACATCTCAAGTGAAATATTGATCCTCGTTTCTTAAACACTGCCAACGACCCTTAACACTATAGAAATAAGGTCTATTAATGACAAATTTGGTATTTTATAGCTATTTAGATAGTCCGGTTTATTGGCGATATAGAATAATCTCGAGAAACGGACGTAAACACACATTATTCAAATTAAATTAGGGTTTTAAAAGCGTATAATTCGTATGACACGTATATTTTACTTTTAGGATTCCGTATACCTCAATAGGAAAAAAACGGAACCATTATAGGATCACTTTGTTTTTGATTTTAAAATAATTTATAGATCGTAACCTTTATTTTTCCTTTTCTTTTTATTTGTAGACGTACGTGTCATTCAAACTGTTTGTAGGTATACCTAGTAAAATCAAATCATTGAACAACTTGTAGATAACAATATCATTTCTGATTCGATTATATTTAAATTATTATAATTATCACTAAAAACGGGATATTTACCATGATTTTTGAGCTTTATTGATTCCCGATATTTCGGCACAGTTTCATGCGCCATGATCACGACTAAACTGAAGTCTTTGCGAGTAGATTTATTGTTATTGGTAGCCGTAACCATCTACCCTCTTTCTCACTCTTTTATCGTAATAAAAGAGTGAGAAAGAGGTAGGTAGGTATCATCCCTACCATCAGTTTCATTGTCACACTTAACTCCATCTCGACACACCACACTAACGGTATCCGGACGAGCAACTGGTACCACACAATTTTTCCGATTGCTACACATTCTCACCACAGGATTCCAGACTCCAGACAATTGAAAACCATCTTCTCTATTGAAATTCCTGTGTTTAGTAATCTCAATTGCCTCTTGCACCAGTCTTGGTGTGTAATGTCGCTCTGTTGAGATTACCTGTGGATTGTGTAGCTCAATCCAATGGTTTGAGCCAGATTCTATGAGGTGTTCCGCTATTAGCTGACTTCTGTGTGTCGATGTTTTTGACCGCTCGGATGTGCTCCTTGACCCGATAAGCTATCGTACGTTTTGTTTGACCAATGTAAGAACTCGCACAGCTACAATCAATTTTATACACCCCTGGTTTTTCAAGTGGAACACTGTCTTTAGGTGAGCGCAGGTATAGTGTGAGATTTTCTTTAAGGGTGTAAAAATGGTCTTTACGGAGAACTTTTGCAGGATTTTCGCAATTTTGTCCGTCACTCCCTTAACGTAAGGCAGAAATGCTGGTTTTCGATCCACCATGCATTTGCGGGGTCTAGGCCTAGGACGGGATGGCAAAGTCTGACACTTATACCTACCCATTTTTACGCAAAAATCATGTGATGGTAAATATCCCGTTTCTAGTGATAATTATGTTAATAACCATGATAGTTTCAAAAGTTATTATAATTATTAATTATTTATTTATTTATTTATTTATTTATTAGGAGGACCAACAGCTTAAATTAGACACAGAACAAGGTAAATTAAAATAAGAAACAGAGAAGCCAATTACCGGTCCTCACGGATAAACACAGAGTTATAAAATGCAAACGCATTCACACAGGAATACTAGCAGGCCAAAAAAAAATAACAATAAGAAAAGTCTAGAAGATAACAAATTAATGTCATCATAGTACGCTCAAACAAAAGCACTTACTTGCATAAAAACACGCAAAATTGTTACATTTATGTACTTACCTACCTACAAGCTACTTAAAGAAATCACTAGTCAGCAGCCGCCGTGCCGAGCTCACGCTCGTACCAAACAAATCCATTGTTTTCTTATCTTATTTATTTTAATTATTATTTTGAATATAATCAACTAAAGTTAAGCCGGTAATAATCAATGTTATATAAATCCTACTTCTTTCCTGCGAGGGTTAACAGTGCTCCAAAAACATCGAATCCACAGTATATTACACGCACACACCCACACACAAAGTCACATTTCACACACACACACAGTAACATAATCGGTCATGGACATGTTGTTCTTATATGATGTCATAAACTCGCGGATCGATTGCCCAGCCATAGTTAGTCAGATAGGACTACTGGCCCCGTCTTACAGAACTAGACACACAAGCTTATTTAGTACACCCTCAAGTCGCACTAATTATTTGAAAAATTCTGTTTTTATTCGTATTGTCACAACATACAATAAAATTTTCAAAGATATTGACATATTTGATTGTTCAAAACCTACCTTTAGAGGTAGGATTATGAAAGCATGTAATCAACTACAATAATATGGCATGGTGGTGGGTATTTTTGAATTACCCACTGGTTTTTTTTTTTTTTTTTTGATGGTCTTTGTTTAATATGGCATGTTAGTTAATAAGTAACAAGTTTCACAAGTTAACAAATAGTTTTCTATGACCTACACATAGGCATGATTAGCTTCCTAATGTACTTAACTTACTAGATTGCAGACAGCTATTGTTTGTTCCCAGCATTTCTTTTTTCATCTGTTCAAATGTAGAAACCTGTTATTGGCCCTATGTTTATATCTCTAAGTTTCTGTTTATACATTTTGTATCGCTGTTAGTTTCTCTCAATAAATAAATAAATAAATAAAATAAATAAACATTTCAGAGAACCTACCACTTGAAACTAATAGTTCAGTTCAGTTCAAACGTTATTGTCCATCCAAAGGTTATCTGGAACAGATCACTCTTAAACGATAAAACCGTCCAATGTACATCTGATTTCAAACTTTTTTTTTTTGTTTATCAGAAATACACACATTTTACAGAAATAATTAACGACACTGTGAATTACGGCCATTAGAATACAGTAACCATTTTTTTTTTAACTTTCAACTGTTTTCTTTGCACAGGATGCCCATACAAAAGACTTCAACGCGCACGCAGATCACTTATATCACTCTCTATACTACTTTTATTAGTGTAACTTCATGTGTTCTTTCATGGTCACCCACATGGGCGCAGCCAGGCCCAGCCCCTCGAAATATTCAAAATTTTGTCAAAATCTGATACTTTTTGAAGAAACACCAGTGTGGTGTAATGTTGTTTTACATTTTTGTTGTTTTATTTTCTTGAACCTTTCTTTGTAAACGCACCTTTTTCTTTTTTTTTGAGTTCTGCTTATGGTGGCCAGTTCAATTTTCGAACAAACCTCTTTAAATTGCCATATAGGCATTTTTTTACTCAGAGTTTTCCACGAGTTTCCACATGAATTTGACGTTCCAAATTCAAATCGCTTTATTCCCTTGGGAGTTTCGTACAACTTTATTTTATTGTTTTTTACTTTGTAAAGGGTTAGAGATAATGCTTTTATCTACTCTCATACTGAAATATAAAGATTAAAAAACTAAAAACAAAACTAAAGCAGCTCCAACTAAACTGATACAGCTCTTCTATGGACAACTGTATCATAATATAACTTTTTTCCATTACGATACAACTTCAGTTGGACCAAGGAGGTTGCAATGCAGTTTTTCTATGCATAATCTGTGGAGGCGGCGCAACACGCTCACGCATATGGATTTTGGCGCTAAACGTTGAATGCAAACAAAAAAAAAAAAATTAAGCTGTAATTTTACGCAAATTTCATTGTCAAATAAGTTTTTGTATTATAAAAATGTCTGACAACGACAGTAGCAATACTAAAGAAAATTTTACACCACCGGACATTCTCGAAGCTGCAACGAACAAATGAACCTCTTACCGGTGAAACCTAGAAGGTATTACAATAAATGTTAAATATAATATTATCTATTTCATGAGATTAGATAAAGTAGTGTATGAAACTGCACATAATTTCGACAATGTCTAATTAAATTCATGCAACCTCAACGTAAAGTATAGTAGTTTATGAAACTGTTGCATAATAAGGGTTCTCAAAACACTCGTGTGATGCTATAAAAAACTCGCCTGTGGTTACTTTTTTAACTCACACTCGTATTTTAAGAACCCTTATTATGCAACAGTTTCATAAACTAACTATACTTTACGTTGAGGTTGCATGAATGTAATTGGGCATTGTCGAGCAGGTGGTGAGAAAAAATATATTTATTCCTCTTAAGTTTCAAAAGATTTTCCAGCGCTAAGCTCTCCATTGTTGCGTTCCCCATTGCCATTTGCTTCTGCAATTGGGCTGATTTAACTCTACGCGTGAAGCCACAGACTAAAGCCAGTCTGCATATTTCTCCTGAGACTATAAGTCTCGTCCAATTATCATGTTAAACAAACTGAGGGACGCTTTACAATGCACCTGTGATTTTTTATGTATGTAGCTTAGTGTGGACATGGCTTTATATTTTCATACTTTTTTATTTATTTTGATAACTCTCTAACATAATATTAAGTTGGCAAGGTATGGACATGTCACGTGAGGGAACACAATCAAATAGAAGAGTGCTGTTATTATCACAGGAAGTCAGTGAATGGAGGTGGGTCAAGACCGTCGTGGCAACCTCTTTCAACAATAAACGTCTAACAAATCATATGATGATGAAATGTCATTAATTTCAGTTTTTACACTATATTATGTTAGTAAAAGATTATAATACTAAATATACAATACGTTAAAGGTTGCAGAAAGTCGGTGGTTGGAGGTGGCTCAAGATCATTCGACGTGGCATTTTAAGGCGGAAGTCTATATCCAGGACTATTTATGTGACTGTTGGTTGTTAAACATTATGTAGGCTTACTTATGATACTTTTAATCTCAAAATTTAACTCCCTCGGGAGAAAATCGTGGATTAAACTGCGGGCAATCGCTAGTAATCTATATTCCACACTATTCTTTCCCAGCTGTCAGACGTTTATATTAACTCAGGAATAAGTTATCTCCGTTATCATAATCTAACAAAAGATCACAATAGAGTGTTACACCATCATCAATATATTACGGGCGTCTGCGATCGGCCGATCTTGATACTTGAAACTTGAAACTTGAAACTTGAAAGTCATCTATTATATCACAAATAAAGAAACAACATTTTTATGACATTTAAAAAAGTGGGAGAACTATGTGTCTGCTTATTTTTGTTTCTGTAAAAAACTGAGTTAAACTTAAACTTAAAACTGATTTAAGTTGAGAATGACAGGTGGATTGGTGATTGCAGTATTGGTGTTGAGTACTCAGGTGGATGCTGCTGCCCATCCCTGGTGTAATCCCTTAGTCGACTTTTACGACATCCATGGGAGGAGATGGAGGGGTCTATTCTTAGGCAAGACACACCACGGCACCTTATGGCTCCTACACACTATACCGGCGGCACAGCCGGCGGCTTTTTGCCGCGCAGGTATGCTGATATACGCCGCCGCGGGTACACAGAATACCCGCCAGGCATGCCACTGGGCTTGTCGGCGGCATGCCCGCCGGCATAGTGTGAAGGGCACATCACGACACCTTAGCCGGACACACCACGGCACAGACCGGATACACCACGGCACGAGACAATATGACCAAAAAAAAAAGACGAGACATGATCATGTTTTATCCAACTACAGCAATGCATAAGAAGGGATTTTTTTTGCCGTTGCTTGCCGTGGTGTGTCCTTTCTAAGAATAGAACCGCCTCCTTCTGTGGATGCTGTAAAAGCTGACTAAGAGATTATACCTGCGGATGGGCAGTAGCATCTACTTCAGTACTCAACACTGCGATACTGCGATCACCAACCCGCATGGAAAGCGTGATTATGGCAAATCCCCTATTGCATCCTATGGGGGAATCCTCGTCCAGAACACATCTGAGATGATAACTCTACGTATGCATGTATTTATGTAACTTCGTTGATCTGTTCGCGCGTAGCACCGAAACTACTTGATGGATTTTGCCAAATGAGGTATCGTATGAAGTGTCTTGACGTTCTGCTTGATATGAAGTCATTTAATTGAATATGGCGGAACTTAAATACAATTTTCCAACCTTATATAAATATGATGAGATTGGTATCAAATAAAAGGTAATAATTAAATGAAATTATGAATTTATTTATTGCGAAACTAGGTTATAAAATAGTGGAACAGTCATAGTAAGTGTCTCTTAGTTTCTACCTTAAGGTGTAAAAAAGATAAAATAATATATAACTTTTCATTAAAAAACCGACTTCCGCCATTGAATTCGGCTATCTGTATGTTTTTATTTGCTAAAGGTATACAAAACAATAACTTGTTGCTGAACATACCAAAATTGCTATATGTATACCTATCATATTTGTGTAGTTGCCTCAATTTCTCATGGATTCCATCATCAGAACTGGGTTTTTTTTTTAATGAGACCAATTTGTAAGTATATCCTATCAAATAAAAAAAGAATTTTCCAAATCGGTTTATAAATGACGAAAATACGCGGTAACAAACATAAAAAAAATACAACAGAATTAAGCCCTCCTCCTTTTTTTGAAGTCGGTTAAAAAAAATAGAAGTTAAACTCATTATTTGAAATGATTAAAGTATCAAGACTGCTTCTACTTAAATCACATCTTCTGAATCACGGAGGTGTGAGCGTGAATTACCGTAGCAGCAGGGGCTCGGATCCCTGCTGTCCCTCTTTTACCCTCTCTCCCTATTGCCTCCCCCGATTCAGGACCGCTGGATTCGGCTAATTTGCCGAACCAACACATAAAAATCAATTGTTGATTTAGGGTCATATCAACAGCTTTAGCACTACGTAGCTACCTATAGATGTAGCGTCGTTTATATGGGCTGTAGTCCGGATGTGATCTCATGCGCGTTGTATATTTATATTGACAACAAAACACAATTTTAGTATAATCACAATGCTAAGGTACATATTGGTCTAAAATAGAGTGCAGTTAAGTTAGCAGAATCGATTGGTCCCGTATCGGGGTATGTTCTCCGGATTCTAAGAACGATGCTCTGATATCTCTAACTCTCAATCTATGATATATAAATAGTTCTTGATCTGTGGCTTTGTAAAATGTTATTGTTTGTGGATTGATAAGTTCGTGTTTGTAGAAACATATACCATATGAATAGCCCAAGTAGAAATAACGCTGTCACACTCATAGCAGAGCTTAAGAGAGCATAGGAGCCAGATTCCTAGCTCATGGGTCCCAACATCCTGATGTCAATGTTATTTCTACTTGTTAGCTACCGCCATCCTCCTCTTAAGCTCTGCTTTGGGTGTGACACTAGTGTCAGCGTTATTTCTACTTGTTAGCTACCGGCATCCTCCTCTTAAGCTCTGCTTTGAGTGTGACACAGTGTCAGCAGTTAAGAGGAGGATACCGGTAGCTAACAAGTAGAAATTACGCTGACACTAGTGTCACACTCAAAGCAGAGCTTAAGAGGAGGATACCAGTAGCACGCTGACACTAGTGTCACACTCAACGCAGAGCTTAAGAGGAGGATACCGGTAGCTAACAAGTAGAAATAACGCTGACACTAGTGTCACACTCAAAGCAGAGCTTAAGAGGAGGATACCGGTAGCTAACCCTTGCTTACGCCCTTTTCACGCGAACGGAATTTGCTTCTTAGTTTTTTTTTTTTTAAGATAATGATAAATACAATGATAATTTATTTGTTTTGAGCATGGTAATTTTACATTGATAGACATAATACACACGTCCAACATACTCAGTCATACATTATGACATACAAATAATTTAGTTCCATAAGTAGGTACTTTAGATACATTATTAACAATTTTAAGAATTTTTGGGATGCGTATTGAAATCAAAATTAAGAAATATAATATGTCAAAGAGATAAAAATAAAAACAATACAATTTTACAACACAATACACACAGTACAATATAATTTTACATGTCAAGAAATTCTTCAATTGAATAGAAACAATTTATATACTACTAGGCAAGCAAATAAGCATACGGCCCACCCGATGGAAAGTAGTTATCGTAGCATATGGACGCCTGCAACACCAGAGGCATCACACGCGCGCTGCCGACCCAGCGACATAACGCTGAAAAGTCTCATGTGCCTGTAATTTCACCGGCACCCTCAAACCGAAACACAGCAATGCGAGCACTACTAGGCCGGACTGGACACACCACGGCACCTTAGGCCGGACACACCACGGCATCTTAGGCCGGACTGGACACACCACAGCACCTTAGGCCGGACACACCACGGCATCTTAGACCGGACTGGGCACACCACGGCACATTAGGCCGGACTCACCATGGCATCTTAGGCCAGGCACACCGTGGTTGCACCTTAGGTCGGACTGGACACACCACGGCACCTTAGGCCGGACACACCACGGCATCTTAGACCGGACTGGACACACCACGGCACATTAGGCTGGACTCACCATGGCATCTTAGGCCGGGCACACCGCGGTGGCACCTTAGATCGGACTAGACACACCACGGCACCTTAGGCCGGACTCACCACGGCACCTTAGGCCGGGCACACCACGGCACCTTAGGCCGGACCGGACACACCACGGCACCTTAGGCCGGACACACCAAGGCATCTTAGGCCGGACTGGACACACCACGGCACCTTAGGCCGGACTGGACACACCACGGCATATTAGGCCAGACACACCACGGCACCTTAGGCCGAACTAGACACACCACGGCACATTAGGCCGGACACACCACGGCACCTTACGCCGGACTGGACACACCACGGCACAAGACTAATATGACAAAAACACTCAATGACTTAGTACTCAATGTAGGTACCTATACTTTTTAAGATAACTAAACCAAGGTACTAAATCGCCATTTGATCCCAATCACCGTACAGCCCAACTTTACGTTTAAGTCCCTATCATACATCAGTAACCCGACACCACGACTTGCTTGTTTACCACAGACCCTGTAAAAGCCTCTTAGTTGGGAATTGAAATGTATAAAGCGATATTTCACTGTGGACGTGGGTTCGATTAGAGTTCTGTAGGATGTTTTTTTAATCTAATCTTTAGAATGGAATATGAATAGAAAAATGTTTGTTGCACTAAAACAAATAATTAAATAAGTAAACTTATTGCTAGGAACCATTCTCTACCAGCTAACCTTTGTGTAGTATGGATTAATTTATGTAGGTTGGTTTTTTGTGGTGCAAATGTTTGCATGATCTGCAAATACATATTTGTTCCGGGTTTTGTCCGGGGTTGTGGTACTCGTAGTTCCTTGATACTCACGACACAGAATCCTAGTGTGGGATCAGGACTATACGTGTTATATTATGTTTTTTATCTTATCTTATCTTATAATACGTGGAGTGGAATTACTTTAAGCTTATTTGATTATAGTAATAAAATAAAATATTTGTATATACCGACATGTTGGTAGTGATTCTTTGCATCATGCTCTAAATTTAAAATTAGTTAAAATTATCGCTGGCCCTTTTATTTCAGTGTATAAGAAAGGGCGCGCGATAATTTTAGTACACTTAAATTTAGATAATACCTACTGCTACATAATAATATTTTATATATAACCGGGCATAACAATATATATGTAGGTATAAGTCCAGCCTGAGAACCAGAACTATCTGCTTTCGTATTAAATGCGTTTGTACTAAATGTCGATATTTAAGATTAGATTATGAAGTCAATTCTCTTTATTAGTTGACATTCAATTCACAATATAATCTCATCTGAGTCATCTTTTGATTAATCATCAACCTTTCTGGCCGGTCAGGAAGGCGTACGTTAGAGCGAGAAAGATCAGATCACAAATAAAGTTACAGTTACTACGTCTAAGCACGCAGATATAGACGAGACAGTTGACTGAGATGAGATTAGATTGTGAATAAAGCGTTCGTTAGAGCGAGAAAGATGCGCAAATTAAGTAACAGTTACTACGTCTATGCACGCAGATAAAGACGAGACAGTTGACTGAGATGAGATTAGATTGTGAATAAAGCGTTCGTTAGAGCGAGTAAGATGCGCAGATTAAGTAACAGTTACTACGTCTACGCACGCAGTGACTGGCGAGATAGTTGACTGAGATGAGATTAGATTGTGAATAAAGCGTTCGTTAGAGCGAGAAAGATGCGCAGATTAAGTAACAGTTAGTACGTCTACGCACGCAGTGACGACGTTATATAGTTGACTGATATGAGATTAGATCACGTTCAATAATAATTATGAGGTCGGAGTTCAGATTTAAACCATCTTTAATGCGGGCGAAGGTTCGCCTGCGACGCAGGAGGTAGGTTCGATTCCCGCCTCCAAACAAATATTTGCACGATCTGCAGATATTTGTTCAGGGTGTTCTGGGTATTTTTCTATGTATGATAAAATATCTATCTATGTAATGTATTGTATTAAGTAAATAAAGTTATTAATTGTATATTAGTTATCTAGTACCCATAACACAAGATCTGCTTAGCTTGAGGCTAGATAATGTTATGTGAAATGTCCAGCATTTATTTATTTTATACTGCAAATTACTCAAAAAATAATAATAAACTTGCCAGATGGCGACGGAACCCAACCAAAATAATTCCATGTTAAGCTCCAACAATCGAATATCCAAATAACATGAATGTTTTATTACGCCTGATGAGCCACAACAAGTGTTAGATTGAGTTATCCACATTCCTAAACATTACGGGCTAGTGTCCACTGAAGCATTGCTATCAAACCTGAGTCTTATATCGATTCAGTTCAAAAACTATTCAGTACATAACTTTTCATTTAAAAAACCGACTTCCGCCATTGTATTCGACTAAATATTTGGATGAAAAAAAATAATGAAAGAACCATAGTGGTGAAAGGATTATGATACTTTTTGAATGCAAATGCTTGGTTTGTTGCTGAAAATATCAAAATCGCCATATGTATGCCTACAATATTTGAGGAGTTCCGTCAATTCCTCATGGATCCCATCATCAGAACTGGATTTTGAAAAAAATGGGACCAATCTGGAAGTATGTCTTTTCAAATAAAAAAAGTATTTTCCAAATCGGTTCATAAACGCCGGAGAAATGCGGTAACTAACATAAAAAAAAAATACAACCGAATTGAGAACCTCCTCCTTTTTTGGGAAGTCGGTTAAAATATCGGTTCGTCGTTGACATCCATCATCATTGAATAACATTAATCGCAGATGTCAATAGATCTTCTGCTACTGTGCCTTTAAATATAGCTGCAGACATCACGGAACCGATATTTTGTACTGAATAGTTTTTGAACTGAATCGCTATAAGAGCTCATGGTAAGCCCACAGTACTATAGTTTGGTCAAACGTAGAATAGCCTTGAACGATTCCCATGTGCAACTCGTCAAACTTTTCAGCTAAATTACGC
The DNA here is from genome assembly GCA_951392215.1 of Epirrita christyi. Taxonomy (NCBI): domain Eukaryota; kingdom Metazoa; phylum Arthropoda; class Insecta; order Lepidoptera; family Geometridae; genus Epirrita; species Epirrita christyi. Next base: position 11,078,562 of record OX595855.1, on the reverse strand, counting down.
TTCAAATTACTCTAAATTTTTTCTAGTTCATTTTAGTTTCCTTTTCATATAAAAACTACAAATCAGAGGCCGTAGATAAAGCAACATTCTAATAGCGATGACGCTAGTAGAAAAGTCCAAAATGTATGAGATTGACGTCAGCTATCGATATGTCACGTGGTCTATTGTATTGTATTACGCGACTGTAGAAATGGAATCGCTTCGAAGCGAATGCCGTTTGGCTAGGCCCCTAGATATTTATTAAATTTTGTAGATATCATTGGATAAGGCTTATCAATGTGATCATGATTTTTAAAACAATGAACCTTAAAACAAATTAAAAAAACGTTGAATCGTAATTCAGCCGATAATTTCAAAGTAGTGTACGTAGGAACCTTAAGTTAGCGTCTCAGGACAGGAAAGAGACTTTACGGATAAGAAAGGCATAGTCCGCGGTGGTTATCGATGGGTTGTCAATAGCTTTCGTCATCTCCACATTAGACAGAGACCATAAATTGCGCATTGTCACTTTGTCTACGTGCCTGTGTTCTGCGAGAAGCATCTCAGCGCTTAAGTCGACACAGGCCCTTCCTCAAACATATTGTGTAAATTAAGTAAACAAATTATTGAATCCTCCATTTAGATGAGCTTTATAAGCGGCATTCATTCATCGGGTGTTAAGTTACGTTAGCTTATTAAGTTAGATAAAGTTGGTATGTGTTTGTTAGTAGGCATTTATTACAAGAAATTGAGGTTTTCGTGTTAGGAATGGGAGAGACTCGGGTTACATCCTTGAGGTAATCCATAGAAATCAATGGCTTTATTAGTGTATGCTTCGCTAATGCCGAAACAAATGGACGTTAGCTGGCAAGTACTTATGCTTGGCACTGTCCGTGCCATTATCATCATCATCATCAAATGCTAAATCACAGGTACTAGTTTAAGTTAGGTAGGTATATATTTATGTAGGTATGTTTAAATTGTACACCATCGTCTTTTTGTTTTTTTTTTTTTCTATCCTGTCTATTCACAGTTTGTCTGTCGCTTTTAGCGATTAGACCACCCAGTTTCCTTTGCTTTTGTATAAGTATTTTTATTTAGTGTGCAAAGAAAAGTTTATCTATCTATATTGGATTTCAGTTTTAATTTTAACATGTTTTTAAGATCTTCGTGTGTAACCTTATCTCAATAGCTGAAAACTTTATAAAGCAATGCCTAAGTAGGTACTCTTTTTAACCGACTTCAAAAAAAGGAGGAGGTTCTCAATTCGGTTGTATTTTTTTTTTTTTTTACTTTTGTTACCTCTCTCTCTCTTCTCTATCTCTCTTATTTTTTCGTTTATAAACCCATTTGGAAAATACTTTTTTTTATTTGAATGGATATACTTCCAGATTGGTCCCATTTTTTTCAAAATCCAGTTCTGGTGATGGAATCCATGAGGTATTGAGGGAACTCCTGAAATATTACAGGCATATAGCGATTTTGATATTTTCAGCAATATGCCAAGCATTTGCATTCAGAAACTATCATTTGATGAAGTGGAACTTGTCAAGAAGACCACAAATGGTCACCAATCAAAATAGATCACCAGATACTTAGTCAAATACAATGGCGGAAGTCGGTTTTTTAAATGAAAAGTTATGTAATAATACATCATGCCCCTATAGAAGTCCACCGCTGGACATAGGCCTCCCCAAAGAACACCACGACAACCACCGACTTCCTACAAGCTTTAAAATGTCATCGGTCCATTGTGAAGGTGGCCGCACTGCAACGTCTGGAGTCACCACTTAGAACCGTTAGTTCCCCAACGGTTGTCGGTTGCAAGATTTAATGGCCTGCCCATTGCCACTTCAAATTCAATCGAGAGAAATACCTATAATCGAAGACTTTTTAGATATTAGAAACAACGAACCCGAAAGTGTACTGAAGCATAATTCAGCCGAAAACTTTGACGAGGAATCATTATTTCAGAGCACTGTGTACCGGAGGATAGTTTTACATTTCCAAACTTGAAAAACTTGGTCGAACATTGCCTCACATTGCATGTGATCTAGGGCGTTTGGGAATATATCGAATCAAATCCTCATATAATTACAATAGAACTACACGGTAAGTTAGTTCAATTATGTAATTATACTCGGATTTGATTCGGTTACTTTGTAGGATGTTTAGAGATAAGTTTGGAAATCATTTGACGACCTCTGTGGCGCGGCGGGCGAAGGTTCGCTTGCGACACAAGAGGTTGCGGGTTCGATTCCCGCCTCGGAACAAATATTTGTACGATCTGCAGATATTTGTTCAGGGTGTTCTGGGTATTTTCTATGTATAATAAAAAATATCTATCTATGTAATGTATTGTATTAAGTATATCAGTTATCTAGTACCCATAACACAAGCTCTGCTTAGCTTGGGGCTAGATAATGTTGTGTGGAATGTCCAGCGTTTATTATTATTATTATTATTATTTGTCTAATTTATGAACAAAGCAGAAGTAAAATTAATAAACGATTAAGTAGTTTTATTATCACAGGACCTTACTAAGCCCCTATTGACAGCCATTAGGTAGGTAACAACTGTTACTGAAGGCATGAGTCTCAAAAACTAAAAACTTCAGCAGTTATTAAACTCTATTTCTGATAAGTAAGTATTATTATTTGTATTTGTATTTAATTATATTAATACGTGGAAATCTTCAAACAAATATAATGTCTATGAAATAGAACCATTATCGTGATAGATTATTTTATTAGAAACGACAATAAGCTGTCAAAATGGATCATTTATTCACACTGATTCACACCGGTAGTGCACAGTGGGTGGTATGAGGAAACGTGTTCTGATTGTTTTGGATGCGTGAAATGAAATAGTACATTGTGTGCTATAGGTAACTGTGATCATCACCAACCATAGACGTCCATCGAGGCCTTCCTCATAAATACAACGGGGGGAATAAAGTCAAAGTCAAATCAAAGTCAAAGTCAAAATGAATTGTATTAATTGAAATCACAAGGATCATTTTGAATCGTCTTATAAACTAAAATTACTCCTGTTCCAACGCGACCAAGCCTAGAAGAATAGCCATAATCATTACTCTTGGCCGATAGATTGATGATCGTAACATACATGTTGAGTATTTACTCAGGTGGATGCTGCTGCCCAGTCCCTGGTATAATCGCTTAGTCGGCTTTTACGACATCCACGAGAGGAAATAGAGGGGTCTCCTCTTAGGCCGGTCACACCATGGCACTTGTTTTTTCCTTTGTTTAGAAAAATTACGAATATACACTACGTACTCTATACTATTCTCCTGCTGACGTTTCGTTGACCTAGAGGTCCTTTGGTGTAAGAGGTACTTCCTCATGAGCACCGACCGCAACCACGCTCGAAGGTGAGCTACCTAGGTGACCTAAGGAGGTGTGAGACGGGAAGTCCGCCGTTATTTTCAAAAAATGATATTATCATATTATATAAATAAAAAAAATTGTACATGTAATATAATATGTTCGTCATTTAAGACCATTTTTGAACAATGTTCCTTATACATTGAGGGTAATTTCGTAATTACCAAATAAAATATAATATTAAAGGGGTTTGATTAAAAAAAATATAAATGAATTTACTATTTTAAGATAATTATAAGATATTGTAAGAAAATTACGTCGTCACTAGTCAAGTAAATTCAATATTTTTACAGGTAAACTACCATCGGTTTATTTCAAAGGCACAACAACACATTAAGCTTAAACTAAAAACCTCCACTGAAGAAGAATCTCGATTTAACAGTTGAGTTTTTTTTATACTACCTACTAGGCAAGCAAACAAGCATACGGCCCACCTGATGGAAAGCAGTTACCGTAGCCTAATGGACGCTTGCAACACCAGAGGCAAAACACGCGCGCTGCCAACCCTGAGACATAAAGATGAAAAGTCTCATGCGCCTGTAATTTCACCGGCACCCGTACCCTTCAAACCGAAACAGCAATGCGAGCACTACTGCTAGGCGACAGAAATAGGTACGGTGGTAGTACTTTTCCGGACGAACTCTTTCACAAGAAGTTCTACTACTAATAAAACTACTACTAACGAGTATTTATTTTAAGAGACTTAAAATTCTTAAACTCCATCGAATAATTTGAAACCATCGACCTCCCGTTTCGTTGGAAAACACTCTTAAACTTTATTTATTTATGTACTTAATTTTATTTGTACACGAAAAAACTACGAAATCGATACCTAATTATTTTCCCAAAAACATCAAATAGGACATTCTCCACACCAATACAATAAAATGTCTAACAACTCTATAAGAAGTGTCTAAACTTCTCCTAACATACATTAATTTACATCAAACGTGTCGGGGAAGCTGGGTGAAGGTGTCGGACGCGACTTTTGGTCTCGATGTGGAATACCTACAATGCTGTATCGTAGGACTCTGCTTATAGGTATCCACATAACTTGTAGTCCTACCATAGAACAGATAAACTCTCCTCTCTAGAAGTGCTACTAACATACTTCTGTCTGTGCCTACCCCAATGACGAGATAAATACCTACTTCCCCTACGCTTCCCGATGCCTCACGCTTGCCCGCAGCGCGCTCCATTTGTAATAAACATAACACACAACACTCACAAACGTAGTTATGATCCCACCACACTAGGATTCCCTGTGTCATGGGTATCAGAAACTACGAGTACCATGGTACCATAACACACAGACCCGAAACAAATATTTGCAATTTGAATCGAACTTTCACATCTCAGCCGGCTACTCGCCCGCCGCGCCACAGAGGTTATCAATTTAATTATCATTAATTGGTCGCGCTACCCAACCAAAGTCGCATATTTAAGTCGCGTCTGAGACCTACCTTCACTGTCACAACTCTACCAGATGTAACCGTGTCACGTTACATAGTCTAATGATAATGACTCAATTGGAAAGATTTCAGATAAGAGTACTCTTACAAAGATATTGAGATAAGGAACATAGATATTGAGATAGTCATAAAATTGTTTGGTCAATATAATGATTTTGTTTACACTATTACGACCGATTTGTTTGTATACAGATAGTTTAAGTTTCAAACACAGATATATTTTAGGTTTTTTTTTGTAGAGTTAAGAATATTTAAGTTGTCACCACAATGCCTTGTATTCTGTATTCTACTGCCACTATAGAGTCTAGTATTGTGCCTGAAATCGATCGCGTAATACAAGGTATGCGATATTTTAGTGCACGCGTGTGCACTAATTAGCACTAATAGCACGCTTATGAAAACGGCTTATCACAGAAGAAAGTTGAAAGAATTGATAAACTATAACAATCACATATTCTCTCAAAATGGGAATCGAACCCGCAACTTCTCACCACGGTCATTGAAAAACAAACCCTGATTCATTCAAACACCTAATTTATTGGAACAATACATTTTTTATTTATTTGAACGCAAGGTCAAAAAACCCATCCACAAAATATTGGAACACAGTAATTTAGTTAACAATTACTCAGTAAGACACAGATTAACGCATAGTTGGGTAATGTTCAACAGACAGACAGACGGACAAATTTATAAGCGGGCGCTAACGAGATGTATGGGTTTAGGTTGTCGAAGTATAAGGTGGTAAGTGCGATTTTACATCGCGATTCACAAAACAATTTTTGAGATATAATATATTTTTACTGAAAACACTATATGCCTCTGTGACGCGGCAGGAGAAAGTTCGCCTGCGACGCAGGAGGTTGCGGGTTGGATTCCCGCCTCGGAACAAATATTTGTACGATCTGCAGATTTTTGTTCAGGATGTTCTGGGTATTTTTCTATGTATAATAAAAAAATATCTATCCATGTATTGCATTATATTAAGTATATAAGTTATCTTGTACCCATAAAACAAGCTCTGCTTAGCTTGGGGCTAGATAATGTTGTGTGAAATGTCCAGCATTTATTTATTTACTATCATACCATAATTTGGATGTTTTGTAGTTACCTGATAATTTTTATATTTATTTCACTTAGATTAGCAATAAAAAAGAGTTTTATATTGAGTAAATATAACAATATTGCTTGTAATATAACGGCACGATGAGTTTTACAACAGAAAAGTCAATATCATAATATTAGTAAAATATTTCTTTATTGTATATATTTATTCTCTATTTTTATTCTGAACGAGCCAGAACCCAGAAAGATCAGTACTTAACTGAATTATTTTATTGAAAAACATTTAGTCTTCTACGTGACGGTACTTAGTCAGGATACCATAAAAAAAATATTCCAATTTCCAAAACAATCAGATACAATTTTATTCTTCTGGCCCGTCTAACGAGCCTTCAAATAAGACAATTTAAACATTCAAACAAATAAACAAACCAAATAATGTGCAGGTGTGAATGAACATTGGCTGCTGGTGTGAAAGAGACGTAACTACAAGGCTATTACAAAACACAGTAAGTGCAAGAGAGACCGCAGTAATTGGCCCTCAGAGCCACGACCGCAGAAGAAATAATAACTAACGTACTAAGCTTCACTTCGACACTGTATGAATAAGGTGATATTTACAGCTCATATTTTATTAAAGATAGATGAACAGTTAGTTGAACACAACATCTTACAAAAATAAGACATAATTACCATAGTATGAAGCGTATATAGCCATTTCGCTATGAATGGTCCGAAAATTGACTATTTTACTAGGGACTTCAATGCAGATTTGTTTATGGTATATATGTACTTATGTTCCTTTTCGTTAGCTAGTTTGTGCCAAATTAAATTAAAAATCAGTGCAAAAAAGCACATTTGAGATTGAAAGCAGAGTCGAAGTGACGCAGGCCTGCCACGATCTTGTAGAATTGGTTTTGCCGTAATCGGTACGATCGTTCGAAAACAATGTTCTATCTGATGAAAACTATTCGAAAGCTCGATTTATATATCTGTTCGATGTTAAAAGAGTTACAATAAAGTTATATCTTCTTTAGGATTTAACTAGTTTTTTTTTATACTTTTACACTGTTCCATTCGTTGGTTGGTCTTCAACTTTTTACGAAACAAAAACATAACATAAAACCCAACAGTCACATACATAGTCCTGATCCCACACTAGGATTCTCTGTGTCGTGAGTATCAGGAACTACGAGTACCATGGTACCACAACAACGCTTTTGTAGCACAGGAAACCACCTTTAGTACCTATGTAATAAAGGAAACTAAACTTCTGTTAAAATTATTTATATTCTTATTACTTATAGTATTTTTAGTTTATAAACAACATATTTTTTACTGCCTGTTAAATTACAAAGATTTTTGTGTTTTTTAAATTTGTAATAAAATGATCTTTATCTTTATCTTTATTTGTCCCGCAAATTGGGAATCGAACCAGCACCTCTAGCGTCTCAGTCGGCTACTCGCCCGCCACTCCATGTGTTTTTTTTTACTACTGATTGGATATCAATGTCCTTTCAAGTAAAAATTAGTCCAAACATTTAATGCAAAAATGCAATTTCACTCTTTATTTTCTTGATTCACTATTCAAGTCTCCACGGTCCATTATCTTGAAGATAAGATCGTATTCCTTAACACTGATTGAGAGTAATCCTAAAGTTTCAAAAGTGGTAACATTTGTTGATGATTTGCGCCGTGTCTTACTGTGTTTTGTAATTTTCATGTTCATTCATGTAAATAATTTACAACCCCATGCCGTGAAATGAGTACATTCATAAACAGAATTCTCTACTTCTCACAAAACGTTTATTATTTAATTATAAAGAAAAATTACTACATTTAAGGCTTTTACGACATCCTGTACACATAAAAGTGGTAACCGAAGTGTGGCCTTTTTGCGTTATTAGGGCATGTTCATAATTATTAAAAAATGAAGCAAGTAACTCAGCAGCACTGTATATCAATAACATCTACACAGTTTCTAGTGTATTTTTATTTGCCTAAATAAGGGTAAGTTACAAGACAAGGTGAATCTACCCCCATTTTAAATGAACCCCTTGGATATCTTACTATTTTAGATAGTTTATAGAGTAACTAAATCTTAATCAACTAATCTACGTCTAAGAAAAGTATTAGTTATCAATATGACATTTTACAAGGAACACAAAATTTATACAAAAAGAGCAAAACTTTTCGTGCATTTTCCGTACAATCTGCACAAAGCTTTACCATAAAGCTTTGTATCATCTCGAAGGTGACAATCTGATTTCCAACGTACCCGAGAATAACGACGTATCTACAATTTATGGTTTTTCAATTTTGAACTTTAAGCTAGTAGACAACAAGTGTGTACTCACCTGTTTTGGTAGTGACTTGCGGCTTTTTAACTTAGAGATTAACTTAAGCGCAAATGTGTCACATGCGTCCTTTGTATAAGAGGATCTTAATTTGTGTTTGTTAGTGATTTTATAAAAAGTATTTTATCTCATATTGATATCGCTTTATCGTGGTCGATTTGTTAAAACGCCTACGTTTACTGTTTTTGTTCTTAAATTTGTGTATTTTTATTAAATTTATTTATTATATGGTAATGTTATGTGGAAAGGGAGAGGTTTTCTATTATTATTAAAATTATTTTTATGACTTATTTTAAAATTAAATTGTTGCATTTTTGTTTTTGTAGCATATTATAACTTTTACACATTATTTTGATCATAAATTAACTTTTAATTTATGATGGACATAATATGTTTAAATAAATAATTGAAATAAAGTAGTTTCAAATTATTTTTATTTACTCTGTGTATTGTTTGGCCAGTTTATATTATCTGGCAATATTCAAGTAGGTATAATTTACCGTAGCAAAAATATTTTACCATTTAAAGTAAATAAGCTATTTCTGAGACAGCAAAGTCTTGTGGACATAAAATGAAAATAATTAGCCTACATCGTTCTTAACATACGAAACACGATAAAATCTCAAATTACAAATGAGGCAGGAATCCGTGGTACGTATCAAATTATAATATTGTAATGGAGCCGTTCAAAAATTCCTCTGAATGCAAACCAGATCTGTTTTGGAGTCAAGTGTGTGATGTGTCATTATCACACTTTGAAGAGAGGGTTCGGTTCCGATTCGTTTTTTTTATTCAATTGCAATTGCTGATTGATATTTATATATTTAAGTTTTATTGATTTAGTTAAATCTTTCAAATAAATTGATGCATTGTGTAAATGAAACGATGCGTGATTAGTTGAAAGAAAGCTTTCTACATCAAATATAGAACTCATCGCTTAAATCACATTTAGTCCAAATAAGAACACCATCGTAACAAAATTGTATCGTTTAATCACGAAACGCAACGCAAAGTGAGCATCAGACAAAAATTAATTTTCAAAAAAATAAATATGAGATACGTTTGTTATAAACGACGTATGTAATAAAGGGTCTCGCCGTAACTGTCAGTTGTGACCTTCTTTACGAGGGGCGAGGTATTTATTTATTCGGTTATAATTTGGGCACGGTTGTTTTGCGAATTGATTCGGGTCTTGGTTTCAAGTTCGAAAGGCGACGGTAAACGATTTTTAAATACTGTCCTTTTGCTTAGTTGGATGTTTTGCACCGTTGATCCACAACACGATTTGCTTATGTCATTATGACATAATGAATCAGCGATGTGAACGGTGAAACCCAAACTAGAGAGCAAAATATAAATGTGTGTATGAGTGTAATGTTCGTCTTTGAAAATGTATAGGTACTTATGATAACAATGATGTAGCATACTATACTATAAGCTTAACATAACATAACACCCAACAGTCACATACGTAGTCCCTGTGTCAGGAACTACGAGTACCATGGTACCATAACACCCAGACCCGGAACAAATGTTTGCAGATCATACAAACATTTGTCCCGCAGCGGAAATCAAACCCGCAATCTCTTGCATCTCAGCTGGCTACTCGCCCGCTGCGCCACAGAGATCATCAAAAAAGCATGAAACTAATCTGAGAAAAACAAATAATATTTAAAAAAAGAAAAACTAGCTCTCGGTTTGACTTTTATGTTATAGATCGTGGACAGAGTATAATAATATAGTAATCAAAAGCATAATCAGCCCATTATTTTCCCGCTGCTAGGACTCGGGACTTTCTATTGGCCATTATACTATTTTTTTTAACCACCACACTTGGCCGATTCGGTTCAGTTGTTGTCACATGCCTACAAGTGCCAGCTTACACTATTACCCTACTCTTCCAACTTTTGCTGCTATAAATTTCCCTAATATCTAGGACTTCCAATTACAAAAATCCATTGGCACCCACCCGAGATTTAAATCCATGACTATAAGCAACCTTCCAATTAAGACCAGGGTAGGTAAATACCACTTAGCAAACGTGGTTGGTAAAATTAAATTCCCAATTATTAAGATTGTTACTCCATCAGCATCAAAAGCTATTATTTATTTTATTATGGAGTTATAACTGCCTTGTTTGCCAAACTCCTTATTTTAATGGTCGATCACATTTCGTTCGCGTATTTGTAAAACACTTTTATTTATATTACTCTAAAATTGCCAGCAATAAAAATACATCGATTTTCAATAAAAACGCAGTAAAATTGATGCAATGTGTTTTTTTTTTTACTTTGCAGTAAAATGTCAACTAAGGCATATCCTAGGTGGATGAGACTTATGAGGTATTGCATTTGTTATGGCTTATGGGCTAGGATTACCACTTAACATAGGTGGGCCACATAACAGGTCAGCCATTTAATCAAATTTCAAAAAAATACTAAATCAGTACTTTGATTTATGATAATTTGTAGAATCACTTCGGTGTACGTGGCCGTTTGTCATGCCATTTCCTCCGAAATTATTTCACTTCATAATCATCATCATCATCAGCCTGTAGAAGTCCACTGCTGGACATAGGCCTCCCCCATAGATTGCCACAACGAAAAGTCTTGAGCCGCCTCCATCCACTGACTTCCTAAGACCTTTAAAATGTATTTAATCCATCGAGAGGAGGGCCTTCCTCCACTGCATCGTCCGGTATGTGGTTGCAACTCGAGAACCTTTATTCCCCAACGGTTGCCAGTTCTGCAAGTTATATGAACTGCTCTGCCCATTGCAACTTCTACGGATTTCCTCATACAAATACCACGTACAAACTAAGAAATTTGAGCAAAGATAACAAGTGGCGGCCCAATCATAGGAAGTTTTTAAACCAAGGTTGAATTATTATTTTTAGATTGATTTTAGAAGTGCGGCTTACGATGGGGAAACAACTTATTCAAAGTGGCTATGTAACATGTTGTTGTATATTGTAACATTCAATTACATTATTTTAAATGCACTTATGTTGTTAGAAGTAGTTACTCATAGATCCGGTGACATTAAGTTCATTGGATTATAGAATCCAATGAACTTTAATGTTACTAATAGAAAATTTTTCAGGCAGTTCCCAAATTACCAGCTGATCAATTTTGACGATCTCGGTAATGAATTACAGTTTGCAAAAATTCAAGGAGTCAATAATATAGGAATAATAAACTACTAAAAGACTAGAAAACAGTTAAATTGAATTGTTTTTTTAAGTATTTACTTTGCGATTTGACGGAATAAAAGAATGCATCAGTATATAAATCTGTGACATATATTTTTTCCAGGCTTCATTATAGCAATTTGGCTCTTTCAAATTAATTCTCAAACACACAAAATAGGTATTATATAAATCGGTTCGTATAGGTTAACTGCTGATACGTCTTTTTATCATAGTTTCTAGAATAAATGATTTTAGAGCAAGAAGTTAAAAGCATCAACTAATAAACCACATGTCATATAAATTCACTGTAATCTGCTACTTACAAAAATTACATACACCTAATTATAAATAGGTACATAAATGATATTTTACACCAATTATTATTCTTTTAGATATATCATAAAACGTGTTAAGTATTAAAAGCGACTAATTAATAATTAAAACCCATTTTATTCACGCTTCATAATAATTTCTTTTATAACCATGATTATACAAAATCGTAAAAATGAATACTCCAAAACCCAATTAGGCACCTTGTCCACAAAAGCGTAGGAAGACACTTAAAATATAATCATAAAATTAGGTAATACAAGCATAAAGCCAACGTTGATTCGCCATCGAAAAAAACGGTAACCATAAATGCAGTAACTACGCGTACAGCAAGCGTATAAAGCCTAACGCGTTTATGCGTAAGGGTTAAGCCGAAAGTGGCCTTTAAATTAATGCGTCTGCGTTTAAAATGCTATTATGGCAATAAAATTTGCATTTTCTTACTTCGTACGTTGAAATTAATATAAGAACGATGTAAATTACATAAAATTACTGCAGAACCTATAATTATCGTTAATCAATTTTCATTATAAAAACAGTAACTTTATGTTCTAAATGGTTCCTTAGAAATAGATTTACGTATTTTAAATAAAAAAATAATTATTCCTACATACATCACGCTTGTTAACATCAAAACGTGTTCTTACTTAGGTATTTAATATTCATCATTATCATCATCAGCCCGTAGAAGTCCGCTGTTTGCTGGGCATAGGCCTCTCCGATAGAATGCCATGACAAACGGTCTTGGGCTACCTCCATGTGCGTTTTTTTTGTGGAGCACACAATCACAACACACACACACATCACACACACACACACACACAACACCCACACACACAGATCACGTCATATTTTTACATCATTATAAAACAAATTGAAAAAGATAGATTCATTTTACAAAAACGGGAAATTTTCACGTACCGATATTTATGTTGGTGGCGACAGGTTTCGACCCTAATCGAGGGTCTTCATCAGGGTGGGTATAGGATCCGCGCTACACTCCCTCCGCGTCCTTATTTCCCGTTTTTACAAAATGAATGATATAATTCACGAAAGTTACTTTAGTAAAAGAGATAGATGTTGCGATCTTTATGGCCTGCCCATTGCCACTTTAACCTCCCAATTCTGAGAGCTATGTCGGTGATCTTAGTTTTCTACAGATTTCCTAATTTCAGATTCTATTACGTAGTGAAACTCCTGGCAGCATTATGGAGAGAGCTGTTCTCCATGGGTTTCATAATACTATGTGAAAAATCACCAATAATTACTACCAATTTGCAAAAGTGCTCAAAATTATACACCAATTCATACGGCTATCAAAAATAACGTAAAAATGCAGTTATGGTTATTAATCCTGTGGTAAATACGATTTGCCATCAAAACACCATTATACGCGTTCAATAAACATTGACCTTTCGAGGGTTGGACGAGTGACCGGCTTTGGTTGCTCGTCCGGTTGGCGCAGTGGGCGAGTAGCCGGCTGAGACGTAAGAGGTACGTGTTCGATTCTCGCTGCGGGACAAATGTTTGTATGACGTGATTAAGCGTCTATTAAGTTATCTTTCTACTTATTAATTGATGTAATGCTTTTCAAAGTGTCTGTATGTTGAAAATAAACAATAATTACTACATTATTCACAAAATGGGGTAATCTATTATTGGCCTTATGTTTGTCACACATATTTTTCTGCCTAGTGTTTAAGTAAACGCTGTAAATTACCAATAAACGAATGATCCGCAAATATTTTATCCGGATCTGGGTGTTGTGGTACCATGGTACTCGAAGTTTCTGTTACGACATAGGGGATCTTAGTGTGGCATCCGGACTATGTATGTGACTGTTGGTTATTATGTTGGGGAGAATTGCCATGATCACGCCTGGAAGCAGATTGGTGATCGCAGTACTCATGTTGAGTACTCAGGTGGATGCGCATCCACGGGAGGAGATGGAGATGTATTTTCTTAGGCCGGACACACCGCGGCACAAGTTGTAGGTAGTAAGCCAAAAATTAATTGAACCAATCAATAAAAAAATCTTGATCTATCCGGCTTTTTTTTCCCAACCCTAAGCCATGAAAAATGAGGATAATTATAAAAATTAACATTTTATTGGTCAATTATAATAAATGATTTAGAAAAAACATTTACGCTAACGATCTCTAGTGACGGATCGTTATTAAAATATGTGTTTAAATAAATATAAAAAGTCATTAAATAAATAAGAACGTTTTCAAGTCTGCCACTAACTCCTTACATTACGCTAGGGTTTATGTCACTCCGAATTGACTTACAGCTTAATGAACTTTATTTCGCTTGTTTAAGATTCAATATAGCTCAAACAACAGTAAAAAACATTTCGAAAAATTGTGTTGTATGCCAAAATACTACGTCGAAGTTTGCCAAATGGAATTAAGCTATACGTACTAACTTTAAGCTTTAAAATCGCTCGATTACGTGTTAACATACATAGTGTACGTTTCCCGTCGGAGTGAGACTTCTGTACGGCAGTGATATTTATTCTGTGCCTACGCCATTTATGCTAAAACCCTTTGAAACTATATCTGTCTTTTTCTTACACAAGAGAAACAGATAAAGATGAGACTGTTGCTGTCTCTGTCAACCAATTTGCTGGCATGTTGTTAAGTTGCAATCAATTGCCATGCGCAAACAGACGCCTATGATATATCCCATTAACTGGGTCTTAAGTGAAAGGGAGTAATTGCAAACACTGATATATTGTCATTTTAAGTGTCCGCAGAAATTGACGTTTTAAAAATAATTTACACTGTCAGTTCAATCATTGCGTCAGAGATTATTACTTAAAATATTTTAACAATAAATTGAATGTCATTGCTTGTGTTAATAAAGCTTGGAGAAACTTCTTAACAAGTCTTGTTTACACTGCGTAAGTTACAAACTTTCACAACTTTAACATTGGGAACTACTTAAATACTTACTATTACACAATTTATTAAAGTGAAGTTTTATAACAAACGTTAGATATGATAATATCAACGGTATACATCTTTACACTAATATTTCTAATGATCCCTCATAAAAATATATAAATAATTAAATAAATGCTGGACATTTCACACAACATCATGTAGCCCAAAGCTAAGCAGAGCTTGTGTTATGGGTACTAGATAACTGATATACTTAATACAATAAATTACATAGATAGATATTTTTTATTATGCATAGAAAAATACACAGAACACCCTGAACAATTATCTGCAGATCGTACAAATATTTGTTCTGAGGCGGGAATCGAACCCACAACCTCCTGCGTCGCAGGCGAACCTTCGCACGCACCGCGCCACAGAGGTCGTCCAACAACAATATTAGGTATACATCAATATTGTATCACACATAATATAATACTTATTTTGTATGAGCTCTACATTAAATCCATAATCAAACTAATTAAAAAACCTATTGACAACAAATAGAAACTTATAAAATATATCAAATAAAAAGTCACTTACGGCGCTATTCACTTGGCACCAAAACTCAGGTAACGTGCAGAAATTGACCGTGTATTAAATCTCTGAGCAAACAACTTGTTTGCGCTTACACGCACACATGCATACATGCAAGTTGTGATGTTAATGTGTGAAGTATAAAAGTTCACACACAGTTGCAATATTGTTAAGGGCAAGATACTACTTGGCTTTTTTTGTGTCAATGTATCCAGATAATAGTTTTTATACATGCCACAATTATTAGTATTTTAGTAGATAACAAGAAAATAAACGCATAAATAGATATGTTAAGTTGACGTTGTAGGTATTGCATGACAAATGATTTTTTTAACCGACTTCCCAAAAAAGGAGGTGGTTCTCAATTCGGTTGTATTATTATTATTATTTTTTTGTATGTTTGTTACCGCATATCTCTGGCGTTTATGAACCGATTTGGAAAATTCTTTTTTTATTTGAATAGATATACTTTCAGATTGGTTTTAGAATCCAGTTCTGATGCTGGAGTCCATGAGGAATTGAGGGAACTCCTCAAATATTGTAGGCATACATATAGCGATTTTGATATTTTCAGCAACAAACCAAGCATTTGCATTCAAAAAGTATCATAATCCTTTCACCACTATGGTTCTTTCATCATTTTTTTTTTCATCCAAATATTTAGTCGATTCCAATGGCGGAAGTCGGTTTTTTAAATGAAAAGTTATTAACATACAAAGATTCAAATATATGTCTTAGGTACCGTCCAAAGTTTGTCTGAAAAAATAGCTTCAAAGCAATAAGACCACCCGATGTACTTTTTATTATCATGTATTGTTTAGTTTTGTTTATTTTTTATTACCTTAAGGTGTACAATAAAGTATTTTCTATTCTAAAAGTAATAATTACTATCATAATCGTAATAACAATAATAATCAGCGAAGATCAATATTGCCACTATAAGTGAAAAAATCTTGCAATATTTATGAAATTTTCTTTTAATTTACAGTTTGTACAATATTCTAAGTATATTATATAAAACCTAAATAAATAAAACAATTACGTGCTTATGCACCTTTAGACTGGGGCTCGAGAAGGTATTTCTCGTGGGGCTCTACTAATAAGACGACAATGAGTACAGCCAGGGCCGGATTTAAATTTGTGCCGCCCAGGGGCACGAAAATGCCGCCCTATGACTTAAATTTTATTTTAATAGTTTTGATATCTTATTTTTTAAGAATTAGAATAACTAATTGATTGCAGGAAATTTATTATGTATTATATAGCATTTATTATACATTATGTTTTATTTATATTTACTCATATATTATATATTATTTATTATATACTATAGTAAAAATATAAAATTGTTCTTTTTAATTAAAATTAATTAGTGTTATTGGATAATTCTCCAATTTTAGAAAAATTCATTAATCAATAAAAGTTTCTGTTATCAAAAAGACATACATAATTTGAAAATATTTTTAATTCTTCAAAAAAACTACATAAATTTATCAATTCCAGAAAATAAAAATATCAACTTTAATTTTTTCAAACCTAACCTTTATGGAAATAAATAAATTAAACTATTTGAATAGTTTTTACTTAAATTTCCTATATTATAATATACAACATTTTAATGTGATACATAATACTTGAATTATATTTCTTGAAAGATAAAATGTTTATTTAAAAGATTTTTTTAATTATATATTGTATAGAATTTTTTTTCTCACTTTCCAAATTTTGCCACCCTAGAAAGTTTGCCGCCCTGGGCACTAGCCCCGACTGCCCCTAGTATAAATCCACCACTGAGTACAGCATCAAGAGGAACTAAATTGGATCGTTCCTCAGTCCATACAACACAAACAAGAACTCAATACACCTTTTAAATCATTTCCTAAGCTAAAAATAATAGATATCAGTGTACTGATTAGTACAAAGTTTCATTGGTTTGATGAAATAATAGTCAAATTATAAGCAAACTGTGTTCGCTTGCGTGTTCGTTCGTTCATGGACGTAAGCGACCCTTTTGCTTATAGCTACCGGTGCACCTTCTCATATTATGCGCGTTCTTGAAACTCATTTGTGACGCGCTAATAAAATACGCCGTGTGCCATGTGCTGCGCGTAAAGCTGCTGATGATGTTGATAATAGATAAGATAAAGATAATATATCTCAAAATCAAAAGCACAATTTTTTTTTTGTAATTTTACAGGCAACAAAATGTTCCTTATGTAAAATTACAAAAAAAAAATACGTTACATTATTAGTGCGTAGTTTCTAGTTTATAAAAACTAGAAACTATGCACTAAGGATAAAACTATGCAAAGATTATGGCACCTTAATGCACACATGCACTACACATACATTCTTACACAGTCATTGCCGAGTTGTGTGAGTGTTGAGGATACAGACTCGATATCTGTCGGTAATCGTTTTAGCATGGACTTTTTCACGGCTAATTAACTCTTAGCTCTATTCAGAGATAGGAGCCGGTTATTGAATAGTTTTCAATGCGTTAATCTAATAAAGAGTTCAGTAAAGTTAAATAAAAACTCTTTTTATGTTTGCTCTTTGAAGCAAATATAAAGCCTTAAACTTACTTCAGTACTAAAACACAAAACTGACGATGAAATGTAAAAGGTGACTTTATTAGGGTTCTGTAACTTGAAACTTGTCTGTTTTTAGGGTTCCGTACCCTAAGGGTAAAACGGACCCTATTACTAAGGCTCCGCTGTCCGTCCGTCCGTCTGTCACCAGGCTGTATCTCATGAACCGTGGTAGTTAGACAGTCGAAATTTTCACAGATGATGTATTTCTGTTTTCGCTATAACAACATATTTTTTGCTATAGTTAGTATTCAAAAAAACAAAATAAAATAAATATTTAAGGGGGCTCCAATACAACAAACGTGATTTTTTTGCCGTTTTTATAGATAATGGCACGGAACCCTTCGTGCGCGAGTCCGACTCGCACTTGACCAGTTTTTTTTTCTATTGTTAAACTTTGCATTTTTTTTATATGAGCTTTAGGGTATTTATTCCCCTAGATATGGACTACGTAATAACATAAAATAAAAATAGTGTCTACTATAGAAAGATGGTAGGCATAATAAAAGGCGTAAACCCTTTTTTTGGTAAATGGTTTGACTTTTAATGTGTACAAAAAGTGTTTCTTTAGCAAAAGATGGTTAGGTCTTCGTTAAGCTGGCCTTAAGTCGCCACAAATTAAACGATATTATATAAATCTACTTTTCTTAAGTGTTTAACTATTTTTGGGACGGCATTTAAAAAGAAGTTTATAAAAAATATATAATCTTTAAAACCCTAATAAAATAATGATTAATAATGATATGTAGGGTTTAACGGGAAAAAATTAAAGAGCCTTTTGCGGAGGCTAGGATTGATGGTTTTCACGCCATCATCCGTAAGAAAACTGCCTCATTGCTCAGCAGAGTGCGGAGCAGTTCCAACAGCATCCTGCAGGTCATTCCTGATCGTTACGATCTGCCAGTAATGAAGGCTTTTGTTCGAGTTCTGATCAGATACGCGTCTCGCTGGAGTCTGTTTGGTCGGGATTCGGATAAAAGTTTTTAATTACCTACTTCCAGTTACTGTCTGACGTCTATTATGTATTTTTTAACAAACAATTTAAGTGTACTAACAAAAAATAGATTTTAAGTATCTGACTCAATAAATTAATTATTATTAAGACTGTAGTCTGCTTTTGTATATTAATTGTAATTTGAACAGTCCATATTAGTTAACCGAAAATTTGTTTATTGCCTTTAATTACTTTTACTCGAGAACTGTTGGAAGAAGATTGAAGTACCTTTATTAAGGGGACGTTAATTAGATTAATAGCGTCTTACTCTCTTATTCATAATAAATTTTTAAACCTTTGATATCTAAAAAAGCTTTTATCTTGTTCTGGCGTATGTCATTTTACATCAGAGAGAACAAAACAAAAACTAATTTAACTAAAATAGGATTTAAAAATGAATAATTAAAATTGTTGAATATTTGTTGTATTGTTGTTGTTTTATTTGTTTGTTTTGTTTTATAAATCTCTACGAAAAATTATCTCTGAGTCATCGTTAAAAAAAACGTCAACTTGAGATGGATTTAAGAGAGATGGTTTTATTTTTTTACATTGGAAGTTGAATAACGACTAAGGCAATTTTGATGGAATTTGTTACACGTAGAGATTAATCTCTAGTTTATCGGTAGTTAGTTTTTTGATTTATCTCAAGTTTTAAAACTTGAATTAAAACAAAATATACTGTTTATCCCGATATTCAGTTCACCGGGAGGATAACGCAGGTAAAACTGCAGGTGACCACTATAGTCATTAAAATTAAATAATATGTATTACCAAAACATCTGCTAAATATCATTTTGATATCAAATTTTGTTTCTCTTTCTCTATTTCCCACTTAAATTAAACTAATTTTAAATATATTTATGCTAAAACCCTCTAATACCTTAGAAATGAGGTAGTTATGACTAATGGCTTGCCTCGGATGGGCGTGTTTGAGTGAAATTGCCCCAAAAATGGGGATTTAAACACCCACTTAACCCATCAGCGAGTGGTGAACGCTAAATGGGATTATAACTTCAATTGTGTCCATTGTCTTACGTCAATCGCTTTTTTAACCGACTTAAAAAAAGGAGGAGGTTCTCAATCTGGTAGTATTTTTTTTTTAATTTGTTGTTTTATTATTTGTTGATCACAAAACTGGCCCAGCTGCTGTGAACCGGTAACCCAAGCCCATCACAATTGCAAGGCCTCTTAGGTCGCGTCCACCTAGGACGCGACCTATCTGGCATTGCACTGCGCCTGCCACCCTGAGACATAAAGATGAAAAGTCTCATGTGCCTGTAATTTCACCGGCACCCGTACCCTTCGAACCGAAACATAGCAATGCGAGCACTACTGCTTGGCGGCAGAAATAGGTACGGTGGTAGTACTTCCCCGGACGAACTCTTTCACAAGAAGCTTTAGCAAATTGTTTTGTTAGTAGAAGAACTTCTTGTGAAAGAGTTGGTCCGGGGAAATACTACTATTAGATATTAGTGTACTGATTAAGTAAATTAATTTGATTAATTAATTTTTTTGATTAAGTCGTTTGAATAAATAATAGGCAAATTAGAAGCAAACTTAAGCGCCCTTTTGCTAGCTACCAGTGACCTTCTCTCAAGAATTGTTAATGAGGGGTTTTCACGGGCGTTTCAAATCATGCTTTCAGCGTTGAAAATAGATGGCGCTGCTCTGTTACGTAACTGTCAAGTGTCAAAATAAAGTTAAATGTCAACATCAACAACGTGGATATATTTTCGTTTCGTGGTATTTATTTTTGCTTACTTATAAAAACAAGATAAAAACACCACAAAATCACTAGCACACTCTCAAGAAGCAGACACAAACAGAATATCATGACTAATAGCCACAGATTAGTTAGATAATAGCTTAGTACGCGTTCACCACAGATAATACATTTGACAATCTTATCAGCTACAGTTGAGTCAGCGCCATCTATCGAACCAATTTGAACTACTTTTTTTTTTAATCGAATATGAAAGGCCCTCATTGACGGTAATTTTACTTGTCAAACGTTAGTCGTCGAGTGATTTTCAGTTAGAGAATAGGGGGGCTGATCGTGTAGGTCCTGGGCACATTC
Source organism: Epirrita christyi (assembly GCA_951392215.1). Taxonomy (NCBI): domain Eukaryota; kingdom Metazoa; phylum Arthropoda; class Insecta; order Lepidoptera; family Geometridae; genus Epirrita; species Epirrita christyi. The sequence continues at coordinate 11,057,624 of OX595855.1, read as the reverse complement.
CCCGAAATGTAACCTGTAGAAAATGAACCTCTACCACCTCTCTAGCAATGGAAACGCACACGCAACTTATCTACCCCATTTGTATAACATAATACCAGCCCACTTATGAAGATGGTTTCGAAACCGAGCTTCGTTTAATAGCAATTTATTACGTAATAGCTCACGTCCTTTGTTTTATTAAAATAATGCGTTTTTCTTATTTTTATAGTTATAAACAGATGTTTTCTTGCGGTTAAGAAATAGTTATTGGTTATGCAAGAGTACAAAGTTACTTTTTACCCGCGTGCTCAATTTTGATGACCGAGCAAGCGAAGGATTGTAAAATTGAATCACGAGCGCAGCGAGTGATTTAAAAATTAGAATTCTGAGCGGAAGCGAAGCAATCAAAAGAACACGAGGTGAAAACTCTTTGCACTTGAGTGCGGCACGTAACTTTTCATCCCACCTCAGCGAGGAAATGAGTAAATGCAAAAAAAAACATTTACAATCACAAGATACTTTTGCGCATTTTTTACAGTTTCAGTCAATTCTGTTGGCGTCAAATAAACTTCCTCGTCGCTAGAATCACTCATTTTAGGTTTTTCACTTGTTTTCAAGTTCCTTGTTTTTATCCTAAGGTTTTAGCAATATGACTAAAAACAAAGAAAAAGGCGCGCGTAAAGCAAATTAAACAAAAAGCAATACACCAAGAAGGTTCCGAGTCTGAGTTTTTAACAAATTAAAAAAGGTTGTATGATAAATTCGGCACCATGTAGGTAGAAGTAAATAGGTTTAATGATGTTTTGAATTCACAAACTTAGTGCACACGATGTTCTAAATTCAATTTTAGTTTATCCTCTAGCTAAAGGATAAAAACTCAGATTTCGCACTCGGATATCAAAGAGCAAAAATACTCTTTCCGATATGGGGGGATGAAAAATTCGTTTTTTTTTGTAATTTATGATGATGATAGCACAAGGCGCCTCCTAAAGTCCTAATGCAAAATATAAATAATACTAAATTGCGATCATAATAAAATTAATCCCGTTCCAGTGAGTTGTCTAATGAGCACTGATTATAATGATAAGTAACTTGACACATGTCACACTGTCAACGTTAATTTGTCGAGTTGTCTAAATATTCCGATCTATTGAATATTCAACCTTATGACTTAGGACATAAAGCTTTTACAAGATGTAGGTTTAATTTGGCTTTGTCCATCTCATGTCTGCCGAGACGATTCTAGATGATGTTTTGAGCATTTTTTTTATAATTAACCCTGATTTAGCAATAATCATCATCAATCCGTAGAAGTCCACTCCTGAACATAGGCTTCCCCCATAGAATGCAATGTGGGGATTTGCTATAATCACCACGCTTGGGCAGGCGGATTGGTGATCGCTGTATTGGTGTTTATTCAAAGTCAAAGTCAAAAGTCAAGTCAAAGTCAAAAAGAACTTTATTCATTGAAATCACAAGGATCATTTTGAATCGTCTTATATAAAATTAAATTACTCCTGTTCCAACGTGACCAAGCCTAGAAGAATCAGGCAACAAACTCGGCTTGGCTTACATAAATGGTCCGTCTTACCACTAGGTGAGAAGCGCCTGTGTGGTGCGGAGCAAGGAGTTGCTGATACATAGTGAATGAGAACTTAAAAACCTTAGGAAGGTAGTCAAAAGTAAATAAACATCAGCAAAAATATGCAAGACAGCACACTCTACGCTTGTTATACTTATAAATAATAATCTAATACAAACATGTAAATAGGTAAGTGCAGATATTGCAAATTTCCATTTTAGCAGTCGAGGGGCAGAGCGACATCAGGCCACGCGGCTTTATCATTAATATAGTCATCAAAAGTGTAATACGCTTTCTTAATTAGATTCATCTTTATGTAGGATTTAAATCTTCGAATAGGAAGTTTAAATGCACCTTCTGGAAGTTTATTATAGAACCGTACAGAATTCCCCATAAAAGACCCACTTACTTTCTTTAATCGAAATTTTGGTATATTTAGTTTGTGTTTATTTCTCGTGTTAATACCATGCACGTCACTTTTTATCATAAAACTATCCAAGTGTTTATGTGTATGTAATAATATTTCATAGATATATTGCGATATTACTGTAAGAATATTGATTTCTTTGAAACGCTCCCTCAAGGAATCACGCGACTTCATTTTATAAATGGCACGTATTGCCCGTTTTTTAACTGACTTCCCAAAAAAAGGAGGCGGTTCTCAATTGAGTTGTATTTTTTTTTTTTACCGCATATCTCCGTCGTTTATAAACCGATTTGAAAAATTCTTTTTTTATTTGAATTTACTTCCAGATTGGTCCAATTTTTTTCAGAATCCAGTTCTGATGATGGGATCCATGAGGAATTGAGGGAACTCCTCAAATATTGTAGGCATACATATGGCGATTTTGATATTTTCAGCAACAAACCAAGCATTTGCATTCAAAAAGTATCATAATCCTTTCACCACTATGGTTCTTTCATAATTTTTTTTTCACCCAAATATTTTGTCGAATACAATGGCGGAAGTCGGTTTTTTAAATGAAAAGTTATGTAAGACAAAAATAGCTTGGATATCTGATGCCTTGCCCACAGTATGATACCATATGACATAACACTATGGAAGTAGCTAAAATAAACAAGCCTAGCTGTAGCTTCATCAGTAAGCTGCCCTATTATACGAACTGCATATGCAGCGGAACTAAGTCTACCAGCAAGAGCCACAATTTGTGGTGCCCACTGCAACCCTGCATCAATATTAAGCCCTAAGAAAATGGTAGACTTGACAAGATCAAGTGTCTCCCCATTTATTTTAATATTAGTTGGATAATGTTTTACATTTGGCAATGTGAATTGGATGCATTTCGTTTTTTTAGCATTAAGCAAAAGATTATTAACTGTGAACCACTCAAGAACACACGATAGTGAATCATTTACATCATCGTAAAGATCTATCAACTTTGAAAATCAAAGAAGTATCGTCAGCAAATAGAACTATGTCACATATGTCTTTCACAAAAAAAGACTAGGAATAAAAAAGGGCCTAGTATTGAACCCTGTGGCACCCCCATGACAATAGTCGATCCTGAAGACCTTTCACCAACATCAACTTTTTGGACCCTATTGGATAAGTAAGAATTTACAAGATTAATTGCCTGATTTTGTATGCCATAACGTTTTAACTTGGAAATTAAAGTATCATGCCTCACGCAGTCAAAAGCTTTGGACAGGTCGCAGAAAACTCCGATCGCGTCCTGCGAGTTCTCCCATGCTTCAAATATGTGTTCTAAGAGCATGGTACCAGCATCGGCTGTCGAACGACCCTTAGTAAATCCAAATTGATGACTATGAAGAAGTCCGTGGAGGTTGAAGTGTGACAATAACTGAGTAAGAATAAGTTTCTCGAAGATTTTATATTATATTACTTTGGTGGACGGTGACGCTGCTGACCATCCCCTGGTGTAATCCCTTAGTCAGTTTTTACCACATCCATGTGAGGAGATGGAGGGGTCTATAGTCTATATTCTTAGCAAAACAAACCGCGGGCAAAAAAAAAATTGTAGTGGCATCAGATCGAACAGGTCTAATAAAAAAAAAAAAAAAAAAAGGTATTATTGTTTACTTATTGCATTTAATTTGGAACGTTAGCAAAAAGGCGCGAAATTTAAATTTTATTGTTTTTTTCTCATAACAGCTCATTGATACTTCTTGTCCTTGAAATAGCGAACACTGATTTGCGGGAATCAAGAGATCTAACACATGTTATAATTGAGTATCTCATAAATATTAGTGTAGCTACGAATGTCAATAATTGATTTGTATTGTATAGTTTGTTTGGATTCATTGACATTCGTAGCTAAACTAATGATATCTATGACAAAATGTGTAATAAAATACCCATAATTTTTTTACCTGTTATTGACCATACTTTCTATATCATAAGCTTAGTATTAATTTTGTTATTATACCTACCTATCGCTGCTTGTTTCCCAATAAATAAATACATTAACAGTTTGGTTCAACTACTGTTATCTAACACATCAATAAAACTAACAAAATAAATGTCAAAATTAGATCAAAATGCCACGATTAAATAACTGATTTCATTATTACAAAACTAATTTACAGTTAAGTACCTACGTTTCTTCGAAGCAATGCGCGCAAAGTGCTGTCAGCGGTCAATAGATTTTAGAGATAAACAAACATACATACACTTTTCGATATACTCTAAAACAAGTCGTACTGCTAACAAAATAAGAGTTTCAAAACGGTAAAGTTAAGTTGGTGTTAAGTTTTAGAACTATAATTTGATTATGGTTATCTAGATGAAGCTGTCAATCGGCATTACACAAGCATCACATTGACAGTCGCTTGGCCAATGAGAACGCGGCATTTGAACATTGAATTCGAACGCATTTTTGGAACGTTGGTAGAGAAATACCCAGACTTTTACCACTTTTTAAAATTCGAACGCATTTTTGGAACGTTGGTAGACAGACTTTTTACCGCTCTTTCATTTTTATTTATGTATTTTTCTAATATTTTGAGTAATATCGAGTATCTTTGGTGGTATTTAAACCGGTATATAACATATTTGAAGAGTAGGTACTATTTATTCTAGCTAACCTAGTTACTTTCTACTGCAAATGATTGAATTCTGAATGAATTTCCAGTATTTTTTTGTAAGATCGCATTTCAGAAAGCAAAAATGACTTTTTCTAAGATTTTTTACTATTCACTGGAAAGTCAAAATAGCTAATTTACCGCCATTAAGATTAAAACCGCAAAAAAACTGGCACATATTCAACAAAAAAGGTTTAACGCAATTTATTTGCTTAATTCGGTAAAGTGCCGCTTGAACTCAAGCGCGAAAAGTCAATAGCTAAAAGGATTAGCCCTACAGCAGGTAGTGGGTTCGATTCCCAGATGTGGTTCTGCGAAGTCATGGGTGGCACATTTAACCGCATTATAGATTTCACAAACAAATTTGGAGATAGGAGCCAGATTATTTTTTGCATAGGGATGGGAATATTTAAACTTTTAACCGACTTCAAATATAGGAAGAGATTCTCAAGTCAGTTGTATTTTTTAACCGACTTCCCAAAAAAGGAGGAGGTTCCCAATTCGGTTGTATTTTTTTTTTTTTTTTTTTTTTTTTTTTTTTTTTTATGTTTGTTACCGCATATCTCCGGCGTTTATGAACCGATTTGGAAAATTCTTTTTTTATTTGTATAGATATACTTCCAGATTGGTCCCATTTTTTTTTTGAAATCCAGTTCTGATGATGGGATCCATGAGGAATTGAGGGAACTCCTCAAATATTGTAGGCATACATATGGCGATTTTGATATTTTCAGCAACAAACCAAGCATTTGCATTCAAAAAGTATAATAATCCTTTCACCACTATGGTTCTTTCATCATTTTTTTTTTCATCCAAATATTTTGTCAAATACTATGGCGGAAGTCGGTTTTTTAAATGAAAAGTTATTTTTCTATGGACATTTTTACAGTCTTCTAATACGCAGTCTTATTTTTTGAATACTGAAGTTAAATTTTTATTAATATTTTGCTGTACATTGCGCTGCGTGTTACAAATAATTTCCACGTTTGAAAAAAAGCTAAAACACACAGCGCAATGAACAACAAAATGGCTATCGACATTGATTACACATTTGTCCCCCCCTCCCCATTGTAGTCAATGGGGGATACTTCGTCCAGCAGTGGATGTAAAGATGCTGGTGATAATGATTGTGAGTGTACAGATCGACACCCTGTATATAACACATAACACCCAACAGTCACATACATAGTCCTGATCCCACATTAGGATTCACTGTGTCGTGCGTGGGTATCAAGAACTACGAGTACCATGGTAACACCCAGACCCGGAACAAATATTTGTAGATCATGCACATTGTTCCCACCGCGGGAACCAAACCCGCACTTTATGCGTCTCAGCCGGCTACTCGCCCACTACGCCACAGAGGTCGTCAAAATTACTCAAAATTATCATTAACTGTTAATTGATACCTAGTAATTATGTGTCAGATCAACACCCTGAATACATATTCTTATATGACGACCTCTGTGGCGCGGCGGGCGAAGGTTCGCCTGCGACGCCGGAGGTTGCGGGTTTGATTCCCGCCTCGGAACAAATATTTTTACGATCTGCAGATATCTGTTCAGGGTGTTCTGGGTATTTTCTATGTATAATAAAAAATATCTATCTACGTAATGTATTGTATTAAGCATATCAGTTATCTAGTACCCATAACACAAGCTCTGCTTAGCTTGGGACTAGATAATGTTGTGTGAAATGTCCAGCATTTATTATTATTATTATTTATTATTATTCATACTTTACTCAAGGTCTTCTACCTATTACATCACTATCAACATTTATTTTGTAGGTAACTTGTTAAGGACCTTTCTTAATAGGGTTTATTTTAAATGCTGTTTATTTTTCAATAATCCATTTACGAATGAGTAGCTCAAAAACTCCGAAAAAAAGATTTCATCTCTAAAGGTGTTTTTGAAAAGATTAACTGTCTCTTATACGTAAGTTTAATGGAATATTGAAAAAGTGCCTTTAGGCGGCTACTTTGCACATTAAAGCTATTTTAAGTTGACAAAAGTTATACGTGAGGCGGCATAATTTTAACTTAGTTAAAGTAACTAATGTTTATATCTGGGTATAGTGCCATTTTAACAGTTAAGTTTGAGCCAATAATTAACTAACTTTGGTTAAAACTTAAAAGGTAGGTACTTATCAAGCCCTTTAATTTAAAACCAAACTATATTAATCATTATTAGAGTATGTATTATATTATATTTGAATCTATATTATAGTAGATTGTTATACAAGGGGCTAAAATGACCCATTATATACGAGGTAGTTTTAATAGAAACCGAGTTTTAATGGGTTTTTAGCGCCGTGTGTACGCTCTACGATATCTCACTACGATTGCGAGAAAATAAAATAATCCAATACAATATGAAATTAATTACGGTCACTACCAATTCAATTTGCAATTAGAGAAAAATTCTAAAGATTTCGCGCCAATGTCATTTTTTTATTTCTTCTGTAGCCGCAACGCATTGCATGCATTCTACCAAAGAGATCGCCGATTTTAATTCCATTTTTATTTTTTTTCAAAATTGTAATGTTGTTTTTTTTTATGAAACAGTAATAAGTCGAGTATTTATTCATGATTATTCTACTTATGACTAAAGACTTTTTCGTTTTTGTAGGCTCATTGTCATTTGACAGAGAAAAAATAAAAAAAAAACTTTTTCCCCTAGTGGAAGAAATGTTATTTTTTCTTCGCTCTGGTACGCCACAAATGGCCACAATGAAGGTCTTTTTGAGCAAGAGGAGTGCAAATTAAGTATGTTTATTTCGAGGTTAGAAAATTGCATTCGATTATCCGCCATATTGAATTAAATGTTACGTCATAACAGCCTATATGACTCGTAGAACGTCAAGACGCTTCATATGATACCTCTCTACGACCTCGTACCACAAGAGGTGCGGGTTCGATTCCCGCTGTTGGACAAATGTTTGCATGATCTGCAAGTTATCTGTTCCGGGTCTGGGTGTTATGGTACCATGTTACTCGTAGTTCCTGATACCCACAACACAGGGAATCCTAGGGTGGGATCAAGACTACGTATGTTACTGTTGGGTGTTATGTTATGTCACTTGTCAAAATTCGTCTATACTCTGATTTTTAATCTTAGACAATTTTTGTAAACAATGAAATGTCACTGTGTGTATAGTGTATATACACATATGTGTATATACACGTATAAACACATATGTGTATCATACGTCTATATACATATATGATACATACATGACAATTATACACACAGTGGCATATCTTGACATTTGTTTGTGTACAAAAATTGACTGAAATTAAAAATCAGGGTATACGAGGGAATAGATTAACTTACATTCCTATAGACTGCTACAATCATAACCCTGCTTTTGTTTTGCTGCAGTCGGGTAAAAACAACGATTGAGATAAGACGATAGTGACGTGAGGTTGTCCACGTCAATAACTCTACCCTGACGTTTAGTGCCCATAAAAACGTAGTGACAATGTAACAAGCTTTCAAGTTGTAAGTACTTCAAAGTATGTACTTCAATTGTAAGTTGACTGAGGAAGATGTTCACATTCTCTTAAGGTGGATCGTACACATTCATTGCTGAAAACGCAACGTGTTTTTTTGGGAAATTACATTAAAAAACATGGGATTTTTTTCTTCGGCTGATTTTTAGGGTTCCGTACCGTCTGTCACCAGGCTGTATCTCATGAACCGTGGTAGTTAGACAGTTGAAATTTTCACAGATGATGTTTTTCTCTTACCGCTATAACAAAAAATAATCAAAAAATGAATAAAATTAATATTTAAGGGGATTCCCATACAAAAAAAGGTGTTTTTTTCGTTTTTTTTATAGATCCGTTTCTAATGATCCGTGATAGTTAGACAGTTGAAACATACAACAAACGTGATTTTTTTGCTCGTTTTTACTCGATATTGATGACGGCAACAGGTAGACGCTTGAAATATTCACAGAATATTGAATTATATTACTCTAGATACTGGTACGGGACCCTTCGTGCGCGAGTCTGACTCGCACTTAGCCGGTCATTTCTTTCTACAGGCGGCCGGCGATACGCGGACTAAAAATAAAAGTTTTCAACACTGAATGTGTTAACAAATGGGATTTTAAAATTGTCTGACGCGATAGAATAAATGTTTAGATAATTCGTTGGAAGAAATTAGAATTAAACCAGAAAATAGACTTTAGAATTAATGTAATAGTTTAAGGTTTGATTTCACCAACAAATAATAGGCGGTTAAACAACTGTTTAGTATAACCAATCTTTTTGACAAGTATTTTCAAAGATTATCTGTCACCTTGACAAATAAATAAATAATAAATAAATGCTGGACATTTCACAAAACATTATCTAGCCCCAAGCTAAGCAGAGCTTGTGTTATGGATACTAGATAACTGATATACTTAATACAATACATTACATAGATAGATATTTTTAGTATACATAGAAAATACCCAGAACACCCTGAACAAATATCTGCAGATTGTACAAATATGAGGCGGGAATCGAACCCGCAACCTCCTGCGTCGCAGGCGAACCTTCGCCCGCCGCACCACAGAGGTCGTCAAACCTTACTCTGATTGGTGCAATTGGTCCCTAGTATCAATTCGAATTTTCCTTATAATTTTGAAATAGATAATTTGCATTCCTCAGCAGTACTTATCATAAAAAAAACGATTGTAAACAACCACAAATGGAAAATACTCACCCACACAAAGCTCCTTTTTATCGATAAAAACTTAATTTTATCGATGAAACTCAATTTTGTCGATAAATATATTCGTGTCACGTCCCCATTAGCATTCGTGGAGTGTACCGATGCACTACTGATGTGACGTCACTTGAATGTGAGGTCTATGCTGGTGTCCTATTATTATTATTCATTTATTTCAATCAACATGGATCATATTGTGTTAGTTAGTTTCTTATCCTAAATTAGTTAAAGGTCAAAAATCAAATAGAATTTACACAATCTTAAAACACTTGCTTTAGTTATTATCCTGGGAATTGAATTGAATTTGAATGAAGTATGTCATAAATAGGTTATTAAATGTCAAAATTGTAATGTCATTGCACTTAGAATAAATAATTTAGTTCCTTATTAAAATGAATCATACAACTGTGGTTGAGGTACTCACAGTCAAACCTGTCTGAAAAAGCCTTCAGTATGCTGTTGGAGCTGGCCCGGACCCTGCGCACCAGGGACGTGCATCGCTTACGCATGGTGGCGTAGAAGCAGTCCACACGCGCCACGGCGAACATCCCCGATGCGCTACAGAACCGGGGCAGCCCCAGCAGCACCCTGAATGCGTTATTATACTGAACGCGAAAGGCGCTGTACTGCCTTTGCGTATAACTAACCCACAAGCTGCTCGTGTAGAAGCTAGAACAATAGGCTCGGAATAGGCAGATTTTAACATCCGTTGAACAACGAGCAAACCTGCGGGCAATCATATTCGCTCTGACAGACAACGCCCTCCGCTCCCTCTCTATGTCAGCATCGTCTTTCAGGTCAGATGCTAACCAATGTCCAAGGTATTTAAATTGAGCCACTATCTTTAGCGGCGTACTATACAATTTTATGTCAGGAATTATCGACGGACATTGGCGACCTTTGACCTGAAAAACCATGCACTCGCTCTTTTTTACATTGTATTGTAAGCCATGTAGGTGCGCATATTTTTCACAAATACCTAACATTCTTGATAGGCCACAGACAGAGGCGCTCAGCAGAGCCATGTCATCCGCGTAGCTGATGTTATTGACAGGTACTCCGTCGACATGGCATCCGACACGAGCCCTACTGAGCTCCTCTATCAGCGCGTTCACGTACAGGTTGAAGAGCTTCGGCGAGGTCAACCCCCCCTGCCTAACCCCGCACTCCAACCTGTACGGCTCCGAGTAGGCACCCGACCACCTCACGACATTGACCTGGTGTTGATACCAATACTGGAAAATATTTTTCACTTCTCTAGGTAACTTTATAGCTTCTAATTTCTGCCACAAGCCTATGACGTCATGGATATTATTAAAAAAAACATTTATTCTACTTCAATGATATAGTTATTAATCATTATATCTATTAATATTATTATGGCATTTATTTATTTAAAATCTCGTTACAAAAATATATTTTTCACTATAAAGAAATATCTACTATCTACAAAAACATAATAAGTATAAAGAACATTATAGTAAAAAATATATATCTAAACGGGAAACCTCCGGCCGCGGAGCAAGGCCCAAGCGGTCGGAGGCTAGGGCTGCAGAGAGAGGAACCTCCTGACTATGCGTGCCGAGTCCAGGAGTACAGCCTTCTGAATCTGACCCTCGATCCAACCATTTAGTGACAGCCTCTTAAGGTGTTGGTCAAGGCTCTTCGCTATCAGTCCATTCACTGAAACAACTATCGGGACGATAATCGTTGAATCCACATCCCACATGGCGGTAATCTCGTGGACCAAGTTAAGGTACTTGCTTAACTTGTCCTTCTCGGCCTTCACAAGATTAGCATCATGTGGGATAGTGACATCAACGAGTATCGCCCGACGTTCCGACGGGTCTACCAGCACGATATCAGGCTTATTGGCGACAATAGTCCAGTCCGTAATGATAGATCGGTCCCAGTAGAGCGTGGCACGGCCATTCTCAAGAACTGGCTGCGGCACGTACTTATAGTACGGAACCTCAGGTCCGACAAGGTCGTATCGAAGAGCAAGTTGCTGGTGTATGATCCTGGCTACTATTATTATTATTATTATTAATTATTTTTTTGTTCTATTATTTATGTATTTTCCATGTTATTTTATCTTAATTCGCAGGCAGGTAGTAGTCGCCCGTTTGGCGTAGGCCTCTCCCATTTCTTTCCATGTTTTCCTGTCTCTGCTGGCCTGTCTCATCCAGTCTAGTCCGCTTTCATTCCTAAATACATCTTCCCAACGTTTCCGTGGTCGTCCTCTACTCTTTTTATTATCTCTCGGTATCCACTCTATCACCTTTTTCGTCCACCTTGTGTTTTCCATCCTGCTAACATGTCCTGCCCAGTTCCACTTTATTAATGCCCTTATTCTACAAATGATGTCGTGTAGTTTAGTTTCCTCCCTTATAGAAGCGTTTGTTACTCTGTCAGATTGCCTTATACCTAACATGCTTCTTTCCATCTTCCTCTGACATATTGCCCAAGTTTGGCAACCATATGTCAAGCTTGGAAGGATGGTACTTTCATGGATATTATGGGTGTTATTATAAAAAATGCCCTTAGTCTGGGTTTAAACCAGGACTGCCAGTCTAGGCTTAAATATCGACCTAGGGTATATACGACTGTATACAAAAGCAGATGGTTTGTTGTCCAAAAGCAACTTTCGAGCTAGATATGCCAAAAATGACATAAGCTTGGACTATCTCTGGTTTATCTAAAACCCGGCAGCCCCCTAGTTTAGCAATGGTCTATAAATTGACAGTTGATTGCTTGTTAGAGGTAAGAATTTGGACATCTCAGTTGTGACGTGACACAATCCGTCAGTTTGATACTTTGGAAATTTGCGAAGTAGCGCGAGAATTTATTTCGGAAAACAAACCATCTGCTTTCGTATTTAAAGTTGCATATGCCTAATGTCGATATATAATCCCAGACTAGTACGCTTGGACTAAATTCATATTTAGTCCATGTTCTGTAATGCCGTATATGTTCCATTAAATAGTGCTGAGTGGATTTCTAGAGGGCTGACACAGATAGATCTACTTTTGTATAACGTGTATTCGTCATCATTACAAGCATAGACTGTATGTGCAGTCTTATATACTTTTGCTAATGTTTATTTACTTTAGACTACCCTCCTAAGGTTTTTAAGTTCTCATTTACTATGTATCAGCAACTCCCTGCTCCTAGGCACCACACAGGTGGGAAGCAACCTAGTGGTAAGACGGATCGTCAAAGTAAGCCAAGCCGTGTTTGTTTCCTGATTCTTCTAGGCTTGATCGCGTTGGAACAGGAGTAATTTTAGTTTATAAGATGATTTAAAATGATCCTTGTGATTTCAATGAATAACATTCTTTTGATTTGATTCATAGTCAACATTTAGAAGTCTACTGCTGGACATTGACCTTCCCATAGAATGGCACGACAAACGGTCTTGGACCGCCTCCATCCATCGACTTTCTGCGACCATTACAATCTTTGGACAATCGAGAGCGGGGCGTTCCAACACTGCGTTGTCTAGTTTGTGGTCGTTTGTTGTGAGAGGTCGGTATACATGATCGGCCTTATTACAGAACATGGACTAAATCTGAATTTAGTCCAGGCGTACTAGTCTAGGATTAAATATCGACATTAGGCATATGCGACTATAGATACGAAAGCAGATGGTTTGTTTTCCGAAATCAATTCTCGCGCTACTTCGCATATTTCCAAAGTATCAAACTGACGGATTGTGTCACATACAAATTCTTACCTCTAACAAGCAATCAACTGTCGATTTATAGACCATTGCTAAACTAGGGGGCTGCCTGGTTTTAGATAAACCAGTGATAGTCCAAGCTTATGTCATTTTTGGCATATCTAGCTCAAAAGTTGCTTCTGGAAAACAAACCATCTGCTTTTGTATTACAGTCGTATATAGCATAGGTCGATATTTAAGCCTAGACTGGTAGTCCTGGTTTAAACCCAGAGTAAGGGCATTTTTTATAATAACACCATAATAGTTTTAATTCTGACGTGTAACTTGGTGTTATTAATAAAAAATTGTATTGTATTGTATTGTTACTCGAGAACCTTTATTCCCTAACGGTTGTCTAGGCATTGCACAACGCCCTCCATCCTGAGACTATTACAAGTTCCATCATCATCATTCTCAGCCTGTAGAAGTCCACTGCTGGACATAGGCCTCCCCCTAGAATGCTACGTGTGGCATTGAGCCGCCTCCATCCACTGATTTCCCGCGACGCTTATAATGTAATTTAGTTCATCGAGTGGAGGGCCTTCCTCTACCGCGTCGTCCGGTTTATGGTTGCCACTCGAGAACTATATCACCTGCCCTTTGCCACTACAACTTGCTAATTTTGAGAGTAGTTACTGATAGATCCTTGTGGTTGAATCCTATGAACTTTAATGGACTTGCTAGTGAAGTTGGTACAGTCTGCGAAAATTCAAGGAGTAACTATATTGGAATATTTTTCATACCAGGAACCTAGGAAGAAGTTGTTTTGAGAGCTATGTCGGTAATCTTGGTTCTTGGATTTCCTCATTTCGGATTCTTAAGTCTCATGGACTTGTAATATCACCGGTTTTCTGTTTTCATACAGGGTGTACATAGTAAAAACAATTAATATGAGTAAAAACATATATTTCATATCACTCGTTTAAAATACAATTTTCAGTACTGTATCATCGAAGAAGAGATTCACTGGGTACAGTCAGAGAGAAAACTATTAGCCGAATATAAACACAATACACTTAAATTGTAATAAGTTAAGGAAGAAGACTGAAAATACGATCAAAATAAATCAAAGGTAAAAATAAGTACAAAGAAGTTATTTTTATAAAAATTTAAAACCACAGCAAAAGTAAATTTTTGGGTCCGGTTTCTACCACAGCAGAGAGGAGGAGACGAGAGGAGATGTGTTTGAATAAACCATTCTGATTTCGTTCTCTCACTAGTGTGAGATCAGCAGGGCGATTCTAAATCGTCGGAAACGTTTGCGATCGGATTCGTTAGTTTTTCATTTCGATGTGGTAAGTAACTAAAACAATTTTCTCTAGTAAAACACAGTAAAAAACAATAAATATTGTATATTACTGTGTTTTACTAGAGAAAATTGTTAGAAAATTGTTTTAGTTACTTACCACATCGAAATGAAAAACTAACGAATCCGATCGCAAACGTTTCCGACGATTTAGAATCGCCCAGCATGACTGTTTATGTGACTGTTGGGTGTTATGTTATGTTATATGATGGAAATACATTGGTGTATGTTTTTTTTCAAACTCAAACTTGAAGATCCAGCTTCAATAGTACCCTAGATACTGACCATCATAATGGTGGTCATCATCAAACCTTAGAGCCAAAAGTCTAGTCTGATATCTTGAAACAGTTTAAGCTTAAACTGAAGGTTTTAGCTACAAAAATACCCGAATAACTTAAAAAAATGGGTTGTGAGCTATTGATCCTTGAAACGGCTGAACCAATTTCCATCAAACATGAATTAACGATCATGCAAACCCATCGTTCATACATAAAAAACCCCATTGAAATCAAAGCAACTTCTGCTATGAGACCACAGATATCATACAAGCAAACTATGACCTCAAACGTATTTCAAACTATTTGGTCAAAGTTTAAAAATAAAATTGATAACCTAAATTTTTTTTCCAATAAAATTATATTTAAACTTTTCAGCCTTCCTCCTTAAAAATCTCTAATAAAAACTAACACATTAATATATACAAATATCTAATCTTTTTAGCTGTACATTTTTTAAACTACTTTTATTATAAACGTAATTTTATGTACCTATATTTACATCAGCAGCTATCATACCAACCCAAGATAAGTTGAAGGAACATTTTACTTTATATTAGGAGAGAATTTACAATACTTTCTATCATCATCATCAACAGCCTGTAGAATTTCACTGCTCGACATATACCTCCATAGAATGCCTCTCCATCCACCGACTTCTACTTTCGACTACAAATACTTTCTATATTAAGTATTTATTGTTAAATACGAGAAATAAATAGATTATTTACATTATTTCCTAAATGGTTTTTATTCTAATGAAATTAAAAGAAATAATTAAATAAACAAAATATCATAACAATTTTAATCTACGTACTTATGTACTAATTAAAAATCTCTGATTAGGAAAGATTCTTTGTGATGAAACTCTTTCAAATGAAATCGTAATTCAATCTGTGAAAAATTGCCTATTAACCAGTTACATACACACGGGGTATCAAATCAGTGTACAATTAGGTAGTAGGTTTTTACAATAACCAAAATACAAAAAAAAACTTTTTGAATTGTCACCATTTTAAGTCATTATTTAATTCACACACAAATTCCAAATAATTTCATTTTTTAAGTTGCTGGCTGCATTGCCACACTTAATGGCAAACGTTTAACCAGATACGAGAGAGCGAAGTCAGTTTTAACAAGCAATTTACACAGACGTATGGTTTAGTATATAACGATAATATTACAGTAATATTACAGGGATATTATAGTAATATTACAGGAATATTAAAGTACAAGAATATTACAGTAATATTACAGGAGTATTACAGGAATATTAAAGTAATATTACAGTGATATTACAGGAATATTACAGTGATATTACAGGAATATTACAGTAATATTACAGGAATATTAAAGTAATATTACAGGAATATTAAAGTAATATTACAGGAATATTAAAGTAATATTACAGTGATATTACAGGAATATTACAGTAATATTACTTCAAGGTAATATTGTAAGGTGGTATTGTTGTATCAGTGCTCGTAGTTCCTGATACCCACGACACAGGGCATCCTAGCGTAGGATCAGGACTATTTATTATATGTTTTATGTTATGTCTATTGGATGTTTTGTTATGTTATGTGTGTAGTTTAACACGGTTTTTTTTATAGAAAATGAGGATGACTCAGTGTTCGCTAGGGGCGCTCATCGGTGTTGCTATACTAAATCCGTGTTACACGACACCATACGTCCAAAAGCTTTAGACTCAGCCTCCAGACTTTGTTTACATCGTTTGCAATGCTCTTTAGAAAACTCAGCTATTTCAATTATTATTATTAAAATTTGTATTGTTATTTTTTTATCCTTTCTGTATATTTTAAAATATTGAAAAATAAACTAGCTTGCAATGTAATATAACTAAACATGTGGATTTTCACTTATAAAAACCACAAAACCTCCCAGAACTATTTTTTTGTTTAGTAATTTTTTACAATAGTTTGTCTTTTGAAATATATTTTAATAGCATTTTTTATTTCAATTCAATAACTTGCATAGTTTGTGAGGTATTGTGGTATTTCTAAGTGAGCGTGTTTAATTGCAGGCCAGTTTTTTTTTTTTTTTTTAAACAGTAATACTGAAACAGAGGTTATGTAACGCTCTTTAGTCTAAAGGAACTTCTTAGTAAACTACGTTTTTTTGAGCGATTTCACTAATTTTAGTTAATTAAGTTGTATCACACCATATTCAAAATTAAAATGTCAATGTACAGGGTGTCCCAAAGTATGTTGTTCAGTAGAACAGCTTAAGAAGAGATCAACCCAAAAGGTACCTCCCAAAATATATCCAGGTACACAATTTACATTAAAAAAAAAGGCTAAACCTATTTTAGCAAATTTTCATGGTTGATGTATGAGACACTAATGAATGGGATCTAAATTAATTGTTTTTATTCAAAGCCTTAAAATTAAATAGAAAAATAACCAATGATCCTCATAAATAAGAAATACAAAGGACCGTTTGCGAACGTCAAGCTTGTATCAAGTGCCAAGTAAAAGCGATGAAGGACTAGACTTATCCTATCATCAATTGACGCCATTTTTTATAGAGGTTGCCCAAACTTTTTACACCAATAGGAATATAATATTAGATCAAACGAACTTCTTGAAGTGAAGTTCCAATCATTATTGTATGAGTCTTCATTTGAAGGTAAATGTTTAAGTATACTAATATGGTTATTAATATACCTGAGAAATAAAAAAGACATGTAAATAAATAAATAATAAATAATCATGTGCCTTATACGATATCCACGGGAGGAGACGGAGGTGTCTATTCTTAGACAGGACACACGGCCAAGGCTCTGGTAAAATGGGCAATTACTACTAATCGCCCTCGGTTTTACACGAGATAGTATCTGGTATTGGATTTTTGGATAAATAGTACCCTATGTTTTAGTCCAGTTTTTGATGTACCTTTTATCAAAATTGGCCCAGCCGTTTTGGCATTAAATACAGACAGACATGCTAATGACGTTTCACTTTTATTATTTTTAAGGATGGATCAAAATGTTCTAAATGTCAAAACACTATCAGAGGCCTACCATGAGCTCTCTCTCATGTATGAGTACAAAATATCGGTTCGTCGTTGACATCCGTCATTTGAACAACTTTAATCGCAGAAGTCTATAGACCTTCTGCTACTGTGCCTTTAAATATAGCTGCGGACATCACGGAACCGATATTTTGTACTTAATAGTTTTTGAACTGAATCGCTTTAAAAGCTCGTGGTAAGGCCAGGCTTATCCGCCTATTTTCCAGTCATAAAACGGCAATCAATGAATTTGTAATTAAAATCCACATTAAGAATAGATCGTTAAACGGACATGCCTGCTAATCGCAAACACATAATCAATAAAATCGATAATTAAAATCGATAATTAAACGACTAACAGTTAATTGAGCTGAAAATGGAATCTAGCTTTTGATTATGAGTTACTGGTTGGCGATGTGTTTTCGTAATTAGCAGAAATTATGTATTCCTTTAGGTATTTTCTAGCATTAGATATATTTATATACGGGTATTTTAAATATTACTAGCAGTCACTCGCGTTTGTATTTATAACATACTTAGTTTTTGGTTTTCTTTGCAAAATTGTTTTATTTTTGTGCGTAATAAATTATTTATCTTTTATCTATCTATATGATTTATTGAATTCCCCCCGTACCTCTTCCCTTCCTTTTTGGGTTTTGATGCTGCCCCCTTTACATTCAGGACTCGCGTTGCTGAAAAATATCAATTTAAAAATGACTTGTTTTACAGGAACACCCTGTATTATGTTGTATTACGTTTTGTTTATTCATTTTGAAATTTTGGTAAATATATGCAAGTAAATACGTAGTAGGTAGGTAGGTACTACATTATTTAATTTGTAAACAACATTATTATGAGAATTCAATGTAAGCGAGTTAAATTCGTAATAATGTGGGTCAACTGTAAAATAACATTGCATTACTCAATAACACGGGCAATAATAAAAATCGTTTTCAAAATCCAATCGATTCACAGTTCACGGCACTTTACTACGCACTCGAAAATAGTTAGTGCTAAACGCATGACCACGAAACTGATACCTAGAAGGTAATTCTCGTAATTATTTGTTAATGATGACCTCCGTGGCGCGATGTGTGAAGGTTCGCCTGCCACGCAGGAGGTTGCGGGTTCGATTCCCGCCTCTGAACAAATATTTGTACGATCTGCAGATAATTGTTCAGGGTGTTCTGGGTATTTTTCTAAGCATAATAAAAAAAATATCTATCTACGTAATATATTGTACTATTAAGTATTTATATCAGTTATGTAGTACCCATAACACAAGCTCTGCTTAGCTTGGGGCTAGATAATGTTGTGTGAAATGTTCAGCATGTATTTATTTATTAAATTCACAATAAAATCTCATATCAGTCATCTTTTAATTAATCAACCTTTCTGTCGCTCAGGAAGGCGTTCGTTAGAACGAGAAAGATAACGTCATCACCATCATCAGCCTGTAGAAGCCCACTGCTGGACATAGGCCTCCCCCTTAGAATGCCACGACGAACGGTCTTGAGCCGCCTCCAGCCACCGATTTCCTGCGACATTTATAATGTCTTTAGTCCATCGAGTGGAAAGCCTTTTTCTACCGCGTCGTGCGTTTTGTGGTTGCCACTCGAGAACCTTTATTCCCCAACGGTTATCAGTTCTTCGAGCTATATGACCAACGAAAGAAAACGTATGCACGCGAAAATTAAGTAATAGTTAGTACGTCTACGCACGCAATAACTGACGTGACAGTTGACTGAGATGAGATCTCAGAATAATGACGATGAGATGTAGACTGTGAATTGAATGTTTAATCATTACGAGAATGGATCTGATACGTAGCACACAGCGTAGCGGTAGCGCGTAGACTGGCTACGCTTGCTGACTTGTTGGTATATCGCCACGGTGTGTGGCTTCAAAAGGTTCGTATAAAGTGGCGTGTACTGTAGAGTCGAGGAAATCGATTCGAACGAGAACTCGATAGTCGTAATCGTAAATCATAAGAACAAAAGACGGAAAAAGGAAATACAAATTAGCCCTATAATCGCTTATTAAAAACAGGGTTAAAAGTTGGTTTAAATGATTTAAGAACAGTACAGTGGGTATTAAATACGTTAAGTAGTGTTATGCAAAGTTTTTTTGACAGATTTTATGATTTATTTCGGTTATAAATGGCCTAAAATAATAAAAGATTGTGGCAAATTTTATTTAACAAAAATGGCATAAAAATCATTGAAAAATATCGTCTGTTAGGCCCTAAGGAGAATGTTGGTCCATTAATACCATTGGTTAATTATTTCATACATACATACATACATAAATAGTAACATACCTTTTTCCCCAATGGGGTAGGCAGAGCCTCAATTAATTGTTGGTCACACGATCGTAGGAACATAGACGTGACCATTGGTGAGGAAATAAATAATTTATGTTCTAAATTCCTATCCTACTGGTGGACTTAAGACATTATAAACGAGGTGGATGGAGGCGGCTCAAGACCGTTCGTCGTGGCATTCTAAGGGGGAGGCCTATGTCCAGCAGTGGACTTCTGCAGGCTGATGATGATGAAGACTGGTGGAAAACCTTGACGAAAAAGCAACTAGTGTGTAACCCGAAAAAAAAACATTCAAATATTTTTATCTAATCAAAGATCATTGACATAAATAAAATCAAGTTATTGTGTCAGGCCTGTAATTTATCTATACCTATCGAAACCACCATCCAGCATCATTTATTAACCGCCTAACGCGTGAAGGAGTGTACAAACAATCATAAGATCTTATCTTAAACGAACGCACGTAGACAAATAGCTCGGAACAATCGTCAGGTTAAAAAAAAAGAAAAAAAAACAATTTGGTACGAGCAATAACGAAACGCGATCGAAGTCAAGATAGGAACCAAACGCATCTCTTAATAATACACTGTGGTAATACCGTCTCTCTCTAACATGCACAAAGAGTGTAGGCGTCTCATTCCGTTGACAGCTCGTTTAGAAAACCACAACGTATCAGCGTTTCAAATCTAAACGGCTAATTATACCCACATCACTTGAACGCATCAAAAAGGGCCATTTTTAATTAATTTAGTCCCGAAATCTATTATAATATGACCAATTTTGTTATCTAATTAGCTGTGACGCGCTAACTAGCCGCCATCTTGGAATGTAACCGTTATTAATGGCTGTTTCGAATTTGGAATTGAGATAAATTATCACTAATTTAATAAAGGAACGCCCAAATATGAGAGCGTAGGCTGTTTTAAATGTAAGCCTTTAGCATGTTTTGTGAACTTAGCAATAAATAGAGGGTGCTCTCAAAAGAAGTGCTGTAGCAGAAAAAAAAAAGAGATAAAAAAATCCTATTGACTAAATAATATTTGAATTTTGAATTTTGACATGTTTCTATTAGATTGTTATTTATAAGTGTATAACAAGCGTAGCGTGTGCTGTCTTGCCTACTTTTGCTGATGTTTATTTACTTTAGTTTACCTTCCTAAGGTTTTTAAGTTCTCATTTACTATGTATCAGCAACTGCTTGCTCCGAGGCACGCACACAGGCGCTTCTCACCTAGTGGTAAGACGGACCATTTATGTAAGCCAAGCCGTGTTTGTTGCCTGATTCTTCTAGGCTTGGTCGCGTTGGAACAGGAGTAATTTTAGTTTATATAAGACGATTCAATAAATGATCCTTGTGATTTCAATGAATAAAAATTATTTTGATTTGATTTGATTTGAGAGACAGAGATCGTAATTGGCTTAAAGTGAAAGAAAGAAGAAAGAAAGAAAGAAAATACATTTATTAGTCCAGTGTTGTTTGTGTAAAGTGTTATTTCTTTCTTTCTAACAGGCTTGCATATGCACAACGGTTTGAGGACGGATTAATAAAGAAAAATTACGTTTAGATGTAGACAGGCTGTTTCTACTGTCTCAAGCTTGGCAATGTCAAGAATGACGACCTCTGTGGCGCGGTGGGTGATGGTTTGCCTGCGACGCAAGAGGTTGTGGTTTCGATTCCCGCCTCGGAAGAAATATTTGTACGATCTGCAGATATTTGTTCAGGGTGTTCTGGGTATTTTCTATGTATAAAAAATATATCTATTTATGTAATGTATTTTAAGTATTATCAGTTATCTAGTACCCATAACACAAGCTCTGCTTAGCTTGGGGCTAGATAATGTTGTGTGAAATGTCCAGCATTTATTTATTTAGAATGAACTGAAAGAGAAGTTACTATGCTATTCCCTCGCGACAAAACTCAACGTGGTCGAGCGAGACGAACATATTTTGACTATCTTTTACGTTTATGGCTATTTCTCTAAATATGTATAGAGAGTTTGTTTACTCTTGAAAGAGAAGACTTGGCACCGTCATAATAATCCTTGCCCTCGCTTATTTTGTCTCTTTCTAAGTTAACAGCCATATCAAAGACATGGCATAAAGTCAAATTATTAATTAAAATTAACCCTTTTACTAAGCTTTTACTTTTACTACATTTGACACTTGAATGTGGTAATTTTAATCAGCCTATAACATTGGACAGCATTGTGTGTTTGCTCTGAATAATTTATGGAGTCATTGGTTATTTAAATTCCTAAATTCAGTTTCCCACATTTTTTAACAACATCAAAATCATAAATTAATAAATTCTACTCTAAATTACTATTTACACTTTAACACAACTGTCAGACATTTACGCAACTGTCAAAGTTACGTTTCATTTTCACTCTCACTTAATTCGTCCATGTCCATATCTATTAATTCTTCATCTTCCTCTTCGTAAGAGTTGTTGAATTGACTTCCGTCATCAGGTTTTGAGGAAGAGCCTGATTTGACTCCGGTTTTGGCTTCTTCTTCTTGCTGCATTCTTTTGTGTTTCGTTCTTCTGTTTTGGAACCAAACTTTTACCTGTTAACAAAGGAAATAAGTGTTAAAATTGTTATTACAAGGCACATTAAATAGTCCCGGAAAGTCAGTGGATAGTGGCGGCTCAAGCTCGTTTATCATGGCATTTTATGGAAGGTCTGAAATTATGATTAAACTAGCTGGTGCCCGCGACTTCGTCTGCGCAGGATTAGTATATCGAGTAGGTTATATTAGCGTGGCTTAGAAAAGAACTAATATTATACTTTTTTGTAAGACTATTTAAGATAAACATTTCCATAATACATTACATATTTGTAACTCTAGCGGTTTTGGCAGCGCACGCCAGTACATCTAGTACGGGTTTTGATAGTTTTCGAAAACTATATGAAGTTTCGTTTCCTGCCATACATTTACTGACAGCGTCCTTAGTTTTCTTCTCGTTTTCGCTAGGGGCGCTGCAAGTAAATGTATGGAAGAAAACGAAACTTCATATAGTTTCGTAAACTATCAAAACCCGTACTAACCCTACAGAATAGCTCGCAGATGGTAGATTTTTTCCTACTTGACACTTATCGTCATATTATGGACAATTCACACAATATCTTTATAAATTGTATCCTGTGTGTTATTTTGATGTATACCTAAGCTATATTATTGTAAAGTTTCATTAAAATCCATTCAGTAGTTTTTACGTGAAAGAGTAACAAACATCCATCCATCCATCCATCCATACTTACAAACTTTCGCGTTTATAATATTAGTAGGATAAATAACACCCAATGTTGGGTTCTGATCCGACACTAGGATTCCGTGTCGTGTGTATCAGGAACTACGAGTACCACAACAACCAGACGATCTATTATCATTTTTTCAATAGAATGTAGAGTCTACCACACTTAATGACCACTCTGAATATAGGCACACAGTAAAAGCCCTCATTCATCAGGGACGTGACCCTTACGTTCAGATCGGCTTTAAGGTTTGGGTTCATCACCAGCCAGTTTACGTCAACTCCTGGACAAGTCCTCCCCCATTGAATACAATGCGGGGATTTGCCATAATCACCACGCTTGATACGCCGATTGGTGATCGCAGTTGGTGATAAGTACTCAGATGGATGCTGTTGCCCATCCCCTGGTGTAATCCCTTAGTAAGGCTTTTACTTCATCCACGGGAGGAAAAGGACAGGTCTGTTTTTAGGTTGGACACACCACGAAACTTTCTTTAAGTATATAGAGGTACCACCTAGGTAGCCTTAGGTTTTTGTTATAGATAAAAATTAAAAAAAGTCATGTTAAAAATCCGATAGAAATTAAATAACGTTTCAATCATCATTTCTTTCCCTTGATGTAAAGAAACTACTTACTAGACTTAAATGAAACGTAAAAAACGAAACGTAAAAAAAAAAGAAAAAAAAACGAATCTCTTTAATTAAATCCAGCAAGGTTTTTGTTTGAATAATTGGCCCTATTCCTACTTCTTGTCTCGCCGGCTCTATCTTAGTCACATTGCGTTAGGTGAGAGACCAGCTTGATGTGGTGACCCTAATAAGGGTCACAGTGACCAATAGTAAATGAACCAGTTCTTACATTATATCTTCGTGTCTTCGAATTTTTGGTTTTAAGACTGGTCAATTTCCTCATGATGTTTTTCTTCACCATTTGAGATCAGGTGAAGAAAATCAACAACAATATATACAACAACAACAACAACAAAATGTGTACGTATGAGTATGTCTTAAGTATATGTTGCGTATATGCGCAACATATACTTAAGGTTGCGAATGTAATGTTTTTATGTGAAAAATTTACTGGTGCAGATCAGGTGACAGGTGACCCATGACTTTAGGATCGAAAGTCGGGGTCCCTCACAAAAAGATCAGTGTTCTCTACCTACGGAACCCTAAAACTGTATAACTTCACGATAAATTTCCAAACAAAAGGGTTAGGTACCGGAACAGAGCAATAAAAAACTATCCTCTAACCCTCCAACAATATTTCACATCCTATTGAAAGAAAAATCCATCGAATTTTTCGCTTTCCCGCCAAATATCACGGCGGCCATTTTGCAAGACGATCTGTCACGCGGTTAATGGCGCAAAAAATGTATTCATACAGCTTCGAGTCGCTTTTATTACGAAATAATGTTATAAATTACTTTTTACAGGATTTTCAGAATATTTAGGTGATGTATGATAGTTGGCAACAAACCTTATCTCTTTTAGTTTTTATAAATAGTTCCTACCTAATAACGGTAGGTACATCCACAAAATCTCTTACCTAGGGCATTTACCGAAATTCTCTAAGCAAAATCTGGAAAAGATTGCTTGCACATAGTAACCAGTGCTTATCCGTTACTATCTTATTCCAATGTTTATTGACAGAAAGAATAGAAAGTAGGTACAAGTAGCTCATGGTAATTAGTACTTCTCTAACTACTTCTTCATGGTATTAGTTGGCTCAAGTAGTAAATGATAATTAATATTTTAATCTGTGGTTTACTAGTCATAAATTGTAGGTATATTGTTTGATTTCCGAATAAAATATAATAAAAAAATTTAAGTAGTTGATGT
This sequence comes from Epirrita christyi, assembly GCA_951392215.1. NCBI lineage: Eukaryota > Metazoa > Arthropoda > Insecta > Lepidoptera > Geometridae > Epirrita > Epirrita christyi. The sequence continues at coordinate 11,032,520 of OX595855.1, read as the reverse complement.
ATGTAGGTAGTGTTTCAAATCAAATCAATTTTGTATATTGTTTGTAAGTGCACAAAATCACATGCAATAACTTTATGACACATAAAAACTTATCAGAATTCCATCATAAAGGCAATACACCAGTTTAGCCATCAATTCTACAAGTTAGTTAAATGGCAACACCGTGAAATTACATACATATCGGTTTATTTATGGCAACATTGCTTACAACTGATAAATTACTTTATTGCGTCAATATTGAAGGAAAATTCTACTTAAAGTTTCTTAGATACAAAATGAGTTTTTAACCGACTTCCCAAAAAAGGAGGTTCTCATTCAGTTGTTTTTTTTTTATGTTTGTTATCTCATATCTCCGGCGTTTATGAACCAATTTGGAAAATTCTTTTTTTATTTGAATAGATATACTTCCAAATTGGTCCCATTTTTTTCCCTGAGGAATTGAGGGAACTCCTCAAATATTCTAGGCATACCTACATATGGCGATTTTGATATTTTCAGCAACAAACCAAGCATTCAAAAATTTATCATATGCATTCAAAAAGTATCATAATCCTTTCACCACTATGGTTCTTTCATCATTTTTTGTCATCCAAATATTTAGTCGAATACAATGGCGGAAGTCGGTTTTTTAAATGAAAAGTTATTGGAATTTACTAAACTTGGCTACTAAGTTATCCAAACAAATTTAAAAACAATAAGTCATAGTCAAATTCAAAGTCAACCGTATTTTATTACTTAAATAAATTATCACCGACATAACTCTCAGAATTAGTAAGTTGAAGTAGCAATGGGCAGGTCATAATAGCTCGCAGAACTGACAACCGATGGGGAATAAAGGTTCTCGAGTGGCGACCACAAACCGGACGACGCGGTAGAGGAAAGCCCTCCACTCGATGGACTAAAGACATTATAAACATTGCAAGAAGACGGTGGATGGACGCGGCTCAAGACCGAGCGTCGTGGCATTCTAACGGGGAGGCCTATGTCCAGTGGTGGACTTCTACAGGCTGATTATGATGATTATAATATACCTTTACACAAAGCAAAAAAAAGAAAAAAGAGCTAAGTGGCAAATTCCGGCTTAGCTCATTTTGCTTCAGTACAATGTCATTCAAAAGTCATTATTATTTTATTTCTGTCTGTACGCCATCTTTCCTGATAACAGTAATTATTGTCCTTTAAAACTCTTTGAAGCCTCACTTGAAGCCTATAGTTACTGGTCATAAATCAAAACGTAAGCTCTATTGCGAAAGCAATAAAGACTATAATTGCACGATAAGTGGCGTTTTTGTTAATATAGTGTAAATACTGTGGCCACGCAGAGTAATAAGAGCGGTAGAAGGAGGATATCAGCGAATGACAAGCGTAAGCAAGCAGCCTCTCAATATTACCAACCTGCAATGTTTCCAGAGTTCAAACAGGGTTATGGGAATACACCCTATTATCGATAAGCAAAAGTGTTGTTTTTGACATTTTATCATTGTTTATTTAAGGTTTTTAAGTTCTCTTTATCTATAAATCAGCTTCTCCTTGTTCTTGAGGCACCACACAGGCGCTTCTTATCTAGTAATAAAAGGATCATCAAGCAAAAGCTAAGCCATGTTTGTTGTCCTGATTCTTCTAGGATTGGCCGCTGATTCTTCTAGGATCGGTCGCGTTAGAACAGGCTTATTTTGATGCATGCGTGATTTTTATGCTTACCGTTCATACACGCATAAACATGTTCTATAGCCAGTTAATCATAGCTCTGTTAAAGTCAGCTTTCACACATAGGCGTCTAATGACGGACTACAGTTGCAGTTACTACAAAAGCGAGATTTAACACCGCGATTTATGTAATGATGAAGGTAGTGTGAAAATTGTGCACTTATCTAATGTTTATGATGTTTGGCATAACCATTATGAAAATAATGACTCTTTTAAACAATCACAGAAAAATACTTGTAAAGAATAAAGCTTAGGCAGTTTGGAAGCTGAAATGACCACGCTATAGGAGCTTTGGACACAAATAAAGAGTAAATTTGAAACGTGTGTAATTTGATTATTCTACCCCTAAAATGAAACGGTGAAGTACCTATAGGTATAGAGTCTGTTCAGCGAGAGACCCTCGTGGGATTGGAGGGTGCTGCTGTACTTAATTACCTTGTTTGTTTAGCGGGCAATACAAAAGTGCGTCTGTTCCGGTTTGATCCTAATAGAACTGTTACTATTTATTAAGTTTTTAATTCAAAATGCCGACCGAAAGAAACCAGCTCCTAATTATGATTTTAATATATGTAGTTCACAATGTTAGTTCACAATTTGGCCAGGACAGCTCTCTTTCTGAACAGACTCTACCTATGCATGGAAAAGTTTACAGAATACTACAGTGCGCCAAGGTGTAAAGGCGTTTACAATAATGTTACGGACGCCTGAGAGCGAGTTTTCTCAACCTTATTCTTTTTTTTTATGCTACTAGCAAGCAGACAAGCATACGGCCCACCTGATGGAAAGTGATTACCGTAGCCTATGCCTGCAACACCAAAGGCATCACACGCGCGCTGCCGACCCTGAGACATATAGATGAAAAGTCTCATGTGCCTGTAATTTCACCGGCACCCGTACCCTTCAAACCGAAACACAGCAATGCGAGCAGTACTGTTTGATGGCAGAAATAGGTACGGTTGTAGTACTTCCCCGGACGAACAAAAAGTTCTACTACTAACAAAACTACTATTCTACTATTCATTTTTATTATGCAAATGCTCGGCCTAAGAATGGATACCATCCATGTCCTACCGTGGAAGTTGTAAAAACCAACTAAGGGATTACACCAGGAGATGGAAATCAGCATCTAACGGAGTACTCAACCAACATCACTACTGCGATCAATCTGCCAAGCGTAGTTATATTGGTAAATCCCTCTATTTCATCCAATGATGATGAAGGGACAATATGTTGAGACATAAAATTAATTGGAGACACTCAGTAGGGCCTTAAAGTCATCACTATTTATGGTTTTGGCAACGAAAAGTTACGAAAATAACAAAAAGGAGCATGGATAAGTGTTACCCTCAAACTTTTCGCCCAATCGAATGTTCCCCATCAAAGAGCATTCATTCATGAATACGACAAGACACGCAACATTACCTAAATACATTGACATCGAATATCAATCAAGTTGTTTCCTCTAACCACCCTTTCTGCGACTAATGGTGCAGAAAGGGGAGGGGAAAGATTTTATAAATGGTCACACTGTTTGGGAAATTCCAAAAGATTAGGGAAGATTTTTGAAATGGTAACATTATACCTTACGAACTTTCAATGAGTTGGAAAAATGTGTACAGATATGAAGTTAAGTGAAACAGTAATTCTGAATTATAATGACGGTGATTTTCATAGAAAAGGTACCTTTTATCTCGTACAATTATTATTACAGAAACAAATACGACTATAGACACAATTTATTTTAGTAGTAGAACTTCTTGTGAAAGAGTTCGTCCGGGGAAGTACTACCACTGTACCTATTTCTGCCGCCAAGCACTAGTGTTCGCATTGCTGTGTTTTGGTTTGAAGGGTACGGGTGCCGGTGAAATTACAGGCACATGAGACTTCATCTTTATGTCTCAGGGTCGGCAGCGTGCATGTGATGCCTCTGGTGTTACAGGCATTCATAGGCTACGGTAACTGCTTTCCATTAGGTGGGCCGTATGCTTGTTTGCTTGACAAGTAGTATAAAAAAAAGTATACCTTACTATTCTCGTAACTAAAGTAATTTTTCTAAAACGATACCAATCCATGATAAATTAAATTCTATAACGTGTATTGTCCAAACCCTCTCTTTACTTTGCACAGTTAGGCAAAAACAGAAACAATGTAGAATAAACAAAAGTACATAATCTAACTTTAACATGTGGGTGGTTACGCTATTTATCAACAAAGTAAGCTATCTCCATCAAATCGGTGGCAATTTGTTGGCGGTCCCTTGAGACACATACGCTTAACCCTGTGATAAATGCATTCTAACCCGTGACTGCTGAATGGGCCTAAGAGACCGGGCGGTCACATTACCTATATATCATACCATGACACACAATTTTAAGGTGTTATGTATGTTATGTTATGTTATGTTAAAAATAATTATCTTCATCAACAAAAACATTACATTGCTTACTCAGAAGATAAACTAGGTACCAAAAATAAAAAAAACAACTGTGATACAATCCGCGTAAGTAGCGTATTAAAATGCTTTACCATTTAGTAAAACAAAATATTTTTTTTTATGAATAAGCAAATGCAATAGACTTAATCGTAACTACGTTAGATCTTTTATGGTTTTTTAAACATTTTGTTATAAAAACGTAAGCAATGCATAAATCAACAAAACAAATGAATTACAGAATTTGAAAAAGAAAAGCACATCATAAAAGTTACAAATGATACATCTCCATATCCCAATTATCACCGACACAAAGCATTTAAACTGGAAGCTTAAACCATTAAACAATTATCACATTCTAATGCAAATGTAATTCTACAACAACAATAAAACTTAATTCGCTGGGACATACATCTGCTCGTTCAAAACCAACCACCCTAAAATGAACTGTACCAACTTAAACTCGTGATACGCAAAAGGGGTCTAACTCCACCGGTGTATAAAAGTCGTAAGTCCCCGCAAACAAAGGGAGCCAAGCGACACCCGTGCTAAATAAATAGGGCGCTATTCAACATGCCCCAAAATGCGATTAAGCACTTATGTACGCGATTATACTCCAGCGGATTACTGACAGAAATAGAGATATATAGTATCACAGGAGAGACAGAGATGGGAGAACAAGGGGAGATACGCAATTAAGGGGTAGCGTAAAATAGGGCAAAATTTAAGCGGATAGCTATTTATCTGTATATTACTTTATTGTTACCATTACCGCGAGAAAGAGACAGCTATACGAATATTACGCGACAAATTGGGGTTGTTAGGTTACTTTTTGTCCCCCCTTTTATAAGCGAGACAGAGATAAGGCGTTCACTAGTGTGATAGAGATGGTAGACTATGAAAGCTCAATTGGTTTAATAAGAAGCTTTGTCTGGTATAATTGGTTAGGTAATTTATTGTTGTAGGTTGTACTTGATTGATGTTTGTTTGATAAAATTATCGGGTAGCCATTTTGAGTATATCAAGTAAGATAAAGTGGGTGGAGTTTTATGAGCTAAACTAGATATAAACGGGTTTTAAAATATTATATATTTTTGTTTTTCTGATAATAGAGTAGAAGAAGGCCCTCCACCCGTGTTTTTAATTTTTTTATGCTACTTGGCAAGCAAACTAGCATACGGCCCACCTGATGGAAAGCAGTTACCGTAGCCTATGGACGCCTGCAACACCAGAGGCATAACACGCGCGCAGCCGACACTGAGACATAAAGATGAAAAGTCTCATGTGCCTGTAATTTCACCGGCACCCGTACCCTTCAAACCGAAACACAGCAATGCGAGCACTACTGCTTGGCGGCAGAAATAGGTACGGTGGTAGTACTTCCCCGGACGAACTCTTTCACAAGAAGTTCTACTACTAACAAAGACTAGTCTCGATGGACTAAAGACATTATACAGGTCACAGGAAGACGATGGATGGAGGCGGCTCGAGGCCGATCGTCGTGGCATTCTAGAGGGGAGTCCTATGTCCAGCAGTGGACTTCTGTAGGCTGATGAGGATGATGAGTTTAGAATTACTTTTAACATGAAAGAAACTCTTTTTGTACGTAGTCCGATTGTACCTAAAGTCGAATAACAGGCACTAGAAATCGGATAGGCATTCTTAAGTCAGTGAGTTTTATTTAAGTAACACCAACTTAAGTCGCTAAGTTCAAAGCTGCCGCAAACACTGCCTGATTTAAAAAATACCTACTTACTATTACTGTTATTATTACTTAATATTATTACTTTATTTATTGGCCTACTCAAAATGTATATCCACGTGATTTTAATTATCATAAATGATTGTACTGCACGCTATGTAGGAAATCGATGACGAGTTTACCCTAAAAATATTAAATTGATTTAGCTATCCTACTAATATTATAAACGAAAAGTTTGTGAGTATGGATGTTTGTTACTCTTTCACGTAAAAACTACTGAATGGATTTGAGTGAAATTTGGAATGGAGATACTTTACGCCCTGGATTAACACATAGGCTACTTTTCATCATCATCATCATCAATTTTCATCATTATTCACGCGGGTGAAACCGCGGGGCGCAACTAGTTACCCTATATTATTTTTGGGCGAAATTACTTAGCTCTGTCGAGACTTGCATGTTTTGCGCCTTTTGAGATCTTAGTCTGAGAATTTAGTTTTCAACACTTTAAATTTTTATTTGTTTATAAATTTAGATATAGTTAACAAGATACAAATTTGTATAAAACATCTAAAGAAAAGATTGTTAAAACATCTAAAGAAAAGTTTTTAAAACATCTAAAGAAAAGTTTGTTAAGAAATCTAAAGAAAAGTTTGTTAAAACATCTAAAAAAAGTCTTTAAAGCATCTAAAGAAGAGTTTGTTAAGACATATAAAGAAAAGTTTGTTAAAACATCTAAAGAAAAGTTTTTAAAACATCTAAAGAAAAGTTTGTTAAGACATCTAAAGAAAAGTTTGTTAAAACATCTAAAGAAAAGTTTTTAAAACATCTAAAGAAAAGTTTGTTAAGACATCTAAATTTGTTAAAACATCTAAACAAAAGTTTGTTACAACGCTATAAACATGTACGAGTTCCGTACGAGCGTTTGTATGGAAAATATGTCGGGTTGGCTGCTCTTAAGGCTAGTTTGGTGGGAAATGCAGCCCCTATGTGCACGATAATCCAAGGTGACCAAGCTGTTTGACCTCCGTACCACACTGGACGAGGGGCACACACAGCACCACGCACCTAACCGTAGAGAAGTTGCAAGAATAGTTTTGAATATTTTTTTTCAATTTCAAAGTAGGTAATATTTCTTTGGAAAAGTTAACAAACATGTAAATTTTTTGATCTACTAAATTTGTTGAATTTCCCATAACAAAGATTTCAACGCGCTCTTGTCCTTTATACTTATCTCTTGGTTTGTCTTGTTACATACTTCTCTCGTATAGACTTTCCCCCTTACTCATAATCATTTTCTAAACCTATTTTAGTTTAAAAAGGTTTTGTCTTGTTTTGATATATGACATTTTACATCAGAGAGAACAAGACAACACATATTTTAACTAAAATAGGTTTAATAAATTATTATGAATAAGGTCCTATATCTGAAGTGAAATATGGTGTAATTTACCCCCCCCCCCCCCCCCCCCCCTCCACCAATTGGGTCACTTGGGTTGGTAAGCCCCTGGCGCTATTTACCTTAGCTACTACGATAATGCCCATATGCCTTTCTCGTGGTTCGTCTGTGGACTCAAGATGACGCCACTCCAACTTTGCTAATATGGGGGTGCCCAGAATTAAAAAAAAAATACAACCGAATTGAGAACCTCCTCTTTTCGTGAAGTCGGTTAAAAAGTAAAGACCCAAGTTTACAATAATCTCTTACTATAAAATCGTTAAAAAGTGACGAGCTAATTTTAAACCATGTTTAAATTTAGACCGCGTATAGTGATGGGAGTTAACTATGTATTTTCATACCAAATTATCTACAATCATAAATCCAATGTGATTTAATGCATTGTTATATGGAGGTTAGCGCTGAACATGGGCTTGTTTCGGCACATACTTAACAAAAAAAAAACAAAAAAAACAAAAGGTCATCGACACAAGATGGCCGACAATAAAGTCGTGCATCAATAACAAAAAATTCAGCTACAATTATTGCTTTATGACCGGATACCACTAAAATTGATGCAATAAAAATATCGGAAGAATAACGTAATACATTGTGTGTATGGAAAACCGGAGGTGTCCATTTCCGTAGTCCAATGTAGTGGTTCCTTTACAGTTGAAATTAGTGGCAACGCATAGCTTGTGTATTCCGCCATGACTACTTATACTTAATATTATACTGACGTAAGTCAAGTAAATAAAGTTTTAAGTCAAAGAGTTCGTTTATTTAAAAGTTTTTATTTTACTTTACATGTTGTTAGGTATATGTTTTAAAAAAGAAACGAAAAACGAAAACGCTACGCGTACGTGTGTAGCAGCGGGAAAATACTAGAACGTGCATTTCGACGCCGTGTAGAAAGAAATACGATGTACCGAAAACATGAAAAAAAAGAAAGGTTGCGAAAAGTCGGTGGATGGTGACGGCTCAAGACCACTCATCATGGTATTCCATGGGAAGGCTTTTGCCCAGCGGTGGACTTCTACAGGCTGATACATAAATTTGAAACAAAAACAGAAACAAGATCCAATAACCCCTTTCATGCAAATCTCATCTAACCCCCCTCCCTGTTCAATTATTTGGCTTGCCACCGCGCATGCGTCGAGGGGCGGTGCCAGCCCCCTTGCGGGGTGACAAGGGGGTGACAGCTATAATCTTTATGATGTATCGATGGAGTGAGAAACTGCGCTTCATTTGATAGAATCTTAGAATATACACTTATATAACTTATAACTACTACATAACTTATATATATCTACTATATAACTTAAATATATATATGTATATAATATTATATAGCGAGTATTATTATAGGTAAGTATATCATATAGCGTCACGCAACAAAATACCTATACATGACAAACGCGAGTGAGCACACACCCTTTTTTAACCAACTTCAAAAAAAAGAGGAGGTTCTCAATTCAAGTATGTTTGTTTTTTTTAATGTTACGCGGTTACTCTACTGATAAATTGATTTTGAAGTTTTTTTGTTATGTCATTTAATTTTGTATCACAAAGCCTCATTCAAAATGTTAGAATAATTGTGACGTCGCTAAAGGTAGGTGATTAATAAATAACAAATTAGAAAAGTTTATGACCTTATATTGCCATAAAAAAAATAGATTCAAACTTGATGCAATAAAAAGGTTTTTTTTTCTTAGTAAAGAATTGTGCAATCTAGTCTTTCAAACGTGTCGGGCCCAATTATTAATAAAAACTAATAATATATATATTAATAAATAGAACTTGTATTTGAGAACGATCTTATGTGAGTAACAAATTCAAATTTCTCATACAAAAATGTAGTTTTTGGTGTTCTCAAGATCTTTCTCAAAGTTGAGTTCGGTTTATTAATATGGGCCTAAGATTCTTCCAATAACCTGATTTTTTTTATTTAGAATGCTACGTGGCTTTTTGATACAAATATAGGAAAATTTAAAATTTGGGATTTTCAACTTGTTTACCCATATAATTGACATGGTGAAGTTTGTAGGTAAAAGTGACTGAAACTCAATAAGGGTTTTTTTATTAGCTTTTTGCGGCCATACAGGCCTATTGTGATCACCACTTGCTAAATATCGCCCGTGGAAAGGGGCGTTCACAGTTCACCGCTAAATCCTACAGCTGTTAGGAAACGTAGGATTTTCTTAGGGGTCCTAACACCTTTAGCTCATCCGGGCTGAGAGTGTGTTTGCACAGATGAACGCCGCGTTTATGCGTTAATAGCCCGCAGTCTCCTAGCAGATGAAGGGGCGATTCATCCAAAAAATCCATTCGATCAAAAAAGGCTTTGACGATTTCGTAATAATTTACGGATTGGAACCTTCAGGGCGTGAGTCTCACTCGCACTTGTCCTTTTTTTTAACAGAGAAAAAACGCATTCAGCAACAGCGCACCAAGCAACAACTGTCAATGCCAACACACGCCAAAATTACGCACCAATTAAAAAAAATACCCAGCGGAGTTTTTTTTTATTTCAATTTTAAAAAGTTTTCTTTTCCAATAATCGAATTAAGTACAGTAAACATTTTATCTTAATGGTTGCCGTATGAACACACGGGGCCAGCTGTTGCAATTTACTTAATAATATAAAATTACCTACGTATCGAGTATAACCTGCTTGGTACATCGTGGGTTTGTGGGGGAAAAGCAAAAAGTTGAACTACAGGCTTTTACGTGAATACGTCTATTTATCAATATATTATCATTATTATTAATAGCCTTTAAACGTCCACTGTTGGACGAAGCCTCCACCATGAAATACAATGGGGATGGAATTGCCATAATCACCACGCTTGGCAGGCGGATTGGTGATAAATACTGCCACTACAATCATTTGTCCCAAAGCGGGATTGACCCGCAACCTCCCGCATCTCAGTCGGCTACTCACCCGCCACGCCACAGAGGTCATCATAATTAACTTACTTTCTACAGAAAGGATTCAAATGCTGTTTTTACTACCGTAGGTATAGGGTATTTGGTCGTGCCGTGCCGTGATGTGTCCAGCCTCAGAATAGACCCCTCCTTCTCCTCCCATGGATGCCGTAAAAGCTGACTACAGGATTACACCAGGGGATGGGCAGCAGCATCCACCTGAGTACTCAACACCAATACTGCGATCACCAATCCGCCTGCCAAGCGTGGTGATTATGGCAAATTCCCATTGGATTCTTTGTAACGTGTCTACGTTTATTTTTTTTTTGTTGCATTTATTAGCATAACATAAAATAACACCCAACAGTCACATACGTAGTTCTGATCCCACACTAGGATTCTCTGTGTCATGGGAACTACGAGTACCATGGTACCATAATACCCAGACCCGGAACAAATATTTGCAGATCATACAAACATTTGTTCCGCAGCGGGAATTGAACCCGCAACGTCTCGCATCTCAACCGGCTACTCGCTCGCCGCGCCACAAACATCGTCAAACGGCTAGATCGTCTACAATAATTACGAAAGCTAAGAATAAAAAAATAAAAAAATCTGCATCGATAATTGCTATTGTGCAACAAGACGTATTCACGTCAAAAAGCCACCACGAAGATGGTTAACTCTGTGTTAAGAGCAGTGAAGTTGAGGATGTGTGAAGAGAGGCTGTATTATTATTCTCAAAATGGTGATTGTTACGAAAATTTATATAAAATGTGTATATGTATATATTTTGCAGGCCTTTAGGTGCAGTCGGTCATATATTCATATTCATATTATATTAATTAATTCAATTACAATTAAAAAAAATCGTGTCTGAACTAAAATTATAACCTAAAACTAAAAATAATCGAATTATGAATAAAATAATAATAAAATATGACACTCAAAATCAAAATACGCATTGTCACACTGAATAAGATAATTAATTAATTAATTACTAATTAATAATTCGTTAATTACTCATAGGGCCTTTCAAATCATACATAAATGTTAATAAACCTGAGGCCGTAGACAAAGTAACATTCTAATAGCGATGACGCTAGTAGAAAAGTCCAAAATGTATGAGATTGACGTCAGCTATCGATATGTCACGTGGTCTTTTGTATTGTATTACACTGTAGAAATAGAATCGCTTCGAAGCGAATGCCGTTTGGCTAGGCCTACTGATATAGCACCTTAATACTCAGCAGAGCGGAAAATGATGCAATAGAGATATCGTGATGCTGTTTTGACTCTTTTATATCTAGTATTGGTACACTAGCATTTGCCCTCGGCTCGGCTTGGACGTATTTTCACGGATATATAATAGACAGTAAAACCATCCTAAATAAATAAATGCTGGACATTTCACACAACATTATCTAGCCCCAAGCTAAGCAGAGGCCCAATTCTCTAAATTATTTTAAAACTACACTGAAAGTTAACCGAATCGAGACTGGATTATGAATTGACAGAAAGTTGGTATTCTGCTCCCTTATAAATAACAATTTAGTCTTCTTTCAATTCACGGTGACTACCATTAGAGTAGGATAGTTATATATAATTGCAAAGAGTAAAGAGAGACTCCATCTACAATGCTAAAATTATCGAAAAAACTTTAAATCGTTCACGTTTCGGTCACATTTCGATATAATCACATTACAGTGTTGTATTTTATGTTTAGAAAATACCATTTCTGACATTTAATACATCGACACAAGATCGAAACATGATCCAAACTCTATTTTTACTATTTTTAAGTTAGAGAATTGGGCCTCTGAGCTTGTGTTATTACGTTTTATGTCTCAGCTAACTAACCCTACAAACCTTGGTGGTTTTTAAGTGCTATTTTTATATAATAGTTTTAATCTCTTTTTTATTTTTATTTGTGGTTGTAATGTGTTTTGTGCGTGTAAATAAATAAATAAATAAATACAATGTTAAATGGAAAATAATAAAAAAAAAAAAAACCTACACGACAATGAAGGTTACCGTAGGGCGCTTACGCGTTTTTGTACGCAAACGAAGTTTAATTCTATTTTGTCTATTGTTTCTTCAAACTCTATGAAACATATGATCGTACCATAGACATAGATCGTACACTAATATCTATAACCTGATTTTTAATTTCAGACAATTTTTGTAAACAAACAAATGTCAAGATATGCCACTGTGTGTATAAGTGTCATGTACGTGTGTCATATGTGAATTTACACGTATGCGATTGTGTAAATCATGACACTTATACTCACAGTATATCTTGACATTTGTTTGTTTACAAAAATTGTCTGAAATAAAAATCAGGGAATAGACAGGTGGTGCGTCAGTTTTAAAAAAAATAGTTTTTTCGGTTTCCGTACACAATGGGTAAAACGGACCCTATTACTAGGGCTGCGCTGTCCGTCCGTCTATCACCAAGCTGTATCTCATGAGCCCTGATAGTTAGACAGTTGAAATTTTCACAGATGATGATCACAGATTTTTTTGCCGCTATAACAACAAATAGAAACAATAAAATGAATATTTAACGGGCTCCCATACAATTAACGTGATCTTTTTTAGCGTTTTTAAAGATAATGGTACGGAACCCTTCGTGCGCGAGTCCGACTCACACTTGGCCGATTTTTTTATTTTATTTATGATTTGGTAACTATGTATTGGATTTAGCCGCGTTGGCACCTTTTGGGTACTGGGGTGCGATTTTTTGAATGTTACTGAGTGAGTTAATATCATGAAAAAGGTGGCAAATCATCGTTTTTCAGGAGATTTACTGGAAGACGCACTTGTATTGTGTATTTATACACTTGAGTTTTAGTCATCAATGAGTTTCAGAATTTCAGATATATCAGAGAATTTCAGATAACTCACACACAAAGACAAGGTCTCAGGAAATCGGTGGATGGAGGCGAATCAACACCGTTCGTCGTGCTATTCTACAGAGGAGGAAACATTCTATAGATGTCTAACAGTAGACATCTACAGGCTGATGATGAAGACTATTATGGTTTTAATACCACTGCATATTCACTGTGACACAAGTTTTAGTAATGGGTTGAAATAAGAATATAAATTTTATAAAAATGGGTTGAATCGATATACCTCTGATTTTTAATCTTAGACAATTTTTGTAATAAAAGAAATATCCCTGTGTGTCTAAGTTTCATGATTGTGAATCATACGTGTTTATACACATATGATACACATACATGACACTTATACATACAGTGGCATATCTTGACATTTTTTTGTTTACAAAGATTGTCTAAGATTACAAATCAGAGTATAAATGGGTTGAGATTTTTTGGGTTAAGACAAGAAGCACTCAAAAATAGCATCCCTGAACCCTAATAGCAGTCGACGAATTGATAACATCCTCGTCTTAAAGTCGGTTAAATATTGCTTACACATTGCACACGGACCAACAACTCAATTATTTCCGTCTATAGCAGTTAAGTAAAAAATTGTTCGATGCTTCATTAAACTGTGATAAATTAGATCCGAGTGGGTACAGTTCGCGACGCGTTCGCAGGCACTTGAGAAGTTTGCTAATTTAATGTGACGCTATCTTGCCGTAGTGTGTTAGGCCTAACTGACCCCTGCGTCTCCTCCCGTGGATGCCATAAAAGCCTATTGGAACTACACCATCAGCATTATTTTATTATTTTGACGACCTCTGCGGCGCGGCGGGCGTAGGTTCGATTCCTGCCTCTGAACAAATATTTGTACGATCTACAGATATTTGTTCAGGGTGTTCTGGGTATTTTTCTATGCATAATAAAAAATATCTATCTATAATAATGTATTGTATTAAGTATATCAGTTATCTAGTTGCCATAACACAAGCTCTGCTTAGCTTGGGGCTAGGTAAAGTTGTGTGAAATATCCGGCATTTATTTATTTATTTCTGTATTAGCGTCCACCATACTTAACACGAATATACAGCGGTAATCAATTCGACTGATCCTGGCGTGTAACTACGTAATTGCTAATGATTTCAATCGATTTCAATGTTGTTTCTATTTGAAATAACGAAATGCGATTACCTACTTTAAGCAATTGTAGTCGGAAGAGCGTCATTTCGAATTGAAACAGCATTGAAATCGATTGAAACCTGTAGCAACATGGTTACGTAATCACCCGCCTGATAGTCCTGAGACCTTACCATGAGCTCTTATAGCTATTCAGTACAAAATATCGGATCCGTGATGTCCGTGCTATATTTAAAGGCACATTAGCAGAAGGTCTATAGACTTCTGCGATTCTAGTTATTCAATGATGACGGATGTCAACGACGAACCGATATTTTGCACTGAATAGTTGTTGAACTGAATCGCTGTAAGAGCTCATGGTAAGGCCTCTGATCACTAGGATTCCCTGTGTCGTTTATTAATTAACAATATTCATTTTGTGCCTGTTAATGTGGCGTGTACTGTACTTCAAGGCTCATTACGTGCCAATTTCGTATGGTAATACTTAGTAATTGCACCCAGTATAATGATTATAAAAATAAAAATGTTTTTTCTTAATGTTTCATTGTTGCATTCATTAGATGCAGCTAATTTCCGACCTAAGTACGTTTTCTTAGTTTTTACGGTTCCGTATCACAAGGAGATCAGAAGACATGTTGTGGAACGGGCCCCCCACGATGTCGGTGGATGGAGCCGGCTCAAGAACGTTTATGGTGCAAATACATGCTATGGGGGAGACATAACATAACACCCAAAAGTGAAATACGTAGTCTTGATCCCATATTAGGATTCCCTGTGAGTATCAGGAACTACGAGTACCATGGTACCATAACACTCAAACCTGGATCAAATATTTTCAGATCATGCAAACATTTGTCCCTGGAATCGAACCCACACCTCTTGCGTCTCAGCCCTACTTACCCACCACGCCACGAAGGTCTAAATCAGTCTCTTCCAGTGATTGAGGGCATGACTCTACTTTTACGTAAGTAAGTCAACGTATTAGTATTTAAGCAAACATTTGTCCCGCAGCGGGAATCGAACTCGCAACCTCTCGCATCTCAGCCGGCTACCCGCCCGCCGCGCCACAGAAGTCGTCAGATACAGAGATTACAGCCTAGATTAAAATAGGCTATTTTTGTGCCAGTACAATGCGAGTGAAGCCGGTGTACGAACGCTATGTAACTCATAAACTTTAAATTCATTCGGTGTAAGACCTTATTAAGGCGCCATAATTCAGGACGAGAATTCCTTTTGAAATAACTTGGAAGTTGTTTGAGCAAATGTTGATAAAGAGTTACTATGTTATGTCGTGGTAAGTATTCATTAGGTTTTTCATTCGTAAGTAGGCCGAGAATATTTATATGGAGCTTACCGACTGGATAATGAATTACCCCGACGGTAAGCTCCGGTAAGGGCGGTGTTTCCACCAAAGATATGCGATATAGATGAGCGGTGCGAAGATGCGTAGCGACGCTGTGAAACGGTGCGTAGATATGCGGTGCGAGCATGTGTAGCGAGGCTGTGGAATGATGTGAGTGTTCCCATCAGAGATGTGCTAGGCAGCTGAGCGGTGCGAAGATGCGTAGCGAATGCTGTGAAACGGTGCGTAGATATGCGGTGCGAGGATGTGTAGCGGGCTCTTTTCAGACTGACTGCTAGTATTTTCTTGCTAGCTGCTAGGATGGACATCCTTTGCACATATCCCTCGCAACACATCCCCCGCACGCAACTCGCTTGTTTTGTATGTATAAAAACCTCGCTCGCTAAGCCATTTCCACCAGAGCTGCGCTGAGCGAGGCTAGGTAAATGAAGTGATTCTATTGGTTCTTATTTTAAGGTGATTCCTCTCGCATGTGGCGCGAAATTCAAATTTTATTGCGTTTTTGCTCATTACAGCTCATCAACACTTCTTGAGATAGTAAAAACTGATTTTGCGAAAACTAGGAGACCCAACACACATGTTTTAGTTTATAGTTTCACATATAGATCATTACTTCAGCTACGAATACTCTTCAATGATTTTTACAGTGTTTTTTTGGTTTAAAGATATGCGTAGCTTAACTAATGACATTTATGAGATACTATTAATTAAAACATGTGTGCTAGGTCTCCCAGTTTTAGCAAAATGAGTTTTTTCTATATAAAGCCGCGTGGCCTGATGTCGCTCTGCCCCTCGACTGCTAAAATGGAAATTTGCAATATCTGTACTTACCTATTGACATGTTTGTATTAGATTATTATTTATAAGTATAACAAGCGTAGCGTGTGCTGTCTTGCATATTTTTGCTGATGTTTATTTACTTTTGACTACCTTCCTAAGGTTTTTAAGTTCTCATTTATTATGTATCAGCAACTCCTTGCTCCGAGGCACCACACAGGCGCTTCTCACCTAGTGGTAAGACGGACCATTTATGTAAGCCAAGCCGAGTTTGCTGCCTGATTCTTCTAGGCTTGGTCGCGTTGGAACAGGAGTAATTTAATTTTATATAAGACGATTCAAAATGATCCTTGTGATTTCAATGAATAAAGTTCTTTTTGACTTTGACTTTGACAAGAAGTGTTGATTAGCTGTGATTTACAAAAAACACAATAAAATTTGAATTTCGCACCACATGCGAGAGGAATCACCTTAACAATCACATCCCTCGCTACGCATCCTCGCTCATCTCTGGTGGAACCACAGCCTAAGACCGGGGTAATTCAAGTGAACTACATTAAGAGATAAGCCACACGGTGCGGTGCGGCGCCGTACCGCAAACATTTTGCCGCATCACTGTACACATGTAGTCGCCGTAGTATGCGGAGAGGGGACGCCAGTCCCAGTGCAAAATGGAAAATGGATCGGAAAAGAGGTGTCTTGTTGCTTCTACTACTACGCCACCGCCGAAAACGTAGAATCAGACGATATTGGGTCAATTGCGCAGGAGCAACACCTCCCGCCTCACGTCTCGCTCATCGAAGTGCGGTGTGCCTGCGGTGCGGCGCCGGAACGCACCGTCTGGCATATCATTGATGCAGGCCGCCGCAGCGACATCGCTCCGGCGCCGCGCCGCGACCGCACCGCACTGTGTGGCTTCTCTCTAACACAACAACACCTCTGTGGCGCGGCGGGTGAGTGGCCGGCTGAGATGCAAGAGGTTGCGGGTTCGATTCCCGCTGCGGGACAGATGCTTGTATGATCTGCAAATATTTTTTCCGGGCCTGGGTGTTGGGTACCACAATATGGTACTCGTAGTTCCTCATAACATACATAACATAACACCCAACAGTCACATACATAGTCCTGATCCCACACTAGGATTCCCTGTGTCATGGGTATCAGGAACTACGAGTACCATTATGGTACCATAACACTCAGACCCGGAACAAATACAGAACATACAAACATTTGTTCCGCAGCGGAAATCTAACCAGCACCCTCTTGCATCTTTGCCGGCTACTTGCCCACCGCGCCACAGAGGTCTTCAAACACACACACACACACACACAAACACACACACACACACACACATACAAGCATACATAGATGGAAAGAAAAAACAACATCACGAATGGATCCCCGATATACAGTATATTTTGTTAGTAGTAGAACTTCTTGTGAAAGAGTTCGTCCAGGGAAGTACTACCACCTATTTCTGCCGCCAAGCAGTAGTGCTCGCATTACTGTGTTTCGGTTTGAAGGGTACGGGTGCCGGTGAAATTACAGGCACATGAGACTTTTCGTCTTTATGTCTCAGGGTCGGCAGCGCGCGTGTGATGCCTTTGGTGTTGCAGGCGTCCATAGGCTACGGTAACTGCTTTCCATCAGGTGGGCCGTATGCTAGTTTGCTTGCCAAGAAGCATAAAAAAACAAAAAAATGGTATGAAGGAAGAGCAAGATCACGAATGGATCTCCGATATGCATACTAATCGATTTTAAATAAACTAGGTATTCATTTACACTTGTTACACAGAGTGCTATATAGATATCTCAGTAGAAAAGTGCCTTAAGAATCCATTACTTCCATTAGGTATAAGTTTTTCACACTTCTAACATGATTTACAAGATTCTTTAAACAGTTCGCAATTTAGAAATAGATGCCCATATGAAGTGTACCTTTAAATAAACTGTTTTTTTTTCAGTTATACTTACATACTTTACGGTGTGGTTCAATTTAGTGAAATAAGTAAAACTGGACGGAATATTTTGCCCATGACGGTGGCAGAAGTAGGTAAATGTGTTCATTAAGGTTCCCACGTACACCTTATCAGACTTTTCAGCTGAATAACGCTTCAGCTATCTCTAATTTTTTTCACGTTCATTGTTTCAAAAATCTAGTAAACTGCGTTCCTTGATAAGTCTTGTTCAATTATATCTACAACATTTGATTAAGATTGCATTTGTAGTTTTTGCATTAAAAAGAAACTAGTAATTCGAAACTTAATAAATGTTTATGTTTAGAGACAAAAATCAAATTCCTCAAAACAAATATAAAAATAATAATAATATTTGTAATTATCATTTGTTTTTATAGTTAAAAAATACATTGGTCTTGTAAATAAAAATTAAGAACTTTTCTTTAAAAACTTCAATGAAAAAGAAACTCTTTATCTATAATCTCCAAAATTATTTAAAAAAAATATTCTTTGATAATAATATACTAGAACCAAACGGAACAAAAAAACGCAGTTTCTCATTTTTAAGACTTATTAAGGTACGCACAGTTTTCTAGATTTTTTAAATAATAAACTAGAAAAATGAAGCTTAATTCAGCTAAAAAGTTCGATGAGGTGTACGTGGGAACCTTAAGTATTTGAATTCATCATCATCACCGTGCAGGATGATGCCACCCCCATTAAATAAAATGGGAGATTTGCCACAATCATCACGCATCACGCATTTGTGATTGCAGTTTGGTTAAGTACTCTTGATGATGATGATGATGATATTCATGATAAATAAATAAATAAATAAAATAAATAAATGCTGGACATTTCACACAACATTATCTAGCCCCAAGCTAAGCAGAGCTTGTGTTATGGGTACTAGATAACTGATATATACTGAATACAATACATTACATAGATAGATATTTTTTTTATTATACATAGAAAAATACCCAGAACACCCTGAACAAATATCTGCAGATCGTACAAATATTTGCTACGAGGCGGGAATCGAACCCGTAACCTCCTGCGTCGCAGGCGAACCTTCACCCGCCGCGCCACAGAGGTCGTCAAATATATGACCTCTGTGGCACTGAGGGCGAGTAGCCGGCTGAGATGCGAGAGGTTGCGGGTTCGATTCACGCTGCGGGACAAATGTTTGTATGATCTGCAAATATTTGTTCCGGCCCCCAAATAACAGTGGTAAATGGCTATGGGGATCGCAACAATGGCGATCAAAATGGCTGACTCAGCGGAAAAAAATAATAATAATAATAATGTAAATCATATGAAACTTGAGTAGGGGAAACTTAGAATAGAATAGAATAGAATAGAATAAATTTTATTTGCAACAACATTATATATACAATTTAGCAAACAGTTACACAAAACTAAAAAATAAAATAAAATAAAAAATGTTGTTTCAAAAAGGCCCCAACTCAGCATATGTAGGATGTAAACAACCTACGATGGTCTTCCGTTGGAGCCATTTTGCAAACAATATGATAAATTTGTCAAAAAAAGTCACGGACACATGAAACACGAAATAAAACATAAAAACAATAAAGTTCAAAAAAAGAAATAGAATGAAAGTAAATAAATAATATATAAGTCAAATTATACACGGTAAACAATAATAAGTAAAACAGATATAATAATTATAAGTAGATAAAAAACATATATAGTTATATAGCACTCGTATCATTCTTGAGGAGTTCCTGCTCCCTTTGCCAATTAAGTAGGTATTTTTTAAGGTTCTGCCTAAACCCTAGAACATTTTGCAAGTTACTTCTTGACCTAAATATTCCCTCCATTCATGTTTCAAAAGATTTGGACAGCGCTATTAAGGCTATCAAAATGATCCCCCATTGTTGCTTTTCCCATTACCATTTTGCTACTGTAATTGGGATGCGGGTCTGGGTGTTTTGGTACCATGGTACTCGTAGTTCCTAATACCCATGACACAAGGATTCCTAGTGTGGGATCAAGACTACTTATTTGACATGTTGGGATGTTATTCTTTGATAAAAACCAAAGTTGTTTTTTTTACTTTGTTTTTTATTTATTCTTAGGAAACCAATATTTTTCATGCGCATTATTCATTAGTATTAGCAATCGTTGCAATTATCGCGCATTAGTCTAAAATAACTGCTAATTGTTACAAAAAACGTATTTGTTAGAAACTAGGTCGGTTTAAGCAACTGCATGACCACGCCCGACTGGGTTGCAAACATGATCCGGGTAGCGTCAGCAAAAAATAATTGTTTTTAACCGATTTCACATAAAGGTGGTGGTTCTCAAATTGGTTATATTTTTTTTTTATTTTTGTTACCTTATATCTCTGTCGTTTATGAACCGATTTGGAAAATTCTTTTTTTATTTGAATATACTTCCAGGTTGGTCCCATTTTTTGTTTCAAAACCCAGTTCTGATGATGGAATCCATGAGGAAGTGAGGGAACTCCTCAAATATTGTAGGCACACATATGGCGATTTTGATATTTTCAGTAACAAACCAAGCATTTGCATTCAAAAAGTATCATAATCCTTTCACCACTATGGTCCTATCATTGTTTTTTTCATACAAATATTTAGTCGAATACAATGGCGGAAGTCGGTTTTTTAAATGAAAAGTTATTGATGATATTTAGTCACTCAGTGACATCCAAAAATTGCACCCCTGGTCTGTCTGTCTGTCTATTTTCACACACTATTTTCAGTCACAGACTATTTTCTCTGAAACTAAGTAGTAGTTACTCTACAAAAAAAGTTTATTGGACCGAAATCATTACACATGTTATTATTGTGTGTAATATGTTAGGTGACTCATTCACAGTCGTGTAGCGTAAATAAACGAATTCTGATTTCAGGGGTTCATTTTCGAAGGAAAAATAGAAAATTAAAAAAATTGTTTCAAATGCCCCCTTTTGTAACCCCTTAGTCGACTTTTACGACATCCACGGGAGGAGACGCAGGGGTCTATTCTCAGGCCGGACTCACCACGATCCTGGGGTGCTATTTTTGATTGTCACTGAGTAACTACATTTTATGTAAAAAGCCGCAAATCACTTGTTTTCAGGAGATGTATTGGAGGACGGACTTGTATTGATATCATAGGCTTAAATTTTTTAGCCATTAATTAGTTTCAATATACAGAAACTTGGAAATCGGGGGATTAACTGTGATTTTAATGACGTTTAGTCGATCGATGACGTTAGAAAATCGCACCACTGATAATACATTATTAAATATTTTAAAAAAAATACAACCGAATTGAGAACCTCCTCCTTTTTTGGGAAGTCGGTTAAAAATCGACTATCCAAAAAAGGAATCTAATTAATTTGTTTTACCAACAGTACCTCGCACCAAACACACCTCGCGCCTAATGATCCATCAATTGAACAGTTTTTCAGTTTTCCGTCGGTTTCGTGCAATTAGACACAAATACGTTTAGCACGATTTCGTTTTGCAAATAGACATAATTGACGGCTTACGCCAGTTGAGAAAATGTGTCATCATTATGACCTATTTGGATGAAAAAAAGCAAATTTGTAAGAATTAAAATAATCACTGTTCTTTTTTTTTCAAACAAATTCAAATTTCGAACAGTTTTTTTTTCTGTGTTGGTAAAATAACTTTCGTGTATTCAAATAATTCGAAATTCGTTTCGGTGAAACTTTTCGCAAGTGGCGCGAAATTAAAATTTTATTGTGTTTTTGCTGATTACAACTCTTCAATACTTCTTTGAGATAACGAACACTGATTTTGCGGGAATCAGGATTCCTGAAACATGTTTTAACTGGTAGTATATCATAAATATATTATCATTAGTTTAGCTACGAATTTAAATTCGTCAATCAATGAATGATTTTTACAGTGTTAGTTTGGTTCATTGACATTCGTAGCTAAACTAATGATATTTATGAGACGCTTTCAATTAAAACATGTGTGTTAGGTCGCTTGATTCCCGCAAAACCAGTGTTTGCTATCTCAAGAAGTGCTGATAAGCTATAATGTGCAAAAAACACAATAAAATTTGAATTTCGAGCCACTTGCGAAACGTTCCACCTTAACCAGTAATTGTTAACGAGCATCTTAATGGGAAAAACCATTTCCGTTACAACTTAAAAAAAAACAAATCATTTGCGTCAAATTATATTGCGTATTCGCAAGATGAGATATTTAATTAAATTGTGGGGTCAAAAGTGAGCGCGTCACGACAGATTAGATAGTTACTATGTCAGTGATGTCACAGAATTATAAACAGTTACTACGACAATGATTGTCATTTGTTTAATCGTATTTTTTTATTTCGTTGCTAACACAATTTAGTTTATGTTTTCGGGTCCAGATAATTAACTTGGTGGATAGATTAAGAACTTTTTTACGTTAGTTAAATAGATTAAAATAATTATGTGTTCATTTTAATTGCTATCTTTATTTACAGAAGGACTAATACAACTAGGTGTATACAACATTTAAATAAAATGGACAAGTGCGTGTCGTGGTGTGTCCGGCCTAAGAATCCCTCTATCTCCTCCCGTGGATGTATTAAAAGTCAACTAAAAATACACCACATTAATCTCTTAGTTCACTTAGATCACCAATCCGCCTGCCATGGCGATTATGGCAAATTCATCCATTGCATTCTATGAGGCAGGCCTCGATCACAGCAGAGGACATAAAACCTCTGTGTCTCAATCAGAGGCTCAATTCTCTAACTAAAAAATAGTTAAAATAGAATTCGGATCATGTTTCGATCTTGTGTCGATGTCTTAAATGTCAGAAATGGTATTCTCCTGACATAAAATACAACACTGTAATGTGGTTATATCGAAATGTGACCGAAACGATTCAAAGTTTTTTCGATAGTTTAAAATTTTAGAGTCACTTTGTTACATGCTCACTCAGTAACGGTGAAGGTTACAAACTTGATGTTAATACAGTGATTACTTGAGGTTATAATTAAAATAAATCGAAAATAGAAACATGGATGGAGTCTCTCTTTACTCTTTCCAACCATCCTACTCTAATGGTAGCCACCGTGAATGGGGAGTTTTCTGACAGCTGAAAGAAAATAGTTCTAAATCCATTCATAGATGGCGCAGTCCGATTTGGCTGTCTAAATTTTGTCGGTCAGCCAGTCAGCCACCAACTGTCAGTGTCACTGACTTCACTCGCTCATGCTGTTTTTTGATGAAGTAAAGTATCTGCGTAAAGTTTTTGTTGAAATTCTGATATATTTGTTAGTGTTACGTTATTGTTATAATTTTTATTATTATTTTTGAAGCCGGACCAAGTAGACCGGCCTATTGTAGACTTGAAAAACGAGCATCGGAATCGCAACGCGAAACTTGGAGGAAAAAAAGATAAAACAAAGAGAATTTGTTTTCTGTGGTGCTTTTGCAAAATCTTCAGAAGACACAACCATTTCGAGTCACCGCCATCTACCGGAATTTTAAGAACTATTTTTTATTTTTAATTGCCTCCCTGAAAACTCCCCATTGAGAGGAGACTAAATTGATTTATGAGGGAGCAGAATACCAACTTTCTGTCAATTCACAATTCAGTCTCGATTAGGTTAACTGTCAGTTTAGTTATAAAATCATTTAGAGAATTAGGCTAGAGAGCTTAGACCCCGGACATGTTCAGAGAGCTCTTTTTGGAAGAGTTCCTTTGGGGCAAAGCTCGCATTGCCATTTAGCGGCTATTCACAATAGTAAGGTATCTTACCTGTGTTTCAGTCAAACTCAGCACCTGTGCCAACTGTTTCCTCTCAGCTCCCACCACGTAATGGTTCTTCTCGAAGGCATGCTCCAGTTTGAGGAGTTGTGATGGGGAGAAGGCGGTTCTGATCCTCTTGGGTTTGCGAAAGGGCTGCAGCAGGAATCCTGGGATGTCGGGACCTGGAATGAAAGGGGACGTTGATATTTCAGAAGAGAAGAATGTTGATAACTGGGCGTTTTTGGGGTTCCGTACATTCGATGAGAAAACGGAACCCTTTTAGGATTACTCTTAACTTAACACCCCAACAGTCACATACATAGTCCTGATCCCAGACTAGGATTCCCGTGTCGTGGGTATCAGGAACTACGAGTACCATGGTACCAGAACACCCAGACCCGGAACAAATGTTTGCAGACCATGCGAACATTTTGTCCCGCAGCGGGAATCGAACCCGCTACCTCTTGCGTCTCAGCCGGCTACTCGCCCGTGTGTGTCTGTCTGTCTGTCCATCTGTGACAGACTATTTTCTCCAAATCTACGTGTCGGAAAAATTGAAATTTGGTACACCATACATTGTTAGGTGATCCAATAAACGAACGTACTCGTATAGCGTATGCATAAATAAACGAATTCTGATTAAAAGGTTAAATGTTGAGGGTAAATTAGAAAATTAATAATTACTTAGTTATTTGTTATGCAAGTCTGCAAAGTTGAAAATAGAATACTGAGCGTAGCGAGGGTTTTTTTAGCGCTAAATAACCTTGCTGCCGAGTGATATACTCAATTTTTCACCTCACTAACAGTAAGGAAAAGGTTTTATTTATCATTCGAAATCTGATTTTTAATTTGAGACAATTTTTGTAAACAAACTAATGTCAAGATATGCCTGTGAGTATAACTGTCATGATTGTGTAGCATACGTGTAAATTCACATATGACACACATACATGACACTCATACACACAGTGACATTTCTTTGTTTACAAAAATTGTCTCAAATTAAAAAACAGGGACCAACATAAATAACTTTTTAAATTTAATTGTTTTTGAAAAAAAGGTTTTTATAATTCGAACCATTTCTATTCAACTTTTAAAAAGCACTTTTACGCGCATTTTTTGAATGATAAACAAAACCTTTTTCTCACTGTCATCATCATCATCAGCCTGTAAGAAGTCCACTGCTGGACATAGGTTTCCCCTTTAAAATGTCACGACGGACGGTCTTGCTTGAGCCGCCTCCATCCACCGACTTCCTGTAATGTTCCTCGCTGTAGTGAGGTGAAAAAGCTTTTGTCAAGATGTGTTAACGTAAATGAAAGGGCTCATTATAAGAAATACTATAATTGTTTTAATAAATACATAATACATAAATACAGTAGTTGTAAATAGTTTTATAGACCGGTTTTTTATGATTAAGTAGTGTCAGCAGCTTTGAAAGGTGACGTTGACATTTCAGAAGTTAAGAATGTTAATAAGTATTTAGTGGTTTTTAGGGTTCCATACCTTAAAGGACCAACGTACTTAGAGCATTTACTGGAATGGAGGTGTCAAGAGTAACTTCTAGTATTCAATTATTTCCGCCACTTTTTGAATGAATGAATGAATGAATGAATTATTTATATTATATTTATTTGCTTAGAATGTAGGTACAGTATTTGAGGGAGGCGAGGTAAACACGTACACCGCACGTTTACTTACTCACGCACACTCATGCAGAAAGTTGCCTCTATAAACTCACACGCAAATAAAAGCTGTCACACAAACAAGTTGTATACAACGCGTATGGCCAAAATGGCCATACCACTTTGGCAGAGGGGTTTGCCCACCTTTAAATAAATAATGAAATAAATAAATCTTGTTATGAGAAATATTTTTTTTATACCTCCACGAAAATCCAACCTCCCCCCCCACCCCCAAATGACTTTTCCCTACAAACTTCACCATACTATTTTGGAGGTAAAAACGTGACAACTCCTAACATTCAAAATTTCAGAGTTGTGAGGTCACACTGGCAGTACCCTAGAGATTTTTCATTTTCGCTATTTTCACCCCAAAAACGAGAAATTCATTGCCAATATCTTTTTAATGCATTGAGTTAGAAGCTTTACTTTTTTACAGCTCTTTAAAGATCAAAGACTCTTATATTTTTCTTAATTCTTTATTGTACACAATATTACAGAAAAAACTTTTCATTTAAAAAACCGACTTCCGCCATTGTATGCAACTAAATATTTGGATGAAAAAAAAATGATGAAAGAACCATAGTGGTGGAAGGATTATGATACTTTCTGAATGCAAATGCTTGGTTTGTTGCTGAAAATATCAAAATCGCCATATGTATGCCTACAATATTTGAGGAGTTCCCTCAATTCCTCATGGATTCCATCATAAGAACTGGATTCTGAAAAAAATGGGACCAATCTGGAAGTATATATAATCTATTCAAATGAAAAAAGAATTTTCCAAATCGGTTCATAAACGACGGAGATATGAGGTAACAAACATAAAAAAAAAAATACAACCGAATTGAGAACCTCCTCCTTTTTGTGAAGTCGGTTAAAAATAAACTTACATATAGGACATGTACAAAGGCGAGCTTAACCCTAAGAGTTTTCTTCCAGCAAACCTTAGAGGAATGGGAGAAATTATAAAAAACCTACCTTTTGCTATTACTGAGAAAAAGGGTCTTGTGTCTTGACAGACAAACATACAGACGGACAAACAAAGTGATCCTAAGGGTTCCATTTTGTTTCTATTGAAATACGGAACCCTAAAAAAATATTAAGTAGCAGGAAAACAATGAACGCAGTTATCTCACAAAACACAGCTAGCGTTCACTATCTAATGTATTTCGTTATTTAGATCCATAACTTAATTAACGCCAGTCAATTAGCTTTTAATGCCAGGTGTAACTAAGAAACTCAGTTTTTTAACACAAAAAATTAGTACACCTAGGAGAATGCCACCATTTCATTACATTACAACTGCTAGTGAATTATTCATTTGTAGGGTTCCAGGAAACTGTGTAAAAAACATAACTGTGTATAAGAAATAACATAACATAACACCCCACAGTCACATACGTAGACCTGATCCCACACTAGGATTCCCTGTGTCGTGGTTATCAGAACTACGAGTACCATGTTACCATAACATTCAGACCCGGAAAAAATATTTGCAGATCATACAAACATTTGTCCCGCAGCGGAAATCGAACCTGCAACCTCTCGCATCTTAGCCGGCTATTCGCCCGCCGAGCCACAGAGGTCGTGAGAGTACTGTTTTTAACCGACTTCCCAAAAAGGAGGAGGTTCTCAATTCGGTTGTATTTTTTTTTTTTTTTTTTTTTTTTATGTTTGTTACCGCATATCTTCGGCATTTATGAACCGATTTGGAAAATTCTTTTTTTATTTGAATAGAGATACTTCCAGATTGGTCCCATTTTTTTCAGATTCCAGTTCTGATGATGGGATCCATGAGGAATTGAGGGAACTCCTCAAATATTGTAGGCATACATATGGCGATTTTGATATTTTCAGCAACAAATCAAGCATCTGCATTCAGAAAGTATCATAATCCTTTCACCACTATGGTTCTTTCATAATTTTTATTCATCCAAAATTATTTTGTCGTATACAATGGCGGAAGTCGGTTTTTTAAATGAAAAGTTATTAATTTTGATTTAGGAGGAAATGTACAAGATACCCCCGTGCCGTAGGTGCCGTGGTGTGACCGGCCTATAGAATAGACTTCCGTCTCCTCCCGTGGATGGCGTATAAGCCGACTAAGGGATCACACCAGGGGATGGGCAGCAGCATCCACCTCAGTACTTATCACCAACTGCGATCACCAATCCGCCTACCAAGCGCGGTGATTATGGCAAATCTCCCCATAGCATTCGATGGGGGAGGCCTCGTGCAACGGTGAATTTCTAAAGGCTGATGATGTACAAGATAAGATAAGATAAGTTTATTTGCCAGAACATTGTAAATACAATAAGGTCTTACACTAGAAAAAGTCCAATATGTTCTACCTTATAACTAGGCATGCAAATTTTCACATGGGTAATATGATTAATATAAAAACAATAAAATTAGAATAATAATTGAGATTTAAACAATGAACTAAGTAAAATAAAAATGTCAATAATTTGGTTAATCAATAAAAATTATAATTGAAAATCCCTGTATTGTAAAAATTGATTTAAAGAATAATAGCATCTACCCATCAGCCATTTTTTAAATTTAATATTAAATAAATTTCCAGTTACATTTTTAAAATCCTCTGGTAGATTATTGAAAATTTTTATCGACATATAATAGGCCTGATTTTGCGTCATCTTTAGATTATATTTTGGGTTGTAGAGTCTGTTGTTACAAGATGTACCTTAGTCTAGTCATCATCAGCCATCAGACACAGCTGGAAAAGGTCTCCCCCATTGAATGCTATGGTGGAATTAGCCATAATCACCATGCTTCGCAGACGGATTGGTGATCGCAGTATGTGTTGAGTACTCCGGTGGATGCTGCTGCCCATTTCCTGGTGTAATCCCTTAGTAGGCTTTTACGATATCCACGAGATGAGGAGGGGCTATTCATAGGGCAGATACACGCACGAAACTGGATACACCATCGACACGGTTTCGGTGACTGTATATACTGACCTAGTTTCTGATGATAATGATAACTTTTCATTTAAAAAACCGACTTCCGCCATTGTATTCGAATAAATATTTGGATGAATAAAAATTATGAAAGAACCATAGTGGTGAAAGGATTATGATACTTTTGAATGCAAATGTATGCTTGGTTTGTTGCTGAAAATATCAAAATCGCCATATGTATGCCTACAATATTTGAGGAGTTCCCTCAATTCCTCATGGATCCCATCATTAGAACTGGATTTTGAAAAAAATGGGACCAATCTGGAAGTATATCTATTCAAATAAAAAAAGAGTTCATAAACACCGGAGATATGCGGTAACAAATATTTAAAAAAAAAAAAAAAAAACAACCGAATTGAGAATCCTTTTTTGGGAAATCGGTTAAAAATAATATTGAAATGGAACCTGTACGTCTAGTACGGGTTTTGATAGTTTTCGAAAACTACTTACTAAACTACTAAACTATGAAGTTTCGTTTTCTTCCATACATTTACTGACAGCGTCCTTAGTTTTCCTCTCGTTTTTGCTAGGGGCGCTGCAAGTAAATGTATGGAAGGAAACGAAACTTGATATACTAGTTACGAAAACTATCAAAACCCGTACGAAGCCCCCTGTTATTTCTTGTTGCCCTATTCACAAGCTAAATACCTATCGCACAACTGCCATCCACGTTAATTAAACTATAATAAAGCTAATATTGATGATATACACAAGCCTGCTGGACTGAACAATGCCTCAGGTAGGTACTTATATAATTTTTATTATAACTTTTAACTCGGTGAAATACGCCGCGACAGAATTTGTAATAACTAGAGCATTTGTTAGCTAAAGATTTAGTTATTTCTTTAATAAATTACCTAAGTAGATTCTTGAACTCAGTTTTATCGTCTCAGTTTAATCGAAGCGACAACTATAGTTCCATTTGGCGGTAGAGTGATTTGCCGGCAAGCGCCGGCGTGGCGCGCGGTGGTAGAGTGATTTGGCGGAATCGATATTGGCACTAGAGTGATTAGCTGGTATGCGCTCTGGCGCGCGGCGGTAGTGATTTGGCGGAATCTTTATTGGTGGTAGAGTAATTTGCCGGTATGTGCCCTGGCGCGCGGCGGTATAGTGATTTGGCTGAATCTATATTCATTGGCGTTTGAGTTATTTGTTGGTATGCGCCCTGGCACGCGGCGGTAGTGATTTAGCTGAATCGATATTGGCGGTTGAGTGATTTGTCAGTAAAGTATCGTTCCGGCGGCGGCGCCGGCGATGGAGTGACTTGGGTATCGTTCCTACTGGCTTTAGCCTACTGGCTTTTGGTTTTAGCTTTATTGGTGGTTTTAACTCAGGCTTTAATGTATATTGAAAACGCATTTTAGCAAAGGTTTTTTTTTTTACTAGAACTCATGACAACTTACGTTTTTTTATTATTTTCAGTAAAATCACAAGGATCAATTGGATTGATAAAAATATTTTACACAAAAAATGTTTATTCCGAGGAATATAGAGTTCACTATCAAGTATATGTGCGCCTACTATAGACCTATTTTTGGTGAGATTAAGAATACTAATTCTTAATCTCACCAAAAATAGGTCTATGGCACCCAGTAAATGCTAATTTAGCTTTGTGTATCTACTTTTTAGGGTTCCGTTCCTCAACAGACAAAACGGTACCCTTATAGGGTCACTTTATTGTACCTACGTCTGTCTATCAAGAACCCTTTTAACCGACTACAAAAAACGGAGGAGGTTCTCAATTCGGTTGTATTTTTTTCTTTTATGCACACGGTCACATGGTACGTAAAGCGCCGACGAGCTGCCACACGGTGTGGTCTCTCCAACATTCACCAAATCCATGTTTTATTTTGCAGTACAAAACAAAAATACCACACGCAATAACCTTACCACAGCGTACTATTAAAATGAAATTAAACAAAGATTACCACTAAGCGATCGCTCAAGCCTCTCCGTCATCCATCAACCACTTATGTTGGACTGTGTTAACTTGTTACCGATTTATGTGTGGTTCCGAGAAATATTAAGTATGTACAAATTAGGGGGTTCCATATTATAAATTGTATTCGTTTGCGTTGGAGTTTGACGTTTAAGGTAAGTATGTGAATAGAATCTATTCACATTTACATCTATTGAATAGATACAAGTAAGGCACAAATTGCCTTCCGGACCCATGGCACAACTACTGTGCTCAACTGGTTGTGCCGTGGGTATTTTCGATTGGTACTGCTTCTTCTTCGTCATCAATCGTTGGACGAGACCCTCATATAATGTATTGGGGGGAGTGGCCAATATCACCACGCCTGATAGGCGGATTGGTGATCGCAATATTGGTGTTGAGTACTCAAATGGATGCTGCTGCCTATCCCTTGGTGAAACCCCTTAAGTTAACCTTTACGACATCCATGTGAGACGGAGGGGTCTATTTTTAGGTTAGACACACCACAGCACCTAGGTAGTTGGAACTTAGGTACAGGTAAGTAAAGGTAATTAGTCTCAATGGAATACATACATAACGAACATCCAACAGTCATATATAGTCCTAATCCCACACAAGGATTCCTGGTATCAAAACACCCGGACCCTCTCAACCCCACCAAGGAGGTTGTCTATCATAACATTTCATTTAAAAAACCGACTTCCGTCATTGTATTCGACTAAATATTTGGATGAAAAAAAAAATGATGAAAGAACCATAGCGGTGAAAGGATTATGATACTTTTTGAATGCAAATGCTTGGTTTGTTGCTGAAAATATCAAAATCGCCATATGTATGCCTACAATATTTGAGGAGTTTCTTCAATTCCTCATGGATTCCATCATCAGAACTGGATTCTGAAAACAATGGGACCAATCTGGAAGTATATCTATTCAAATAAAAAAAGAATTTTCCAAATCGGTTCATAAACGCCGGAGGTATGAGGTAAAAACATTTAAAAAAAAAAACAAATTGAGAACCTCCTCCTTTTTTGGGAAGTTGGTTAAAAATACAACACTTTCAACCTATGTAGGTAGTAGCCTAGCTCTAAATGCTTTAAATTTGTACCGGATCTCCGTGTTGTTGTTACTATGATACTCGTAGTTTCTTGATACCCACGACACAAGGAATTCTAGTGTGGGATGTCTATGTATGTGATGTGACAGTTGGGTGTTATGTTATATAAAGTAATAGCCACTTTAATTGTTATTCGTACAAATGAATTTAAAACATTAACATTGAATCAACTTTGCCCTTTACTTATTCTAAATAGTGAACATATGGGTGGTTTACAAAATTCAACATTCACTATACAAGGGTCATAATTCACTTCAAACTATCACACAACTGTAAACTCTAAAAGGGTAACAATAAGGTTAGGTATTCAAATAATTTGACATAGTACTGTGCTGTATTTAGATAAGCTTTGTAAATTATGAACTAACAATTCTGAACTTTATAGCAGCTGTAATAAAATACAATCAATATTGCAGCAAATCTTCTTAATCAACTCCGCAAATATAGACTCTACAACGATATAATAAAGTACAGTTTCAATGATTGGGTCAAACGATACGCGCAGTAACCTTGCAGCGACGTCTTGACATTAACTAATGACGTTTTAATTGTAGTTTCTGTATCTGTATTAGGCTGGGACCACACTGGGTGCTACGCGGTAAATACTTGAGTCTTCTTTATCGATCGTTAAAGAACAGCCAAGGACATTTGTTGACACATTATAAATGATTTATTTAAGCTGTGTATTATGAGTACCATATAATAATATTGTAGCCTCAATTGGTATACAAAACTCGTTTTGTAAATAAGTATCTAATACCGTGGTAGATCCTCGGATTAATAAAGTCGTGGTAGAGAGAATTGGTTAAGATAACCCATAATTCCTATGTTTTTTATACAATATGACAAAGCATTTAGCTGAAACTCAAATTATATTCTATTTACCTTCTGACGACCTCTGTGGCGCGGCGGGCGAAGGTTCGCCTGCGACGCAGGAGGTTGCGGGTTCGATCCCCGCCTATTTGTGCAAATTGTTCCGGGTGTTCTGGGTATTATTTTCTATGTATAATAAAAATATCTATCTATGTAATGTATTATATTACGTACATCAGTTATCTAGATGCCATAAGACAAGCTCTGCTTAGCTTGGGGCTAGATAATGTTGTGTGAAATGTCCAGCATTATTTATTTATTTTATTTGGATTCTATCAAAATGTACCGATCCTCAGTTTATATATTTTTTATTAATTACATTTAGGTTTGATTTCACCAACAAATAACAGGCGATTAAACAACTGTTAAGTCTAACCAATGCTTTTTGACAGGTGTTTTCATAGATTATCTGTCACCTTGACCAATGGTTAGATTTAACAAGACATTTACTAACTAACAGAGTATGGTGAAATCGGCTCTTACAATCGAATATTTGATCTGACATTATATCTTAATGCAAGAGGAAATAAATTACTATGACTATGACTTATCAATTTACCACGAATCGCAACTACTTCAGAAATTGAGATATTATTGCTATTTATTATATTCATATATCTATATATCAAGTTAATAAGAAGGCTGTCCGTTTACCATTATCTAAATTGTAGCTCCAAGGCAGTACAGAGTTCAAAATTGCCATACAAAATTAATTTTATGAATAAAATTACTTATTTAATTTGCTTGTCCTGTCAGTCTTTGAGAATTCAATCTATTTTCAAATTCTTGATGTATATTATTGTATTGACAGAACTTGGGTGTTATGTTTTGTACATTTTATACATATCAAAATATTAAAAACAAAGTTATAAAAAAAACAAAGCTTAGCGTAGGTGCACAATTCGTGGTATTTTATATAAAGGTTGTCATAATTCTTTATTAACCATCTTCCTTTCAGTTCCAAGGATTAAGATGTCTACGCCCTCTACGAAGAACTACGATTGATTTTATAACCACGAACTACGATTTTTTTTTTCTTATCGCTCTCAGCGATAAGGCCGCCCATTGTACTACTAATTTTAATAAATCCTGTTATGTTTTCCTGGTGTACAATAAAGAATTAATTTGTATATCTATTATCTATCTATAACATTAACACTTAAGTCGGAATTACATTACGAAATTAGTGGCATGAAATTAATTTCGTGACATTAGTTTTACCAATGTAATTTAATATTTTCGTAATGCTAATGTTTCGTGCCCTGCGCGATTTTTTGGCAAAATTAGTGTCATGCAACTAATTTCGTAATATAATTCCGGCTTTAAGCTATGGGAAAAGTATTTTTTACACAATTTCACGCATTTAATTATATATACTTTAGTACCAAATTTCCCAACTGGATTAAATAAAGCTATTCAAAATAATGGTACGGAAGCCTCAGGGTAGGATATTATTCGTGCTTATTCCTACTTATTTCACATAATTATGCATAACATTGGTACATGCGATCATGCATAGCTGCAACCGATATTACTAATGACACAACTTGAATTCCAAAGAACTCATAATGTGTTTAGTACAATGAGGGCTTTTCAACTTCGATTAAAAAAAAGTCGTTCAAATTGGTTCGATAGATGGCGCTGACTCGACTGTAAATGCCAAGATTGTCAAATGTATTATCTGTGGTGTACGCGTACTAAGCAATTATCTAACTGGTCTGTGGCTAATTAGTCATGATATTCTGTTTGTGTCTGCTTCTTGAGTGTGCGCTAGTGATTTCGTGATGTTTTTAGAAGTAAGCAAAAATAAATATCACGAAACGAAAATATATCTACGTTGTTGATATTGACATTTAACTTTATTTTGACACTTGACAGTTACGTAACAGAGCAGTGCCATCTATTTTCAACGCTGCAAACATGATATGAACCAGCCGTGAAAACCCCTCATTATGACGCAAAAAGGCTTTGAACTAAATAGTTTACATAAAGGATATTATTACGTAATATGCACCTAATTGCGTGATAAAGGTACCTAATTGCGTTATAAAGGTACCTAATTGCGTTATAACGACAATTTAAATATTGCCCTGTGACAGCAAATGTAAGGTTTGCGTGATAGGACGATGCAAAAATTACTTGACATAGGTACTATAGTAAGTACTTTGTGTAGTAAACTATTGCGAATAGTGGATAATTATTGGTTTTAATTTAACCTCAGTGCACGTATTTAGACCGTGGTAGTCTCGAGAATAGGACTCCTCTAACTCCAAAAAGTCAATTTCATAAAAGTCGACCAAGGGATTACGCCAGGGGATGGACAGCAGCATCCACCTGAGTACTTAACACCAAACTGCGATCACCAATCCACCTGCCAAGCATAGTGTTTATGGATGCTATGGGAGAGGCCTCATCTAGAAGTGCATGGATGTCTAACGGATTTAGAGCATTTCAATGCCAACATTTTCGGGTAGCATTTGAAGCATTATAAGTAACATGTAAGTATATATATATTTAGCAACTTTGGCATACCTTACCAAACAGGGGGTTTACGAGTTTTAAAAGTTTTTTAAGCTATATAGTATTTCGTTTCCTTTCATACATTTACTTGCAGCGTCTCTAGCGAAGACGAGAAGAAAACTAAGGACGCTGTCAGTAAATGTATTGAAGGAAACGAAACTTTTTATACTTAGTTTCGTAAACTATCAAAACTCGTACTAAGCCCCCCCAGATAATACTTATGCGATCTTGGTTTTACCCAAATTGAGAATTAAGGCCAATTCACACCGGATGCGTATGCAGCACGTAGCGTAGACACGCGCGTCACTTTGTATATACAAGCTTGCGTGCACGTCACGCAAGCGGTGTGCCATGTCTCATAGAGTTCCATACATTACAACGTCATGGTACGACGAAATGCACGTCGACCGTCATCTACGCGTACGCAGTCAGTGTGCTGCAGCCTTTAAACGAGAAAAACTTACGCTTTTTTTTTTTTGTTTTCTAGGGTATTCATATTTTCGTGTGTGATTTTGTTTTATAAACACAACTTGGTATTCCAACGCTACTAATACCGTGCTCCGCAAACATCTTTATCAAACAGATAACCTATAAAATGTCATCGGGCTCGTAAAAAATTTGTTTTACTACCGAAACTTTATAGATATTCTAAGAAATTGTTATGGATAAATAAAAAAACGATAGCTTTCAAAATTATACACAATTATAACCCGTAAACTCTTTGCAACAAAGTAGAGATTTGTTTATCTTGATTCCGGTCGACTGAACGGTCTTATCAATACTACAGTCTGTTCAGAAAGAGAGCCGTCGTGGCCAAATTGTGAACTAACGTTGTGAAAATAGAATTGAAATTATCGTGGCTTGGTACGTCGTGGTAAATTACGACTATACACCAAGGTACTTTACTATTCTCCTGCTGACGTTTCATTGACCATTTAGTGGTCCTTTCATGAGCGTATATAACTTCTATAACGTTGTGAAATACATATTATTACAACCCTATTTAGGGGTTTTCACGGCCGTTTCAAATCATGCTTTCAGCGTTGAAAATAGATGGCGCTGCTCTGCACCTACCTGTCAAGTGTCAAAATAAAGTTAAATGTCAACATCAACAACGTAGGTAGATATATTTACGTTTCGTTGTATTTATTTTTGCCTACTTCTAAAAACACCAAGAAATCACAAGCGCATACTCAAGAAGCAAACAGAACAGATATAATCATGACTAGATAATAGCCATAGACTAGTTAGCTATTAGCTTAGTACGCGTACACCACAGACAATACATTTGACAATCTTGGCAGCTAGAGTTGAGTCAGCGCCATCTACCGAACCAATTTGAACTACTTTTTTTTTTTTTATCGAAGATGAAAAGCCCTCATTAGGAGCTAGTTTCTTTCTGTCAGCATTTTGAATCATAAACTAAAGAAATAGTTACAGTTGTAATAGAATCAAAACGGAACAGACGCGCGTTTGCATTGCACGCTAAACAAAAAAGGTAACAAAGCACAGCTGCGCCCTCATATCCCACGACGGGTCTCTTTCTGAACAGAGTCTACCAAAAAATAACATAACATAACACCCAACAGTCACATATGTAGTTCGATCCCACACTATGACTCCCTGTGTCGTGGGTATCAGGAACTACGAGTACTATGGTACCATAACACCCAGACCCGGAACAAATATTTGCAGATCATACAAACATTAGTCCCGCAACGAGAATCGAACCCGCAACCTCTCGCATCTCAGCCAGTTACTCGCCTGCCACAGAGCTTTACTTACTTTACTTAACACACACATAATTAATGAGCTAAGTACCTAAATTGCTCAGTAATTAAGATCGCTTCAACGAGGTCAAACGATGAAATGGAT
Organism: Epirrita christyi; assembly: GCA_951392215.1. Classification (NCBI taxonomy): domain Eukaryota; kingdom Metazoa; phylum Arthropoda; class Insecta; order Lepidoptera; family Geometridae; genus Epirrita; species Epirrita christyi. The sequence goes on along the minus strand of OX595855.1, from coordinate 10,995,443 downwards.
GAATGACTTTTTATCTGTGTCCCGATAGTCAATCGTTCATGAATTAAAACCGCACGTCATTAATTAAAATAAGTTGGTAGATATATTACTAACTATTTGGTAAGAATTTACTGTAACTGGTGCCTATTTTTGTGAAGGTTTATTCTTTTCTGTCTTTTAACTAAGTAATTATAATATAATATTTAGACAGAATTAAGACTCTGGCTTCTTGGAAACAGGTTTTACCATTTGAAGGACTTCCTAGGTATTATCTTTAGAGTCATTTTTTTTTATTGTTAACTTTTGTGATTTATTTTGGTATTTTATGTAACACTTCTTGTAATTTAATGGTAGTTTTTACCTGATAACCTATTTAGTTAATATTTGAATCCCAGACATGGGAAATGTGAGCCACCGTATTAAACTAAACACAAGAACCTTGTACGTACCACATTTATGCAAAAAAATAATAATAATGCTTAATTACTTATTAAATATGAACTTAAAATAAATTAATATTTTTTTATACAAGTTTTTTTAAACTTGGCTTTCTGTTTTAGAAAGAAGACAATAGGTATACCTCACTAATTCTTTGTTAACATGGTAATTGCTGTTATAATACAATGAGATAGTTAGTGCTCAATTATTATGTTATGATATCAAATAAACTTACAATTTAGTTTATAAGTTATTCAAATTTATCAGTTTCGGAATACAATGCACAAAAAAATCTAGAACAACGAGTTCACTTCGGTTTTTTATGACTTCTTCAATTTTTTAATTGTATTTCTTTTCAAAAAAATCTTAAACGTTTATTTATAGCAGGTACTCCCACATCAGGTAGACAGGAACCTAAGTACCTGCCTATCTAAAAATTTGATGGCTATAAGTAAGCTAAAGCATACAAGTTACCAACCTACGGAAAACCGTTCCTAAGATACTTCATTAATAGCTACCTCCACTACAACTAACGGCTCTATCAAGAAATGCGGCCTCATTTTTCTAATCTATCACCAGTAAATAATATCTACAGTAAATAAGTCTACAAAGTTTCACTATACCAATTTGACAAGATAATCTCGTCGTAAGTCACTTTTTATGAACAATAACTCTATTTAATTAATCATAATACAAGAGCACTCGACATTGTAAATCATTTGTCTAACTACCTGATCACATCACTAGCAAAATGTCTGCAGCCAGTGTTACCAACAGAATAAAATACGGTAGAGCGCCCGTGCCGATATAAACAATAGAAACTTTTCTTGCACACAGACAAAAAAACTGTAGAGTCGCATGGAGAAGAAATCTTGCCTACACTACCTTGCACAGAATCCAAAAAATTACACTAATAATTGATTGAAAGAATCGCGAATACGAGCTAAAATATGAGCTTTAATGATAGCTAAAAAACTAATATTAGTTACCTACATTGAAAAGAACACATAAACAAGAACTACATATGAAGTGACACAGGCCTGCTAATACACCTACTCGTTAGTCTTAAAACTATCATGTAGGTACGCTGTTAAGCTATATTTTTCTTCTAGAGCAGTCAGTGCTACCAACATACCAACCTTATTAATGACTGCTTTTATAACCGTCCCATGCACTCGCCCAAACACAAAGTATGCTCAAATTACATCCAATTATGAACCATTCAATCCTTTTAGTGGAAATATTGTGAAAAAATAAGCGAACAATCGGTGATAATTAATAAAAAAGAGCGTAACGAAATATTTGAATGAACGGTGCTACCAACATGCTTAACGAGGTGACTAGTGACGCGCAAAGTATTGATCGACATTATTGACAGTCAGTCACTTAGTAATTCTGAATTGAAGGTGGTGTCCTTCAAAGAAGCGTGTTTTGCAGCATAATTAGCTGGAGTATCTAGGTAGTTTGTTCTATTTGTAATTTTTACATCGTCTATTTCAGCAGATGCGCGCGCTGTTATGTTTTTTATGGGTTTTTTTAACTTACCAGTTCAAACTAAGTACATTATATTTACCTAACGTGTAAATAGTTATGTAGGAACTTTAAAAAAAGGAGAGTTTTCGGCATTCTGTTGGAGATAATTATATTATTTCTCTAATTTAAAATCATTTCAGCCTCAGATTCCCAAGTCACAAAAGTCCAAAAATATCGACAAATACGGGCCCATCACTACCAATCAAATGTCAGCCAACAATGGCGTCGGTTGATAATCGCGGGCGTTCGACCCCACTCCGTCACACAAAGGTTCATTGTCAAACGATTATGACTTCTGAAAAAATATAATATTTGATGCGACGACGGCGAAGTGGCAAGACGATTCTGCCATTCAAAATGTTTTTATTTATTATCATAAAGGTTTTGATGCGCGAAAAGCCGGTTTAATTAAAATTGGTTTCATAGTGTAGCTGGTCCATAAAAATAATATTGTTGATACATATAAGGGTGGCACTCAATTGAAATTGGATGAGGGATGTATGATACTTCTGGTTTTTGCCGAAGGGTGCGATATTATTAGTTTTTTTTTTTGTTGATTTATATAATGGCACGAATTACGATTTCGAGGGGTGATGCTTCCGATTCACAGAAGCAATTTGGAGTTATTGTCACAAATATGTAGTTTACTTTGTGTTAAACGAGACACCAGAACAAGATAATAAACTTATAGATTTTTTACTAGCTACCACAATAAACTGACTGAGTAACATAAGATTTGACGTTGACAGATGCCTGACCATTTTCATTTTTAAACCGTTAACATTCAAACGTTAAATAAATCAAATGATAAACTACAAGTGAATTATCTTCATAATTATATTATCATACATTTTAATTACAACTAATAGGTATGATAGCAACATTGTAAAGTGTCACAGGCTATCACACTCCTTCATACATTATAAGTAATTACGAAACAGGGTCTTTTAAATGTTAAATGTCAGTTGATAACGCTTCAAAATAACTATTTTATTACACTGACATACTTATCAAAATTGAGATGATAAAATTCATTCTGAATTAACCCTAATGATGATAAAATTTAATTGGCTTCATCTTCAAAATAACAAAGAATAAGTACCTACTTATAAATAGAGGTAACTAAACAATAAAATATTGTAGGAATATAATTATAAAAGGAATAGAATTGATGGGAATCCTTGATAAAATGGTCATAACTCTAATTTAAACTAACGAAGTTGTTAGTAATTAGTGACTAAGTCATCTTAAAACAATCCAAATAGTTTTTTATTTAAATTAGGTTACCCATAAGCCTCGAGCCTATAATAAGCTTGAAGAAATAAACAGTGATGCCATGCTAAGCCATCTTAAAAACAAACAAAAAACTAATCTTATTGACAAATTTATAATATTTAGAAGAAACTTTAGAATTCAAAATAATTCTTTAAGAATCAAAGAAACTATTAGTATAAAATTTCAAACATAATTTTAGCGACAGAACAAACGTTTATTCCGCCAAGAAAAAAAAGAAAAATAAAAAAAGTTAATTTTTCGAGCCGGATTACCGTGGATATACTAATCTGCTATTTTTAGGGTTTCGTAACTCAAAAGGTACCAACAGAACCATTAAAGGATCACTTAGGTGTCTGACTGTTTGTCTGTTCCAAACAATTTTCTACGAATCTACTGTAAGTACTAAAAATGTTGAAATGTGATGACCCATTACGGACTAATAGCGTAAATAAACAAATTCCGATTTTGGGGGCAAAATAGAAGTTTTAAAAAAAAATTTTATGTGACGTACCAAATGAAAGCACTCATTATGAAATCAATGCTAATGTATTTTTTTATAGTTAAAAAATGCTTAGTTTAAAGTATATTAAAGAAAATGTGCGAAAATTTACCAAATTGACTCTATCTCTGAAACAACAGATTTAAAAATTTTGAAAAAAATATATAATATAATAAATAATAATAATAAATAGAAAATATAAATGAAAATCCTTATTTCCATGAGAAACAAAATACTCGTAATGAGATAATGCCTATAAAATTGTGATGATTAACATTAGTCAACTAAGAGATAAGTAGGCAGGTAAGTTAATTGGTCTAGTGGTAACTATGGAAGCCTTCTTGTACAGAACCCTTGCGCGCCAGTCCAACTCGCACTTAACCGGTTTTTTTTACTTTCTTTTCAACACGCTTGTGGCAAAGGTCTTTTAGCTTTAAGTCTTAGATAACGGGTTCTTTATCATAATGGTGCCTTGTATTTAGATAAGCTACCACGTTTTTTGTGGAACACTTAATTCTGTCGACGGCTGTTTTAAACACGCGATGACACGATGTTATCTCAAAATCGTTCAATGATTTGAGGCGAGCATTGATTTTTAGATTGTCTATTTCTATATTTATCTTTGGAAATTAGTAACGGTTAAGCTTGCCGCTAATGGGATGTAAAGTAGGTATTTATAAGCTAAACAAAAGGGCCTTATTCATTATCATTTTTTTAACTATTTTAGTTAGAATAGCTTTTGTTTCGTTCTCTCTGATATAAAATGTCATACGTGAAAACAAGACAAAAGCTATTCAAGCTAAAATAGGTTTAAAAAATGATTATGAATAGGAAGATTATTTTGTTAAATGTTTATTTAATTTTGATTAAAACCACACACAGCTTACGATACACCTACATACAAAATACTTTAAACATATCGAATTTGTACTGAACGGTGCCGTCAATAAAGTAAAAGTTAATTTCAAGTAACAGGTACTAAGGTGTCAAGAGATTCTAAGCGTGTGTCGATTCGGTACTGATTGTCGTCGATAAAACAGATTAAAAAAAAGTTTAAAAAAGGCGATTTATTCACTTACACTAATCTTAGTTACAAAGGTACAAGTATAATATAGTTTAATAGTTAGTGTAAGAGAAAAGGACGAGGGCATTACTTATGAATTAGGTAGATGGGTCGAGAAATATGTAAACATTGAGACTAGAACTTGCATGCTCTGGAAGCACAAATCGTTTTCTAGGTCATTTAACGAGATATCACACCCTTGGACAAGTTCACACACGTTTTGGCAAATTCCAATGAATTCAAAGTTTTTCTATTTTGGCATTTATTTATTTATTGGGAACCCAACAGCGATACATTAAAAATTGTAATGCTAAGATATGATTTATGATATATAAAATACGACCAATAACATGATTAGACTTTAAATGCATAAGGTAACGTAAGCGGATAAAATCAGATATACCAACGTACTATTGGCATTACCTAAACATTTAAAAATACAACACTCATATAAAAAAATCTAGAATGTAAGAAAGAAGAAACCGAAAGCAAAAGCTGGATTATATCTATTTGAGCAAATGTACATTTATGACACAAGTTAGATTCTTGATTCCATAATTTCTGATTTTGAACTCATTACTCAGGACAATTTTACTAGGTTTAATTAGTTTATCACCTTTCACAGTGCGGTTATCACGTTGGCACTTACTTACACTTAAGAAGTTATCATTATAAGTAATAAACATAAATCGGTATAATTATGCAACAAAATTGCAAAGTGTAGGTATAGATCGACCAAAGTCTTTATTCTTAATTAGGTAAACTGGCTGATATAAGTAGTTTGCTGTTTGTCAATATTAAGTAGGTAGGTATTTCTGATATCAATCTTATTTAATTAATGTAGACTGGGTAGGTAATGTTTCCGAGGCATTTATGTATTAATTATATATTAATATTCCTAGGCCCTCCACTCGATGGACTAAAGACATTATAAACGTCGCAGGAAGTCGGTGGATGGAGATGGTTCAAGACCGTGCATCGTGGCACTCTAAGGGGGAGGCCTATGTCCAGCAGTGGACTTCTATGATGATGATGATATTAATATTCATTCATTTAACGCCAGATATACCTCTACTGCTACCTACCACTATGATTTTAAAATCTTATACCATGCCCACTCTATCATACTTTTAACTTTGTACAATCTCAATGTTAGCATTGAAAATTTGCTACAATTTCTGCAATGAATGCCTAGAAATTCACTAAAAAAACATGTAAAATAACCTGCCAGCAGGTTGACAGAAATAACTAATGATATGTTTACCTATAACAAACGACAACGTAACGTTAGGAATGCCAAGAACGGTCCATTCGGTTTGGGTCTCACTAAATTACCTACTTAACTCTAAAGATATGATTTGTAGGTCATAAAATACTAAATTAAATTCACCAATTTTATGCCATAATATTAAATGATCATCATGTGGTGATTTATGAGAGAAATCATTCTAAAAAATATTCATATCGTGCTAATAAACGTGCTTGTTGCCGATTAATTGTTTTTTTTTTATTGCTTTTGCCATTATAACCTGTTTTACTTCCTAATCAAGCGTTTTAGTAGAATTTACCGCCGGTATTTACCATTTATGAATATTATGCAAAACCACACGTCAAAATAACAATTGGCAATAGAGTTTTTTGGTATCAATAATAATTGTAGTTGTCCTTACCAACAAAAGGTGCTTTTTGACTTCTTTTAGATTAATTTTCCCGCGCTGTCACTTTTGTCAATAAAACTATTCACAGGGTCGATCTGTCGTATAATATATGTTCGTTCTGTGATCTGTCGTCATAAATAAAACACGACTTGTCAAGACTGTCCTTTTTTTACGTTTTTAACATGTTCATCGACATTTTATATATATTTTTGTGATTTCTCTCCCTTCGACAAGGTTCAAATGTTTTACCAAATCCTGATCAAATGTAAATTTTTCTATGACTGTCTAATTTATGAGAAATATTTAGACCAATTTGATAAATATTTCTAGTTTAGTATCAACACTGATCATAATCAATATTATCACTCGCTTAAAACCATAAGTTAGCCAAGTTATCAAGTATAAAAAAATGCTACACCTACTTACCTTGATGATGCTGTTATTGTGACAATGATTTTCCATTTCTACTTGGAAAAGGTAATTTAGATAACTGGGAAGTATATAAAAGTCTAAAGACTTACCTCCTGGAAACCTATGTGGGAATATCCTCCCGTGCCTGTTGATGAGCCACGGGTAAAGTTGGTAAGATTCCCTAGGAACCGGCGCGGCAGGATGCGGTGGTGGATGAGGAGCTAAGGGCGCTCCAAACCCTTGCTGCTGATGAGCAATGGCTGCTGCCAGAGCCGCCCCTTGGAAATGCGCCAGAAACTGATGATGATGACTCTGCGCATCCAAATAAGGATGCCTTTTCATCTCAGGGGGAAACATTGCCGGCAATGCGCTCGGTCGTAGCAACGGCCGAGGAGATGGACTCTTAGGAGAAGCAACCGGTGAAGGTGAACCGGGACTCGCCAGTGGTGGCGACGCATGCTTCGGCCGTTCAGAACCACCAACTATACTGTCTATACTGAATCCGATCTTCGGCTTCGATGGCAACGCCACCACAGGGGTCGGTGCGAGAGGCATCATGCTTTCACACACAACTTGTCCGTCACAAATTACACCAAATTAGAAGCACATGTCACACAACACAATCCATCATGACGCGAACGCGCGATACGTACGCCAAGGCGGCGCGCGGCCGAATGAGCCCTGCGCTCTCGCCAACGCCCGTTGATGGTGCCAAAAAAAATAGCTAACATGGACTCCAGTGCTGCGATTGGCTGGAGATTCCCGATGGGTGTCGCCGAGTCTTCGAACTAAGTTGTTTATTTGAATATCGGTGATCTAATTGGCGGAGAGACGTGCGAAGGTGTTGTTTGAATTTCGAGTGCTTTTCGAATGGGCGGTTCGAGTTTGGAGCTCGTGATTTAGCCGGCCGTATGGCGTATTATGAGATTTGGTCTCGGGGAGAAAGACAGGTGGAGCTTTTGAATTTAGCTGGTTATGATTCAATTTAGGCGTTGGTGGGTGGGTTCCCGATTCTCGTTTGTTCGTTTTAGGATGTAGCCGCGCTCGCCTGCACGGTGTAATACTTTTTAATTAACTCGGATGCTTTATTAGCTTAATGTCGCGAGATAAACGTGTGTTTGACGGTTTTTGGTTTTCCCGTGAAAATTTATTCCGGCCAAAATGGCGGTGTTTCTGTTCTATGGTCCTGTAATTATTTTTATCCCCACTAAAATAATCTGTTGCGCACGGTTGACGCGAGTTTTGTAATGTTATTGAATTAAACACGATAAAATTTGAATTTCACGCAAATTTGACTCCATCATAAACTAAACTGTGTTTGGTAAATAGTTTGATTTTTTAATTAAAATTGTTATTAATTTTTGTACTGCTGTAATAACAACTGAATTAATTGATTTTTGTTTAAGTTAAGATTGCACGTAGCCTACGTACCTACGTTACAAGAGGTTAGGAGTTATTTCAGTAATATTTAAATAGGTTATACTTAGTTAGTTTAATTACTTACCTACTTAACTACTTACTAGTAATATCATTCAGCTGTAACCTAACATTATTAGTTGAACTAATTTCGTGATAAAATTACATTTCTATAGGTAGGTAAGTTTTTCATCACAGAATTAGTAAAGCCAATACCTACTTAATTAAGAAATTATGCGAGTTTTAAGTGAGTAGATGCAGGTTTATTATAACTAACTAGGTAGGTAGGTACCTACCTATATACTATATTTTAGGTCGTTTTTGTTTTTTTTTATTTGCAATAACTTATCTGCAATTTAAACTTACCTCTACTGTTTACTGATGCCATGTTGTGTCTTGGTGCTGTGTTGTGTCTGGCCTGATAATATACCTTCTGTCTACCCCCGTGGATGTACCAGGCGATGTGCAGCAGCATCCACCTGAGTAGTTACTGCGAACTGCAATCACTCCAATTCGAGTGCTTCTTAACTCAACCCAATGAAGGTCAACCCATTTAGGTATTTATATCAACTCAACCCATTTTTATTAAATTTCTATTCTTAACTCAACCCAATCCTAAAACATGTGTCACAGTGAATATGCAGTGGTATTAAAACTATAATAGTCTTCACAATCAGCCTGTAGATGTCCACTGCTGAACATCTATAGAATGTTTCCTCCTCTGTAGAATGCCACGATGAACGGTGTTGATTCGCCTTCATCCACCGATTTCCTGAGACCTTGTCTTTGTGTGTGAGATAATGTCCTTGCTTCACCCAGAGGGTTCCAAATGTTAGAAAGAAAAGTGTTTTGCTTGTTTGTATAGTTGTTTACTACAAAATGTAATTTTGATGGCTATTTCGATGATCGTAGTTTTTCTACAGATTTCCTCATTTCGGTATTTTCATGAAGTAAAACTCCAAGCATAGTTCTCTCCCTAGCCCGCTGCGAAAGTAATCGGTCCATTAAGTAAAAAGTTAAAAATGGCGGCCACTTTTTGTCTATTCTGATAACAAATTCATGTTCAGTGATCTAAGGGTGTTCTCATATCTCATATCATTTTGTAAGCAATCGGTTAATATACTAAAAATTTAACATTTTTGGCCACATTTTTGAAATTCCATCAAATTCATGTTCGTTGTTCATTGTGTGTGACGGTCAGGTGTCTATTTTGTAAGGTCCAGTTTAAAATGGCGGCCACTTATTGTCAATTCTTATAACAGATCTTTGGTGATCAAAAATATCTTTAGATATCAGTTTTGAAAGCAATTGGTCCATTAAGGAGAAATTTAAAAAAGGGCGGTTACTTTTTTCAACTCTGACAACAGATTTATGTTTGGTGATCTTAGGAACCCTCAAATATCGATTTTTAAAGCAAAAGGTGCATTAACTAAGCAGTTCAAAATAGCGGCAAATATTAATTTTAATAATAATAATAATATAGCCTTTATTTAAAACAACTTAAAAATTAACTTAGTCTAAACGTAGTCTAGTATTTGAAACTTGCTTGATTTCTGTTGATTTGAATAATTTTAATAATCATTAACAAATGAATTGGGTATTAAATAAGATTTTGCAATTGGTCAACGTTTGTTGGATCTTCTTTCCCAATAGCTAAGACAAATAGGAATATAACTTCTTGGTTATCGTCACTACACAGGATTAAAGACCATTACATAAAGACTACCAGACTAACGGAGGACATATAAACAAGTAGTATTTACACTACTTATGTATAAAAAACTGCTGACCTAGCTGCTTCTTTCTACACTGTGTCACATGTTTGAATTTAGACAATAGAAACTTGCAATAATACTCATATTTTAGGATTGGGTTGAGTTAAGAATATAAATTTATTAAAAATGGGTTGAGTCGATATAAATAACTAAATGGGTTGACCTTCATTGGGTTGAGTTAAGAAGCACTCCAATTCGCCTATGCCAAGCGTGGTCAAAATAACAAAAAATCTTCCCATTGAAGGCCTCGTCCAGCAGTGGACATAAATAGGCTGGTAATGATAATTACTATTTACCCGACTACGGCAAAGAAAAAAGGAGGGGTATGTTTACTTAATATGTAGGTACCAAAGTTTTGATCTGTTCCCTCGTAGCTCCTAAACTAGAGTACCTAACTTTTCGGATTTTGCCAAATAAGGAATTACTTAGAACTGTCTTGACGTTCCATGTGTCATAGACAATAATATGACGTCACACTAAATTCAATATGGCGGAAATTAAACACAATTTTTTGCAACCTCAAGAAAAATATAAATCTTTAGACTTTGTAATTGTATGTTAAAGGCCTAATTAACCTAAGTCTTAATAAATAAGAATGTAATTAAGTATAAAATCGTCGAGAAACTCTTGTTGCATTATCAACTCATTTTGTATAGTGTTTTCTTCAGATTGTCAATAAACAATTTTAATTTTATTTCATTTTTAATTATATATATGTGCAGGAAAATTATTACAGTTAGTTAGAAGTAGTCAAAGTCAAACCCATTCATAATCATTTTTTTAACCTAATTTAGTTAAAATATGTTTTGTCTTGTTTTGACGTATGACATTTTACATCAGAGAGAAGAAGACAAAAGCTATTTTTAACCGACTTCCCAAAAAAGGAGGAGGTTCTCAATTCGGTCGTATTTTTTTTTTTTTTTTTTTTTTTTTTTTTTTTTATCTTTGTTACCGCATATCTCCGGCGTTTATGAACCGATTTGGAAAATTCTTTTTTTATTTGAATAGATATACTTCCAGATTGGTCCCATTTTTTTCAAAATCCAGTTCTGATGATGGGATCCATGAGGAATTGAGGGAACTCCTCAAATATTGTAGGCATACATATGGCGATTTTGATATTTTCAGCAACAAACCAAGCATTTGCATTCAAAAAGTATAATAATCCTTTCACCACTATGGTTCTTTCATCATTTTTTTTCATCCAAATATTTTGTCAAATACTATGGCGGAAGTCGGTTTTTTAAATGAAAAGTTATAACTAAAATAGGTTTAAAAAATGATTATGAATAAGGCCCAAAGTATATAGGTACTTATTTTATTGCTGAATTACATGTTTATAAAATGTCATAGTTATTATTAGATATGGATACAAATGAAATCTACCCTTGTAGGACGTGAAATTATTTTAATTATTTTTGTAGTAACTAAGTAATTACCTATTTAATCTGTGAAGATAGGTTACCAATTATAGCTTTGCCGTTTGTACATACCGTGAGAAATCAAAAGGTTTTAACCTACAAACCAACTTAATAATTCCAAATGCAAATCCAATAGGAGTCTACCATTACTCTCTATTGATGGATAGAACACACATTTTACGGAATTCTTAGCGGCTTACATAGAACAATCGCATTATCACGCTCGTAATATAGGCCACAGTCTTATTACAACGGCTACCTCATTCCACGATCAGAACACATGGGGTATTGCCAAATGTTGTCTGGTAGAAATCGCTAGTGATAAGGCCGCCCATTGTAATAGTATTTTAGGTTTTAATTGTGAGATTGTTTCTTTTTTGTATATTACGGTTTGCAATAAAGTATTTTCTATATTTCCATCTACACAGTCATTTGTTTCTCGGTCTTTTCTCGACACTGATAGCGATTCTGTGCATCGTTCTCTAAATTTAAACTGCACTAAATTTATCGCGGACCCTTTTCTTTTAGTCTATTAAAAAGGACGCGTTATAATTTTAGCGCACATTAAATTTAGATAATACTGCACATAAACGCTACTATTGTGTGGTCAGAGAATGAGAAGTTTTCAGGGAGGCAATTAAAAAGAAAAAATAGTTCTTAAAATTCCGGTAGATGGCGGTGACTCGACATGGGTATGTCTTCTGAAGATTTTGCAAAAGCACCACAGAGAACAAATTCTCTTTGTTTTCTCTTTTTTACCTCCAAGTTTCGCGTTGCGATTCCGATGCTCGTTTTTCATGTCTACTATAGACCGGTCTACTTGGTCCGACTTCAACAATAACAACAAAAAATTATAACAATAATGTAACACTAACAAATATATCAGAATTTTAACAAAAACTTTACGTAGATACTTTACTTCACAAACGAACAGCATGAGCGATTGAAGTCAGTGACACTGACAGTTGGTGACTGACCGACAAAATTTAGACAACCATATCTAGACTGCGCCATCTATGCATGGATTTAGAACTATTTTCTTTCAGCTGTCAGAAAACTTACCATTAAACCAGCTGTTTAAGATAAGTCATTGGCAGGGTATATCAAAAAACGTGACTTCATTTGAATGGCTGAACGCCACTGCTGGTAGCTAATCTGTAGTTACAAGAAGCGTTAGATATATTGCTTGTTGTTCTGGATAAGATCTAACCTCTTACCTAACCACTGTTTTTATTTATATCTAGTTATTCTATGAGGAAACATTAATAATTCTGCAAAACTAGGTGTAGGTAATCTACAGTTTAAGATAAGATAATTTGAGATATATGCACATAGAATTCATATACCAAACTTAAAGGAACTAAATAGAGCTGTAATGAAAGTTGAACTTGATTTAACTATAGTTTATTACAATATAAGCTCCTTTTTAGGGTTCCGTCCCTCGTAAGGTACCAAAGGAACCATTATAGGAACACTTAGGTATATGGCAGCTTATTTTCTCCGAATCCACTGGACCAAAAAAGAAATTTGGTACAAATGTAGAGTGAGGTAGCGTAATCACAGACGTGTAGCGCATAAACGAATTCTGATTTAAAAATTTCATTTTGGGGGAAAAACTAGATAAAAAAACTTTAGTCAAATGCATCATCCAACAAGCTACTGTTTAACGTAGGAAAGTGCTCCATTATGAGCTTCAGCCGGGCGCGCACCCCTTTGCACTATCAGTACGAGGTAGAGGGGGTAGGACTGCCTCGAACGTTGTCTTTCGCGACCTAGGCCTCGAAATGGTCCCCGACTTAAGGTTCCGGCGCCATATTGTAAATGTTTGCGCCAAATCTTTTAGAAACCTTGGTTTTATTTTGAGGCAATGTGTGAATTTTAAAAACATAATTGTTATCAAGGTCTTATATAATGCACTTGTGAGAAGTCATTTAGAAACAAATGCTATAATTTGGAACCCTAATGAAGCTAAGTACAAACTTTTGGTAGAAAAAATACAAAATAAATTCACTCGCTTTTTGTATTTAAAAGAGTACGGAGTCTATCCATATTACCCGCTGATGTACCCGAGCCTGTTTGTGTTAGGTATGGTAGGGTACTGCAGGCTGTCGGTCCGGAGAGACGTGGCGCTGGTTAAGTACATGGTGCGCGTGCTGCGTGGAGAGCTGCACCATCCGGCGGTTCTGGCGGCGCTGCGGCTGCGCGCGCCCAACAACTACTTGGACGCGCGCCGCCGCCCCGCCATGCTGGAGGTGCCCACTTGTAAGACCAACTTAAGTTTACTTAAGTTTGCCCCCATGTCACTCGCTATCTATTTACTAAATTTTCTGTCCCAAAACAGCGTAGATATATTTTTTCTAAACCTGCCGAAAGCCTTGGAAATGGCACAGGTTTTGATTGAAACAAAATTATAATTAAGTTATATTTATATTGTAATAAGTTAATAATAAGTACTTGCATTTAACATCGCCTTAGGGCTTACCTGTAATGATGTTAAAGCCTCAATAAGTAAATAAATAAATAAATAAATAAATCATGTGATATATCAAATGAAAGAACTCATGAGAAATATGAACTATGGTAAAAAATAAAACTACCTTTATATTTTTTTTCTCTGTAGGACGAGGCCTCCCCCATAGAATGCAATGGGAGGATTTGCCAAAGTCACCACGCTTGGCAGGCAGATTGGTGATTGCAGTATTTGAGTTGAGTACTCAGGTGGAAGTTGCTGCCCATACACTGAGCCTTGAGGCTATAAGGCCGAGATAAATAGACGTTACTTAGCACGTAGGTACTAATAAGGTCTAGTAACATAGCCATAGGGCGTAGCCAGGGGGGGTTTTGGGGGGTTCAAACCCCCAAAAATGTTCAAAATGTTAGGCTGGCAGTTTTTTTTCACATGGATATTAATGTCATTTCGTGGACATTTTTCTTTTCACCAAACCGTCTGCATGCAATGGCAATTGCCCCCATTTGTATTCTATGGGTTAGGCCTCGTCCAGCAGTGGCCGTCTAAAGGCTGATGATGATGATGATGGTGTTGTGTAAAAAAGTTTTTGTCTGTAGACACTGATGAGCGATCCTAGCGGACACTTTGTGAATCTCAATTTCCATACAAATATATCCGTGTTATCACTACACGATACGTAAATGCTTTGTTTGTTTGAATAATTTTATGTACTTACTAAATCAACATTATATACCAGCTTTAAATATAAATGATATAGTTCGTAAGAATAAATAGTAATGCATGAATACAATTTAATTTAATATTTTAATCGTATCTAATATAACTTTTCATTTAAAAAACCGACTTCCGCCATTGTATTCGACTAAATATTTGGATGAAAAAAAATTATGAACGAACCATAATGGTGAAAGGATTATGATACTTTCTGAATGCAAATGCTTGGTTTGTTGCTGAAAATATCAAAATCGCCATATGTATGCCTACAATATTTGAGGAGTTCCCTCAATTCCTCATGGATTCCATCATCAGAACTGGATTCTGAAAAAAATGGGACCAATCTGGAAGTATATCTATTCAAATAAAAAAAGAATTTTCCAAATCGCTTCAAAAACGCCGGAGATATAAGTTAACAAACATAAAAAAAAAACCCGTATTGAGAACCTCCTCCTTTTTGTGAAATCGGTTAAAAATTGCAGCGCCCTAAAGGGGTTTATGTGTTGGTAAGTACTTAACTAACCTAGTATTATGTAAGACCAATACCTAATAGTGAGTATCTACTTACTACATAAGAGCAATAAATTAATATGAATACGTCCGTGTCACTTAGGTGCTTTTAAACTTTGCCTCTATAATGCAATCCTTAGTCGGCTTTTACTTGATCCACGGAAGGAGATGAAGGGGTATATTCTAGGCCAGACACATTGCGGTTTGAAATATCCTACTAATATTATAAACGCCAAAGTTTGTGAGTATGAATGTTTGTTACTCTTTCACGTAAACACTACTGAACGGATTTGAGTGAAATTTGGAATGGAGATACTTTACGCCCTGGATTAACACATAGGCTACTTTTCATCATCATCATCAATTTTCATCATTATTCACGCGGGTGAAACCGCGGGGCGCAACTAGTCTAATAATATAATAATCCTCGATCCTTCCTCTATATATATAAAAATCAATTGCTGTTCGTTTGTATCGCTACAACTCTAGAACGGCTGGGCGGTTTTATTTGATTTTGGTTTTGTTGTGTTCATAATTGTCACGGAAAGGTTTAAATGTACCGGGACCACCGGGAACACCGGGACCACGCGAACGAAGTCACGCGCGGGCAGCTAGTAATAAATAAATAAAAGCTGGACACATTTCACACAACATTATCTAGCCCCAAGCTAAGCAGAGCTTGTGTTATAGGTACTAGATAACTGATATACTTAATACAATACATTACATAGATAGATATTTTTTATTATACATAGAAAAATACCCAGAACACCCTGAACAAATATCTGCAGATCGTACAAATATTTGTTCCGAGGCGGGAATCGAACCCGCAACCTCCTGCGTCGCAGGAGAACCTTCGCCCGCCGCGCCACAGAGGTCGTTAACCTCAATCAAACTTGTCAATCTACCTTCATAGAAGTACATATAGGTCAATTTATCCCCCTAAGCTGTTTTACACCGACCTACTTAGGTATTTCGATACAACCGTATGTAATGGACTCCAAAACAGGCATTTTACTGCATATTAGTTATTACCATTACTGAGTTAAAACTGTTCTGATTTATATTGCTTTAGGGATGTGATCTAACTCTTATCGACTGTCGATGAATCGTTGAACATCTCACTGATTTAGAATAGAAAATACTTTATTGTACACCATAAGATAATTATAACTTTTCATTTAAAAAACCGACTTCCGCCATAGTATTCAACTAAATATTTGGATGAAAAAAAATGATGAATGGACCATAGTGGTGAATGGATTATGATACTTTTTGAATGTAAATGCTTGGTTTGTTGCTGAAAAAATCAAAATTCCCATATGTATGCCTACAATATTTGAGGAGTTCCCTCAATTCATCATGGATTCAATCATCAGAAATGGATTCTGAAAAAAATGGGACCAATCTGGAAGTATATATATTCAATTAAAAAAAGAATTTTCCAAATCGGTTCATAAACGCTGGAGATATGAGATAACAAACATCAAAAAAAAAAAAAAAAAAATACAACCGAATTGAGAACCTCCTCCTTTTTTGGGAAGTCGGTTAAAAAATAGATAAATACATAATTTTAAGTAATGTAATTTTTGACATTTATGAATCTAAGTTATTCGAATATACATATAAATATATTATATTATTATATAGATACAAAGGGCGGTTTTATCGCTTAGAAGCGATTTCATCCAGACAACCTTTTGGCTGATGATGATGATGATGATGATGATGATGGATGATTGATTGTAGTGAAGAGTCTAGATAGAGAAGTAAAGTGAGAAGTTGGTGTAAAGTGGTTTAGTAAGTGACGACCTCCGTGGCGCAGTGGGCGAGTAACCGGCTGAGACGAAAGAGGTGCGTGTTCGATTCCCACTGAGGGACAAATGTTTGCATGATCTGCAAATATTTGTTCCGGGTCTGAGTGTTGTCGTACCGTGGTACGACGATCCCAAACGATCCGGACTATGTATGTGACTGTTGGGTGTTATGTGGTATGTTATGTTAAAGTATGCACCTAGATAGGATCAATTAGGACATTCAAGAAACGCGAGAAGAGTTTTTTCGAGATTGTTTTTTTTATGAAAATCTTGCTTGTAATTTTTAAATTAATGAGAAACTAAGGTTTTTCATTCCTCTAGTTTCCTTTAAAATCAAAAACTGCAACTCAGGTCTTCATAAAAAGGGATGTAATTATATAATTGCAGATGTAATCGGATAAGACTCTTATAAAGGTGAAGTGTCCTAGATTTTTAAAACAACGAACCAGAAGAAATTTATAGATAGTTGAAGCGTAATTCAGCCGAAAAGTTCAACGTGGTGTACGTGGGAACCTTAAGAGTTGACATCACATCATAAGCTCTCATAGCTGTGAGCCATCGTTTACCTTTAAGTACCTATACCTACATACCACCTAGATAAATATATCGACACCTATCCCTACAGGCTAAGGTATAAATAATTTATCGATATCGATACAATCGCATCTCTAGCGGAATCAATCATAAAGTGTCGTTGAACAAACAATGGGTGGTGCGACGCGGGCGGTCGACGCATTAGCAAAGTGCCCTCACAGCGCAGTCGCAAGAGAAATCCCTGCTTTGCAGAACAATGTTCTAATAGTTCGTTTGATTTATTTTAGCAAAAGAATAGTCTCAATAATTTACATACAAATCTATAGTGAGTCTGATTGGCGATTAGAGCAGCAGCATCAAGTTTTGTAGTTTTGGGAGTGGTCGATGGATATAAACCTTCTTTAAATGGTTGTTAGGACTTTTTTGGGATGTTGGTACAACCTACATAATATTCGAATTTTAAAATGTCATAGAACAAAATTTGTTCATTCATCATTATTGAATCCCTTTCGGGTAGGAAAGTATTGAATATTGGCATATATAGGGTTGCCAGACATCGTCTTTTTCAACACCAAAAATGGATCTCTAGATAATCTTATCTAGAGATCAATTTTTGGTGTCCAACCCAAGTTTACTTAAGCTCGTATCTTTGAATGGGCGTAGACAGCATTAACCCTTGAAATAGAGCCACAACTCGGCAATTACAGAATTATCTCTACTATCGTTCATTTATTTTATTCTATCGTGACTTTAGACAATTAGAAGACAGCTTGAAAACGGTGATAATCTGGGGTCCTTATCGAAGTATTTAGCATAGGAATAAATTAAAACGACAGGTTGGTTATTGTCAGAGCACAGTGAAAAAATCCCAGCCGTCTGATTCTGAGACAATAGTTTTTCCTTCCATGCAAAAAACTTCAAAAACAGGCAATAGACTAATAAATTGTAAGAGAGCCTCGAAAATATGCACATAGGTGTCACACCTATATAGCCCTAATCACTCTGAAAACGTTGGCGGAATGCAATCATTTACTTTTCTGCAATGACAAAAAAAAAACTACAAGATTCAGTGATGGGAAAATCTCTGTTTTAATCGATATCGATAAAGTTCGAAATAAGAACGCGCAGCCATTTTGTTAACATGACGTTTACGAGCGCGCGTTTAAAGGTCTCGTCACACCAAGCCAAGATTAATTTAATATTTTGTAATTGCTGTTTAACTTCCGTTGGTTTTAATGAGAAAATGGTTTTGTTTTGTTTAACGAGTTTTGTTTAACTACCTTGTTGTTTGTTAAAGAACACAATAACCCAGTGAGATTTCAACTCTACGCTAGTGAGACGTCATATTCGTGTGAATGGTAAGTCTCAATTGAATAATAGGTAGGTATAGGTAGGTATTCTTCTGTAGATCGCGTCAAATTAAAAGGTAATTTCTGACAGGTCTGGAGTTTCGTAAAAAATATATGGTTTAAAGACTCAGCTGTTTTTTATGAAAGGAAATTTGTTTTAAATGGTCTGCCTGCATGTTTGAACTATTTTTGATTCACGAAAATTATATCGGCATTCAGTTCTTGTTATAGTAAAGTTGTACCTGTCAAAAGCGATTTTTAACGTGACTTTCTGCAAAAATATTGATAGGTAATCAATTCCATCAGCATGTAATATCAGGATAATAATGATGACATTTACTAAGCAGCTGAAAAAATGTGAGGACGTTTCACATTGCGTTAGGAAAAATTATAATGAATTTTATTAAAAAGCTATACTTACTTATGTTATAAATCAGAAAAAAATATTTGTACCAAATCTTAAAATCAAAAAATTTAATTCATTTTTTTTTTATCATTAAACTTTAATCTTTTTCTTAATCATTCTTTTCTTTTTTTTGCTTTTTTAAGCAAAATAAAAAAAATGCGGGACCTTCCTACATAAGTAGGGTACGGCGTAAGTAAGTAAGTAAGTACCTACGGCGTGGCTATGAAATTATCCACATCACGGTCACGGTCAACAAGTGATCAAAGTCTTAATCTATCATAACAGACTGATGAAAAGTGAATACGTGGGAAGGAACTGATTACGTGTAAGTACTTACTAAGAAGTACCTAATCGTCTTAGAAGGTAGACTACCAGGTAGTTACTAGATATTAGTTGATTTAAAAAAATATAAAATGTATAAAATAATAAATATTTAATTTAATTTAATTTAATTTAAAAAAAATGTTTATATTTATTTAATTTAAAATTATCCTTGTGGTGTAGGTAGGTATACGAACAAATTGTTATTATCTGTAAAAAAAATTACAAGACATGGCGCACTGGTTTATCTCCGTATCAAGGAGATTGTCACAGCTCACAGGTTCAATGCCCGTCTGTTCGGTAATTTTTGGGATGTTATAAAAATCTTGACTCCTGTGATTTATTTAGGTTTTTACTCTTCTTTTACTCTGTTTTTAATCGTCTAGCCCACAACAATATCTCATTACGCTCTCCTCCCCCTCGAGGCAACATAACTACCACCATCCCCGTTCTGTTTGTTAATTCCTTTAATTACACCAACCCAACGGTCAATTATTTAGAAAAATAAATAAACAACGCCACATTTAAAGTTGTAACTAGTTATTCTTAATTACTTAGATAACTGAGACGTAACTTACCTACGCGTTGAAAGTGGGCACTTATTAAAGATCTTTTAGCTAGGACGTTGATGGATTAGGGAGAATAGGGTTGGGAAAAAGTGGATTGATAAATAAAAGCGGAAGTATCGATAACGTTTATAATTACTTACTTAGGTAAAAGCCTGTCCGGAAAGAGTAAAAAAAATGTTAAAATAAAGTAAAATAAAATGTTATTTCGTCGTGCTGATGGTCTAACTACTCTTTCCGGCCATCAAAGCTTGACAAAAAAAAAACTTTGAGCTAAGTCTTACAGATCTCTCTTAATCCAAAGGTTGTCTCTAATAAATCGCTTCTATGCGATAAGACCGCCCGTTGTACTTTTAATTATCATGTTAAGTTTTGTTTATTTTTATTATCTTAATATATAACTAGGGTATTTTCTATTCTATTCTACCTATCTCCACCCAAACTAATCCCTAATGAAAGGCGTAAACAAATCTGTGATCCTTAATTTATGATCTTTGATTTTGATTTTGAACTAAGTAGAAAGTGTTTCTTATCAGTTTTAACAAAACTGTAGCGACCTAAGTAATTAAATTAACCGAAGCACTGCACGATTATATCCGTCCTATACCTAAGTTAATTTAAAAACTTTTCACAACCCTAATTTGTATTTGTATTTTTTTAATGACCGCCTCCGGCCACAGTCCCAGGTCGTTCAGCCATACCATGTAATTAGGAGGTTATAAAAACTTTAGGTAATTAATTGTGTTTTCTTTGTGGGCACAACTGATGCCTGTGTGTGTGTTGGATTGATATTTATTGTTGACATTCCGTGCCGTGAGCTGCAATCGTTTACATCGTTAGTAAACTTTTATTTCTACGAAAATGGAGCCAAATTTATAACAATACATGCCGAAAAGATACCTCGCAACTTCATAGTAATTAAGTAGACATAACCACCTAGGTGGTAGATTCTAGGTGTTAGTAGTAGAACTTCTTGTGAAAGAGTTCGTCCGGGGAAGTACTACCATCGTACCTATTTCTGTCGCCAAGCAGTAGTGTTCGCATTGCTGTGTTTCGGTTTGAAGGGTACGGGTGCCGGTGAAATTACAGGCACATGAGACTTTTCACCTTTATGTCTCAGGGTCGGCAGCGCGCGTGTGATGCCTCTGGTGTTACAGGCGTTCATAGGCAAAGGTAACTGCGTTCCATCTGGTGGGCCATAAGCTTGTCTGCTTGCCAAGTAGCATAAAAAAAACAAAGTCTAGCATTGCCACTTGCCAAGTATATTGTCTACTGCTACCTACAGCTGGTTTAACTTGGCCGCCTTGAAATTAGCCATTTGGCGTCGCCATGCCATAGCTATATTGTAGGTGCCTATCGAGACAGCGTAGGGAAAGCGTGCTACGCTCATAACTCAGAGGTCCGTAGATCGAAACCCGTTCGCTACCATCAATTTAGGTAGCTAGCTACCTATGAAAATAAACTATAAGTACTTAGATGAAATCTTCTCCACGTATTATGCACTACCTACATCAATTATCCGCACTACACAAAGGTTAGCAGGTAGAGAATGCTTCTTTAGCTTCAAGTGCGTCTATGTTTCTACATGATTTTTTTTTCTGCAATAAAGTATATTCTAATTAATACTATTCTATAAGTACCTATAGGTATTTTTTGCTGATAAATACATATATTTTGTTAATAAAACTATCACGCTACACGCTATGTACCTACACTACGCTAACGCTGTCACTGTTAGGATAGGTACTTAACCTAGAAGGAAGAATATTATTAATTAAAGGTACCTAAGTAGGTAAAGGTACCTAACTCTACCCAGGTAAGAAAGTATGAACTTACAAAGTACCTACTTAACTTGCTAGAGCCGTGCTCTGTGTGGTTCTACCATTTAATTTTAACTTCATGTCCCACCACTCATAACATCCTATTTATACCGAGCAAGATCGCCGATACTTAGCCACCGTTTATTTCATGAGGTCACAAAAATGGCGTGCGTGCCGGCCATTCTAACCATTAATTAGCAATTCAAACATATTTAGCTTCATAACTGCGGCTAAACTTGGAACCGATTGCGTTTACCAGGCTAATTTAATGATTTAACGATGGAGGCTTTTAAAAATGGCGGTATGGTTTCCCATCCGATGTACCTATCTAGTGATGTGACTATTTCTATTGCTACACAACTAATCGATGTCGACGTAGAAATTATTATTTTATTTGACCGTTTAGGACTCAGGATAATGACAAGCACTGTCATTATTCTAAGGTTTAGTACATCAAGAAATGTTCAAGTTAATTCAGGAGTCGGTAGAGCTAGTGCCTCCAAGGAATTCGTAATGAGGGGTTTTCACGGCCGTTACATATCATGCTTTCAGCGTTGAAAATAGATGGCGCTGCTCTGTTACGTAAATGTCAAGTGTCAAAATAAAGTGAAATGTCAACATCAACAACGTAGACTTGTACGGGGAAACGGTGGAAAGCTTTTTAAAAAGACAAATTTTATCATTGAAGTTAAATGATTTTAATTATAAAGTGTTTTACAAGTGGTGGCTTAATAACGACTCTAGCCTAAACGTACCATGGTCCAGACGCAACGTCAGCAATTATGCACCTGCATACGTGCGTGGGCGCTAATACAATCTAGAGAGGAAATGCTTACTCTGCATTAAAGATGGCCCGATGAGTGGACGATGGTAACATAACTCCTCCCTCCGTAAGTTCGAGATTATCCGAAGGATGAGGATTTTCTCGAATTTTACTTGTATTACATAATTTCTTAATTCTATGTTTAAATGCTAACAATAAAAGACAAATAACTATGATAACGCAAAACACTATGTTTCCTATACTAACACTTTTATAATCTAGAGCACTATGATCATTTTCACTGCTAATAATTTCACTTCCACTTTTCTGCAATATGTAATTCAGGAACTGAATGTCGGCAAGATCGATTCCATTGAGGTTGATTGGTTTCCTCTGCTCATCCGATGGACTGGTTATTATTTTGGGCAAGTTGATTACTGGAAACTTTCTGTAAACTACGTCTTTTCCTTGACTTTGGTGTCGCTTGATAATCAATTCCTTTATCTTAACTTGACAATCATCATTCATAGTTAATATATAAGTTCCGCTAATAGTTTCTTGTGTAATTTCATTTTCGCAGTACTTGGTAAGTAGCGTTTCGGTTTTCGCGTAAATTATCCAGCGATTCGGCTGTATGAGATCAGCCTTTACGTCATCGATGGTAACAGGAACTGGATGACAACTCGAGATATTTGTGGAAAACTTCATTAGTTCGTTAATGCAATTGTCTTCGATAAGCGGTGAAACGTCGTTCTCAAAGCACAGGAAACGGGCTTCGTCGAGTTCGCGGCATGACTGGGAGAGCGGCTTCGCTTTCAACCCTTTCACAAGGACGTATGGGTATTTAGGCAGGATAAAGGTAGTAAGGCCAGTGACTCTATTATGGACAGGTAAGGGAATCAATTTAAAATAG
The DNA here is from genome assembly GCA_951392215.1 of Epirrita christyi. Taxonomy (NCBI): domain Eukaryota; kingdom Metazoa; phylum Arthropoda; class Insecta; order Lepidoptera; family Geometridae; genus Epirrita; species Epirrita christyi. The sequence continues at coordinate 10,971,792 of OX595855.1, read as the reverse complement.
TTAAAAACTTCATTTCTAATCAAAGGAATATGCATAATAAATTTTATCTGATTTTGTTTCAAGTAGGCTTTCATTTCTATACATTGCTCTATTCTTACAATATTTTCCAACTTTGCTGGATACACTAATTTTTCAGTTTTCTCAATTTCCTTTAGTAAAACTATAAACTCATCTGTGTCTACGATGGATTGGTGTAACAATTTAACCTTACCAAAAGCAATAGCCGTTTCAATCTCATTCAGTCTTATGTAGAGCGTTTGAAAGTTATGTATAAAAATGTTGTAAATGTGAATAGTTTTATTACTAGTTTGAGATAACTTTGATTCATTTATGCTACGGTTAATGTCTTGAATACTTTCCTCAATTTGAATGAAATTGTTTTTGGTAGAGTTGGCTATTTTCGTAAACGTACCCACCATTTCGGTAACTATTGTAATTTTCTTAGATAATGCATCTTGTTTTGTCTTTACCTCATGAATTAACTTTTCGTACATTACAGCGTCGTCATTGTCAAGATTACCTGTAATCGTCTTGATCAATGAACCGAGAGGATTTATTAAACCACGCTTAGCTCTTACCGATGGAATCAATTGCTTATACTTTTCTATAGTTATATTCATGTTATAATCAGTTTGTGACTCTACTTGAATGAAGTCCGAATCAAAAGTTTTGATGTTAAAGCAGCTTTGAACTTGGTCTTTTAGTTTTACGTATTTATCTATATTTAATTCTAGTTCATTGTAAATAAGCCTTAAATCTAAAATCTTAATAACAGTCCATGTATCATGACTGACGACAGCTTGACCTTCCTTTACAGGTCCTGGATTCTTGTCAATCGGCTGCAGATGAAGGGCCTGGCTTCGGATCACTTGGACCACCAGAAGGATTAATCTGTGGAGGACGCTTGATATCTTTAATGGGAACTTTAGTATTCCGATTATGTGTTGTAACTGGTACAATATTTCTTTCTATAGCTCCGGTAACTTGAGCTTTCTGATATCGCGGCTTATCCTTACTACGTCTGGTATTTACGCCTTTTATAAAGACCGTATCACCGATATCTATGTCAAATTCTTTTTCTCCGCCACGTTTCTCTATAACAGCTCTCTTTTTATCAATAATTTTGTCAGTTAAATATTCATACAAATATTTTGTCCTTCTTACATGTTCTTTAACCAATTGTTGAGTAAACTGTTTGTTGAAATCTACATAAAATGCATTTTTGGATTCGGTGTGACCGAAAACAACTTCAAATGGAGTGAGGCCTGTGGTAGAGTGGATTGTGTGATTATATGACATTACTGCATATGTCATGACAGATGCAGCGTCTGTAATTTTCTGTTCATACTTTGCTATTCGGTAAATTTCTACAATAGTCGAATGGAATCTCTCGACTATCCCCATAGAGTTGGGATTATGAGGAGTACCGATGTGAAGGTCGATCTTATAAAATGATAACATTTCCTTCATCAGTGTATTGTTAAACTCCGTTCCGGGATCGGAGCTGATTCTACTAGGCGTTCCATACAAAGAGAAATACTTTATCAGAGCTCTTACTGCTTCAGGGGTGGACTTGGTGCTGATTTCAAATGCTTGACCTAATTTGCTGAAGGCATCAACTATTGTGAGATAATGTTTTTCTTCAATTGAAAATGTGTCGATAAATATTTCCTGGAATGGTTTAATTTGGGTCTGTGATAATTGTAATTCAGGTTTTAAAGGTTTACGATCGTATTTCATTTTCTTACAGGTTTCACATGCATTTATAATACTGGCTACCGTTTGGTCCATGTTATTCCAATAAAAGGTACGTCTCAGATGTGTTAACGTTTCCTTAATTCCCCTGTGACTATTTTTACCTACATGATATTTAAGCACAACGTCTCGTTGTTCTTGTTCGTTGTCGACATAAATTACTCTCTTTGTACACTCGTAGAACTTTACTGTTCCCTTCTGAAAAAGCAATAGAGTAGCCTCTGAAAACTGCTTGCGATGTAATGCATCTTCAAAATAAAAGAAATATTTTATTTTGGGTTTAATATAGCTTTTCAGAAAACTCTTGATCAAATCCGGGTTATTTAAAGGTAAGTGAACCTCTAATACTTTTTGTTTATGCCTAGACAAATCTTTAACCGTTATTTCATTTCTGTTCCAGGAATGAACGAGAATTTGATTTGGCTTGGTATCTATAGCTTCTTGTAAAATAAGCATACCATCTGTATCGAGATCGCGGGCCGAATGTATAGTGCCTATACTTTCATCGCGTCCTTCAGATGCAGATTCAGTGGTACTACCCAAGGATGGATTCGAATAGGGAGACCGTCGACTTTGATCTGCTATAGATTGATTACTTTTCTCCGAACCGGATGAAATTAATATCGGAGATGGTGTTCGTTCGCGCGGGGTCGAAGTGCGAGAAGTAACGTTTTTATCTTTACTCAAACGCATAATTTCGTTGGCTATGTCAGTGACATGGCGCTGGAGTTTTTGCTCCTTTTTGTCTACATTAACCTTCATTGAAACGTCATCATTTTCTCCTAAAGCATTAATCCTAATTCGTGACAAAGCATCTGCGTTACAATTTTGTTTTCCTTGTTTATACTCGGTTTTGTAGTCAAATTCCGCCAAACGAAGTTTCCATCGCGTGAGTTTGCTATTGGGTTCTTTAATCGAGTCTAACCAAGCTAGCGGCCGGTGATCTGTATATATTGTGAATTTTTTACCATACAGATAAGGTCGAAAATGCTTTGCAGCCCAGACGACAGCCAAAAGCTCCTTTTCGATGGTGCTGTATCGTGTTTCAGCATCGTTCAAGGTGCGACTAGCATAAGCTATCGGCTTATCGCTACCTATGGGTCCCTGAGAAAGGACAGCACCGATTGCGAAGTTGGATGCATCCGTCGTAAGGACGAATGGTTTTGTAAAGTCGGGAAATTGTAAGAGCGGTGCGTTGGTCAAAAGCTCTTTACATTTTTCGAATGCGTCAATGTATTCTTGTTTTGTACAATCAATTTTATTTTTCTTTTTGAGACAAGATGTTAATGGTTGCGTTAATTTAGCAAAATCTTTTATGAATTTTCGGTAATAACCTACTAAACCAAGGAAACTCTTGATTTCAGTGGGTGTTCGCGGTAGTGGGAAGTTTAAGACTGCTTTTATCGTTGTTAGGCATAAGGCCATTTTTAGTGATGGTGTGACCTAGATAAAGGACTTCTTTCCTTAAATTTTCTTTCAGTACCTCATCAATCATGCAATCATCTTTCACGAAATTTACCTCGCATTCCTCATTTTCGTATACCGTTACTTCAGCGGGGCTTATGAATGACCTTCTACTTCCGGTATCGATGAGAAACTTTGAATTGATCTCTGGAATTTCAATGTGAGGCAATTTTAAAATACTATTGCAATAATTTAAATTTATTATCTCATTAGGTACATCCTTCGAGGCCGGTTTCTGAAAATTTTCCGGTACGGTTTCCGAACAGATGTTTTCCGGATATGCGGAATTATCTCCGTCATAATTTTGAATGTAGTAACATTCGTTTTCGCCTTCGTTAAAACCGTAGTTGTAACCATAGTTGTAATCAGGGGTGTATTCCTGATCATTGTTGTAATCGGGGGTGTACTCTTGGCAAGGGGATGGTTCTTCTGTATAATACAGATCGTTTGTAATCATATTTTGCCTTAACGGCGGCGCTGTGCGCATCGTAACATCGCTATCCTGCAGCCTAGGTGCCTGTACCTGTTGTTGAGGCATGCCAAATTTATACTGATTTGGCTGAGGTTGGTTCTGAATACCGAACTTAAAACCTTGCTGTTGAGGGATACCAAATTTATATCCACCGTGTTGGAATGGCGCGCGTTGCGCAGGAGCCTGGCCGAAATTACGTTGAGGCAAATATTGGGGTGCCCCAAATCGAAAACCTTGCGTGGGCGATGCGAATCTATTTGGTTGATAAAAGTTTGGTCTGAAACCACCTTGATTTTGTGGAATGCCGAATTTGAAATTATTTTGTGGAATGCCAAATTTAAAATTATTATTCGGCACCGAATTAGACGCTGGTTTAAAACCTTGAGCCGCTGGTAATGGTCTCAAAGCGTTTTGTGAATTTTGTTGGTTTGTAAGCTGCACTGAATTTTGTTTTAATAATTTATTTTTCGCATCATACTGAAACTTAAAGTTCACTTCTTCTGTCACAATGCTTAAGGCATTTTCCAAGTTAGAACAACCTTTCAACCGCACAATTCGGATCATGTCCTCAGGTAAATTATACAAGAACACGTTCAGAGCTGTGTTGTTGTAAATAATCATTTTCGCTGCCTTGATTCCTTCATCGGTAAGCCTATTTACTTTCGCGAACAAAGAACTTCTAATATTCTGAATTCGATGACAAAACTGAATGTACGTTTCACTTTGTTTAAGCTTTAAAGTTTCAAGCTCAATCGCTATGCACTCTTCTGATCGAGGGTCACCGAAATGTTGCGTAAGCAAGTCTTTTAACCCTTCATATGACGTAATATTAGGGTGGTCGCTAAGTAGAGTCGCAGCTCTACCAGTGAGTTTACTTGACACGGCGTGGAATAAATACAGATTTTGAGCTGCATTTCCTTGAATTTTACTTCCAGTAACCACATATTCACATTTTGAAATAAATAAATTTAATAAATTTTCTTCCCCATCATATTTAGGGATGATGGACAAGGTTTCTTTTGGAATGGCTTTGAAATCCATTTTACTTAATTTAATTTACTTACATAAAACTAACACTGATTTACCAATTTATGTGCAAATCAATTTATTTATTTATATCACACTTAGTTCTACTTATTACTACACAAATTAATTAAGAGAATTACTGATTTGCCAATTTATGTGCAAATCAATCTGCCTATTTAAGTAAGTTGCACTTCACTTAATTCTACTTATTACTACACAAATTAATTACGAGAATGACGGATTTGCCTATTTATGTGCAAACCAGTTTGCCAATTTACGTGCAAACAAAATCAGATAAACGCAATTAATAAGCTCGACGATTTATGTTCGAGAGGAAATGTGGAAAAGACACAGGAATATAAAAACAGGAAGTGAAAAGGTTTACTCACAAGCTGCTCGATCCCATGTCCTCCTGAGCCGTATTTCACCACCTTTCACACGCGTTCACCGTTATAGAGTCGTATTTATTTGGTTCGGTTCTTTCCGCTCCGCATAGAGTCGGTTTTCGTACGAAACGCTACCTTCTTGAGAGACCGATTTTGGGGTTTTCACGAGTGCAGGTTTCGGGAAAATCGCGGAAAATCCACGAGGCTGCGCCAGACTTGTACGGGGAAACGGTGGAAAGCTTTTTAAAAAGACAAATTTTATCATTGAAGTTAAATGATTTTAATTATAAAGTGTTTTACAAGTGGTGGCTTAATAACGACTGCCTTAACTCTAGCCTAAACGTACCATGGTCCAGACGCAACGTCAGCAATTATGCACCTGCATACGTGCGTGGGCGCTAATACAATCTAGAGAGGAAATGCTTACTCTGCATTAAAGATGGCCCGATGAGTGGACGATGGTAACATAACTACGTAGATTATATTTTCGTTTCGTGGTATTTATTTTTGCTTACTTCTAAAAACATCACGAAATCACTAGCGCACACTCAAGAAGTAGACACAAACAGAATATCATGACTAATAGCCGCAGACTAGTTAGATAATAGCTTAGTACGCGTACACCACAGATAATACACTTGACAATCTTGGCATTTACAGTTGAGTCAGCGCCATCTATCGAAACAATTTGAACTACTTTTTTTTTAATCGCCCTCATTACGAGTCGAAATGTGGTTTTTTTGTATGGTAAATATGACGAGCGCCCCTAGTGGCATTGTTGAGAAACTCTGTATGCCCTCATTGGCATCTCGCGTTTAAGGTAATTCGATCATAAGGGTAATAAACGACTTGTACTTCGGAAGTCGGTAGAACGAGTGCACTACTTTTAGACTCACACGGGTCACCATCATGGTGACCATATTATTATTATTAAATAAGCTAAACCGGTTAAAATGCTAGATACCAAATTACGCAATATTACTCAAAAACCGGATGGATGTCGGTGGATGAAAGCGGCTCAAGACCGTTCATGGAAGCATTCTAGGGTGGAGGCCTATGTCCAGCAGTGGATTTTTATAGGCTGATGATGATGACGAGTATGACGACTCAAAAAACAATAGAAATTAAAATAAAATAAAAATGGACCAAGCGCGACGTCTCTTTTCAAAAAGCGAAATAAGTTTGCTTTAATCACTATTCTGTGGAAAGTCTTTAGACCACTTTAGACAGGTACCATCGTACCGTTCAACTAATCTGACACTGACAACGACAGACATCGTGACATTGACATTAATGTTATAAAACTAAAAATTCAAAATCAAGTAAAACTAAATAAATTCCAGTTTACAATTTTGCCATGAATGAAACTGTTTGATTCTATTGAAAATTATGAGTTTATCGACTAAGATAAACTGTTCTTGAACAAAATACCCATGTTCAGAGGGTTCAGTTTAATGGGTTACCGGATAAGTGCCTCGAAATGCCTTGGAACATGTATACTGCTAACATTGATCGTGGGAGCTTATTTAGCGTCTCTACCTATACAAAACGGTGAGTAAAATGCTGAATATAACTTCTAAAAGGTTCTCATAACTGCTACACAAAAACGTAAACGTATTTTACCTTATAAAATGTCCTTAAAAAATGATCAATTTATTATCTGTTTTGCAGAAAACGGGGCATTAGCTAAACACGACCACCACCAAATAGTATCCAAAGAGACAGCCAAAAAGCGCCTAGCCATCCTAGTTCCTTTCCGAGACCGTTTCGAGGAGCTACTAGAGTTTGTACCACACATGTTTAATTTTCTGAACAAACAAAACATACCATTCCACATTTTTGTTGTTCAGCAAAAAGACAGCAGTCGTTTCAACAGAGCTATGTTAATAAACGTCGGATTTTTATATACTAAGAAGGATTATGACTACCTCGCTATGCATGATGTAGACTTACTACCCTTAAACAATGACTTAAAATACAACTATCCTTCAACGGGTCCCTTTCACATATCATCTCCTCAAACACATCCTAAATACCACTACGATACATTCATCGGTGGTATTTTGTTAGTAAAACGAGAGCATTATGATCTGGTGAATGGTATGTCGAATAACTACTGGGGTTGGGGTTTGGAGGACGATGAGTTTTACGTCAGACTAAAGGATGCTGGGCTGAAAGTGACCAGGCCGAGTAATATTACGACGGGAATTGAGGATACTTTCAAGTGAGTAGAATAGCAATACCAATAAAACATCTAAACCTTTCACATTTAATAATATGGTATTTAGGTATATATCCTGCTAATTATTTGTGCCATGGTGTGTCTGGCCTAAACATAGACCCCTCCTTCCCCCGTGGATGTAGTAAAAGTAGTTTCAAGACATTCTTATAAGGAAAGATGTTCTAAGACCCTCACGTGGTCACCAGCTGAAGTTAAACCATGGCCCTCACTCGCTGCCCATCACTTCTTCAGCAATAGAGTGATTTACAATTGGAACGCACTATCAGATGACGTTGTTACTGCCACTTCCGTCAATGCATTCAAAAACAAACTCGACATCTGGCTTAGAACAAATGAATCAGTGCTCAAAAAAATTTACCAAAACTAAGAGACAATATTTCAACTAAATTTTAACACTGTTGACGTAGACACATCAGTGAAAGCTGCTCGTCTATAAATAAATAATAATAATAATAAAAGCCTTACTAAGGGATTACACCAGGGGATGGGCAGCAGCATCCACCAGAGTACTTAACTCCAAACTGCAATCACCAATCCACCTGCCATGCGTGGTGATTATGGCTAATCCCCCCATTGCATTCTATGGGAGTAAATTATTTTCTGTATTATTTTTTTTTTTTATGCTACTAGCAAGCAGTCCAGCATACGGCCCACCTGATGGAAAGTGGTTACCGTAGCCTATGGACGCCTGCAACACCAGAGGCATCACACGCGCGCTGCCGACCCTGAGACATATAGATGAAAAGTCTCATGTACCTGTAATTTCACCGGCACCCGTACCCTTCAAACCGAAACACAGCAATGCAAGCACTACTGCTTGGCGGCAGAAATAGGTACGGTGGTAGTACTTGCCCGGACGAACTCTTTCACAAGAAGTTCTACTGCTAACAAAAATATCTGTTTATTCACATTTTTATACAATTGTTTTTCAGACATGTTCATGACAAGACTTACCGTAAACGCGACATGCGTAAGTGCTTTAACCAACGCGAGGTCACACGTCGTCGAGATAGGCGTACGGGCCTCCATGACGTCCAGTATAAGATTTGGAGCTCCCACCGAATGACAGTGGATGATCTTCCGTTCACAGTCATCAACGTGGAACTTATGTGTGACAAGAGCGTCACACCGTGGTGTCAGTGCCCTGAAGTTGCTAAACCTCCATCTAAACCTAATAAGTCTTAAGTCTTAAGATGGATTCTGTCGCAAGTGGCGTAAAACTCAAATTTATTAGTTGTTTTTTGCTTATCACAGCTCATCAAGACTTCTCGTGATAGCGAAAACTGGGAGACCAGAGGCCGTAGACAAAGTAACATTCTAATAGCGATGACGCCAGTAGAAAAGTCCAAAATGTATGGGATTGACGTTAGCTATCGATATGTCACGTGGTCTTTTGTATTGAATTACGACTGTAGAAATGGAATTGCTTCGAAGCGAATGCCGTTTGGCTAGGCCCTCAGATGTTTTAGTTGTTAGTATCTCATAAAGATAATTAGTTTAGCTACAAATGTTGTTCAATTCAGGGATATCCGTAGCTTAACTAATGATATTTATGAGATACCATCAATTAAAACATATGTGTGTCTCCTAGTTTTTGCTATCTCAAGAAGTGTTAATGAGCTTTAATGAACAAAAACACAATAACATTTGAATTTCGCGCCACAAGCGAGACGATCCACCTTAAGTCTTCAGGCCCAAGCTACACAATGAGAAGCTTCGCTTGGTGCTTAGTGCTGCACTAGCAATGGACACACTGATGCTTGGAGCAGTGTTGCATTAGTCAAATATTTAGTCTCCAAGTGAAAAGCAACACTGCGCTTCAAGCCACACTATGAACCACGCGAAACCCTGTCCATGTGGCTTGGGCCTAAGGTCCAAATATCCCTAAACATCACGGACATAGGGTAGCACAGCCCCCACTCGATGGAATGACGACATTTTAAATGTAGCAGAAAGTCGGTGGGTGAAGGCGGCTCAAGACCGTTTGTCGTCCTTGCATTCAATGGGCAAGGCCTTTGTCCAGCAGTAGATTTCTACTGGTTGATGATAATCCCTAAAAACTAAAAACCAACAAAAAATAGAATCCAGAAATAATTATTTCAGAATAAGATAAATAAGAATGTTTTTTTTAAAATACAACTGAATTTAGAACCTCCTTTTTGTGAAGTTGGTTAAAAACCCAGTTCTAAAGACAGCTCTTGGGTTAAGTTATAAAAGGGTCAAACTGACCATTAACCCACATTTGTGTCCTAGCATAACACCCAATAGTCACATTCAGTCCCAAATTCGGATTCCGTGTTGAGGGTATCAGGAACTACGAGTACCATGGTACTACAACACGCAGACCCGGAACTAGTATTTGCAGAAGATGCAAACATTTGTCCCACACCGGGAATCCTGCATCTCTTGTGTCGCTGGCTAGTCTCCTCCGCGCCACGAAGGTTGTCTACAAAACAACATACCCGTGATCCGCCACAATGAACCTTATTTTAATGTAGAAAGACTCGACTTTTGATACTCAGAGAATTAACATAGTTTCATCGTTCCACACTATGATTTTTGACGACCTCTGTGGCGCGGCGGGCGAAGGTTCGCCTGCGACGCAGGAGGTTGCGGGTTCGATTCCCGCCTCTGAACAAATATTTGTACGATCTGCAGATAATTGTTCAGGGTGTTCTGGGTTATATCTATGTAATGTATTGTATTAAGTATATCAGTTATCTAGTACCCATAACACAAGCTGTGCTTAGCTTGGGGCTAGATAATGTTGTGTGAAATGTCCAGCATTTATTTATTTTATGATTTTGAACGAAAAATGTGTGTAAGTTATAATGCTCAAATAGAACAAAATGATGTAGTTAATTTTCTCAAGAATTTAATTCTTTTTTCTTGACTACTTAAAGTTAGTTGTATTATAGTTAGATTAAGTTAAAAAAGCCTATTGACTAATGTATATTAATAAAAATATTAAATAAATGCGACTGAATTTGACATATTTGTTATTATTATTATTTTTATTATTATTAATACCCCAGCTTTGCTCGTCTTGTGGAATAAAAACTTGATAAAAAACTTGTGTTAATCACACGGACAGACTTGGTATAAAAAAACCGGTAAAGTGTGAGTCGGACTCGCGTGTAGAGGGTTCCGTAAAAGTAGGCTACCAAAAATGCCAAATTATTTAAATTAATATATCTAGACCGCTAGTAAACTTACTAACATCCAACAGAACTACGAGTACCAAAGTACCACCACCTATCAAAACATTTTATACGCATTTTCTAAGAACATTTTCCGTTTCCGTAGAAATAAGTTTTCCTGTAAACTATGGGCAAAAACCTATGTATAATCTGTAAATTTTTCAACATTTCGTTGGTACCTTTTGATTTACGGAACCCTAATTTATTTATTTAATTAATTAATTAGAACGGCCTAAGCCAATTACACTAATTTAATAAGGATAATAAACAAATATATATTTTGCTTATAAACATAAATACAGAATATTCCCACTAGCTGCAGCAGTGGGGTTTTTGGTAATGATCCAATAAAACAAATATCTAAAAAATAAAATATTTATTTATCTGAATGAAAGCGTTGTTATCAATCACTAGGGGCCTCTTCCACCATCGACAAAGTATATGGTAGAAAAGCTTTTCTATTTATCATGTCTTGTTGAAAAAAAATCTCTATGTAATCTACCAAATCTATCTAATCTATCGTCTATTTATGCCGAGATAAATAGACGTTCCTTTTCACGTACTAATGCTTAGACCTGTCCCTGTCACTGTCACACAAATGTTAAAACACGCGTATTAGAGAGAGACAGGGACGATTTCAAAGTAAGACTTAGACTTAGTCACCGTGAAGTACGTTCTATTTATCTGAACCTAATGATCGGTTTCACATCGGTTTCTAACTTTTAACGGGCATTGGTTAAGTAGCCGTTACGCTTAACCTTGCTTAAAAGGTTTATGTGTTAAGAATTACTTATCTACCGATGGTGAAGAGGTTAAGCAAATTTTAATAAGTGATAAAATCAATTAACATTAGCTTTATTCAAAGGTGCTGATTCTAAGCAACTTTCTCTGAAACAGTGGCCATAGACAGGCCCTTAAGCTCATAGAACCGACCGTTGGGGGATGAAGGTGCTTGTTAATAGACTGCACTTAAAAGGACCGCGTTTTAGTGTGGCTGTACTTAAGAGAAGCTGCGTAGATCGAGACCAATGTAACAATAATAATTTTTACTTTTTAAAAGTAATAAAATTAGAACTTTTTGTATATTCTAAACTAACCGGTAACATTTTATATAATAATAATATTTAAGTATGCTAAATAAAAAAGTACTTAGGTACTATGGATAATTCATGTAAGTACAATCAGATATGTATGACAATAGGAAATAAATGCTTCACAAGTAACTAAATAAACATATAATAGCTTAAACTAAAAAAACCCTCATAAGCGTGATGTTAAAGTTGCATGAAAACTGTCTCTGCCATATTTGTAGGGTTAAAAAAATTCTGAATAACAATAAAAAAACCTTAAATATGACATACGTCGATTCAAAATCGTTGTTTGACTAAGATTTCTAAACTTTTGAACAGTTTTAAGATCAGAACATAGAAAGAACTAAAGAAAAATAAAACATGCTAGGAGTTTTGAGATTATTATAATGCATCCTTCATGCATTAAGTCTCATAAGTCCGATCATAGGAGTAAATAATCGAACTACTGACACTAGGCGCTACGAGATTGGGTTAGATCCTTAAAACAGCATAGGCATGCCACAAAAAAATCAGGATTTCAATTATTAGTTTCATAATAAGATCTTAAATCTTCAACCAACCAACTGCAGATAAGTGGCGAGCAGTAGCCTACGCCTCTGTAGAGAGTAGTAGTAGCCTACGCTTCTCTCTGTAGAGAGTAGTAGTAGCCTACGCTTCTCTCTACAGAGAGTAGTAGTAGCCTACGCTTCTCTCTATAGAGTGTAGTTTGAGCCTACGCTTCTCTCTACAGAGAGTAGTAGTAGCCTACGCTTCTCTCTATAGAGTGTAGTTTGAGCCTACGCTTCTCTCTACAGAGAGTAGTAGTAGCCTACGCTTCTCTCTATAGAGTGTAGTTTGAGCCTACGCTTCTCTCTACAGAGAGTAGTAGTAGCCTACGCTTCTCTCTATAGAGTGTAGTTTGAGCCTACGCTTCTCTCTATAGAGTGTAGTAGTACCCTACGCTTCTCTTAGAGAATATCTTATTTTTAGAGAATGCTGTACATAATCTATACTGATGTCTTACATCAAAGAAAACGTCAATATAATGCTTCGCAAAGGTATAAGTTCTACTTTATCTGCAGATGGTGGAAGTGGCCCTTGAAGGTAGATAAACAGTAAGTTAAGAACAAAGTAGATAGTCGAAAAAAGTTATGCCTTTATAAGGAATGTCTAATTTAATTATATAAGTACTAATGTCGCAGTTTAAAATACTACGCTGCTTCTCTCGTCACTGGTTCCATCTTGGTCACCCTGAGGAATGTGGCTCAGAAAAGAGACAGGTTTGACCGTCGATAGAAAGAAACAGTGTGGTGAAAGGATTTAAGAAAATAGTATAAGTAGGTGCATGTTTATTTTTCAGACTATTTCGTTTGAGAAATTATCACATTTTGATATAAACCTAAAACGCACATAAACAGGCTACTTAGCCCAATTGCGCCAACCAGGGTTAGCATTTAAACCCTAGGTTATGATCTAACTTTACCACTTTACTTTTTTATCAGCAAGTACTATCAACTTCCCAAGTTATAATGCTAAACCAGGGGGGGTATTGCCTATCAAATTGGTAATAGCTTTTGATTACAATTTTGCAGTACATTGCGCCGCTTGTATTAGCTTCTTCGAAACATAAAGCTGGGGCTGGTTGGCGCATTTGGACCTTAGAGTCCAAGCATGGTTGCTTCAAGCTAATGCATAAGCCATCAGAAAATGTCACTTCTTCCTTTTGACAAATATTACCCAAGTACCTACATAGGTACATTTTTTTATTCGACATAAGTATTAATGTTTTATCTCATATCTGGCGTAGAACTTATTTGAAACTTTTTGACAGATGTTATTTCATACACTTAAAATACCTCAAAGGTAAGCTATTCGTTGTTTTCTTACAGGACTTTGAGAAAAAGGTTATTGAAACAAAAGTTTGAGGTAGGTACTTTAGACAGGTATCTGGTACAGGAAGAAGATATATTTCCGTCAATCGGCATCGTGAGACCACTTGCTAGTTTTTAGTTTTTACTACAAATATTTAGCATAAGCAATACGGCAAGAGAATTTAAAAATGTACTATAATACAACTAGTTTAATCTAAAATTTCAGAATATATGCATCCAAAAATATATTCCCACTTCAAAACGATTCAAACAATTTTGACACTTATAACCGACAATACCTGCCATTTAAATCTATATACAGATTGAAATTTACCTACTGGAGTTTAAATACCGATAAGTTTGAACTAGTTTTTTTTAACTCTATGCGTGAACTCTGAATACTGTAATAGGGCAGCCCCATGTTTTGTTAGGTACATTTCTGGAGGAAAGTTTAAAAAAAAACACTAACTTTTTTTTTTCAAGAGTAGCCCTGCTGGTATGCGAAATACATGGAACCCATGCTAAAATAGCCGCTGATGTTTATGTGTTGTTTCTTACTCCTCTTAACTTAACCAGAAATTATCCTAAGTAGGTAATTCTAGTTCTGACATACATTAGTTTTATGGTGAATATTTTGATGTGTACCATATTATAGTACCATATTTAGTTTGTATTGTAGTTTTTAAGATTAACGCGAACAGACTACCTACGCGAGACGCCAACGACTGTTTTTAAGTACGTGGATGCATCAAACTCTAGTATCACTATCTATAGATAAACCTTATTCATAATCATTTTTGAAACCTATTTTAGTTAAAATAGCTTTTGTCTTGTCAAAACAAAAGCTATTTTAACTAAAATAGGTTTACAACAGTATTTAAACCAACAAGATTTCTAGTTAGTGGGCTCACGATATAACAGCCATCTATGGTATCTAATATTAAAACCTAAGCGGATTTCTACAGCAACCACTGTTGCTTGGAATATCTATATATCTACTATATGGATTAAAAAATATATGTAGTGGTTGCTGTATGGTTGATATTTCATTAAAAATTTAGGAAACTGCTGATAAAATATATTATATTACATGTGTTCAAAATATACACAAAATCACAGCCTTTTTCCAATAGCATTAGAAGCTATTTAGTACAACGACACACCATTCCAAGGAAACGATACGTTTTATTCTTTCCACTAATATTATAAATTTAAAAGTTTGTGACGATGGATGTTTGTTACTCTTTCACGCAAAACCTACTGAATGGATTTTGATTAAACTTTATAGTATTATAGCTTATACATCACAATAACGTATAGGCTATCATTTATGATAGTCCACGCGGGCGGAGCCGCGAGCAAATACAAATATGTAATGCATAATTTTTACGTCAAATTTCCGGATAAAACTGGTTAGCGCATTATGCGCGCGTCTGCATGTGCTTTCACTTACATTTTTATGACAAATTAACTATGCGCAAGTTAAGAGAAGGATACCAGTAGGTACGCCCTTTTGTACGCGAATTTGTAGAGAGTTTTTTGAGATAGTTTGTTTGTGAGTTGTAAAGTTTGAAGAAATAATAGCCAAATTTGAAGCAAACGTCGTTCCGGTGACCACCTCTACCGGTGACCACCTCTGTTAGCGACTCATGCTGAACAAATGTCTAAATGCCAAGTGCGCAAAAATAAATTTTGTTATTTTTGTGCAAGCATACCGAGGTAACTTAACGTAAACCCCAACCAATCACAAACTAAAACAATATGGCGCTTCAGTTGCCCAATCACAACAGATTTCAATGACTTGTGGCCACTTGTGGCGCTCTAAATCCTTGCCCCCTTATTCATAATCATTTTTAAATCTATTTTAGTTAAAATATGTTTTGTCTTATTTTGACGTATGACATTTTACATCAGAGAGAAGAAGACAAAAGCTATTTTAACTAATATAGGTTTAAAAAATGATTATGAATAAGGCCCTTAGAATAAGGACTCAAGCACCCTTATTCTAAGTCTAAATCGTTCCACAATGGCTCCTATTTCTAGCATAAAACATTTTAGCTTGAATAATCAGCTTTAAAAATATATTTTTAATTGCAATATCAACCACAAAAACAGATTTAACTTATATTTTGCGCGTTCGGTCGACTACACGGGTTCGGCGTCGTCGTTCGCGCAACACATCAGCTACAACGCGCAACGTCCGCCTCCCTACACACAAAACAATTAAAAATAAGGGTTAGAAACAAAACAGGATGCAGGAAAAAGTAAGTCAGGCGAAAAATTTCATCAGAAAATCAATCAGTCGATGCGTATTTCTAAAATCAGATAGCCTTATCAAATTATTCACGACTTTTAAAATACTTTAAGCAAACAAAGACATTGTCTGAATTCAGAAAGAAAATCGGCAGTAAGTGTAGCGTCATACCAAGCCGATACGCCGAATTTTTCGATGCCAATCGCCAAGAACCTACCGTTGGTACGTTCGACCGATAAAATAGGACGTATCAAGTGTGTCGCTACACTTACAATTACAGATTTTATCAAAGGGGCAACATCAATAACTAACTTAAGGTAATACCTAGTATATATTATATAGAGAGTCCAAAACTTAATTAACTACAACAATTTCAGCAAATGTCTAATTGTAAACAGGGATCTAGTAAAGCCACAATACAATTTTAATGAGCATAGAAATTTAAAAAAGCTGAAACATTCAAAAAATTTTAAAAAAATAAGACTACGGAAGATTAAGTTCTTCGCGTTTCAAATTAATTACATGTACATACTTAGATGACTGTGATATAACATTCTGTCAAAATCAATTATTACATAAAATACTTCCCGCATAAACATATTGATTTAAAAACAATACTTATACATGGTGGGGCAAATTTTTGGCCCCTTAAGGGCCTTAAAGCTACCTTTTCTTTTGTAGTTAGAAGGTTTTGTTCTTAGGAACCTTCTGTTTTATTTTGAAGAAAAAAATATTGGCATTTTTAGATTTTTGAAAAAAAGTACGGTTCTCCCAAAAAATTACATTTGCCAAAAAAAACAAGTATTTCCAACCAGGAACACTTTTCCCAAAGTAACTTACCAAATCAAATTTAAAATTTTGGCAATAATTAAAAAACCATTCCCATACATTTTCTCTAACGCTGGTTAAACACGCCAGTTATTTTGAAAATAAGCTTTTATTAAGCTTAGCCGCTGTTGATTCGCAAGAGACATTTTTGATTTAAAATTTAAAAAAAATATTCCCGCCAATTTTTTCTAGCGTTATTGTCATTCAAATAGGTGGTATATCATTCTACCAATAAGGTTTAATAACAAATATCAATAAATCATTTGAATTTAGAACAAATTGCTTTCTGTGTTCGAATGGTATGCATGACTTTGTTGCGGCGAGTGGCGCTTAGAAAAATGTATGGGCATTTTTTTTTTAATTATTGCCAAAACTTACGATTTGATTTGGTAAGTTACTTTGGGAAAAGTGTTCCTGGTTGGAAATAGAGTCGATTAAGATAAACTTGTTTTTATTGACAAATGTAATTTTTTGGGCGAACCGTACTTATTTTCAAAAAACTAAAAATGCCAATATTTTTTTCTTCAAAATAAAATAGAAGGTCCCTAAGAACAAAACCTTTAACTACAAAATAAAAGGTAACTACCCTTAAGGGGCCATCAATTTGCCCCACCCTGTATAATCTCAAGTCCAAAATACCATCGAGGATATCCTGACCTCAAATAAGATAAGAGAGAATATTAGTCTTAAAAAAATAAGATAACAGAAAATAAACTATACCTAACAAAGCATGTGTTTGTAAGCACACATCCGTGCACACTGCACATTTAAATTCTAATACTGATCCTATATTATAATATCTAAGCTATAACTTTGAATAAAGTATCATCAAAATTGGCACAATACTATAACTATCACAGGTTAAAATTATGTAGTGTCGATTCTCTAAACCGCGCTAAAATTACGTTCCGTTTTATTTCAGTGTACTTACAAAATGACTGCGACAGTTCTAACGCAAGCGTGAGAACAAAGAATCGACGCCATAGTAAATCTAAATAATACAAACATAGTTTCGATTCTCTTACGTTAAATAGCTAAAAATACCTTGTTTTACATACTAAAATGAAAGGAACTGCAATTTTTTACTTTTAAGACATTAATAACCAAATTTTGTACGTAGTTTGTTTAATAAATAATAATGCTAGCGCTATTTATAGCTTGAGAGAATCGACACCAGTATGCAGATTAGGAAAAGTTTTACAAAATGTCTCTCTCAAAGTTTGTAGATTTTGAACACTGTTTAGCAAATTCAAATACGCTTTTCTAATATTATTACAAATAATATAAAATCGTTGCCTGGCTGACTATCAACCAAAACCTACCAAAGATAAGGTAAGATAAGGTAAGGTTTGCTTTTGAAGTCTAGGGGTGAACTAAGAAAGGAATTTCCGAAATCCACCCCCTACAGGGGTGTAGCGAGGTTTGTATAAAAAAAACTCGACGCGGACGAAGTCGCGGGGAAGTTATACTAGTTAGAAATAACTGTCGATTCTGTGCAATAATCTCTAACTTAAAACTGCGTTCAAATTATCTCGATCACCTTATATACTGAAATAAGTGAACGCAACAATTTAGCGCAGTTTAGATTTAGAGAACGCTGAACAGAATAGACACCAGTATTTATTTATAACAAGAACAAATCTAAAACTACAAGAAATGCTTCTCAGTTACTAAAGAAAAGAACGCTATTTGCTTTTGATTTTAAGGATACGAAAGCAATATTATTATACCTCTTACATGTTTAAAAGCAGATTAATTATAGTAATGTCTTAGGGTTTGGCAATTGCTAAATCAATCAATTAATTTTGATTAATTGATTTGTTAATCAATTTTAACCGGATTTAAGCCGTATAAAAATAAAGAAATACGCGATAAACCCGGTAATAATTGTTTAATTTGCAGCTGATTAATAATAAATTTATTAAGCCCTTCTTACACCCTCTTACCCCACTCTTATAAGGGATAAAATGTTACATAACTAGGGAAGTTTTTATCTTTAAAGCTATAATATAAAATCGAATACAAGTGTTTGAAAAGTGTGTAGGTATACCCTACATTTAAATTGGTATAAATTGTTGTATAATTTCATAAACAAGATACTTATAAAGTTATAATTATTTCTTAATGGAAGATAGATACTAAAGTTAAAGTTGAATAACAAAAGGAAAAGATTTACGTTAAAGGTCTCTGCGCACTGTATCTTTCCGTACAAAATGAGCACTTCGAAATATTTAAAGGAACTATGTCAATACTATGATTTACAACCACTAAATACTTTATAACAATTACTTTAACAATTGACATCTAAAATTCAACATCAAACATCTTAGTTTAAGCTTTAAATTCAAACTACATTACTTTAGCTAAAGGAAATATTTTAAAATCCAAATGGATATAGTACAAAAACAGTATTGAGTCTTTACAATAAATTCTTTTCTTCACTACCTTTCTTTGTGCCTTCCGATAATTTCTTCGAATAAATAAACAACAATACGACGCAAAGTTTCGTAAAATAATGAACATATTTTAAAAGATTATAAATAAAGAGTTGGCAACTTTATCATTTTGGGCTACCAACCTGACTGGGCCTTTGTGCAGTGTTTACTGATTTAAGTTCTTGATAAGCGGCGCCGTCCTTCGAACTATATTTATTTAATCAACATATAGGATGATTTAACTAATGGAGATGGGCATACACTATAAATAACCAGCTAGCAATCTAAATTTTAACCAGAAAAATGCCGAGTGTATTATGTTTTGTGCACAGAAAATGATTTAACCAAAAACATTTCAATAAAGAAATAAACACGGAAAACGTCAAGCCGTAAAATGCCGAGTGTATTATGTTTTGGGCACAGAAAATGATTTAACCAAAAACATTTCAATAAAGAAATAAACACGGAAAACGTCAAGCCGTTATTTTTCAAACACGACAAATGCAGCGTGTGCGGCGCGCGTATTTAAGTGGGCGTGCAGCTTAATTATCACGTGTGTTCTGTAATATCATTCCTGATTTTAGCCTGCGTCAAATGGTTAAACGGATTTAGCTCTATTACATTTTAGACAATAGCTTCCGTATCGCTTATAACATGAATACCATGTTTTGTCAGAATCAGTCTAACAATATCGTTGCAACTTCTCGTCCTGTAGTTCTTACTCTCTTTCTCCTTTAGTTTTATACTCTTCATCTTATCGCAGAGCTTACTCACTTCGGATTTACTCTTTTTCATGTCTTCTGGACGAAGTTTTCGAATAGTCGACGAGCAGCGTTTTTTGATTGGTTCATCTACAGTCTGGTCCATATTTCCTTCGGAAACCCGGCGTCTATACAGTTCATAGTCTAAGTCATCCTTACGTAAGTAGCTATCTAAGGAGCAGTAGGTTGATTCGCTATCACTTACCTTATCATCCTGAACAACGTGTTTCGTACCATCGCTGATGATTTTGACAGCTTTCCCGGGGACATATGACGGTGAGACTTTATCTATATACGCCATTTTGGGCTTTACCCCATCGGTAATAGGGCTTACGGAATCCGTATGAGTAGGCAACAAAAAGTTGGTCTTTCGAGCCTTTTTGATGGTTATTGTTTCGTCAGTGATGGTTGGTTTGTCTCTGATGTTGATAAGGATATTCTTATAGGTGGTTTCTTCTGGGGAAGACATGGTAATGTCTTGGGGTGACCGCTTGCCGTAAGATAAGATATCGCGGAGGGAATACTCACTGTATCCAAGGTAAGCGTGGAAGGAAGATCTCTTGTTATTCACTGTGTAATAGGTATATTGGTAGGTTTGAATAGATACTACTGCTTTAAAGTTACTTAGAACTACGATAATTATAAATATTTTCTGTTTAAAACTGTATCCTGTCTGAAAATTGCCCTTCAGTGTCATAACTACTGTTCAGAGATACAGAAAGATAACACAAAATCAATTTTTGAACTTGCTTCATTTAACAACTTAGGGGCCGTATTTTGGCGTACTTTGAGAGACCTATGAACTATGATGGTGTCACACATACATAGGTCAAGAACTTTATTAGATGGAAGTTCGTGTATTTTGCATGGCATTACTTTGACTGCATGGGTCATGTCCTGTACTAAACTGTGAAAACTTCGTAAGGAAAGTATTATTAGGAATACTCACGCACGTATATGTGGCGAGTGTCTACAAAGATGCCTATAATAGCTATACATGAGGTCGTATTTCGGTTGTCTTTGGAAGGCTTTCAATGCTGTCAAAGTTATATGGAACAAGGGTCACTCACGTGGATAAATGAGGCGAGTATAGCCGCTGGTTGTTTATGTAAGACAGCACAGAGTCATCTGTTAGGTACTTGGCACTCTCGCCGCGACGGATCAGTCGACGAATGACGGTCGAACTGACTTCGTTGGAAATGTAGTTTGTTACTAGAAGTACATTGTTCTGAAAATTTTATGGTACAAGTTATAACAAACAAAGAAAAAATCCACTGCTGGACATAATTTTGAGTGAGGGTGTTAACAGACGCCCCGCTGTGAGGTGTATTGTGCATTGTCGCCCTGTGCTAATGGTACCCCAGCCAGCCCAGCTCCTTGAAGTAGCCGAAGACTGATGCAAGGTTGATGGGAACACTATTGAAGTGTGTCTGAAGGCGTCGATGATGGAGAGCATGATCCAAGTAGCTTCTGCAAACCTATCTAGGCCTAGGCCTCTTTTATGGACTGCTGGACATAGACTAACCCATAGAATGCGTATCCGAACGGAGGAAATCGGTGGATGGAGGCTGATTCACCGATTTCCTATGACTGTAACAACGTCACAGGCCCATCGATCGGTGTTAATAGTTCAAGATACAAGATCTCTGTTACTAAGACACATCTGAATTTTTTAGGCTGGGACCGAAGTATTTTCTGCATGATAGAACCAACTCAAAAGCTGGCGCTCTTCCCAGCAGCCTGGAAAATTCTGGCTACCGATCAAGAACATCATCTGGAGTAATTATAGAGAGCGAGGTTGATATTGGAACTACTCCATGGACTGGTCGTTTTTGGGCTCATTTTGATCAACTCTCGATTCTGAAATACTAATTTAATTACAATCAGGCTGAATTTTAGTAGTTATAAGTACTCACCCGATGCTTGTACAGCATGTCAGATTCATAAATGAACCGGCCCGGGTCGCTGCCAGCTCGAGTCACCACCACTAGGCCATGGTGGCCTACTATCTTCTCCAGCTGAAAACAACAATTAACTAGTTATTACAAATCACAAGGATCATTTTTAAATCATCTTATAATCTATCCTGAGAAAAATAGTTGACAATAATTAGTTTAGGTGGCATCATGAATAGGATTTCTCAAACTCTTCCTGTGGGTATCGTAAAAGGCGACAAAGGGATTACGTCAGAGGATGCGCAGCAGTATCCACATGAGTACTTAACACTTATTTGCGATCACCAATCCGTTTGCCAAGCGTGGTGATTATGGCAAATCCCCCCAATGCACGCTATGGGTTGTATGCTATGCATGCTATGCATCCAGCTGGTCGCATCCAGCAGTGGCTATCTACCGTCAAGAAGGTGGCATTAGTGGTGAGTTAAGGTCAAACAAATCGTCAATTATACTTACATTTTGTTAGTGTGAAAGGGTTTGTGAAAGGGTTCATCCTTGGAAGTACTACCACCGTACCTATTTCTGCCGCCAAGCAGTAGTGCTCGCATTGTGTGTTTCGGTTTGGGGTACGGGTGCCGGTGAAATTACAGGCACATGAGACTTTTCATCTTTATGTGTCAGGGTCGGCAGCGCGCGTGTGATGCCTCTGGTGTTGCAGGCGTACATAGGCTACGGTAGCTGCTTACCATCAGATGGGCCGTAAGCTTTTTTGCTTACCAAGTTGTATAAAAAAGAAAAACATTTATATCATAAGCTTGGATTTCACGGTACCACGTGACCACCATTTCTATACAAACGAAGAAGTGAAGGAACTTCCGCATCATCAATGAACTTACATCTTCATCAGACCACAAGCCAGGTGTAGCGAACGACTCCAATAAATCAGCTCCACATAGCAATTTGACGGTAATGTCACTGTTCTGGTTTCCGTTGAGCCGTTCAATGAGATTGTCGCGCTCATCCACATTGTTCACGTTGAGGATATCATCTGGAATCCAAGATGGTGGGTACGAGCCACCGTAGGAAATGTGCTCGTTGATAGCATCCTAAAGAAATAAATGTCAGAGATGACAAACCGGCCCCCATATTCTCTATCTCGCGACAGATTCGCAACAGGCGTAAATAGGAAGTTTTCTGACAGCTATAAGAAAATAGTTCTAAATCCATGCATAGATGGCGCCTGTCCAGATTTGGTTCTCTAATTGTTGTCGGTCAGTGTCACTGACTTCACTCGCTCATGCTCGTACGCGTTCGTTGGTGAAATAACTGCCTAAAAAGTTTTTGTTGAAATTCTGATATTTGTTAGTGCTACGTATGCTTCTTCGTTCTCTGCAAAAAGAATTTGTACTCTGTGGTGCTTTTGCAAAATCTTTAGAAGACAGAACCATGTCGAGTCACCGCCATCTACTGGATTTTTAAGAACTATTTTTTCTTTTTAATTGCCTCCCTGAAAACTTCCCATTGTGCGATCATTGCTGTCAAACGTCGCTTTTCTCATATAAAAGTTACCGTATGACAGCAATGATTGCAAACCTGTCGCGAGCTAGAGAATAGCCCTGCGGAATTCAACAAATATAAAAAAACGCAGCTGAATCAGCGCTAAAATAATAGAAAACACTTTAATTTCACTATACTTAATGTGAAATGCTAATAGACCCCTCTGTCTCCTCCCGTGGGTGTCTTCAAAGCCGACTGAGGGATTACACCAGGGGACCGGCACCAGCATCCACCTGAGTACTCAATATACTGCGATCACCAATCCGCCTGCCAAGCGTGGTGATTATGGCAATTCCCCCCATTGTGTTCCATGGGGGAGGCTTCGTCCAGTAGTGGATGTCTAAAGGCTGCTATGCTGCTGATGATGATGATGAATGTGAAATGCCGTGGTGTTTCCCAGAAAAAATAAAATCAAGAATAGACCCCTCCTCCCATGGATGTAGTATAAGCCTCACATCTTGAACTACGCAAAGTATAGGTTTCGTAAGTCAAGTCAAAGCCCCTCTATTACTTGAAAAGTTTTCATCACAGGGTCATCATTATCACCCTGTAGAAGTCCACTGCTGGACATAAGCCTCCCCCTTAGAATGCCACGACGAACGGTCTTGAGCCGCCTACATCCACAGACTTCCTGCGACGTTTGATTCCTGCGATTGTGGAGGGTGTGTGGGTTTCTGGTTACATCACAGGGTATAACGACATAATTTTTGATGGAAATCACTTAATTTTATCAAACATAAGTTCATTATTTATTCAATCAAAATATTAATTAAAGTCATCAAAAGTAACGATGTCAAAAAAATAACAAATGCCAGTTTGATATTAATAAGGTTTTATTCCTTGTTTAAAGAATTCTTGTACAGGGATTTCGATTTCAGATTGTTTTGCATAAGGTTTGTGACACAACAACGATAAAGCCGCGTGGCCTGATGTCGCTCTGTCCCTCGACTGCTAAAATGGAAATTTGCAATATCTGTACTTACCTATTAATATGTTTGTATTAGATTATTATTTATAAGTATAACAAGCGTAGCGTATGCTGCCTTGCATATTTTTGCTGATATTTATTTACTTTTGACTACCTTCCTAAGGTTTTTAAGTTCTCATTTACTATGTATCAGCAACTCCTTGCTCCGAGGCACCACACAGGCGCTTCTCACCTAGTGGTAAGACGGACCATTTATGTAAGCCAAGCCGAGTTTGTTGCCTGATTCTTCTAGGCTTGGTCGCGTTGGCACAGGAATAATTTAATTTTATATAAGACGATTCAAAATGATCCTTGTGATTTCAATGAATAAAGTTCTTTTTGACTTTGACTTTGATACGGCTGCCGAGATATAACATAACATAACACCCAACAGTCACATACATAGTCCTGATCCCACACCCCTGGATAGGATTCCCTGTGTCGTGTGTATCAGGAAATAAGAGTACCAAGGTACCATAACACCCAGAGCTGGAACAAATATTTGCAGATCATACAAAAATTTGTCCCGAAGCGGGAATCGAACCCACAACCTCTTGCATCTGAGCCGGCTACTCACCCGCCGCGCCCCAGAGGTCGACATTATTTTTTTGTTTAGTATTTACCTAATCATCCCGATTGGTTACCTGATGGTACTGCATAGATATCCTGGTTCTTGTCCATCCTGATTGCTGTGTCTCCCACTCTGAGATCTTGATCCAGCCTGATGTGCGAAGGGCGCATTTCAGCATATTTATCCTGAAAGTCCAGGGAAGCCCGAGATTATTTCAAGATTTTTATCTTCAGTCATCAGTGGCACAGTTGTTTTGTGTTCGCAGTGAAAGTGTACAAGCAATTGACACGAACGTATAGGAATGTGTAATATATATAGCCTTTGCCGAGTATCAAATCGAATCTATATATTGATATTTGATATCGGATTTTGAAACTATATATTTACGGATTGGCCAAGTAGGCACCCTGATTTTGAAACTATATATTTTCTGAAACTGTATAATGTATATTTACGGATTGCCCTAGTAGGTATCCGGATTTTGAAACTACATATATATTTTCTGAAACTATATACATTTTTACGGATGGGCTTTGTAGGCACCCGATATTTTGACGACCTCTGTGGCCCGGCGGGTGAAGGTTCGCTTGCGACTCAGGAGGTTGCGGGTTCGATTCCCGCCTCAGACCAAATATTTGTACGATCTGCAGATAATTATTCAGTGTGTTCTGGGTATTTTTCTACACAAAAAAATATCTATCTATGTCCCATTACATAAGCTCTGCTTAGCTTGGGGCTAGATAATGTTGTGTGGAATGTCCAGCATTTTTCTAGTTCAAGGCCAAAGGTCAAAACTTGCTAAGAGAAATCAGCCAATCATTATAACTTTTTAATTATGGTTGAAAATTGAAATTTCATGCAATACCTACATATTTATGCTAGAGTGCGTCCAGTCTAAAACTGCACGCCCCACTATTTAATTACTTCAAAATAAAATATTCCTTATTCCGTAAGCACAGGGAAAATTATTAAACGTCAAGCTTGTGTCAACTGCCAAGTAAAAGCGGTGGAGGGGCGCTCAGTTTTAGATTAGGCGAGCTCTACAATCCCGCCAACAAGTTGATATTTTTAAACTTTAGTTTAAAATAAATAAGGTTGAGTTTTGTCATTCATCTCGAGGGGGGACGCTTATTCGGCTGTCAGTCGTGGGAAGTCGTTTACGCTCGCTGCTCACTTGATTCGATTCAATACGAACGAAACAAAACGATATTATCTACCTTCACGATATTCCTTCATCGATTCGATACTCGTCATACGGAGCAATCATGGAAGAAGAAATCCAACATTCTTCCGTGGGAGCAATATAGACAATATAGTGTTTCGGCCGATATATAGTTTCAGTACAGGCCGATATCGATATCACGATATTGTAGCGATATATAGATTCAATATCTATATACGAATTGTATCGCCCACTCCTACGAACGTATAGTATGGTCTGGTATGGTGTAGTTCAACATGGATTTTTGTATGGAAAATGAGGTTTACAAAGTGTACGCTAGAGGCGCTTATAGGTGCACACACTACCTACACCATAAGTCACTGCGTGCGCCAAAAAAGCTAGTGCGTGTAATTACATCAGCACCCGTATCCTTCAAACGTGACAGCTTTGCTCATATTACTGCTAGGCAGTTGAAATAGCACTTCCGGACGAAGGAGAATATAAAATGGAAGTGGACTGGTCATACTATGCGGGGTAAAAAAGTAAAATGGACCAAAGATATAATAGAATGGTAAATAGAATGGTACCTACCCACGTGAAGGAAATAGGACGAAAAGAAGACAAAGAAAACGATCGGAATTGGGAATTGGCGGGACCAACATGGCGGCGATTAACCCAAGACAGGGAAGAGTGGAGTCTCTGGAGGAGGTCTTTGCCGAGAGGCAAGCTAATGTTCTAATTAGTATTTAATTTTAGTATAAAAGATGTAACTATTTTTTATCAACAATAAAGGATATTATTATTATTATTATCCCGGACTAACTCTTTCACAAGAAGTTCTACTACTAACAAAATTTAAAAGCTGTAAACCAAGATGGGTTTTTTTTATCCTACTTGGCAAACAAACAAGCATACGGCCCACCTGATGGAAAACAGTTACCGTACCCTATGGACGCCTGCAACACCAAAGGCATCACACGCGCGCTGCCGACCCTGAGACATAAAGATGAAAAGTCTCATGTGCCTGTAATTTCACCGGAACCCGTACCCTTCGAACCGAAACACAGAAATGCGGACACTACTGCGGCAGAAATAGGTATGGTGGTAGTACTTCCCCGGACGAACTCTTTCACAAGAAGTTCTACTACTAACAAAATGGTGGGAAATGTATGAAATGGCCCTCCATGCTTGCATGTTTGTTTTTCATTCACTTTCATAGCATGCATTTAATGAGACGGGCTGTACTGAATTCTATGCCTGAGGTATGCAGAGGTTAGCGGAAAAAAACAAAGTAAGTATCTTTGTATCGATTTTAACAAGGTGACTTGTACAAGGTCTGCCAATTGACTACAAACAAAAAACCAGTCAAGTGCGAGTCAAGTAACCAGTAGTGAGTTAGTAACCATTAGACCTATTAACTTATAATTGTTTATCAAAGTTATTAGTTAATCAACACAATTTTATTCGCATTTTCTCATTACTAGTATTTTCCGTTTCCCGTAGGAATTTGAAGATTTAGGATATTCATTTAGGTTTAAGGATAAACAGGACTAATACCGTAACAACACAATATTTTAAAATAAAAAAAAACACTTAATTTAATAATAATAATAATAGTATGTCACATGACACATTTGACACAAGTTTTGTTTATTTTCTAATTTGCCCTCCGAAATTAACCTCTGAAATTAGAATTCGGTGATTCGTTATACGTCTGTGATTGGGTCACCTGACTCCTGCCTTTTTTGGTCCAGTAGATTCGGAGAAAACAGGCTGTGACAGACAGACAGACAGACTAACATACCGATAGACAGACAGACAGACAGACATGCAGACAAACAGACATAGATAGATAGACCGACAGACAGACTGACTGACTGAAAGACAGACAAATAGACAAACAGACAGAAAGATAGATAGATAGATAGAAAGACAAACAGATAGACAGACTGACAGACAGACAGACCGATAGACAAACAAACAGACAGATAGACAAACAGACAGACAGACTGACTGACAGACTGACTGATAGACAGACAGACACCTGAGTGAACCTATAATGGTTCCGTTGGTACCTTTTGAGGTACGGAACCCTAAACATTATGAAACATTCAAATGAAAGTTTGTTTGTTATATCACATGGTTCTTTCTTACACCCCGCGTTAGGTATGAGACTAGGTTGAGGTAAATGACGCTCCTGAAAAACGCCTTGTGACCGATTGTGAAAGAACCAGTGTGGTGCAGGTCGATTCAATATAATATATGTACCTACATCTCTTGACCTTGCCATGGGTTCTTAGAACCTGGTTGGATTCTTTGTGTAGAGGATAGTGGCAACTCTATCATCAACATGATACACATGATTTGTTGTGTAAATACTATAGAGTAACAGTGATTTTTATAATCAATAGCAAGTATATCACTCTGATATGAGATGATTTAGAACTATTTCGATATTTTCTTACGAAATCAGAGCAAAGATGCAATTTATTGTTAATCCATCCCATACTCCATCCATACTCTTTATATCTAGTACTTTCTGCCGATATTTTCAAGGTGTTTTTTTTTAACAAGCAATTATGCTATTAGGCCTGTATTACTAACAAATCTGAATTGATACTCTAGCATAGATTTTTAGATAAATATTGATGAAAAACTGTTGTTAAAACATATTACATAATATACAAGAGTCTCCGTTCTCTGCATTATGGGCCAAGCTTATTATTATTTATTTATAGACGAGCAGCTTTTGCTGAAGTGTCTACGTCACACAGTGTTAAAATTTAGTTGAAATATTGTCTCTTAGTTTCGGTATTTTTTTTTGAGCACTGATTTATTTGTTCGAAGCCAGATAGCTTCCAGCTGATATGAAAGATTTATTGAGTATTTGTTGAACCATCAATCTCAAGTTTCATGTATCAGCAGTACTAATAGCAAGTAACTCAGCGATATAAACTGACTCTGTCATCACACAGTTAAAAATCAAATACTTGACTGAATATTAAGTCAGCTAACTTTCTAGACCTTATGACCACCTGTGAGCCAAATGTATTGCATCTTCCCCACTGCTCAACTAAATTGCTCAACTACCTACATCAAGTTGAGCAGTGGGTAATACCAACAACGGCTCAACTGGTAATTGCTCAACTATGAATAGTTGATATTATTTATTTAATTATAACTAAAACTGCACAACTTTGGGCTTGATTGATGATCAAGGGTAATTTAGAATCATCAGGTCAGGACATTCATTGATTTTTTAATTCGAAAAGTGTATGTACACCACATGTGATATGAACAGAGCCTCTGCATCCTGAATCTCTCCATCATCCATCACCAAGTCCCTTTGCAGGGCCATCATACACCCTAGTCACTGACCTATGAAGAGTGACCAAGAACCAGCGACACTGCTGTGGCACAAAACTTATCATTCTAAACGGTCTCACCTGTGTGATGCAGCCACCAGATCCTTTTTACCGTAAGCATCGTGCACTGGAGAAACGATGCCTCCAACCACAGTGCCCAGGCCAAGAGAGTTGATGTAGTCTCTAGCAATTTCTAAAAAGTAAATATAAAATGTGTAAGGTCTTCAAAAATATAGCTGGACCACTTTTTGCTACGACTGGATCGAAAAATATTTACAAAAGTATCGATCGTTTATTGGTTAAATGACTGGAAAACGAATATGAGGATAATTTTTCACAAAATCAAATTCCGTGAATTTTTAAGAAGAGTATATTTTAGGTAGGTATACCTACCTGTAAATATTACTCACCGAACATTCGAAGATGCATGTACGTTGGGGGGCTGAAACTGCCGCATGCCATCAAAACAATCTTCCCCTGCGACATCCTGGCTTCGTTTGTGCAATTTACTCGAATTTATTGCTTATTTTAGTTTTTTCCATACACAATACAAATCCAAAATTGATTTTTAGAATGCGACTAATTAAAACTTATTTCCACTCGCTGGGTTAATAAGCATCGTTGCTGGCTCCTTTATTTGGTCGGATAGCATTCGTGATGTTGCAGGGAAGGAATTACTTTAAGAAATTCAGCATTGTGTTTTAGCTTCTTTTCCACTATAACCTTCCTCCCTCACTGAAGCGAGACGAAGTGCTATGATATGATGCCCCAAGTAGTCGGAAAAAAAAATGCATTCAGCCAGTGAGTGACAGGGTATCAGCAGGCAGCTGTGCCCAAAACCAAAATCTACTTTCAATTTCAATGTCACCTTTATATTCGGTCCTTTGGCTGTCAATGTCAAATTACAATTTACAAACATCAACCCTTTTTTGTGGATTTATTTGTGTTTCTATTTCTCAAAAAAGAACCCTAAGTAATTCGATTTATTTGTAAGATACTTTTAATAGTTCGTAGTTTTGTTAAGTACACTTGTCTGAAATCAACGCTGACAAAAATAACCTATAACCTGCCAAATTAACCTGTTTCAGAACTTTTTGACAAACTTTCACAAAGCCGACCGATGCAAAAGAAATACCAGTAATATCCCTGCAAGATGAGAGTAACTATACGGCTTTTGTCCTCTGTCGTGCAGAGGCGCCCCTTTTACGTAACAACGCCGATATTCTACGTCAACGCGGGTAAGTTTATCTTTATGTAAACACAGTTAACTTTGTAAATAACTCGACAGAACACACAGGAAATGAAAATATTAGTTTCTTTGTTCAGTTTTCTACCTTATACCTACTACTTGTTTCAAGACCTGTTTCACCTAGTGAAAGGTTTATTATGTACCTATATTTTATTTAATATCGTTAATTTATGAATCAGACACAACTATGATCTTTAAAACGCAGGAAGTCTGTGGATAGAGGGGGCTCAAAACCGTCGTGACATGCCATGGGGAGGCCTATGTCCATCACTGAACATTCATTGGCTG
Source organism: Epirrita christyi (assembly GCA_951392215.1). NCBI lineage: Eukaryota > Metazoa > Arthropoda > Insecta > Lepidoptera > Geometridae > Epirrita > Epirrita christyi. The sequence goes on along the minus strand of OX595855.1, from coordinate 10,940,974 downwards.
ATAATTAACATACATACATAATATCCAACACTGACATACATAGTCTTAATCCCACTCTAGGATTCCCTGTGTCGTGGGTATCAGGATCTACGAAAATGGTACTAGAACACCCAGATCTGGATCAAATATTTGCAGATCATACAAACATTTGTCCCGCAGCGGGAATGGAACCCACAACCTCTTGCATCTCAGACGACTACTCGCCCGCCGCGCCACAGAGGTCATCAAAATATGATGATATTTGTGTTTTTTTTTTTTGGTGTTTTCAAATCTGCAATCAGCTGTTTGGCCATAATCAGATGTTTTCTGGGTTGATTGTGGGTTTAGGTGTTATTCCAATGAATGTCACCATTTAATTTAAAGAACTGATTAGGTTCTGTGATCTAAGTCCAATATTTGCCATCTCTTTAGGTGTTTAACATTGTCTTGAACGTTTAACAGGTTCTTAGCCAATTTATTTGAGTGATGTCCGAGTTTAAAGGTTTATCTTGGCTGTTAGGCCGTCAATCCCAGCTGTCTCTCAGTAATAAACTGCCTGTCTGCAAGGCAATCATAATAATACCTCTATAATCACCACATATTATATACAGCCTCAGAGGTCTGCTGGAAGAACTCTTTTTAGGGTTAAGCTCGCCTTTGTACATGTCCTTTAATTCTGTCTTGGGTTCATATTATGTATATGTGTGTACAATAAAGAATAAAGCCGATCTGGACATACGGAATAGAACTTAGGGCTCTACTAGCAACTCCAATATCGAAATCCTTCAAAGGTTTCAAAACATTACTCTTTGAACTGTCTCAAGCGCACACTGGTTTGTGAGAAACACAGAAATACACGAATAACTGGAAATGCCGACCGTCAGGACAGTTAGCAAGTACTGCATAAAATACTAGGAAAGACTCTGATATTTGTGTTTCTTTCTAATCTTCACAATATTGATCTGATTTCAGCTCCACACTTAGGCCACTTGTACACAGCTGTAGTGGCTGACGCGATCCAGAGGTTTGAGAAGCTCACCAATCCTGACTGCAACATCATATTCAGCACAGGTATTACACACATCAGCCTATACAAGTTCACTACTAGACATAAGCCTCCCCCATAAAATCTAATTCTAATTCTAAGTGTGGATGTGTTAAGACCTGCACTGACGTCACGCTGTGGGGTGTATTGTGCATTGTCCCCCTGTGACCCTACCCCAGCCAGCACAGCTCCTTAAAGCAACGGAGCAGGACTTCCCCCCATACCACAGAATAAAGACAGTTCAGAAGACTCACTTCACAAACAAATTTATATAAATAGCTACTTTTGCTGGGATGCAACAAAGTGTAATTCAGTTTGCATAAGCGCTTAGTCCCTATCGCGATATTCACCTAAACATTTCCGCTCTCTTCTAACGCGTAACTGTATCGCTCTCTGGTGCGGAGTGACGCGGCTCGTAAGGGTTGAGGACTAGAGTTATGTGCTTACGACAACATAATTATCTAATGGCATACGTTAGTGTTTACCTTGTCAATGATATATATATATTATTGATAAAGCCGCGTGGCCTGATGACGCTCTGCCCCTCGACTGCTAAAATGGAAATTTGCAATATCTGTACTTACCTATTTACATATTTCTATTAGATTATTATTTATAAGTATAACAAGCGTAGCGTGTGCTGTTTTGCATATTTTTGTTGATGTTTATTTACTTTTGACTACCTTCCTAAGGTTTTTAAGTTCTCATTTACTATGTATCAGCAACTCCTTGCTCCGAGGCACCACACAGGCGCTTCTCACCTAGTGGTAAGGCGGACCATTTTTGTAAGCCAAGCCGTGTTTTTTGCCTGATTCTTCTAGGCTTGATCGCTTTGGAACAGGAGTAATTTTAGTTTATAAGACGATTCAAAATGATCCTTGTGATTTCAATGAATAAAGTTCTTGAACTTAAAGACTTTGACTTTAATGAAACTAAATATCTCTTTTAGTTTAGGTTTAATAGTGTTTAGGTAGGAAGAGAATATAATAAGAAATTAGTATAAGAATTACTTTTTTGTTAACGTAAGGCGCGCGACACACCACTGAATAAACCCGGCTTGCCGGGCGGCCCGGGTACTTGTAACTTCATACCTAAAACGCGGAGTGCGCCACGCCTGCACATACAATGCCACGGCAACCGGTCTTGAGCCGCGTCTATCGATTCCTGCTGCCTGTAAAATGTTGTTTGTTGAGCCTTCATACACTGCATTAACCTGTTTGTGGTTGCCACTCAATAACCTCTATTGCCCAACGGTTGTCATTTCTGCAAATATGACTTGTCTATTGTACAGCATCACGCACTGTTATACTTATTAATAAAAGACTAGAATTAACCTTCACTCATGAGAAGCTATCATCTATCTTTCCTCCGTGGCGCGGTGGACGAGTTGCCGGCTGAGACGCAAGATGCGGGTTCGATTCCCGCTGCAGGACAAATGTTTGCATGATCTACAAATATTTGTTCCGGGTCTGGGTGTTGTGGTTACGTGGTACTTGTAGTTCCTGATACCCTTGATACAGGAAATCCTAGTGTGGGATCTGGACTTTGTATGTGACTGTTGGGTGTTCTTTCAGGTACAGATGAGCATGGCACAAAAATCCAGCAGGCTGCGGCCAAAGCGAATCTCTCCCTCCCACAATACTGTACAAACATATCAAATGAGTACCGGGACCTATTCAAAGAATTCAACGTTGGGTATACAGATTTCATTCGCACCACCGAGGAACGCCATAAGAAAGCTGTTGCACATTTCTGGGTATGTAATAAATAAAGTCGGGTATACATTACGCAACATTTGTTAATAAACTGTTTAGACATGTTTATTAACAAGTTTACCATAAACACTGTTTCTGAAACTTGGAAGTCCACACTTGTCAGTTGTTGCTAGGATGTCGCCCGAGGAGATAGTATGTTGGACCACACTACTTTCATGTTTATAAACTCGCGCAACACACGTCCACATCTGTTGACTTTTGCTTATAAACTAGCTGTTTCGTGTTGAACTTCCACTCGAAGTTCAACTCGATACCATTTATGCAAGCCAAGCCGTGTTTGTTGCCTGATTCTTCTAGGCTTGGTCGCGTTGGAACAGGAGTAATTTTAGTTCATAAGACGATTCAAAATGATCCTTGTAATTTCAATGAATAAAATTCTTTTGACTTTGCTAGGTGATTTCCTCTATTGAGATTATAAGTGCCTGTTGCTTACAGAATAAGTTGGTGGAAGATGATTACATTTACAAGGCGAACTATACCGGCTGGTACAGCGTTAACGATGAGTCCTTTGTGCCCGAGGCACAGACCAAAGAGGAAACTTCAGAAGGCGAAACGGTTAGTTCAGTGCGCCGTTAGGCCGTTACTCATTATATTGGCGTATCCTAGGAGCCGCGGTGTGTTTTGCCTAGGTATTTCCTCCTGTGGATGTGGTATAAGTCGACTAAGCGATTACACAAGGAGATGGTGCATGTACCTGAGTAGTCAACATGAGTACACCAATCACCAATCCGCCTGCCAAGCGTGGTAATTATGGTAATGACCCCCATTGCATTTTATGGGGGAGGCTTCGTCCAACAGTGGACGTCTAAAGGCTGGTTTCTTTGTCAATATATCAAAACTAAAGTTAATTTCGTTTTACATACATAAAAATAAATAAAATAAAATAAATGCTGGACATTTCACACAACATTATCTAGCCCCAAGCTAAGCAGAGCTTGTGTTATGGATGGGTACTAGATAACTGATATACTTAATAAAATACATCACATAGATAGATATTTTTTATTATACATAGAAAAATACTCGGAACACCCTGAACAAATATCTGCAGAACGTATCGACCGTACGTCCGTATTTGTTTCGAGTCGGGAATCGAACCCGCAACCTCCTGCGTCGCAGGCGAACCTTTGCTCGCCGCGCCACAGAGGTAAACATACACAAACACACGTCATTTTCCCTGAAGGGGTAGGCAGAGCCTCAAAAGGCCTCTTTTTTTTTTAGTCGAGGGAAATTTAAATTTTATTGTGTTTTTTGCATTGTTCATTAATTCATCAGGTACGCGTGTCGATAGAATCGGGTCACCCCGTGGAGTGGACCGAGGAAACCAACTACATGTTCCGACTGAGCGCCTTCAAAACTCATCTGCAGAACTGGCTTAAAACTGGTAAGTTACAATAGCCTCAAAACTTTCGAAAGACCTCACCCAGGACATAATGTTAATGTTAAAGAACTCCCTTTTCCGCATTCGAACTCTATGTATGGTCCATTATGCGTGAGGGTTAACTGGCTAGATAGTTAGCCAGCCTAACTCCGTCCAGAAGCACAGAAGCTTCTTGGGGTCTTCGCAGGCTTCGCGGAGTGACCTCGGGTTGTTGAGGATTTGTTCACGTTGAGCTGCTACTCCCACGCATTCCAGGACTACGTGGGCAGCCGATTCTTCTTCGCTCAGACACCCCCTGCAGAGTGGACTGTCTGTGGCTCCGATGTTATAGAGGTGTTTGTTCAGGAGACAGTGGCCAGTGAGTGTCCCCACGATGGTACGAAGGTCTGGTCTTGAAAGGTTGAGTAGACGACGCGTGAGTCGTGGTGAGACAGCCGGAAGGGCTGCTCTTGACTGTCTGCAGTCCGTGGTCCGTGCCCAACGTTCGTTGTGTTGGTTTAGGGTGCGAAGCTGCATCCAAGTGCGTAGCTGAGAAAAGGGTAGAGGAAGGAATGGAGATGGGCCCTCTGTGGTTGTTTCCGACCCTCTTCTAGCCAGCTCATCTGCGGCGTCATTACCCAGTGATCCGCTATGTCCCTTTATCCATTGTAGAGTCATCTTGTTTCCTATGGCGATTCTCTCCAAGGCCTGGTGACATTCGTAAACGAGCTTGGAGTTGCAGCTATGGCTCTCCAGAGCTCTGAGTGTTGCTGAGCTGTCGGAGAGGATCCTTACATTGTAGTCTGTGATCCCCCTCCTGTTCATTGCGGTGGCAGCTTCGGTGATGGCCACACATTCACATTGGAAAATGGAACTGTGTGTGCCTAGTGTCAATGATATGTTAATGTTGAGATCCAGCGAGTGTATTCCAGCGCCTGTTCCCTGTATAGTTTTTGAGCCATCAGTGTAGACACGGACCTCGCTGATTCCTGATTGATCTCTTTGGTCCTCGTATAGTTGTATGTGGTAGTGTTTTTGAAATATGTGTTGTTTAGGGATCTTATCACACGGGGCGGCTAGCAGCGGTTCGTAAGTTATCGCTCGGTTTGGAATGGATGCGTGCAGACTCCTAGTATTTCCCCACAATCCTAGGTGTTTGAGTCTGATAGCGGCCATGGTTGCTTCCTGCTGTATAAAGAAGTCGAGCGGGGGTATGCCCAGAATGGTCTCAAGGGCGGCTGTCGGTGTTGTTCTCATGCAGCCCGTGATTGCAGAGCATGCGAGTCTCTGAAATCGCTGCAGCTTAGTAATTACGGTGCTTAGTTCAGTTCTGGTCCACCATACAATTGCTCCGTATGTAAGTGTCGGCCTGATTACGGCTGTGTATAGCCACAATGTTATTTTTGGAGAAAGCCCCCAAGTTTTCCCGAGCATCCTGCTACATTGAAAGAAAGTTGCACATGCTCGTTGCAGTTTATGGTCCCATTTATGGAACCCAGGACATTATAAATGTAGCAGGAAGTCGGTGGATGGAGGCGGCTCAGGACCGCTCGTCGTGGTATTCTATGGGGGAGGCCTATGTCCAGCAGTGGACTTCTAAAGGCTGATGATGGTGATATGATGGTGATGATGGACTTGCGAACCAAACGGGATATTTGACAGCCGATAATGTACATACAGATATTGTAAAGCCAGATAATTGGAAGCCATTGGCACTATTATCAGGATGTACTATAACAGAGGCCTAATTCTCTAAATTATTTTATAACTAAACTGAAAGTTAACCGAATCGAGGCTGATTTGTGAATTGACAGAAAGTTGGCATTCTGCTCCCTCATAAATAACAATTTAGTCTACTTTCAATTCACGGTGACTACCATTAGAGTAGGATGGTTATATACATAATTGGAAAGATTATAGAGAGACTCCGTAGAGCTTAAGTAGATCTTAAGCTGAAATTATCGAAAAAACTTTGAATCGTTCCAGTTTTGGTCACATTTCGATATAATCACATTACAGTGTTGTATATAAAGCTAAGAGAATACCATTTCTGTCATTTAAGATATCGACACAAGATCGAAACATGATCCGAACTCTATTTTAACTATTTTTTAGTTAAGAGAATTGGTCCTCTGGGCGTCCACTATGGTCACATGTCGCGATAATGCAGAGCCAATAATATGCGACCAGAGGCCCAATTCAATTGTTTATCTATAGATTACATATGCCAAGTTATTTTACAAGCTTACTTATCTAAGTACTTGTTTAAAAATCGGTCAAAGTTTAAGCATTGTTATGTACATTTTATTACGTTTTCAGATGGTGTTATAACTCCTAGCAAGTTCCAGAAACAGTTACAAGAGATGCTTCAAAACGAAGTGTACTTTCCTGATATCTCGGTCAGTAGACCGTCATCGAGGGTCCATTGGGCAATCAGGGTATGTATCCTAATAACTGATAATACCAAAAATCGGTCTATTCCCACCTTTTTCTAAAATTGTCTAGTTTTTTGTTAAGTAATTTTGGTGGCTTTTTAAACAATGAAGCTTATTTAATGAAACAAGTGTAGGGAAATTAAATAAAGAAAACTTTCCACCAAAGTCTTAGTAAAACTGCCATCACTTTACTAAAATATGACTTAACTTAGACTTTGCAGACTTGGAAAGAGTGTAACGTTGTTAATGCATTGATTTTATCAAAATACTTGATACTGGCGAATGCACAAGCCGAGCAATTCAAAATATATTTTTAAAAAACACCAAAGTCAAACATAGTAGTACCTACTCAACAAGTAGAATTCGTTCGTTGCCTTTTATCCCTAATATTTTTTTTACAATAGATTCACTTATTAATTTGCTCTTTTTGCGTTCAAAATCGATTTCTGAAGGTCCATTTACAATACCAAGCACGAATCCTTTGTAAAAATTAAAAAATACTGGCCGCCATCTTGAACTTTTTAGTTTGAATCGATTGCTTTCAAAATCTTTTCCGGCTAATGATGACTGAGTAAAACCCAAGACACCGATCGGTCCATGGCTTTAGAAGTCGGTTTTATCAACAATTAGTTGATCATGTAATTTAATATTCCAATGAAGTTTGACGTATAATTTATTTGATATTGTAATTCTCCTAGAGACATATCTATCTTTGAATATATCTAATTTTAAATTGTACACTAATCTTGGTAGACAATATATGTAGGTACCTAAAATCTGTTATTGTTTGTGAAACATATTCACAACAAATTATATTTTATTTGACTCTGTGGACGGATACGGCTGAAGAGTTCTATGCCCAGCGGTAGACGTCTGATGATGATAATGACAATTCCTAATTTTCCGTAGGTCCCAGGAGACGAAGATCAAAGCATATACGTGTGGCTGGACGCCCTCATCAACTACTTGTCCGTGATCGGCTACCCTGATGAAGAGGCGATGATGGCGCGCGGCCGACCCTGGCCTGCCGATGTCCATGTCGTGGGCAAGGATATACTCAAGTATCGTATCTACCACATCTAGTTACAGTTTAATAGTATAAAAAATATTTATTACAGCTCTACCCAGAAAATAAGTCCGATCGACTGTTTTCGTTTGCGCAGAAAACAAACACAAACACACACACACACACAGCCCACTGTCTGACAGAATCGACTGATGAACAAGATGGCACTCGGCCGGCCGCGATTTTACCTCGAAATCGATCAACCAATAACAGCGCAAGTTGTTTTTAGCGCTCGATTGCTATTGGTAGAAAGAAGGTTCACGCGCTATAGAAATTGGTCTACGGCGCAGGTACATCGGGGCGACTTATATTTTGGGTAAAACTGTACATAAGTTTTAAATATTTTTATTGTAAGGTTTTTCGCCGGACAACTTTAGCTAGCTGTTTGTATGTATGAACCTTCAGAACACGAAAAATACTTAATCAATGCGGCCGCCATTTTGAACTTTTTTGTTACTGGACCGATTGCTTTTAAAATCGATGTCTGAGAGTCCCTATCACCAAATAGACTTTATTCTTCTTTAGACTTTTAGAGTTCTTTCAGCATCGGTCACAACCATGTGGGGTGCGATTTTTGTATGTCATCGATGATCTGAAATCACTGATCGATAACAAAAAGATCAACAATGACTTTGATGTATCAGTAGGATCTCTTATTGCATAACCCAGATTCCACGGCATCTACTGGCCGGCATTCCTGATGGCTATCCGCTGGCAGCCACCGCGCCGCGTGCTGTGCCACTCGCACTGGACGGTGGACGGCACCAAGATGTCCAAGTCGCTGGGCAATGTCGTGTGTCCGCTGACAACGCCGGCCGGCTCGTCCGCTCTCAGATATCTGCTGCTCAGGGAAGCCACTATGCATGCAGATGCGAGTAAGTTTATATATCTAACAAACAACATCTCTACAGATGATGCTTAAAATAAATAAATAAATTGTGAGTTTTGTTTGCGATTTGTTTTCAATGAGGGCTTTTCATTTTCGATTAAAAAAAAGTAGTTCTAATTGGTTCGATAGATGGCGCCGACTCAACTCTAGCTGTCAAATTTGACAATGTATTATCTGTGCGGTGTACGCATACTAAGCTATTATCTTACTAGTCTGTGGCTATTCATTTCAATTCATTTATTTATCTTTTGGCACAATTCTAGGCACTTATACATGTCAGACAGGAAATACATATTCATTCATTAAATAGTTTACACTAATTACTACCTATCTATTCATAATAGCCAATATTTTATATATTATAACAAAAAAATATCAAAATCTAAATAAAATTATAAAAATTAAATGTCAAAATGTCAAACATTCAATATCAATTAGAACAAGTCAAAACAAAAGAGATTCTAAATTAATGTTACCAACATTCAATTAATAATCAGCAATAGCATCGTCAAATTAAAAGGATTAGTAAATTAATACAGAATTCAGCCGATTAGGCATCGTAACGCAAACACAAAAACAAAATATAAATTATCAAATTACAGATAAAGACTTACTGTCTGTTTCAAACTGAAATATTTTTCCGTCTGCCAATGCTTCACCAATTTTATAATAACTTTTTGTTAATAAGTGATCTTTTACGTATGACTTAAAGCTACTATCATTCATATTTCTTATTTCTCAGGGGTATCCTGTTATACAATTTAATTGATGTACAACAGTAGCTTTTTGATATTTTCGTAAGCCGAGTCTTACGAATAACCAAGCGATCCTTATATCTAGTGTTATGGTTATGAGTGTCCCTTACAGTCAATAAATTATTAATATTTTCTCTAATATAAATTAAATTTTGGTAAATAAATTCACATGCCATTGTTATTATTGACAGTTCTCTAAAATGATTTCGACATGAGTCCATATGCTTTAGACCTAAAATATATCTAATACATCGCTTCTGAAGGACACACACCCTATTAGTTATGATATTCTGTTTGTGTTTGCTTCTTGAGTGTGCGCTAGTGATTTCGTGGTGTTTTTCTAAGTAGGCAAAAATAAATATCAAAAACTGAAAATATATCTACGTTGTTGATGTTGACATTTCACTTTATTTTGACACTTGACAGATAAGTACAGAGCAGCGCCATCTATTTTCAACGCTGAAAGCATTATTTGGAACGGCCGTGAAAACCTCTCATTCTGTAGCACGCATCATTGCCTATTATATTCAATTGATTGTCTATTCTATTGTTTTCAGATTACAGCGAGACGAAGCTAATTAACACGGCCAACTCTGAGTTGGCGGACACGCTCGGCAATCTCGCGAGCCGATGCTGCGGCGCGGCGCTTAATCCACGTGGCGAGTTTCCGCCGCTGCACGCGCGCGAACTGACAGCTGCTAGCCGGCAGGAAGCGGCTGCCAGTTTACTGTACCATGTGGAACGACTGCCGGGTTAGTAGTCACTAGGTGCTCGTGGATATACTACCGGTGTTCACTCTCTAGGTTTTTTTTCTTAAGACTATTTTAACATTAAATGAAAAGACGCCAATTGAGCCTCCGACGTTACTACTGACTCCAGCAATTACCGCTGTACACTGTCAATACTGTCAAAAGTACTTACGTCCACAAGCTAGCTCAGATAACTCAAATCGACTCAGGACGACCTCTGTGGCGCTGCGGGCGAAGGTTCGTCTGCGACGCAGGAGGTTGCGGGTTCGATTCTCGCCTCTGAACAAATATTTGTACGATCTGCACATAATTGTTCAGGGTGTTCTGGGTATTTTATATGTATAAGGAATAAAAAATATCTATGTAATGTATTGTATTAAGTATATCAGTTATCTAGTACCCATAACACAAGCTCTGCAAAGCTTGGGGCTAGATAATGTTGTGTGAGATGTCCAGCATTTATTTATATGTATTTACTGTCAAAAGTACTTATTTCCATGCTTATCCTTAATTAATTAATTCCTTAATATTTGTATGTGTATATATGTTTTGAGATCTCGAAAACAGCTCTAACGATTTCGATGAAATCTACTATAATATATATGCTAGATTTCATTGAAATCGTGTAGTGGGGTTTTTGGGGGCAAAAAATCGATTTAGCTAGGTTTCACTCTGGCGTTTTTTCCGAGCAAAGCTCAGTCACCCAGTTACTGTCAAATCTAAATAGGTTAATTAACCATCTTCACATCCCTAATTTAAGCCAAAATAAACTGCCGTTTCAAAGTATGTTTTCTTAATTGTTTACCAGAAATCTGCCACAAACACTACAGCGATTACCAGTTCTACAAAGCAGTAGACGCAATCATAGCAACACTGCACCTTGCAAATTTCTTCTTCGAAACCAACAAGCCTTGGGAGCTAAGGAAAAAACCGGAGTGCCAAAAGGAGTTGGACGTAATCCTCCATATCACAATGGAAACTTTGAGAATAACTGGCATTATGCTACAACCGATTATCCCTGATATGTGTGAAAAGTTGCTGGACAAATTGCAAATACCAAAAGATTGTAGGTTATGGCAACACAGTGAGACGCCATCTTGGAAGATGGATGACGCTATCTATGAAACGAAGAATATACAAAGTGGTAAGTTTGTGCTGTTTCAAAGGATTTATAAAGATAAGGTAGATGTTCAAAAGATTGTAAGAGATAAAAAGGATTCGCAGAAAATTAAAAAAGAAAAAAATAAAGTCAGCGTATAGTTTTATGTATCAGTGTTGCCATTTTGTGAATAGTTATAATATAATGGGAAGTTTTCTGACAGCTGAAAGAAAATAGTTCTAAATCCATGCACAGATGGCGCAGTCCACATATGCTTGCCTAAATTTTGCAAAATTTTGTCTGTCAGCCACCAACTGTCAGTGTCACTGACTTCATTCGCTCATGCTGTTCGTTGGTGAAGTAAAGTAAGCATCTACGTAAAGTTTTTGTTGAAATTCTGACATATTAGTGATAGTATTACTGATTTGTTAGTGTCACGTTATTGTTATAATTTTTTGTTGTTATTGTTGAAGCCGGACCAAGTAGACCGGTCTATATAAGACTTGAAAAACGAGCTTCGGAATCGCAACGCGAAACTTGGAGGCAAACAGAGAGAATTTGTTCTCTGTGGTGCTTTTGCAAAATCTTCAGAAGACACAACCATGTCGAGTCACCGCCATCTACCAGCATTTTAAGAAATATATATTTTTTTTTTGCCTCCCTGAAAACTTCCCATTATCACTAGAAACAGGATATTTATCACACACAATATAGGGACACAATTTGATGCGCCATGATCACAGGTAAACTGAAGTCTTTGCCCGAAGTTTACCCGCGATCATGGCGCATGAAAATGTGCCGAAATATCGGGATTCAATAAAGCTCAAAAATCATGGTAAATATCCCGCTTCTAGTGATAATTATGTTAATAACCTTGATAGTTTCAAAAGTTATAATATAGTTTTTTATAATAGTTTTGTTATTGTTGCCATAGGTTTTATGTTTTGTTTGTAAATACGCTAGAAACGCTTACTTTAGGATAGACTACATTGTTTCGTTTATATTATATACAATGTCGCCCATGCGCATGTGACCGCCCGTAATATTCTGAATATTCATGAAAAAATGTCGAAAATAAACTTCAAAAGGGGGGGTCTATCTATAACATTTTTCATGTTTCTAGGAACCGGTTTCTACCTGAGCGACCCTTTTTATTTGAATAGTTGCAAATGTTCAACAAGTTGTTTGCTGGTTTTTTTTTAGAGATAGGTATTAGTAATGTTTTGTGAATTTTTAGCTGATATGTAGTAGATTACAAATAATAATTAAAAAAGTCGTCCTATGGGGATAATTTATGGACTTAGACTAGTTTTTTTTAAATAAATACACAATTTTTTACCGAAAAAATGACTTCGATTCCGTCTTTTTTTTCGTAGTTGATAATTTTTAGTAAAAATGTTAATTAACCTGTTAAAATAACTCATAAGCTTTTGGAAATAATAAACAGAATCCAAATCGACCCATAAACTTCGGAGATGGGTCAAAAAATAAAAACAAATCTACAAACTCTACTTAAAAAATTAAAAATTGAATAACATGAAAAATGTTATAGATAGACCCCCCCTTTTGAAGTTTATTTTCGACATTTTTTCATGAATATTCAGAATATTACGGGCGGTCACATGCGCATGGGCGACATTGTATATAATGTTTTTAGATGTACAAAAAAATCTCCTAGCTTTTTAATTATATACAGTACAGAGTGTTGATCTATACACACGCCATATTTACGGTGGTTTAATCCTGTAATCTGATAATTTGTGTATCTGATAATGTTGATTTGACGACCTCTGTGGCGCGGCGGGCGAAGGTTCGTCTGCGATGCAGGAGGTTGCGGGTTCGATACCCACCTCGGAAAAAATATTTGTACAATCTGCAGATATTTGTTCAGGGTATTCTGGGTATTTTTCTATGTATAATAAAAATAAACTATCTATGTAATGTATTGTATTATACTTATCAGTTATCTAGTACCCATAACACAAGCTGTGCTTAGCTTGGGGCTAGATAATGTTGTGTGAAATGTCCAGCATTTTTTTTATTGGTATTTATTTAAATCCAATATTTCAGTTAAAATCTACCTTACCATGATAATATATACACTTGGGAGACAGATAGTGTGGTTTGTGTGGAATGTGGGTGGTATTTTAAACACATAACATTAACATTTATTGTTATTTTTAACATTAGATTGGAATAAATACCGGTTATTGTTCAGGATCTGTAGGGCTACTCTTGAAAACAGTTCTAATCGCAATCCAGTTTCAATCCTAATAACGCTTGTTTGGCACTCTTGAACCAAATCGACTTTGAAATTGAGATAGAGCACGCGTGTTGACTCGTGAAGAACAACAGAGACAGAAAGTCGATTTCACTTAGTTCCATAAAATTCCACCAATCTCCATTCCAAATTGTGCGCTAGTATTGAATTCAAGAGTACCAAATGACCAAGGAATTTAGAAATATCTATCTATGTAACGTATTGTATTAAGTATATCAGTCAACGATCTCTAATACTCACATAGATATCGGGTCGGCGCAATAAAAACGTCTCGGTGAATTTAAGCTCACTTGAAAAGTGAGTTTGTATTTGATTTAGTTCGCTTCAAACAAAGCCAATGTAAACACGTGTCACAATGCCGCAATGTATATTTAAAAGTTGCAAAAATAATCCCCGAAAAAACAATTTAACGGCCGGAGTGTCTTACTTTCGTTAAGTACATGTAGAATAAGTTGTATTTTAAGCTTTAAACTAACAAAAAGTATGAAATTTTGATCAAAATTACCGATTTTAAACCACCGCTACAAATGTTTGGCCAACGTTGACGCAAAATTGTCTGTAACAGAACAGTAGATGCATGGAGTAGATTTGTATTGTAATAATTTGTTTTTACCAGAACTTTAAAAAATTTTAATACTACTTTTGTGTCTGTTTGTTGAACTCTCATCAGATACTTGGCTTTCCTTTTTTTTATTTTAGCTTTCCGAGCAATCCATTTACGCTACTGTTATTTAACCAAATCTTTGGTTAACAACCCCTTTACATCTATACCAACTGATAATGAGTCCTCTCGCTTTGTTAAAATTTATGAACCAGAATCACTTATAGAACACATTATCGTAAAAAAACAGTACTTTTTCAAATTCTTTTATCATATTATAGGTATATTTCCCAAATATCAAATAAATGCCCAACCTACGGCAGGCGCCTGTACGCCCGCCCTCAAGCACTTTACGGTTTTTGTTGGAAAACTTTGATGGTCGATATCTTTTTTTATTATGAAACGAGACAAACGTAACAGAACATATATTTTTTATATTTGAGCTTTTTATAACTAGGGCTTCATTATCAGCCTGTAGGTACGCAGAATGGAAAATTTTTAATGTTGAGCTGTTTTAAACATTTTGGGTTTTGATCAAATTATTGCACTAAACTGTACTTGTATTATAAAGATTGTAAACATGAATATAAAGATGTGGAATTTAGTGATATTTTTATTTGTGACATCCAGCGATAGACATCTTGGCCAAAAACATAAACATACACATAAATATACACACAACAGAACGTTAATAAAATAACAAGTATATATACTATCAATATCAAACATACATGCCCAAAACATAAATAATTTTAACTTAACTTTAACGTGCATATTATAAATTATTTAAGTGATCAACGCGACTCCATACCTTCTGTAGTTAAATTTGAAGAAGCAAACAGAAGCGAAACCATGGAAACGGATGGATGTAGCTCGCAAGGTAATAACGGGAAAAAGAACTTTATTTGTAGCTCTTTAAGGTTGATTTCACACTAGTTGTTTAACCTATGTCTTTTGATTTGACAAGTGACAGGAGTAATATAATTGCTTTGCTCGTTTTTTGTGACGAATGATCGTAAGTGTAAGATAATATTTTGAAGATTTGCTACTTTTTTGCTAGGTGTCATGGTTGTAATTAGGTTGAACTTAGAACTGTTTTAAAACTTTCATCTTTGTTCGTTAGTAAACAAATGTAGCTGTATAAGTATGTATCCATGCGGACAGTTTTTAGCTTTCATTTTGTACGTGACCATGGATCTATTGTGAATTATAAGATCGTTGATATCAGTTATCTAGTGCCCATAACACAAGGTCTGCTTAGCTTGGGGCTAGATAATGTTGTGTGAAATGTCCAGCATTTATTTATTTACTGAGTAGCCACTGTGTACGTATCAACACTCTGTATATGGCGTTTAAAATTGCATTTTTGTATAGTCAAGATTAATAGATAGTTTGTAAAAATGACTGACGTTTTATAATTAAATCATTGCTAATAAATGGTGCTCAACAAATATTTTAGTTTCACTTAACAAACACTAAATTCCTTATTTTGTCAGACTATGCACAACTTGAGGGTTTTAAAGACTCAGCGAAACTTGAGGACTTGGGTCTTGAATCTTTGTGAGACATTCTTTTGTCTTTTAATCTTTGTGTGCGTGAAACTGAGGGGTGGCTTGAGTCTTTGTTAAGCTGCGCGAATGTTTTTGTCAGTCTGCACGGTACTTGAGGGCTCGAGTCTTTGACAGACTGTGCAATACTTTGCTGGAGTCTTTGTCAAACTCCACGAAACTTGAGATTTCGAGTCTTTGGTCAGACTGCACGAAACTTAAGAGTTCGAATCTTTGTCAGGCTACACGAAACTTGATGTCACGCGTCTTTGTCAGACTACACGAGACTTGAGCAGTCTTAGTCAAACTGCACGAAGCTTGACCTCGAGTCTAGTGAAATTGCACGAAACTTTAGCGAGTCTTTGTCAAACTGCACGAAACTTGAGAGCTAGAGTCTTTATCAAACTGCACTAAATCAAAATCAAATCAAATCAAAAATGTTTTATTGCGTTCATGTTGTACAAATTAAGATCTTATGGTTAAGTTACAGCTTCAACATGAGCCCGGGTTGGGCACTGCAATATGGAACATGAATTCCAGGTGGTAACAATTATTTGCTACAATTTTATATCTAAAAATAAAAGTAGGTACTACAGTCTTTAATTAAGATAATATAAATAGGTGCCGTAAGAAGTTATTTTTCAAAAAATTCCTCCAAGTTATGAAACTTTTTTTTATTAGGTATGCTTTTAAAACATTTTTGAATTTTAAAAAGCTGGATTCATTTTTAATGTCTTGGGGAATAAGTATTATAAATTTTTATCGACATATCATGTGTTCCGGAATGAATCTGAAGCTTAGAAAAGGGGAGGGCTAATTTTCTATGGGGGCGAAGATTTTGAGGGCGAGAAGTCTTAGTCAAACTGCACGAAACTTTAGCGAGTCTTTGTTAGACTGCACGAAACTTGAGAGCTAGTCTTTATCAAACTGCACTAAGCTTGAGCTAGTCTTAGTCAAACTGCACGAAACTTTAGCGAGTCTGTCTGACTGCACGAAACTTGAGAGCTAGAGTCTTTATCAAACTGCACTAAGCTTGAGCTAGTCTTAGTCAAACTGCACGAAACTTTAGCGAGTCTGTCAGACTGCACGAAACTTGAGAACTAGAGTCTTTATCAAACTGCACTAAGCTTGAGCTTAAGTCTTAGTCAAACTGCACGAAACTTAAGCGAGTCTTTGTCAGACTGCACGAAATTTGAGAGCTAAGAGTCTTTGTTAGACTGCATGAGACTTGAGCTCAGTCTGTTGAGTGGTCTTTTTATATCTTCGTAGAGCACAAATGGCTCAAAATGTTTTGATGTGGTCTTATTAATAGGTATTGCGCGCATTCGAGTGTGACAGCAGTTAGCCTGTAGCTAATATCTGCTCGATTAATAAAACAACAATTTCTATATCAGAGTCAATTTATTTATGAATACGCTTAGAAATAATAATATTTGCATCAAAATACTGTAAACGACTAACAGTAATCGAAGCTTATTACTAACTAGAAGCTAAATACATACAGCGCACGCTTCGGTCACTACCGCAGTGCACATGAAACATCTCACTTTTGGTGATAAGACCGCACATTTTTATAGACCCATCAGTAAAAACTGACCATCATCATCATCAGCAACCTTTAGACGTCTACTGCAGCAGGGCTATTCTAAAACGTCGGAATCCGACCGATCCGATCGGATTCGTTACTTTTTCATTTCGATGTGGTAAGTAACTAAAACAATTTAATTAATTTAATTTTTTTTTTTTAGGGGCTAGTCTGAGAGATAACGGTGGGTCTATATAAGGGCGGTTGGCGTACAGGTGGATTCACTTTCTGTTCGGCGTTCGAAGAGGCAACATGGCTGCGGAGTTTTTGCAGTAGTGTGTCTTTTTCGTTCTAGCACGCAGTGAGCCTACTGTTTCCTGAGGATGCTTCGTTGAGAGGCGAAACACGTGTCGAATTCTTTCAGAGTTTTCGTTGGAGAGGAGCGGAATTGTTACTATATATTTGTTCGTCTATTTTATATTGTAAAACAATTTGCTCGAGTGAAACACAGTAAAAAAACAATACATATTGTATATTACTGTGTTTTACACTATCCGATCGGAAACGCTTCCGACGTTTTAGAATAGCCCTACTGGACGAGGTCTCCCCCATTAAACGCAAAGCATTTTGCTATTATCACGCTTGGCAGGCGAATTGGTGATCGCAGTTTTGTTGTACAGTACTCAAGTGGCTCCTAGCGAAATCCCTTAGTTGGCTTTAATAACGTCAAGGGAGGAGACGGAGGGGTATATTCTTAGACTAGATCAAAGTCTCTGAATCTGAGTAAGTATAGTATTTCTGAAGACGCAGTATAAAGCACCCGAAGGCTCTCGATGGACTAAAGACATTTTATAGGTCGCTGAAAGGCGGTGGATGGAGGTGGCTCAATACCGTCCATCGTTGCATTCTATGGAGGAGGCCTGTCTATGGACTTCTATAGGCTGATGATGTTTATTCTATGAGGTTTTTAAGGACAACTATTTTTACGTGTTCATTGTTAAATTTTTAATTCATAATAGAATATCGATAGAATTCTTCAAATTACATATTTATTAATATTGTCTCGGGTATTTATCGCGTGTTACTTTATTATTTAAAACAGCAATCGTTGTGGCGGGTTCTTCAAAATAGATGTTTTCTGATTCAATAGTGTCTGCGGTAAACACTAACGTGGGAGTCATTTGTACGATGATACATATTTTTTATAAAGGTTCTCGAGTGGCGACCACAAACCGGATGACGCATTAGAGGAAGGCCCTCCATTCGATGGACTAAAGACATTAATAAACATCGCAAGAAGTCGGTGGATGGAGGCGGCTCAAGACCGTTGGTCGTGGCATTCTAAGCGGGAGGACTATGTCCAGCAGTGAACTTCTACAGGCTATTGATGATGATGTTTTTTTTTTATCAAACCCATTGCCGGTTAGTGTAGTTTAAACAGTTAAGGCGCAGACCCACCGCGGCGCAAGGAGAGGCTACGCAAGTGTGTTAAGCTTCGCTTTGCAAGAAAATGTATGTGATCGTGTCCACTGCAACCCACGGACACGCAACGCATCAATTGACGTCATTGATACATGCGAGGCTTGCTCGAATAGGAGCTTACATAGCTCAACGCTGTCAAACGCAATGCACGCTGCGCATGCGGTACACGGCTACCTAGCGCTGTACATAGTCGTGGATATAGTATACGTGTATAGTGTGTACTGCAGTGGAAACGTAGACCCACGTTGTCGAACAAATAAATCCACGCAGCTAAAATGCGCCGCGATGGGTATGCGCCTTTACCCAAATGAGTAGGAGCAAAAGTCAAATATTTCATGTACACCTTGTAACACAGCGAGCTACACTATAACTTTAAATCATACAAGCAATTCCCGACCTTATCCAAACAAATATAGTTTTCATAACCGCTTGCTGATTTCGAGACATAGTTACAACAATAAAAAAAACGCACTGCGAGTGAACAAGTCTTACAATTTTTTTTCTAGAAAGTTTGTCTATAAATTTATAGTCTAGCTTATTCCATCCTATTTTTAACCTACTTCCCAAAAAGGAGGAGGTTCTCAATTCGGTTGTATTTTTTTATTTTTTTTTTATTTTTGTTACCGCATATCTCCGGCGTTTATGAACCGATTTTTCTTTTTTTATTTGAATAGATATACTTCCAGATTGGTCCGATTTTTTTCAGAATCCAGTTCTGATGATGGGATCCATGAGGAATTGTGGGAACTCCTCAAATATTGTAGGCATACATATGGCGATTTTGATATTTTCAGCAACAAACCAAGCATTTGCATTCAGAAAGTATCATAAACCTTTCACCACTAAGGTTCTTTCATAAAAAAAAATTCATCCAAAATTATTTAGTCGAATACAATGGCGGAAGTCGGTTTTTAAATGAAAAGTTATAGACTTTATTTTGTCATGATTTGAATTCACTTTTGTACGACTTGTCCATCCCCATCCACATTTAAAAATGCATCAAATGAGTATGATACAGGTAATAACATAATAAATATTTTAAATTCATACAAAATTCGGTGACATACATTTATTATAAATGCTCAGATAGGAACGTCTCAGTTGAAAAGATTTTACCAACACCAGGCACACTTGTGGGCCTTTCTCACCAAGTCATGTTAAGTGCCTGTTAGCTTTTTGTATACAATAATGCCCATTTTCACTGACCAATGCTTATTATACGGGACACTTCTAAAATAGACAGATTTCTATGAAAAACTGTTAGATTTTACATGTATCTCTCTTAACACCTTCACAATTTCGCATGTAAATACTGTTTTTTTAATTGAAACACAGACGTTGTGTTTTCAGCAGTGAACGTGTTAAGTGTTAGGTGTCCCATAATTGAATTGTTAGTCAAGCTATCCTAAGCTTAGTAGGACTTGGCGTGAAATACCCTTAAATGTGTTCCTAAGCTATTCCGTCCTGCGAAAAATTCAATGATGTTTAGTTTTCCAAATGAGGCATTCCAATAATTTGTTACATAGCACGCTATCTGTACATTTGAGCTCAAGAACTGAGCGTCAAAGGTTCATATTGAGCTTTTGCAAGCTCAAAATTGACTCATTCAATGCATTTGAATAAATAGCTGGCAGTATCGCGACAACTATCAATTTACTGCACAAGGCTAGAGCGGTGGAAAAGGCCCAACGATTCCCAGCAGTGGGAAAATTAAAATTACCAGGTTTATAAGTCGGATGTTAGTTATCCAGATGCATGAATGAGTTTTCAAAAGCAATACAAAAGCTGCATTTAGTCCCATTCATTCATTCACTCTTCAGCTGAACTATTTCAAATTGTTCTAAAAATATACACACTGTTCCATGGCTGCCCCGCACACGCACGACGCCACTAGCCGAGCGAGGATTTAGATAAGAGGCTTCGTGCGTGCAACGAGCATTATGGCAATTTGAATTTGGAATGGACGAGTTCGGAACGAATGAGTGAATGAACAGGAAATTTAATTAACTAGTATTTGTGCGAAAACACAATTTGTTTCTCAGTATTATCTAAGGTCTTGTTTTATCTAGGTATTTAAGAAACAACGAATTTAATAGATAATCAAACTGATAACAGTTTTTCTTTCTAAATTACACAGACTAAAAAGCTGTTTTCACAATCGAGAACAGTTAAAAGACATCGAAATTCGGGAATATCATTTTTTTAAATTCTGAAGTCTATTCAAAAACACGGCGACGCTAACAATTACGTTTTAGGCTTCGAAATATTAAAGTACAGTAAAAGGTACACATCAAAATTTAATACTTACGCCTAATAATTTGAATGGAAGTTTTTCTGGCAATACACAATGCCTATTCAGTTGCCAACATGTCCGTCAACATGCTACAAAGAATTATATGAATATCCGTTCAAAAACAATACATAAATGAGCAAATTTTAACCCGTGTCGTACATACTACTCACTATACATGTGACAAAACATGTTGGGGCATGAATAGGATGCAATAACGTCACCTAAATTGCGCGATATCTATTTCTTGTACAAAAATGTCTTTACGAGGACATAGCAAACAGTTTAACATAAATTTTAGCTGGAAATTTGCATTTATTTACTATATTACACTTCCAAAACTCTAAAATGTTGGCGATAAATTTAAAAGTAGATCGATTCATTCATTCACTCACCATAGACAAATAATAGGTAACATAGAATATACAATATTCGTTCAATAATTATTGCTCGATTCGAATAAGTCTATATATAACAGAATAATCGAAATCTTTAAACATTGTAATGCATAAAAATATATTCTTGTTAAAAAAATACATTTTTATTCTAAAACTAATAAATAATAAGTTAGATTTCTAGAAAGAATTACATGTATATAAATTTGATGATATATAAAGAAGTCTGAATAAGGAATATACAAAATAAATATGGACACCATAAAAGTCGTTGAGTATTGTGTTCTGAGTTACGAAGCTCAATAATATCAAATCACTACTGTATAAGAATACAGCAATGACATATCTATCATATAATATCATTTACCAATGGACTTATTAACCTGTCCATATTATTTTGCATACATATATACAAATGTAAATAAGTTATGTAATATAGTAATGTCTTAGGTTTTCGCAGAATGCTAAACATGGTAAATTCAAAAAGTTTTAAACGGATTTAACGTGTTTTTTTTTAAACGGAACCCTATTTCTAAGCCTACGCCTTCCGTCTGTCTGTCTGTTTGGATTCTGTCACAGGGGTATATATAGGCAGTAGTAAGAGTATAGCCAGTTGAAATTTTCACAGATTATGTGTTTAGTCATGAACCCTATGAAAATAATAAAAATGTAAAAATCTAACCATTAGCGCGTTCTAATCACCCACCCTTCCACACACACACCCACCCTTCCACACACACACACACATACACACTTACACACACACACACACACACTTACACACACACACACATACATCAACACACGCACCCCCACATACACACACACTCATATAATTTTTCATACATATTTTTGTTTAGATGTTGAACATTTCGGAGGAAGGCGTTAATATTGGCGACATTGCATACTGTGAATAAATAAATAAATATTGCCGACATCCAGTCCAGTAAACTTCGGAATCCTGCACTATAAGACGCATGTCTGGTTTCTTTTTCTTCTTTTAAAACCCGTACTAAGCCCCTAGAGTATAAAAGTTAGGCGGTCTTTTAAGAGGAAGACTCAACCAGAATTTATGATAAAAAAATGTGATTTATTTACATCATAACACACAGCACAATGATTGAAGCATATCACTTTGTTATTCCTGAATCCTGACGTTTCGAATGCTTTGCAGCTTCCACAGAACAGGAACAGACACAAAATAACCCCCACCCCACACACACACACACACACACATAAACACACACACACACAACACACAACAGTGGACAGAAAATAATTCTTAAAAAACAGTAATAATTCTTTATTACTGTCCAATACTTTTTAATCGAAAACGTTTTACGCAATAATCATTCAGTGTCTTCAAGTTTTGCAATGTGGCGTTTTCATTTCATTCATTTTTATTTTTATAAGTTTAAATAAGTTTTACTTGAAAAACGTAGCTACATCAAAATATTGTTGTTAAGTTCTAGGATACCTACACTGGAATTTGTACTTTGATACCTACATTATGTAATAAAGAACCTTTAAAAAAAATGTGGCGCTTTTTTTGGGATTTCATTATTTATTATTATTATTTTCATTACCGGACTCCAAAAAGGTGGTACAGCGATAAATCCGTTTAAAATTGTTTACTTTAAAAGTTTTGTAATAATATTAAAATACATATTTGTTTGATTAGCACTCGGAGGCGAAATATGTTTGAGCTAAATGCATTAATGAAAACAATTTATGTCAGTCGCGACAAGCTGGCTACTTTTTGTATAACGCTGACCATTTATAAGAGTGCTTCCAAAGTGGACAAAACATACCCTCGTTTTGTCTTCGCCGTAGCCGGGTATGGACAGCGTTATGCATAAACCAGCCATTTTTAATAAATGTGCAAATAACATTCTTACTCTACGATTGTTCATGTTACAGTTCTCCAATTTAAAACTTACGTATTACTTTATCCGACTTGCTTGTAAATGTTGTATAATGGTTCAGGAAAGTACCTATGGTAAATAAATATTTGCTTTAGGACATAACGAATGGGAACGCGCCTTGAGCCGAAAGTACATCGACAGTCACATAGATTCTGACCCCACCCACACTAGAATTCGAGTTCAATAATAAACCAAAACCTAGATTAAAAAATAGGGTTCTATTTATCCTAAAATGCACTTCTCTCGGGAACGAGGGCAAAATCGCGCGCTATTTAACAAATAAGTGTGTCACAACGGAAAATGTGACACAACAGAAAATGAGGCAACGGAAAATGTGACACAACGAAAAATGTGACACAATTGAAAATGTGAAAAAAAAACGGAAAATGTGACACAACTGAAAATGTGAAACAACGGAAAATGTGACACAACGGAATTAATTTTCCCGTTGCGTCACACCGTAACGCCACGCAACTTTCTTTCCCGTTGAGGCTTTAAGTAACCTCCTTGCTTCCATCGGTTTCGATCGGTTGCCTGATGCAGAATCATGACTGGGATCTCTAGAGATCTAATCATCATCAGTAAGTAAAGATTGGCTCCATTCATCTATGATAAAATACCTCTCTCTTTGAGAGAATTGCCAACGTCGATGTTTCAGACAAAGCTGAGCAAAGAAAGCTGAGCTGAAGCTATGAATATTGTTTGATAAATTTTATTATAAAATTAGTAAATTCATGACCGATAAATGTTTGAATGTTCTTCAAAACATAATGATAAAAGTGTATTATAAGTGTTTGACCTCGGTGGCGCGGTTGGCGAGTAGCCAGCTGAGCCGCAAGAGGTTCGGGATCGATTCCCGCCTCGGGACAAACTTTGCATGATCCGTGAATATTTGTTTCGGGTCTGGGTGTTGTGATACCATGGCACTCGTAGTTCCTGATACCCACGACACAGGGAATCCTAGTGTGGGATCAGAGGGCCTAGCCAAACGGCATTCGCTTGGAAGCGATTCCATTTCTACAGTCGTAATTCAATACAAAAGACCTCGTGACATATCGATAGCTAACGTCAATCCCATACATTTTGGACTTTTCTACTGGCGACATCGCTATTAGAATGTTACTTTGTCTACGGCCTCTGGACTATGTATGCGACTGTTGGATGCACTCACGGAATCAACAGGTGGGAACTAGTGGGAATCAATAATTCCCGTTGTGTCACACTGATACACATCTAAATTTTAGCGGGAACCAACGAGTGGAAGTAACAACATTCACAAGCAAGTTAACTTACCCTTTAAAAAACAAACCTCGAAGCCGAAAACACTATCCAACAGGTACAACAAGAAATGCATCGTATTCCTACGTATACAGGGTTCAAATTCACTTGACCACAAATTAAATAACACTTATCGACATTACGAGACTAAACGAAGCTTTATTCTATAGTTCGAAATGCTCAAAGTTTGTGGTTTGCGATGCCTTGTTTAATGGTCTTTATCTAAACGGCATAGAATCTAAATTCCAATACGCCAATATTTTCTAATAATCTTTTATGAAATCTGTATTTATTTTTATTTGCCTCGTACGACAGTTGGGAATTTATTGCCGAACGAAAATGAATGAACATTGAATGGAATAGAACGAGACAGCATATACTAAACAATTGGCCAATTTGTAATCTGTCTCGTTCATTTTAACTAGAACATTAGCTAGAGTCTAGTTTATTCAATGTTCAGAGTGAAATAGAATAGAATATTTGTTTTTTATCACACAATTCAGGCGAACGTATGTCACACAACAGCAGGGCTACTCTTGAAAACAGTTAAAATCCCAATCCAGTTCTAATCGCAATCCAGTTTCAATTCTAATAACGCTTGTTTGGCACTCTTGAACCAAATCGAGTTTGGAATTGAGATCGAGCACGCTATTGACTTTGCGTGTTGACTCGTGGATGAACGTCAAAATCGCGCCAAGAGTACCAAAAAATCTAGAAAAATCGATTTCACTTAGTTCCATAAAATTCCACCAAATTACACTAAATTCTGAATTAGAATTGGAATAGAGCGTCAAAAGTAGCCAAGTTGATGCGAGTTCAACGACCTTTCAAAACTTCGAGCAAGGAAGGCCTTAGCGATATATTACCATTCAAATAGCTCTGTCTTTTTTTGCGGGGGAAAATGTGCACACAAGCGCAATTCCGCATATACACATCCAAATACAACACTGTAATGACGACACTCACACTAACAAACCTTGCACACCTCAGAATAAGAACAAACCTCAGCTAGTTTTATTAAACGCATATGCCTACTTTGGCTTGTAGTTTGACAGAGGGGAACGTTGCGAATGGCTACTCCCTTCTTTGATGCTCGAAGTTTCAAAATAATCATTGCAATTCCAATGAATAAAATACTTTTGACTCGTCATGTCAATGAATAAAATACTGAAATTGCCTTCGCAAACCACAAAACCATTACTAGAGGTTATTTATCATGCTTTTACATGGTTCGTCGGTCAGCTATCCGCCGGCGCGTCGGTTGGGACAGGCGCGGCGGGCGAGACGGGGGGATGCGTGGGGGAGGGGAGCAGATGCTCCGGTACCGGGATGGGACGCAGTCGAGGAGGTACTTTCTTCTGTGGGCATAGTATCTGTAAAGATAAAATGTACGTTTAATTTCTAACGGCGGAAAGATTCTCAGAGAAAAATTAAGAGATTTAGTGTGGTGTGTCGAGATGGAGTTAAGTGTGACAATGAAACTGATGGTAGGGGAGTTCGTAATAAAAGAGTGAGAAAGAGGGTAGTTCGTTACGGCTACCAATAACAATAAAAATCTACTCGCAAAGACTTCAGTTTACCCGTGATCATGGCGCATGAAACTGTGCCGAAATATCGGGAATCAATAAAGCTCAAAAATCATGGTAAATATCCCGTTTCTAGTGACAATTATGTTGATAACCATGATAGTTTCAAAAGTTAAAATTGTTTGTCTATTCAATATTGTATGGATTTCCCCAAAGTTACGCTTGAATCAAATAATTATTTAAATAGACACTAGATCGAAGATCCAAACTAAAGTATGTAAAAATTAAATTGCAAGAATTTGGCTTTTGATAGTAACTCAGGTACACCATCAATGCCCCATGTTTATTTTGTACAGTCCATCCCATCCAAAGGTTGTCTCACATCGCTATAAAGCGATAAGACCGTCCGTTTTATATCATAGTTTTAGATTTTGTGTGTGAAATTATCTAATTTTTTGTATATTATGGTGTGCAATATAGTAGATTGTTATACAAGGGGCTAAAATAAAGCGAGAGAGTAAATATAAACCGAGTTTTAATGGGTTTTTAGCGCCGTGTGTTACACTCTACTTATCACTACGATTGCGAGAAAATAAAATAATCCAATACAATATGAAATTAATTACGGTCACTACCAATTCAATTTGCAATTAGAGAAAAATTCTAAAGATTTCGCGCCAATGTCTTTTTTTTATTTCTTCTGTAGCCGCAACGCATTGCATGCATTCTACCAAAGAGATCGCCGATGATAGTTCCATTTTCAAAAATAATATGTTGTTCTTTTTGTATGAAACAGTAATAAGTCCAGTCTTTATTTATGATTATTCTACTTACGACTAAAGACTTTTTCGTTTTTGTAGGATCCTTAGAATAAGGGTGCTTCAGTCCTTATTCTAAGGTAGGATCATTGTCATTTGACAGACAAAAATTAAAAAAAAAAAATCTTTTTCCCTAGTGGAAGAAATGCTATTTTTTCTTCGCTCTGGTACGCCACAATGACAGTCTTTTTGAGCAAGAGGAGTGAAAAAGTATTTTTCTATCTTCTATCCATTTATCAAACTTACTCTTCTGGCGAACATGAAGCACCCTTGCTCCTCTACCTCTGGGTTCGCAGACGGTACCAACTGCAAGTCCGTAGTCGGCGTCTCGCTGCAGTCTTCACCTGGAAGCGACACTTTCACCTTACCTATTGGACAGTGAACATGAATGATGACCTCTGCGCCGAGTACCCGGCTGAGATGCAAGAGGTTTCGGGTTCGATTCCCGCCTCGGAACAAATATTTGCATGATATGCAATTTTTTTTATTTTTTTTATTTGTGTTTTACGACCTCTGTGGCGCGGCGGGCCAAGGTTCGCCTGCGACGCAGGAGGTTGCGGGTTCGATTCCCGCCTCGAAACAAATATTTGTACGATCTGCAGATAATTGTTCAGGGTGTTCTGGGTATTTTCTATTTATAACAAAAAATATCTATCTATTTAATGTATTGCATTAAGTATATCAGTTATCTAGTACCCATAACACAAGCTCTGCTTAGCTTGGGGCTAGATAATGCTGTGTGAAATGTCCAGCATTTATTTATTTATTTTTATTTATTTTATTTGTTGCGTTTCTAGGTGTTGTGATACCATGGTACTCGTAGTTCCTGATACCCACGACACAGGGAATCCTAGTGTGGGATCAGGACTACGTATGCGACTGTTGGGTGTTACTTATTAGTTAAGTATCATCCACATAGATCTACCCTATTGTTTCGTGACTGAGTCGGAATAAATAGCGGTTACGATAATTTCTCAGTATTCCTATTAGACGAGGTATAAACCAATCATCATCATCAACAACCTTGAGACTTCTTCCATTGCTGGACGAGGCCTCCATAGAATACAATGGGGGAAATTTCCATAATCACCATGCTTGGCAGACGGATTGGTGATCGCAGTATGTGTTGAGTACTCAGGTGGATGCTGCTGCCCATCCACTGGTGTAATCCCTTCGTAAGGCTTTTACTACATCCACGGGAGGGATGTATTTTTATGATATTGTCTTGGCATGTATACCTGTCAACTGTGGTCCAAATACATCAGAAAATCGATCAACGTCATAAGGGTCCAGTACAACAATGTTTACCGGGCTCTTATGAGGTTGCCGAGGTACTGCAGTGCGTCGAGCATGTTCTCTGAGGCGAGAGCTCCTGATTTCTTCGCTATAATAAGGACAAGGATCGCGGCTTTCTGGGATCGACTAAGTCGCTCCAACAACACCATCCTGAGGGCTGTGTCTGACTATCTGGCCAATCCTATATTTATAAGCACTGGATTTCCGTCCATCAGGACGGAAATAAGAAATGACCCTGACGCAGTGTGTCTTATTTTATTTTTATTTTTTATCTTAATTAATTTTGTGTTTATTTGTATTTTTGTGTGATATGGGGGTGTACACTGTACAGTGCCTGAATTAAACGGATTTTATTATTTTATTTATTATTTATTTAATGAGAATACAGAAGTGCAAACCAGTTTTATCGTCAATGCGATTTTCAACTTTAAGCAAAGCCGTTTGGATTAAAATTTTGGATTTTAGGATCATACCGCGTAACACAACAGTATCCTTATGTGAATAACGTGGGCGAGACCGCAGGCGACATCTAGTGAAAAAGTAAGCTTTAGGGCCGGTTTCCACCGGGGCGGAGAGGAGAGGAGACGAGAGGAGATGTGTTTGAATAAACCAATCCGATTTCGTTATTTCCACATCTCTTCTCCGCTTAGCTTCGGTGGAAATGGATAAAGCGGAGAGGAGAGGTTTTCTCATTTTTCTACAGAATTTTGTGCGGCGAGCGAGCAAGCGGCGCGGCAGAGCGGTGAAATGTCTAGTCGGGCGGCCGAGCGGTGCACCCCGCACCCCGCTGCCTACTAATGTGTTCTTACGAGAAGGAACTCTCGTAAAAACACATTAGTACTCATTAGTTAACCTGCATACTTAATGAATGCAGTATGTTTACGTGATAACTTTAATGATTCTGTTATCGATAATGGCCTTGAGCGCGCGCAACTAGCGCACATCCCTACTCCGATTATGATTTATGACCGAGTCTGCAGCGAGATTTTAACTATACTATAGTTTCGATCTCTGACAGCTGTCATAAATCTCACATCTCCTCTCCGCTTTGGTGGCAATAACCTGCCAGCTTTGCAGCACATCTCTTCTCGTCTCCTCTCGTCTCCGCCCCGGTGGAAACTGGCCCTAATAGCAGTGATTTTTACCTCTAGAAAACACGTTGAGTTCCGTATAACACCCGGTCTCGATCATCTCGCACTGCCAAGGGATGCTGACGGATCCCGTGTTGAACTTCCCGTAGAACGTATCGTCTCCCGCGTCTAGGTTGACCCCCTTCACTGTACTGAACTGTTCAATATCTAACACGTCTTTTGCGTATACCGCGTGAGGCTGAAAAAGTTATTAAACAGGTTAAAACCAGATAGATATAAAATAAATAAATAAATAAATGCTGGACATTTCACACCAGACAGTTTTCAGACCGTACAAATATTTGTTCAGAGATCTGCAGATATTTGCTCAGGGTATTCTGGGTATTTTCTATGTATAATAAAAACTATGTAATGTATTTGTATTAAGTATATCAGTTATCTAGTACCCATAACACAAGCTCTGCTAAGCTTGGGGCTAGATGATGTTGCGTGAAATGTCCAGCATTTATAATTATTATTATATTATTGGTGGTACAAATGTTTACATAGGACTACTCACATCGGGTACAAACGGTGCTGGAACCATTCCAGCTTCTAGCCGCGCCCAATTCAGCTGATTGAAGAACCTATGCGCCTTCACTTGAGTGGCCCCCCGCCGGCCGCAAGGGGCGCCCCCGCCGCCTCCACAGCCGAGCCTCGCCGCGACGCTTTTACACAGAAGGGCTGTGCATAGCGCTCGCCCGCATTCAGAGAACTTGCTCGAGTATTTCTCTTGTTCATGCTGGAGAAAGAACAATGCGAAAGTATAGCGATAGCAGACTAGAGTGTTTAAAGAAGGAACCAATAAGGGGGCATAGAGAGATGGAAAGGGGGGCGCGGCATTTCTAGTAATGAAGGCCGTTTCATATGACTGAGCGTACTGAGCGCGCGCCTCAGGGGTCTGTTACAACTAGCCTCTTATAGTCTATTTCTAGGTCGCGCATGTTACAACTAGTCCCTTATAGTCTATTTCTAGGTGGCGCATGTTACAACTTGTACCTTATTGTCTATTTCTAGTTTGAGCATGTTACAACTGGTCCCTTATAGTCTATTTCTGGGTGGCGCCTGTTACAACTAGTCCCTTACAATATATTTTAAAGTAG
The DNA here is from genome assembly GCA_951392215.1 of Epirrita christyi. Classification (NCBI taxonomy): domain Eukaryota; kingdom Metazoa; phylum Arthropoda; class Insecta; order Lepidoptera; family Geometridae; genus Epirrita; species Epirrita christyi. The sequence goes on along the minus strand of OX595855.1, from coordinate 10,910,625 downwards.
AGATCCATCTGTGGACGTACGGATAAACAAGAATTTCACTTGTCACAGACTAAAAAGTAATTTATTTGTCTATTCAATATTGAAATATTATATAAAAAAAAAGATATTTTGTTTGTCTTACTGGTTTTGATCTCACCTTGACCCTCCGGTCGACTTCTTCACGCTTGACCTTCTCCTTCCTCGCCCTGAACGGCGCCCTGCCCTCAATCATCTCGTACACGAGACAGCCGAACGAGAACCAGTCGGGACTGTATGTGTACCGTTCGTTGTCTATCACCTGGAAAAGAAAATAACTAAATTCAATAAGAGGTACCTTACCATTTGCATGCCGAAATTAATAAAGCATGGCTTGTTCGCCATAATTATATTATTTGCCACTTTTTACTATTTACCCGTGTTTGTAAATGAATAAATGATTATGATTATGAAATAATTTACAATGCACAATACACACTACAGCGGGGCGTCAGTACAGGTCTTAAGTCTACAGGTTTTTAAGCAAAATACACCTATTTGATGACCTTTTTGGCGCGGCGGGCGAGTAGCCGGCTGAGATGCAATAGGTTGCGGGTTCGATTTTCGCTGCGGGACAAATGTTTGTATGATGTGCAAATATTTGTTCAGGGTGTTATTTATTTATTTATTTATAAGGAAAACCAACAGCTATAATAAATTTACTCAGGCAACTAACAATGGCATCAGAGAGCCAATTACAGGTTTTCACTGATAGACACATAATAGCAGCAAACATGTGAACACTTGCATATTTAACACTCCATGGAAGATGACATGGTTGGTTATGGGACCATGGTACTCCTAGTTCCTGATACCCACGACACAGGGAGTCCTAGTCTGGGATCAAGACTACGTATGTGACTGTTGGGTGTTATGTTATGTTATAGTTAGAACCCCTCACACGCTGCCCCCTCGAGAACGTCCACCGCGAGCCCCAGGTCCAAAATACGCACGTGGCCCGCATTGTTTAGCAGTAATCATTATGTATATGTTACCTCACGTGTCGTGGTATGTCCGGCCTCCCATTCGTCTCCTCCCATGGATGCCGTAAAAGCGACTAAGAGATTACAACAGGGGGATAGGCAGCAGCATCCACCTGATTACTCAACACCAATACTGCGATCACCAATCCGTAAAGCCTGGTGGTTATGGCAAATCTCCCCATTGCATTCTATGGGGGAGGCCTCGACCAGCAGTGAACGTCTAAAGGCCGTTGAAGAAGATTGTTACCTCTGGCGCCATGTACCCCACGGTGCCGACGCGGCCCCGCACGCTGCCCCCCTCGGGCACATCCACCGCTAGCCCCAGGTCCGAGATGCGCACGTGGCCAGCGTCGTCTAGCAGTATGTTCTCCGGTTTACAATCTCTGAAACACACAATATACAAGCTCATATTTTGTTTCACATCTGTATATAGTATGAGGTCTGTGCTCCGATTAGCTAACTTCTGTTGTCTTGGTGATCATGTTGATGATGAAATGGTGTCTAGAGGATCACCTAAATTCACGCTGTTAACAAAGCATGATCGCAACAAAAAGCATTTTTGGCATGAAGTGTTTCTATCGATAGTATTATGTAGCGATTATGTATCGCTGTTTCCATCAATAATGAAAGCATTTGATCGCAACACGATCTTTTGCAAACAAGTAAATTGTTGTTTCAAACGATAGTAATCTAAAATGTAAGTCATAAATATGTTTTTTTTATTGTTTGAACATGGTTTAATTACATTCCAAATCAAATAAAAAAATTATAAACACTTGCATAATGTTATTAGTTTAAGCGTATGGTGCCTCTCGATAGACCAAAGATGGCATTCTACGGGTAGGCCTATGTCCAGCAAAGGATCCAGCATGCTCATCTTAATATGAGATGATGTTTGTTTTATGTCCAGCAAAGGATCCAGCATGCTCATCTTAATATGAGATGATGTTTGTTTATGTGACTGACCTGTCTAATTCTAATTCTAATTCTAATTGGGGGTGTTAAGACCTGCACTGACGTTCCGCTGTGGGGTGTATTGTGTATTGCTGTGGGATGTATTGTGCATTGACTGACCTGTAAACAATGCCCATTTTGTGCAAATGTTCCAGTCCGCAGGCGACCTGCGCCGCGTAGAATCTCGATCTATCCATGCCAAGTCCCGTTTCCGCCCCGCACATATTGTAAATATGAAATTTTAAATCTCCACCTGAAATTTTATGCAAAATTTATGCATTCAGAAAATAACATTTCATAATAATTTCAATCTGAATTTAACTCTATTTGATATCTGATATGTCTATCAATGGTCAACCAAGGACCAAGGACATACCCCTGTACGTATGTCCTTAGCCCCACAAACTTATCTGGCCTAGTGACCAAAAATTTAATTAACCATGCACTGTCTGAATCAGTGGGGTAAGCTCGAATATCTAACGGTGTCGAGACGTTAGCGAAACGATTGTCGGTGTCAAATATTGGCCAATGACATCGCGGGGGCTTGAAATCTTTGTAAATTGATTGGCTAATTTTTGACGTTTACTGTCGTCTCGCTAGCGTCTCGGTAACGTTAGATGTTTATGCTTGGGCCTCAGATTACTATTCAAGCACTCGACTCGACAACAGCCACGCCGTCACCGGGCCAGATAAGCTCTCAGTGTCCAAAAGTGGAACTAACCACACTCTTTTAAAATCAGATTACTATTCGAACACTAAATTTAATAATAGCGACACCGTCAACGGGCTAGATAAGTTTAAATGTAATACAGACATTTCGGTCTATCGAAACTAACATTTCTGTCACGAGTGGATGAAGAAAGCTGCCATTCTTAACACATGGTAATGGAAAACAAATAAAAAGGTCTCACCGTTCATAATAGTGAGTACAAGACAGAGCGCATCCTTCGTCTCGTAAGCGTACGCCAAGTTGACAACGAACCGAGAGTTGATTCGTTGTAGTATCTGTTTCTCTATGAGAACCATCGCTTCTCCCTTTCGCTTCTTTATGCGTTTCTTTTCTAGTTTCTTGCATGCGTACATTTTGCCTGTCGCTCGTACCTGGAAATTCAAAAGAAAACATGAAAGCGGTATACAGTTCCAAATAAAAACAGCATTAAGCTGCGTTTCCACCAAAGATGTGCGAGGTAGATGAGCGGTGCGAGGATGCGTACCGAGGCTGTGGAACGATGTGAGTGTTTCCACCAAAGATGTGCGAGGCAGTTGAGCTGTGCGAGGATGCGTACCGACGCTGTGGAACGATGTGAGTGTTTCCACCAGAGATGTGCGAGGTAGATGAGCGGTGCGAGGATGCGTACCGAGGCTGTGGAACGATGTGAGTGTTTCCACCAAAGATGTGCGAGGCAATTGAGCGGTGCGAGGATGCGTACCGACGCTGTGGAACGATGTGAGTGTTTCCACCAGAGATGTGCGAGGTAGATGAGCGGTGCGAGGATGCGTACCGAGGCTGTGGAACGATGTGAGTGTTTCCACCAGAGATGTGCGAGGTAGATGAGCGGTGCGAGGATGCGTACCGAGGCTGTGGAACGATGTGAGTGTTTCCACCAAAGATGTGCGAGGCAATTGAGCGGTGCGAGGATGCGTACCGACGCTGTGGAACGATGTGAGTGTTTCCACCAGAGATGTGCGAGGTAGATGAGCGGTGCGAGGATGCGTACCGAGGCTGTGGAACGATGTGAGTGTTTCCACCAAAGATGTGCGAACCAGTTGAGCGGTGCGAGGATGCGTACCGACGCTGTGGAACGATGTGAGTGTTTCCACCAGAGATGTGCGAGGTAGATGAGCGGTGCGAGGATGCGTACCGAGGCTGTGGAACGATGTGAGTGTTTCCACCAAAGATGTGCGAGGCAGTTGAGCGGTGCGAGGATGCGTACCGACGCTGTGGAACGATGTGAGTGTTTCCACCAGAGATGTGCGAGGTAGATGAGCGGTGCGAGGATGTGTAACGAGGCTGTGGAACGATGTGAGTGTTTCCACCAAAGATGTGCGAACCAGTTGAGCGGTGCGAGGATGCGTACCGACGCTGTGGAACGATGTGAGTGTTTCCACCAGAGATGTGCGAGGTAGATGAGCGGTGCGAGGATGCGTACCGAGGCTGTGGAACGATGTGAGTGTTTCCACCAAAGATGTGCGAGGCAGTTGAGCGGTGCGAGGATGCGTACCGACGCTGTGGAACGATGTGAGTGTTTCCACCAGAGATGTGCGAGGTAGATGAGCGGTGCGAGGATGTGTAACGAGGCTGTGGAACGATGTGAGTGTTTCCACCAGAGGTGAGCGAGGTAGATGAGCAGTGCAAGGATGCGTAGCGAGGCTGTGGAACGGTGCGTAGATGAGCGGTGCGAAGATGTGTAGCGGGCTCTTTTCAGACTGACTGCTAGTAGTTTCTCGCTCGCGTCCATCCTTTGCACACATTCCTCGCACGCACCTCGCTTGTTTTGTACGTATAAAAACCTCGCTCGCTAAGCCGTTTCCACCAGAGATGCGCTAAGCGAGGCTAGGTAAATGAAGTGATATCTCTCGCTACGCATCCTCGCTCATCTCTGGTGGAAACGCAGCCTTAGTAGTGGAAATGGGCAGGCCATTTGCAGAACCGTTACCGCTGCGGTATAAAGGTTCTCGAGTGGCGGGGACCACCAACCAGACGACGCAGTATAGGGATAGGGGAAGTGGATGGAGGCGGCTGAAGACCGTTCATCGTGCCACTCTATGGGGAGGCCTTAGTCCAGTAGTAAACGTCCATCGGCTGATGATGGGATAGTGACAGCTGCCAACATTTGAAGTTCACTTTACTAGCGAGCGAAGTTCCGAAATTTGTAAAAACACACGCGTGGCTCAAAACTGATCCACGAGCGAAGAGAGCCGCAATTAATTTTGTGAATAGCTGACAATGCTTAACTTTGTCAAAAACTATCCTAAAACTAGGGCCTTATTAATAATCATTTTTGAAACCTATTTTAGTTAAAATATGTTTTGTCTTATTCTCTCTGATGTAAAATGTCATACGTCAAAACAAGACAAAACATATTTTAACTAAAATAGCATTCAAAAATGATTATGAATAAGGGGGTATTGAACAGCGAAGGGATCAGGCATCAGCTGTGAAGCAGGAGGTGCAGGTTCTATTCCCGCTGCGGTGCCAATTGGTTGTTCTACATATATTTGTTCTGTGTTGTGGTATCATGGTTACATGGTTCCTGATATCCATGACACAGGGAATCCTAGTGTGGGATCTGGACTATGACTGTTGAGCGTTATTTATTCATCTCACCTGACAAGCGCAGACCTCGCCGAACCCGCCTTTTCCTAGGACCCTATACATTCTGAAGGTGTGCTGCGTTATCTGCTGCGCCTCGAGCCACTTCCACTGCAGGTACCGGTGGAAGTACATGGAGTGCTCGAACTCCTCAAACGGAGTGCCCGCCAGGAAGTTCTTCACGCATCTCACGCATTCCACGAATATGTCTTTGGAACTACCTGAAAGTAGAAAAGGATAAAGGGTATAAATGACGCGCAAATTGGCAGGCTAACTGAAGAGGTTCATGGGATGGCGGGCTACAGAGTAAAACCTTCATAACCAAAGGAACCTTTCATGCCAGGAAGTTGTCGGGTGGCGTAATCAAGGAACAGTTTCCGAGATACAATTGGGGTTAGCTCACTCGCACTCTCTGTTATAACAGTTTTCAAGTCCTGGAACCAACTGCTCGCTCGCGACAGTTGACCTGACTCTAAAGGTATTTGGCAAAAATCTTCTGCACTGAACTATAAATTGGGCTGACTTAGACTACTCGCACCAGTCATCGCTACTCGGAGAGTTAAAAACGACTCTACCAAATTACCATCTTATAGCTGGAATCGTCGATTCTTGCTCTGTAACCATAACCAGAAGCCCAATTCTCGTAGTAAAAAATAGTTAAAATAAAGTTCGGATCATGTTTCGATCTTGTATCGATGTCATAAATGTCACAAATGGGATTCTCCTCAGCTGACAATACAACACGGAAATGTGATAATATCAAAATGTGACCGAAACATAAAAGCATAAAAAGAATTACCATTTAAATAAACCGAGTATCTTGGTCATAATTTTAGCTTATTAGACACGTGTCTCTTCATTCTTTCCAATGATATCTAAAACACTTTATGTAGCATAAGTATGTATGGTCAAACATTATAGTACCCATTACCATGGATACCATGAATCGAAAGTAGACAAAATTGTCATTATGAGGGAACAGAATACCAATTTTCAGTCAATTCACAATTCAGTTTTGATTCGGTCAACTTTCGGTGTGATTCATTTTGTAAAACGGGAAATTTTCACGTACCGATATGTTGGTGGAAGCACCAACAGGTTTCGACCCTAATCTATGTGTTTTCGGTGTTGTTTTAAAATAATTACGCCTTGAGGTTTTTGAGAAAGATTGGGTACACGATCGATCATCTTTGGAATTGGTCGTTTATCATTTCCCTACATTATAGAGCATCGCTGACATGGGCATTAAGGCTGCCAAGTTTAAATTGGATTGGGCAGGTCATGTCACTTGAATGCATCCCAAAGGTGGGCCAAGGTCACGACTGGTTTGAACCCAGTAGATGAAAGACGTCACCAAGGTTGTACTATTAACTATTCTATGACCAAGGTAGACTAAGAAAGCGCTGGCGTGATGATGTAGACGTCTTCCGCAGCAAATGGCATGATATGGCACAGGACTAAAGAAAAGTGGACCAGAACGGGAGAGGCTTTTGCCCAGAAGTGCGGTTGTATAAGCTAAGAAAAAAGAATAATATCTTCAAGGTGGCTAAACTGCTTACCATCTAACTGATCGCTGGTGTCGTCAATGACCTGCTTGCTGATGACGTCAGTGACGGACTCGCAGTCCTCCGTCTTGAGGTATTTGCCGAACATCTCCGACGCGTGCGTCGCGCGCGTCTCATCCACCTCCACTTCGTACCTTTCCGCCTGAAACAGTTTTTGGTATTGTGGGGTAGGACCAAATGTTACTAAGATTATATGGGAGTTATACATTCTATTAGGAACAGTACTACAGTTACCCTGGTGCACGGTAACCAAGAAAGATTCAGTGACACGAAGTAGTAGTAGTCAGGAATAGTGAAGGTTTTGGGAAAATTAAAGTAGACAGAATATCAAAGTAGCGGCAAGTCTCAATGTGCCGTATAGAGCAAGTGCAAGGTTCTTATTAAAAGGACAAGTGCAAGGTTTTTATTACAAGCGGGCAGACACTTAAAATCACCGAACCAACTACAGAATTATGAACAAGGGCATGCTAGGAATATTTTATCGAATGATAAATACAACACAGAACCAAGTTGGGCACAAACAGGTTGAGTTAGCTCAGCAGCTAGTTAGTTGGTACCTTAGATTCTTTCACCACAATGGTCATTTCTCAAACAACGATCAAAGAGGCACGTTAGGCTGACCGAGCATGCACCAGTAACATGTTATAAGTAGAAGCAGTTGTAGGAGCGCAAATCTGTAGGAACTTAAAACACTTTGGAAACATTTACTTATTTGTGTCTACCCGCAGTGTCGTCTCAGCAGTGTACTCCTACAGGCTGATGACGATGAGTACACGAGGTGAGTGGCGATAGGTGGAGCAAGGCACAAAGCCCCCAAAAAACTGGGTACAGAAACGCGGTTCATCCAGCAGCGTGACGGGCAGACGATATAGCAAATATCGCGGGTCGATCCTAGAAAAGGCTCAGCCGAGGCAAAGGACCGTGTGGAAATAGCACAGCACAGGCAAGGAGATTAAACTCAGCAGTTGGGGAATAGGATGTGGATGAAGTAAAAGGTTGATGAAAGATTCATTACTTAAATACTTACTGCATCTAGAAATGTGTTGTACTTGTGATAGTCAGGTCTGGTCCTCTCGCAGAACTGTCTGAAGAGCAGCTTGCCGATGGGCTGCTGGTCTACCACGTAGTCGTAACCTACATCTGCAACAATACAGAAACAATTTAAGGACTTCGGAATGCAATACACAGCAGATTAAAGAAATGGCTCTAAAAACATCTGATACTATACTATGGAGTATCATTTATGGGCAATTCAAACCTTCTCATGTTGTGCGAAGGATTGAATTGCTTTTTGGCTGATTCTCTAAATACGAGTAACATTACAAAACAAACTGAATATCCTTTTTTTGCCAGCTCGCGACGAGCCGGAGTTTGACGGAAATCATATACTACATGGGTCATGGTACATTTAGGTATATATGCGTTTTGGTTATATCTCCAACCATAAACCCGTAACTAAAGAACAAACAATTTTAAAATCCTAGTCTTTAAATTCCCACGGTAAACGGAAAATATTGGTAAAGACAAAATACGTACAAAATGTGTTGGATTAACGTGTAAGTTGCCTGAACTTGATAATCTGTGTAATTTTAAGTAATTTAGGACCTAGTTTGACATTGATTTTTATGATTGAAAAAAAAAAAAAAATATATATATTTGTTACAACGAAAAGTCACAGCACAGGCAGGATTGATTGACTTGAGTAATTTAGGACCTAGTTTGAAATTGATTTTTATGATTGAAAAAAAAAAAAAAATTAAAATAAATTTATTACAACGAAAAGTCACAGCACAGGTAGGATTGATTGACTTGTTAGTTTAACTTTTTTAGGTAAGCGCGTTTTTTATATAATGTGCCTTATAATATTAAAATTGCAGCGCCCTACAGGGTACATGTATAGTACAGTCAAATTAGGTGATTTTTTGCAAAAGTGTGGAACTAATTAGATGTAGTCATGAAAACTTTACTAATTGTTTTGTATGGCTTAAAAATCACCTCTAAAAATAAGCATCAGTAATTTCACCCTCCGGAACAGGGTGAAATAGGGTAAAAACCTTAAAATATCCGTATGGGGGAAATAGAAGTAGTCGGTGCAATTTGGCATAGACTTTGAACCGTTATGATCTACATTTGCACCAAGTATTTTTTAAATCCGACATACGGAACATACAAAAAAAATCATTTACAAAAAAACTTTTTGTGGTTATTACGGCTCCGGGAAAATTAAGGTAGTCGGTGCAAATTGATAGACTTATCAGAAAAATGCTCGAAATACATTACCAGGTTTTCACTATGGTGCGTCTCACGGAAGGCACTTTTCCATATTTTATTGTCGCTCTACTTCGGGGAAAATTAATGTAGGTCTAGAAATTGACTTAAACTTATTCATTTAATTAGTACTACATCCGCCGGAAGTTTTATACTGGTTTTTTTTACGGAAGATGCATTTGTTCAACACTGTGTTCCCTACATGCACGTGGTTTTTATTAAAATCATAATGCACTAAAACAGTCTCTCTATACGTAATTTAACTTGTATCAAGTAATTTCTTCCTATTTTAAAATTTACGGCCTTTTTAAGTTTGTACCTAATATTTAAAAGGGTTCCGTAAGCGCCAGAAACGGTGCAAACCTAGGATAAGCTTCTTTTCGTGTCATCTAACGTTTACATAAGAATCCACGACTACACGACTTAGGTCCACACTTTTTGCTAATTTGCCTGTACTAGTACTTTCATAAGCTACTCTTAGACCTAAGCTATAAATTATGTACATGTTGACAATTAATAAACAATTAAACAATTAAAAGAAGTTTAATTCGTCTAGTGGTTACTATGCTAGCCTACTTGTACTTGAGAGTCCGACTCGCACTTGACTGGTTTTATTTTTTAATGTAATAGCTTGGCAAACAGGCTTACGGCCCACCTGTTTGATCTACTTCAAACCACCCTAATGTATGGAGAGGGAGAAAGTATGATGATGTATAATATCATCAATCCTTATAATACTTCCCTCTCACGGCAATAGTAATAAATACTCATACACATGTGATGGGTAATATCATTTGCTTGACAAATCCACCTCGTAAATACAATTTCCTTGCCTGTAGGTTGATATTGTTCGTAGTCGAGACAAATTGACAAGCGTATTTGTATAAGAAATCATAATTGAAGGTGATCTTGAAAGGTAAATAGATGCTAATGTGTATCGTGTATACATTACTAATGAATATAATATTATAGCGAAAGAAAACAGCTTCGTTCTTGTAGACAATGGATGTCTCACAATCATCATAAACCAACTGCAGTTCACTGCTGGACATAGGCCTCGCACAAGACGTGTCACTTAGCCCAGTCTTCGGTTCTCCCACCAGTTGCTACCAGCCCTGCGCAAGTCGTCACTCCATCTAGCTAGCTGGAGGGCACCCTACACTACGTTTGCGTACGTTGTTTATGACTCATGACCTCGTTTACTCCAACGATAATCGTTTCTTCGGCAGACATGGCCGACCCTCTGCCACTTTAGCTTGCTAATGTTCTAGGCTATGTCGAAAACTTTAGTTCTCTGAGGGCACCCTATACCACGTTTGCCTAGACGTGGTCTTCACTCATGACCTCGTTTACTCAAACGGTTATCGTTTCTTCGGCAGACATGGGCATTACCGCCATTTCAGCTTCCTAATCTTCTGGGCTATGTCGAGAACTTTAGTTCGCGGTTGGATAACCTCATTTCGGATGTTATGCCTCACAGAAACTCTGAGCATAGCTCGCTCCATAGCGCGCTGAGCGACTCGCAAACCTGGGGCGCAGTTCTCCACAGATTTATAAGTATAGTACTAAACAGTTCTCGTAGTTATTTGACATTCAATTCACAATATAATCTCATCAACCTTTCCGTCGCTCAGGAAGGCGTTAGAAAGATAACGCACGCAGTGACAGACGTCAGACGTGTGACGTGCAGTGGACTGACATGAGATTATACTGTGAATTGAATGTTTTATAAAAAATTACGAGAATTGGGCTTCTACCCCCTATTCCCTAACTGAAAGTCATTCGGTGACTAACGTTTGACAAGTATAACTTTTCATTTAAAAAACCGACTTCTGCCATTGTATTCGACTAAATATTTGGATGAAAAAAAAAATTATGAAAGAACCATAGTGGTGAAAGGATTATGATACTTTCTGAATGCAAATGCTTGGTTTGTTGCTGAAAATATCAATATCGCCATATGTATGCCTACATATTATGAGTATGAGGAGTTCCCTCAATTCCTCATGGATTCCATCATCAGAACTGGATTCTGAAAAAAATGGGACCAATCTGGAATTATATCTATTCAAATAAAAGTTCATAAACGCCGGAGATATGAGGTAACAAATATACAAAAAAAAAACAACCGAATTGAGAACCTCCTCCTTTTTGTGAAGTCGGTTAAAAATTACCATCAATTACATAACACCCAACAACAGTCACATACGTAGTCCTGATCCCACACTAGGATTCCCTGTGTCGTGGGTATCAGGAACTACGAGTACCATGGTACCATAACACCCAGACCAGGAACAAATATTTGTAAACTATATACAGACATTTGTCCCGCAGCGGGAATCGTACCCGCAACCTCTCGCATCTCAGCTGGCTACTCGACCGCTGTGCCACAGAGTCGTCAAAATTGCTCAAAATTATCATTAAGAACTATCAATAGATGATAATTTTACTTGTCAAAAGTTAGTCACCAAGTAATTTTCAGTTATGGAATAGGAGAGCAGCAGGGCGATTCCACAACGTCGGAAACGTTTCCGACGATGTGGTAAGTAACTAAAACAATTTTCTCTAGTAAAACACAGTAAAATACAATAAATATTGTATATTACTGTGTTTTACTAAAGAAAAAATTTATAAAATTGTTTTAGTTACTCACCACATCGAAATGATAAACTAACGAATCCGATCGGAAACGTTTCCGACGTTTTAGAATCGCCCTGCTGATCATATTATTTCCAATAGATTCGCTACGAAGGCTTTCAGTACATAAATAAACCGACGCGCGACGTCAAGAAAATTTAAGATTCAACCATCTATGTTCTATCTGTACATTGGGCTACATGTGGCTATCTTAATTTGACTGAACTTATCTGATTTCCGGGTCACCGCTTCCCAATCACATTTGTTTTGATTTAAAAAGCTGACAGTGAATAATTTGTAGGCATCTTGTCGAAACAAATTATGTTTGCTTCCGTTACTATGAGACAACGATCTTTATCGTTGAGGTCGTTGTGCTGAGATTATATTTTGTATTGTTAGCCGAGAAAAAGTTACGTAGCTTCTACTATACTTCCGCTTCTGGGTAAAAAATATAGGCACAAAGCAGAAACTCGTGAAGTTAGAACACTTCTTAAAAGCACTTGGGTGGGCAGAACGGCCAAAAAGGTTTACGGCTCTAGCTAGTGCACTAGGTTACGTTGGAACAGGAGTAATTTTAGTTTATAAGACGCTTCAAAATGATCCTTGTGATTTCAATGAATAAAATTCTTTTTGATTTAATTAGGTTCCCTTACTGATAACAGCAACGTTCCTCACTCACCGCTGATTGACGTGGCTGTCCAGTCATGTTCATCAGCCTGTAGAAATCTGCCGCTAAACGTAGGCCTACCCCATATAATGCCACGACGAAAGCCTTCCTGCTATTTATAAAGTGTCGTTGGTCCATTTAAGAGGGCACTATACTACAATTTAGGCTCCCTCTTTAACGCACACGATAACCCGCGCGCCATCTCGCTCGCGCTAGCGAGTGTCGTGCACAAAAATGTAGTTTTTTGTTTATTATGGCGAAAATAAAGTGTTTATAAAAAAACTGATTTTAGCATAAGAATAAATAGTAATTACCTACTTGTTGTAGTAAAATTTATCTTAAAACACCGTAAGGTTCCTGAGATTTCTTTCAAAACGTGTGGGAAACAAGGATTTTTCATTAAATAAAACTATCGAGGTTTTTTTTACATATCGTGTTTTCAACTTTACACAATAAATGCAAAAATATAAAACTTTCATATACCAAAATATTTAACTCGTAGAACCCGTAGATACTGAGTTATAGATCAATTTTGTTGGGCAAATTCACATAGTACGCCTTCTTAAGAGGGAGGCCTTCCTTGCGTCATCCGGTTCGTGGTCAACACTCGAGACCTTTTATTCACAAACGGTTGTCAGTTCTGCGAGTCATGGCCTACCTCTTCATCATCATGCGATGCACAGACACAGCATGTTTTCGAAGCTATGCCTTCGTTTATGGCACCTTTTGCCTCACCTTGTCTGATTTCATCATCATAATCATCATCATGATCAGCCTGTAGAAATCCACTGCTGGGTATAGGCTCTAGAATGCCACGACAAACGGTCTTGAGCCGCCTCCATCCACCGACTTAAATGTCTTTAGTCGTTTATATTCTCTTTAGTCCATCGAGTGATGGACTGCCTATTGCCACTTCAATTCTGAGAGCTTTGTCGGTTCACCTCATTTCGATTTGTTTTTTTTTCAGTCACGATTCATTTTTGTGATCTATGTAGAATTGCAGTAAGAATTGCACGCGGACCAAGTCGCTATAGATTTTACATATTTGATGATTAGGACATACAGCCTCCGTTGTTTCATTCTGTATATAGACCTACCTAGGTAAATCTCATGGTTATGTTGGAAGAGGTACATTAACTTTCATAACAAAAATTGTAAAGCGAGGAAAATATCCTTTTAAACTAACAAAAGATTGAACTAAACTACCTCTAGATGAAACTAACTACGTGATTACACAGCGATATTTTATCTTAACTGCGACTTATCCTCCCTAAGTACTTTTAAACTCGCTGGTGCTCAGCATACAGGGTGTATGTTACCCTCGAAAAGTTAAACGGTAGATTCAGACAGTTATTCTCAATAATAAAATTACAAGGAAAAGTTTACGATTCTCACAAAAGAACGGTAAGGATAATTTAAACTTAGATCACTATTTTTGGAAAATACTGGGTTGTTAATGAAAATTTAAATATAAGCTGTCATAATTTTGTTTATTTTGGTGTGTTTTCTAAAATAGCAATGAAAACAATGAAAAGCCCGATGATTGTAAATAGTTATTTCATAATGGAGTTATTAGTTTAAAACTATTATTAGAATGAAGTTCTCTTTTTCTATGTATCAGCTTCTCCTTGTTCTATAGGTACCATAAAAGCGCTTCCCACCTAGTAAGAAAGATTAAAATTATTAATTATTAAAAGATTATATTAAATCAAGCCAAGCCGTGTTTGTTGCCCTGATTCTTCTAGGTTTGGTCGTGTTGGAACAGGAGTAATTTTATAAGACGATTCAAATTGATCCTTCTGATTAAATTAACATAACACCCAACAGTCACATATGTAGTATTGAAACCACATTCCCTTTGTCATGGGTATCAGGAACTACGAGTACCATGGTACCATAACACCCAGACCCGGAACAAATATTTGCATTCGATTAAAAAATAAAAAAGTAGTTCAAATTGGTTCAATAGATGGCGCTGACTCAACTGTAAATGCCAAGATTGTCAAGTGTATTATCTGTGGTGTACGCGTACTAAGCTATTATCTAACTAGTCTGCGGCTATTAGTCATGATATTCTGTTTGTGTCTGCTTCTTGAGTGTGCGCTAGTGATTTCGTGATGTTTTTAGAAGTAAACAAACATAAATACCACGAAACGAAATTATATCTAGGTTGTTGATGTTGACATTTAACTTTATTTTGACACTTGACATTTACGTAACAGAGCAGCGCCATCTATTTTCAACGCTAAAAGCATGATATGAAACGGCCGTGAAAACCCCTCATTGTAAAAAGAATCGTATCCTTCGTGGTACAATTGTTTTAAACTGGACGCTTTTTACACCCTGTATTCTTATCAATGGATAAAGATCTATGTATGACGCTCTCGTGCGATATGTTTACAGAAGAAAGTCGTGACACGTTTATCATTACTTATCTTAGCGTTTTGCATTTGAATTGAATATCTTATCTATTGGTTCGTTTGTTCTTTTTGTCACTGGACCGGTTCTTGGTCACCCTACTCTCTGCTGGTCAGTGACCAGCTTGAGATATGGTACATAGAGGTTAGACACAGGCTGCGTGTCCACCAGAGATGAGCGAGGATGTATAGCGAGGAATGTGTTTTTTAAGAACCAATAGAATAACTTCATTTACGATACCTAGCCTCGCACAGCGCAGCTCTGGTGGAAACGGCATAGTGAGCGAGGTTTTTATACGTGCAAAACAAGTGAGGAGCGTGCGAGGAATGTGTTGCGAGGAATGTGTTGCGAGCGAGAAACTTCTAGCATCAGCCAGTCTGATAACTTTTCATTTAAAAAACCGACTTCCGCCATTGTATTCGACTAAATATTTGAATGAAAAAAAAAATGATGAAAGAACCATCGTGGTTAAAGGAGTATGATACTTTTTGAATGCAAATGCTTGGTTTGTTGCTGAAAATATCAAAATCGCCATATGTATGCCTACAATATTTGAGGAGTTCCCTCAATTCCTCATGGATTCCATCATCAGAACTGGATTCTGAAAAATGGGACCAATCTGAAAGTATATCTATTCAAATAAAAAAAGAATTTTCCAAATCGGTTCATAAACGCCGGAGATATGCGGTAACAAACATACAAAAAAAAAAACAAACAAAAAATACAACCGAATTGAGAACCTCCTCCTTTTTTGGGAAGTCGGTTAAAAAGAGACCGCTACACATCCTCGCACCGCACATCTACCTCGCACATCTCTGGTGGAAACACTCACACCGTTCCACAGCCTCGCTTCACATCCTCGCACCGCTCATCTTTGGTGGAAACGCAACCTTCGTGGCGCGGCGGGCGAATAGCCGACTAAGATGTGCGGGTTCTATTCAAGATCGCTTAATTTATGCAAGCTTTACTTACTTTTGACTAGCTTCCTATGGTTTTTAAGTTTTCATTTACTATATATCAGCAACCTGCTCCGAGGCACCACACAGGCGCTTCCCACCTAGTGGTAAGACGGATCATCAATGTAAGCCAAGCCGTGTTTATTGCCTGATTATTTTAGGCTTGGTTGGAACAGGAGTAATTTTAGTTTATAAGACGATTCAAAATGATCCTTGTGATTTCAATGAATACAATTCTATTAATTTGATTTGCTCTAGTACAAATATTTGTTCCGGGTCTGAGTGTTGTGGTAGTTTCTACACACACAGGGAATCCTAATTTGGTTTCACGAGTCAGGACTATGAATGTATGTATGTGACTGTTGGGTGTTATGTTATGTCTGTATGTTCTTATCTGCAGAGTAATATATTAAAGAAAATCGTGACACATTATCTAAACGATTTTGCATATGAATTGAATATCTCATCTAATGGTGTGCCGATCGATACAGCTTGGCAGACTCCGGGAAAAGTGAATTGGATTCTTCCATGCGTGCTATACATTCACAGAGATTGAGAATTAATCGTGAAAATAATGCTCTCACATTACAAAACGAGGACTTAAGTTCACCATAATCATTATCATCATCAACTTGTAGAAGTCTACTGCTGGACATAGGCCTCCCATCTAGAATGCCACGACCGGTTTTGAACTGAGGCCCAATTCTCTAAATTATTATAAAACTACACTGAAAGTTAACCGAATCGAGACTGAATTATGAATTGACAGAAAGTTGGTATTCTGCTCCCTCATAAATAACAATTTAGTCTACTTTCAATTCACGGTGACTACCATCAGAGTAGGATAGTTATATTTATAATTGGAAAGAATAAAGAGAGACTCCATCTACTTCTATCGAAATAACTTTGAATCGTTCAAGTTTCAGTCACATTTCGATATAATCACATTACAGTATTGTATTTTAAAGTTAGAGAATACCATTTCTGACATTTAAGGCATCGACACAAGATCGAAACATGATCCGAACTCTATTTTAACTATTTTTTAGTTAGAGAATTGGGCCTCTGACTTGCTGCTTAGTCCATCGAGAGGTCTAAAGCTAAACTGGTTTAAAATTAACCTCTTCTAACGACAGACGGGGATATTACAAAACCTGGGTTTTCCCTCATCATTATCAGCAGTCGGTTAATACCCACTGCTGGACGAGGCCTCCCCATAAAATGCTATGGGGGTATTTGCCATAATCACCACGCATGGCAGGCGGATTGGTGATTGCAGTATTGGTACTAATTACTCAGGTAGATGTTGCTGTCCACCACCTGGTTTAATCCCTTACGACATGCATGTCAAACTCAAAGTAATTGGTGGGCCAAATGCTTAAAGACCGTAGAAACAGCGGGCCGTAAAACCCAACCACAAAGAAAACAAACTCATTGCATAGATATACTAGTAGTCCTGCCCCCCTATTCCCTAACTGAAAGACACTCGGTCATTAACATTTGACAAGCTAATCGTTTATTTAATCATTACTTATTAGTAAAATGACAGAAAACTTTGTTCTTAAAATTGAATCGGGCCGCAGTCAAAGTTGTAAAGGGCCGCATGCAGTGGCGGATTTACACATTTGCCGCCAGTAGGCTATTCAAATTTTGCCGCCCCTACCGACCTCTACAATTTTATACAGGCAAAGATTTCGGGGGGGTCATCATCAGGGTGTCCTTTTTCATATTTCCCTGACGAACTATTCGTACCTAATTAAGAAGCGTGAACAGCCAAATATTTGTGATTTTGGTATCCAAACTTGCCGAAAAAGTAAAGTAAAGCGTGGCAGCGGCGAGCGGAGCGAGCCGCGAAAATTTCGTATTCATATTAACAGCAAAATCAGTTGAACAAATTGGAAATTCATTGCACTAAAAATAAAGTACCGAAATCACAAAACAAATGGCAATCTTCTATTCTTATTGCCAAATCAATCTTTTAGATTCAATTGTTAAGAAGTTTTAAGCAGGAAGTCTAAAATTTATTAAACTTTTTCGTGAATTGAATTCGAATCTCGAAGATAATTTCGAAAAAGAAAAAAAATTTGCCCCCAAATTTGCCGCCCCTAAAATCTGCCGCCCTAGGCTCCAGCCTACTCAGCCTGCTGGTAAATCCGCCACTGGCCGCATGCGGCCCGCGGGCCACATGTTTGACATGCTTGCCTTACGACCTCCACGGGAGGAGACGGAGGGGTCTATTCTCAGGCCGGATACATCATGGTATACACTGAGTGGTTTTCCTTAGATATTTTTAGTTAAATCACAACTCGTCATGAGCACAGATATCTGTAGTCTGATATCACTAGATAGTCTGGATAGACTAGATAGTCGTGATAGTCTGGTCTGCTTGGAGTTTCACTACTTAATAGAAAGACCCGAGTAATAGTCAAATAGAAGTCCAAAAGCATGTATGCCATGTTAATATGTATGTAAGTATGTTAGTGTGTCTGTATAATGTATATCCGACACCAGCTCTTAACCGCAGGATGTCTCAACATATCTACCAACAAGGTTTTACTTACATATCGACATACAAAATGGTACCTATAGCCACGCGTATGACAACGCTTTGGGGAATCATTTTCCGTTCCATGACGAACAACACCCCCATATTTTTGTCGACCTCTGTGGCGCGGCGGGCGAAGGTTCGCCTGCGACGCAGGAGGTTGCGGGTTCGATTCCCGCCTCGGAACAAATATTTGTACGATCTGCAGATATTTGTTCAGGGTGTTCTGGGTATTTGCTATGTATAATAAAAAATATCTATCTATGATGTATTGTGTTAAGTATATCAGTTATCTAGTGCCCATAACACAAGCTCTGCTTAACTTGGGGCTAGATAATGTTGTGAAATGTCCAGCATTTATTTATTTTATCTATTTATATTTTTTAATCCGGCTCAAAGGACCAAATATCATTAATATTTAAAAAATTAATTACGTGATTAACATGTTCAGTGCTGAAAACACAACGTATGTGATTATAGTTTTTTGGTGATAGCATTTAAAAAAAACTGGTATTTAAATACAATTAAATATTAAAATAATAATAAAACAGAATAAGCACCGATCGACTATCAACGCACATCCCAAAGCCTGAAACCTGAAATTTGGAGGGTACAAAAGGAATGTTCTTTTGCACTCTAGGGGTACACTAAGAAAGGAATTTCAAAAATTCACCCCCTAAGTGAAGTGAGGAGTTGAAATTTGTATAGAAAAAACTACACGCGGACGAAGGGTCGGCGTTCCACTACTCAAATAATTGCAATGCAAATATAGCAACAGTATATCAAATACTGCTATTACGAAATAATTGTTCGTTAGATTGGCTAGCTTTACGTATAAACACAAAAAATATTGAAATGAAACCCCTCGAGTGTAATGAAACGCAGAAATTCAATAAGCTACATGTTAGCTAACTATTGATTTGTTCCCATGAGACCAATAAGATCTTAGTTCGAGTAGTTTAAGAGCACATAAGTCTATGTAACCGAAATTCTCACACAAGTTAGAGAACTTGTCCACCAGTCGCACACATAGTCGACCAAAGGCCCAATTCTCGTAATAAAAAATAATCAAAATAAAGTTCGGTTGTCGATGTCTGAAATAACAGAAATGGTATTTCCTAACTTAAAATACAACACGGTAATGTGATTATATCGAAATATGACCGAAATTTGAACGATTCAAAGTTTTTTCGATAATTTTAGCTTAAATAAAATTAAAACAACAATTGCAATTGTGAAACAATTAAAATTAAATTAAAAGAAACCCTTTGACGCTCTGCTTACCCCTTGGGGAAAAAAGGCGTGTGTGTGTGTATGTATGTATGTAGTCGAGAAATGTAACACGGGTGTTTAGTAGTGTAGAGCGGATATTTGTATGAAAATTTAGTTTCTCAAAGTATCCGCTAGGGGGCACTTTGCAGTGTTTCCATACAAAAATCCGTGTAGGATATACATAGAAGCTCCAAAGACACAAAACTTTCATTTACGTCACCGATTCAAAGGTTATCACGAAAAAGAGATTAGGAAAATCAGTGTCGTAAGATATAGTACAAAACGGAATTTTGTATGAAAATTGAGTTTCTCAAAGTGGCCGCCAGGGGCGCTTTACAGTGATTCCATACAAAAATCCGTGTAGGTTATACATAGAAGCTCCAAAGATACAATACTCTCAAAATGTACGTCACCGATTCAAACATGAGACTAGGAAAATCAGTTTCGTAAGAAAATTCAGACAATATTGAAAAGTTCTGCCTCCTCATCCGACTACATCCGCTCAATATAACAGCATTCCAATTTTCCAATACAATCCGTGTCATTACACATCTGACTGATCCTATGGGAGGGGTTCCCTACAAATCTCAAATCACGCAAAAGGGTCGTGTTACACAATCAAAGTTCGTAATGTTCGTTTCTCACACTCCGTCTATACCAGCAACGTAGTTGGATTAGATGTTACAGTACCGCAACTCGAGAAATCTATCGAAAATGGTAAATTTTTAACCGACTTCCCGACTTCCCCAAAAAGGAGGAGGTTCTCAATTCAGTTGTAATTTTTTTTTTTTTTTTATGTTTGTTACCGCATATCTCCGGCATTTATGAACCGATTTGGAAAATTCTTTTTTTATTTGAATACATATACTTCCAGATTGGTCCCATTTTTTTCAGAATGCAGTTCTGATGATGGAATCCTTGAGGAATTGAGGGAACTCCTCAAATTTTGTAGGCCTACATATGGCGATTTTGATATTTTCAGCAACAAACCAAGCATTTGCATTCAAAAAGTATAATAATCCTTTCACCACTATGGTTCTTTCATGATTTTTTTTCATCCAAATATTTAGTCGAATACAATGGCGGAAGTCGGTTTTTTAAATGAAAAGTTATGACTTTTATTGTCTTCGTATCTTCGTAAGTATCTATTTTAAATTTATGTTTTATGTAGCTATAGTTTTTATGCTATGATATATATTAGATTTATAATATAATATGTGTAATTTTTTTATTGAATAATATTATTGTAATATATGCTATCTAGCATTAAGTTCGCCTATGTACAGTATTTTTAAGTTGTGCAATAAAGAATTTTAATATGTATATGTATCTATCTAATTTTTAGTCAAAATGAGCATGACTAACAAGTTAATAAACAGAGGTCAAGTGCAAGTCGGACTCGCGTGAAGAGTTTCGTACAAGAAGCCTTACCACATTAACCACTAGACCAATTAAACTTATTAGCTAATCAATATACGCATTTTTTTTCCGTTTCCTGTGGGAATTTCATTTAGGTTTTCCTGTAAACTATGAGTGAGGCCTAATATTGGAATTTTATATACGGGGGAAGCATTTTAAAATTATGAAAAAGTATATTTGTTTTTCTCTTAGTAATAAGCTCTTTTATTTGATATGCACATAATGTGACACAAGTTTTTATTAATCCCTTAAATCAAAATTAATTTATTTACGCTATACTTCCGTGATTTCAATGATGCATGAACCTGCGTTACTGTTATTGTAATACTGTGCCAAGACGAAGAATTTCAACCCCTACATGTACATATAACATATTATAATATACATTCTACACATATAAGACTTGTGTAAGTGTGTGTAAGTGCGGGCCGTGGTGTGTCCGGCCTAGGAATAGACCCCTTCATTTCCTCCCGTGGACGTCTTAAAAGTCGACTAAGGGATTACACCCACACACAGGGATTGGGCAGGTGCATCCACCTGAGTAACAAAAATACTGCCATCACCAATCCGCCTGCCAAGCGTGGTGATTATGGCAATTCCCCCATTGTGTTCTATGGTGGAGGCCTCTTCCAGCAGTGGACGCCAAAAGGCGTGATCAAATGAATGATGATGATGAAGATATGAAAGAACAGGCCAGAATACATCAATCAGCCTCCTTGATCCCTTGGAAGCAGTAAGATTAGGATAAATCAGAATGGCCCGACTTTTGGACCTTTTCTACATATCCATCCACATAAACACACAGATACGCGCGATAAACATATCCTTCCGGCAGTCGGGTAATAAAGATTGATAGCTAGGAGCGTGTAAGAAGTTAAAGTGCACAGTGGAAGCGATTCTGTGTATAGTTCTTTAAAAAAACAGATCTAAACCAGAGGGTCTATCAGTAACTACTTAAATTTTTATTTGCTACACGTAGTGGTTCCGGACGTAACGGTAATATAAGAAATTACCGTGGTCTTTTTTTTTTCAGTCTTATAAAAAGAGCGCGCCCTTTCTAATCCAGCAGTAGACGTAAAGAGGTGAGATGATGATAATAAAATATTTTTCAATATTATTTTTATTTCATTCGATATTTTGCATAGTTTGGGAGGTTTTAGTGGTTTTCCTTAGTCCCTTAGATCCTATTTCATTGCACGCCACTTTACTATTATTCAGAGTAATAAATGAGGAAAAACAAAGGGGTGATATTTTTGAATGTCACTGAGTGACTAAATATCATCCAAAAGGCCGCAAATCACCGTTTTTCAGGAGATATACTGGATGAGGCACTTGTATTGATATCATAGGCACACAAATTTTAGCTATCAATGAGTTTCAAT
Organism: Epirrita christyi; assembly: GCA_951392215.1. Taxonomy (NCBI): domain Eukaryota; kingdom Metazoa; phylum Arthropoda; class Insecta; order Lepidoptera; family Geometridae; genus Epirrita; species Epirrita christyi. The sequence continues at coordinate 10,888,231 of OX595855.1, read as the reverse complement.
ACACAGAAAAATCACTCGATGTCATTCAAAAATCGCAATCGCAATGGAATGTTTTTAAATTAGAGAATTGGGCCTCTGGTCATGAAATCAGAGGCCCAATTCACTAACTAAAAAATAGTTAAAATAGAGTTCGGATCATGTTTCGATCTTGTGTCGATGTCTTAAATGTCAGAAATTGTATTCTCTTGACATATAACTTCTCATTTAAAAAACCGACTTCCGCCATTGTATTCGACTAAATAATTTTGGATGAAAAAAATTATGAAAGAACCATAGTGGTGAAAGGGTTATGATACTTTCTGAATGCAAATGCTTGATTTGTTGCTGAAAATATCAAAATCGCCATGTGTATGCCTACAATATTTGAGGAGTTCCCTCAATTCCTCATGGATCCCATCATCAGAATTGGTTTCTGAAAAAAATGGGACCAATCTGGAAGTATATCTATTCAAATAAAAAAAGAATTTTCCAAATCGGTTCATAACCGCCGGAGATATGAGGTAACAAACATACAAAAAAAAAATACAACCGAATTGAGAACCTCCTCCTTTTTTGTGAAGTCGGTTAAAAAATGTGATTATATCGAAATGTGACCGAAACTTGAACGATTCAAAGTTTTTTCGTTAATTTTAGCATAAGTAGATGGAGTCTCTCTTTACTCTTTCCAATTATTGAACGAGCGAAGCGAGTTCTCTGAGTCAAGTTGGAAGAATCGGCGTTTGTATGTATGTATGTATGTATGTATGTATGTATGTATGTATGTTTGTCCGATGAAAACTTCCAAACCGTTAATCTGATCTTCATGAAATTTGGTATGGGGGTAGATAGTATTGGTACAATTTGTAGGTAAGGTTATGAGCTATATCGGTCAGGGGGTTGCTGAGATATTGGGGTTCAAGAGGGGGTAAAAAAAATAAAAGTGAGAAAGTCAGATCAAGTGGGGTGTCTAATAAAAGCGCTTTGGTTGGACATTTCAAAACTGTTTTTTGTAAGTATTTAGCCTTAGTAGTTTTCGAGATATTAGGAAAAATAAAAAACGTAAAATCAAAAATTCTAGGGTGCTTCCAGCAATCCCACAATGCTGAAATTTGGTATGCTTGTGGCTTTTGTGTCACAACTACAGGGAAAAGTCTGAAATTGAAGAATTTAGAAACTTGTACTCCATAAAACAGAAACCAATATAACATCCATTGTTGACCTCCCATTTCTAGGAATTTGAATGATGTTGGAGTTCTATGGTTTTCATAAAAAGGACGTTATCAATTAAGGGGGATGCTTTCGATTACTTAAAGCTCGTTTCACGCTAGATGGCGTGGAAAAACAGATATTGACTTTTTTATTTTTTGTTCAAAACTCGAGCGTCTTTAGTGAGTAATTTTACCGTTTGCGAGCACGGTGTAGGTCATAGAATTTGATGCAGCATGAATTTTCGTTAAAGAGTCGTTAGAAATTTCAAATTCACTATAAATAAGATCTGACAATTTGCCTCATGTAATTACACGCACGCACACTTCTACATTCACTGTTTTGTTTTTCACTAGATGGCGTTGTCATTATCCCCAGATGTTATATAGATGGCGTTAAAAAAATGTTTATAAGGTATCTCGATAATGATGGCGTTAAAGAAAATTGTTAGAAGGGATGAGCTGCCACCATCCACCGACTTCCTGCCACCCTATAAAAAGTGCCGTGGTGTGCAGCGTAGAATCTATAATCCTCCTCCCGTGGATGTCGGAAAAGCCGACTAAGGGTTTACACCAGGGCATGGGCAGCAGCATCCATCTGAGTAACCGATACTGCAATCACCAATCAACCTGCCAAGGGTGGTAATTATGGCAAACACCCCCACAAAAATGAATGTCTTTTTACAGAAATTAATAAAAAGAAAAAACAAACAGATTAGGTATTTTTATTGGTTTATAATTACAAGTATTTTCCACTAGAAATATCATACACTGACAACAAATATTCATCAATAGGTAAGCGATCAGTGCAACTGCACATTTTGTCTTCGTATATTGTATTCATTGTTACCATTAGTGCCCATTGCATCTCTTCTAAATATAACTTTTCATTTAAAAAACCGACTTCCGCCATTGTATTCGACTAAATATTAGGATGAAAAAAAAATGATGAAAGAACCATAGTGGTGAAAGGATTATGATACTTTCTGAATGCAAATGCTTGGTTTGTTGCTGAAAATATCAAAATCGCCATATGTATGCCTAAAATATTTGAGGAGTTCCCTCAATTCCTCATGGATTCCATCATCAGAACTGGGTTTTGAAAAAAATGGGACCAATCTGGAAGTACATATATCTATTCAAATAAAAAAAGAATTTTCTAAATCGGTTCATAAACGCCGGAGATATGAGGTATCATCTTCATCATCATTAGATGTAGTTGATCTGATGATCAACTACATCATCATCAGCCTGTAGAAGTCCACTTAGGTGTCCCCTAGAGTGCCATGACGAACGGTCTTGAGCCGCCTCCATCCACAGATTTCCTGTGACGTTCATAATGCCTTTAGTCCATCGAGTGGAGGGCCTTCCTCTACAGCCTCGTCCGTTTTTCGGTCGCCACTCGAGAACCTTTATTCTCAAACGGTTATCAGTTCTGCGAGCTATATGACCTTCCCATTGCCACTTCAACTTGCTAATTCTGGTTGATCATCAGTGGCTAGAAAAAAATACATTTCTTGATATAGTTTTGTTTTAGACAATGTTGTAAGGGTTTTTTGTATGAGAAAAAATAACGTACATGATGTCATTTCATTGAGATCTATGCACTTTGCATTTTTCCGAACACGTCTCAATATATATTTCAGATAAAATCGCATTTTTGAAAAATGCTACCAGCTTTAGCATCATGCTGCTGATAAACTCATTTATAGGGTGTGGTGATACGGCGTTTGCAAACATAACAGTGTACAAATATTACTGTGTTGGAAATATATGATATTGGATAAACAATCAACAATCTGCCTCTCTCACTATTCCAAATTGACTCGCAGTCAGACGACTAGTTAGTAGTTTTGTTAGTAGTAGAACTTCTTGTGAAAGAGTTCGTCCGGGGAAGTACTACCACTGTACCTATTTCTGCCGCCAAGCAGTAGTGTTCGCATTGCTGTGTTTCGGTTTGAAGGGTACGGGTGCCGGTGAAATTACAGGCACATGAGACTTTTCATCTTTATGTCTCAGGGTCGGCAGCGCGCTTGTGATGCCTTTGGTGTTGCAGGCGTCCATAGGCTACGGTAACTGCTTTCCATCAGGTGGGCCGTATGCTTGTCTGCTTGCCAAGTAGTATAAAAAAAAATCTTCTCGTCGCCGATACCGCAGAGCCTCAAGACGAAAGTCTACACGCCAGTGTTGACTTACGGCACTGAGACGTGGTCGCTAACTATTGGCCGTATAGACAAGCTCAAAGTTGCGCAACGGGCTATGGAGAGAGCTATGCTAGGAGTTTCACCACGTGATAGAATCCGAAATGAGGAAATCCGTAGAAGAACCAAGGTCACCGACATAGCTCTCAGAATTAGTGGCAGTGGGCAGGTCATATAGCTCGAAGAAGTGATAACCGTTGGAGAATAAAGGTTCTCGAGTGGCGACCACAAACCGGACGACGCGTTAGAGGAAAGCTCTCCACTCGATGGAATAAAGACATTATAAACGTCGCGGGGAGTCGGTGGATGGAGGCGGCTCAATACCGTTCGTCGTGGCATTCTAAGGGGAAGGCCTATGTCCAACAACAACAACAACGAAGGCTTCAAACAAAGGGCAGGCATCTTCTATAATAGTACTACTCTACTAGTAGGTAACACATTAAAATTATGTAAATATCTGTTTACTTACGAAATTTCACCGTGAAACCGTTATAACCTGGCTTGCACTCGTTTCAAAGACACCGCCCCAAAGAAAATTAATCGCATGACACCCACAGTGCACCATAGACAAGGACCATAGAGAAAAAAGTCAAGGAACATATAGGGAGAAATAAGTGCACTGGGCTAGGTAACCACAGACAAACAGAACACCTTAAATTCAACAAGGCCACAAATCAAAAAATTTCAATATCGTTTTTAATGCAAAAATGGCATTTAGATGATTCCAATTTTTATATTCGAAAAAGACACCCATGGTTTTAGCGTTTAAAATAGTTCAATCACACAACTACCCATTTAGCATTTTGAGACTTTGATGACTAACTTCACAGCAAAGCAGCCATCTTTCCAGTTAATAATAATAATAACTTTATTACGAAACATAAAAGTGTCAGGTTTTGGAATGCGTTTCTTTTGAATGAAAGTTCAATAAGTTTGATTACTATTTTATTAAAACGAAACCGCAGTACTTGGAAATGTGTCTGTTTTGCATATAAGATTACCGTGATTATGGTTGTAATTGTTTATAAACAAACATGCAATATTTGTTAAATGACTGTTATTACAATCAGTCTGTACAATCAGTCTTAAAATACAGTGTTTCATTATTATACATAAGTATCCTTTGAATTAAATAATCACTTTTAAGATTATTAAAATTACTTTGGGATCACATCCTTTTCAATCAGTTTTAGGATGCCCTGTTTTTTGTCTCAGCAACTTGTAGCTTTTTGATATTATTTTATTTTATTTACTTGGGAAAAATCTGTATCCTGAGAAGTTTTGTATAAAAATATATTATGCCTTTACAACTCTTCCTTTGAAAATCTATGCCAAGAGGCTGAACACTAAGAGGTTCTGAATCATAACTGATTGGTAATCAATCGTCTGTACTGCTGTCTGAGCATATAGATGAGGATTCACTGGAGTCTCTATCTTAATCGCTTCATCAAAAACGGTACAAATTCCATACCAGACAGACAGCCAACACAATCCTAGCCTATCGTTACTTGATGAAAACATTATCTGATTTTGGAAGTCCAGAGCAATGAATAAATTTAGTCATTGAGGAAAGTACAGACAGCGATTCAGATATACTCAAGTGAATCCTCATCTTCAAGCTCAGACAGCAGTACAGATGATTGATTACCAATCAGTTGATTCAGTACTTCCTAGTGTTCAGCCTCTTGACATAGATTTCCAAAGGAAGAGTCGTAAAGAGCAGACCTCAAAGTTATTAAAACTGATCAACAACATTAAAATATATTTTTATACAAAACTTCTCCGGATACAGATTTTTCCCAAGTAAATAATATAAAATTATATCAAAAAGCTACAAGTTGCTGAGACAAAAAACAAAGCATCCTAAAACTGATTGAAAAGGATGTAATCCCAAAGTAATGTTAAACTTTTTATACTTACTTATTTTAAAATTGATTATTTAAGCTAAAGGATTTTTATGTATAATAATGAAACACTTAATGAGATTACTGCGATGACTTAGATATTATTGATCGTAGATCTCATCGTTACTACTAGTAAGTCAAAGATTTATAGAGTATTTTATTTTGTAATATTGCTAGATGAAGAGGTGATAGTTATGGATAAGTTTCTTCCGCATTTAATTACATTGATCTCAATGTAAATTTCAAGGTAGTGTAAGGTTCAAAATACGCATCTTATAATATACCATACATATATGTAGAAAAAAAAGATTTATAAAGTAATACAAAAAAAACTACTATCAAAACTTTGATAGGCTTTCCAGTAAAAAAATGAATTTTCGACTTGTGGCTCTTTTGCATTTAAGGAGCGAGATGACAACTTCATACTACACTTTGATATTGATATATTATCAGGGTTGCTACACCGAGTTTCTGAATCACAGCACGGTACACGGTCGGATTATAAAAACTAGTAGTTTTGCGAACAGAATACCTCAAGAGCACAAACTATCTTGTTTTTCGATAAAGTTTAAAAATCGCATCCATAGTCCGATCTAGCATATACCCAATCTTACTTGAACCACAAGTCGTTGAAACTCTAACAAATGAGAGCTCACGTAATATTGGTTTTCATTTTTATTTTTTCTCAAAAACTATATTGTAAAATAAATATATAAGTAAGTACATATATCAAGTTTCATCAAGATTAATTGAAAAATGCGACGTACGCGAGTACTTACGTACATAGGTACATACATCCGAACAGACGATAGCAAATTTTGCCATATTATATTGCAAGGACTTACCTTGCTTTGCTCGCTCGGTCAATGACTAATAATAATTTTTTTTTATTGCTGCGAATGAAGTTACGAAAGTATAGTTTTTACATATTCTTTCGTTGTTTTATTTTTATTTTATAAAACTGAAACTTGAGTTTCAATAAAGTACGTTACAATAAAGTATTTTCTCGAAGGTACCTACTTTGTTGATATTGCAAAGTATAAAGAACATAGCCGCAAATAACTTTGTAAACTATGATTATAACGAACGGTTGGCAACCCTATCAGAGCCAGCTCATAAAGCCTAATAATTACGGGTGACTAGCAAGCACTAAACTTGTGACGTAGCGTTGCCTGGCAACGTCGCGTTTCGCAATTTTGGTGACAGACCCGAAAATAACGCGAGGCATACTTTTATTTATTTAGCGCCATCTTTCACTATCTTTCTCAAAACTCGGTGCTCGAGGTCCATTTAACCGCCATCTCTGTCAAATTAAACAAAACAGGGTGCTCTGCGTAAAAATATCACGCTTCGATGGTAGGTGGCGACTCAAAATGGACATTAAAAACACTCACACATACGTAAAATTGGTCGTATTTCAAACTAATTTTAAAAATTACCCTTAGTAAATTTTTCTTTGAAACAACCATTTGCGAGTACGATAATCATTAGAAAATCGAAAAAAAAATACGATATAAAGAACGACAATCTGTGGATTGAAAAAATACTTAAATTATTTTGTATGGGCAAGGCAACGAGAGCATTCACCTTAATTCGTCAGGTACTTGATATAGGTACTAACAGGTATGTAGTATTACGCCCGTTGCTTAGCCCTATTCAAAGGTTATTTCGATGATGTGTAGGAAATTAGAGTATTTACTGATAGATCCTGTACTGTTCTGGTAGACCTAGAGGTGAAAATTTTCAAAAATAATAATACATACTATGGAAATTACTTAGTTAAGTAGTCGGGCTTATAAAGGTGTTATCGCGAGGTCTCAGTTCGGGGCGAACCACTAGTATATAACTATCCTACTCTAATGGTGGTCACCATGAATTGAAAGTAGACTTAATTGTTATTTATGAGGGACCAGAAATTCTACTTTCTGTCAATTTACAATTCAGTCTCGATTCGGTAACTTTCAGTGTAGTTTTAAAATAACTTAGAGAATTGGGCCTCTGGTAGTTACTTTAAGTTTTTTTTAAAACCTTTATTAACAGTAGTGTACAAGTACAACGTATGTAAATGAAAACCGAACGCAATCGTAGTACACTTGCAGACTTCCAATAATACAATGTGCGATGTCTATCTGACGTGGTGCCTGTCAGACCATCAGCCGGTAACGATTGATAGCCGCCGAACTTCGTCAGGCAGGGTTGCTACCTTGCTACTTATATTAATAATAATAACTTTTCATTTAAAAAACCAACTTCCACCATTGTATTCGACTAAATATCTGGATGAAAAAAAAATTATGAAAAAACCATAGTGGTGAAAAGGTTATGATACTTTCTGAATGCAAATGCTTGATTTGTAGCTGAAAATATCAAAATCGCTATATGTATGCCTACAATATTTGAGGAGTTCCCTCAATTCCTCATGGATTCCATCATCAGAACTGCATTCTGAAAAAAGGGACCATCTGGAAGTATATCTATTCAAATAAAAAAAAGAATTTTCCAAATCGGTTTATTAATGACGGAATATGAGGTAACAAACATTAAAAAAAAATAAAAAAATACAACCGAATTGAGAACCTCCTCTATAGATCCAGAAAAAAAACTTACATTAAATGACAATAATATGGTTACGTATCGTTGACGACCTCTGTGGCGCGGCGGGCGAGTAGCCGACTTAGATGCAAGAGGTTGCGGGTTTGATTCCCGCTGCGGGACAAATGTTTGTATGATATGCAAATATTTGTTCCGGGTCTGGGTGTTATGGTACCATGGTACTCGTAGTTCCTGATACCCACGACACAGGGAATCCTAGTGTGGGATCATGACTACGAATGTGACTGTTGGGTGTTATTTATTGACTGGCGAGAAACTATTTTCTAATTATGTATGTATTATGTTCTATTATTTATGTAAAACACGGTAAAAAACAATAAATATTGTTTATTACTGTGTTTTTCTATAAAAATAGAGATGGCAGTGGCAGCCCTGCTTCCCATGCTGAGGGGAGAAGCAGTACCGACAGTACGACGACGGATATGAAATAGTAACACTTTGAACGTCCGCGCGTTTATTTGTACGACTGCGGGGCCGAACCTACTGACCGATTTCTATTGAACTCCAAGCAAACATTGAACTTTGTGATGCTATAAGAACATTAAGATTTTGTGAATAACGAAAACAACTTTTTTTGGAGGGCGTAATTACAATATTTATTGCTGGAATTCGCATAAACAGCTCATTATTATTTATAGCCCACTTAAGTTTTTTCAGTGTTAGAATTCTGGCGATTTCTTTTCGCAAACATACATCAGCCAGTATACGCTACGCTACGTGATAGAATACGAAATGAGGAAATCCGTAGAAGAACCACGCCCTCAGAATTTGCAAGCTGAAGTGACAACGGGCAGGCCATAATATATCTCACAGAACTGACAACCGTTGGGGACTGAAGGTAAAGGTGGATCAGCCATGTAGAGCTAGCTATACAGGGTGTCCCACGGCCATGCTACATGGAGGACAAGTTACTTTATATATTGAAGTTAGGAAGTTTTACTTAATAGAGACTTTCCTTTATTTTTGAAAGTCAGTAATGCTGCCTGCATTCAAGGATATTAAAAAAGTCACCAAAAGATATTACCTAAGACAGGAGAATCTATGCCGCTAAATTTAAAAAAAAACATTCTACAGAATGGACAATGTCTGAAAATACATTTTTATGATACCGACCGAAAGAGTAAATTACATCAATTCCTTCTCTATGAGAAGGAATGAGGAAAATCAGGAATGGAAAATGAAGTTCACAAAGTGTACGCTGGGAGCGCTCATCGGTGTCGCCATACATAATTAGAGTTACACACGACTTAGGACAGCCTCCGGGGAGCGAGTCTTGTTCGCACTAGATTTTTTTTGTACAAACACGTGCACATCTAATAAGTGCGAAGTGATTATGAGCAACATCTACTCATCTACTTTATCTACTCATATATTTCATCTACTCATTTATTTAATCTACTCATCTATTTCATCTACTCATCTGCTTTATCTATTTCTTCTACTCATCTGTTTCATCTACTCAACTGCTTCATCTACTCATCTACTTCATCAATTTTCATCAAAAACCTACAATCCATTTCCAGGTCATAAATCTTGAAGTTCGGAAGGAATCAATAAGTAGTATACTCGAGAGAGAGGTCGATAATCCTTTATACATAAGTTTTAAGTGGTACGTGACTTTGAGAGGCTGCGTGCGGTCTATTGTGCCAAGTTTATGTACCAAGTTCAGCGACACAAGTACCCGAAATTCAGGAAATTGTTCTTAATTTTGAATCGGTCTCAAAATTTACAAGATAACAAGAGGGATAGAATTCCCTAACGACGGACAGATTGTACAGTAAAGGAATATTCTTACCCCATTATTCATAATCATTTTAAAACCCATTTTAGTTAAAATATGTTTTGTCTTGTTTTGACATAAGACATTTTACATCAGAGAGAAGAAGACAAAAGCTATTTTAACTAAAATAGGTTTAAAAAATGATTATGAATAAGGCCCTTAGAAAATGGAAGTGTGCGCGTTGCAAGGTCTTAGAGGAGTGCAATGTAAGAGGGTGGAAGAGATGAAGATATCGAAAGCGCGAGTAGTTACTGATAGATGCCTTGGTTATGATCAAGCGCTGCTTGAGGTAGGGACGGGTAGAAGGATTGAATAAGATACTGTACAAGAGAGAGAGAGAGAGAGATAATGTGAGCATTCCTGCGATAGTGTATGGGCCAACTTGAGCTTACTCCGAAATTTGGAGACGTGGTTATTAAACCTAATGCACAAGTTCTGAAGAACCTCAAGCAAGAAGTGTTTTTCAATGAGGTCAGGGTAGTAGGAATCAGCGTAATCGACAGCGTAAAAGAGTGATTGTGCCAGCGTAACCTTGGTGGTTGTCGGCATAAAATTCTCCTCATCAAGATTCATTCAAAAATCTGACATATTTTTGTTTATCATTACGCCTAAGTTTTTGACAGTGTCACTAACAAGTATGGGAACACCATCAAACATAATTGGAGGGAGAAAAGACCATTGAATCTTTGGGATCATCCTGGAGCTGCCTACGATAACTTGCGTTTTATTGTGATTTACCTTGAAACTGTTAGTAGTAGAACTTCTTGTGACAGAGTTCGTCCGGAGAAGTACTACCACCGCACCTATTTCTGCCACCAAGCTGTAGTGTTCGCATTGCTGTGTTTCGGTTTGAAGGATACTGGTGCCGGTGAAATTACAGGCACATGTGTCTTTACGTCTTTATGTGTCAGGGTCGGAAGCGCGCGTTTGATGCCTCTGGTGTTGCAGGTGTCCTGCTTTCCATCAGGTGGGCCGTATGGTTGTTTGTTTGCCAAGTAGTATACAAAAAAACTGTAGGCATCGTGAGAATCCGCGCTAAGTCGCTGTTGATGATTTGAAAACCTTCATTTAAATTGTCAAGTGGGGCTTGCGTATAAATCTAGAGATCATCTGCATAAAGTTACTCCTAACTTAGTTCAGGAAGCCATCAAGAACGACTGGCTAGAGCCTAGAGGTCATCCACAATGTACGTCAGCCAGTCGAAGATATCACTCATTGTTATTCCACTACAATTTAAATAACAAAGTTGAATACGAATTGGATGTCTTTGATGTCATTGAATTTACAAACGTAAGTATAATTTTTTTTTATACTACTTCGTAAGCAAACAACCATACGGCCCACCAGCCCCTATGACCAAACGTAACATAACGAGGGCTCGTTACAATATCTGCGTGGAATCATCGCTGAATCGTATAGGGTGACGTCACACGTTATTGACAAGGAATCTCTTAGGTCATAGCGAATAACCACCCTGATGGAAAGTAGTCACCGCAGATTGCTGCTACTAAACAAATTACACTCGTGGAATACCAAACGTGCCATTGTCGGGCAGTGAATGAATAAAGCTTTATTCGTTCACCGTTGTTTGGGGCCGACTGGAACCGGCAGATAAAACGACCTAGTGTAAAAGCAGCTGGTTGAATATGAAAGACTCCCGAAGATCGGGTTCAATGGCCCTTATAGGAAGAGGCCTAATATGATGCACAATTCTCTAATTTTAAAAACGATTAAATTACATTATAATTAATTTACATTTAATTGCGTTTTTACTATTACTTAATCTTCGCGTATACATGCGAATATTAAGTTATAGTTACTATACGTGACAGTGCGACTGACACGAGATTATATTGTGACTGGAATGTTTTTAAATTAGAGAATTGGGCCTCTGAGTATTTGATATTAATTTCTATTTGTAGATATGTATGTATGTAATAAAACATATTTTTGTACTTAGAAATTATTTTACTCAGTTTTAGTCAGTTACTGTACTTCCCCAGTATACTATAACAGTTATTACCTATTCTGTGTCTGCTAAGTTAAGTACCTACTAACTACAAACGGGCCGCAGTGTCATAACGTTTTACATGTGACACAGTGTCGTATCAAGAATTTGGGCCTCAACATAGTGGGCCACAAAGACAACATCCCGATCCGACCAGCAGGGGTGCGATTTTTGTGTCATCGAGCGACTAAACGTCAGTAATATTGCCGTTAATCCCCGATTTCCAAATTTCTATAATATTAAAACTCATTGATGACTAAAATTCTTATACCTATGATATCAATACAAGTGCTTCCTCCAGTACATTTCTTGATAACTTTTCGTTTAAAAAACCGACTTCCGCTATTGTATTCGACTAAATATTTGGATGAAAAAAAAATTATGAAAGAACCATAGTGGTGAAAGGATTATGATACTTTCTGAATGCAATTGCTTGGTTTGTTGCTGAAAATATCAAAATCGCCATATGTATGCCTACAATATTTGAGGAGTTCCCTCAATTCCTCATGGATCCCATCATCAGAACTGGATTCTGAAAAAAATCACCCTACCGGGACCAATCTGGAAGTATATCTATTCAAATAAAAAAAGAATTTTCCAAATCGGCTCATAAACGCCGGAGATATGAGGAAACAAACATTAAAAAAAAATACAACCGAATTGAGAACCTCCTCCTTTTTTGGGAAGTCGTTTAAAAAACGGTCATTTGCGGCCTTTTTGATGTTATGTAGTCACTCGGTGGCATTAAAAAATCGTTACTGAGAAAAAGGGTCTACACAGACAGACAGACAGACAGACAGATAGACAGACAGGCAGACAGACAGACGGACAACGAATTAATTCTATAAGGGTCCCGTTTTTTCTGTTGAGGTGCGGAACCCTAAAAACATACTCAAATTTCGTTGCTGTACTTTCTGAACATAATAGTAGCCAGCCTATATAACGTGGTTTTCTTAAAATACCCATCCCCTATACCCCATAATATCCCCACCCCTTTAAACACAGTACTGGATCCGCTTCCCGGAAAATCAATAGTAAAACAACAAGGCATCCCATTCCATCTTAGCAAGTTAAATGAAGCTCGCCTGGGGGAACTACCTCAAGGCTTTTGCTGATGTTTCAAAGCACTGGCCTTCGTGGAAAATTCGTATTCTAAAACCAATTTCGTTTACTAAGGGGTCTCGGCACACGGCGTACATAGGTTGTATTATAACAGCGATACAAACGCGAAATAGACGCGCGTTTGTATTTGTCTTTAAAGGTTACCGGTAGGGCGCTTATACGCCGTTTTGTACGCGAACGAAGTTCGCTTCTGTTTTGGCTATTATTTCATCAAACGCCAAGAAATTTTGTACACATGATCACTAAACTAATATCTAGACACGTGGTGAGCCAGTTTTTTTTTAAATTTATTATTAGTTATAACTATATAACTTTATAAGAAACTAACGCACTACGGGTCTGGAAGATATTAGTGTACTGATCATGAGTTCAAAGTTACATAATATAGTAAATTATAGCCAAATTAGAAGCAAACTTCGTTCGCGTGCGAAAGAGCGTAAGCGCCTTTTTGCTAGCTACCGGTGATCATTTCTTAATTTCAACGAATTTGTAACGTTTGTTCGTTCGTTTTTTGTGCGTTTTTAAACGCGCTGATAAAATACGCCGTGTGCATATATACCCAAAGTCGCATTCCCATTTCAAGAATCGAACGGTAAATGCTAAGTTGATGAGTATCCACCTGAATACTCAACACCAATACTGCGATCACCAAACCGCCTGCAATTTGATCATGGCAAATCCCCTCATTGCATTCTATGGGGGAAGCCTCGTCCAACAGTGGAAGTCTGACGGCTGATGAAGAAAAGCTAAGAAAAAATACGAAATTAACGATACAAACGCCGTTAGGTCAGCGCCATTTTGCGAATACGCACATAGCGTTTTCGTATTACGCTTACATTTGGATGGACGCTTGTCTAATAGCCTAGTACCAACTGGTTGGTAGGTAAAAGTGGTCTATTGGAGCGATAGTTTTTCTTAGAAACCTCTCAATTGAAATATTTTTTTTAGTTAAGCATCCCTTAATAAATAAAAATAAATATAAATAATGCTGGACATTTCACACACCATTATCTAGCCCCAAGCTAAGCAGAGCTTGTGTTATGGCAACTAGACAACTGATATACTTAATACAATACATTACATTACATTATTTTTTTTTATTATACATAGTAAATACCCAGAACACCCTGAACAAATATCTGCAAATCGTACAAATATTTGATCCCAGGCGGGATTCGAACCCGCAACCTCCTGCGTCGCAGGCGAACCTTCGACCGCTGCGCCACAGAGGTCGTTAATCTAAGTAGGTATCGGTTGGTAATACCTAACTCACTGGCGAAAATTTGCAATCAGATTCAAAAGGGATGATAATAATCTTTTGGGGTAACTGACTACCTTTGCTTAGCATATACGAGTAATTTCATTATTAATGGTTATCTACCGCAGTCAAGACCTTACTAATAAATGGATGAGTGCTTGTTACTCTTGTTTACAGTTAGATAAGGTATGATAAGGGGATATTGATATTATAGACACGCTCTCGACTCATTCATGCGTTAAGGTAAACTGGTAAACACAACATTCCACGACAATAATCCAAAAACTGAGGCCCAATTCTCTAATTTAAAAATATTCAATTTGCAGTATTATCTCATCTCAGTCGCACTGTCACGTATGGTGTTATTATAAAAAATGCCGTTAGTCTGGGTTTAAACCCTACCAGCCTAGGCTTAAATATCGACCTAGGGTATATACGACTGGTAATACAAAAGCAGATGGTTTGTTTTCCAGAAGCAACTTTCGAGCTAGATATGCCAAAAATTACATAAGCTTGGACTATCTCTGGTTTATCTAAAACCAGGCAGCCCCCTAGTTTAGCAATGGTCTATAAATTGACAGTTGATTGTTTGTTAGAGGTAAGAATTTGGACATCTCAATTGTGATGTGACACAATCCGTCAGTTTGATACTTTGGAAATTTGTGAAGTAGCGCGAGAATTGATTGCGGCAAACAAACCATCTGCTTTCGTATTTAAAGTCGCATATGTCTAATGTCGATATTTAATGCTAGACTAGTACGCCTGGACTAAATTCAGATTTAGTCCATGTTCTATAAGGCCGATTTAGTTTACGTGACAGTGACACGAGATTATAACTATTGTGACTGTAATGTTTTTAAATTAGAGAATTGGGCCTCTGGTCAAGCGCGAGTAGAACTGGCGTGGTGAGGTTTCCGTGCAAGTAGATTACCATACTAACTATTAGACCAATTAAATTATTATTGAATCGACACAATTGTGTCAATTGTGTAATAAGATAATGCGTATACAATTGTATACGCATTATCTTATTACGAGTATTTTCCGTTTCCCGTGTGAATTTGAAGATTTAGGATTTCCTTTAAAGTAAAATCTAAATAAAATAATATACAATATTTATTGTTTTTACTGTGTTTTACAAGAGAAAATTGTTAGAATATTGTATTAGTTACTTACCACATCGAAATGAAAAACTAACGAATCCGATCGGAAACGTTAGTTTTTTATTTCGATGTGGTAAAGTAACTAAACAATTTTCTCTAGTAAAACACAGTAAAAATCAATATAAACATTGTATATTACTGTGTTTTACCAGAGAAATTTGTTTTAGTTACTTACCACAACATAATGAAAAACTAACGAATCCGATCGGAAACGTTTCCGACGTTTTAGAATAGCCCTGATGCTGATACCTTAGACACAGGGAATCCTACTGTGGTATCAGCAGGGCGATTCTAAAACGTCGGAAACGTTTCCTCCTCCATCCAACAAACAAACAAACTGACTAGTCAAACACAGTTATTATTAATAATTAATGTCGATATATCGATATATTCGATAGGTACGTCGCGTCGCATCGCTAAAAGCCAACACTATGGCTGCCGGTCGCTGTTGCATTAGTATTTGTAATTAATTTCTAATTGGTATCAATTGTGCTGGGCTGGGCTTTCCCAGGACAATTTATTCACATGTACGAGGAACGCCAGACTGATACTATAGTACAACACTACTATGGTAATAATTAACCGTTTTATAAAGTTATTATAAAATTTATGAAGTTTATTTGTCTCTTTGCACCAGAGACTTGAGTCTAGAAATACAACTAGCAACTAGACGGGCGTGTAGTGTAGTGTAATATAGGGTTGCCATCTCTAAAATTTGGCAACCAGGACAAGACGCGTGAAAACACCGGATTTTAGAGCCCAGAACCATTTTTAAAAATGATTATGAGGAACCCAGTCTCATAATCATTTTTAAAACCTGTTTTAGTTAAAATAGCTTTTGTTCCGTTCTGTCTTATGTAAAATGTCATACGTCAAAACAAGACAAAAGCTATTTTAACTAAAATAGGTTTAAAAAATGATTATGAATAAGAGGGTTAGACTCCAGGGATACCGAAAAGCGAATATTGTTTATTGCACAAAAACAAAAAATATGCTAGGAAGCATTCTCTACCAGCTAACCTTTGTGTAGTGTGGATTAATTTAAGTAGGTGGTACTTAATACGTGGAGATAAATTAGGTAGTACTTTTACAGATAAGAAGGTGACGCGGCGTCCTTATTCGTACTGAAAACGTCAAAATCAGCCCTTGAAGGTTTGAACTTTGAAGACTTTGACGTGTTCGTTCAATCCTCTGATAATTAAATCCTAAGGCAGCGAGGCCCGCATTGATTACAAGTTAATCAAGACCATGTAAGCCTGAGGCAACTTCATCAAAACTTTATCTAACTAATAGAAATTGAGGCGTTGCGTACTCTTTACCTAATGTTGGGTGACAATGAAATCTGAAATTTGTATTACAATCTGGGATAACAATCTAAACTGCGACAGTCAGAGTTTAAATAAATTTATTGTTAAAAATGTATTTTTCAAAACAAGCTTTTGTTAAATTAATTATCGGAACCTGAGGCCCAATGAGGGGTTTTCACGGCCGTTTCAAATCATGCTTTCAGCGTTGAAAATAGATGGCGCTGCTCTGTAACGTAGCAGTCAAGTGTCATAATAAAGTGAAATGTCAGCATCGACAACGTAGAAATAATTTTCGTTTCGTGGTATTTATTTTTGCCTACTTCTAAAAACACCACGAAATCACTTGCGCACACTCAAGAAGCAATCACAAACAGAATAATATCATGACTTATAGCCACAGACTACTTAGATAATAGTTTTGTACGCGTGCACCACAGACAATCTTGATTGATACAGTTGAGTCAGCGCCATCTATCGAACCAATTTGCAAAACTACTTTTTTTCTTTTTAATCGAAGATGAAAAGCCCTCATTCTCTAATTTAAAAACATTCCAGTCGCAATATAATCTCGTGTCAGTCGCACTGTCTCGTATAATATCTATTACATATTCTTAGCAAGAAACATGAAGATTAAGTAATAGTTACTATACGTGACAGTGCGACTGAGACGAGATTATACTGCGAATTGAATGTTTTTAAATTAGAGAATTGAGCCACTGATCAAAATGAGCCCAAACACTGCCAGGCTACTACTAATCATCGAGGAGTTCCGCTGTCCACCTTACGTCTTCATCATCAGATCAGCTCGCCGTCACCATAATATCGTATTGTCATCTGAACTTGACAGGTATGAAACTTTTTACACATGAGCAGAAGGCCTATTACGAGTTTTACATTGCAACAATCACTTTGCGTCACGATAGAAGCTCACGACTTGCAAAGTGATTGTTGCAATGCAAAACTCGTAATAGGCCTTCAGTACACTAATATCTAGACCCGTGTTGCGTTAGTTTCTTAAACAATTATAAGGTTACCAAATCATAAATTTAAAAAAAAACTGGCGCACCACGGGTCTAGATATTAGTGTACTGATCATGTGTACAAAGTTTTATGGAGTTTAAATAAATAATAGCCAAAACAGAAGCCTTCGTTCGCGTACAAAAGGGCGTAAGCGCCCTACCGGTAACATTCTCATAATTTATAAACGACTTCACAAAAAAAAACAACTGAATTCGGTTGTATTTTTTTTTGTATGTTTGTTACCTCATATCTCCGGCGTTTATGAACCGATTTGGAAAATTCTTTTTTAATTTGAATAAATATACTTCCAGATTGGTCCCATTTTTTTCAGAATCCAGTTCTGATTATGGAATCCATGAGGAATTGAGGGAACTCCTCAAATATTGTAGGCATACATATGGCGATTTTGATATTTTCAGCAACAAACCAAGCATTTGCATTCAGAAAGTATCATAATCCTTTCACCACTATGGTTCTTTCATAATTTTTTTTTCTTCCAAATATTTAGTCGTATACAATGGCGGAAGTCGGTTTTTTAAATGAAAAGTTATATTAAAACAACCACACGTGCGACCTGTCTCATAAATTAAAATGAGTCATTCAAAACAAAAAGATGCGACTTCAAAAGTCCAAAAATAGGAGCAAATAAATAACACGCAGTGAAAAGTAACAAGAAGCCAAAATTGCCTTGACATTGACTTGACAGACAGCTCTTTATACTCTCTTCAAAGCAGAATTACGTTATTGAATTACTTTATTTTTATGTTGGCTCATTTGACTCAAGGTTTGTTAGCAATCTTTGCGCATTTTGTACTGTCGACCTGCCCCCCTATTCCCTGACTGAAAGTCACTCAGTGACTAACGTTTGACAAGTAAAATTACCATCAATTGACAATGAGGGCTTTTCATCTCAAATTATAAAGAAAAACAGTAGCTCAAATTGGTTCGATAGATGGCGCTGAGTCAATGTATCAATCAAGATTGTCTGTGGTGCACGCGTAGGGGGACGCTGGGAGTAAACGGTACAAACCGGCGTACAAAACTATTATCTAAGTAGTCTGTGGCTATTAGTCATGATATTCTGTTTGTGATTGCTTCTTGAGTGTGCGCTAGTGATTTCGTGGTGTTTCTAGAAGTAGGCAAAAATAAATACCACGAAACGAAAACTATTTCTACGTTGCCGATGTTGACATTTCACTTTTTTTTGACACTTGACCGCTACGTTACAGAGCAGCGCCATCTATTTTCAACGCTGAAAGCATGATTTGAAACGGCCGTGAAAACCCCTCATTCTTAATGATAATTTTGAGCAATTGATGGTAATTTTACTTGTCAAACGTTAGTTACTGAGTGACTTTCAGTTAGGGAATAGGGGGGCAGAAAGAATCTTCAAACGCCGCGTCTTGCCATGCTTTTGCAAATACATATTTCGAATTTTCAACCAATTTATGTCGAATTGATAGAAATAAAAAGGTTCATATACATCCATTGTATTGTTGTAACCACGTTTATCAAGGTAGGTTTGTGTTGGATACCAGGGTGTTCCCTTCTGTTGCCGACCTCTGTGCCTCTGTGGCGCGGCGGGCGAGTAGCTGGCTGAGATGCAAGAGGTTGTGGGTTAGATTCCCGCTGCGGGACAAATGTTTGCATGATCTGCAAATATTTGTTCCGGGTCAGGGTGTTGCGGTACCATGATACTCGTAGTTCCTGATACCCACGAGTCCACGGTTGAGTCCACGACACAGGGAATCCTAGTGTGCAATCTGAGGCCTTATTCTCTAATTTTAAAAACGATTAAATTACAATATAATCTCGTGTCAGCCGCATCTGTCACTATTTGTACGTAGTAAGTAGTAACTATTACTTAATCTTCGCATGCATACGCGAAGATTATTACTAGTTAGTAAACACGAGATTATATTGTAATTTAATCGTTTTTAAAATTAGAGAATTGGGCCTTAGGACTATGTATGTGACTATTGGGTGATAGGTTATATATGTTATGATAGATAGATACTGGTAGCGATTGTGTGCACCATTCTCTAAAATTAAACTGCGCTAAAATTATCGCGGCGGTAAATTTAGAGAGTGGTGCACACTAACAGTAAGTTAAAACTTACACTGTACATACATTATGTGCAGTACAAGTAAGGATACTCTATCCAATGTCATCAGGTCACCGTCAAAAGGAAAAAACAACACAGCAATTGATAATAAAGTAATTTAAACAACGACATACCTGCCAATGACGTCAAGAATATCGATGGTATTACACAAACGACCGGTTTAACTACTTAAACAATTAGTTGTCAGGGCACTAAGGTCCCCGAGGCGAAATAAACTACAGAGCAAACAAACGATGCGTAACCCATGTTATATTATCCATAAACCAACATTGAAGTAAGACCGTTGTGTCTACATAAAAAATAATTTAATTAAGGCGCTACCCTGACCGAATGACCTTGAGGATTTCGCCTCAACAAAACATCGCAAATTATTTATTTTAGTGACACCTATGTAGTCCGTTCTAACAGTACTGCCATCTAGCCGTCCGTCCGAGAACCGGCGGCTGACTGGTCTGCTCCTTGCGCACAGCCAGATTCGCA
This sequence comes from Epirrita christyi, assembly GCA_951392215.1. Taxonomy (NCBI): domain Eukaryota; kingdom Metazoa; phylum Arthropoda; class Insecta; order Lepidoptera; family Geometridae; genus Epirrita; species Epirrita christyi. The sequence continues at coordinate 10,868,065 of OX595855.1, read as the reverse complement.
CGGATTCATGAAATATAATAATTCATAAAAAATAAAGAGAACCCATTTTTAAAAAAATAATCGTGTAATAATTTTACTATTAAATTAACTATCCAATTGTGTAAACCAAAAAATTCAGTAACGTGAACTTTAAGAGAAGATGTACAAAATCATGATTTATTTCAATTTTTTCATGGGTTTATTGTCGAGTACTTACGACGTTAAATCATTAAACCAATCGTGGAACTTGATGACAAAATGTCAAATATATGTGGTGACTTTTAATTTTTTTTCTACTTGCTTTATTTAACGAGGAGAGGCTTGAAAAAAACAGCTTGACGCCGTGTTTGGTCGGGGTACTGCCTTAAGAAAGCGTATTACACTACTCGTCGTTACTTAGCTAGACGACTATATTAATGATAAAGCCATGTGGGCTGATGTCGCTCTGGCCATCGACTGCTAAAATGTCTATTTGCAATATCTGTACCTACCTCTATTTCCTACATGGTTTCATTAGATTGGTATTTATATCAAACGTAGCGTGTGCTGTCTTATAAACTTTTGTTGATTCTCTTTTCATTTTGTAGTTGTACTAGAGATACAAAGGTATGTCATTTGTACTACAAGTTGTACTTCTTAGTAGTACAACTGACACGGAGGCCTTTTGACTACCTACCTAATGTTTTTATGTTGTAGTATGTTAAGAAATCATAATACATAACATAACATCCAACAGTCACATACATAGCCCTGACTAAAAGATAAGAAAAAGAATATCAATAAATCTGCGGGGTAAATGCAGCCAACCTAATGAGGCACAATATTATATGAACGTTACATTGTTCATATGTGAAAGTTTGTTCATATCTGTGCCTGTTCAAACAAAGACGAGCTGTACATCATATATTTCTGAGGCAACGTCACGAAGGCACCAATAATAAATTGTGTTTGAGAAAAACAAACAGAAGTCGCGTAAGTATCGATTTTTCTTCAACCCATAGTTATTCAAAGCGCGATTCGTGCGTAAGGAGTTTATGTCCAATACAAGACTGTGGTCCAAGCGATCGGCGTATGAATGCGGGGATATTTGGCGCCAATATGCATAGAGAAATTTCGATGACCCCAGACAAGGCAGGTTGAAATGGCAATGGGCAGGTCTGAGGCCCAATTCTCTAAATAAATAGAGTTCGGATCATGTTTCGATCTTGTGTCAATGTCTTAAATGTGAGAGATATTCTCTTAACTTAAAATACTTACAACACTGTATGTGGTTTTATCGAAATGTGACCGAAACTTGAATGTTTCAAAGTCTTTTTGATAATTTTAGCTTAAGTAGATGGAGTCTCTCTTTACTCTTTCCAATTATATATATAACCATCCTACTCTAATGGTAGCCACCGTGAATTGAAAGTAGACTAAATAGTAATTTATGAGGGAGCAGAATACCAACTTTCTGTCAATTCACAATTCTGAGGGCTTAGTACAGGTTTTGATAGTTTACGAAACTATATGAAGTTTCGTTTCCATCCAATACATTTACTGACAGCTTCCTTATTTTTCTTCTCGTTTTCACTAGGGGCGCTGCAAGTAAATGTATTTCCATGGAAAAGAAACTACATACAGTTTCGTAAACTATCAAAACCTGTACTAAGCCCCCAGTCTCGATTCGGTTAACTTTCAGTGTAGTTTTAAAATAACTTAGAGAATTGGGCCTCTGGAATAATGGTTCTCGAGCGGCGACCAAACAATACGACGTAGTAGAGGAAGGCCCGCCCTCTCGGTGGACTAAAGACATTATGTATATGTAGCAGGCTAGTAGGCAGTCGGTGGATAGAGACGGGGCAAGACCGTTCGTCGTGGCATTCTAGGGCCTAGAGTTTTCTGATGACGATGATGAAATCAGACAAAGCACGGGTGCTATTTTTGACAGTTATATCGAGTGACTAAACGTCACTAAAATTACAGTTAATCCCCGATTTCCAAATAACTGTACATTGAAACTCATTGAAGACTAAAATTCAAATGCTCGTTTACATAGGTATTAAAATAAGTCGTAATTTTATGTCATAAATAATTAACCTGGTATATGCTTTTAATTTCAATCAATTAAGATAATTCTAATATAAAATAAATTAATTAATTTTAAAAATTATGGGCTGTAATTGGGCCACGTCATAAAGAATATAAATAAAAACAAGTTAAAGCGAACTAGTTTACAAACTAAAGATAAATTGTCTAAGATAAGTAGGAACTTACAACTAAAACATAATATTTTGACAATAATTAGTTATATTATTTATGACTAGTTGCGCCCCGCGGTTTCACCCGCGTGAAAAATGATGAAAATTGATGATGATGAAAAGTAGCCTATGTGTTAATCCAGTGCGTAAAGTATCTCCATTCCAAATTTCACTCAAATCCATTCAGTAGTTTTTACGTGAAAGAGTAACAAACATCCCATCCATTCTCACAAACTTTCGCGTTTATAATATTAGTAGGATATAAATACAAGTGCTTTCTCCAGTACATCTCCGAAAAACGGTGATTTGCGGCTTTTTTGTTGATATTTACCCCAGACCTTCTTTTGACCTCGAAACCATACAAAACCGCTTCCCCTGGCAGAAGGTGCCCACAGCTTCGAAAACATGCTGTGTTTGTGCAATACATGATTTAGATAGTATCACGATAAATAGTTTATGCACATGATGTAATAAATAAATTGCGTGCTTGTCTCGCGAGTCGCGTCTGCATAAACTATTACACGCATGACCTCAATAACTCTTATCTAGATTTAATAATACACAATTGAATTGTATTTAACAAAATGGGGAGTTTTCAGGGAGACAATTAAAAAGAAAAAATAGTTCTGAAAATTCCGGTAGATGGCGGTGACTCGACATGGCTGTGTCTTCTGAAGATTTTGCAAAAGCACCACAGAGAACAAATTCTTTTTGTTTCCTCTTTTTTTCCTCAAAGTTTCGCGTTGCGATTCCGAAGCTCGTTTTTCAAGTCTACTATAGACCGGTCTACTTGGTCCGGCTTCAACAATAACAATAAAAAATTATAACAATAACGTAACACTAACAAATATATCAGAATTTCAACAATAACTTTACGTAGATACTTCACCAATGAACAGCATGAGCGAGTGAAGTCAGTGACACAGACAGTTGGTGGCTAACCGACAAAATTTAGATAACCATATCGAGACTGGCGCCATCTATGCATGGATTTAGAACATTTTCTTTCAGCTGTCAGAAAATTTCCCATTAGGAAAAACAATTGGAAAAGTATTTTCCGAAGTTATGGTGGAACAGTATTCTTTGAACTTTCACGATCAATGGTTAATATGGTTAATGGATCAATGGCGTGGTGGTTTATGGTGGAACGTTAGCAAAGAGGCGCGAAATTTAAATTTTGAATGATAACAATGATACCCAAAAAGATGGCTTTTCAACTTCGATTAAAAAAAGAAGTAGTTCAAATTGGTTCGATAGATGGCGCGGACTCAACTGTAGCTGACAAGATTGTCAAATGTATTATCTGTGATACACGTACTAAGCTGTTATCTAACTAATCTGTGGCTATGAGTCATGATATTCTGTTTGTGTCTGCTTCTTGAGAGTGCGCTAGTGATTTCGTGGTGTTTTTATAAGTAAGCAAAAATAATAATACCACGAAACGAAAATATATCCACGTTGTCGATGTTGACATTTAAATTTATTTTGACACTTGACAGCTACGTAACAGAGCAGCGCCATCTATTTTCAACGCTGAAAGCATGATTTGAAACGCTCCTGAAAATGAGGAGTATAAGCCGGTAGCAAGCAAAATGGCTTCAACGCCCTTTGGCTAACTACCGGTGCCCTTCCATAAGGCACATTTCTCGAGAGTGAAGAGCTGTGTCTATTCCAGAGAAGACGACTTAGAATCCGCCTTGGTAAGCCCAGCAGGGCGATTCTAAAACGTCGGAAACGTTTCCGATCGGATTCGTTAGTTTTTCATTTCGATGTGGTATGAACCTAACTAAAACAATTTTCACTAATAAAACATAGTAAAAAACAATAAATATTGTATATTACTGTGTTTTACTAGAGAAAATAGTTATAAAATTGTTTCAGTTACTTACCACAACGAAATGAAAATCTAACGAATCCGATCGGAAACGTTTCCGACGTTTTAGAATCGCCCTGCTGGACAGCTACATAGACAAACATACTACATCACCAGCCTATTTACGTTCACTGCTGGACTAAAGCCTCCCCCTATTGAATGCAATAATGGGGGAATTTGCCATAATCATCACGCTTGGCAGACAGAGTATTTGTATAGTGTTGTTTTAGTTCATTGACATTCGTAGCTAAACTAATGATATTTATGAGATACTATCAATTAAAACATGCGGGATCTCCCGGATTCCCGCTAAATCAGTATTCGCTATGACAAGGAGTGTTTGATTAGCTGTAATAAGCAAAAAACACAATAAAATTTGAACTTCGCACCTCTTTGCTAAACGTTCCATGTTACGAAAACTTTTATACTTAGCTCAAAAAGTTTTCATCGCAAGATATCCGAGATATTATTTGATGTTTCCACCATAATCCACTTACAATACGGAATTACAAGTATCTAGGTAAAATGTTTTAGAAATACCGCATTGTAAACCACATTGGCGGGGAATATCTAATAAAACAATAGTGTAGGAAAACATTGCTACCTTTAGCAAGACCTTTTCAACGATATAATACGAGGGCGTGCGCTAAAAACAACATCCCCAATACCGCGGTGTTATGTGTGCGACTACATTTTAGCTTTTAGCTTGCGCCAAAAAGTTAGCGAACTCCGTTTCCGCATTTTACTGAAAGTTTTATTACTTGGGTACTATCGCTTTCAAAGTAACCAAGTTGTTTTTACGTTCTATAATACTTTGCGTTGTTCAAATGTTTGAACGGTTGTCAAATAAGTTTTCATTTAAAAAACCGACTTCCGCCATCGTATTCGACTAAATAATTTTGGATGATTTTTTTTTATGAAAGCACCATAGTGGTGAAAGGATTATGATACTTTCTGAATGCAAATGCTTGGTTTGTTGCTGAAAATATCAAAATCGCCATATGTTTGCTTACAACATTTGAGGAGTTCCCTCAATTCCTCATGGATACCATCATCAGAACTGGATTCTGAAAAAAATGGGACCAATCTGGAAGTATATCTATGCAAATAAAAAAAGAATTTTTAAAATCGGTTCATAAACGACGGAGATATGAGGTAACAAACATAAAAAAAAAAAAAACAACCGAATTGAGAACCTCCTCCTTTTTTGGGAAGTCGGTTAAAATATAGCTGTTTGACGGACCTCTATGGCGCGGCGGGAGAGTAGCCGGCTGAGATGCAAGAGGTTGCGGGTTAGATTCCGGCTGCGGGACAAATATTTGTATGATCTGCAAATTTGTTCCGGGTCTAGGTGTTATGGTACCATGGTACTCGTAATTCCTGATACCCACGACACAGGGAATCTTAGTGTGGGATCAAGACTATATACCTATGTGTGTGTTAGGTGTTATGGTATGTTAGCACTTTTTACACTCCTCGCAGAAAATGCCAGCAAAGGCTGATGTCTTTTTAACCGACTTCCCAAAAAAGGAGGAGGTTCTCAATTCGGTTCTATTTTTTTTTTTTTATGTTTGTTACCTCATTGTCTCCGTTGTTCATGAACCGATTTTAAAAATTCTTTTTTTATTTGCATAGATATACTTCCAGATTGGTCCCATTTTTCAGAATCCAGTTCTGATGATGGAATCCATGAGGAATTGAGGGAACTCCTCAAATATTGTAGGCATACATATGGCGATTTTGATATTTTCAGCAACAAACCAAGCATTTGCATTTAAAAAGTATCATAATCCTTTCACCACTATGGTTTTTTCATAATTTTTTTTTCATCCAAATATTTAATCGAATAGGTACTATGGCGGAAGTAGGTTTTTTAAATGAAAAGTTATTCTTGATGCTCAAGGTTAGGTGCATCAAGAAAAAGACATCGGCCTTTGCTGGTATTTTCTGAAGAGGCTCTATATTTTTCATCTTCATTCTTGAAGCGACTCTCATGGAACTGTCACTGCGTCTTGATTCTTGAAGACATGACGCTCATACAACTATCCCTGCGTTCTTGAAGATACGACGCTTTTTGTCAGCGACTCTTCTATCACTAAAGTTATTTGGCGCGTAGTGTTTGGTACTCGTATGTTCTTCATTCCCACCGTGATACACAAGTTAACATAACCATGTATCATAAATTGCGGAATACGCTATAGGGGGGATCTAGCGGAAATGCGGGCTGAATAGAAATAGCTGTATTATTTTTCTAAACGAAACACGATAATATGATTGCGAGTTCAATATGGTAAAACAAAGGCTGTAGACAATTGTGCATGCCCGCGCAATTTGGCGGTCAGGGCGATCCATCGAGAATTCGGGCCACGGAGGCCACCGTGAAACTAACACAAGTATGTATAAGTTCCAGGATATCTAGGCCCGTATATTAAGAGATCGAACTTCACACAATTTTCCTGATCCTACACTAGGATTCCCTGTGTCGTGGGTATCAGGAACTACGAATACCATAGTACCACAACAACCAGACCGGAACAAATAATTGCAGATCATACTAAGAATTTGTCCCGCAGCGGGAATCGAAAAATAAAAGTAAAGTAAGTACCGTTTTTAACCGACTTCCCAAAAATGGAGGAGGTTCTCAATTCAGTTGTATTTTTTATTTTTTTTATGTTTGTTACCGCATATCTCCGGCGTTTATGAACCGATTTGGAAGATTCTTTTTTTATTTGAATAGATATACTTCCAGATTGGTCCCATTTCTGAATTTTCAGAATCCAGTTCTGATGATGGAATCCATGAGGAATTGAGGGAACTCCTCAAATATTGTAGGCATAGGTACATATGGCGATTTTGATATTTTCAGCAACAAACCAAGCATTTGCATTCAAAAAGTATCATAATCCTTTCACCACTATGGTTCTTTCATAATTTTTTTTTTCATTCAAATATTTAGTCGAATACAATGGCGGAAGTCGGTTTTTTAAATGAAAAGTTATAATTAGATAGAATTTTTGCTTATTCAAAAAGAAGCTTGAATGGAGAAGATCTGATTCGGTACCCTAGATAAAGCCTAAATAAAACCCCAATTGCCATTAATTTGCGATGATCGGAACAAAGATAACCCGAATCGAATTACGACGAGCATTCGAGCAGGAAAAAGCCCATTTCAAGTTAGGTATACGACTATCTTTACTGACCACTCATATCTCACTAAAACCCGAATTTCAGAGCACATTCGTGGGTCCAATTGACCTCTACACGGTTTTTCTATCAGCGGTTCGGGTAACACAAAAATAGGATTGTCTGGGCGGCCACATAGGCCTGTGTCACTTCAAACCAGAGGCCCAATTCTCTAAATTATTTTAAAACTACACTGAAAGTTAACCGAATCGAGACTGAATTATGAATTGACAGAAAGTTGGTATTCTGCTCCCACATAAATAACAATTTAGTCTACTTTCAATTCACGGTGACTACCATTAGAGTAGGATAGTTACATATATAATCGCAAAGAGTAGAGAGACTCCATCTACAATGCTAAAATTATGGAAAAAACTTTGAATCGTTCAAGTTTCGGTCACATTTCGATATAATCACATTACAGTGTTGTATTTTATGTTTAGAGAATATCATTTCTGACATTTAAGCCATCGACACAAGATCGACACATGATCCGAACTCTATTTTAACTATTTTTAAGTTAGTGAATTGGGCCTCTGGCCCCCCAATTACAGTCGAATGGCAATGGGGAATGCAACAATGGGGATCATTTAGGCAGGCTTAGCTCTGTCTTAAATCTTATGAAACTTGAATAGGGGAAACTTCTTGACCTAAATATTCCTCCTTCAAGTTTCAAAGATTTGGACGGGCGCTAAGGCTTCCAAAATGATCACCGTTGTTGCGTTCTGCATTGCCATTGGATACCTGATGATGGAGACAGAAGGTGGACAGTGGAACTCCTCGATGATTAGTAGTAGCCTGGCAGTGTTTGGGCTCATTTTGATCAGGTTCCGATAACGAATTTAACAAAAGCTTGTTTTGAAAAATCAATTTTTCAACAATAAACTTATTCTATTATTAATTTTCTTTTGTAGCTCTTCTTTTTTGACTCAATAGCTAAGCCAGGATGAGTATTAACCGTAGAATAGGAATCGTAAAAATTTTATGTCTCCATAAACCATCGACTGGTTACTGACATTTAAGATAATGCCCTATGAATATAAAGCACTATTAAATAGTACTCAACATAATGCAGACTGCTCGAAAGACTAGAAAGAAAAATCAAATCAGGGTAACACGAAAAATTCTTGCAAGCTTTATAAATTGGTGCTCTTCAAATCGGTGCTCTTAGTGGAACGCTTGGCGTTTTGGACTAACCCAAAGCACTTTAGTAAAGATAAATAAGTAGTAAAAAAGCTAGGTATAATCAGTAATAACATGGTTCTTACAATCTACTAATCCTACTCCAACTAAGTATGGATGGATGGAGGGATGGATGTTTGTTACTCTTTTACGTAAAAACTACTGAATGGATATTAATGAAACTTTACAATAATATAGCTTATACATTAGAATAGCACAGAGGCTACAATTTATAAAGATATTGTGTGAATTGTCCATAATATGACGATAAGTGTCAAGTAGGAAAAAATCTACCATCTGATGCGAGCTATGCTGCCAAAACCGCTAGAGTTACACATTATGTCATGTATGATGGAAATGTTTATCTTAAATAGTCCTACAAAAAAGCCCGCCACAGCATATATATATATATATATATATATATATATATATATATAGGTTGTATTCTTTTCTACGCCACGCTAATATAAGCTACTCGAAATACTAATCCTGCGCGGGCACCAGCTAGTGTATTATAAATGTACCGTGGTGTGTCCACTCCAGCCTAATGCGGGTTGCAGACCGAAAGCTAAGCTAACTTAGTTTAGCTTAGCTCGCATAGCTGACGCAGTTTTCCATACTTGTGTGCAGACCGCAAACTATGCGAACTAAGCTATGTGAGCTAACTAAAATATGCGAAGCTAAGTTAGTTGTGTATGCCGATGCGCAGCTACACGAGCTAAGCTAAGCCCCTCCCGCTTTCCCCGCACACCCTTTGCACATCCTTCGCCAGTGACTACGCAACAGTGACTGAGCTTTGGCTTAGCTGTTGGTGTGCACGCTATTTATTTCTAGCTTAGCTTAGCCTAGCCTAGCTTGCTTGGCATAGCTTAGTTTTCGGTCTGCTACCCGCATAAGAATAGACTCCTCCTTCTCTTCCCGTGGATGTTCGTAGTAAAAGTCTTACTAAGTGATTATACCAGGAGATGGGCTGGGCACCTGATTACTCAACACACCAAACTGCGATCACCAATCCGCCTGCCAAGCGTGGCATAATACATATGTGATGGTGATTGAATACAATGGGGGAGACCCCTCCAGCAGTGGATGTAAACAGGATGGTGATGATGATGATGATAAATATTATAAATGTAAAAGTTTGTGAGGATGATTGATGATGGATGGATATGGATGGATGTTTGTTACTCTTTCATGCAAAAACTACTAAACGTATTTTGATGAAACGAAACGAAAAGAGAATATAATAGCTAATTATGTTAGTGCATCAGAGGTCCAATTCGAGTGCTTCTTAACTCAACCCAATGAAGGGCAACCCATTTAGGTATTTCAATTCTCTTATTTTAAAAACGATTAAATTACAATATCATCTCGTGTCAGTCGCATCTGTCACTATTAGTAAGTAGTAACTATTACTTAATCTTCGCGTGCATTTATATACGCGAAGATTAAGTACTACGTAGTAGTTACTACGTAACAGTCCGACCGACACGAGATTATATTGTAACTAGTTGCGCCCCGCGGTTTCACCCGCGTGAATAATGATGAAAATTGATGATGATGATGATGAAAAGTAGCCTATGTGTTAATCCAGGGCGTAAAGTATCTCCATTCCAAATTTCACTCAAATCCATTGAGTAGTTTTTACGTGAAAGAGTAACAAACATCCATCCATACTCACAAACTTTCGCGTTTATAAAATTAGTAGGATTTAATCGTTTTTAAAATTAGAGAATTGGGCTACAGAATAACTTATAGCCTTAATTTATCTTGTGCCTGTAATTTCACCGGCACCCGTACCCTTCAAACCGTAACAGCAATGCGAGTACTACTGCTTGGCGGCAGAAATATGTACGGTGGTAGTATTTCCCCGGACGCACGATCACTTTCACAAGAAGTTCTACTACTAACAACTAGATACTAGATTAGAACTCTACCTACTTATGAGAAAGATTGTGGGGAAGGTCTGAATTAGGTAAGTAACCATCCAATCCAACTAAGTTATGACTCATCAAACCCGTCGAGTCACACTTAAACTGATTACAGCAATTGATCTCAAGGACCTCTTGGTCGTGTTTTTAGGGTTCCTTATCTCAAAAGATACCAACGGAACCATAATATGATCACTCTCGTGTATGTCTGTCTGTTATCACAGGCCAGCCTATTCACTCAAAATTTAATGAACGAAAAAATAAAATTTGAAATTTGCCACATATTTACAGTTTCTGCACTAAACTTTGACAGCTCCTAAGCGCATGCTTATCCCACCAAAAATGATTTTCAGTTTTTTTTTAATGGCATCTGAGGATATTCTCAATTTTGCCAATGTCAAGTAGGATAGATTTATCAAATAATGTCAAGTCGTCAAGTACTCTGTCAAGTCATGTTCTAGTAAATCGTTGGCAGTTTACTAGAATGTTCCTGGACAATTTCCATCCCTTCGAAAAGACACGCAATACACTAATTTTATTTAAATTCACTGCCATGTGCTTTTTATAAGCTACACCGGTTAAAATGCCACCAAAATTACACGACATAAGCCAAAAAAAACACTGTAAATTGAAATAAAATAAAAACAGACGACGTCTCTTTTCGAAAGAGCAGAAAAACTTTTGATATTGCCCAAATGACGTTGTAGACATTCGTGCAGACGGCATCAATCACGGCCGTATATGTATATACGAATGCTGAATTTTAGATATTAACTTTGGGGGACAAACTACAAAATAAAAAAACTTTAGTAATTTGTAACGTAATGGGGCTTGTTGTGAGAAATACAAACGGGTAGTATATTATACATAATTTTAAAATGTAAAGTTTAAATTTTAAAAGATATTTACTATACGAATATCGAGCATTTAATACTATCTTATCAAAGACTGCTGTTGACTGAGACTAAATTGTTTAGTAATTAAAAAAAATTGGAATATATTGTCATTCTTCACTCACAGTAAAAGGAAAACCTAAACCAAAAGTCTTTAAATAAAATGTGTTAAGAAAGATTTTTTTTTCCCTCAAAAACAACACAAAATTAAACATATAAAACAAACTACCAAAAAACAAGACGTAAGAAAAAGATAAAACATTAAAAATAAATTTGAAAGTAGGCATCAATATATGTGAGATACTTATTCTGTTTTTCACCGAGGACTAATGAGTTTGACTGGTCTAGTGGTTACTATGGGTAGCCTACTTGTACGGAAACCTCTCCACGCGAGTCGGACTCACACTTGCTTGATCGGTTTTTTGTAGACTATTGGCCTAGTGACCTCGCTTTTGAAAGTTTTAAGATACACACATCCGATCGAGGACGGGGGACGTAGCCGGGCCATGTCAAGAGCGCGAAGCTCCCTATGTATCGTTCAGAAGTTGTACAGAGAGCTGATTCTAAGTTTTTTGCAAACAATTGAGACGGACGTTTGGTGTAGTGTAACAAGGATTTTGTATGGCGACACCGATGAGCGATAGTTACACTCTGTGAACCTCATTTTCCATACAAAAATCCGTGTTACACTACACTATACGTCCGTGTCAATTGTTTGCAAAAAACTTAGAATCAGCTCTCTGATTAAAAATGAAAAATGAGGTTCACAAAGTGTACGCTAGGGGCGCTCATCGGTGTCGCCATACAAAATCCTTGTTACACGAACACCATTTAGAATCAGCTCTGTGTTGCAAACCTGTCACGAGATAATTAAGAGAATATTTGTTCCGTGTCTGGGTGTTATGGTACCTACCATAGTACTCGTAGTTCCTGATACCCACGACACGGAATCCTAGTGTCCTCTTGGGTTTTATGTTATTGCTTTCCACAATCAACTCGGCTAACGCTCTCTTCCAGTAATAACCAGAAACTAATGAACTAATGACAATGTTTATGTGTACGCTCAGTTGATTGTAATCTGTTTTGTGAAAATAAACAAATAACACACTCCTAAATAATAATTTAATTAAATAAAACACTCGACATGTCTGGTGCAAATGCGCAAGTGCATTAAATTAGAGTAAAAGGACGCCCCCATTCCGCGGCACTCGTTTATATTTATAACAAAACACGAGTAGTAAAACCGAATGTTTACAGTGAGTGGCGCTGCTGGCTCGCTGTTGACTTTCAGGAGGCGAGCGTGGCGACAAAGAGTCTCTTAAGGCTGGTTTACACGTATTAAGTTGTCAAGTAGGTAACTAAATTTTAAGTGATTAATTGCATGTAAACACAGAATTGAGTAACAAGTTGCAAGTTAAAATTTAGTTAACAACTAAACAAATTAATTAGAATTTTGTCTATTTTTCGGTTAAGTTGGCGGGCGAGGCTTGTCACTTGACACGTTTGGACAGGCACAATATTAGTTAAATGCATAAGTGTAGTAACGCGCTCGGTTTCAATTGTTCATCGTTTAGGTATTTCTTATTGTAAAATGTCGTAGTGGACGGAAGATACGAAAATGAAGTTTGTCGAAGAATATTCAAAGAAAGAGTGCTTGTGGAATATAAGATGCACGAATTTTAGAAATAAACTAGCCAAGCAACGCGATTAGCGATTCTCGATATAGTATCAGCTATGACAAAATCTATCCAAAACCTCACTTATAACAAATTTAAGCACAGAATTCACGACTGCATTACGTTGTTGAGCCGCTCAACAACGTAACTCAACTTGAGCGTCCATATTGAGTGAACTAAAGAGCTACTAAGAGTACCTAAATACGTTTGGACATGTACTTAAATATAAGTCACTTAAATTTAACTTAAAATTTAGTTACCTACTTGACAACTTAATACTTGTACACCAGCCTTTAGGGCTGCCAAACTGATAAATACAATGCTCCTATGTTAATGTTAATGTTAAAGAACTCCCTTTTCCGCATTCGAACTCTATGATGGTCCATTATGCGTGAGAGTTAACTGGCTAGATAGTTAGCTAGCCTAACTCCGCCCAGAAACACAGAAGCTTCCTGGGGTCTTCGCAGGCTTCGCAGTGACCTCGGGTTGTTGAGGATTTGTTCACGTTGAGCTGCTACTCACACAATGCTCCAATTATGTAGCACTAGTTGCGCCCCGCGGTTTCATCCGCGTGAATAATGATGAAAATTGATGATGATGATGATGATGATGATGATGATGAAAAGTAGCCTATGTGTTAATCCAAGGCGTAAAGTATCTCCATTCCAAATTTCACTCAAATCCATTCAGTAGTTTTTACGTGAAAGAGTAACAAACATCCATCCATACACTCACAAACTTTCGCGTTTATAATATTAGTAGGAAGGATTCACTCGATTCGCGCCAATTGTTTCATAGCGGTCGATAATTTTTATTTTTTCTTTTCGGCCAGTACAGCTACTTCTATTTTTAAAACTTCTTTGTATAGGAAGTGAATTTCCCATAACTAGAACTAGATGGAGCTGTTAAATATGCCCGAATCCTATCGCACTGACGAAAACACACGACGATTCTTTCTAAACAACCGGAACTTTTTTGAAAGAGCAGACAAGGACGAGCGAGCGGGCGGACAATTGTGAAATTACTTGGTACATACATAGTTGGAATTGGAAGAAAAGGACATTTCATTCATAACAAAGTTTTAGAGAACTTTATTTCATACTAAAGCAGTTACCGTAGCCTATGGACGGTTGCAACACCAGCCAGAGGCAACACACGCGCGCTGCCGACTTTGAGACATAAATATGAAGTCTCACAGGCCTGTAATTTCAACGGCACCCTTACCCTTCAAATCGAAACACAGCAATGCGAGCACAACTGCTTGGCGGCAAAAATAGGTTCGGTGGTAGTACTTCCCCGGACGAACTCTTTCACATGTAGTTATACTACTAACAAATTCTAAGCAACAAGGGACAAGTGGAAGTTTGTGTGCTTGGGGCTAATTGCATAGCTCATAATATCAAGCAAGAATACATTAGAGATGATAAGGAAACTACAGAAGGACTATTTGCATATTGTACAATATACACAATATTGTATAATACAATATAAGTGTATAGAGAAGCTAACTGAATGGCGCCAAAGAGCTGCCCCCCCAATAACAGTAGCAAATAGCAATGTGGAACGCAACAATGGGGATCATTTTGACAGCCTTAGCGTTTTCCAAATCTTTTGAAACTTGAAAGGAAGAATATTTCGTTCAAGAAGTTTCCCCTATTCAAGTTTCATAAGATTTAGATAGCGCTAAGGCTGCCAAAATGATCCCCATTGTTGCGTTCCCCATTGCCAATGAGGGGTTTTCACGGCCGTTTCATATCATGCTTTCAGCGTTGAAAAGAGATGGCGCTGCTCTGTTACGTAAATGTCAAGTGTCAAAATAAAGTTAAATGTCAACATCAACAACGTAGATTATATTTTCATTTCGTGGTATTTATTTTTGCTTACTTCTAAAAACATCACGAAATCCCTAGCGCACACTCAAGAAACAGACACAAACAGAATATCATGACTACTAGCCACAGACTAGTAAATAATAGCTTCGTACGCGTACACCACAGATAATACATTTGACAATCTGGGCATTTACAGTTGAGTCAGCGCCATCTATCGAAACAATTAGAACTACTTTTTTTTTATCGAAGTTGAAAAGCCCTCATTGTTATTGGGGAGCTGTGCTCAGCAGTGGGTGAAGTCAGGCTGTGGATGATGATTTAAAATAAAAGATGCTATTGATATTCAGTGACGGCTCTCTGTTGACTTTCAGAAGAGAGCGCGCGGCGACGAAAAGTCTCGCTGCCAGTGTCGTAAAATAAGACATCTAATAGGAAGTAAAGTAACATACGATACGGGAAGGAAAATGGACATAACATTGTAGTGATGTTATTTGCATGACAAAAGTACAGAATTGCGGCTGATAGTGGTGTAAAAATAGTATATATGTTACTGCTATATATATTATGTGCACACAAACGTATTTCGCCTACGAAGCAAGGTTAGGTTTGCCTATCTCCGTACGGTGACCTCGTCCGATCCATGTTAAGGCCTTACGAAATATATTATGACAAAAATACGACCTCCCCCTCAACAGAACATCCAGGCAAGGAGATGAGCTATACATTGTATCGCCTATGGGTTTATTTTATTGTTCGAGGATGGAGAGCCACACTATGTAGTCATCATAATCATCATCAGCCTGAGGAAGTCCACTGCTGGACATAGGCCCTAGAATGCCACGGTCTTGAGCCGGCTCCATCCACCGACTTCCTGCAACCTTTATAATGTATTTAGTCAATAGAGAGACGGGGCATTCCAATACTGCGTCGTCGTCCGGTTTGTGATCGCCACTCGAGAACCTTTATTCTGCAACGGTTGTCAGTTCTGCGAGCTATATTATGACCCCATCGCCACTTCAACCTGCTAATTCTGAGAGCTATGTCGGTGATCTTGGTTCTTCTACGGACTTTCTCTGAAACTCCTAGCATAGCTCTCTCCATAGACCGTTGCACGACTTTGAGCCTATCTATACGGCCAATAGTTTAGCGAGCACGTCTCAGCGCCGTAAGTTATCACTGGCAACACGTACTATTTATAGACTTTCGTCTTGAGCCTCTGCGGTATCTGTGACGAGAAGATATGGCGTAGTTTCCCGAACGCTGCCCATCCGAGGTGGATTCGTCGGTTGACCTCTTTGTCGAAGTTGGACCTAGCTAGGTCGAATCGTGTGACCCAAATAGACACTCACTATAACATAACATAACACCCAACATTCATATACGTAGTCCCGATCCCACACTAGGATTCCCTGTGTTGTGGGTATCAGGCACTACGAGTACCATGGTATCATAACACCCAGACCCGCCCCCCAATTATAGTAGCAAATGGCAATGAGGAACGCAACAATGGGAATCATTTTGGCAGCCTTAGCACTGTCAAAATCTTTTGAAACTTGAAAGGAGGAATGTTTAGGTCAAGAAGTTTCCCCTATTCAAGTTTCATAAGATTTAGATAGCGCTAAGGCTGCCAAAATGATCCCCATTGTTGCGTTCCCCATGGCCTTTTACTACTGTAATTTGGGGGCAGGACCGAATATTTGCAGATCATACAAACATTTATTTATTATTTATTTTATTAATCTAGGATTCACAGTTATCTTATACTAGTTTTTAAGCAATGAAATATATGCCGTTCTTAAACCAAATCGAATCCACATTTTATAGGCAGATATTTTATACAGTGATAGTCTGTGGTAGGTACGCATGCATTGACAAAATAAAACTGAAAGAATAGAAATAAACCAAAATTAAAAATTAAAAACTAAAAACAGGTACAAACGTAGCTACATTTATACCGGTTTTAACATTATTCACAATCGCATAAGTGTGTGTGTGTGTGTGTGTATTTGTGGAGTGTGAAATGTGAGCGTAGTGTGAGATGTACGAGTAGGTACACAAAAAGTGTAGGTAATAATATTATATGTATTTATTTGTCCATCTCAGCCGGCTACTCGATCAACAGCGTCAAACACTGATAGAAACGCCTTTCTACGATATCGTATCGGTTAATGTGGAAACGATGAAGCAATCAATAAATTTCACGAGGTGAAAAAATAATGTAATACGGTAAATCCGTCCTTGTCAAGGCAGCCAAGGCCGTGGAATTGGCATCATCCATGAACAAACATCGGATCTGTACATCAACAAAAGATTAATCGGAGTCTTCGAGATTGATGAGCAGGAAATGACGGAGATACAGTCGAAGGCAAAAGTATAACCAATAGGTATACTAAGGCCGAGATTTACAAATATTGAGCCAAAACAACTTTTTCCTAGGCTCCTGGTATGAAAGATATTCTAATATAGTTACTCTTTGAATTTGTGCTGACTGTACTATTCCAATAGCAAGTTCGTCAGAGGATCTATTAGTAATTCGAAAACTGCCTAAAAATTTAAAGGATCTATTAGTGACACCAAAATTCACAAGATCATAGAATCTATCAGTAACTACTGAGATAAATGTACGTTACTTAGCACGTACTAATGCTTAGCATTGTTCCTTTCACCCTCTAACGCGAGTGTTTTAACATTATTGTGACAGTGACACAAGCTATGCATTATTATCTCTCCCTTAGAAAGCCTTTTATGCCAAGTTCGAAGAGGACCTTACTTGTAGTTCAATCTTATATTAACCTTAGAGAGGTATATATTTGCAGTTGACTGTACAACCGGTGCCATTGGGAAATTTCGCTACGTTCGCGCCTTCGCTAGCTAATTGATCGACGCACGCGAACACTTTTATGTTTGTCAAGTAAGGAAGTTCCGTTGAATGCGCCTTTGTTGTTGGGTTCGTCATCATCATTATTGTTATCATCATCACCATCATCATGATCCACTGCTTGACTGGACGTAGACCTTCCAACGTCAACGCTACCTAGTTCTGAGATGTCGATGACTTTGGTCGAAGTATGCTTCTAATTTGGCTATTATTTCTTTAAACTCCATTACACTTTGTACACATTATTAGTACACTAATATCTAGACCCGTGGTGCGTTACTTTCTTATAAAATGATATGGTTACTAAATCAAAATTAAAAAAAAAAACTGACAAACCACGGATTTAAATATTAGTGTACTGATAATGTGTACAAAACATGGAGTTAGTAGAAATAATAGCGAAAATAGAAGAAAAAACCCTTCGCTAAAAAAAATATAAAAATATTTTATAAAATGCCGTAAGCGCCCTACCGGTTCCTTCTCTTAACTTCGGGTTGTCAGAGTCTTTATCAGCATCTCTTCACACCCGTTGGATTCTAGATGACACGGATGGCGGACACGTCATTGCCACATCATTCAAAATGAGGAAACGTAAACAGTAACATATATATAAACAACTTATAACTCTGAGTCATTTTCATTCCCTAGTTAGTCTGGTATTTCAGAACATAAACATACCGAAATCTTCAGCCATATCATCAAATCGAAAGAATTTTATTCATTGAAATCACAAGGATCATTTTGAATCGTCTCATAAGCTAAAATTACTCCTGTTCCAACGCGACCAAGCCTAGAAGAATCAGGCAACACACGGCTTGGCTTACATAAATGGTCCGTCTTACCACTAGGTGAGAAGCGGCTGTGTGGTGCCTCGGAGTAAGGAGGTGCTGATACAGATAAATAAATAAATGCTGGACATTTCACACAACATTATCTAGCCCCAAGCTAAGCAGAGCTTGTGTTATGGGTAACTGATATACTTAATACAATGACATTAAATATAGATAGAGTATATTTTATTATACATAGAAAAATACTCAGAACACCCTGAACAAATATCTGCAGATTGTACAAATATTTGCTCCGAGGCGGGAATTGAACCCGCAACCTCCTGCGTCGCAGGCGAACCTTCGCCCGCCGCGCATACAGATCGTCGAAATGAAAACTTCAAAACCTTAGCAAGGTAGTCAAAAGTAAATAAACATCAGCAAAAGTATGTAAGACAGCACACGCTACGCTTGTTATATATCACATCTTTTATCACACCCTAAAGAAGCCCGCGTCTAAAAATATTCCACAATAAAAGAATGACAGCCCTATACTCCACCCTAGCACCCATCGCTCGGTAATAAGTAGGGACATCCTCCCGCTTCGATATTGTGCCCATAAAAATCGTAATTACATTTCGACCGTTCTGCCATCACTATTAAAAGACACCGTCTATGAACTACGAATTCTGTTAGACAATAACTTTTCCTTTTTAGTCTATGACAATTTAAATTAATCTTAGCATGTATACGTTATCTTTCTCGCTCTAACGAACGCCTTCCTGAGCGACAGAAAGGCGAATGTCATACCACAGAGGCCCAATTCTCTAAATTATTTTAAAACTACACTGAAAGTTAACCAAATCGAGACTGAATTATGAATTGACAGAAAGTTGGTATTCTGCTCCCTTATAAATAACAATTTAGTCTACTTTCAATTCACGGTGACTACCATTAGAGTAGGATAGTTATATATATAATTGCAAAGAGTAAAGAGAGACTCCATCTACAATGCTAAAATTATCGAAAAAACTTTGAATCGTTCAAGTTTCAGTCACATTTCGATATAATCACATTACAGTGTTGTATTTTATGTTTAGAGAATACCATTTCTGACATTTAAGACATCGACACAAGATCGAAACATGATCCGAACTCTATTTTAACTATTTTTAAGTTAGTGAATTGGGCCTCAGGTTATACCATGATCAAGGACATCGACGACTGTCCAAGTGTTCACTGGGAGTCAAGTCGCTGTAGAATAAATAATCAATTTTCAAGACTCTTCATCTCAGCAAGACGCTAGCCAAAGCTTTTAGCTGCCGAATGAGATTACATAATTTTGGGGTCACGCCCTCAGTAAGGGTCATAATCCAATTTACCTAAAGTACCGACCTACACGTAAATGGTCACTGGCTCTTACTCTAATCCGTTTAATGCACAATTCCGCGCAAATTAAATATTAATTTACCGTTTCTGAGTAGAGGAGTGCATTTGTGGTCGGTACAGTTGTTAGGGTTCCGTACAGAAAAGTGGGAAACACAATGATCGAAATAAGACGATTCAAAATGATCCTTGTGATTTCGATTATGAATCTTTATGTCTCAGGGTCGGCAGCGCGCGTGTGATGCCTTTGCTGTTGCGGGTGTCCATAGGCTACGGTAACTATTTTTCATGCTTGCATGCTTGTATGCTTGCCAAGTAGTATAAAAAATAAAATAATAACAATAATACTTTACTTTTTTTACTAGATATTACGGAATTTCACTCGTCACGATCCCGCCTGACATCTTTTTTGCTTTTTCCACTCTCATCAAATTCTTTATAACTTATCATACTAAAAAAAACCTATATTTACATTGCTATGAACTTTAGCCTACTCTCGACGTCGGAGGCCCAATTCTCTAATTTAAAAACATTCAATTCGCAGTATAATCTCGTCTCAGTCGCACTGTCACGTATAGTAACTATTACTTAATCTTCGCGTTTCTTGCTAGGATTAGGTATTAGTTACTATACGAAACAGTCCGACTGACACGAGACTGGAATGTTTTTAAATTAGAGAATTGGGCCTCAGGAAAACTATTCTTAATCTTGTTCAAGACAAACGCTCCAGAAGAAGAGAAAAGGTGGCTCAATACCGTTCGCCGTGGCATACTCAAAGGAAAGCCTATGTCTAGCAGTGGACTACTACAGGCTGATGATGATGTTGATGATGACATACAAAAAGGGAAAGCATAAGGGTTCAGTAAAGAAAGAATGTATACTGAACCCTTATAACTTCGAGTCCGATTTGTTCTTCGCCAGTTTATATTGTTAGGTATGTAAAGGTGAACGCACTGATTATGTCGTTGCATGTAATCGTGCTCTAATGAAGATACAGAGTACAGACTCGCCGAGTGTGAAATTCCGCTTATTTAAGGCAAGCCAATTACTGGCGCTAGCATTTATAACATTTTTTTGCATTTACTTGGTATAAGTATGTTAGTCCAGGTGGGTCTTTCGCCATCGGGTAATTTCTTCATCAGAAAAATATTGGGAAATTTCATATTAGTACGGGTTCGGGGACTTTTGTCATCGGGTAATTTCGTCATAAGTAAAATATAAGGTAAATTTGTATTAGTACGGGTTAGGGTACTTCATCATTAGAAAAATTTAGGGTAAATTTGAAATCTGCCAAATAAATTGAATATGGGTAAAAAATATAGGTACTAGGTTTAATATAGGTAGGTGGTGTAAAATCGTCATCGAAAAATTTTAAACGTATATTATACAAAACAGAAATAATACAATTTTACTAAAAAATCTGTATGTGATAATGATAACAGATAAGAATTAGTAAATCCACACATAATTAGTAAGTACACTCAGGTTAGACATTATACTAAACACATTTCAGAATTTCCCATAATTTCATGACATTCACGGGTACGGTACCGAACATAAACTTACTTGAACATAATAATAACATATTTTTCACATAAGGACAATCCTGAATATTCCATGGTCACCTTACATGGAAAATGTTTCCCTCGCAGAGAAAATACATTTATCATTGGGTGCTTTCACATCGGACGATAACGACACGACACGACATCGTCGGACAGGGGAGCGATTTTTGAATTTCATTGAGTGACTAAACGTCAGTAAAATGGCCGTTAATCCCCGATTTCCAAATTTCTATATATTTGAAAGTCATTGATGACTAAAATTTTTATCTATGATATCAATACAGCAAAGTTGTTTTGCGAACATTAGACCACAGCAGGGCTATTCTAAAACGTTCGGAAGCGTTTCCGATCGGCAGTGCAAGAACGTAGGTCTCGATTCGATAATTTTTACATTAAAATTCGACAAAACGGAACTATTACCTCTACATAGTCCCGTTTTGTCCAATTTTAATGTCAAATTTATCGAATCGAGTCCTACGTACTTGCAGCCCGGATTCGTTAGTTTTTTATTTCGATGTGGTAAGTAACTAAAACAATTTTCTAACAATTTTCTCTAGAAAAACATAGTAATATACAATATTTATTGTTTTTTACTTTGTTTTACTGGAGAAAATTGCTTTAGTTACTTACCACATTGAAATTAAAAACTAACGAATCCGATCGGAAACCCTTCCGAACGTTTTAGAATAGCCCTGCAGTAGACAAGACAGTAGGTTATAATTCATAATAAAGGAAGATAGAGGTTCCACGCGAGTGGAGCCATTAGAGGTACCACGCAAGCACGAGCAAATGCTAGTACTCTATATAATAGGCAAGTAGAGCAGGAGATGTATCTAGAGACCCTAGAGTAAGAATATTTACAATTCACATCACGTACCGTGTCGAGGTCACGATGCCGTGTCATCTCGTCGGGTTTAGGTTGTGGTACTAGGTATTGCGAGGTTTCTGAGTTAACTTACGTTCTAGCGACTGCGATATGCATTTTGATTCAGAGTGCTACGTCATTCATCATCATTGATTTGACTTTGTGGCGCGGCGGGCGAAGGTTCGCCTGCGACGCAGGAGGTTGCGGATTGAATTCCCGCCTCGGAACAAATATTTGTGCGATCTGCAGCTAATTGTTCAGTGTGTTTTGGGTATTTTATATGTATGATAAAAAATATCTATCTATGTAATGTATTGTATTAGGTATATCAGTTATCTAGTACCCATAACACAAGCTCTGCTTAGCTTGGGGCTAGTAGTACAGTCAAATTATGTGATTTTTTGCAAAAGTGTGGAACTAATTAGATGTAGTCATGAAAACTTTTCTAATTATTTTGTATGGCTTAAAAATCACCTGTAATTATAAGCATCAGTAATTTCACCCTCCGGAACAGGGTGAAATAGGGTGACAACCTTAAAATATCCGTAACTTAATGGGGGAAATAGAAGTAGTCGGTGCAATTTGGCGTAGACTTTGAACCGTTATGATCTACATTTGCACCAAGTATTTTTTAAATCCGACATACGGAACATACAAAAAAAAAGCATTTACAAAAAAAACTTTTTGTGGTTATTACGGCTCCGGGAAAATTAAGGTAGTCGGTGCAAATTGATAAGACTTATCAGAAAAATGATCGAAATACACTACCAGGTTTGCACCATGGTGCGTCTCACGGAAGGCACTTTTCCATATTTTATTGTCGCTCTACTTCGGGGAAAATTAATGTAGTTCTGGAAATTGACTTAAACTTATTCAATTAATTAGTACCTACTACATCTGCCGGAAGTTTTATACTTGTTTTTTTTTTACGGAAGATGCATTTGTTCAACACTGTGTTCCCTACATACACGTGGTTTTTATTAAAATCATAATGCACTAAGACAGTCTCTCTATACGTAATTTAACATGCATCAAGTAATTTCTTTCTATTTTAAAATTTACGGCCTTTTTAAGTTTGTACCTAATATTTAAAAGGGTTCCGTACCTTTTCCGCTTCTTTTCGTGTCATCTAACGTTTCCATAAGAATCCACGACTACACGACTTAGGTCCACACTTTTTGCTAATTTGCCTGTACTATAGATAATGTTGTGTGAAATGTCCAGCATTTATTATTATTATTATTATTATTATCATTTAGCAGCCTTTAGACATCCACTGCTGGACGAGGTCTCCCCCATAAAATGCAATGGGGGGCCATTATCACCACGCTTGGCAGACGTATTTGTGATCGCAGTATTTGTGTAGAGTACTCAGGAGGATTCCACTGCCCTTAGTTGGCTTTTACGACATCTGCGAGAGGAGATGGAGGGGTGTAATCTTAGGCCGGTCACACCACGGAACAGTGTGGCTACTCTTGATGCTTTACTCCAATTGTATTTTAATATTCTTTCATTGTTATTAATTTTACTCTGTGCACCGCTGTTTCGCTCGTTACTGTCCATCCAAAGGTTGCCTGGAAGAAATCGCTCTCAGCAATAAGGCCGCCCATTGTACTGCTAATTTTAATAAATCCTGTTATGTATTCCTGGTGTACAATAAAGTGTTAATCTATCTATCTATCTATCCAATCCTAATACAGGATTTAGTGTCACTTGTCGCCAGAGAGTACTGGATTCCTTGGTCATTTGGTACTCTTGAATTCAATACTAGCGCACAATTTGGAATGGAGATTGGTGAAATTTTACTAAGTGAAATCGACTTTCTGTCTCTGTTGTTCTTCACGAGACAACATGCTAGCTATCTCAATTTCAAAGTCGATTTGGTTCAAGAGTGCCAAACAAGCGTTATTAGGATTGAAACTGGATTGCGATTAGAACTGTTTTCAAGAGTATAGCCCCGCAGGCCGGAAACAATACTAAGCATTAGTAGCTAAGTAACGTATATCTATCTCGGCTTTAGACTACGGTCTCTGGAGACATTATTCCCTTTTTCAGTCTAAATCGGTGAATTTAGAATTTCTTTGTTTATTTGAGTCGTTCCCCAACTCACTTTATTAATATCGTGTTGGCTTCTGGACCAACTTTCATCGCAATCATGTCTCATTAATTGTTGGCATAGCTTGATAACATATACTCTCTCCTTAGGATATCATATTTCGGGTCTTGGGGGCCATGATCCCTTCAATAATGCCACCCACTCCCTCCACTAATGGGAACCATGATGGCTAACCCCGTCTCCTCCGTATAACGGTACACTTTGAAATTTGTTTCCAAAGCTATCAAATTACATTGTAGACCCTGTATCCACCATCGGCTTCCAAGTTTCAATGGCCACTTGTATTTTTTTGTAATTTTCTTTGAAAACCTTCACTTTGATGGTGAAGTTTCGGGGACAGAATTAAAAAAAACACGGTTTTTTTTATTCAGCGTACGTCAATTTATAGAAAATCTTTTGACGTGAATACGTCATTAAACTTGCTTCCATTATGGGAGGCAATCCAGAAAACTAATGATAACAAAATCGGTGGATTCAGTTTGGTGTTGCAGCTACATATTTATCATCTACATCCAAAATGTAATTACACCACTTGATAGAATCAGATAGATCAATCAGAGATGAAAGAATTCGTTACGTTGACGACGTTTAGTCATTCGCGGCGCGTGAAGCGCCCGCTATTTTGAAGTCGTTTCGCTGCGTCACATAATTTCGTATCCACGTAAAACACATGGCCGCCTCCACAGCCCCACCCCGATTTTATTCTAAAACCTGTCAATAGGCGAACACGCCTACCTACAATTTTCACAAAAGAATATTTTCCATAGTAGGCTTTGCATGTTCCAAATACTTTTATATTTTAAAAAACAAATCGAGATTTTGCGCCTACGTCGTTTAAACTAAAATCTAACAGAAATTTCCGCGTCAGCGTACTGGGCCTTAATAACTAGGACTCACCTATTTTTGTTTTTATATCTAAGCATTGTGATATGTGTGGGAACTGAAGGATCTTTCGCCACTTTTTGCTTTTCCCCTTATTGCTATCGGAACCTCCTGAAACAAATAAAAAAAACGTTTTACATGAAAGTCACACAACAAAATAAATTTTCAACAAATTAGGTCAGTTCTGTTATTTTGATTTTTTATTATTAAATATTTGGAGACTTTTATCCTTAAAGGCATGGCAACCCCATCGTACCAAAAACAAAACAATTATTGAACAAACAAAACAGACTTACATACTTAAGTCATATTTACCAATAAAAAGTTTTATACAATAATGCTTAAGTCTTTTACTTAGGTGTACTTAGAAAAAATATATAGGTACCTATAGTATAAAGTAAACATAACCAAATAAAACGGACAAATGCGAGCGAAAGTCGCGCCTTGAGGGTTCCGTACCAAAAATATTTCGAAATAGTCAGAAGCCCAATTCTCTAACTAAAAAATAGTTAAAATAGAGTTCGGATCATGTTTCAATCTTGTATCAATGTCTTAAATGTCAGAAATGGTATTCTCTAAACATAAAATACAACACTGTAATGTGATTATATCGAAATATGAACGAAACTTGAACGATTCAAAGTCTTCGATAATTTTAGCTTAAGTAGATGGAGTCTCTCTTTACTCTTTGCAATTATATATATAACTATCCTACTCTAATGGTAGTCACCGTGAATTGAAAGTAGACTAAATTGTTATTTATGAGGGAGCAGAATACCAACTTTCTGTCAATTCACAATTCAGTCTCGATTCGGTTAACCTTCAGTGTAGTTTTAAAATAATTAAGAGAATTGGGCTTCAGAGCTCTTTTAGAGTTTTAGCCACTTTTTGCCTACAAACTTCACCTATTCATCCTAGGGGTATAAGACCTTTTTCCATCATCATCATCATCACAGCCTGGTTACGTCCATTGCTGGACGAAGCCTCCCCCATTGAATACAAAGCGATTTGCCATAATCACCACGCTTAAAATAAATAATAAATAAATAATGCTGGACATTTCACACAATATTATCTAGCCCCAAGCTAAGCAGAGCTTGTGTTATGGGTACTACATAACTGATATACTTAATACAATACGTTACATAGATAGATATTTTTTATTATACATAGAAAATACCCAGAACACCCTGAACAAATATCTGCAGATCGTACAAATATTTGTTCCGAGGCGGGAATCGAACCCGCAACCTCCTGCGTCGCAGGCGAACCATCGCCCGCTGCGCCACAGAGGTCGTCACGCTTGCTAGGCGGATTGGTGATAAGTACTCAGGTAGATGCTGCTGCCCATCCCCTGGTGTAATCCCTTAGTAAGGCTTTTACTACATCCACGGGAGAAGGAGGGATCTATTCTTAGGCCCGACACACCACCGCACAACTTTCAACAAAACTTTTTCCATAATCCATTCCAAATTCCTGAAAACGTCCTTAGTTACAAGTAGCGTCATGAAACTCTAGCACTGACCGTTATTGCGCAGAAGTCAAAAGTAAGGTATCTTGGGCGGGATCCATAGATATGGCGGGATCTCCATTTATCTTATATTAATTATATTGCTTGCGCGACGGTAAACATGCGCAACTATCCCCTCCACGTTTCATTTAGCGCTATACTGACAGCGTCTTTAGTTTTCTTCTCGTTTTCGCTAGGGGCGCTGCAAATAAATGTATTGAAGGAAACGAAACTTCATCATAGTTTCTAAAAACTGTCAAAACTTGTACTATACCCTCTGTTATCCTTATAAATTACTTCCGAAAGAGCGGCGAGAACCACAAAACCGCAAATTGAATTCGACACAAGTTTTTTATACAAAAGCACATTGTTATTTGATGTTCATCTCTTTCGCAAGTACTCAATGAAAAGTCAAGACTTCGCGAACCGTACTTTCTTGTTTGTCGTAAACAATACTCTTTCGGTAAGATGTGTACTCTGACAAGTAGGTACAAGCATTCGCAAACCATCGAGAAACAATTGTTCAATCTGCTCAAGAGGGAAACTCTGAGAAAGGATGTCTCGACTTGACATTGATTCTGTGGAGTACATTGAGATATGTCAACAACTTGTAATGGGTTTAGGGGCATTTAAGGCCGCCACACACCGGTTGCGTATGCAGCACGTAATGCCCAGTTTACATTATACCAGTCCAGTGATCCAGCGAGAATCCAGTCTAGAAGCCTTACTATAAGCGCTTATAGCGATTCAGTTCAAAAACTATTGAGTACAAAATATCAGAGGCCCAATTCTCTAATTAGAAACAATCCAGTCACAATATAATCTCGTGTCAGTCGCACTGTGTCGTATAGTAACTATTACATATTCTTCGCAAGAAACGCGAAGATTAAGTAATAGTTACTATACATGACAGTGCGACTGAGACGAGATTATACTGTGAATTGAATGTTTTTAAATTAGAGAATTGGGCCTCTGTTCGTCGTTGACATCCGTCATCATTGAATAACTTTAACCGCAGAAGTCTATAGACCTTCTGCTACTGTGCCTTTAAATATAGCTGCGAACATCACGGAACCGATATTTTTTACTGAATAGTTTTTGAACTGAATCGCTATAAGAGCTCATGGTACGGCCTCAGTGCTGGACTGGATCTGGATCGTCTACATTATTCCAGTCATTTAGAAGCCGATGAAGAACACTGCAGTGACAATGATTTCAAGAAGAGATCAGTTTGGAATGGCACTGGATTGGCCGTCTACATTATTCCAGTTGCACTGGATTCAAAAGTAGACCGCCAATCCAGTTACTGGACTGGAATGCTCACTGGATTCAGTACATTCCAGTACCGGTTAACATTTTTCCAGTAAGCAATGCAGCGCTGGATTCGATCGCTGCACTGCAATAATGTAAACCGAGTATAACTTAGATACACGCGTCACTTGTATGTATACGCTTGCGTGCACGTCACGCAAGCGGTGTGCCATGTCTCATACAGTTCCATACATTACAACGTCATGGTACGACGACGTGCACGACGAACTCTACGCGTACGCAGCCGGTGTGCTGTGGCCTTTCATGAATGAATTTATTGGCCGTGGTGAAGAATAGACCCCTCCTTCCGTGGATGTCGACAAAGGGATTACGCCAGGGGATGGGCAGCAGCATCCATCTGAGTACTTCCAAGTGCGATCACCAATCCGCCTGCCCAGCGTGGTGATTAAAGCAAATCCGCCTATTGTATTCAATAGGGGAGGTCTTGTCTAGTTACGTCCAGCAGTGGACGTAAATAGGCTGGTGATGATGATAAGTAAACTTCACAGATTACGTAAGTTAAACCGGTGTTTATCCTAAAATTACTGGTATATTCCAAGCGTCCCCTATCTAGGTACCTATCTGGCTCCACTGGGGGAAATCTATGCTATGATGGTAGGTAAATTGAAACTTCGAACTTCGCTAAAGTTATGCGGCGCAAATCTTTTGTTTTTAATTTATTTTTCAAATTCAAATTTGGAATCATCCAAAAAGGCATACAAAACTGGACCTACTTTAAAAATGTTACGTTATTAAAATGTTTCTAGGTTCTCGCTTCTCGCTTCTCCTTGGCGGTGTGGGACAACTGCCTAAGGCTGTTTTATTCAACTAAATGATATTATTATGGTCTACAATCAAGGGCCGCGGGCAATATCTAGTTTTATTCATATATCTATTAAGACACGAGAAAAAGATTACAACACCAAACGAGAAACGATCACTTTAATTAGTACAGTGATTATAATCGTATTAGGCAACATTTAGCAAATGAACACGCAATGCCTAGCTGCGAATGTCATGATTAATTGGCGCATTAATCCAATGGAAACTGGATTCGAATTTAGGATAAGGCGGGTTACACACTAGCGAAAGTTTTACACTAGTCTGGGTTTTGCAGTAACCATCGTGACGTTGACAATTACGACGATTGTCCGTGTCCGTGATCGGCGAAATTCAAATTGTATTTGTATTTTTGCTCGTCACAGCTCATCAACACTTCTTGAGATAGCGAATACAGATTTTGGAAATCATTGAAGGATATTCCGTAGCCAAACTAATTGTATTTATGAAAAACTATCAATTAAAACATGTGTGTTATGTCTCATTCACAAGAAGTGTTGATGAGCTGAGAGGTGATTCTGAGTTTTGACAACTACATAACACGGACAAAATATGGTGTAGTGTAACACAGATTTGTGTATGGAAAATGAGGTTGATAAGGTGTAACTACGATTATACAACCTCGACGACCTCTGTGGCGCGGTGGGCGAAGGTTCGCCTGCGACGCAGGAGGTTGCGGGTTCGATTCCCGCCTCGGAACAAATATTTGTACGATTTGCAGATAATTGTTCCGGGTGTTCTGGGTATTTTTCTATGTATAATAAAAAAAATAGCTATCTATGTAATGTATTGTATTAAGTATATCAGTTATCTAGTACCCATAACACAAGGTCTGCTTAGCTTGGGGCTAGATAATGTTGTGTGAAATGTCCAGCATTTATTTATTTATTTATCGGTGTCGCCATTCAAAATCCGTGTTACACTACACTATACGTCCGTGTCAATTGTTTGCAAAAAACTTAGACTTGGCCTCCAGTGTCGCCTTACAAAACTCGTGTTACACCATACGTTCGTGTCAATGTTTATAACTCAAGACTATGGCATTAGGTCACAGGTCACTCTCGGCCAAAGTACAAGTGAGGTCGGTAGCCAGTAATAAATCATTTATGAAGATAAATAAACAAACAAAGAATGGTGCCTTTGAGCAAGGTAGACGATGTTACCATAAATTTGATGACGACAATGGCTTGCAACTGAAGTAATTATAATATTTACTGATGGTTTGATTTATAGACGCAAAGAATTAAAATCTCTTTAAATTAAATTTACATTATTTTTCTGACAGGTATTTAAAAAAAAGAATTTTGCTACTGATTTTAAAACTATTAGGTATATGTATTGTAATATATATATATTTACATAGTTATTATGTACCTAGTATTGTTCATGTATGTACACCTATTTTACGTAATTATGGTTAACTATGTACAAAAAGTACTACATAATTCTTCTCCACGTATTATGAAACTAGCTAATTATTTAATTTTGAAAGTGTGAACCTAGCGTTATACCAATTGGAATATCAATTTCACAATTGCTATCAAACAAAGTCCACACATGCATGAGCCATTCAAAATAGATGTTAGATTGTATCTAAGGCCCATGTTCACGAACAAATAAACGGGCGTTTACCGTAACCATTGGTTAAGGTGATAGATAATGTATGAAAGCATCTGTCAAAAAGAATTGATTAGGCTTTAGCCTAATCAGTCGTTTAACCATCTGAGAGCTGATTCTAAGGGCCTTAATCATAATCATTTTTGAAACCTGTTTTGGTTAAAATAGCTTTTGTTCCGTTCTGTCTTATGTAAAATGTCATACGTCAAAACAAGACATAAGCTATTTTAACTAAAATAGGTTTAAAAAATGATTACGAATAAGGGGGTAAGTTTTTAGCACACAATTGAGACGGTGCAGTGTAACAAGGATTTTGTACGGCGACACCGATGAGCGCCCCTAGCGTACACTCTATGAACCTCATTTTCCATACAAAAATCCGTGTTACACTACACTATACGTGTACGTCCGTGTCAATTGCTTGTCAAATCTCAGAATCAGCTCTCTGAGGCCCAATTCTCTAATAGCTAACCGAATCGAGACTGAACTGTGAATTGACTGAAAGTTGGTATTCTGCTCCATTATAAATAACAATTTAGTCTCCTTTCAATTCACAGTGACTACCATGGATGGTTATATATATATATATATAATTGCAAAGAGTAAAGAGAGACTCCAAAATTATCGAAAAAACTTTGAATCGTTCAAATTTCGGTCACATTTCGATATAATTACATTAGTGTTGTATTTTATGTTCAGATAATACCATTTCTGACTTTTAAGATAGCGCCACAAGATTGAAACATGATCCGAACTCTATTTTAACTATTTCTAAGTTAGAGAATTGGGCCTCTGTTTATGTATTGGTGAACAGTGGCCTTAGTTGATTTGCGTACCTAGATATGGACTCGGATATATATTGAATGACCTCTGTGGCGTAGTGTGCGGCTGAGACGCAAGGGATGCGGGTTCTATTCCCGCTGCGGGACAAATGTTTGCATGATCTACAATTATTTGTTACGGGTCTGCGTGTTGCAGTACCATGGTACTCGTAGGTCCTGATACCTAAACAGGGAATCATAGTGCGAGATCAACCCCTCAAATTACAGTAGTAAATGTCAATGGGGAACACAACAATGGGGATCATTTTGGCAGCCTTAGCGCTGTCCAAATCTTTTGAAACTTGAAAGGAGGAATGTTTAGGTCAAGAAGTTTCCCCTATTCATGTTTCATAA
Organism: Epirrita christyi; assembly: GCA_951392215.1. Lineage (NCBI taxonomy): Eukaryota > Metazoa > Arthropoda > Insecta > Lepidoptera > Geometridae > Epirrita > Epirrita christyi. Next base: position 10,836,367 of record OX595855.1, on the reverse strand, counting down.
GATTAAGATAGCGCTATAGCTGCCAAAATGATCTCCATTATACTAAAGTAACTTTCATGAATTAAACCATTCATTTTGTAAAAACGGGAAATTTTCACGTACCGTTATATGTTGGTGGAAGCCCCTCCGCGTCCTTCCTCGCACTGCGTCTCTGAGCTCGAGCTGAGTGTAGCGCGGATCCTATACCCACCCTGATGAAGACCCTCGATTAGGGTCGAAACCTGTTGGTGCTTCCACCAACATATCGGTACGTGAAAATTTCCCGTTTTTACAAAATGAATGATCTCCATTGTTGTGTTCTCCATTTCCATTTGCTACTGTAGTTGGGAGGTTGGACTATGTATATACTGTTATGTTATGTTATTTATCTTCCACAGGTACATTTTTCATGATCCTATTCCCCTATCAACTCCCTGGATTTTAGTTTTTTTTTTGTTTTTGGTACGTTTATGAAACGCATAAACGTGCGTCTTGATTAAAAAGACTTGATCTAATAACTTTTCATTTAAAAAACCGACTTCCGCCATTGTATTCGACTAAATATTTGGATGAAAAAAAATGATGAAAGAACCATAGTGGTGAAAGGATTATGATACTTTTTTAATGCAAATGCTTGGTTTGTTGCTGAATATATCAAAATCGCCATATGTATGCCTACAATATTTGAGGAGTTCCCTCAATTCCTCATGGATTCCATCATCAGAACTGGATTCTGAAAATTCAGAAATGGGACCAATCTGGAAGTATCTATTCAAATAAAAAAATAATTTTCCAAATCGGTTCATAAACGTCGGCGATATGCGGTAACAAACATAAAAAAAAAAAACGAATTGAGAAAATCCTCCTTTTTTGGGAAGTCGGTTAAAAAAAATAGAACTAAGAAGTCCTATGAAAAAAATAAATCATAGTATCCGTACCACTTACAAATCCGAACAATCACAACTCAACGATCTTACGACAACGATCAACCTTGCAATCGTTGAACTTATAAATCCTCGATGTTGAGTTGAGTAACACATTTTCGCATTTTCTCTACTTCTTTATTCTTCTTTATATATTTTTATTTTATTTTATTTATTTGGGTAAACAAACAGTGACACAATAAAGAAATAAGGTACAAATATATAAAAAAAAAAACAAGTACGTAATTGTGACACCAACACCGTTTACCACAAATTACTTAAATGTTTTACTTACAGCTACTTTGCTAGCTTAGTTTGCTTAGCTAGTGAGAAGAAATTTTTATGAAAATTTATTCCCTTTTTTTTACTGGCTCTGTCTCATTGATTCATCTCATTCGATTGAACACGAACACAGAAAGATGCAATATAATTTTTTATATCAAAAATAATAACCTACGTAAAAATCAAAATTCCCGAAAAAACAATTAAAACTGGATGTAATTGAATTTTATACAGCAGCTAGTCCACCAAAGCAGAACTGACCAATAAAACCGATTCATGGGAGATGTTATTTGTGTCGGTTGATTTATTTTACAATTCACCCGCCCCCCCACACCGCTCTGCGCTGTGGTGGACACTTAGACAGACAGCTTAATTGGAATCGCTGATACCAGCTGAACAAACAGACGAAGTATCTAATTAATATTTAGTCTGCGGTATCCATCAATCATGTGGTTGGATCTGTGTTTAAATGCAGCAAAAAAAATCTTTAAAATTATTCGTAATCAGTAACTTTGAAGGAAAGTGTTTTATTTAGTTTTAGGTTGTTAATATTATGTTATTTGTGAGTTTGTAGCGACTGATCCCAGGATCGGATCACAGTAGCAACGGATCACGAATAATCTCGATACATTATAGTCTAAAAGTCTAATACCGTGATAGGGCTACTAAAAACTATTTAAAGATTTGAAGTATTTTTATACCTACCGTTATCAGTCTAGCTTAAAAATACGTAAATATTTGTAGCATTTTATATACCGTGATTAGTCTGGCTACTACATAATATTTAAAGATCTGTTTGCCTATACTTTCAAGACCATCTTTGGCAGCGAAGTGGTAATATAAGAATACCCCTTTTGTAAAAGTCAGCTGGACGGGACGTATCAAACTCTCTTCATTTTGTTCTTTGTACTGCCTCTTGGGTATTGATTTTTTTCCCGGCCAAGAAGTTGTCCTAAATAATCGTTTATGTTTTCATTGAGCAACGCAAGGCATGCCTCGACTGTGACGGAAGCGTTTAAACAAAAAAACGTGCTGCGCTTTCGTTCAGTGTTCGCTCCGTCCCGTCGCGACGCGTCGTCGATATTATAGGCGTGTCGTTTGCGGCGCGTTGATTGAAACATCGACAGAGCTCATATTATTCAAAAATTACTCCAAACAAAAGAGTAATGACTGAATTCGAAAAAAGAATACCAGGTTTTTAAATAAAATTTATTTAAAATTAGAATTCTCAGCGAAACCATAGATAATAAATTTGTAACAGCTAGCACTAAGAAACGGCAACTTCATAGGTTCATTGGGTGCGTCGTAGTCTAAAACTGCGCCCCCTTTTAGTTTTACATTCGACACAAGTTTGACGTTCGAAAACGGTCCTATTGCGATTACGGATTATGAAATATTTTATTTTGACGAAATGGAATAACTTGTACTAATATTTATTCTGTGTAATGGGGGCGTTCTGTTTTAGATAAGACTCACTCTACCTAATACAATGAAATAGGTATTTCAATAATTGACAAGTGCGTTTTGACCCGTACAGTCAGTCAGCCATACTCCTAAATAATGGTCACACTACTAAATAAAGACCTCAATTTGTGCTTGTTATCGCTCACTTTGCTATAAATTACATTTCAACGCTACATTGATACAAACATTAGTTACCAATCTAATCTGTGTTTAGTCAACTCATAACATTGACTGCAGCGCCGCATGATCACTTTACGTTAGGTTGGGAACGGCTGGCTTATTGTGTATCTTGCAATAGCAAAGCAATAGCAATAAACGCGCGATTATCGCAGCTAAATTGCTAATTCGTATTACGTACCAGTGAATCCAAAGCATTTTTTGTTACATCTAGTAATCGATCGCGCGATAATTGTACAATAATTGCTAATTGCTGGTCGCTAATTTTAGGTAATAGGCATGCCGGTTTGCCAGTTTATAGAAATTCATCATGGCAATGGGGAACGCAACAATGGGGATCGTTTTGGCAGCCTTAACGCTGACCAAATCTTTTGTAACTTCAAAGGAGGAATATTTAGGCCAAGAAGTTTTCTCTATTCATGTTTCATAAGACGTAGACAGCGCTAAGGCTCTTAAATGATCCCCATGAGCCATTTGCTACTGTCATTGGGGGCCTCGACGGGGCGTTTTTTTTGTATTTTTTTTTGTTTACATACAGCACAACATAGTGTATGTAACGTAGGTATAAAACAATATTTATTGTTTTTTACTTTGTTTTACTAGAGAAAATTGGATTCGTTAGTTTTTCATTTCGATGTGGTAAGTACACATCGAAATGAAAAACTAACGAATCCGATCGGAAACGTTTCCGACGTTTTAGAATCATCCTGCTGATATTTTGCTTGACCTATTGCAGAATCCACGGGGAACAGTACTCGTAAATAATTCTCGGTCGTCATTACAATCCCGAGACAGACATGAGCTCTTATAGCGATTCAGTTCAAAAACTATTCAGTACACAAAATATCGGTTCCGTGATGTCCGCAGCTATATTTAAAAGCACAGTAGCAGAAGGTCTATAGACTTTTGTGATTAAAGCTATTCAATGATGACGGATGTCAACGACGAACCGATATTTTGTACTGAATAGTTTTTGAACTAAATCGCTATAAGAGCTCATGTTAAGGCTCCAGGGGTCTTAGGTCAGACACACCACGGCAATTTCTTTCTTTGAATTTAAAAACAAGAGTCAGATCTTCATACAATTTTGTATCTAATATAATTGGATAAGGAATAAAGGCTTATGAAAGTTTGAAACGTTTTAGATTTTTGAAACAATGAAACAAAAAAAAAACAGAGATATAAGAGATAATCAGCCGAATTCAAAGATTAAATTTTTTGTGATAATAATTTTAAAAAAATTTAACGTTTCAGTCATTTTTATTAAGGTTCCGAACCCAAAGCGTAAAACGGACCCTATTACTAAGGCTCTGCTGTCTGTCCGTCCATCCGTCTGTCACCAGGCTGTATCTCATGAATCGTGATAGTTACAGTTAAAATTCACAGATGATGTATTAATATTGCCGCTACAATAACAAATAATAAAAAACAGAATAAAATAAATATTTGAGGGGGCTCCCATACACCAAACGTGATTTTTTTGACATTTTTGAATGAATGAACATGTTTACAGGGCAACATGTCCTGCTGTGTAACAGAATAGTTGCAATCATTAAATACTTCAATGTTTATTTAAGGAAACACCTATTAAAATTCTAATGTGTGTTGGATAATAATTTATTGCTTGTCTTACCTAAAACAGTGACAGTAATGGTAGGGCCACGAAACCAACTCGTGTCGTTGCATAAATCATATAATTCAACATGACGAAATTTTAGGAGCGTTTTTGCTATAGAACATTTAGTGGCCACACAATTGGTTTGTTTGCCGTGTGATAATTAATCAGTACACTGATTACCACTTTATTTGGCATTAGGGTTGCCACCCATACTTTATAATAAAGTATTGTACTCTATTTTGGCCAATAGTACTTTATACTTTATGAGGGCAGTAAAGCACGTGAAAATATTTTATTTTTACTTGTTAAGATTTTGTAAAATGGACTGATGGAGGGATTGATTGTAAAGATGCCGTTAGTATATTTAAGAGTAACAAATATTTGTTGGATGTTGCTAGAAGGAACAAAAAATATGTATAGAAGAGAAATAGTCTGGTAAATAAATAATATTTTATTTTCAGATGTTGTACTTATTTTTAGCCAAAAAAAAATTAATTAATTAAAAAGAAGGTGGCAACCTTATTTGGCATTGCAATATTTTTTTTTAGCTGATTGATTTATTTACTGTAGTTCCTAGTCAAGGTAAGCCTTGTGAGAAAGGTCAGTGTGGTGATGTGTGGTGATACCATACCTTCTTACATCTTAATTACTGTGTCTGAAATCTAGCTTTTTGAAATGCAAAAGAAATGTATCAGAATACTAGTTAATAGGTATGTATTTCAAATCGTCACAGCTGTGGGCCACAGTTTAAAAGCAAACAACTTTTGACATTTCCACGTAAACATACATGCGCGAGTGATTAGGTATTTAGTGTGGGCTTTGAGTTGTGTTTAGTTCTTTAACATTAGATAAAGAACTCCCTTTTCCGCATTCGAACTCTATGGATGGTCCATTATGTGTGTAGAGTGCAACACTAGCACCAGTGTCCGTTCTACCTGGTTATTAGCTATTTACATGTTGTTGATATAGTTTGGCCTAGAATTTTAGATTGTAGAGTAAGTCAAGTTTAACTTTTGTAGGAGATGTAAAGGTATTTATTGTCATGGGTATTTATTGCATGTTACCTAATGTGTTTTGATCGCGAAAGTATAAAAAATACTGATGTTAAGGTAAACCAAAGAAAAAATTGTATGGATTGTATGAAAGATGACATGTAATAAGATGTTTGCTGATGGAAGAAGAGGACATAATGCTAACCCAGGGAGATGACATTAACAAAATGACATGTCAAAATAATAAAATAACACCATATATAATAATAAGACCATTTTAATAACAAGTCCAGAATAACCAAATGGTGAATTCAAATCTAATTGATGAATTTATTTAAAATAGAACTAGTTTAGCCTGTTTATAACTAGGTAGGTATTTCAACATTAATTATTTATTACAGCCAATTATAAATTATGTACTTCCTAGATAAATATGACGAAACTAATGTTTGACAACCTCGGTGGTGCGGTGGGTGAGTACCCGGCTGAGATGCAAGAGGTTGCGGGTTCGATTCCCGCTGCTGGACAAATGTTTGTATGATCTGCAAATATTTGTTCCTGGTCTGGGTGTTATGATGACACAGGGAATCCTAGTGTGGGATCAAGACTATGTAACTCTTGGGTGTTATGTTAATGTGGTTAACACATTCACACACATACGAAAGATGACCTTGAGTTGATCACTTTTGCATTATAAATTAATATTCATAATTCATGAAAGATAAGGCTAGAATTCAGTACCGCAATGGTCACACTGTGCTTCAGTTGGTCAAACTAGATGACTTCCTAGCTCAATTTTTAACTAAACTAAGACTGAATACCTAGCTCAATTCTTAACTAAACTAAGACTAAATACCTAGCTCAATTCTTAACTTAACTCTTAACTAAACTAATACTGAATACCTAGCTCAATTCTTAACTAAACTAAGACTGAACACTTGGCTCAATTCTTAAGTAGACCAAGTCTGAATACCTACCTCAATTCTTAACTAAACTAATACTGAATACCTAGCTCAATTCTTAAGTAAACTAAGTCTGGATAACTAGCACTAAATAGTGTTTTACAAATTATTTGTATTTGGAATGTTTGATGCCAACCTTTCATTCACCCAACTCTCCACCACAGCAGAGATATTACCAAGATATGATAAGTCCAGCAACTCACCTTCTCTGGCTTTCAAGTAGACAGTATTCGCGACGATATTCTCTAATTCCATCAGTTCCAGTGTGGCTGATTTTATAGCAGACCCTCCGCAAAGTGTTGCCTCGCCGGTGCGGCCGCTCTGCCGCTCTAGACGTCACGGCTCTGCCCATCAATCTACGTCTTTTACTCACTAAATACACTATTGAACTCTCAAAGTTATACACATAACACCACACCGCGCACTGAATAACGATATTCTCGCGAACAAATCACCCAAAAATACCGCCCTCGGCGATAAACACGTATAACAAACCACTCGCAAGCTCAAGGGTGTGGTGGGCTTATAGCACCACAACAGAGACGCCAAAGTGCTGGGTTTTCGTGTTTTGGAACGAATAACAAGGTAAAATGACTCGTTTCTCTCAGTAATGTCGTAAATGGAGAACACGCCCGAATTACGCGAGTTATTGATGACGGACAGCGAGCGATACGCACAGGCGATACGCTACAAAAATTACCAATTTTTACAATAGTAGGAAATCCGGTTGCCAGGATTCAAGGGAAATATTCTACTCAGCCACCCTTCTCCCTCTGAAAGTCACTCGGTGATTAACGTTTGACAAGAAAAATTACCATCAATTGGTCAAAATTATCATAAAAATTGACAATTGATGGTAATTTTACTTGTCAACCACCGAGTTACTTTCAGTTAGGGGCAGAAACTAGACTGATTCTGAATTGCTGCCTAACAGACAACTCAGCTCACTGCTCAACTGCAAGACCTTGTAATCAAACGTAAATTGTAAAAATACATTTGAATGTGCAATCTGGAAACCGATTCCGTCGTGATGTTAGTTCTGTTTAAGCCCCGCTGATTCTTTTGCCGCAAAGAGACAACGACCGACACGCTTCAGTAGAATGTCATTCAAAAAGGGCTAGGTATCAAACACAAAACGTCCTGTTCACAGCATCCATTTCTTTCGCTATTATTTTACTAAAAAGAGTTATGAAATAGTGTTTCCGTCCATTTAAATTGCATCCCAACATTTTGCTGTTTTGTATATAAACAAGCATGCTTAGCCTGAAATTTTATTTCACTCTAGTTATTCTGCCCCCCTATATCTACGAGATATTTTTCGGTATATTGACCCTTATTCAAGTGTTAGTGTATCTTGTACTTAGTAGCAAGATAAATTAAAATCAGATAAAATCAAAAATTTCAAATAGTTTAAGAAAAAGTATGTCTTCATTTTATGTTTCTTTGGGCCAGGCCTATCAAATTATAGTTATACAATACAGTTAGCATTGCAACAAACAGACGGACTAACCACGAAACAGCAGACCATACGTTTACAATATCGCTCAAAATTCTACCAGTTTAGTAAGAAAAAACAAGACATGGCAAAACATAAATGTCATGAGTAATGTTGCCATAACAAAAATACTTTTGCGGTGGAATTCTCGAAAGATGTAAAGACGCTGTTCTACATTCTCTATGGTAAGCCTGAAATTGACAGTGACAAAAAACCGCGTGATTTGAAAATGACAGCCGAGCCGAGCCGATCAGCTGCTATTCTTTCACCACATGTTTCCTAAACGTTCAACAATGTTTACTTTCGCCAAAAAACAATTTTTTAATCGTTAGAAAAACTCAATTTCTTTGAATATGCTGGCTTCACAGCCTTGTGACCTGTGTGGCGGGACGGAGGTCAACTTACACGATGGGTTTTACTTCTGTGCGGAATGCGGCACTCAGGACACAAACTTTCAAGAAACCATTGTGGAGCTCGTCGAAACGGGTGGCGAGATTCTTCACGGCCAAAAGAAGAAAGTGGTTAAAATCGCGAAAGAAGAGAAAGAGAGTGAGTAAATATTATAAATACCGTTATAGTTTTACTTAACTCCAACCCCAGAGCATCAGTGCAAGTGGGGAATAAATCCTCAGAATTTTGCCATTTTCTCTCTTATTCTGCCTTCGTATACATATAAACAGTGCTGCCAGACCTAAAGTTCCACTCCATTACTCTAAGGAGCGGCTGGCTAGAGTTGGGTCAGCAGGGGGACAATGCACACCCCACAGCAGGACAGCAGAGCAGGGGGTATTGCCTATTAAACTTTGATTTCAATTTTACATTTCATTGCGCTGCGTGCTTTAGCTTCTTTTCCAAGAGCAGAAATATTCGAAACATAAAGCACAATGTATTTGTATTCGAAAGCGATTACTAGTTTGATAGACAATACGGGGGCTGGTACCCCCTGCTTAGAACTTTGAATTAGACACTGTTAATTTATCTTTGGAAAACATGTAGATACTTACCTATAATGACTGCATAATATTCCATGCTAATGCCATGTCATCATCAGCTCCCTGCCCCTCATCCCACTTAGGTGGGGTCGGACAACATTTTCTTTTCTTCCATTCTTCCCTATCTAATGTTAAATGTTAAAGAACTCCCTTTTCTCTTTTTTATGGATGGTCCATTATGCGTTCTTCCCTATCTTCCGTCATATCATTACCTACACCATTCCTACACATGTCATCTTTCGCACAGTCCATTCATCTCTTTTTAGCCATCTAATGCCACGTGAATGTAGTAAAAACCTGACTAAGGGATTACACCAGGGAATGGCGGCAGTATCCATCTAAGTACTTATCACCAACTGGAATCACCAATCCGCCTACCAAGCCTGATGATTATTGCAAATCCTCTAGGGGCGGCCTCGTCCAGGCGTAGACATGAACAGGCTGGTGATGATAATTATTATTATTATTATTATTAGTTAATACACAGGCAGCTCAAAGCTGATGCGTGTATATCTTATTAATTGTCAGTGCACTTAAAATGTTTATCTAGTCTATTTTTAAAAGAGTTCACCGATGGAGCACTTATCACTGACTCTGGAAGCCGGTTCTAGTTGCTGACGACACGGTTGGGCAAAATATGCTTCCTCGGATTGCTAGATAAAAAAAAAATCATCATAATGAATCATAATGTTCATTTATAATGAATGATAAATTGCAAAATTTGTGTTTCAGTGTCAGTTGCATGGTACAAATGGCATGCGTTCAACTTTCTACTAAAAGGTGTAGCCGATGAACTCCTAGAACATGGAGCCAATCCTAGCTTCAAGACAAAACTACTGTGGGTGTGGACGCGGTATATCAAAAAGTATTTGAAGAAGGAAGAAATTGAGTATGTACTGCATATACCTGTTCAAATCACTACTAGTTGTAATCCTACTAATGTTAGTTTGTGAGGATGGATGGATGTTTGTTACTCTTTCTCGCAAAAACTACTGAACGAATTTAGATGAAACTTTACAGTATTATAGCTGCATCAGAATAACTTATAGGCTATCATTTATAACAGAGGCTCCACCCAGGCGAAGCTAATAGAGGTTCCACGCGGGCGAAGCCGCGAGCACATGGTTGTAACTTGATATACAGAAAGCATAATACAAGTATACAGGGTGGACTATTTTAACCTTCATCTGAGGTCTAACCATTTAAGCTCTTATAGCGATTCAGTTCAAAAACTATTCAGTGCAAAATATCAGTTCCGTGATGTCCGCAGGTATATTTAAAAGCACAGTTAGTAGCAGAAGGTCTATAGACTTCTGCAATTAAAGTTCAATGATGATTGATGTCAACGACAAACCAATAATTTGTACTGAATAGTTTTTAACTGAATCACTATAAGAGCTCATGGTAAGGCATCTGAAAGGAAAGTACTCTTAATACTGGAGATATCCAATTTTACTAAAAGAAAACATTCCCGTATTTTTAAAAAGAAGCAAAAAACTAATCCAGTTTTGCTTCTTTTTAAAAATACGGGAATGTTTTCTTAGCCAATTTTACTAAAAGAAAACATTCCCGTATTTTTAAAAAGAAGCAAAAAACTAAACCAGTTTTGCTTCTTTTTAAAAATACGGGAATGTTTTCTTAGCCAATTTTACTAAAAGAAAACATTCCCGTATTTTTAAAAAGAAGCAAAAAACTAATCCAGTTTTGCTTCTTTTTAAAAATACGGGAATGTTTTCTTTTAGTAAAATTGGCTATCTCCAGTATTAAGAGTACTTTCCTTCCAGAGGCCTTACCATAATTGACGCTATTGATTGATGCCATAAAAATGGCATCAATCAATAGCGTCAATCATAAAGATCAAATCTCTCTCATGGTAAATTAAATGAATGAAAAACCATGAAATCTATACTTATTTTAATTGAACGAAAAAAAAACGAGTACCTAAACCAACTAGGTAATTAGTTGCTCGAAATGAGCTCCATTTTGTTAAATACACAAAATCCTTTTAAAGGTATTCATTTTGAGTAAATTTTAATAGCGAGTTTTGGTGGATACTAATTAAGTAATTGTAATCAGTAATTGTATTTGTGAACTCATTTACAATTGTATTGGATTTTTGGTAAGTAATTCTTTTTTCAAATATCCCCATAAAAAAGTTCAAAAGGGTAAGGTCTGGTGATAACACCTTTATCAGCCCGACTACTTAACCAAGTAATTTCCATTTTTCTATTATTATTTTTGAAAATTTTCACCCTGAGGTCTACCAGTATTACAGTACAGGATCTATCAGTAACAACTCTAATTTCCTACACATCATCGAAATAACCTTTGAAAAGGGCTAAGCAACGGGGCGTAATACTACATACCTGTTAGTACCTATATCAAGTACCTGACGAATTAATTGATAACGTCCTTTTGACGAAAACCATAGAACTCCAGCGTCATTCAAATTCCTAGAAATGGGAGGTCAACAATGAATGTTATATTGGTTTATGTTTTATGGAGTACAAGTTTCTAAATTCTTCAGTTTCAGACTTTTCCCTGTAGTTGTGACACCAAAGCCACAAGCATACCAAATTTCAGCATTGTGGGATTGCTGGAACTACCCTATAATTTTTGATTTTTACGTTTTTTATTTTCCCTTATATCTCAAAAACTACTAAGGCTAAATAGTTATTAAAAACAGTTTTGAAATGTCCAACCAAAGCGTTTTCATTAGACACCCCACTTGATCTGACTGTCTCACTTTTATTTATTTTACCCCCTCTTGGACCCCAATATCTCAGCAACCCCCTGACCGATATAGCTCATAACCTTACCTACCTATGGACAGGCTCCGAGGGTTTTAGGGTGGTTCCTGAAAGTGAGCTGCCCCGGTACCATAAAGGGGTAGTAAATATCCCAGATTTTGAGGGTGACGGGGAGTCCATTAGGGATTTCCTGGCGTTTTATAATAGGAAATTAGACCTAAAAATTGAGACCTGGCCGATCTTTGCCCACCGGTCTCAGAAAGTCGAGGAGACCACAAACAATGTCATGGTCTTGGGAGTTCCGGTAGAGGAGTACGAGACCCTTAAGAGACATGAGTTTAGACTCTCGTATAAGATGGCGACAGTGTACGTGCTGGTTCGCAAGTCCAAATCAAGGGACGTCAAAATCCCGCTCGTGGCGCCCGCCTTGGAGGCACCCTGCACAAGCAGCAGTGAACCTAGGGCGGAGGCTTCGAGCGCCTCTGACGTTCCAGACCTAGAGGTAGGTGAAGGAGAGTTCTCTCAGGATGAGATAGACTTGCTTCTGAGCGACGGCGGGGGGAATATTGCGGGAGGCATTTCTTGCCTCAATATTCTTTCACCGGTGCCGCTCATGGACGTAGAGCTGTCTGTTGCGTCCCCTGAGAGCTCTCAGTCACAACAATAGGAAGGTCGGTAACGACCATCCTACATCCCCCTTAAACCTCCACCACCCCCCACTACACGTCATCATGATGTTCAATAAGGGATCTCGGGTAAACAAACAGAATTCCAATACTCCAGTCCTTCCTAGGTCTGAAAAAATAGATAGCTTAGACATCATAGGTAGCAAAATTGATATCATTCAGGCTAACATCCAACACAGCATCACTGGGTTCGCTGCCCTAAGAAGAACCCTAGAAGAGCAACCTAACACGATAGCACTGGTCCAGGAACCCTACATTGTCCGCGGGAAGGTAGGTTTTAATGCCCTCAGGGGAAATGTTTTCACTCCACCAGTACAAAACAGAACACGAACGCTAATCTACGTACCGAACACCCTCAAAGCATCACTGGTAACGCATCTATGTACGGATGACCTCACCGTGGTGAAAATCGAAACAGGACTAGAAGGTAAGCTTAACAACATACTTATAGCCTCGGCGTACCTGGATGGTGGGGCTGAAGTATCTCCTCATGAGCTTGAGGAGCTGCTTCTCCACTGCAATACACATAAAATAGAATGCATTGTGGGTTGTGACGCAAATGCTCACAGTACCGTTTGGGGTTGTCCAGACACGAACGAAAGAGGTAAGGACCTACTGGACTTTGTTCTGAGACTCAACCTCAGCATTCTAAACAGAGGATCGGAGCCCACTTTTGTCACATCCTGGGCCCGGACCATAGTAGATATCACAATAGCCACAGGCACTATTGCAGAATGTATCAATGACTGGCACGTAGCTACAAACGAGGTTTCATGTGCTGATCACAGGCGGATTAGATTCAGCCTGGAGACAGGTGCTATCAAACCTCGTACTTTCCGAAACCCTAAGAGAACGAACTTAACTCTCTTCGTGGAAACATTGGATAGGGCTATAAACGACCTAGCGGGAATTGAACCCTCAGCTAAGCTAACGCCATCAGAAATAGAAAAGACACTCTCAACACTGGTCAGTAGCATCAAGACTAGTTACGAAAGATCGTGTCCACTTTCAACAGAAAGCAATGAGATTGTTCATCGTAAAGATAGATGGTGGAACAAGGATCTCACAAAACTAAGAAAGAAGGTAAGACATCACTTTAACAGGGCGATGAACACCAACAATGAAGAAGACTGGAAAGACTACAAAGTGGTGAGACAGAAACTTAAGCACGAAATAGGGCGCAGCCGTAATAGCTCGTGGAGAAAATACAGCAGCAACTTTGCATCTCAAAGCGAAACGGCTCGTCTGAACAAATTCCTATCAAAGGATAAAAAGGTTACATTAGGCACACTCATAAAGCCGGATGGATCACACACGACAACAGAGAGAGAACAATTCGAACTTCTACTGAAAACGCACTTTCCTGATTGCACTTTGAGCGATGACACCAGTTGGGAGACTGACTGTGGTGACATACCCAGAAAAGGTGATTGGGAATTGGCCGATTCTATTGTGTCGGAAGAGGCACTAGTTTGGGCAGTGAGAACCTTTCAACCCTATAAAGCGGCTGGTACCGACGGTATCTTTCCGGCCCTTATACAGTGGAATCTCACAAAAATTGAGGCCGCGCTAACTGCCATATTCAGGAGTTGCATTGCCTGGAAATATATCCCGCACTCATGGAGGGAGGTAAAAGTAATATTTCTTCCAAAGCCTGGTAAGTCTGACTACACTCAACCAAAATCGTTCAGGCCAATAAGCCTGAGCTCTTTCCTATTAAAAACCTTAGAAAGACTTTGTGACAGGCATATACGCAGCGGGCCACTGGTCGAAAATCCGGTAAACAAATATCAGCACGCCTATCAATCAGGTAAATCTACCGAAACAGCTCTTCATCAAGTGGTCCACAAGATTGAAGGCGCAATAGAGAGCAAACAATCATGTCTAGTTACATTTATAGACATCGAGGGTGCTTTTGACAAAACGACCTTTCCAAGCATCGAAGAAGACTTGAGGAACCAAGGTGTTGACGATAACCTAAATGAATGGATAACACAAATGCTCTCAAATCGGGCAGCCCTCATAGAAAGTTCAGAAGTCACAAGATGCTTGGTAACCAAAGGCTGCCCACAAGGTGGAGTACTCTCTCCACTACTGTGGGTGCTGGTTGCTAATGAACTTCTAGAATCCCTTAATAAAGACGGCATACTCACCATCGGATATGCCGACGACCTAGCCATAATGATATCAGGGCTTTTCGAGTCCACTCTATGCGAGAAGATGCAGAGAGCACTTCGCATCGTGGAATCGTGGTGCCGTAAACACAGTTTATCTGTCAACCCCAACAAAACAGAACTAGTACTTTTTACCCGTAAGTTGAAGCTGCCAAAGCTGGAACTTCCATCTTTATTTGGTACGAGACTGACTCTCAGTAAAGAGGTCAAATATCTTGGAATTTGGTTAGACAGCAAACTCATCTGGGGTAAACAGCTCGAACATGTAACAACAAAAGCCACCAACGTACTGTGGCAGTGTAGACGGGCCGTCGGCAAAGACTGGGGATTAAACCCTAAGCTTTGTCTGTGGATGTATACAGTCATGGTCCGACCCGTGCTTACCTATGGCGCCGTGGTGTGGTGGCCAAGAACAAACCTGGTTACAGCGATGAACAGACTGCAACAGGTCCAAAGGCTAGCCTGCTCTCTCATCAGTGGATGTACAAAATCTACTCCATCAGCAGCGTTAGATATTATACTAGGCCTGACGCCGCTTCATGTGCACATTCAGCAGGAAGCGATGGCGGCAGCTCTGAGAATAAAATCCACGAGCCAGTGGAAAGGCAGTGCCAAGTTAACGAATCACAGCAGGATACTGGATAAGGTTACTAACATTATCCCCGAAGCCATAAAAGGTACAGACAGAATAGCCACAACTTACCTGACCAATAAAAGGTATCAAGTGGCTAGGCAAGAGGAAGTAGAGGAACCAACCTCCGCCTCCTCCTCTTCAGTCTATCACATCTACACAGATGGCGCCAAACAAAAGACAGGAGCAGGTTGCGGCTTTTATTGCCCAGAAACGGGACAATCAAGATCACAGCCTCTAAACCAAACGACTACTGCGTTTCAAGCAGAAACTATTGGGCTCCTCATGGCAGCTAGTGAAGTATCAACATCATTAGAGTCCATAGATAGCGTTGTAAATGCTAATCTACAAACACAGGTCATCTTCACAACAGATAGCGCAGCACTTTTGAATGCACTCGGCAGACCTGACACGAGGTCTAAATCCGTTGCAGAATGCCACAGTGCCCTCCAAAAACTAGCTGAAAAGCACATGGTTATAATAAAATGGACTAAAGGCCACAGCTCTTGCCCATGGAATGACAAGGCCGACTTCCTAGCAAGGAGAGCAGCTAAACTCACACCAACTTCTAAAGACATCAGCTTATCCAACCCACCAACAGTGGAGATTAAAAATAGGCTGAGACTAAACTCCGAAAGGGAGCACCAAAAAATATGGGAACGTAGACTGGACTGTAAGCAAACAAAGAAAATGCTTCCAGCTAAAAACAAAAGGATAACAAACACATTGTTAAAGATGAAACGCGAAGACCTACGGATGATGGTGGGCATCATCACGGGACACTGTGATCTCAACCACCATCTGCTGAAGACAGGGGCTACGGACAGTGGGCTATGTCGTGGCTGTCTGCAGGACGAGGAGACAGTGGAGCATGTTATATTGTACTGCACAGCCACAAATGAAGCCAGGAAAAAAACCGGACTCCAGGAGCTGATAGAGTCCTGTTTAACTTCATCCGTTACTCATTCGGGGACACTAGAACAGTGCTGCCATCAACCCAGGGTCCTTCTCCGTTATTTTAAGGAGTTGGGCTGGCTGGGGTAGGGTTAGCAGGGGGACAATGCACAATACACCCCAATGCGGGAAGTCAGTGCAGATCTTATCTCCCCCATTTTCAATTAGAATTAGAATTAGAACCTTACCTACAAATTGTACCAATACTATCTACCCCCATACCAAATTTCATGAAGATCGGATTAACGGTTTGGAAGTTTTCATCGGACAAACATACATACATACATACAAACGCCGATTCTTCCAACTTGACTCAGAGAACTCGCTTCGCTCGTTCATAAATTATCACAGCTAAGTAGGCTTTACCTACTTACTAGTTTATGAGTAATAGTCATGTTTGTAATACCATCCCCGTAATATTATAAATTTTAAAGTTTGGATGTTTGTTATATCACGCCTTAGCGGTTGCACCGATTTCGATGAAATTTGGTAAACAGATAGATTATGACCTGCCCCCGTATTGTCCATCAAACTGGTAATCGCTTTCGAATATGATTTTAAGGTACACTGTGCTTTATGTTTCGAATATTTTCTGCTCTTGGAAATAAAGCTAACACACGCAGCGCAATGTACTGCAAAACTGTTATTAAAAGCGATTACCAATTTGATAGGCAATACCCTCCCTGGATTGATACTGACTTCGGAAGCCTTCACTTATTAACTAGAACTATTATTTCATTTTCAGATTTAGCGAAAATCCACAACAGAATACTATCCCAGAACAAGAGAAAGATGAAACTGATTCCGACGAAGACCAACCCCCAGAAGACTTACACTGTGTATGGGATGAAACCCGCAACAAAATGGTTAAAGGTTTCTCATTCACTCTACTTGTCACCCTTATTTTCATTGCACTGAATTTAGACAAAAGCGATATGACCCTCACACATTTAATCAAGCTTTTCAAAGATGGGCTGCTATCCGTCCCATATAGGATACAAAACATTGTCCCTGAAGAAATGAAGCCAGAGAAGCTACGGTTTAAGATTAAAAGAGACATGGCTAATTTCAAAGCCAGCAGAATTCGCATCATAGCCATGACTTTATTCAAACGATTAGATCTCGGCAACCCAATCGTACCGGACTTAAGAGTTATTCTCGACAACCATTTAAAAGAATTGTGTCTGCCGAGTGATTTAAAACCTCTCGTTTTATCCCTCATGGACTACAAACCTTGCAGCTTCCTAGATGTTAATTCCAATGATAGAATCATATACAAAGTTCCAGCGTATGAGTTTCATATCATGACATACATCCTCTGGGCTTTGAAACTCTGCTTAGGTCTCGACTGTGACTATGAGGTTAAGTTGTCTAAAGCAGCTGAAGTGATCAATGAAAATAAAGGCCAAACCAAGTCTTACTTGTTCAACGGAGTTTCTGAGCCTACAGATAGACTATTTTCTTTCTGTGAATGGGTCACTTTCTATCAGTTTAGACAAATTGTGCTCCGACATTATTGCTACCGATATGCCAATAAATGTTCATGGGACACAGATGACTATATCGCGCTGGAGCACCACATGGACGTTCTTCAAGATGAGTGGGCTAAGGATTTAAAAGATGAAATGGCCTACGACATCTTAAATAGGATAAAAGGAGGGTTGGTTGAATCCAACGTTATACCCAGAAGTGAATTCGAGCCCTCGTTGACACCATTTCACTCGTACTCACAAGTCATAGCGCAACATTTACAAGATCCTGAACTGAAATTGCAGCTAACTGAAGATTTCACTCAGTACTCTCTCAAATACGTTATTGAAGATTGGAACCTTGTCGATCCAAATTCGACGACAAAAAGCAATCTAGTAAAAGGAATTATAGTGAGCAATAAGGTAGTAACAAAAAAAATTGCTACGTTTGCTAAGCCAACTGTTTATTCACAAAAAATGGTGTATGTGAGGAATTGTGATAATCACAACTGGCTGACGACAAAACCTCCCACTATAGAACATGTAGTCAATGTCGATAAGTTGGATCAAAGTGATGACGATGATCTGAATGATCAAAATATAAATATCACCCAGAATGGTATAGAAAAGTCCGATAATAACATGTCTGATAGTGAAGTGGGTGAAAATCAAGATGGAGCAGGATCAAATTCTGACTCGATCAGTGAAATTTCAATGACAAATAGTATAATATCAAATAGTATTCAGTTTATTAATGAAACCAATATCTTTAACTCTAACAATAAAAAGAGAAAAATAAATGATAGCATTACAAGCATCTCAAAGTTTCCGGACACAGTAAATGAAAATTCATTTAACAATAGTTCTTTGTCTAATAGTATACGATTCATTGATGAGACGAAAGTTTTTGAATCTACGACGTTAGACAAAATTGAAAAAGATGAGTTGAATGAAATGAATGATATAATCTCAAACCCTTATGAAATTAAAGAAGAAACTGAAGGCGTTAATATTTTCGATGATGATTTCAAATCGGAAATAAAGGACAAATTGCACGAACACAATGATTCTGGAATAGATTTCGAAAACAAATTAAATGTCTTAGACAATTTCCAAGATGTTTCATGTAACCAAAGTCAGGTAAATATAGATGAAGATAATGACAGTGTGGGGTCTAGTTTAGATTCCGTGAACTTCAACGAGGTAACATTCGATAGAGCTAAAACAATTAAAGAAATAATTCTATACGCATGCAAAAAACACAAACTTCCTATACCACCCGAATATAACCCCAAAGTCCAGCACAAGAAAGAAATGGGGTTGTTTTCTAGAAAAATCGACTGTATTACCAATAGAAAAGTACCAACTGATAGAAAAAGGAATATTACGCATGAAAAGCAAAGGAGAGGGATTTGGCAATCTTATGTGACCGACTACCATATTGCTATGCAAGATGACTTACTCAATCAAATAGAGCAAAAAGTAACCATGGCTATACAAAACATTGAGAATGGCCAAAAAGCAAATGAAAAAAATACACCTTTAGATGAGACTTTAGGAGATATCACTAATATGGAAGTTGACGCTATTAGCAATCACACTGAAACGAATATGAACCAATCTGAGCTGGCACCGGACACAGAAAACCAAATTAGATACGAATCAGACAAAGACAAACTCTTCAGCGAAGAGAGCGATGGAGAGACACATGCCAAGGAATTACTACCAGAGAAAAATCCAGATTTTGACGAGGAACTGTAC
Organism: Epirrita christyi; assembly: GCA_951392215.1. Lineage (NCBI taxonomy): Eukaryota > Metazoa > Arthropoda > Insecta > Lepidoptera > Geometridae > Epirrita > Epirrita christyi. Next base: position 10,817,058 of record OX595855.1, on the reverse strand, counting down.
GACGCTAGTCAACTATACGTAAAAGCCGCGAAAAATGCCGAGGATGGCGAAATGGAACTAGATCCACAGCTATCGGCTATCATCGATAAGAAAATGCTGAAGGACGCTAAAGATCCTTCGCTTCTAACTTGGACCGAAGAAAGAAAACAACTCGCCAGACCTGATTCCGAAGACGAAATGCCGCTAAGCGTGCTCCAGGAGCTTAAAGAACTTAGAAATAAATTATCCGAACAGGAAAATGAACGCTTAGATCCGTTTGTAAAAGAAAAAGTAGAGAATTTCCAGTACTGGTTCAGGTTTTACTCGTTTGCGACGCATAATACAGTTCTGAGTAGAGTGTTTGAGAAGGAAGTATGTGATGAATTGCCGAAGAGCTTTTCGTTTGTGTTAAGACAATGCGCGCATATCGTGGGGGTTTCGGAAGGAGACTTGTACATGAACTTGCAAAGATTTGAGATGACTTCGGTAGAAAAATCGAGAATTAAGTTGAAGCGTTTTCACTTTCATCTAAACAAACAATTTTGATTTTATACTATGTTATAGTATTTGTTTTGTTTCGGGTCTAAGACCATTTAGTAAATAAGAACTTCCCGCCTTTATGTTGTTTGAATAAAAAAATTACTCAGTATATTGATTTATTTTATTAATTTTACACGCATATCTATTATCTATAGGCAAGCGTAGCGAGCCTATTATAGGCGCACCTAAACATGACTTCTGTGTACAAAGTAAACGTGACCCACGATAGTCCCTTGTGGGCGCGAAGCAATATTGCTTGAGCCATTACCAATTTCAGTATAAGTTGAACTCCTCTGATAAAACCTTATTGAGTTGAGTTTGTAAAACGGGCCTCTTTTTGACCGAGCGAGCGAAGTCCTTGCATTGCAATAGGTAACTGGCGCAAAATTTGCTCCGGACGTATATGATAGTACTCGCGTACAGTCGCATTTTTCAATGAAACTTGATATACTACACCGCCTGTAATACCTTTATTAGGATCTCCGTGGCGGGGCGGGCAAACAGCCGGCTGAGACGCAAGAGATGCGGGTTCGATTCCCGTTGCGGGACAAATATTTGCATGATCTGCCAATATTTGTTCCGTCCGGGTCTGGGTCTTGTGATGCCATGTAGTAGGTACTCGTAGTTCGTGATACCCACGACACAGGGAATCCTAGTGTGGGATCAGCAGGGCTATTCTAAAACGTCGGAAACGTTTCCGATAGGATTCGTTAGTTTTTCATTTCGATGTGGTAAGTAAATAAAACAATTTTCTCTAGTAAAAAACAATAAAATATTGTATAAGTATCTTTTCTCTAGTAAAACACAGTAAAAAACAATAAGTATTGTATATTACTGTGTTTTACTAGGGAAAATTGTTTTAGTTACCACATCGAAATGAAAAACTAACGAATCCGATCGGAAACGTTTCCGACGTTTTAGAATAGCGGACTAGTATATAGTTAATATAGTATACCGGGCGTCCGTCCCACGGATATGCCACATGGATGGTGGGAAAGTACCTTGACAGGACAAACAGTAGTGCCTATTATGTACGGCACATAGATTCTATTGAGGATTCTATGCCCCTAATTTTAAAAAGAGAAAGTCACTGAACTGACACTTAATTTTAGCTGTCATTTCTCACTTGAAAAGTTCAAATCTTGGGGAACGTTTGAATAACGAGTGAAAATGAAAATACTTTTGAAAAACTTTGGGGCGCTTTGCAAACCGGCTAACCCAGTCATTGTCCCAAAGCGGAACTGGCCACAGTTTGGGATGTGTATTTGCACGCCTCCCAGGGTCCGTGTCTCATTTGGAGTAAGTAAAAAGTTCCTATAAGTAGGTAGGTTGAGGTTTTTCTTTTCTGTGTACATTCAGCCAGTCTAGCTGCTCCCATGACTGCCTGGCTACCTACCTTACTACATAGGTAGGATTAGTTATCTAAAGCGAGTAGTCTTCTTCCTCAATAATCCACTATCACATAGGTCCACGCATTGTGGTGGTGGACTATGGTATTAGTATTTTCACCACTACTATGTAGTTCCTGAACCAAATAGGCTAAGGCCCGCTTTCACTGGCTAAGCCAGCTACTTATCCAATCCGTACCTACCATGCCCGTAGGGTAGGTACACTTATATACCTAACCACATCTTTACGATATTGGTTCGATTACCAAGGCAAGAAAAAATATAGATAAGTACCTATAACTACCTAATCTACGACCTAACTGGTTCGGTCTTGAGTTTTTATAAAGTGGTTTCAGACCGTGTAAGATGTAAGTTTTGTTTTTCAGGAAAAGATGGCGCACTCTCTTTTCATGATGACGTTTTGGGTGACACCTATGGCGTATTTCATGAGCCAAATCAAAGTTTGGCGACGCCAATACATTGGATAGTGGTCGATAGATTGGATAGTGGTCGATAGATTTTGTGAATAAACTGCCTTGAACAATTTAACTACGTACCTGCTTACTTGATTTCATACAGAATGATTAGAAACAGTTTTGGGATGACTGAAGGAGGGAGTAGCACAGAAAATAATAGGTACCGTTTATTCCATGCTGTCCTATCAGAAGTTCGATGATCAAACTGTTTGGACAAAAATATTCCAAACTGTTAGATTGACCAGTCGGACAATTTGAAATTTGGATTTTTCGGTCAGTTTTGTTCCAGATTAACATACCGTAAGTGAAGCAGGTACCTATAGGCTTTCAACTTTTCTTGCTCCGCCGCCATTTCGTCGAGACGCGCAAGAGACGCGACGCACTATTAGTCGCGGACGCGTAGGATACCTAGCGTAGTGTGCGAGCCTGCATTCAAATGTATGTGAGATCAAAGATGTGTGAGATACTTGGCGGCGACTAGTCCGAGATTTACAGGATACCTACTTGAATCGTATCGTAATATTGCGTATCCCATTACGATACGCAAGGCGATTCAAGTAGGTATATACACTCGAGAGCAATGAATCCGGGTCACTAAAGAATGTTAAAAATCTCGGAAACTAAAAATGATAGATTAATGCAATAAATTGTATTTAATAGACAATGTAATACTCCTTAAATGAAGGTAAAAAAAATATGAGTCACCATACATTTTATTAACACAAAATTACATAAAGAAAAAAACTGCTGATCTCTCCTTAAAACAAAAATAGGAAACATGAAATTTTTGAACTTTATTACGATTTTCTTGAATTTTAATACTTCGTATTGCCTCCTCGTGCTTCCATTACTGCGTTTACGCAGAAAAAAAACAACAAAAAAACAGAAATCAAACAATGATAAATGACAGATTACAAACAAAAGCAAAACCAAATGCTGTAATTTCGTAGTTCCATCTTCGAAAGTGGCCCTTTTTCAAATTTGATTTTTTTATGATATAACTTTACAATAACTAAGAAGTTTTAATACCTTCATTTAAGGAGTATTACATTGTCTATTAAATACAATTTATTGCATTAACCTAGCATTTTTAGTTTCCGAGATTTTTAGGATTATTTAAGTGACCCGGATTCATTGCTCTCGAGTGTATATTATATATATATAATAAGTATATTATAACTACCGTATTTTCACACGATCTACTGTAGGTACACTGTAATAATAAAATTACAGTGTATGGAGAACACTGTATCCAAATTCCAATCTGTCCGACAGGTCAGGCTAACAGTTTGGAATAATTTTGTCCAAACTGTTAGACTATCGAACTGTTGGTAGGAAAGATTGGAATAAACGTAATTTTTCTATAGGCTAAAATCAAGTATTCTTATACTTATACAATATAAGAATACTTGATTTTAGCCTATACTAACTTAATGCAGTCTTTGTGAAAAAATAATCCGACGTTTTGAAGGGGGTCAAAATCATGTTCAAAGATTCCGTTACATACTAACATACGTCTGAAGCTAATAAAAGCGTATTAAAAAGATAATTAACTTAAGAGTCACATACAGTCTTGATCCCACAGTAGGATTCCCTATGCCGTGGGTATCAGCAACTACGAGTACCATGGTACCATAACACCCAGACATGGAACAAATACTTATTTGAAGATCATACAAACATTTATTATCCCGTAGCGGGAATCGAACCCGCAACCTCTTGCATCTAAGCCGGCTACTCGCCCGCCGCGCCGCCGCGCCACAGAAGTCCTCAAACTATTAATTAAAAAAATATATCAAATTATGAACTTGTCGAAACGCAACCAGCTACTGGAGCCCGCGCCACCTGTGCGCGTAGACTATCGAACTGTTGGTAGGAAAGATTGGAATAAATGACCTGTGCTTATTTCACAACCCTTGTTCCCCTTTGTTCGTGAGATCTGGGGCCAAATGGCATTCGCTTCGAAGCGATTCCATTTCTACAGTCGTAATACAATATAGACCACGTGCGTGACATATCGATAGCTAGCGTCAATCCCATACATTTTGGACTTTTCTACTGGCGTCATCGCTATTAGAATGTTACTTTGTCTACGGCCTCTGTATATTGGAATACTTAAACGTTTTTTTTACTTTTACTGTAGGTAGGTAATTTTGTCGCAAAAATTGTTTTGAGCACCAAACACTGTATCAGTTGTGCCGTCCGGTAACACTGCGTTAGCCTAGCGGTAATGTTGTTCTATGGCCTAGCGTCGGTCGGCGTCGTTAGCGTTACCGCGTTAAATATTATTATGTATATGTATGTTTGTGTTGTGTTCCTTCCTCTTCCTTCCTTCCTTGCTATGATAGATGGCGCTGACTCAACTGTAGCTGACAAGATTGTCAAATGTATTATCTGTGATTTACGCGTAACTACCTAAGCTATTATCTAACTAGCCTGTGTCTATTAGTCATGATGTTCTGTTTGTGTCTAAAGTTTGTGTCTGCTTCTTGAGAGTGCGCTAGTAATTTCGTGTTGTTTTTTAATGTAAGCAAAAATAAATACCACGAAACGAAAATATATCCACGTTGTTGATGTTGACATTTAACTTTATTTTGACACTTGACAGCTACCTAACAGAGCAGTGCCATCTATTTTCAACGCTGAAAGCATGATTTGAAACGCCCGTGAAAAAACCCTTCATTGCTAACAGGTTGCATAATATTATTGATGTTGAATTTTATAGATTATATTCGAAATTTAGGAATTAAGACTAAACAATTTTCGATTATTGTCCGCAGACATTGTTGTTTGTTTGCGGCATTACGCACGTACACGCGTCCGGACAGGTTCTGCATCCGCGAAGCACTAAATGCGTCGATTATAAATAAATAAAAAAAAAAAAAAAAAATGCTGGACATTTCACACAACATTATCTAACCCCAAGCTAAGCAGAGCTTGTGTTATGGGTACTAAGATAACTGATATACATACTTTAATACATATTTCATTACATAGATAGATTTTTTTTTATTATACATAGAAAAATACCCAGAACACCCTGAACAAATATCTGCAGATCGTACAAATATTTGTTCCGAGGCGGGAATCGAACCCGCAACCTCCTGCGTCGCAGGCGAACCTTCTCTTGCCGCGCCACAGAGGTCGTCAAATATGCATCGCGCGTCCGGATGCGGGCGTACGGAGCGCGGACGACTAAGGCTCCATTTAGTGCTATGCGGATGGTCCATGCGGACGTCCGCTGTCCGGAGCTATCGTATAGAAATCAATTATTGCATTTAGTAGTGCACGCCCCGCGGAGCGTCCGTCCATCCGGTCGAGAACCCTCCGTCGAGCGCGTCCGTAATATAACACCCGAGTCACCCGACAGTCACTGAGAAGTTTTCAGGGAGGCAATTAAAAAGAAAAAATAGTTCTTATAATTCCGGTAGATGGCGGTGACTCGATATGATTGTGTCTTCTGAAGATTTTGCAAAATCACCACAGATAACAAATTCTCTTTGTTTTATCTTTTTTTCCTTCAAGTTTCGCGTTGCTATCCTGAAGCTCATTTTTCAACATGTTTAATTTTTTATAGACCGGTCTACTTGGTCCGGCTTCAACAATAACAACAAAAAATTATAACAATAGCGAAACACTAACAAATATATCAGAATTTCATCAAAAACTTAACGTAGATGCTTATTTGCTTCACAAACGAACAGCATGAGCGAGTGAAGCCAATGACACTGACAGTTGGTGGCTGACCGACAAAATTTAGACAACCATATCTCTTGGAGCAAGGAACAAAATATGCCATATCTGGACAGCGCCGTCTATGCATGGATTTAGAACTATTTTCTTTCAGCTGTCAGAAAACTTCCCCTTATATGTAGTCCCGATCCCACGCTAGGATTCCCTGTGTTGTAGGTATCAGGAACCCGCAACCTCTTGCATCTCAGCGGGCAAAATTGGCAGCGGTGCCACAGAGGTCGTCACACGAGAGTTGGAGCCATAGAGGCGCAACCTCTCAAGTGCCAGCCGATCCATATGGCTCGGTTTCGTTTACATGGTATAATCCCAAGAAAAAGTAGACTGAGCTGGTTTCAATAAAGTCTAATTTTGAAGAGGATAATCTTAAAAATCACACCAACTAACTTTTCGGAGAAACTCTATCGCATTATCGCAAACTTGTGGTCGCAAACTCTACTCCAATCTCGATACATCAACGTCAAAATCTAGTAAGTACACATCCTTAGAGAATTTATAGTACACATCCATAACGTAACATCCAGTTGTCTCATTCATTTGTCTGTGGTCGAAATCGCGTAGTAGAATAGGCTGATTTGTTTGCTTGTTTAGTTGCCTCTAAAATAAAAAGTCCTCTGTGTTTGTGTTTAAAATAGTTATTTCTGTTTCGTTGAATTGAATTTTTTTTACTGTAACTAAATGAAAAACATGAAAGAATCGAAACAGGGGCAGACGCCGATTGAAGATTTGGCCGATTTGCGAAGTTATTTCGCTTCTCACAACTCTGTTCGTGAATATGTAGCACACAGTTCCAAAGTGCATTCTGTAGGCTGGTCCTGTGATGGTAGACGGCTTGCTTCAGGATCCTTTGACAAAAATGTGGCTATTTTCAATTTGGAGCGAAGTAGACTGGTCAGTTTCCCAATTCATTATTTATTTTATCATAAACTTAGTAACGAAAAAGTTAGGTTATGTTGTTGTTTTTATTACCCGTCCTCAGAGAACAATCCAGCATTAATCTTTCAAATGACAAAGTAGTCTTCGCTAATACAAAAACATAGGAATGTTAGTGGCAGGTGTCACATGCTGTGTTCCGGTTTGAAGGGTATGGGGTGCTGGTGAAATTACAAACACATGAGACTTCAACATATGTCTCAGGGTGAAGGGTTCATTTTAATGCCACGTAGGGGCATGTCATAATCCTTAGTGGTATTGCATTTGTAATGGGCAGAGTTTATTATTATTATTTATTTATAGACGAGCAGCTTTCGCTGATGTGTCTACGTCAGTGTCAAAATTTAATTGAAATAATGTCTCTTAGTTTAGAATTTTTTTTGAGCACTGTATTTGTTTGGAGCCAGATGTCGAGTTTGTTTTTGAATGCATTGACGGAAGTAGCAGTAACAACCACCAATTTAGTCACTTGCTTAAATAAAAAAAGTACATCATATTTCAGGTCCAAGACTTCCTTTGCCGGGGACATACTGGTTCAGTAGATCAGTTGTGCTGGCATGCTTCACACTCTGACCTGCTGAGTACAGCGAGTGGTGATAAATCAGTCAGGATATGGGATATCCGGTAAGATTTTATCATTGATCATAACAGTTTAATGCCCATTTGATGTCATTCTACATAGTAGTAGTACTACTATTACCTGAACCTGTGTGTGTGTAGTTATATGTAGCCAAAATCAGCTTATATTTGTATTCACAAATTATTGTAAAATAGACTTCAAAAATCAAATCAAATCATTTATTTGTTTCCAAAAAACACTGAATTCATACACATCATGTAAATAAGTTATGGGTACCTTAATATTGTATGAAATTAAATAGATTTTCTTATGCGTTATATATGTTAAATAAAATAGTACACAAATCGGCCGTTATAACGGCATATCATGCGTATGTATCTTCCATCCTACGCTATGGAATAATTTTCTGGGAGAATAGTATTGGTAAAGAACGTGTTTTCTTGGCTTAAAAACGATGTATACGATCAATAGCTAAGCTTCAGCAATATGAATCATGTAAACCCACATATTTACAACATAAAATATTGACGTTTCCATGTATGTATATACTTGAATCGGTAATATTTGTCAGAAAGAATATTGATCAATTTGGAGTCCTGCAAAGTAAGCGTGTAAATAGATTACAGGTACCACCTCACAAGACAGCCCTGTTCAACAAAAGTGTGTTCTCTATGGCACCCAAAATATATAATAAGCTTCCTAGAGAGATAAAAAAAGTAGGAAATTTTCATATACACTCGAGAGCAATGAATCCGGGTCACTTAAAGAATGTAAAAAATCTCGGAAACTAAAAATGATAGATTAATGCAATAAATTGTATTTAATAGACAATGTAATACTCCTTAAATGAAGGTAAAAAAAATATGAGTCACCATACATTTTATTAACACAAAATTACATAAAGAAAAAAACTGCTGATCTCTCCTTAAAACAAAAATAGGAAACATGAAATTTTTGAACTTTATTACGATTTTCTTGAATTTTAATACTTCGTATTGCCTCCTCGTGCTTCCATTATTGCGTTTACGCGGATTGGCATGCTGTACACCAAGTTCCTTATACGATTTTGGGGAATATTCTCCCATTCCTCTGTGAGAGCAATTTTGAGCTCACGAAGCGTGATTGGGGGAGGGTTTCGTTGTTTTACGCATCTGCCTAGCTCGTCCCAAGCATGCTCGATCGGGTTGATATCCGGGCTGCGCGCTGGCCACTCCATACGAGTAATGTTCATCTCTTGAAGGTAGTCATTCACAATCCTACCTGTATGAGGTCGGGCATTGTCATGCATAAATATAGCATCCTCACCTAAATTGACCATAAATGGACCAACGTGATCATTGAGGATTTCTTCCACATATCTTACGCTAGTTAAAGAGCCGTTTTCTACGATCACCAGCTCTGTGCGACTTTCAGAAGAAATTCCGGCCCACACAAGTACAGACCCACCACCGTAGGCTACTTTTTCTTCGATACACTCTGTGTCTTCCATCGTGCTTGTAGAGCATAAATTTTATATTAAATACAATTTATTGCATTAACCTAGCATTTTTAGTTTCCGAGATTTTTAGGATTCTTTAAGTGACCCGGATTCATTGCTCTCGAGTGTATTTAAAAATAAAGTAAATAATATTTTGACAAATAAAGCATATTACTCAATTAATGAATACCTTTCAGACAATTTGTAAAATTTAATTTGACATTTGTTGAATGAATGAATGAATGATTTATTTATTTGCTTAGAATGTAGGTACAGTACAAGACAGATGATAAATATAAATTAAAGTCTCCAATACATTCTGCCGTCAAGCGTGCAAAATTTAAAATGTCCTTACAAACTAGGTATAGCTGTTATTTGGTAGGTAACGATAGGATTAGGTAATTCACAGTGGTTCGCAATATATTATGTTCTCCTGTTTAATGATAAAAATAGTAGTGCATGCATTTTGTTTGTTTAATTTTTGCATGTAAAATTATAATTAATAATACTATTACTTTTAAAAATTTGTATGCCTGAATGAAGGCGAAACATGGTGAATCTATAAATTATATAACATCTGTATTAAACTGTACCTACCTGTGTTTTGTTGTAGTAAGTACCCCATTGTATGTAGTAAGTACCCCAGGTACTCACTATAAACAAAATTTTAAGCCAGAACAGAAGGTACTTATACATAAGTAAGTAGGTAATTTACTAACACTAGGATTCCCTGTGTTGTGGGTTAGTCTCTTCCAGGAGTCTAGTAAGTAAACTGATTTAGGTAGATATGTGATATACATGCAAAAAAAAACTAAGACACATAAGTAGGTGAAGGTACCTACTTATACAAATTCTGTTGGAAATCAACATGAACTATCTTAGCAAATGTCTAAACCATTCTTTAATCTCTTTCTAGGTCCCATAAATGTGCAGCATCCATCAGTACCAAAGGCGAGAACATAAACATAGCCTGGTCTCCCAACGGAAGCACCATAGCCGTAGGAAACAAGGAGGATTTAGTATCATTTATTGACACAAGAACTTATAAAGTGGTATGTTTAAGCTGGGGTGTATCCTGCTTAAGATTAGACCCCTCCATCTCCTCCCGTGGATTTTTTTCTCTGGCACATTGGTAGCAGCATCCACCTGAGTTCTTAACAACAATACTGCAATCACCAATCTACCTGCCAAGCATGGTGAGTTTGGAAAATCTCCCCCATATAATGGGGGGATTTGCCCCTCGTCCAGCAGTGGAACTCTTAAGGCTGATGATAAGCAGTTAGATGTCCTCTGCTGGATGAGGCAAGACTGCCTAAAATGCAATGGGGGTATTTGACAAAATCAACATGTTTGGCTTGACAGGTAGATTGTTGATTGGAATATTGGTGTTGAGTACTCAGGTGGATGCTGCTGCCCATCCCTGAAGGAATCTTTTAGTTGGCTTTTACGACATCCTAGGGAGTAAGAGTATGAGTATGATTTAAAATATTCAGTTCTTCAGGCGAAAAGAGGCCCTTTGAGGCTCTGCATTATCCTTTGGGAGAAAAAGAAGTGTGTTTATGTGTATGTATGTATGTATGTGTATGTATGTTAATTCATTGTTAATTAATAGGTTACTATTTGACATTTACTATCACTCACTATCGTTACTAACGTTAGACAGCCTGTGCTAGCTGTATGGAGTCTGAAGTTGGACATTGGAACTCCTCTATGGTTATAAATAAATAAATAAATAAATTCTGGACATTTCACACGACATTATCTAGCCCCAAGCTAAGCACAGCTTGTGTTATGGGTACTAGATAACTGATATACTTCATACAATACATTACATAGATAGATATTTTTTTATTATACATAGAAAAATACACAGAACACCCTGAACAAATATCTGCAGATCGTACAAATATTTGTTCCGAGGCGGGATTCGAACCCGCAACCTCCTGCGTTGCAGGCGAACCTAACCTTCACCCGCCGCGCCACAGAGGTCGTCGTAGCAAAACTTGTTATTGTTTGTACAATACCAAACATGGAACACCGGACACGGCATTATTGTGTGTTTTCTAACAAAACATGTTAGAATAACATGTTATATGTTTGTAAAGCACCAAAACATGGCGCAGCAGACCCGGCTTAAGATATACACGCATCAGCTCCGAAAGCTGCCTGTGTATTATAAATAATAATAATAGTAAAACCTTTTTGCCTAAAAACTACGAATAATGTTATCTTTTAGGTTGTTGAAGAACAATTCAATTTTGAAGTGAACGAAATCTCATGGAACCTGTCATCTGATCTCTTCTTCTTAACAAATGGGCTTGGATGTGTGCATATAATGACGTAAGTTTCTTTGATAACATTATAACTGTTTTTCCCTACAGGCGCAACAGGCTATGGAGAGAGCCATGTTTTGAGTTTCACAGCTTGATAAAATAAATTTGACGACCGCTGTGGCGCGGCGGGCGAAGGTTCGCCTGCGACGCAGCATGTTGCGGGTTCGATTCCCGCCTCGGAACAAATATTTGTAAGATCTGCAGATATTTGTTCAGGGTGTTCTGTGTATTTTTCTATGTATAATAAAAAATATCTATGTTATGTATGTCAGTTATCTAGTACCCATAACACTAGCTCTGCTTAGCTTGGGGCTAGATAATGTCCAGCATTTATTTATTTATAAATCAATATATACAAAAGTCGTTGCGTGGCTGACTGACTCGCTCACTGACTATCAACATACAGCCTAAATGGTAAATCCTCATCATCATCAGCAGCCTTTTGACTTCCACTGCTGGACGAGGCCTCCCCCATAAAATATTATGGCTATAATCACTAGGCTTGGCAAGCGGATTGGTGATTGCAGTATTCATTTTGAGTACTCAGGTGGATGGGGTGGATGGATAAAAATGGGTCACGTAGTATGGGTATGTTCCCTAACCAAGGTTTGAAATTTTAACTCTATATAATAATCCTACTAATATTATAAACGCGAAAGTTTGTGAGTATGGATGGATGGATGGATGGATGTTTGTTACTCTTTCACGTAAAAACTACTGAATGGATTTTAATGAAACTTTACAGTAATATAGCTTATACATCAGAATAACACATAGGCTACAATTTATAAAGATATTGTGTGAATTGTCTATAATATGACAATAAATGTCAAGTAAGTTGGAAAACATCCGGGCGGTCCGACGCACGGCGGGTGAGGTGGGGGAAAAGGTCGCTCATCGCTGAGCTGAGTGCGCGACCCGAACACGGGCAGACGCGTGAGGGCAAACGTCATTGGCGGTTGTGTCCGTTTTACGAATTTTCAAGTCACTAGAATTTGTTAAAAACGCATTGTACCTACTTAAAGTAATATAGGCCCAAGGTTAGGCAAGTAACTAAATAGGCAAGTATTGCATTTTTAAAGTATAATAAACATAACTATTGTACTGTATTTTTTTGGAAGTGTAGAAAAAGCACGTACTAAGAATTATGCCGCGAAAGTTATTTATGTGATAATTTCATAATGTTAGTTCTTTTCTACGCCACGCTAATATAAGCTACTCGAAATACTAATCCTGCGCAGACGAAGTCGCGGGCACCAGCTAGTATAATAATAATAATAAATGCTATGACATAATATGATATAATTATGACGCAAGTGGTACATAGAATATGTTTGGTTTCCAGATACCCCGGTCTAGACCTACAGACGGTTATAAAGGCCCATCCGAGTACCTGCATTTGTATAGAGCACGACCCGACAGGGCGCTACTTTGCAACGGGCTCTGCTGATGCCCTGGTCTCCTTATGGGACGTGAACGAGTTGGCCTGTCTAAGAGTATTTACAAGGTTAGTATTTTTTACCCGACTACGGCACAGCAAAAAAGGATTATGATTTTAGCATCCTATGTATGGATGTATGTAAGTTTACACATCTGGGGTGCAATTTTTTGAAAGTCATCGAATAACTGTAGTGTTCTGGGTATTTTCTATGTATAATAAAAAAACATCTATCTATGTAATGTATTGTATTAAGTATATCAGTTATCTAGCTGCCATAACACACGCTCTGCTTAGCTTGGGGCTAGATAATGTTTTGTGAAATGGCCAGCATTTATTTATAATTTCTATTTTAAAAATTCCGAATGATTCATTGCTCCATTGAACACGAGCATCACGTCCACTGCTGAGGAGGCCTCTCCCATGAAATACAATGGGGGAATTGCCATAATCACCACGTTTGGCAGGTGGATTGGTGATCGCAGTAATAGTGTTGAGTACTCAGGTTGATGCTGCTGCCCATCCCCTGGTGTAATCCCTTAGTCGACTTTTACAACATCCGTGAGATGAGAGATCTATTCTTAGGCTGGACACACCCCAACAGACACCACGAAAGAAGGTACAAAGAATTCCAGCGATTTATTGTGTCCGTTATCACGTAGCTCCAAAACGGTTTGACCGATTTGAATGCTAGTTGATTGGTTGGTTGGAGGTTGCGGGTTCGATTCCCGCTGTAGGACTAATAAAATAAATGTTGGACATTTCACACAACATTATCTAGCCCCAAGCTAAGCGAGCTTGTGTTATGGGTACTAGATAACTAATATACTTAATAAAATAGATAACATAGATAGATATTTTTTATTATACATAGAAAAATATCCAGAACACCCTGAACAAATATCTGCAGATTGTAAAAATATTTATTTCGAGGCGGGAATCGAACCCGCAACCTTCGCCCGTCGCGCCACAGAGGTCGTGAATAATGTAATGTTTGTATCATCTGCAAATATTTGTTCCGGGTCTGGGTGTTATATGGTACCACGGTACTAGTAGTTCTGATACCCACGACACAGGGAATCCTAGTGTGGGATCAAGACTATGTATATGATTTTTGGGTGTTATGTTATTTAATTTATGAAATCGTTTTGTAAGGCTTCAAGGTTCTTAAATAGGTTTCATTGTTATAAATCTCTAGAGGGCGCTGCAATAGACGATGTAAAAAGTAAGGACGTACCTTCAATAAAACATATTTGTTTTAGACTCGAATGGCCAGTAAGAACGCTATCATTCAGTTTCGACGGACGCTTGCTCGCGTCTGCCAGCGAAGACCACATCATTGATATTGGAGACACAAAGACTGGTGAGCTATTGGGGTTTTTCTGTATAGGACAGATTCCTAATTTGGGGAACGGTATCGAGAATAGGGTTGATGAGGATTCCGCTTCCACATAATGCGGAAGTTCCGCATTTTTTTGAGTTCCTCAACCGTTACCGCTTCCCTAAACGAAAGTTAAAAAAATCCTCTTCCGCTATCGCTTCCTCTTTTGAGGAATTGAAACGGAATTTTCACCGCGCATGCGCGAATTCACTCGCGCGCGCGTAACCATAGCAACGCGGTGCGACTGGCCGCAGCGAACGAGCCACTCCCTCCCGCCACCCGCGCTTTTCGTTTCCTTGCTTGATCCTACAGGTTGGCTGGCATACTATGCCAGAGGCATACTCTCAGTAGTCATATACTCTCTCTCTATCATTCTTCCTCTTCCTCACAAATATCTTCTCATCCTCAGCCGCATCCGTTAACTTACTGCTTCACATTTCCTCTTTCGCTTCCTCTTCCTCATAACCACTTCCGCATCAACCCTAATCGAGACGCTAACGAGACGATAGTTGATGTCAAATATTGGCCAATCACATCACGGTTGCTTGAAATCTTTATAATTTGATTGGTTTATATACATTTACGATCGTCTTTCTAGCGTCTCGATAACGATAGATATTCGTGATAAGATAAGATAAGATAAGTTTATTTGCCAGAACATTGTAAATACAATAAGGTCTTAAACTAGAAAAAGACCAATATGTTCTACCTTATAACTAGGCATGCAAATTTTCACATGGGTAATATGATTAATATAAAATTAGAATAATAATTGAGATTTAAACAATGAACTAAGTAAAATAAAAATGTCAATAATTTGGTTAATCAATAAAAATTATAATTGAAAATCCCTGCATTGTAAAAATTGATTTAAAGAGTAATAGCATCTATCCATCAGCCATTTTTTTAATTTAATATTAAATAAATTTCCAGTTAGATTTTTAAGATCCTCTGGTAGATTATTGAAAATTTTTATCGACATATAATAGGCCTGATTTTGCGTCATTTTTAGATATTGGGTTGTAGAGTCTGTTGTTAGATCGTGCTTGGGCCTCAGATTGGACAGATTTCTAATTTGGCAGTTACCAAAGTTGCCCTCCCTATTCCCTAACTGAAAGTCACTCGGTGACTAACGTTTGACAAGTAAAATTACCATCAATTGCTCAAAATTATCATTAAGAATTGTCAATTGATGGTCATTTTACTTGTCAAACGTTAGTTACTGAGTGACTTTCAGTAAGGGGGCAAATTAGACAGATTTCTGATTTGGGAGTTACCAGATTAGACATATTCCTGATTTAGCAGTTACCAGATTAGGTATCTCTGTTTTTTTTATATAATACTTTGCAAGCAACCAAGCTTGCGGCCCACCAGATGGAAAGTAGTTACCGTAGCCTATGGACGCCTGCAACACCAGAGGCATCACACGCGCACTGCCGACCCTGAGACATAAAGATGAAAAGCCTCATGTGCCTGTAGTTTCACCGGCACCCATACCCTTCAAACCGAAATATAGCAATGCGAGCACTTCTGCTTGGCGGCAGAAATCCGAATGCCAAGCGTTGGTGATTATGGCAAATCCCCCCTATGGCATCCTATGGGGGAGGCCTCATCCAGTAGTTGATGCCTACGGCTGAAGAAGATATGGCAAAGTTCTCTCAAAAGTGACAGATATTTTATGAAAATGACGAGTTGGATATTTGTTTAGTAGCATGAGGATTGGGTCTCTATAAAGCCGGGTATTCATCAGGCAACATTTGTTAATAAACTGTTTATGACTGTTTATTAACAAGTTTACCATAAACACTGTTTCTGAAACTTTGCGGCCCACACTTGTCAGTTTTTGCTAGGATGTCGCCCACACTACTTTCATGTTTATAAACTCGCGCGACACACGTCCACACCTGTTGATTTTTGCTTATAAACTAGATGTTTCGTCTTGCTCTCCACTCGAACTGGGGAACACGGCAACATGTTTAATAAACAATGTTTCATCACCTTTGTTTATAAACTGTTTACAGAGATGATGAAACATTGTGAAACACTGTTTATTAACAAATGTTCCCTAATGAATACCCGGCTTTAAACATGTTGCCGTGTTCCCCAGTTCGAGTGGAGAGCAAGACGAAACATCTAGTTTATAAGCAAAAGTAAACAGGTGTGAACGTGGGTTGTGCGAGTTTATAAACATGGAAGTAGTGTGGGCGACATCCTAGCAACTGACAAGTTGGAAAACTTGTTAATAAACAGTCGTGAACAGTTTATTAACAAATGTTGCCTAATGAATACCTGGCTTAATAAACAATGTTTCATCACCTTTGTTTATAAACTGTTTAAAGAGATGATGAACCACTGTGAAACAAGGATTATAAACTATATATTCCGCCGGGTATTCATCAGGCAACATTTGTTAATACAAATGTTGCCTAATGAATACCCGGCTTAACTTGCTAGTTGTAACACAAAAATAAACAGTGGTAATAAACAGTGTATTCGCTTGCAGGTGAGAAGGTGGCAGAGATCCCAGTGCAAGCCTCAACATTCACGGTGTCGTGGCATCCGTCACGGTACCTCGTTGCTTTCGCGTGCGACGATAAGGACGCGCCAGAACGCAAGCGAGACGCCGGCAACCTGAAGCTATGGGGCATGTCGTCCAGCTCTAGCTAACCCCACTGCTGGGACAACCAGAGCGGAGCGAGAGTCGAGGGCGTAGTTTGAGACAAAACGATTAAACTGTGTTTTATACTAAAGTAAGACGCTTTTGGGTGTTATTACAAAACATGCCCCTAGTCTGGGTTTAAACCAGGACTACCAGTCTAGGCTTAAATATCGACCTAGGGTATATACGACTGTAATACCAAAGCAGATGGTTTGTTTTCCAGAAGCAACTTTCAAGCTAGATAGTCCGCGCTTATGCCAAAAATGACATAAGCTTGGACTATCTCTGGTTTATCTAAAACCAGGCAGCCCCCTAGTTTAGCAATGGTCTATAAATTGACAGTTGATTGCTTGTTAGAGGTAAGAATTTGGACATCTCAATTGTGATGTGACACAATACGTCAGTTTGATACTTTGGAAATTTGCGAAGTAGCGCGAGAATTGATTTCGGAAAACAAACCATCTGCTTTCGTATTTAAAGTCGCATATGCCTAATGTCGATATTTAATCCTAGACTAGTATGCCTGGACTAAATTCAGATTGAGTCCATGTTCTCTGTAATAAGGCCGTATAGGTTCAACGAATTTTTTTTTATGAACTAAATGCGAGCGCACGCTCTTGATACCTTGGTTTTGTGTATAAAATAATGAAATGATATAAAAATTACCTTTAAAGTTTTGTTAGATTTTGTTAATAAATTCACTAACCCAATTTACAACTTATAAGTTACCAAATGTTGCAAAAATTAAGACGTGTTAGTTAGTCTAAAAATTAAATTTCAATTTTAAAAAGGTTAAAACCTTTGAGCAAGAAACAAAATGAAGTGGCAGTAACATTTATTTTGTATGAAAATTACCCACCATTAGCTTGCCATTCAACCATTCATTTAATACTCTGTGACCTTTGATTGCGTTCATTCAAAGTTTTGTTTATTTTTTGTGTTTTCGTAAATTTTAAAATTAGCAAATACCTATATTTTTTACTACACAAGTTGGATTTCACAATGCCCGAGTGTAATATTGTGCATTGTGGTACGAGGCAAAGCCAGTATCGGCCTGGGCTGACTTTACACAAGTGCTTCAACAGTTTTCATTGAAATTGTAGTTTTGCTTCATTATTTTGTTTTAAATGTATGTTTCGTTGGTGAGCTTTAGAGTAAACATAAGGACATTAGTGCCATTGTTGTGTATAATATCATTATTCATAGTAATTCATTTATTGCTTACAAGATTGTTTACAACTAGGGCTCGGTCGGGCAAATAGCCGACCCAGTCCGACCCAAAAATCGAGCACGCCTTATTTATCAGAACAACCGCCCTGTGGTTAAAACGGAGGTATCTGTTTACTTTTTTTATCGAGTAAAGTAATTCAACTTGTGTATCTACCGAATTTATGATTTCACTAGATAAAAAGATACGATATATTTTTTTTATTTTTGCAAACTGTAAGTAATCATATCAAAAACTTAAATATTCTAGAGCTCATTTAAGGCGTTTTGTGAACCTATAGCGTCTTAACTGTAAATCTCACTTCAAATTTTTCTTAAGAGGCCGGCGAAGGCAATCAAATTCAATTCGAGGCGAGTGCGAAAATCGGCCTGAAGATTGCTATCACTGTTTGGCAAAGGGGCCCCTCCCCGTGCATGCGCGATGGGTATACGAGCCGTTCAGAATTTGCATGAAATAAGGTCGTGTTCCGTAATACCAAAAATTATGAATAAAAACTTATTTTTTACCGACTTCACAAAAAGGAGGTTGTTCTCAATTAGGTTGTATTTTTTTTATGTTTGTTACCTCATATCTCCGTTGTTTATAATCTTCTTTTTTTTTTACTTCCGGATTGGTCCCATTTTTTTCCAAAATCCAGTTCTGATGGAATCCATGAGGAATTGAGGGAACTCCTCAAATATTGCAGGCATACATAATATACATATAGCGATTTTGATATTTTCAGCAACAAATCAAGCATTTGCATTCAGAAAGTAACATACCACTATGGTTTTTTCATCATTTTTTTTTCATCCAAATATTTAGTCGAATACAATGGCGGAAGTCGGTTTTTTAAATGAAAAGCTATTTATATATCTTATTATTATTGGTATTGTATATTCTACATGGTGGAATAGTAGATTGTATCATAAAGGAGCAAAATAATATTTATACGGCGAGGGCGTTTTTGATTCTTTAGTAGAATCCTGAACGTAGCGAGGGAGTCAAAGTACGTCGCCCGAGCCAAAAATATATTTTGCGCCCGAGCGATACACTCTACTTTTCATCACCCACTATGAGAAAATAAAAGGCGCCTCATATTTTATATCAAAACAAAACCATGAATTTATAACAATCCGTGACAATTTACGAAAACGCGGGCTGTAGTTAGCGCATTTTTAATTTGTTTTTTTTTATTCAGCCGGCGCGGCGCGACTATGGGCCGTCGTACCATCAGCCAGTATTTATTCAAACAATATTTGCGTTCGATTTATTTGGCGTTGAACACTAAGATGTTCCAAATTTAAAAAGTGCGCGGTAAAGATTATTACGGTTGGATGGGCAATTTATCCTTCGCTGGCCCCTTACCCCCTTATGCATAATAATTTTAAAACATATTTTAGTTAAAATATATTTTGTCTTGTTTTGACGTATGACATTTTACATCAGAGAGAAGAAGACAAAAGCTATTTTAACTAAAATAGGTTTCAAAAATGATTATGAATAAGGCCCTTAGGCTATAGGTCATGTCTTTCAGCTCTAGCTAGCCTACTACTGGGACTACAACCAGTGTGGTGAGCCTAGCGAGGGTTACAGACAATTGGATGTAACTGTGTTTTATACAAACTGCGTTAAAACTTAACAGTAATTATAAAAAAAAAACTAAAAATTTCTCAAGTCTAAGATATTTTCTTATGCCAAAAAAAAGGCCCAAGAAAATACCTCGACTTTTAAGAGATTTTTCGTTTTTTTTTGTGAATATAGTATAGGTCATGGAGCCGTGGTATGTCCGGCTTAGAATAGATTTCTTCTCCCGTGGATGTCGTAAAAGCCGATAAAGAGATTACACTAAGGTATGGGCACCAGTATCCACCTGAGTACTCTACACCGCCTGCCAAGCGTGGTGATACTGACAAATCCCCTTATTCTATGAATGGGCCTCGCTCAGCGGTGGACGTCGATCGGCTGATGAAGATGGTGCATGTTGTCCAGCTTTACCTAGCCCACTGTTGGGACACCCACTGCGTTGAGCCGCGAGAGGCGAAGACGTATTAGATACGATATGAAACTGTGTTTATGTAAACTAGGTCAAACTTAACTGTAATTATAGGCCGACCGTTTAACTGGCGTATCTCCTGCGCGGTTAGAAGGGAGCGGGGGGAGATGTTACCGGGTGGGTGAGAGGGGTGCGCGGAGCAGAGAGCTCACGTCAAGCACGGCCGGCAGATTACTGTACTCTATGGGCAGTGCGCTGGCGGTACTCGCAGCGCGCTGTTGGCATTTTTGTTACAGACGCTTTGACAAAAACGCACAAGGTAAACGACTTGCCAAGATTAATCCCAAGATAAATCGTTCTTCCTGTTTTGACGAATAGTTCATTGTTGTTTTATTATTTCGTACCTAAGAAGCTATTAATAAAGTAATTGTAAAATTTTAAAAGTTTATTTTTTGCAATTAAAAAGGAAAATTAAACTACTAGATATTAAAAATTTCTTAAAATACTGATACTACAATTATATTTTATATTTTGTCAACAATGCCTATCTCGAGATGTCTTTGGATTATTGACTTCGTGCATAGCGCTACCCGCCCCCGCTCCCTTCTTACCGCGCAGGAGATGCGCCAGTTAAACGGTCGGCCTATAACTTAACTATAATAAAAGATGTTGTTCTTTACCACTGAGAGACGTGGCGATTGAGTGTTCCCGAAAATAGATTGGATTATAAAAAGACAAGAGTTGGCATGTAATAAAAAGTATTTTGAGAAATTATTGTTTTTTTAGATACGACAGGTATTACTGTCCTTCGTGGTCGTTCTATTATATTTATCATCATCATCAGCGGCCTTTAGATGTCCACTGCTGGTCGAGGCCACCCCCAATAAATGCAATGGGGGAGATTGTCATAATCACCAAAATTGCCAAGATTGGTAATCGCAGTATTCATGTTGAGTACTCGGAAAGATGCTAGTGCCCATCCACTGGCTTTTTTTTTTTTTTCTGAAGGACAAAATGCAGTTGGCCTCAGACGGCCGATGCTGCGTTACCGGACTTTTGGTGAGCGCGGCAGGCGCTCAACCGTTAAAATTAGGTTGGGGCAACTAGCGCAAGGGCACCACTTAGGTACGGATCTCGGCTTGGGCCGTTGCCAGATTGGGAGGAATAGGAAAACGCCCCGGAACATGCTTGTAACGGTTTAGGCGTGTGGTACAGAAGGTACTGAAAAGACTGGAGGATAGGAGCAAACGCCCCGGAACATGCTTGTACCGGTTTAGGCGTGTGGTACTGAAGGTACTTAAGAAAGTCTTCGACCCCGCCGGCGGGGTCGCTGTATCTGTGTAGTGTTTACTCTGTCGTGATTGGATGACGACGCCCACGCATTCGCGGCGGTGATTTCGTCATCCGGGTCACCAAGAACGTGTCTTGGTCGACGAAGGGATTCCATCCACTGGCGTAATCCCTTAGTCGGCTTTTACGACATCCACGGGAGGAGATGGAGGGGGAGAATAGTCTTAAGCCGGACACACAACGGCACTATTACCTACACACATTTCAGGCGTAGGATTAGATGTTATATCAAGTTCAGGAAGAGTTAAATAAATAAATGCTGGACATTTCACACAACATTATCTAGCCCCAAGCTAAGCAGAGCTTGTGTTATGGGTACTAGATAACTGATCACTTAATACAATACATTACATAGATAGATATTTTTTATTATACATAGAAAATACCCAGAACACCCTTAACAATTATCTGCAGATTGTACAAATATTTGTTCCGAGGCGGGAATCGAACCCGCAACCTCCTGCATCGCAGGCGAACCTTCGCCCGCCGCGCCACAGAGGTCGTCAAAAGTTGCGAGGAAATATTGCGATTGCAGCATTGTTTAACGATTGTTAATTCATATTTCCTCGTGCTATCCAGTATAAGCTGTGCAAATATTTGGTCCGGATCTGGGTGTTATGGTGCCATGGTACTCGTAGTCCTTATACCCACAACACAGGAAATCCTAGTGTGGGATCAAGACATGGATGTTGGGTTTATGTTAAATATAAACTAATTTGTAATATTAATTATTATATTTTTTGCGACACGTTATCACAGCCCAATTGAGGTAATTACGTGGAATTGTAGAATACCTAATACCTCAGAATAAAGACCTAATACACTATAGGCAAGATAAAATTCCTTTTTGACGTATGAACGTCTTTCAAGTTCTGAAAATTTGTTGACAATAACCACTCGAGACGACAAAATGCTTTGCTGTCAACATAGTATACAAGGAACTTCATTATGTCAAAGAAGTATTAACGTGGTATAGGTCGCGCAACGAGTTATGAGCGCTTGGCGAAAGTGGTGGGGTTGATTGCGCATGTGTACATGTGTGCGCGTCTGTATATAGGGAACGCGAGACGCGAGTGCGGGGCGCGAGGTACGGAAGGCAACTGATCAACCGCGTATTGGTTGATATTGTATTGGTTGCCGGCGCTGGCCGCCTCTCCCGTCGCGCATCTCTCCCCCCGCTAAACAGATCCAAAAAATTACTACAGCGCATTGACGGTCAGCGCTCATAACTCGTTAAGCGACTTAAATAACATTTAAAACTTATAAAATAATTCCTTTTATTACAGCATCCACACGATTGTAACTCTTTGACAGGTACTATTTATTAAAATCTGGAAACAAGTCGAATTAACGTGATAAAAAATAGATAAAACAGACCACTTTCTTTAGAAGAGATTGTATAATATATTATTGTTGTTCCACTTCGAGCACCACGGAAGGGATTCCATTCGCAGCGTTCCCCTCTGTCAAACTTCAAGCGAAAGTAGGCATATGCGTTTAATAAAACTAGTTGTTATTCTGTGCAAGGTTTGTTAGTGTGAGTGTCGTCATTACAGTGTTGTATTTGGATGTGTATATGCGGAATTGCGCTTGTGTGCACATTTCCCCCCGCAAAAAATGACAGAACTATTTGAATGGTAATATATCGCTAAGGCTACTCCATTCCGGCCCGCGCGGAAGTCTGTGTTGCTCGAAGTTGTTCCATAACTACTAACTTATAAACGCAGCTGTCAAAAAGGAGTTGTAAGCGTGCTGTAATTAGTTTTATCTGGTTGTATACACTTTTTTAATTGATTTCAATCAAATTATTTACACTACTAGTTTCTTCACACTATAATTCAGGGTTCGTTATACTCCCCCTCTTATCGTCACCATTGTAATAATAATAATATACTCTGCCAGGTATGCTCTTCCGAGACCCGAGAGTCCCGCAGGTAAACACCAGCCTACGTCATCGCCAATGAGTATTGCTTCTGTGCTACTAGTAGCGTGTAATATAACTCGCCGACCACTTTATATTACCTGATCATTATATCAATTACCTGACCGAATCGGATAAAACTACAAGTTTTTACTAAACAACAAATATAAAAAAAATACATTCGAACGAGGGGTTTTCATATCCGATTAAAAAAAAAAGTAGTTCAAATTGTTCGATAAATGGCGCTGACTCAACTGTAGCTGCCAATATTGACAAATGTATTATCTGTGGTGTACGCGTACTAAGCTATTATCTAACTAGTCTGGGGGTATTAGTCATGATATTGTGTTTGTGTTTGCTTCTTGAGTGTGCGCTAGTGATTTCGTGGTGTTTTTAGAAGTAGGCTTAAATAAATACCACGGAACGAAAATATACCTACGTTGTTGACGTTGACATTTAACTTTATTTTGACACTTGACAGCTACGTACAGAGCACCATTTATTTCCAACGCTGAAAGCATGATTTGAAACGGCCGTGAAAACCCCTCATTGAGAAATTCCTTCTTTTTTTAAAGTTGGTTAAAAATACATTCTTGATTGTTTCAGTGATGAGACAAACAAAATGCCAGTTTAAATTTTTTTTTTTTAGAAAATGATCACAATCATCTTCATCATCATCAGCTTGCAGAAGTCCACTGCTGGGTATAGGCCTCTCCCCTAGAATGTCGCGACGAACGGTGTTGAGCCGCCTCCATCCACCGACTTCCTGCAAAGTTTATAATAGTCCATCGAGAGGAAGGCCTTTCTCTACTTCGTCGTTTAGTTTGTGGTCGCCACTCGAGAACCTTTATTCCCCAACGGTTGTCTGTTCTGCGAGCTTTATGACCTGCCCATTGCCACTTCAATTTGCTAATTCTGAGAGCTATGTCTTGATTCTTCTACGGTTTTCTAAATTTCGGATTCTATAACACAGTGAAAATCCTAGCATAGCTCTTTCCATAGCCCGCGACTTTGAGCTTGTCTATACGGCCAATAGTTAGCGACCACGTCTCAGTGCTGTAAGTCACCACTGGCAACACACACTGATTATAGACTTTCGTCTTGTTCTGCGATATCAGTGACGAGTATTTTTTTTTTAAATTATGTACTATTGGCGTAATTTTTTATTTAAAAAAAAAAGATCACAATATACGGAGTGTAAAAAGACAGCTCCCGAATACTGAAGGTACCGGTAAAGCTACCTATATCATAGCTATATAAAATAGCTTTCGGCTGAGAGGTGATTCATACCGGAGAAAACTTTTTTTTTCGTTTCGTATCGTATTTGTCAGCCAGCAATGTACGCATTTAATCCGGCCGCGCAAGTTCAACGCTCCCGGTCAGCTGATCGACCCGTAGCGCCAATAATTTCTTATGTGGTTTTCATTGCTTTTTTTGACGTTTTTATTTATTAACGTGTTTTTAATGATGGAGAATAGGTTTTTGTGTTCCTTTAACGATATTTTATGGATATTTATAAAGAAAACACGAAAAAAGCGAACCAAAAGTGAGCATTTTTTTTCGTGTTTTTCCAGCTTAAATATTTTCAGAATCATAGTCTGAATGCACTGTTTCAGTTTTCGGGAGTAGTCTTTTTACGCCCGGTATATCCGTAATTGTTGCGACAAAGTGGCAACTGGGTAATGACGTAAGCTGGTGTTAGCCTAGAACTAGCAGGCCTTGTTATTTAAGATCATGATTATCACCATGTCTCAACTTGCAGCAAACCAGTAGTTTCCATATCTTTAAGGTAGCTTCTAGACTGTTCTAGCGTGAGTCCCCCGACAGCACAGATGACGTCTTCGATTATTGCGTCTCGCACGTTGTCGGGCATGTTTTTAGCGTTTCCAGATATGAAGATGTAAGCACCTTTGGATATGAGCTGCCAGAGAGTGTTACTGTGTTCGCTGATTTTGTGTTGGACGTATCTGAAAATATAATTTTATTTTAAGTTTGTGATTTTTAGAGTTCCTTAATTAAGTGGTGATTCTCACAAAATTACGTACGCGAGATGACTTCAAATCTCGAATGATATATGATAACCATAATTTTGTATGGGCGTCATACGAGATGTGATATATGATATGATGCCCATACAACCACCACGGGTCTAGTGTCTACTATATTAGTGTCCTGCTAGATGTTAGTATCTTGAAAGAAAGAAAGAAAGAAAATTTATTTATTTCACACATTAAACACAACACAAGATTACACAAAAAGAAAAAATAAACAAAAAAAAAAATTAACATTAAAAATAAACATGAAGATATAAGTAGGTATATAGACTAATGTGTTGTGTGAGGTGAAATAGGTCCCTGTCTCAGCATAAGCTGCACCTGACCTGGAAAAGGCGTGCCGTTCCCAGGTCGGCGGCGCAGCGCTGGTTTAAAAGTTTACTTGGTTAAAGTTTGGTTTATCTTGAAAGTCACTCGGTGACTAACGTCTGACAACGTTGGTAGTAGTAGAACTTCTTGTGAAAGAGTTCGTCCTGGGAAGTACTACCACCGTACCTATTTCTGCCGCCAAGCAGGTAGTGCATTGTTCATGTATTTCGGTTTGAAGGGTCCGATGAAATTACAGGCACATGAGACTTTTCATCTTTATGTCTCAGGGTTGGCAGCGCGCGTGTGCTGCCTCTGGTGTTGCAGGCGTCCATAGGCTACGGTAACTGCTTTCCATCAGGTGGGCCGTATGCTTGATTGCTTGACAAGTAGTATAAAAAAAAAAGTAAAATTACCAAACATTGACAATTCTTAATGATAATTTGAGCAAGTTACAGTTATTTTACTTGTCAAACGTTAGTCACATAGTGACTTTCAGTTAGGGAATAGGGGGGCAGATCATGTGTACAAAATTTCATGGAGTTTGATGAAGTAATAGTCAAATTAGAAGCAAACTTGGTTCGCTTGCACTCTTGCAAGCGTAAGCGCAAGCGCACTACCGGTGGCCTCCATTTAAAATGTCTGTCCGTCGCGATTTCAATCTGTGTACCAAACTTGGCGCAGCCGTTATGGTTTGAAAACACGACAAACAAATGAAGAGACAACGTTTCACCTTCATAAGAAAGGAGTAAGGATAATAAGGATTAAAAGCTGCAGCACACCGCCTGCGAACGCGTAGGCGTCGTCGTACCATGACGTTGTAATGTATGGAACTCTGAGACATGGCACACAGCTTGCGTGACGTGCACAACGATGTAGACGCAACGTATGCAGTTACGCATACCGCTGGGTACGCAACAGACCGGTTGCGTTGCGTGTGCAGCACGTATGCGTCGACCTATGCGTAACCCGATGCTTCAGAGGTGTACGCCGTAGAGACGCGTGTGTCTACGCCGTCACTACCGTCGCAGGCGAATCTTCGCCCGCCGCGCCACAGAGGTCGTCTGATCATTCAGTGTGCTGTAGCCTTTAATATTAATATGCTGTATGTACAGTTACATTTTATTCTCCTGATCCCTTGAGAAGGCGCAGTATAGCGATATTTTCCCCTCCTTAGCCATTTGCTCCAATTCCTGCCCACAATGGAAGTCCCTCTCCTTGTACCGGCAGCCGACGAAGAGGTGCATGGTGTGGTGAGTGGCCGTGCCCTGCGCATCACGAGTTTGAAGCAGATTACGGAAGGGAGCCAGTCCTGTGCCGGGGCCGATTAAGATGTGAGGAACTTTCTAGAAAATAAATAAATACTTTTAGGTGAATAATATATATTATTTTTGTAAGTATACTTACAAAAAACTAACTCAATAAAGTATAAAAATAAATATATGTAAAATTAAACGATTAGATTTTTATAAAATAAGATATAATTAGATAATATGTTTTAAAAATTTAAGTAATACTATACCTATATACTATTTTCTAACTAAAATTATTATTTTTGTAATTTAGGCAGACAATAAAAGGCTTTTTATTTTTATTATTTTTTTAGGTGAAAAATACAGGGAGTCGAGTTTTGTCATTTAAAAACTTTTAACTCAAATTTTTTCACAAATCTAGAACGATAAGCAGCTTGGTGTATGGCAGACGCTTCTCGCCTAGTGGTAAGACTGATCATCAAATTAAGCCAAGCCGTGTTTGTTGCCTGTTTCTTCTATGCTTGGTTGCGTTGGAACAGGAGTAATTTTAGTTTATAAGATGATTCAAAATGATCTTGTGATTTCTATGAATAAAATTCTTTTAATTTTATTTGTTTTGATAAAGTATCTTCCAGAAAAAAAGCTATTTCGTTTTCGTTCAAATGATTAGCGTGATATGAAATGTGCATATAACGGTTTTTGGTAAGAGATTGGTAAGACGGACCATTTATGTAAGCCAAGCCGTGTTTGTTGCCTGATTCTTCTAGGCTTGGTCGCGTTGGAACAGGAGTAATTTTAGTTTATAAGACGATTCAAAATGATCCTTGTGAATTTCAATGAATAAAATTCTTTTCGACTTTGACTTTTTGGTAACGGTTTTGTTTTGATAATAACAATTTAAAATAGCGCGATTGGCCGCCAGATCCCACACTAGGATTCCCTGTGTCGTGGGTATCAAGAACTTCTAGTACCACGTTACCACAATACCCAGATATGGAACTAATTTTTTTTTAAATTTAATTAATTAGAACGGCCTAAGCCAGTTACACTAATTAAAATTCATTACAAAAATTACTATCATTATTAAAACAAACTTACAAATTACTTTTTACAAAAAACAAATATATACCTACCTACCTATAGCAAGTCAGAAATTAAGAAGAATAAATATTTAAATATATAGGTCAAATTATCCAAACTATAAATTAATATTAATTATAATTAATATTTGCAGATCATGCAAACATTTGTACCGCAACGGAAATTGAACCCATACTACGATGTTTTTTAAATTTCCGTACCCAAAGGGTAAAACGGACCCTATTACTAAGGCTCCGCTGTCCGTCCGTCTGTCATCAGGCTGTATTTCATGAACCGTGATAGTTAGACAGCTGAATTTTTCACAGATGATGTATTTCTGTTGCCGCTATAACAACAAATACTTAAAATTAGAAAATAAATATTTAAAGGGGATCCCATACAACAAACGAGTTTTTTTTTTGTCGTTTTTATAGATAATGGTACGGAACCCTTCGTGCGCGAGTACGACTTGCACTTAACCGGTTTTAAGTTGATACTTACATCATCGTCCGGAAACTTAAAGGTGCCATTCTTAATCCATCCGTAGACCCTGTCCCCTACTCCCATCTCCTTGAGCCAGTTGGAGCACAACCCCAGCCGCGGCTTCTTCAGCTTACTGTGGTAATGCACCACGGCTACTAGTAATTCCACCTGTGATACACATTCATCATCATCATTATAACACCCAACAGCCACATACCTACGTATCTTGCTCACACACTAGGATTTCGTGTCGTGGGTATCAGGAACTACAAGTACCATGGTACCAGAACACCCAGACTCGGAACAAATAAATAAATAAATGCTTGACATTTTCACACAACATTATCTAGCCCCAAGCTAAGCAGAGCTTGTGTTATGGGTACTAGATAACTGATATACTAAAGGTTCCTCTCGCATGTGGCGCGAAATTCAAATTTTATTGCGTATTACATTACATAGTTAGATATTTTTTATTATACCCAGAACCCCCTGAACAAATATCTACAGATCGTACAAATATTTGTTCCGAGGCGGGAATCGAACCCGCAACCTCCTGCGTCGCAGGCGAACCTTCACTCGCCGCGCCACAGAGGTCGACATATAATATTTGAAGATCATACAAACATTTTTCCCACAGCGGGAATCGAACCCGCAACCTCTCGCATCTCAGCCGGCTACTCGCCCACAGCGCCACAGAGGTCATCATCACCATCATCATCATCATCAGCCTTTAGCCATCCACTGCTGGTCAAGGCCTCCCCCATAAAATACAATGGGGGGAGCAATATATTGCTATAATCACCACGCTTGGCAGTCTGAGGCCCAATTCTCTAATTTCAAAACATTTCATTCACAATATAATCTCGTGTCAGTCGCACTGTCTCTTATAGTAACTATAACATATTCTTCGCAAGAAACGCGAAGATTAAGTAATAGTTACTACACGTGACAGTGCGACTGAGACGAGATTGTACTGCGAATTGAATGTTTCTTAATTAGAGAATTGGGCCTCAGATTGGTAATTGCAGTATTAGTGTTGTGTACTCAGGTGGATGCTGCTGCCCATCCCCTGGTGTAATTCCTTAGTACGACATCCATGGGAGGAACGGAGGGGTCTATTCCCAGTCCGGACACACCATGGCTTGATACACATTACAGAACTTTAAATTCTTATCTCGTATTACTGGTTCTGTCTTGGTCACCAGATGGATTGTGACTAACAGAGCTTCGTCATCATGAGCTTGTAGAAGTCTATGCTAGACACGACGGTACCCCTGCGAAGACCGGTCTTGACTG
Source organism: Epirrita christyi (assembly GCA_951392215.1). Lineage (NCBI taxonomy): Eukaryota > Metazoa > Arthropoda > Insecta > Lepidoptera > Geometridae > Epirrita > Epirrita christyi. Next base: position 10,787,178 of record OX595855.1, on the reverse strand, counting down.
CCTCCATTCACCGACTTCCTGCGATCTTTATATCTTTGGTCCATCGAGACCATAGCGTCGTGGTTCGTGGTCGCCACTCGAGAACCTTCATTTCCCAACCGTTGTCAGTCCTTGGGGCTATATGGCCAGCCCATTGCCACTTTAACGTGCTAATTCTGAGAGCTATTCATACTGATGCCTATACCTACTAAGTAGATACACAATTTTCTTTTTAAATGGTAATTGTTGTTGTTTGTTGTTGTCTTTGGGTAATTTTTTTATTTTCTTTTTATTAAAACCAAATTTTACTGAACACTGGTGCCAATGTGCCATAGCAATGGCCAAGAGCTATATTAATGGGCTAGTGTCCCATGGGGGGATCTTACCCGACTTCCCCGCGAGGGTAAAGAGCTGCTGGCGATGGAGAACGAGCGAGGTTTGATTGTGGAGAACAACTCGAAGAGCACATCGATTGTGAGTTTTGACGCTGACTTGTGGAAGTCGTGGAGCACCTGAAAGAAGCAATTGTTACTACTACTGTACTGTGGGAGCTATCACCCCTCACCCCCTATTCCAGAAAATAAAAGTTACAGACAGTATGCCCATTGTCTAGGAACACCACCTCCATCTCCATTCCTTCCTCTACCCTTTTCTCAGCTACGCACTTGGGTGCGGCTCCGCACCCTAAACCAACATAACGAACGTTGGGCACGGACCACGGACTGCAGACAGTCAAGAGCAGCCCTTCCGGCTGTCTCACCATGACTCACGCGTCGTCTGCTCAACCTTTCTTCGTACCATCGTGGGGACACTCACAGGCCACTGTCTCCTGAACAAACACCTCTACAAAATCGGGGCCACAGACAGCCCACTCTGCAGGGGGTGTCTGACCGAGGAATAATCGGCTGCCCACGTAGTCCTGGAATGCGTGGGAGTAGCAGCTCAACGTGAACAAATCCTCAACAACCCGAGGTCACTCCGCGAAGCCTGCGAAGACCCCAGGAAGCTTCTGTGTTTCTGGACGGAGTTAGGCTGGCTAACTATCTAGCCAGTTAACTCTCACGCATAATGGACCATCATAGAGTTCGAATGCGGCACTTTCTTGCAGTTCTGCTAGCTCCGCCCAACCGAGATTCGAAATGTTTTAACAATTGATTAGTTTGATTTTTAATTATTAGAATTGTTTTGGCTTATTATTATGATAGCTCGCAGAACTATTAAAACAAAAAAGTCTCACTAGTTGTATAGAACAACTGAGAACAAAATCTCTCTTATCTCTCTTTAGTTGCACCAGGGCGTCCTGTGCGTCCTTCTCTACGTTATAAATTAATGACGCCACTGCATAAAACGGCTTCATTCTCTGACTCTTTCACAATAACTGCAATTCGTCTCTGGAATCATCTACCTTCCAATTTTTGTGATGCCTCTTCAGTGGAGGTGTTCAGGTCTAGAATCTACAATCATTCCCTCAGTAAGATCGAATAAAGAGCAATTTATTTATTTATTTTTATTTAAGCATGTTTACTTTTCTATCTGTAATTATTATAAATGGTATATATAATAATATTATTATATTAGTTTATTTAATATCTTGGGCATTATTAGTAGGTCTAGGTACATTAGTTAATATTAGTTATTGAACTTTTATTTTTTATTTTTGCAATTATTTTCTGTATAACTATCACTATTCTCTTTCTGTGCACTACCGACGCATATTTTTGTCCACAATACACCAAGGTTATCTGGAAGAGAATGCTTCTTAGCATTAAGTTCGCCTTTGTACTTCTTTATTATGTGCAATAAAGAAATTTCTATCTATCTCTTTAGTTTCATGGAGGAAGAAATGATAAAATTCTCACCTCAAGCACAGTCCGTCTCGGCCGCCGGCAATAGTTGAGCCAGTCTTCCTGTCCCTCGCTCGTACTGAGCTCACCACACTTGTCGCGTTCCAATTTATCATCAGACACTAGCGCCAGTAGGGAGAACACGTATTGCGTGGGGTATGCCCTTAGATCCCAGTACTGTTCCGCGATTTCGTACATTGTGAGGGAGCGGTGTAAGAAGTGGGGGACGGGCATGTCTGCAAGATAAACACGAATAAATTATCTCTTAGAGCAGAGTTTGCCAACCTGTTTTTGAGTCGAGGTTTATCCTACTTCCTACTAATATTATAAACGCGAAAGTTTGTGAGTATGGATGTTTGTTACTCTTTCACTTAAAAACTACTGAATGGATTTTAATGAAACTTTACAATAATATAGCTTATACATCAGAATAACACATAGGCTACAATTTATAAAGATATTGTGTGAATTGTCCATAATATGACGATAAGTGTCAAGTAAGTAGGAAAAAATCTACCATCTGCGAGCTATTCTAACGTGCGTTGCCAAAACCGCTAGAGTTACACATATGTAATGTACGATATAAATGTTTATCTTAAATAGTCCTACAAAAAAACCCGCCACAGTATATATCTATATCTTATGTGTAAGCCATTACAGCCGAAATGTGTATAATACTGAACGAATTTGAGTGAAATTTGGAGTGGAGATACCTTATACCCTGGATTAACGCATAGGCTACTTTTCATCATCATCATCATCAATTTTCATCATTATTCACGCGGGTGAAACCGCGGGGCGCAACTAGTATATAATATTATTTGTCCAACAGTGGACTGCTATAGTTCTGCATCACCTGAGCATTACACCAATACTGCGATCACCAAGCCAGCCAAGTGTGGTGATTATGACAAATGCTCCCCCCCATCGCATTCGATGGGGGAGGTCTTGTTCAACCGTGGAAACCAACCGGCTGATGATTATGAACCGTTTTCTTTTATGGTCAAGTGCGCCAGTGCATGTTGTGCGAGTTAGTGCTAGGCTGCACAACAATACACATACAAGCACCAATTTCACTTCTACGATATAATTTATTTTTAACCCCTCCTCCCCCTCACCCCACCCATGACGTCAGGGTAGCATCAAAAACAAAATCCTATAGACTCTGAAGTGTAGGGTAGGTAGGGGTAAATAAAAACACAAAATTATTATCAAAAATATTTATTAATCATCTTTCTCTTGCCACCCGTCATCATCGCTGAGGAACCGTCTCTTGGCAGCCGTGTTCATGTAGGGGCGCAGCGCCCACTCGGTGTCGGCAGCTGCTAGAGACTCCAATGTACCCAACTTGATCTCGTATAGCTTCATCTGGAAGCGCGGCCCAATCTCGGTCAGCTCTATGTCTTTGCCGGCCTGGAAACAGATAAAGATAGAAGATAGAAAACACTTCATTGCTTACCACATTAAAATAATCATATTATTATACGTATGGAAGTACAATGGGCGGTCTTATCGCTGATAGCGATCTCTTCCAAACAACCTTGGTATGGACTGGAATTGATGAGAACGAAAAAGGTGTAAAAAACAATAAAAGTATATGCATACCTACTCAATAATATATAAATACTTATATAACTCAACTACACATACAATACAGAAAAATACAAATACAATATAATTCATATATTATTAATTAGGAATATTCGTAGAAAGTGGAAGTGTGCTCGGGTGTTTCATTAACAGTAGTACTGTAATTTTTTTGACGACCTCTGCGGCCGGCGTGGCGGGCGAGTAGCCGGCTGAGATAAGGGGTTGCCCGTTCAATTCCCGCTGCGGGACAAATGTTTGTATGATCTGCAAATATTTGTTTCAGCAGGGCTGTTCCCTGTCTCGCAATAGGCGTAAATTGTGCAATCAGGGCTGTCATACGCCGCTTTTCTCATAAAAAAGTTACCGTTTGACAGCCATGATTGGGCCTGGGAGCTATGGTACCACGGTACTCGTAGCTCCTTGATACCCACGACAAAGGGAAACCTAGTGTGGGGTCAGGAATAAGTATGCGACTGTTGGGTTGTTATGTTAATATATAAATAAATAAATGCTGGACATTTCTCACAACATTATCTAGCCCCAAGCTAAGCAGAGCTTGTGTTATGGATACTAGATAACTGATGTACTTAATACAATACATTACATAGATAGATATTTTTTATTATACATAGAAAAATACCCAGAACACCCTGAACAATTATCTGCAGATCGTACAAGTATTTATTCAGAGGCGGGAATCGAACGTGCAACCTCCTGCGTCGCAGGCGAACCTACGCCCGCCGCGCCACAGAGATCGTCAAATAATAACTTTTCATTTAAAAAACCGACTTCCGCCATTGTAATCAACTAAATATCTGGATGAAAAAAAAAATGATGAAAAAACCATAGTGGTGAAAGGATTATGATACTTTCTGAATGCAAAAGCTTATTTGTTGCTGAAAATATCAAAATCGCTATATGTATGCCTACAATATTTGAGGAGTTCCCTCAATTCCTCATGGATTCCATCATCAGAACTGGATTCTGAAAAAAATGGGACCAATCTGGAAGAATATATCTATTCAAATAAAAAAAGAATTTTCCAAATCGGTTTATAAACGACGGAGATAATGAGGTAACAAATATAAAAAAAAAAACAACCGAATTGAGAATTCCTTTTTGTGAAGTCGGTTAAAAATATATATGGTTTGGTCTCACCTTTCTGTAAGTATGTTGCCTGAAGCACACATAGTCATCATGGTTGGCGAACGTGATAACGCGCTTGGAGTCAGACTTGGGCACTGGGAACAGGTACTTTAGAATGCTCATTGTTCTGAGGCCTGCAACAAAACAACACAATTCTAATGATTATCACTAATACAACTTTTCGTTAAAAAAAACCTACTTCCGCCATTGAATTCGGCCATTTGTATGTTTTTATTCGCCAAAGGTATACATAATAATAACTTGTTGCCGAAAACACCAAAATCGCTATATGTATAACATTACATTAACATAACATTATATTGGTATGGTATTATTTGGGTATGCCTATAATATTTAAAGAGTTCCTTCAATTCCTCATGGATTCCATCATCAGAACTGGGACTTTGATAAAAATGGGACCAATCTGGAAGTATATCCTATCGAATATAAAAACAATTTTCAAAATCGGTTTATAAAAACAAAAAAATAAAAGAAAATGAAAAAAAATGGCAAATGGCGAAGTTATGAGGTAACAAACATAAAAAAAAATACAAACGAATTGAGAACCTCCTCCTTTTTTGAAGTCGGTTAAAAACGGGATATTTACCATGCATTTAGCGATTGTCCCAATAGCAAAATTTTGAGAAGGGTTTAGCAAATGGGCCTTTTTTCAGAAGGAACATTATTTTCCACATCACATTTTTACATCATAAAGGGCTAAATCAAAAAAAAACTTACCAAGATCAGATTTGAAGTTGTGAAATAATAGATGCGGGAATTGTTCACTCATGGGTCCAATGTCAGGAATGTCATGTCTCATCACGACTCCGGAGAGAGTGAACGATGCTGTGGGTCCATATGGCAAGTGGCAGATTACCTGTAACAAACATACGTTTTTAATCCAATTGATATGTTAACAACCTCCATCATCGTTTATATTATGATGTGCCTTCGAGGCGCGGCGAATGAGTAGCCAGCTGAGACGCGAGAAGTGCGGGTTCGCTTCCCGCTACGGGACAAATGTTTACATGATATGCAAATATTTATTGTCTGTGAGCGTTGTGGTACCATGGAACTCGTACAGGAAAAAAACCGGACTCCAGGAGCTGATAGTCCTGTTTAACTTCATCCATTACTCATTCGGGAACACTGGAACAGTGCTGCCATCAACCCAGAGTCCTTCTCTGTTATTTTAAGGAGTTGGGCTGGCTGGGCTAGCGTTAGCAGGGGGACAATGCACAATACACCCCACAGCGGGACGTAAGTGCAGATCTTATCTCCCCCATTTTCAATTAGAGTTAGAATTAGAATTAGATGGTACTCGTAGTACTACTGGTAATAGTCATGGTCACAAGATTGGGCCCACAGACAGTGGGCTATGTCAGGGCTGCTTGCAGGTAGAAGAGACGGTGGAGCGTGTGATCCTAAATTGTGCGGCCACAGAAGAGACCAGGTCCATGACAGGTTTGCAGGAACTGCTTTGATCCTACTCTCCATCATCAACGCCTTCGGACACACTTCAACAGTGTTGCAATCAACCCAAAGTCCTGCTGCGTTACTTTAAGGAGCTGGGGTAGGGATAGCACAGGGGACAATGCACAATACACCCCACTGCGGGTCGTAAGTGCTGCCCCCCCCCAATTACAGCATTATTTGCAGCATTTATTTGCATATGGCAATGGGGAACGCAACAATGGGGATAATTTCGGCAGCCTTAGCGCTGTCCAAATCTTTTGAAACTTAAAAGGAGGAATAATTAGATCAAGAAGTTGCCCCTATTCAAGTTTCATAAGATTTAGATAGCGCTAAGGCTGCCAATATGATCCCCATTATTGCGTTCCCCATTGCCTTTTGCTACTGTAATAAGGAGGCAGGTCTTAACACCCCCACTTAGAACTAGATTAGACACATGTCTAGTTACAGTGAAGCTGTCATTTTTTTTGTCAGAAGATCTTTAATACATTTTGCAATATTTATAGAATTTAATAGAGATATCTGCATGTCAAATAGGAATTAATAGTAGGCCTTTGCTGTAGGACAGGTAATTAACTCACCAAACAAACTCGACATCTGGCTTCGAACAAATTAATCAGTGCTCAAAAAAATTTACCAAAACTAAGAGACAATATTTCAACTAAATTTTAACACTGTTGACGTAGACACATCAGCGAAAGCTGCTCGTCTATAAATAAATAATAATAAACCATCAGGAATGCTTGTAGGATAGATAATAAACTTACCAAGCTGTCAGGAACTCCTCTATGCTCATGCACCACTATGAAATCTGTGACATCGTTGGCGCGACACGCGTGTATAAGCTGAGACATTTCATAACCTCCTCTGTTCATTCTTTGACTGTTGGGGAATATCAATCTGTAATTAATTTAAAAAAACTGAATGTAATTTGCGCCATCGACCCTCGATTAGGGTCGAAACCTGTTGGTGTTTCCACCAACATATCGGTATGTGAAAATTTCACATTTTACAAAACGAATGTTATTGGTGCATTGAGAAGGAGCCTTCCGACACTGCGTTATCCAGTTTGTGGTCACTCCCATAGGCTAAGTGCATAAAATGGAGGATTCAGGTTCAAGTCGTTTGAATTGATCTTGATCTTAATCTCTTTGGAATCAAAGTCAAAGCCATGCAGTTGCTTGGCAGTGCAGTAGTTACCCTAACAGTTTCCAAAAATACATCAACTTTTATTGTATGGAAGGCTGCCTGACTACTGACACCTTATTCATGGTTTCACAACTTACCTCAGTTCTTTCACAAACATTTTCAGTCGAGCACTGGGTTCTCTCGAGGTAGTGATCATGATCTTGGGGTCATCAACCCCTGCGAATCTGTACTCATCGTCCTGAGAGCTCTGTGTGTTCGCGCCGCCACTAAATCCGCCTATAACTGCTGCTCTTTCTGGACCTAAAATGCAAAAGCGAAATGTAGTTTGCTCAAAACTATTAAATAAAATGTTTATGTAGCGAGTTTGCTTAGTGTAGGCAGCAATCATGTTTATTTGATCACAAAAGGACGATTGATAACCAAATTAAAATATCAAAACTAAGGTTATATTTTTCGACATTCACAAGAGAAAATAACAAGAGCATGTAATATTCACTCACCTTTGTCTTCAAACTCTATTCTTTTCTGTAATTTTAGCGCCTCTTTCCTCAAATCACCATGAATAGGAATGTTTTCTTCCAAGTTCTTTTTCAGCTGATCTTTTTTCGATTGTATACTCTTTTGTTTATCTTCTACGGACTTTCTGTACAAGTATTCGCGACGCAAACGCGCCTGTCGTCGTAGCATGATGACTTTTTACTATTTTATTGTTAAAATTCAATAAATTTTAAGAAAACCGCAAACCGCAAGTTTCTGAATGAAAACATCCCGCAAAGCAAACAGCAAAGTGACATTTCCACACGTGTTATTTTGACACTGACAGGTGACAGCACGTTGACAGTACGTGTGCGTTTTGTTTTAGCTCCGCGTTATAATTATTGTGTATCAAAACTGTATGTAGCAGTAACGAAACGCAACAAGTTTGTTCCACAATGATGTGTATTGTATATTTTTGTTTTCTAAATTACCTACCATCATGAAACTCTTCCACCATCAATCTGTACTGAGGCTTTATATCCAGATCATGGGTTTCAAATATACCAAAGAGGTCTTCAATATCCTCCTTTGAATTCCTTGGTCTGATATTGAATACATCTCCAGGCTTATAGTTTAGTACTGAATCTCCTACTGTTTTCAATGCTATCAACCTCACATCCTGTAAAAAAATGCATTATCATCTTTATTCCCACAGGCCCACAACTGCTGCAGAAACAATCAAATAGAAAAGTATATAATCCTTTGCCCCAGCGAGACCCTACATAGTGATTAATGATTTAAACTACTTGTTAAAATCTTGGAAATTAATTCAATTTTTTGGTTCACCCCTCACATTTGGTCTGCTGCTCCTATAACAATTGTAAAGCTACTAGAACTAAAAATATAACATAACACACCCAACAGTCACATACTAAGTCATGATCCCACACTAGGACTCCGTGGGTATCAATAACTACAAGTACCATGGCACCAAAACACCCAGACCCGAAACAAATATTTGTAGATCATACAAACATTTGTCCTGAGCGGGAATCGAACCTGCAACCTCTCACATCTCATCCGGCTACTCGCCCACCGCGCCACAGAGGTCGTCACCAACAAAATGACATCTTTTAATTGTCATCTCATCAAAATAGCAGCCGGGCCATACTATGTATATAAATATACTTACTTGAAAATGACTCTTGTCCGTTGTCCTTACATTACTTTCAACCTCTAACAGTGTGGCATCATTGAACCCAGCCGGGCCATACTATGTATATAATTATAAACTTACTTGAAAATGACTCTTGTCCGTTGTCCTTACATTACTTTCAACCTCCAACAGTGTGGCATCATTGAACCTATCTTTACTCCCGTCTCCGAAATAAATATCCTCCGTAGTACTTTGCTCCACTAAATCCTCATTCTTTAGTAAAGTCACACTCCACCGAGGTATAAAACTAGATGTGATATGGTCAGGTTTTATGTTCGGAAAGTAACTTTGGAGGTGAGAGTAGAGGTCTTTTAGCCAGGGCTGCATAACTGCATCATGGCCTAGGTCATGTTGGTAGTCACATAGTCCTGAAATATGAATAGTTTTTTTTTTTAGTTGAATCTTGGAACATATTTCATTTTATGGGTTCAGAAGTTTATCTTGATATGTCATCACATTTTTCTTCTAAACACAATAAAGTTGAGATAAGAGTCTGAGTGCCTTTATCTATTTGTGTCCCAAAGATTTCATTGCAACAGGAAATAAATGCTACGTCATTGTTACTGATTAGTAAGTTTGCAATGTGATCGAAGTTAGGTTTGAGTATCTAATTCTAATTCTAAGTGGGGGTAGACCTGCACTGATGTCCCGCTGTGGGGTATTGTGCATTGTCCCCCTGTGCTAACCCTACCCCAGCCAGCCCAGCTCCTTAAAGTAACGGAGCAGAACTTTGGGTTGGTGGCAACACCGTTGAAGTGTGTCCGAAGGCGTCTTTGAAAGTTTTGGAAGTTTTGAGTATATAGTACAGTGATTTTTAATGAAAATATGGCACATTTGGCCCTTGTTTTAGATATTTTAGACAATGCTCATCAGTAGGCACTCCATGTGCCGTGGTGGGTCCGGTCTAAGGATAGACCCCTCCTTCTCCCGTGGATGTTGTAAAAGCCGACCAAGGGATTACATCAGGGGATTGGCAGCAGCATCCATTGGATACTTAACACCAATCTGCCTGCTTGGTGTGGTGTTTATGGTAAATCCCCCAATTGTATTCAAAGGGGGAGGCTTCGTCCGGCAGTGGACGTAAATAGGCTGATAAAGAAGAAGCCATTCAAAATTGATTTAAATTTACAGACTCAATCATAAATCTTTAAATAGATTTTTTGGATGTTTTTTTTCATTATTCCTTTTCTTTTTTAAATTATGGCCTCTAAGGAAAGTATCCTCAATTTTGCCAGTGTCAATTATGTATATTATTTGGAAAAAATTAGGGTAGCTAAGGGGTGCTGAGTCTTTTTTCCTCAGTGCCCCCTTATCGACACTCCGACCAAAATTAGGTAAAGTCGTTAAATTCTTGTCAAGTCATGTTCTAGTAAATTGGTGGCAGTTTAACTAAAATGTTGATGGTCAATTTCCATCCTTTGAAAAGACAGATAATACACTTATATTGAAATTAATTACCTTGTGCTCTTTAAATAAGCTACACCGGTTAAAATGCCACCAAAATTACACAATATAAAAAACACTAAAAATTTAAATAAATTAAAAATTTACGAAGTCTCTTTTCGAAAAAACAGAAAAATACCTGCTTACCTATATCGAGCAAAGGCGACGCACCGAGTTGCAATAGTCTTCTAAACAGCTTTTTTCCGACGAAATTGAACTTAGAATATGAGGAATCACCAAGAGCGACAACACCAAACTTTAGCTTCGCTAAGGAGTTGGATGGCAAGCTTTTTCGGAGCAGAAACTTCCAGAATCTCTTCATATTATCTGGCTCATCTCCCTGGCCAGTCGTAGCACACACGAAAATTGCAAATTCCTCGTGAATAAGCTTTGAAATAGGATAATCGTCCATCGCCTGAACAGGGCCTCGGAAACCGAGAGCTTTTGATGTTCTCCATATTCTTTCAGCAGCTTCTTGAGCGGTGAAGGTCTGGCTTCCATATAGGACTAAAACACGACCAGACTCGATCATTTTTGCGATGTTTTTACATGAAAAATTGAAATAAACACCAAGTAAACAGCGGTCGCGGTTTTGACAATTTAAATATTTGACATTGACAAATTAGCTAAAAGTAAAAAAAATGGAGCGGCAGTAAAATTTATTTTGTATGAAAATTGCTCACCTTTAGCGTGCCATTCACCATTCATTCAATACTCTGTGATGTTTGATTGCCTTCATTCAAACTTTTGTTTACTTTTGGTGTTTTCGTAAAGTTTCACTATTTTATTAGCAATTACCTATATTTTTTACTAATCAAGTTGGATTTCACAATGACTAAGTGTAATATTGTGCATTGTGGTACGAGGCAAAGCCAGTATCGGCCTGGATTGACTTTACGCAAGTGCTTCAACAGTTTACATTGAAATGGTAGTTTTGCTTGATTATTTTGTTTTGTTCTAAATGTATGTTTCGTTAGTGAGCTTTAGAGTAAACATATGGACATTAGTGCCATTGTTGTGTAAAATATAATTATTTCATAGTAATTCATTTATTGCTTACAAGATTGTATACAACTAGGGATCGGTCGGGCAAATAGCCGACCCAGTTCGACCCAAAAACCGAGCACGCCTTATTTATCAGAACAACCGCCCTGTGAAAATAGTACGCAGCCCATTTCACTCAAATGTATTTACGTTTCATTTGAATCTTGATTCTTCTTGGAGCATTTCGTGTACTTTAGTACTATACTTATAAATCTGTGGTTTCTTTGAATTCGTGAAGATTTGAGACCTTGAGTGGTGATTTGATTATTTCCTATAATTTCAAAGGAATCTCGAACAAGTCTTGAACATTTTCAGGTTGGAGAATTCTGTAAAAAATTCAGCACCATTCCACTTAGTTTTTATACTCAGTCAAAAAACAGTTGTTTGTTTTACAAAATAACAGAATGCTAGAAGGGCTAGAATGGACTAGGGAATGGCCGATGATGGGAGCAGTCAGTAGTGGGAGTATTAGGGCTGATGTTTTGATGGATAAAACTTAAAAAGTAGACCTAGGTACATTCAGAATTAATTTTCGATTGTACTTGAAAAGAAAAAATATCTAATCAACTTTATTTTCCTAACAATAGAATTTTGTTTCCGGAAAAGTTATCAGCTTCTTTGGAAATCATCTTAAATCTCACCCCCAAATTCATCCCTCGCTCAATACCCTTGTTTATCCTTGTTGCACATACACGGAAGTAATTTCCTGTCTCTCTCATATTTGGCGCACGGCAGTCTCGTAGCTTGACTTGGCGGGCTCAGTCGTTCCGGTACAAAAAGGCGGGAAAATCTGTGAAGTGATTTTTGATTAAATTTCTGTGAAATTATACGGGAATTTACTAAATCAAAATGTGAGTATAGATTTCTTATCTTCTAACGCTAAATTTTTTAATTTCTGTGATAAATGAATTTTTGACCTTTGACATTTTGCCCGGTGGCTTCGCGTGGTCTGACGATATCTTTGCAATTTTAATTCTAACGGATAAATTAATGAAAACAGGATTTGTTGATGAAATGTAAATATTAACACCTAAGACTTGTTTTGTGTATTGTCGCACCTATAATTAGTTCAATATATTTTTATATTATTAACTACTATACAACAGGCTCGACTTGAACCATAATTGGAACGACTAATTTCGTATGAAATTTCTTTAGAAATTGACGAATTTTATACTCCTTTATACTTACTTGGAATTTGTTACTCCTAATGAACAATTATGAAGTCTACACATCTTAGCAAAAAGGTTACAAATCCCCTCCCACCCCTTGTAAGAGCAGCCACACCGGGTAGGTAGGTACCTAAAAATGCCCTTCCAACCTACCTCACGTTTACTTACATAAAGAGAAAAACGTTACCTACATACTGAACATTATAATATTGAACATATAACTGTAAGTGGACCTAACGTAGTTTTTCTATGCCAGAAGTCAGTACCTTACTAACATAGGTAGTAGGTACTCCATTTCATATTGTAGTACCTATTATGCAAGAAATACTAGCTTCTTATACTAGGTACAAGCAAGCCTAGAGCTTTAATGATTTTAGAAACGCCCTCTTTACTTAGTAAGTATATTTTTGTCAATCTCTTGAAACACTAAACCATAGAATAAGGTCAAAAAAAAAAAAGTCAAAAAGAACTTTATTCATTGAAATCACAAGGATCATTTTTTTTAAGGACGTGCTTCAGTCCTTATTCTAAGCACTAAACTCATTCGTTGTTCGTAATAGCACAGAATAAATAATAGTGCTGAAAAAGCTACAAAAAAATAACATATTAAGGTCAGATTTATAGTGACCCTGGCCGAAGAATAATTGACCCGACCGTAAGATCAATATAATCAGCGCGCCGATAAGAAAATGGCTCTGCTTTATCAATTATCTCGGAAGCTAACAGAATCGTTCGTTTTAGTTCTTGAAAACCTAGAACTCTACATCGATGTCTCAAAGCTTGAGCACATAATCTACCAACGGGTCACACTGTCCTCACGATCGTCGATCAGTTTGGAGTGACCAGAAAATTATGACAATAGTTTGTTTGATGGTGAACTTGATAACTATGGTCCCTAACATGCACCCTTGACTGGTCCTTTTTTAACCTTCGTAGTGTGTAGCTACGTAGATAATCCGTCATATCAGCATGGCGTCCGGCCGGCTATAGGGCGGCAGGGCTGAACAAGCCGAACGGTACTAACACAAGTAGGTAGGTAACCTACACGCTGGAGGGCCTAGTGCGGTCAATATAAAGAATATTTAAAAAAAAGCCTCTTTTAAATATAAAAAATTAATAATTAAAAAATAAATTGTTTAAACCATCACCATTGCACGCTTGATAGGCGGCCTGGTGATCGCAGTATTGGTGTTGAGTACTCAGGTGCTAACTGCCTACCCCTGGTGTAATCCCTTAGTCGACTTTTACGACATTCATGAGAGGAGACAGAGGGGTATTATATTACTTTTCTCAGGCCGGACACACCACGGTATATTGAAACATTGAAATATTTAAAATTTACGAAATATTTTTTTATTTTTGTCATTTTAGGCGTTTAGGTATCTACATAATAGGTTTGCTATGCCTCACTAAAGAAGTCTATTAAAAAAAGCTGTTTTCATAAAGGTAGCATAAGCATTTTTTATAGCAAGGAAATCAATTTTTCTCAAGCAAGCATTATTTATTCAAGCCCTCTTACCCGCGTTCATTTCATCCCTTCGCGCCAACTAACGTCATCTCGGATGTTGCGTCAGACAAGAGCACGTGGCGTCATCGATCGCTACCACCCTACAGAGGGTAGTTACCCACACAGACCCTAGCATACCAAGCATTTACCAATGTGAAGTTTGACCGGTTTTCGCAAAAGTTTGGATGAATTTCATCCAGCTGTAAGTGGAAAAAATGAAAATATGCATGCACGTTGTTGTGTCTCAGTATTTGTGTGGTAGACATGAACCTAGCCAGGTTTTGGTATCGGGGTAGGGGGGATCAAGAAAATAAAGCAACAAAAATGTACAGTAAATGTACAGTATGTAATATTCATGTAAAAAAAACTGCCGGTGTTGATTTTACCGGCGAGCGGAGCGAGCCATGAAATCTTGTATTTACGAAGTGTAAACAGCCACTTCTTAAATACAAAAGCCAGTATTTGTTGACTCTAAACGATTTATATTTCATCTCCTCGCCTTATTTCAATATCATAATAATGTAACAATTTGAATATTTAAGGGGGTTGGGGGTTGAAACCACAAAATCCCCCGCTGGCTACGCCCATGGTGTGAGACATCTTATCTACGGAATAGCCAACCGAGACGATTGAACCGTCTAATAGTCTATACACTAGGAGATTCTGTGAAATGAACACAGTAAAACCAAACATGCTCTTGACCTGCTGTGCAAACTATCTACGCTGCTACGTCACGTCACCACATTATGATCAAGGTCTCGATCAATGTCACATGTGAGATTTATTGAAATGTCACAAAGATAATGCAATGATACGATTTGACCCATATTTTAATTACGAGTAACTTTTGCATTGATTAGGATAGAATGTCTGCAAAACTTGATCTATTCCACTAAGCCTAAGAACTATTAGTTCAACCAGTTGAACTAATTGGTCACAAACATTCCAATTGAGTAGTTTCATTTGGGCACTACCTCTAAATTGTTTTAAACAATACACAAAGGTTAGCTGAAAGAGAATGGTATTTAGCATTAAGTTTGCCTGTGAACAATACTTATAAACAGTTTTCTATATAATTTATCTAATTTTCTTGTGTTGGCATATTTTTGACGAATTAATTATTTTTTAAAATTTATGTTATTTAAATACTTTGGTCTATTAAATCATATTATCATAAATGCTATATAAATTTTGGTCATATTATATTTAATTCAGGTATTTTTGTACCAAGGAGTACCTACAAATTTAAAAAAAATACGAAGTTGAACTAATTGGAATAACTTTGTCCAATTAGTTCAACTACCGATAAGTTAGTCCAATTAGTTGAACTAATAGTTGAATAGGTTGTTGTAACAGTTGCGGAATAGGCCAAAAACAACAGAATGACAAAACATCTATAAATATGTTTTCTCTCAGTAGATGCACAGCAAACTAACTATGCACATTTAATGTGTAAGTATATGTATATTTATGTGTGTATTAACATTTCAGCAGCCTATTACGAAAACATTTTGCATATTATTAGCGTTTGGCTTTAGTTCTACAGTTGGAATCCCGCATGTATCTACCTAATCTTATTTATTTATTTATTGCGAAAATGGGTACAAAAATAGATATCAAATTAAAGTATAAGTCTACCATAATCCGCTTCACAGAATGCAATAACTGATACAAAATGGAATTAATATAATCAAAACAAATAATAATCAAGTCAATAAAATACTTCATCTTTAAAAAAAAAACAAATCAACGAGCACAGTTAATTAAACATCCTCATAACAATATATACATACAAAAAAACAACATTAGAATAATGACTATAGAGCAATTGCAACACAAAATTAAGAATCATGTCATAAATAACTTTTCATTTAAAAAACCGACTTCCGTCATAGTATTCGACTAAATATTTGGATGAAAAAACATGATGAAAGAACCATAGTGGTGAAAGGATTATGATACTTTTTGAATGCAAATGCTTGGTTTGTTGCTGAAAATATCAAAATCGCCATATGTATGCCTACAATATTTGAGGAGTTCCCTCAATCCCTCATGGATCCCATCATCAGAACTGGATTTTGAAAAAAATGGGACCAATCTGGAAGTATATCTATTCAAATAAAAAAAGAATTTTCCAAATCGGTTCATAAACGCCGGAGATATGCGGTAACAAACATAAAAAAAAAAAAAAAAAAAAAAATACTACCGTATTGAAAACCTCCTCCTTTTTTGGGAAGTCGGTTAAAAAAAGAAAGAGAAATGTCAAAACAAACCATTCGTTGCAAAAAGAGAATACTTACTTACCTAGCATTACTTTGGTAAGATTAGCTACAATTTGGTGCAGAGCAAGTTCCATGCGGGATTCGAACTCTATAGACTCTAGATCAGGAGTCGTATACTTTTAACGTAGCGTTATACGGCTCTCTTCTGTGTTTAATAAGTGAGCCACGTATTTTATCATCTGTTTTCAGTATCTTAATGATTTGTGCAAAGTTTCAAGATTACACACATTTATTATTCACACAATGCAAACTTATAGCTTGATGGAACCTAGAGATTCTAGATAGCAGGTTGGACTATAGACTAACAGTGATAACCCTACTACAGGTGTAATTTTAGTTTATAAGACAATTCAAAATGATTTTAATGAATAATATTCTTTTGATTTGATTTGATTTGATTATCAATATTGGTTCAGTAGTGACAACATGATGCAATTTAACGATGCTTGTACAACATGCATGTCAAACTCAAAGTCTTGGTGGGCCAAATGCTTAAAGACTGTAGAATCAGTGGGCCGCAAAACCCAACCACAAAGAAAACAAACTTATTGCATAGATATATTAGATATACCAACCTAGTAGTCCTGCCCCCCTATTCCCTAACTGAAAGTCACTCGGTCACTAACGTTTGACAAGCTAATCGTATATTAAATCATTAATGATTAGTAAAATGACAGAAAAATATACTTTGTTCTTAAAGTTGAATCGGGCCGCAGTAAAAGTTGTAAAGGGCCGCATGTTTGACATACATACCTACCCTGCTCCATTCACAGTATACAAGGGACACATTAGCAACTTCTTTTTGACATAACAAAGTTCCATAAAAGCCACAGCACACCGGCTGCGTACGCGTAGACATAGATTATTTTCAAAATTGTGCTATCATGGCCCAGTTTCAGTTTTATTGTAACTTATTATATAGATAACTGTATTAGTATACGACTAATTTTTGTTCAAGACCGAAAATAATTGCTAAGCAAATACAGTTAAGCCAAAACAATTTTGGCTGAATCAGATTATATAGCTGTATAACTCTAATTAAAGCGTGTCAAGTGAAGTGTGCCCCAACCCGCGTATGGCATTTTTATTCCTGTTTGTTCCTCTGACATGACCCTTCATGAGGAGTGTACTGCTAGGGCCCTTGAGGAATCTGCATACAAACGAAGTTTTCTAGTATCATTGAATGTTATCTCATCAAACAAATTAAAATATTGCAATATTAGATTATGCACTAAGGGAATAAAGCAGTGTCTTATGTCGCGGGCGTCATATTGAACAGTGAGCGTAACGAGAGACTCTAAAGTTAACTCCCGAGTGTAGCGAAGGAGTCCTGAGTGAAGCAAGGGGTTGAAGCTGCCCAAGACGAAGCCAGGTTTTATTCCAGAGGAGCATACTCTACTTTTCACACCTACTGCGAAACAATAAAAAGCCAGGCTCCATAAAATAAGTATCGTCTGTTTTGATAAACTCTGGAGTAGAATCCCGTCCTCGACTCTCTTAAGACCCTCGCCTAAGCGTGGTGATTATGGCAAATCCCCCCATTGCATTCTATTGGGGTTGCCTCGTCCAGGTGTGGACGTCTAAAGGCTGCTGTATGTATGTATATATATATATATATATATATATATATATATATATCTTAAGCTGCTCTATCAAAGCCGTACGTACGGTGATGATAATGTTTATATATAAGTGGTTATAGACCCGTGGTTTGACAGTTTATTTTAAAATTATAAATGGTTTCCAAATCATACCGACTGAAAAATTTGAATGGAAATCATATAACTAGTTGAGAAATTGCATTCGGTAAATACGCCGAGTTCTTTCAAATTATGACGAGGTGTAATGTTCAGTTTCAGCATTCGTCAGTTTTCGGCCTTTCAAAGATCCTTGTGATATTTTCTACAGTCTAATTGAAATAGCTACCTTCAGATATTTATTATGATAATATCTTAGTAGATAATATATATACTAAACTATGAAAATAACATCACGAAAATGTTTTGTAATTTTGGCTCGATGTATCCGTTCCGTTCTAAAAAGCATGCGTTTAGTTTCAGAATTAGTGCTAATAGCACGCACGAAGTATTTGTTATAGTTCCGAACTAATCTGTGGTAAAAAGCCTAAGTGGTCAGAAGGCAGAGTTTTGCAAACAACTGACATGTAGGTAGGTACGTATGGTAACATGGATTTTGTATAACGACACCGATGAGCGCCCCTAGCGTACACTCTGTGAACTTCAATGTCCATACAAAAATCTGTGTAACACTAGATACACCATATAACCATGTAAATTACTTTGGTCTCTGAGGGCATAAGTCTAGTATAGTGTTACACGGGCGTTCGGTGTACACTACACTGATTTTTGTATGGAAACATCGAAAAGCGCCCCTAGCGGCCATCTTGAGAACCTGAATTTCCATATAAAAATCCGTTTGGTGAACACCACACGCCAGTGTAGTAGCTTGTTATATACGCAGACGCGAGCCTCTGTTGTGGTAGATGATGCAATATCTGCTAAGGCTTTCAGGGTAAACAGGCGTTTTGGGACGTCATGAAAAGAAATGTTCCTACGATCTAGAAGGTACCTTTTATAGGTTTAGGCACGTTAGGTCCCCCTTAACAAAACGTGACGCTCCCTTTTTTGCAAATGGAAAAAAGGTAAAAAGTTTTTCCACTCCTAAAGTTATTCACCACCTAAAAAATTATACAAATTACGTTACAAAGCGAAATTTCAACAATAGTGTTTAAAAAGATTATGTCGTGTAATCAAAGTAAATACTTGAGTTATGTTTTGTAAAATACGCGAAATAATAAAAGTTACGTTTGTTTTTTAAAAAAATAAGTTTGTTGTATGTAGGTAATTAGTTATGTTAATTTATCTATTAAATTCAAAATTAACAATCAAGAACGGAATTAAACTTATTACTGAACTGTACATCTGCCGTTTTAAGAATCCGCCATTGCCAGAATCTGCCATTGCCAGAATCTGCCATTTACCGAAAAAAAGATTCACCCAGGCTAGTTTGATCAAGACGTTTCAAATGCTGAGAAAGTTCGTCATAACCATTATCATCATCACAGCCTATAGAAGTCCACTGCTGTACATAGGCCTCCCCCTTAGAATGCCACGACGAACAGTCTTGAGCCGCCTCCATCCACCGACTTCCTGCGACGTTTATAATGTCTTTAGTCCATCGAGACGTGGGCCTTCCTCTTACGGTTTGTGGTCGCCACTCGAGAACCTCTATTCCCCAACGGTTGTCAGTTCTGCCCGTTGCCACTTCAACTTGCTAATTCTGAGAGCTATGTCAGTGATCTTGATTCTTCTACGGATTTCCTCAAAAAATAAAAATTAAAGAAAGAAAAAAGAAATTTCGTAATATCATTTAAATTATTTAATGTGGTAAACATTGTAAAATTAACATGATAAATATTGTAATATTTTAACAATGCACTCCAATGAATAAAGAATATTTTTTTGAAAAAAACCGACATCTTTTTTTTTAAGCTTAATCAATTTCGATAAAAATTATATGGGAACACCTCTGAGGCCCAATTCACTAACTAAAAAATAGTTAAAATAGAGTCCGGATCGTGTTTCAATCTTGTGTCGATGTCTTAAATGTCAGAAATGGTATTCCCCTGACATAAAATACAACACTGTAATGTGATTATATCGAAATGTGACCGAAACTTGAACGATTTAAAGTGTTTTCAAGAATTTTAGCATAAGTAGATGGAGTCTCTCTTTACTCTTTCCAATTATATATATAACTATCCTACTCTAATGGTGGTCACCATGTATTGGAAGTAGACTAAATTGTTATTTATGAGGGCCTAGAAATTCAACTTTCAGTCAATTTACAATTCAGTCTCGATTCAGTCAACTTTCAGTGTAGTTTTAAAATAACTTAGAGAATTGGGCCTCTGAAGTATGGACCTATCAAACAAAGAAAGAATCATCAAGATCGATTCATAATTAATCGCGTAACAAACATACAAAAAAAAAACATATTAGGAAAAAAATGAATGATATTACAAAAAAAAACATACCCAGTCAAATTGAGAACCTCCTCCTTTTTTGAAGTCGGTTTATTAATATAATAATATACAAACTACGCTATATAGCCATTTAGAAGTTATAAAATTGCCATAAGTACCGTCCGCTATTTGCCGATTCGCCAAACCTGTTCTGTAAGGGGTCCTATACAAAGAGGGAGGGTGTCCATTAGGGCTAGCCCCCTTTTGTGGGTCAAGGTTATTTCTAGGGCGAAGGGCTTGAACAAGGGGTACTTGTGGAAATCAATAGATTCCTTTAAAAGCAATACGCTTTTCATTGCTACTCCTATGGGACAGAACTCTTGAACTAAGACAAAGAGTAGATTGTTATACAAGGAGCTAAAATGACCCATTATATACCTCGGGAATAAATAGAAACCGAGTTTTAATGGGTTTTTAGCGCCATGTGTTACAATCTTCTTTTCACTACGATTATAGGTACGAGAAAATTAGGGTCTCTATTCTCACTAGATGATAACATTTTCACTATTGTAAAATTAATTCGGTCACTACCAATTCAATTTGCAATTAAAGAAAAATTCTAAAGATTTCGCGTTAACAATGTCTTTTTTTAATTTCTTCTGTAGCCGTAACGCATTGCATGCATTCTACCATAGAGATCGCCGATGATAGTTCTATTTTCAAAAATAAAATGTTCTTTTTTATGAAACAGTAATAAGACGAGTCTTTATTCATTATTCTACTCATGACTTAAGACTTTTTCGTTTTTGTAAGCTCGTTGTCATTTGACAGACAAAAATAAAAAATAATTAAAACTTTTTCCCAGGAAGAAATGCTATTTTTTTCTTCGCGCTGTCTATGCTATTTTTTTGTTGAGCATGAGTAGTAAAAATAAATTTTTCTTAGGTCAGTAGACGTACGAACAACTTCCTAATTTTAATACAGAAATCGTGTTTAATGATGATTAACATGTATGTACATGTACATTAGTGCATGTTTTGATCAAATTTATATTACGTATCGTAAAAAATAGACCTTGACCTTTTTGGGAGTCTAATAATTTGTTATTTTTTGTAAGATTTTGATGCGTAAATTATTTATTGATTCATCTCCTGTCATTTTTCAAAATTAATTTTGAAATTTTAATAAATTTTTAGGGTTCCATACCTCAAAAATTACCAACGGTACCATTATAGGATCCCCTCTGGCCACGTGGTCCTACTGCCTTTCTCTGTCACAGCCTTTTTTCTCCGAAAAAGTATTGATTAAATAAATAAATAAATAATGCTGGACATTTCACACAACAGTATCTAGCCCCAAGCTAAGCAGAGCTTGTGTTATGGCAACTAGATAACTGATATACGTAATATAATACATTACATAGATAGATATTTTTATTATACATAGAAAATACCCAGAACACCCGGAACAATTATCTGAAGATCGCACAAATATTTGTTCCGAGGCGGGGATCGAACCCGCATCCTCCTGCGTCGCAGGCGAACCTTCGCCCGCCGCGCCACAGAGGTCGTCAACTCTGATAACACATATATTATATATATATATATATATATATATGATATATGGATTGACTGATAAGTTTAATTGGACTAAACCGTCTAAGTTGGTTAAAATCTATGTAATCATGAAAAACACTTACGAAAGTTTTTATCAAAAAATATTGTAGCCTACTTGTACGGAACTCAAGCCTGACGCGCACTTGTCCGATTTTTTTCTTACCTACCCACTTATTACTCATAAGTAGGGAGTTTATTTAAGGATTTTATTATGAGTTTGATTTTTTTTCAGTGACTTGAATAGAAATCCTCTCTTCACTAATAGTGAAGAGAGGCAGAACTTTTTTAATGAAATGGGTAAGACTAACATAACAGATTCACCTGATATTTAGTGGTCACCCTCGCTTATGCAACACCGGGGGCATTATAGGTCCTACCCTGAAGGATTATTAATAAAAAACTTGAAGCTGCCTTTGTTAGGTTTAAGTAGTTAGTTTAGTTTGTTAGGTTTACCTAGTTTTCGCAAAATCAGTTTTCACGATCTACTGAAGTGTTGATGAGCTTTGACGTGGAAAAAACGCCTCCGTGTCAGTAGTAATACTAAGTACAACTGGTAGTACAAATTACACACCTTTGTATCTCTAGTACTACTACAAAAAATGGGGCGGTATACTTAATTCACCTGGGTTAATTCACATGGGTGCACTAAGTACACTATTTATACAAGTACATTCACTCGACTTCACTTGACTTTTTTAATTTTAATTAAGAAAAAGAGGCGACAAAACACAATAAAGTTTGAATTTCGCGCCATCTGCTAGACGATTCACCTTAACACATGTTAGAAAGCGATATGGTGTATCGAGTATCGACGCGGGTCACTGGTACAGATTAGAGAATTCAGTTTGCGCGACTTCTATATTTTACCAACAAGTTAAAAATATTTGCATATTTACTATAGCTATAAAATAATGTAATTATGTTTTAACGCAAACGTACGGCAGACAATCAAGATTACGTCCTTGGGGGACCCCAATTGCCGCATTGTCGAGTCGTTTCAAAGCACCTCAATTCATCTAGACGCCTTTGAGTCGCACAAAAGAGTTAAACTCTGAGAAGTAGTGGGTATGCCCTTTCCCATGTACTGGTAGGTACCTTATTAGTAAGCTAGTTTCTGTTTAATTGAGAACTCCTTCATGAATCATATTATATTTTTAACCGACTTCCCAAAAAAGGAGGAGGTTCTCAATTCGTTTTTTTTTATGTTTGTTTCTGCATATCTCCGGCGTTTATGGACCGATTTGGAAAATTCTCTTTCTATTTGAATAGAAATACTTCCAGATTGGTCCCATTTTTTTCAGAATCTAGTTCTGATTTTGGAATCCATGAGGAATTGAGGGAACTCCTCAAATATTGTAGGCATACATATGGCGATTTTGATATTTTCAGCAACAAACCAAGCATTTGCATTCAAAAAGTATCATAATCCTTTCACCACTATGGTTCTTTCAACATTTTTTTTCATCCAAATATTTAGTCGAATACAATGGCGGAAGTCGGTTTTTTAAGTGAAAAGTTATAAGTATATTAATTTATTTGAAACCATAGGGCATTGAGATATACATATTACTAGCGTAATTAATGCCTCAGGGACTTTAATTATGTACAGGAAATATAATTAGGTAGGTGCATTTTTGAGTTGCAGCTTTGTAAGGAATTTGTCACAAATATTGTACGTAAAAATGAAATAATTACAAAAAACCACTTCATCCATTCAAAATCATAATAATAAATGTAAAGGACATCTGATTTTTCGAAAGGAGACGTCAGCGGTTTTTATTGTATTACAATTTCTACTGTTTTTTGTGTTATATCGTGTAAATTTGGTGGTATTTTAACCGGTGTAGCTTATAAAGAGCACATGGTAGTGAATTTAAATAAAATAAGTGTATTGCGTGTCTTTTCGATTGTCCAGGACCATTCTAGTAAAACTGCCATCGCTTTACTAGAACATGACTTGACCGAGGACATTATTTTCAATAATCTATATCTCTACTTAACATAACTTTTCATTTAAAAAACCGACTTCCGCCATAGTATTCAACTAAATATCTGGATGAAAAAATGATGATGAAAGAACCATAGTGGTGAAAGGATTATAAGGCTTTTTGAATGCAAATGCTTGGTTTGTTGCTGAAAATATCAAAATCGCCATATGTATGCCTACAATATTAGAGGAGTTCCCTCAATTCCTCATGGATTCCATCATCAAAACTGGATTCTGAAAAAAATGGGACCAATCTAGAAGTATATCTATTCAAATAAAAAAATAATTTTCCAAATCGGTTCATAAACGCCGGAGATATGCGGTAACAAACATTAAAAAAAAAAAAATACAACCTAATTGAGAACCTCCTCCTTTTTTGGGAAGTCGGTTAAAAAATTGAGATTTCACTCAGGGCAAAAAATAAATAAAAATAAAGTATAAATTCTATTTATACTTGTATTCCTATTTTTACTACTAATTCTCAAGAAAGCCTTTCGCACATTTTGTGGCCATAAGATTTTATTCATTTCAAAAACTTACTTCGAGTCTCTAACTTTCCTGTAAGAGTTACTAACAACCCTATTCCTGAGGATGCTAGTAGAGTATTCTTCCAATTTGTAATATGAATATTTTTAAACGTAAACTACGAATAATTGAATCCATAAACGATGGTGTCGTAGGCTTTTCGTAGCACCATGCTACGGAGTGCTACACGTACTACGTCAATCTTGGATCTGCATGTTTGGAGGATTTGCAAATGTGATTCATTTGCTGTGTGCCGTGGTGTGTCCGGCGTAAGAATAGACCCCTCCTTCTCCTCCCGTGGATGTAGTAAAAGGCTTACTAAGGGATCACGCCAGGGGATGGGCAGCAGCATCCACCTGAGTACTTAACACCAAACTGCGATCACCATCCGCCTGCAAAGCATGGTGATTATGGCAAATCCTCCCATTCTATTCTATTAGGCTTCGTCCAATAGTGGACTTTTAAAGGCTATTAAAGAAGTGCCTCTAAAACTTTCATTCAAGAATATGTAAAGCCTCTTTCTCACCTATGGTAGGTACCAACATTGTATGTTTTTTTATTTATTCATAAAAGGCACGCCAACAGCATAGATATTAACACTTTCACAAAACATGACTTAGTTAGATAGTTTTAGTCTGATACATATACCAATTATAGGCGTACACAACATTGACATTTAATCTTACTAGTCTCTGATAGTCTCTGATCTTACGAATTAAAAGTAATTATATATAAGTAAGTATGTAATTATTTTATTTATTTATTTATTTATTTAAAGGCTGAGATAATTTTTAACTATAGGTACTTACATAGTATTAATTATTTAACTTAATAAACATAAAATATTTGGTAACAAAACAGATAAGTAGCTTCTACCTATACCTACATAAAAATAAAATAAACATATTGAATATAATTTAACATTTTATAATAAAAAACTAATCTAAAACGTGAAAGAATACTGACTAAGTATATATCATTCAGTATCGTTTTGTTGTTGACGAAAGTGTTCCAGCACTTTCTTTTTAAAAATTTTGGCATTATCACTGAAAATATCTATGTTATCAATTTGTTGTTTGAAATGGTTGTACCGGCTACAAAGTCACACAACTGGAGCATGCAGTCCAGTGTTGGTGCGGCAAAAAGGTGTGTGAAAATGTCTTGGAATTTTGGTCGGAACGGCTAAGCTAATACATTCTAAAGTTTCACTACATATTACCATTTATTATTTTATGGAGGAATGTATGTTGACTATAATAATGCAGTTTCCCATTGCCATATTAAAAGCAGCAATGTTATTTGGCGTGTAGTGCCAACTTAAAATAAATCAACTGCAATTTGATTCCATAAGAAGATTTCTCAGCCAACTCAAATAGAACCACATTATCCAATTGAGTTCTACATCAGCTGAGTCCTTAACTTGCGTCCATGTAGACAACATGCGCGAGCATTTATACTGTTGTTAAACATCAAAAACCAAAAGATGCTGCGTTGGAAATTTATTTGAGGAAACGCTACAGGAATAAATGAAGACCATTTAGAGTTTTTGGCCATAATAAAATCAGTCGTTAGTAGTTCCGTCCTACTTAGTTTCGCCTTATTTCATTGATAGAGAGAGAGACCCCGAGTAAGCTAACAAACGTCACTCTCGTCGAAAGAAGGCCCAGTGTCCCAACAGAGGGGAGCTAGGTATGTTGTTTGCTTTGTCGAGACTCGGCCTAAGAATTTGGACTCCTCCAACTGTTCCTGTGGATGTCGTAAAAGGCGTCTAAGGGATTACGCAAGGGGATGGGCAGCAGCATCAACCTGAGTACTTTACACCAATCCGCCTGCCAAGCGTGGTAATTATGGGAAATCCCCTCATTGCATTCAATGAGGAAGTCCTCGTCCAACAGTGGTTGTATAACGGTTGTTGATAATGATAATTTATCAAGTTTATCACTTTCATAGTCCAGGGTACCACGAGTGGATCGCATAGCAACAACTAGATTTGGCATTTGGGAGTATTGACCAATAGACGTTTTGGCAATTTATCGTTTTAGTAACTAGACGTTTTGGCAATTAGTCGTTTTAGTAACTAGACATTGTGGCTATTTGCCGTTTTAGTAACTGGATGTTTTGGCTATTTGTATTTTTAGTAACTGGACGTTTTGGCTATTTGTTGTTTTATTATCTGGACCTTTTAGAAATTTGTCGTTTTAGTAACTGTGTGTTTTGATAACTGGACATTTTAACACCTTGGCTATTCTGACCTTTGAAGTTTAACCTATACCCCCCAGCAAAGCCACTGAAATACATATATTATGTAACCACACAACCAATAGGTATATAATTATAACTAACCCCTTTATTCATAATAATTTTTCAAACCTATTTTAGTTAAAATAGCTTTTGTTTTGTTTTTTCTGATGTAAAATGACATACGCCAAAACTTGACAAAAGCTATTTTAGCTATCAAAGGTTTAAAATAATGATTATGAATAAATAAGAGGTAAATAGTACGAGAAACAATAAGATCTTTCTGAGCAAATGAGATCTTTCTATTAGAAGTACACCATGCCGGAATATTCTTTAGATTGTATAATGATAAATTGAGTGTTCCCTTCAAGCAGTAACAATAGTAAATTGAGGGTTCCGCTCGAGAGCTGTCGTCACGCGTACTTTTACTCCTCGGTACTTCAGTAGAAACTGTGCGGGAAGTGAACGGTCGCGGGATTTGTAATTGTGGTAGTGTTTCTATACGTTA
Organism: Epirrita christyi; assembly: GCA_951392215.1. NCBI lineage: Eukaryota > Metazoa > Arthropoda > Insecta > Lepidoptera > Geometridae > Epirrita > Epirrita christyi. The sequence goes on along the minus strand of OX595855.1, from coordinate 10,759,997 downwards.
CGTTTACGTGTTACGTTTACGTTTATCAATTTTGTATCTGTCTCATCATATTGTAAATATTATACATCATTTATCATTTAAAGATCTTGATACTTGAAATTGAAAAAAATCTAAATCTTTGTTTGTTTGCCATGTGACTATCTTGAGAAGGTTATTTATACGCGAACGAAGATTGCTTCTACTTTGGCTATTATTTCTTGAAACTCCATGAACTCTTGTATACATGATCAGAGGCCCAATTCTCTTATTTAAAAAAACATTCAAATGTTTATTAAATAAGTGAATTGGGCCTCAGTACACTAATATCTAGATATCTAGATTTTTGAATTTATGTCTATGAATTTATCGCCCTTTTGTTGACTATCGGTGACCGCCTCCTTAATGCTCTGTTTTATTTCACGACTATTACTATTCGCACAGTCTCCAAATACTGACTGAGTAATATACTATGGTCGGGAAGATAGCGGGAGCGGCGATTGGTGTCAAGTTTCGTACAAGAAGGAAAATTCTAGTAAAGTGTGTTTTTGTACTTTGTTTTGTTCGTTACTGACTCTAAGTGAGTGTGGGCCTGGATTTGTAAAAGACTATGCGCAATGTAACGTACTCTCAAACGGTGACGACCTCACTGGCGCGGTGAGCGAGTATAGCCGGCTGAGACGCAAGAGGTGCGGGTTCGATTCCCGCTACGGGATAAATGTTTGTATGATCTGCAAATATTTGTTTGGTTGTTGTAGTACCTACGATGGTACTCGTAGTTCCTGATACCCACGACACAGGGAATCCTAGTGTGGGTTAAGGGCTGTTGGGTGTTATGTTTTAGCAAATATTATCATTTAAGAGGGCACTATACTATAATTTAGGCTCCCTCTTTAACGCACGCGATAACCCGCGCGCCATCTCGCTCACACTGCGATGGTCGTGCACAAAAATGAAGTTTTTTGTTTATTATGGCGACTATAAACTGTTTATCAAAAAACTGATTTTAGCATAAGAATATTAAATAGTTATTACCTACTTGTTGTAGTAAAATTTATCTTAAAACACCGTAGGGTTCCTGAGATTTCTTTCAAAACGTGTGCGAAACAACTATCGAGGTTTTTTTACATATTATCGTGTTTTCAACTTTACACAATAAATGCAAAAATATAAAATTTTCATATTCCAAAATATTTAACTCGTAGAACCCGTAGTTACTGAGTTATAGATCGATTTTGTTTGGCAAAATCACATATTACACCTTCTTAAAGCAAGCAGTTCGTAAAAACATACATTCGAAGACATGTTAGATGTGCATGAAACGAATCACTGCGAGGCGCACTAAATCCATCATTACCAGCTTGCTTACGTCCACTGCTGGACGAGGCCTCCCCCCTATGATAATACCCCCAATGGATGCCCAACGGATCCCCTAATTGAATGGTTTTGCCATAATCACCACGCTTGGCAGACGGATTGGTGATCGCAGTATTGGTGTTGAGTATTCAGGTGGATGCTGCTGCCAATCCCCTGGTGGAACCCTTTAGTTGGCTTTTACGACATCCCGGGAGGAACGGAAGGGTCTATTCTTGGGCCGGATATGCCACGTAATCCACCACACTGTTTCTTTTAACATTGTTAGGGTAATTTACAATTAAGGCACTTTTTAGAGCCACTACTAAAGTTGACTTTGACCTAACGAAGAGTGGCCAAGAAAAACCTTTTATGAAACAGGAAATTGTCACTTAAGAGGGCGCTCCGAAAATATAATGCTGATTTGCCTAGTCATTGTGAGTAAACCAGATATAACATAAATAAAATAACTTAAATAAGTACGTGATTTTTCTAACTTTTTTCTATCCGTGACCAAGCCAGAAACACAATTGGCAGACATTTACTCGAAACTTTATTTTTTTGAAAGTTATGCCTTTAAACTAGATTTTTTGAAATTTCTAGGAAATAACTTCAGTCACATATCCAAAATAAATACTCACCGAAGGAAAATATAGTTTATTAGCCGTGACCAAACCAAAATTTACCTAGACTAATTAGTATTCTCATAATAAATTAAATATATGATTTGAGACTTTACTTCTGTGCTCGATAGGGTCGAGCGCTATTCAATCTTATTTCGTTAGAATTTGCGTCTAAAAGACGATTCATACATATTATATGTTCGGAGCGCCCTCTTACAGCGGTTTGTCAGTGAAGATATAGTGCGTTTAAATCTAAAACTAAAATTCTCACTATTCCACTACGTCAAAATAAAATATTCCATAATCCTTTACCATAAATAGCCGTTTTACTACCGTTTTCGAACGTCAAGCTTGTGTCAAATGCCTTTTTCATCCCACCATCTCGGAAAGAGTATTTTTCCCATGGAAGAAGAAATCCAAATTTTTCCTATTCGATATCTGAGTGCAAAAGCCGTTTTTATCCGCTAGAGGATAAAGTAAAATTGAATTTAGAACATCGTGCGTACTAAGTTTGTGTATTCATAACATCACTAAACCTATTTACTTACCTACCTCCATGGTGCCGAATTTATCATACAATATTTTTTAATTTGTTATAAACTCAGACTCGGAACCTTCTTGGTGTATTACTTTTTATTTAGCTTGTGCTTTACGCACGCCATTTTCTTTTCACGTCATATTGTTAAAACCTTAGGTTGAAAACAAGAAACTTGAACGGTACGGTACGGTTGTACGGGTGCCGGTGAAATTACAGGCACGTGAGACATTTCATCTTTATGTCTCAGGGTCGGCAGCGCGCGTGTGATGCCTCTGGTGTTACAGGCGTTCATAGGCTACGGTAACTGTTTTCCATCTGGTGGGCCGTAAGCTTGTCTGCTTGCCAAGCAGCATAAAAAAAAAAGAAAAACTTGAAAACTAGTGAAAAACCTAAAATTAGTGATTCTAGTGACGAGGAAGTTTATTTGACAAACAGAATTGACTGAAACTGTTAAAATTGCGCAAAAGTATCAAGATACTAAAAAAAAACATTTACAATCACAAGTGATTGTAAATGTTTTTTTTCCTCGCTGAGGTGGGATGAAAAGTTACGTGTTGCACTCGAGTGCAAAGATTTTTCACCTCGTGCTCATTTGATTCCCTCGCGCTCAGGATTCTAATTTTTGAATTTAAAATCCTTCGCTTGCTCGGCCATCAAAATTGAGCACGCGGTTAAAAAGCAACTTTGCACTCTTGTATAACAAATAACTATTAAAGTGTAGAGGGGCGTTCAGTGTTACACTAGACGCACTTACTACCTACCTCAGTCCCCATACTTAATTCACCTGGGGTAATTCACCTGGATGCACTAAGTACACTATTTTGTAGACTTGATTCACCCAGATCATTTCCGGGTGCATTAAGTAAACTTTACAGTAGATTTAAATCACCTAGATAAATCAATCAATTATTATTATCAAATCAGAGTATACTTTATGCACCTGCAAAACTCTAAACAAAATCTCTTTAAAAGTGAAAATAATTATAGAGTGGTATAATGTCGACTTCCAAAAATAGTACTCACCTAGGTTGGTGCCAAGAAAAAAATATTTACTGAATTACCCGATTGCCTCAGAAGGAGGGTTATGTTTTCTAGAGTATGCATGTGTATTTTTAACAGGCGTGTATTTTTATAAGTTGCAGTCGGGTTTTAGTTTTTATACAGTTTTCAACTAGTTATTCATTTATTATTTGCATTTATGTAAAAAAAATTGTAGTTAACAAAAACAAAAAAACAGCCTGTAATGAAAAAAAAAGGTAATGGGATCCATTTCTACTACTGCTAGGGGTTCGTCCATCTTTGCTCGCTCGCATCAACGCAACATTTCCAGATAACTTTTCATTTAAAAAACCGACTTCCGCCATTGTATTCGACTAAGTATCTGGATGATATTTTGATGGTGAAAAAAACCAGTGTGGCGAAAGGATTAAATCAAGGCCACACATAAAATACGACTATGTAGAGCAAATTTTAACGCGGGTTAACATTAAAATTATGAGCCCTAACACGGTTAGGATATATTATTTTATGACGGAGTTCTGGAGCCAGCCAATAAACTAAGTGGTGCTTCTCGGATTCAATTGTCGTTTCCTTGGGATTTGCGTTGTTTCGACTTAATTTATAATTTAAACGCGATAAATTGTAAGCACATAAGTGAATTAAGTCTACCATGAAGTGCACCTAATACACCGAGGTATCACCTGAGTGAATAAAGTATACTATGTAGTGTACTTAATGCACCCGGAAATGACCTGGGTGAATCAAGTCTACAAAATAGTGTACTTAGTGCACCCAGGTGAATTACCCCAGGTGAATTAAGTATACCGCCCCGTACAGTACAATAGGTTGTCGGCACCCTGTGATTTTATATGCCGATGAACTCTTATGTCACAATCGATATGGACTAAAATAACTAGGGCATACAGTTTATGTAGATAGTGTAGGTAGGTACCTACTAATAATAATCAACCAATACTGAACTTTGAACTTTGCAACACACCTACATTTCTGGAAGATTTTCTATAGCGATACTAGGTACTTATAAGTTATAAAATAGACTAGAGTATTCTTTATTGCACAAAAAAAAACAAATCATGTATACCTAATACCTATAGGCGAACTTAAGGCTAGGAGGCATGATGCTGCACTTATGATGCTATTTTGAGCTCTACTTTTTTGATTTTCCAAGCGATGGAGCAACTGTACAAGAATAAAAATAAATAAAATAAAAAGCCTTTAATATTTCTTAAAATAAAATTAAAATAACAATTGACTATAATATATATATATCTTAAAACTCAGTTAAGGACCCCTTGACTCCTCCAAAAGTTGCCAAACTTTTCTTCCCTTAGCTTTTTCCATCCATGCCTTTCCTGCTAACTTGACTATATCGTCCTTCCACCTTTCCAGTGGTCTCCCTCTATTCCTATACAAGAATACAATAGAATAAATAAAATATAGAAGTGGCGTACCAAGTTAGCTGTCTTCATCATAAGCCGTTAGACATCCAATGCTGGACGAGACCTCAATGCAATGGGTGAAATGCCAATGCTACGGTTTAGTTTTAGTACTGGGGGCTTAGTACAGGTTTTGATAGTTTACGAAACTATATGAAGTTTCGTTTCCATCCAATACATTTAATGACAGCGTCCTTAGTTTTCTTCTCGTTTTCGCTAGGGGCACTGCAAGTAAATGTATGGAAGGAAACGAAACTTCATATAGTTTCGTAAACTATCAAAACCCGTACTAAGCCCCCTGATTAGTATTGTTCGAAACTCATATTTTTTTTTTATAAACAATAAATTTATTAAGTAACTAAACAAGCAGATGTCGTCCCACCTATAAATATAGATAAATTGCCTATGACAATGCATTACGTGACAGGCCACGTCCAGCTAGAACGGACTCTACGATAGCATTGCACTGCGCCAGCCACCCATAGAGACATAAAGTAAAAAGTCCCATGTGCCTATAATCACTGGCACCCCTTTTAAACTGGAACATAGCACATTTTACTGGTTTGCGGCAGATATAGTTATGACGGTAATAAATACTTTCCCGGACGAACTCTACACTACTAAAACTCCTCTGGAGAATGATTAGAAACAATGTTTTTCGAAGCTGCTCCTTCTTTTGCAGGTCACCAAAGAAAGCGGACGACTGTGAAAGCGAGACTCTCAAATCGGACGGGGAACCTGAAGATGGCAGTGAAAAAGAAGGGGGCGCGTTGGAGGCGAAAATGTCACTTCTAAATGGCATTACAGTTATCGTGGGGTCTATTATCGGAAGCGGTATCTTCGTATCGCCGACTGGAGTCCTGAAGTTTACGGGATCTGTCAATGCCAGTTTAATTGTGTGGGTCGCTTCTGGAGTGTTTAGTATGGTGAGTATAATTGTGCAAAATAATTTTTAGTTAAGATTTCTATATAAAATTCACTTCGCCCTAAGGGCCAAAGCAATAAGAGAAACCTTTGAATTATTAAAACTTGTTTCTCGAAAGATGATGCCAAGCCAATACCCCTGGGATTTACTTTATCCCGGAGATGGCGGGGGTAGGAATAACCCCTATGGTACTCTACTAGGTATCGTTCCGTTTATAGTTTTTATTAGATGTAATGAGAAAGAACCAAGCAATAAAAGTGTATAGGAACATTTTTTAACGAGTGAAGCGAATTTTCTGCATGAACTTTTATGAAATCACGTTGAATTGAATGTTTGTATGTATGTCTGTTTGAGGACAACATTGAATTAAAAAATTTAAATTAAAATTGAATTTGAATCTTCATGAAATTTGGTAGAGATTTAAACGCACCACGTATCTAGATATTAGTGTATTGATCATGTGTACAAAGTTTCATGGATATTGAAGAAATAATAGCCAAATTAACACAATTAGAAAACACAGACGGACGAACGGACGGACGGACGGACGGACAACGGAGCCTTAGTAATAGGGTCCGTTTTACCCTTTGGGTACGGAACCTTAAAAAGAACAAAATCACAAATTACAATACTAAATGTTACCTTCTACAATACACCATTAATTGTACGAGTAATTCCGTATAGTAAATTTTTAAAGACCATTCAACCTTTTAGGTATACAACGGCCCGTCACATAACATGGCTGTTATCTGTCCATTTATTTAATAGGTACATTTAGATAGCGACAGCAATAAATTGCTTGTTTTGTTGTTATGTCATTCATAATTTACGTAAATATTTTGTTAGCGTTAAATTACACGCAATTTAGCTTGCTTATATGTACGAGGACCTACTCGCTACGCTATACGGTAAGATATCGCAGGTCTAGATATAAGTGTACTGATTAACAAGGACATATGTGTATTTGTAAGATAAAACCCACAATATTTTAAAAAAAACCAGATGTCATCACCAGGCGTACTAGGCACAGAAACCAATTATACATACCTCCGGCTGGTTCTGGTCAAACGCAATGTATATTATCATGCCATTACAATTTTCAATAAACTACCAAATGACTTTAAGACCTGCCAATAAATATATTTAAATGGAAATTGAGAAGTTGGTTGATTGATAAATGTTTTTATGACATTAAGCAATTTATGGAGCAAAAATCTGAAGTTCATTATTCGACATTATTACCTTTATTTTTTTTGATATTATTTCTGTATAACTTAATTTTATATTTCGCACCTACTTAAAATTTTACATTGTACTAATTTATTTAATTTATCAGATTACATTATAGACATTATATAGGATTAATTTTTGCACGCATTGATGAGGCAGAATGTAATGGACCATTTTTATTTTTTGACTTTACTTAACAACTATTGTACCTACATTCCTACGAATATGATTATGATTATGTGTACAAAATTTCATGGAGTTTGATGAAATTTTAGTCAAAATAGAAGCAAACTTCGTTCGCGTAACATCCTCTTAACCACGCTCTCTGTTGTTCGGTATAGCAATACCGAAAAACGCCTCTAGATAACACTTTTGAACCTCAATTTCCATACAAAAATCCTTGTAGTGTACACCACACGCCCAGTTTGGGGACTCCGTGTAGTTGCTTGTTAGGTTTGAGGCTCGAGCCTGTGAGACTAAAGTCTGAGTTTTACCAAGCAATGTACACGTGTAACACGTGATTTTTGTATGGAGACACCGATGAGCGCCTCCAGCGTACACTTTGTGAACCTATTTTCCATAAAAAAATTCGTGTTACACTACACCATAAGTCCGTTTAAAATATTTATAAAACTAACCCCCTTATTCATAAACATTTTTTAACCTTATTTTAATTAAAATAGCTTTTGTTTTGTTCTCTCCGATTTAAAATGAGCAAAACAAGACAATAGCTATTTTAGCTATCAAAGGTTTAATAATTGAGTATGAGTAACCTAAGAGGTTAGTTAGACTGTACCTCCAGGGTGCTCCAGGTATGAATTAAATAGCAGTTCTTTACGAAAACATAATGAATAAACGTGTGCTACGGCATTTCGTAGCATAGTGCCACAGAATACCTAAGTACTATGTATAAGTACTACGAGTGCTACGATTTTCATTTCTAATGCATCTGAAAATGATTGACATCAAAAAATACTTGGATGCTTGTGCGAGAGTCCTCATCGAGCTGTCTCAAATGTCATTGACCTCAGAATGCTTTTAACCAGACATGGGGAGGGGGGGGGGAATAGCTTTCGGAACATTAGGAGGGAAAGGGTGGTAGTGATCTCAAGGACGTTTCAAAGTTATCTTGGCTTGGAGTGTGTAGGTTGTAGGTACATAGACAGTATGTTTATTTTAGTGACGTACCTAATATGAAATCCATGGTGTAGGTACCTTACTGACGATTTTTGTAATCTACATGGGTCGATAGGAATAGGTTAGGGTATGCCAATGCCCTAGATACATTTATTGGTTTAAGTAGTTACCCTAGCCTATGGACGCCTGCAACACCAGAGGCATCAAACGCGCGCTGCTGACCTTGAGACATAAATATAAAAAGTCTCATGTGCCTGTAATTTCACCGGCACCCGTATCCTTCAAACCGAAACACAGCAATGCGATCACTACTGCTTGGCGGCAGAAATAGGTGCGGTAGTACCTACTTCCTCGGACAAACTCAACAAGTTTTACTACCTATAAAACTATTTTGGATTTTGGATTGCTTTGCTATGCAACAGTTTCATAAACTACTATTATCGAATGGTGTAGTTTTCTTATAGGTAGGTATAGTAATACTTATAGCTACTCTTATTTTTATAAGTATACACACATACTACTGGGTACAGACTGCAGACTCTCAACACGTTCCAACACTCGTGGCCGATGGTGTCATAAATCATAAGCTTGCTGATGTTGGGCACATCGGCACATGCGAAAGGGATTATCGATAGTTCAGGTAGCCACTTTGGTCGACGAACGACTGAGTGTACCAACGGGAAGCCTATTTCGCCAACATGATATCCTATTGGCCATCATAATTACGAAACAAATTTGGACACGTTTTGATAAAATTGTTGTGAAGAGGATAGTTTCGTAATTTTATATCCTACTCTATCTAAGGTTTTGGATAAAGCTAATGAAAGCATCGATGAATTAAAATGCCATTTCTATGAGAAAAATTCACGAGTTTTTGAACTTACTATAGTAGCAACACAGGAGCAGCAGGAGTTACATAAACAGTGGTTGATACAATTATAGGCATAATTATCTTATCCTAGTCACTTTCTACACACTTTGGTCAAATGCATCATTTGTGACGTATCAAATGAAAGAGCTCATTGTAAGAAATGCAAGCATATTCTTTTTATAATTTTTAATTGCCTAGTAGTTTAAAAGAAAATATGCAAAAATCGAGAATACCCCTTATCAAAACACAATAATATGCTATATAATAAGCTATGGTGCAAAAAGGATAAGTTTTTAAATAGTTTTTTTTAAATGATATCAATCGGCAGGTAGGTGCATACTGCTACGCCGAACTCGGCACGATGATGAGGGTGAGCGGCGCGGATTACGCGTACATCATGGAGACCTTCGGACCGTTCGCCGCCTTCATCCGACTCTGGATCGAGTGTATGATCGTCAGGCCTTGTTCTCAGGTAAGCACATTCTAAAAAGATGAACCTCTCAGATTCAATTAAGGTCAGAGGCCTTAGACAAAGTAACTTAGACATTCTAATAGCGATGACGCCAGTCCAAAATGTATGGGATTGACGTTAGCTATCGATATGTCACGTGGTCTATTGTATTGTATTACGACTGTAGAAATAGAATCGCTTCGAAGCGAATGCCGTTTGGCTAAGCCCTCTGGTCACAATGTATATGCCACAAACTAAATATAATTTTACTACCTTTTTAGGATTGGTCTGTCTGCCACAGCCTATTTACTACAATTCTAAAAAAAAAAAATTGGTATATCCAAAGAATTAGGTGACGCAATCACAGACGTATTGCGTTAAACGAGTTCCAATTGCGGAGGTTAATACAAAAAAACTCTTGAAAATAAAGTCCCTGAAAATCCCGGTATGATAACACGTTTTACGATAACGTATACTAATAACACAAATAACAACATTGCTAAAGCTATCAAATTAAATTTACGAAGGCAGTAAACAGAAGTTATGCAAATAGATTGAGTCTTATTGAAACAAAGCAAATCCTGGGCGCAAATAAATGGTGCTGATAGGTACCGCGTTGGGCGCCAATAACAAGTGACGACGTTCACAGTGTTACTTATTGTATGCTTTAAGATTGATCAATACAGCTACCAATATTATACAAGAAACTACCATGTTTATCATGATTGTGATTTGGTAACCTGTACACTATGTACTTCATGGAACCTTCAGTACCACGTTGGGTGCCAATTATAGCTGCGTCCAAAAAATTTTAGTAAATTTCTTTATTTTATCGTGGTTTTCATTTAATGTTTTGAGTTAATAATTAATGTATTGGTTTGTATTGCCATTTTTAAGAGAAACTAGTGTGGAAAATAACTCGACCATGTTGGGCGCCAAATATAGAAACTACTATAATTTTTCGAATTAATATAAGAGTCGTTAAGGTTCCCACGTAAACTTCATTAAATTCATCGGCTGAATTAAGCTTCAACTCACTCTACATTTTTTTCTGATTAATTTTGTAAATATAATCGGAAAAGACGGAAAAATATCGTTATTCAGACGAAAAGTACGAGGTTTATGCGGGAAACATAAATGAAAGAACAGTCTATTCAGCTTTTTTTAATACCCCTAAACATAATCGGATTAAAGCTTTTCATAGTCGCTAAAGATAAAGCGATGAGCTATTTTTACACCTAATCAAAGGCAATAAAGTTCAAAACAGGGTACTCGAGTCACCCTTTTGTGTAGTCTTTAGAACCACTCTAGCGTATAATTGCAATCGATTTAGCGTTGTAGTATTTCAATTATGGCTTCATACAAACAACCACAAAAGCTAGATTTTATAGTTTTCTCTATACAATTTCTGTCTGTCACAGTCAAAGTGTCAAATTCTATTTTACGTGAATATGTTTTATTTTTATGTGCCTAACCTAGTAATTTGAGTATTTTTGTTCAATAGGCGATAGTGGCGCTTACATTCAGCGTGTACGTCTTAAGGCCTATCTTCCCCGAATGTGACCCTCCACAAGAGGCTACTAGATTGCTAGCAGCCTGCTGTATACGTGAGTACCAAAATCATACTTTGAAGATAGTAAGTAGGTATAATATAGACCATTGCCATTGCTTTTTAAAAAAAAGTTATAATTACTTTAAATTAACAAATTACTGAGTATCTAAATAATATACTTAATAATAATAAGTAACTAAAACAATTTTCTAACAATTTTCTTCAGTAAAACACAGTAATATACAATATTTATTGTTTTTTAATGTGTTTTACTAGAGAAAATTGTTTTAGTTACTTACCACATTGAAATGAAAAACTAACGAATCCGATCGAAAACGTTTCCGACATTTTAGAATCGCCCTGCTAAACACAGTTTAGTAAAATACAGCTCAAAATTAGAAGTAACTTGGCGCCTATAAAAGTTTTTGGACAAAACTACAATTTTTTTTTAAATATTGGACACTTTTTTAATATGCTTTTTGCGATATTATATGTACAGTTAATATATAAGGTAAAAATGTAATAAACCATTAGGTAAATAATATGAGCACATTGAGTAACGCACTTTTTTTAACGTATGTATGATGTAGATGTCAGATATGTATCTGCAACACCAAACTGTTTTCCCTGATTTTGTTATTATCTGTTATTTGGATTGCCTCTCACTATAGAAGCAAATTTAATGACGTATTCACGTCAAAAACCACATTGAAATCAGAGCACCCTTTTCGGAGCTATGAGCCCACAGACATACAGACGTAAAGACATAAGGTGCTTTGGGGTAAGATCGTAGATGGGTTAAGATCGGTTAATTCATATTCCCGCCAAAATTGGCGATATTTTGAACGCTGGGCAACATAGCCTCACGCGCCATTTTGTTGTGCCCCTACCACCAGTCTGCGTCTGCCGCTACGCCCAGCCAGTCGTGCGTTATGGATAGGATAGTGTGAAATGGGAAAAAAGTGCTTTTTGAGAAGATTCGATCTTACCCCCGACGACTATTTGTAGACAATTTGTTTAGTAATTTTTATGTTTTTGCTGGTTTTGTCAGTGGTAATTTAAGTTTTATGATAGTTTGATAAAGACGCTTGTAGGCTGAGATCCGATCTTGCCCCTCGAAGGTGAAGATCGTACTAAAGCCCTTCGGCCTTTGAATTTCTGTATTAGGGGTAAGACCGGACGACCAGAATGAAAAAAATACATAAACATCGCTAAAACTCAATTTCGAAGGAATTTTTAGACGATTATTTAATCTGTTTTTACTTGGGCAAGATCGGATCTTTTCTTGCTATAGAGCTTACTCTAAGTGTCACAGACGTGATTTTAGAAGGTAGATCGGTCTTACCCCATCAAGGTCCGATCTTTCCCGTGACATTTTGAAAAATCATGCTCTCTTTGATCAATTATAAAACAATAACCATTGTGTTTATCAAAACAACACAAGTAAAAAATGGAACCCCTGTCTTTTCACATACAGTTGGACATTATTGAGTAGTAAAATAGTAAATAGAGGCGAGCCAAAAAAATAAATCCCAAGACCAGTTTGGTTTTCAGAAAAATAGTCCGTTCTTACCCCAAAGCACCTTACAGATAAACACACCAAATAATGACCTTTAACTTTCTAACACCCTGTGTGTTATTGTTTTGTCGGGGGTTAAAATGAGTAATTATTATGCAAAGTGTTTTCTAAGGGAACGACAGCGTTGAAGTGGAAACTTATTCTTGACGTAAGAGCTTATGCAAATCTATTGCCTTGAGAACTTAGAGCATTTACCGGATGGATAGGTGGGCAAACCCCTCTGCCAAAATGGTATGGCCATGAGTTATGGTACCTTGGGTATCAGGAACTACGAGTACCATGGTACCTCAACACCTAGACCCGGAATAAGTGGGGTGTCTATTTAAAGAGATTTGGTTGGTCTTTTCAAAACTGTTTTTAATTAGTATTTAGACTTGGTAGTTTCATATATCTATTCTGTCAACAACCTCCTTGCAAATTGCATGTGACGATATAATGGTTTCGTTTCATTTGCGTACGTAACCATAAATACAGTGAAGGGAGGAAAAAATATCTTTAGACTCTTAATTTATCTCCGAGAAGCTATTATCTTATTCAATTTCCTTATAATGTATTTTTTCCTCGAATTATGAAGGTTACGAATGCGGACTTGAAAGTGCTATAATTATTACAATTATGTCCCTACCGTAAATATTTGTAAGTACCTAGTACCTACCTACTACTTCCTGAGTTAGGGTTCATTCAAACTCTAAAAGCTTTGCATGGATTTGGGGATCGACGTTAGGAATTTTTAAACATACATAGTCACAATCCCACACTAGGATTCCCGGTGAACTAGGAACTACGAGTACCATGGTGCCGCAACACCCAGACCCGGAACAAATACTTGCAGATCGTGTAAACATTTGCATTTTGTCCTGCAGCAGGAATCGAACATTTACCTCTCGCATCGTCATAAACAAAGGTAATAAAGATGAAAAACCTCATGTGCCTGTAATTTTACCAATACATAATTCTACCCTTGGCGGTAGAATTAGGTATGGTGCTACTTCCCCGGAAGAATTCTTGAATGAGTTCGTTCTCAAGAAGTTCTGCTACAATACCAATGGAAACGTTTCGCAAGTGGCGCGAAATTAAAATTTTATTGTGTTTTTTGCACATTACCGCTTATCAACACTTCTTGAGATAGCTAACACTGGTTTTGCGGGAATCAAGAGGCCTAACACACATGTTTTAATTTATAGTAACTTATATATATCATTAGTTTAGCTACGAATGTCAATGAATGTTTTGTATAGTGTTATTTTGGTTCGTTGACATTCGTAGCAAAACTAATAATAAATATGAGATACTTTCAATTAAAATATGTGTGTTAGGCCTCCTGATTCCCGCAAAACCAGTGTTCGCTATCTCAAGAAGTGTTGATAAGCTGTAATGTGCAAAAAAACACAATAAAATTTGTATTTCGCGCCACTTGCGAAACGTTTCACCTTAAAATCAAGACTTCTTTTTCAGTTCTCTTAACATTCGTCAACTGCTGGTCGGTCCGCGCGGCCACGCGCGTCCAGGACTGGTTCACGTATGCGAAGCTGCTCGCGCTTTTCATCATCATCGCCGCTGGAATGTATCAGTTGTGTCTCGGTGAGTTATTATTCAACTTTTGGTAATAAAATACCTATACTATGGTATGCCGTTGTGTCCAGGTGCCGTGGTAAGTCTGGCCTAATAGACCCCTCCATCTCCTCCCGTGGATTTCGTAAAAGCCGACTAAAGGATTACACTAGAGGCCTTACCATGAGCTCTTATAGCGATTCAGTTCAAAAACAATTAAGAACATAACTTTTCATTTAAAAAACCGACTTCCGCCATTGTGTTCGACTAAATATTTGGATGAAAAAAAACGATGAAAGAACCATAGTGGTGAAAGGATTATGATACTTTTTGAATGCAAATGCTTGGTTTGTTGCTGAAAATATCAAAATCGCCATATGTATGCCTACAATATTTGAGGAGTTCCCTCAATTCCTCATGGATTCCATCATCAGAACTGGATTCTGAAAAAATGGGACCAATCTGGAAGTATATCTATTCAAATAAAAAAAGAATTTTCCAAATCGGTTCATAAACGCCGGAGATAACAAACATTAAAAAAAAAAAAAAAAAAAAAAATTACAACCGCATTGAGAACCTCCTCCTTTTTTGGGAAGTCGGTTAAAAATATCGGTTCGTCGTTGACATCCGTCATCAATAGACCTTCTGCTACTAGGCCTTTAAATATAGAAAAGCGCTATAAGAGCTCATGGTAAAGCCTCAGGGGACGGACAGTAGCATCCACCTGAGTACTCCACATAAATACTACGATCACCAATCCGCCTGCCAAGAGTGATGATTATGTCAATTGCCCCCGATGTATAACATGAGGACGGCTTCGTATAGCAGAGGACATCTAAAGGCTGCTAGTGATGATGATGATGATAAAACAAAAAAAAACCAATCATAAAAACTACTTAGATGTGAAACATGTCTCGATAAATATCGTCTCGATAATTGTATAAAAAAGTATTTTTAATTTTGCATTTTAGGTCAAATTTAGTACTTACCCATAACTTTTATTACCTTAAGGGCTTCTTTCACAATCTTCAAGTAAAGTCTCGAGTAGGCTAGTTGTCGGTTAAAGTCCCATGTAACTGTGCATACGAGTTTCACAAAGACCGAGTACCACTAACCAAGAAGTAAAATAGCCTGTAACTTACTTCTTGCTTCATCTTCCGATTAGCCGGTCTAATTGGTGAGTATAGTCAAGTTTCGTTGTTTTGTGTATATAGTATCAAACTGTTTCGAAAAAAACTATTAGAAAGTGTAAGAAATGGATTTATTTGATTTAATTGATCATCAAATAGAGAAATTAGAAAATTCATCAAGACAAACAATTCCGAGAGTTCGTGTATTTCGCGTCCGTGTAATTTTTTTTTAAATAACTCCTTTGTCTAATATAATAATATAGTCTTTTAGCTGTATCCATTATAATTTTCAATTTTACACGAATTTTATTGTGTATCACGAAACTTGCAAGAAATTGCCCGCGCCGCGCAAATCTAACAACCGTGACGTGTGACTGCTGTTATTTGTAGTTGATGACAGCGTCTATTGAACGGTTAACTTGAATGATTTTTTAAATCATTCAGCTAACCACCGAGTTGCTAATCGGAACTCAATTTTATTTTGTGAAACTGATAAAAGTTAATCGACACTTTTACTTTCTGGTTAACGCTACTTATGAAGTAACTAATCAACACTTTACTTGAAGATCGTGAACGAGGCCCTAAGTATCATTTAATTAACTTAATCTAAGTAATTTATGTTACGGAAAAGTGAGATCTCCTAACATAGGTATCTATAATACTTAAAAGGTCTCAAACATCTGATAGTAAATTACTTACGATTAAGTTAAAGAAAAAAAACATTATTATTATGA
The DNA here is from genome assembly GCA_951392215.1 of Epirrita christyi. Taxonomy (NCBI): domain Eukaryota; kingdom Metazoa; phylum Arthropoda; class Insecta; order Lepidoptera; family Geometridae; genus Epirrita; species Epirrita christyi. The sequence goes on along the minus strand of OX595855.1, from coordinate 10,743,891 downwards.
CGTTGATTTATTTTAAAACTCGTTATAAAATACATTTTCACTGTAAAGAAATACTACTTATCTATAAAATCAAATAGTATATAAAAACAGTATAGTAAAAAATATATTACAAAACGGTAAACCACCGACCGCGGAGCAAAGGCCCAAGCGGTCGGAGGCTAGGGCTGCAGAGAGAGGAACCTCCTGACTATGCGTGCCGAGTCCAGGAGTACTGCCTTCTGAATCTGACCCTTGATCCAACCATTTAGTGAGAGCCTCTCAAGGTATTGGTCGAGGCTCTTCGCTATAAGTCCATTCACAGAAACAACTATCGGGACGATAATCGTCGAATCCACATCCCACATGGCGGTAATCTCGTGGGCCAAGTCAAGGTACTTGCTTAACTTGTCCTTCTCGGCGTTCACGAGATTAGCAACATGTGGGATAGTATTATTATTATTATTAAATATAATGCATATGTCTTCATATCATCATCATCAGCCTGTAGAAGTCCACTGCTGGACATAGGCATGCCACGATGAATGTTCTCGAGCCGCCTACATCCACCGACTTCCCGCGACGCTCATAATGTCCTTAGTCCATCGAATGGAGGGCCTTCCTCTACCGCGTCGTCCGGTTTGTGGTCGCCACTCGAGAACCTTTATTCCTTCTTTATTACAACGGTTATCAGTTCTTCGAGCTATATAACCTGCCCATTGCCACTTCAACTCCACTTCCACTTATTTTATCTTCATATCGTCAGCATTGTCTTGCCTTTATCCCAATTTATTTGGGGTCGGCGCAGTACGTCTTTTTCTTCCATCATTTTTTAGGTCTTCTAAGATAACTTTTCATTTAAAAAACCGACTTCCGCCATTTTATTCGACAAAATATTTGGATGAAAAAAAAATGATGAAAGAACCATAGTGGTGAAAGGATTATTATACTTTTTGAATGCAAATGCTTGTTTTGTTGCTGAAAATAGTAAAATCGCCATATGTATGCCTACAATATTTGAGGAGTTCCCTCAATTCCTCATGGATTCCATCATCAGAACTGGATTCTAAAAAAAATGGGACCAATCTGGAAGCATATCTATTCAAATATAAAAAGAATTTTCCAAATCGGTTCATAAACGCCGGGGATATGCGGTAACAAACATAAAAAAAAAACTACCGAATTGAGAACCTCCTCCTTTTTTGGGAAGTCGGTTAAAAAGATGAAAGACAGAAAAAAAAGAAAGAGAAAAGAGCAAAGAGTTTACGAGTTTTTTTTTTAAGTTTTTAGTTTTTTTTCTACGGAAGTGGAAGAGAACCTTTAGAGAACCTCCTCCTTTACAAAAAGGACGAGGTTCTCTAAAGGTTTTTTTTTCTTTTTTTTTATATTTGTTAGCGCGTGTCTCTGGCGTTTATGAACCGATTTGGAAAATTCTTTTTATTTGAATAGATATGCTTCCAGATTGGTCCCATTTTTTTCAGAATCCAGTTCTGATGATGGAATCCATGAGGAATTGAGGGAACTCCTCAAATATTGTAGGCATACATATGGCGATTTTGATATTTTCAGCAACAAACCAAGCATTTGCATTCAAAAAGTATTATGATCCTTTCACCATTATGGTTCTTTCATGATTTTTTTTTCATCCAAATATTTAGTCGTATACAATGGCGGAAGTTGGTTTTTTAAATGAAAAGTTATATCTTCATATGAAGTTCTTTATGTAACTGTGTCAGGTATCATCAATCAGTTGTACTTTGTCGGCTTTTACGACAAAATATTGTTTAATTATTATCTTGAATGATGTAACATTGGTTTAAGTACATTGTTGTAAATTGTTTATTTGGTAATCAATACAATTGTGATAAAGATTGTGAGGTCAGCCTTGGGCCTTAACAAAACATTATTTGTTTACACACGTTTCATGGAAAGTGAGGAAATATGTAGGTTCCTGGGGTGCGATTTTTGTATATCACTGAGTGACTGAATATCATCAAGAAGACCGCAAATCACCGTTTTTCAGGAGATTTACAGGAGGAAGCATTTGTTTTGATATCATAGCTATAAGAAGTCATCAATTAATTTCAATATATAGAAATTAGGAAATCGGCAATTAGCCCCGGTTCCATATAACATTTGGGAACTACCCGCGGAAATTTTACTGACGTTTAGTAAGGAACTTTTATACTATATACTCTGACTTTTAATCTTAGACATGTTTTTTAAACAAAGAAATGTCACTGTGTGTATAAGTGTCATGTATGTGTATCATATATATATATATATACATGTTTGAGCATAGATACTAGAGTATTGAGCATAAACTTAATGGTCTGTTGTCAAACTCTCCTGTAATGCCCAAGGATCGGTACCAAGTTGCTCTGTAATAATTATCTGAATTTCTATTGATAATCCGTGTTTAATTTGCCACAAATACATCAATACACTTTGTCATTATTCTAAGATATACACATATGATACACATATATGACACTTATACACACAGTGGCATATCTTGACAATTATTTGTTTACAAAAAATGTCTATAAAAGATTAAAAATCAGAGTATAGTACTATATCCATGACGTTTAGTCTCTCGAATCGTACCCGTGGTGTACGGATGAATAGCACACTATCTACTGCCATTGATTATTCAATTCACATTGATTTAAAAATAAATTGTGAACTAGTTTCTGATGGTCGTGGTCTTGACCTTAAAATTGGCAAAAATCGTTTTATTGAGGAAGTTACACAATCAATCAATTTCATTATATTTCGCATGTTGTGCAACTAAAATGATGGTCTAAAATTAATTTAGCACATCGAAATCATCAAATCAAATTGTCAAACATGTCATGAAACATTATTTGTCTTGCTGTACCAGTTGAACCGTTATGTCGGTATATATTATATACTTATATATATTATATATACCATTTGCTCGTGAATCCGCTTGCGTGGATCTTCTATCATAAATTATAACCTATATGTTAGCTATAATACTGTAAAATTTCATCAAAATCTGTTCAATAGTTTTTGCGTGAAAGAGTAACATGAAATTATAATATTAGTCAAATTTATAACATTAGTAGGATATATATATATATATATGATATCATCACCATTATCAGCAGCAGCTTTTATGATAATAAAATGTGATTACACTGCTAGTCTTTATTCTGAGGATTACACTCTAGAATCTAGAGTTAGTCAAAAGCTGATTCATAGAAAAAGAGTTTCTTACCTACCTTTCTCTTTACACTTCTTCTCTTTTCACTTTTTTTCTTTTTCTCTTTTGTTAGTAGTAGAATTTGTTGTGAAAGAATTCGTCCGGGGAAGTACTACCACCATACCTATTTCTGCCGCCTAGTAGTAGTGCTCGCATTGCTGTGTTTCGGTTTGAAGGGTACGGGTGCCGGTGAAATTACAGGCACATGAGACTTTTCATCTTCATGTCTCAGGGTCGGCAGCGCGCGTGTGATACCTCTGGTGTTGCAGGCGTCCATAGGCTACGGTAACTGGCTTTCTATCAGGTGGGCCGTATGCTCGTTTGCTTGCCAAGTAGTACAAAAAAAACATATATTTCAAAAGTACTTATAAGAAAAGAGCATAAGCAAAAGTTCATAAGACCAGCACACGCTACGCTTGATATACTTTTATTTAACAACCTAATAATAATATGTAGGTACAGATATTGCACATTGACATGTTAGCAGAGCGACATCAGGCCACGCGGCTTTATCAATTTAGTTATCTAGAGTCTAGATGACTAAATTCAGCTATCAGCTTTTCCTTGCTCTAGCTAGACTCTTGAGCAAGGAAAAGCTGATAACATAGAAAAAGACATGGAAAGCTAGAGTCTACAGGCATCACACAGACGCATCCCTCCTAGTACTTAGAAGGATCTTTCAAATAAATCCAAGCCGTGTTTGTTGCATTGATTTTTCTAGGTGTGGTCGCGTTGGAACAGGCGTGAATTTAGTTTATATAAGACGATTCAAAATGATCCATCCGATTTTTTTTTAATTTGACTGGCTTATTTGCTATTTTCACGAAATGCAGCCAATCATTTCTATTCGTCTGCTCTCCCTATCAAGTTCTCTCTCTTGAATATCAATCAAATCCTAAATTCCGTGCGCATCGCATTGAAAGAAACCAATTAACTTCGCAAATTGATTTTTCTCACCATATCTACCCATTTATATCGAGAATTGGGAGATCTTTGTTAAGATGGAGTGTTTCGCGTCGTAAGAGGCGCGAAATTCAAATTATCGTGTTTTTTTGGTAATCACAGCTCATCAATACTTCTTGAGATAGCGAAAACAGAGTTTGCGCCAGTTTTGTGAAGATTTTTTGAGTTTGAACCCAACCCCTCCTTTGGCTACGCCCATGCTTTGTCCAAAATATGACACAGCAACAGCTGAACAATTACCCCAGTCAATTCAACTACTCAATTCTCACATTACTAAGAGTCCAGACTGCTCCAGAGTCCGGATTGCGACAATCATCTTAAACGTCGTCTGTCCGGTGACGCGACGCCTTCCGGGCGATGATTGCTCTTACTTCATACATTGATAACCTACATAGGTCAGTTTTTAAACACATGCTGTCGCATTACGAAAGATTGTTTAAATCAGGGGCCTAATTTCTCATAACCCTGATCAGTTTACACCTAAGTTTAGAGTTTAGACCATGCATGTCAAACTCAAAGTCATTGGTGGGTCAAATGCTTAAAGACCGTAGAATCAGAGGGCCGCAAAACCCAACCACAAAGAAAACAAACTCATTGCATAGTAGATAATATACCTATACCCTGATTTTTTATTTCAGACAATTTTTGTAAACAAACAAATGTCAAGATATGCCACTGTGAGTATAAGTGTCATGATTGTGTAGCATACGTGTAAGTTCACATATGACACACATACATGACACTTATATACACACAGTGGCATATCTTGACATTTGTTTGTTTACAAAAATTGTCTGAAATTAAAAATCAGGGTATAGTAGTACTGGCCCCCTATTCCCTAACTAAAAGTTACTCGGTGACTAACGTTTGACAAGTAAAATGACTAACAATTGTCAATTTTTCATGATAAGTTTTGATCAATTGATAGTCATATTGTTACTTGTCACACGTTAGTGAGTGAGTGACTTTCAGTTAGGGAATAGGGGGGCAGGACACTAATCGTTCATTACTTAATACTTAGTAAAATGTCAAAAAAATATACTTTGTTCTTAAAATTGAATCGGGCCGCAGTTAAAGTTGTAAAGGGCCGCATGTGTGGCATGCTTTAGAGTTTAGACCATCTTTCGTAAAGAAACCCAAAATTGTTAGATGTCACATGATTTTTTACCTAAAAGATGTGCGTTAAGGCACCTTTACTCATACACCCTATATATTTTATGACCTTATACGTGAAGATATCTTCACGAACTTCATATGAATGCTCGTCAGGTTTTGGTGCAAAAGCTCACCGATCATATTGCTTACCCAGCTATAATCCACTTTTGAATAAAAAATCGGAATCGCTTAGATACTACTGATCCCATCTCTAGGATTCCCTGTGACGTGGATATCAGGAACTACGAGTACTTACCATACTATGGTACCATAACACCCGGAACAAATATTTGAACATCACTTTGTTTTTTTTTATTTTGGTATTTTATGTAACACCTTGTAATTTAATGGTAGTTTTTGACCTAGTAATTTGCCTGTTTTGTTAAATTACGGTGGCTCACATTTCCCATGTCTGGGATACAAATAGTATCCCAGACATGGGAAATGTGAGCCACCGTATAATATACATAAGAACCTTGTACCACATTTATGCAAATAAAGATTTATATTATTATTATTATTAACAAAATTTGGTATAAAATATGTATGTCAGTCCATATGTTAAGATATAATTTATTGTACATTTCTCATGCAGCCTGAAATAATGTGTCGTATATATTTCACCTAACCTAACTAAGAACCTACACAAATTTTTAATATTTCGTAGTTATAATCGATCAACGTTTTTTTAATTCCAGGCAAAGTAGAGCACTTCACGTTTGAAGGTACCACGAGTGACGTCACATCGATCGCCCTTTCTTTCTACTCTGGTTTGTTCGCTTATAACGGATGGTGAGTATCTTCAATTATTAATTCCCTTTCCCGCTGTATCAGTCCTGCTTTATCACCATTTACTCTACTTTCCCCCATCTAAGTATTTTCTATCTATATATCTGCCCCCAGGTTATTATCTCCTGTGGTCAGTCTGGAAGTTATCAGTACATTTCGGACTCATGTTGACCAGTTCGGAAGTCTACCAATAGACTTCAAACTCAAATTGACCAGTATGAAAGTCTATCAATATACTTCGGACTCAAGTTGGCCAGTTTAGAAGTCTATGAATAGACTTAGGACTCAAGCTGACCAGTGTAGAAACCTATCAATAGACTTCGGACTCAAGTTGGCCAGTCTATAAGTCTTTTATTAGACTTCGGACTCAAGTTAACCAGTTTGGAAGTGTTAAATAGACTTCCTCACTCAAGTTTAAAAAGTTCAAGTTCTCAAGTTTTAAGTTTCAAGTTTTTTTGTTAGTAGTAGAACTTCTTGTGAAAGAGTTCGTCCGGGGAAGTACTACCACCGTACCTATTTCTGCCGCCAAGCAGTAGTGTTCGCATTGCTGTGTTTCGGTTTGAAGGGTACGGGTGCCGGTGAAATTACAGGCACATGAGACTTTTCATCTTTATGTCTCAGGGTCGGCAGCGCGCGTGTGATGCCGCTGGTGTTACAGGCGTTCATAGGCTACGGTAACTGCTTTCCATCCTGGTGGGCCGTAAGCTTGTCTGCTTGCCAAGTAGCATAAAAAAAAATAAAAAAAAAGTTGACCGGTCTAAAAGTTAAAATATTGTGAACTGTTGACACCCGAGAGTAAAACTTTATCATAATTTCATTTTAATCATCATTATTAGGCTAAAAAACCCCGTAACAATACAACGTCCTCATGTTGTTTTTATTCAATGCACAAAACACATTGTTCACTTATGACTGCTGAGGTTTAATATGCCCTTTCTGTTCTAGGAACTACCTTAACTTCATCATAGAAGAGCTAAAAGACCCTGTGCGCAACCTTCCCAGAGCTATCGCTATCTCTTGCACTCTAGTCACCGTGGTTTACACGCTCACCAACGTCGCCTTCTACACCACGTTGTCGCCTACCGAGGTGGGTAAAATTTTCTCCATTAATTTTCACTGTAGCATTTCTTATCATCGGTTCTTTCTTCGGCTGCGTTAGATCAAAGGCCATCTTGGGCGTAATGAAAGTATGAAGTACTTCGCAGAGAATCCTTTCATGCAATAGTCTCATGTCTTCTAATTTTACTAGACTCAGTGCTCTGCTATATCTCTAATAGAATCAATACCTCTTTAAAGTCCCAGCTCAATTTGACAACCTCTGTGGCGTGGCGGGCGAGTAGCTGGCTGAGACCAAGTAGGTGCTGGTTTGATTCCCACTTGTTTACATGTTCTGCAAGTAATAGTTCCGGGTACCACAATACAAACTCGTAGTTCTTAATACCCACGATCCAGGGAATCCTCATGTGGAATAAGGACTATGTTTGTGACTGTAGGGTTTTTTTAAACTGTTTTTGATTTTGAATTTGATATATTACGTATTTTATTACATGCTTTTGGTTTTCACTTTTAGGTGCTCGGCTCAGCTGCTGTGGCAGTGACCTTCGCGGAACGTCTCTTCGGTTACTTCGCGCTCTCCATCCCTCTATTCGTCGCTGCCTCAACCTTTGGAGCTGTCAATGGAGTTCTGCTTACCTCCTCACGGTATGTTGCTATATACATAGTTGGTTTTCAAACTGTTTCTTACAAAAAAAGGTAAAAGTTAAGAACACAAGCGGTCCGAGAATAGGTCCTTGTAGAACACCAGTAGTTTTTTTCCTCAACGTTTTTTGTACCTCAACGTAACATAACTAAGTATAATTATGGTATTATACCAAGACCCGGACCGGACCAAGAATAGAGCCTTGATCAAAAACTTTGTAAAATCATTTGGTGTACAAAAAACTTCAGATATTTGTTTACTAGTGTGTTTTATCGATCCTAACCTGGTTAATAGTAATTCTTGAGGCAAAATCCAAGTTTCTGTTTGGGACTTTTAACACCCTTTTCTATGATAAACTCAATCAAAGGCTTCAGTTAGATACATCAATATAACTAGCTTTTTTTGTAGATTTTTGTTGTGTGTTGGTTAGCTTGTTCTACGCTGGTGCGGCACAAGGCCAGCTGCCCGGCATGCTAACGATGGTGACGTCACGTGCGACACCAGCACCCGCCGTGCTCGCGGTGGCGTTCCTCTCGCTGCTCTACCTTACAGTGTCCGACATCTACGCGCTGATCAACTACGTAGGATTCGCTACCTGGGTAAGCGTTAACATATGATCCTCTAGACGAGTAGCCAATTGAGATGCGAGAGGTGCGGGTTCGATTCAAACAGTGGGACAAATGTTTGCAAGATTCGGGGTCTGGGTGTTGTGGTACCGTGGTACGTGTTGTTTCTGATAACCACGACACAGGGAATCCTAGTAAGGGTTCATGATTTGGGTGTGACTGTTGGGTCTTATGTTATAATAAACCCATAACGTTCCCACTGAACCTTTCATTTTGAACTATCCCCTAGTTGTAGTTATGTTTATGGTGTATAGTGGCGTAATCCCTTAGTCACCTTTTACGACATCAACGAAGGGAGTTCTATTTCAAGGCCGAGACCATAATTAATTGCGTAATATGGCTTGTAACTATTATATCATATTTGCCATATCATCACCGGTTTTATCATTATAGTCACTATCGGTAGTATCATCGCTAGTTCCGTTATCGTTATAAATATAATCTTCATCATTAGCCTCAAGATCATCATAATCAAGATTTGGCTGGTCATTTTTTATTCTACTTACATGTTTTTTTCAGCTAAGTATCGGAGCAGCTGTCCTGTGTCTTCCGGTGCTTCGATACACAAAACCCGATATGGAGAGGCCTATAAAAGTTAACTTGTTCTTCCCAAGTAAGTTACATTTGAGATACAATTTATTATATCTTATCTCTATCTTCATATTCTACATTGACTCTTGGTTGAAGTAAGTAGATCCTTCCTGCCTTACATTTACGTAAGTAAATATAATATATTTTTAATAATTTTTGTTTTCTATTTAATTTAAATCCCCATGGTGGACATCCTTTGATCTAACTTTTTGTTTTTATATCTTTTGAATATATTTTATCTCACGTCTGTTTGTTGGCTATGTCTAGCAAGTGGCGTAAAGTTATTTTTGATTGTGTTATTTTGCTCAACACTGCTCATCAACACTTCTTGTGATACTTAGCGAAAACTGATTTTACGAAAACTAAATGTTTTAATTGATCATCATCATCATCATCATCGGCCTTTAGGCTTCCACTGCTAGAAGAGCCTCCCATATAACTTTTCATTTAAAAAACCGACTTCCGCCATTGTATTCGACTAAATATTTGGATGAAAAAAAATGATGAAAGAACCATACTGGTGAAAGGATTATGATACTTTTTGAATGCAAATGCTTGGTTTGTTGCTGAAAATATCAAAATCGCCATATATATGCCTACAATATTTGAGGAGTCAAATCCTCATGGATTCCATCATCATAACTGGATTCTGAAAAAAATGGGACCAATCTGGAAGTATATCTATTCAAATAAAAAAAGAATTTTCCAAATCAGTTCATAAACGCCGGAGATATGAGGTAACAAACAAAAAAAATATACAATCGAATTGAGAACCTCCTCCTTTTTTGGGAAGTCAGTTAAAAATATAATGGGAGGAATTGTCATAATCATCCGCTTGACAGGCGGATTGGTGATCGCTTTTTAGTTGAGTATTCAGACTGTGGTGGTAGGAAGTAGTCACGGTCCGTACACATTATAAGTTTTTTTTTTACTTTTTTATAATTTACTTTTACTTTTATTTTACTTTTCACTTTTTATTTTTAAACATTTTGCATTTTAGTGTACTTATAGGAAAATAAAGCTTTTTTCATTTTTATTTTATTTTATTCATGTGCATGCTGCTGCCCATCCCTTAGTCAGCTTTTACGTCATCAATGGGAGGAGGAGATGGTCTTTTCTCAGGCCGGATACTGGAGGAGATGGTCTTTTCTCAGGCCGGATACTGGAGGAGATGGTCTTTTCTCAGGTCGAATACTGCAGATGGTCTTTTCTCAGGCCGGATACTGGAGGAGATGGTCTTTTCTCAGGCCGGATACTGGAGGAGATGGTCTTTTCTCAGGTTGGATACTGGAGATAGTCTTTTCTCAGGCCGGATACTGGAGGAGATGGTCTTTTCTCAGGCCGGATACTGGAGATGGTTTTTTCTCAGGCCGGATACTGGAGATGGTTTTTTCTCAGGCCGGATACTGGAGATGGTTTTTTCTCAGGCCGGATACTGGTGTGTCCGGCCATGTTTTCACGTTTAAATTATAACATTTTCTTATTATTTTCAGTTATCTACATAATCTGCACTATCCTAGTAGTAGCGATTCCTGCGTTCGCATCTCCCGCGGAAACCGGGGTTGGTTGCCTCATGATACTGACGGCTGTGCCCGTTTACATGATACTGCTGTACCCTAAAAAGCAAATGCCTTGGCTCCAGTCTATTACTCGTAAGTGCTCTTACTTTGCCTTGTTGAGATATGGAAAGAGCTATGCTCGGAGTTTCACAACGTGATAAAACAAGATTCTCAGGAGACCCGAGATCATCGATATTAGCTCTCAGAATTTGGAAGTTGAAATGGCAATGGGTCATATAGATTGTAGAACCAACAATCGTGTGGGTACAGGTTCTCGAATAGCGACCACGGACCCAACTGGTACAGATGACATCGTAACAGTTACAGAAAGTCGGTGGATGGAAGCGGCTAAAATCGTTCGGTTCGTTTCCCAAACTTAGCCGACGGGCTGTGTTTATTGTCTATATTTAAAGTGCGCCAAATTTATCACGCGCCCTTTCTAATTGTTTCTAATAGACTGAAATAAAAGGGACCGCGATGATTTTAAATGCAGTTTCAATCTAAAGAATGTTGCATAGAATCGCGTCCAGTCTTCACGTATGCAAGAGTCTACGAACAGTTAAAGTAAATGGGACTACGAGAAATGTCTCCTTCGTGGTCCCATTAATAAGACAAATGCCTGGGACCACGAGAAAACAGTCCCTGAAAATACCTAACTAATATACATTTTTGTTAATTTTAGGATCTGCGACGCAGTTAGTTCAGAAATTAACGTTAGCTACGAGACCCAAAGTCAAGTGAAATAACGAAACTCTCCGGAAGCGACGACATATCGAGTATGCTGGTTTTTTTTTCACACAACTGTAAAGGCCTTTGTTTGCATTCATCTCGTTCCAAATTCAAATATTGAATCTTGGCCTATGGTTATTGCAGGGGCTGGTGATACAGGAATTTCACTAAGAATTATTTTTATTTCAAGTAGGTATGTGTTTCAATAATAGCGTGAATATTAATTTAAAAAAAAATAGAGTAAAAATGTAAGAAATAAAATTGTTTGTATTGATTTTGAAAAATATTGTTGTTTGGTTGTGTGAAAAAGAAACGTTAATTGAGAAGCTTGTTATGGTGTACATGTTGTTCAAATTTTGAAAATGTATTTGTACTATTATATTATAAGTAGAAAAGGCAGTTACCAAAAATGTTAAGGACAATGCTTATAAGTGTGCGCTCAACGGAAATACAATTTTATAAGAATGGCGGCGATGACGAAGTATTTTTGTTTAGCGTTTCATCTTTATACCATCTTGTGTAGCTTTAACAATTAAACCTGTACCGTTAGTACTCATATTTATATTTTACCTATGCCTAGAATAAAAACATTTTTAGATCTGATAAATTGATCTGAACATCTCGCACAAAACTATCCTGCTGTTATTACCAGCCATCGAAATGGTAGCAATACCTACCTTCATTGATTTTATAGTTAATGTGCTCAAATTTGTTCAATGTTCATACCTGGTTTGTTAGTTCATTATTTATATCTGTACCTGCTTAAAATGGACAATACTATTCATTATTATTAATTAGGTAGGTACCTACATATTTTTTTATGATTAAATGACCAACTGTGGTATCTATACTTACATGCATATAGCTTTTGTAACTCAATTTTAGGAGTAGAAGATATTGAATGGGAACGAATGTATCATAAATTTATACACCATGTTTTTGATAGCATTGTTATGAATAACATATGATGATAGTTGTATAAAAATATCAGTAAATGTTAGCATCATATAAGCACATTCCCAAAGATTTATACATTTATAATGTTTACCTTTACAGGTTTGAGTCTTTGCAATGTTTTTATATCTAATTCAATACAGGTGTTTAATTTAGGTACGGCTGTGCTAATTTCCACACTTTCACTTAGACGTTAATAATAATTATTAACGTCTATGTGAAATTGCAGTCATACTTCTCGAGTCAACAATGTCTGCAACGTTTTGACTCCATTTAGGAACGCGGTTGTAGGTAGGTACGTATTTAGTTTTATAAATGCTAAGTTACATAAAAAGACTATTATTATTATTTTGACTAATATTTTTTTATTTACGGCGACGTAAACATTCCAAATTATGATTTTTAATAATTATAATTAAAACTTTTTGCTTGATTATCTAGTAGGCTTAGATTTTATTAAACTTTATTAGATACTTCTTCATTACATCTAATATTTTTTTTACACAACATGCCAATATGAATTCATTATACCTAAATGCATTTATTTTCTCATTTAAAATAAGTAGGTAGGTAATCAATCTATCATGCATACTTCCACATTTGAACGTGTACTTCCACATTTATGTTCGAAAGCTAATCCCAAATGCTTGAGTTTGTTTTTGTGTATTCTTTTGAATATTGCTTCTTAATAAACTTTTGTTGGCATTGTGTAAATTAGTATCAGAATTATAAATCAATGTTATACATATAGAATGTGTCGATGTTTCTGTTAAGCGTTCTGCGATGTCTTATAGGAGACAAAATGACAATAAATAACTTATTGGAAATAATTCGTTTAATTCAATTTTGTTAATGTTATTCATATATTTTCTATTCAAGTACCTACCTAGTCAAAGGAATGGGTTTGCTAGCCCGAAAGGGGGTGAATGAATGTTTTTTTAATTGGATGTGTCCCTAAATGGAGCTGTTGCTTGAAGTTGTATTACCTACTAATTTTAAAGTTCAAGAAATACCGGAATTTTGTGTTGTTTAGTGATATGTGCTTGCTTTAGATTACAAGGAAAAAATAACCTGTATTGTGAAAACTAACTCTGTTCAGGGCATGGATATAAGTATTCAGGGTTATTTAAGGTTCCAGTGGGCGTCTTTTACCGAACTAATCATTTCTTGAGTTTTACCAGCGTCTGTACAATTTTACAAAACCTTTGGTTGGCTTAAAATTGCGATGGTCCGTAATTGAAAAGTCTTGTATATCGATTAAATTTCATTAACATAACCATAACATAACACCGAACATTCATATACATCCTGACCCTACATTAGGATTCCCTGTGACGTGGGTATCAAGGAACTACGAGTACCATGGTACCATAACACCCAGACCCAGAACAAATATTTACAAACCATGCAAACATTTATCCCACAATGATGGGAATCGAACCCACACACACCTCTTGTTCTTGGACACTTCTTCTTTTAACCGGTTTAGCTTATTTTGAAGAGCACAAGTGTAGTAAAATTGAGTAAAAGTGTATTGTGTGACTTTTCAAATGGTTGGAACTTGTCCATTAAAGTCATCATAAACCTCCACTGCTTTCTAAGGCATGACTTGACTGAGACTTTGACGACGTGATCTAAAACAACAAAGATAAAAACGAACACATAATATTTTGATGAACAATCTAAAAGACGAAGAACTTTGCAAGACAAGGTGGTATAGTTTTACGACTTTAGCCTGCACGAAAGAAAAAAAAACAATGTCAACTTCGAATAAGAAGAATTAATGTCAGTGTCAATTTTCTTATTTCTACGTAGTACTCTCCTTAGTCTGTGTTTCGTAATTTGATATTTTCGTAAATTCGTAATATATTTAATTCATGAATTTTGTTTGATTGAATGAAAAACGCGATAAAATGGTCAAGTTCGGTAAAAACAAACTGAAAGCTTTGAACAAACTAGCCAAAAAACAGAATGTCTCCTCCAATAGCATTGCAACAAACAAAGTTATCAAGAAGAAATTGAACGTGGACAAGAAAGTTACTTTCCAGAAGGAAGTTTTGCTTCGAAAAACTGCTGAAAGCCCGCTGGTGAAGAAAATTACAACTGAAGAGATCATTTTGAATGAACTTTCCAAAAAATCAGAATTCAAGAAAGCTAAACCAGCCCAAACTCCTAAACCGAAAAAGATAAAACCTGTAGAAAAACAGAAGAAACGGCAAAAAACGCAAATCAGCGATACAAAGTTGCTCCTCAATCTAATGAAGAACAAATGATTGTACTAGTTTTAGTTAATAAGTGTAAATATATTTTTCTGATTTAAAAACAGTTTCATTTCGTTCAAATCAATCAATCCATCCATGTTCTGGGTACACTGCACTGTGTGTCAAGCCAGTTCGCCACAGGATCTAATAAGTAATTCGAAAACTGTCTAAAAATTTAAAGGATCTATAACACCAAAGTTCACAGGATTTATCAGTAACTACTCATTATAAACGGAACTTAGTTTCAGCAGTCATTCATTTTAATTTTAAACCTTTGTAGATTTTAGTGACTACTACACAGAATGGACACTGGTTTATTACCAGCCTGTTACGGACAGATGGTTATTCGTACCAAGTTGTTTACGAATTATTCAATTCTTAACTGAGCAGCCAGATGCGCACACAGCGGCTACAGCCACAGGTCATATTATTTATAATTTTAAATCTTGCAACATCTGTGAAATCAAAGGACTAATTTTTGCCTACCACCTTAGGTGCACCTAATCATAAGGATCAAAGGATAATGTAACTTGTGGAGGCTTTTACCCCTACAGAGACCCAAGCACGAAATGCTCAGTGAGCACGAATATGAGTTACTAGTGAGACAATCGTAAATGCCAAATAAACAATAATTTCAAGCATCAATTTCAAATTTATTATTAATTTGACATTTATCTTGGTATCATTAGATATTCGCGCTTACCCCCACAGGCAGAGCATATGGGCCTTGTTCATATAATTTTTTAAACCTATTTTAGTTAAAATAGCTTGTGTTTTGTTCTTTCTGATGCGAAATGTCAAACGTCAAAACAAGACAAAACATATTTTAACTAAAAAAAGTTTATAAAATGATTATGAATACAATGGTTATAGGTGTGTCTGTTATAGTTTTAAGGGTGTTCTCTATAAAGTGAATAATACAACACGTTGAATTAAAATCTATGTTTATTGAAGAAACATTAAAATTGATTACGATAACCAGTTTAGCAATAAGACGAAATAGCAGTACCTAACTTACGTTCATACATAAAACATTTAGTTACATCAAATCAATCTAAAAAGAAATACAATTATTATTACTAATATTATTAATGGATAGTATAACTACTAAAATTAATTCATTATCAGTCACACGGTCTTTTTAGGGCCACCTCTACCTGGTCACTGAGCTTACCAAGAAAGAACCAATGACAACGGAACTACTACTAAAACTGAAGTAGGTATATAATTTACCAGACTACTAACTAAATTGTAGGTTTGCGTTTACTGAAGTTTACTTATTTATTTATTTTCATTACTATATACTAGAAAAAAATTATACCTACTATCTTTTAGGCCTATATTCCAGAACCAAACTCAAGCTGAGAGCCCAAGATTGTTGGACCAGCTTATTATAGAGTCTCGTTTTACACAACAGCTAATTTCTACGGACTATCTCTATTAAAATAAACAGCTGTTTTTTTGTATTTTTTTAAATTAGGCTTATGTCTAATTTTATCAACATAAAATATTTTAAGTTGCCATAGTGTTAATAGAATTTGTGTCCTATTGACACACATCTTACTCATACAAGGGTCCCAAATAGATTAAATATGACCAAAGCAAGTGCGAGAATATAGCATAGCCCAAACAAATCATAGTAAAATGTTAAGTAATTTTCTTTCTGGGACATAAAATACCTATATAAAATTTCTTAAACAGAAACATGCAAACAACTACCTTAGTAAAATGTGTCTTAACTTAAAATAATAACTTTCATGATAATGATATCGCTTTTACAATATAAGGCCCTATACATTTGGTTCATATGGTAAGCCATGTATGTTATGTGTGGCATAACAGCCGTATTCTAGAACTCTACTTAAGCATTCTTTCTTGCAAGTAACTGAAATCAGTGCTGTAATAGAATTCTACAATGACACTATAGCGCTATGACTTGACAGTTACTTGGATAAGAATAATATGTCAAGTTTAAGTAGGTATAATTTACTTTATAGATTATCTCTAACCTAGATAACTTTAATTTTTATTTTATTTTTAAAAGAATCATTTTGGTTTGTTATTTTTCTTTTCTTTTTTAATTATACGGTCATATTCTTAGACATATCTCCATTATGGTTTATGAATCTAACATGACTCAGACACTGACAGATAGCCACAGATGCCATAAACTTAGAAGTGAAGTGATAAGCCAAGTGTGGTTTTCTTAGAATAATGACAGCCATTATTCTAAGGTGGTTTTAGAGCCTAGGAACCTATTCTAGAATACAGCTGTAAGAAACTTATTTATGTATTAACTAAGATTATTCTAAATAGAAGCTTTAGTATGTAAATTCTTCTGTAATTAAAATACAATGATGAGACTGAACACTACTTACACTTTCACCAGCCAATCCTCACGCATGAGAGACTTATCAAACGTCAACATTTCGATCCTTGAAACCTTTTTATCGCAAAAAGAGCTTTCGGGGATTTGGGGGGGGGGAGGTCTTTTTCCAGTAGTGTACTGTGGGCTGGATGATGGGATATGAAGTATAATTTGACTACAATCGCGCTAATTTTAAACGGTTTCACCGTATTTTTGATTAGGCTGATTATAAAAAAAAATCTAATTAATAAAATCGTTGGGAGTTACTGAATTAAAACCAGGGCTGCAAGTACGTAGGACTGGATTCGATAAATTTGACATTAAAATTTGACAAAACGGGACTATTACCTGTGTTTTGAATTTTAATGTCAAATTTATCGAATCCAGTCCTACGTACTTGCATTAATGGATGCGATATTTTTAACCGACTTCCCAAAAAGGAGGAGATTCTCAATTCGGTTGTATTTTAATGTCATCGATTGAGTAATTATTAGCAAAATGGCCCAAAATCACTGATTTCTAGGAGATCAAATGGATGTGGCACTTGTATTGATAGCATAGGTATGATAATTTTTAATTCTTATTCCATCTAACTCAAACTGAATGAAGACTCAAGCGTAGAATTTTTCATGATAAAGTTTTTAATCAAAAAATGATTCAAAAATCTACATTGGAGTCTTTATTCATACTTGAGCATAGTTCTGGAACACTTAAGAGAAGGTTACCTGTAGGGCGCTTAAGCCCTTTTGCACGCGAAGTACTACAGAACTAATTTGAATAAAACTGACGCACCACAGGTCTAGATATTAGTGTTCTGATCATGTGTACAAAGTTTCATGGAGTTTGAAGAAATAATAGCCAAAGGAGATGTTTCATGAATGTATGGAGCTTGGGCCAGCACTATGTACAGTATATATAAATATAGCTAAGCAATATAGAAACCATTTGTTATTGTTTATTTTCCATAATAATACTTCGTGTTAGTGTACATTCAAGATTATCTTCGCCAAAAAGAGCAATCACACACAAGGAAATCACACAAGGAACCAGTTTTCTAAAACTGTCAGTTGTCAAAAGTCACTCGACTGTCATGGCTGCTCTAAAAATCGAGTGACCATAATTAAAAAACTCATAAATAAATATTTTTGTACCGCTGTATTATGCTTCAAATTAATATAATTGTATTTTTATGAAAATCTCCTGTTTTTTATATTTTTCTGTGTAGTGTACTTAGAGCAGGCCCAGGATGAAACATCTCCTTAGAAGCAAACTTCGTTCGCGTGCAGAAGGGCATAAGCACCCTTTTGCTAGCTACCGGTGACCGCCTCTTAATGAGTTTCAAAAATACGGAAATATAAACTCCTGGAAATCGGTAATTTGTGTGACGTCTATTTTGTTGACATTTAGTCACTTGTTAACAAAAAAAACGACGAAATATTGTTTTTTGTTAACGAAAAATCTTCGTCAATTTGAAAGGGGCCCCCAATTCTACTAAACAAATTGTTTGAATTGTTATTGAATTATCTCAAAATTGTCACTTTTGACACTTTTGCCAAAAGTGTCAAAAACTACAATTTTGTGGTGATGAATTATCTCAAAATGGTCACTTTTGCTATACCTAATGTCAAAAATGACAATTTTGTGGTAATGAATTATCTCAAAATGGTCACTTTTGCTATACCTAAAGTGTCAAAAATGTCAATTTTGTGATAATTCATTAACAATTCAAACACAATTTGTTTAGTAGAATTGGGGCCCAGACGCTATGAAAGAACTTTTTAAGAAAAAAGCTATTTTGTTTCCTTTTACTTGATTAGCGCGACACAATATTGTGGTACTATCGTTTAAAATAAGCGCGATTGGCCCCCATCACAAGTAATAAACTCCAGTAGTGTCTAGTAGCGTCCGCGACCGCGCCCCCTGCCGCGGCGGGGGGACGCACGAGGCCTGTCATTGAGCCCCGGGGCTGCTGAGGCGGGGGCTGGCACGGGGGCGGGGGCTGGCACAGGGGCGGGGGGTGGCACGGGTGCGGGGGCTGCTTGGACCGGCTCGGGGACCATCTCGGGTTGTAGATCCTCAGGCTGTGGATCGTCGGCTAGGGATTCAAACTGAGCCTCTTCCTGTTCTTCTAAAGCACAAAAAAATAAAATGATTTCAACTTTAAATCTATTACGAATTTTGAAAAAAGGAAGACCTATAAAGCATGTTTTTTTTATTGTGTCAATAACATAACAAAAACATTCATGACTGATTGACTCACTGACCGAGTAAAAACGCACAGCCTAAACCGCTGGTCGTACAGACTTGTAATTTGGAGGGTATATTCCTTTTAGTACTAAGAAAGGAATTTGGAAAGTTCGCCTTCTAACGGGTCCACAAAGGGCTTTTAATGTAAAATAAAAATGCTGTGTATTTCGGAAACGGTTGGTAGGAAATGCTTGAAGTTTCACATGTAGATTCCTCAAGTGAAATTAACAAATACACATGTTTCAGCGATTCCTGAAATTTTCCCTGAAAACAGGTACGTAAACGTTTTATTTGTGAAAAAAATACACTTTACGTTTTGGGCTGATTTTAGTTTATTTCGATGCAGTAAAAGTTAGTTATACGGGGTATTTGTTGAGATTAAAATATTTTCAAGACCTCAAGTTTAAAATGGGACTCCTAAATTGAACAACTCAAGTGTGGTGTCGTTTCAAAGGTTGTTTCACGGTGTGGTTGTTGAAATTTCAATATTTTCAGGACCTCAAGGTTAAAATGTGGCCCCTAAATAGAAAAACAGGGTTAAAGGAGTTTGTAGGGGTTTGTTTGTTTCACTGCGGCCGCATTATCTTCTTCCACGTAGTAGGGGCAATAAGCAACTCAACCTTGCACTTTTCCCTCGGAAGACGCCACTTGGCACGATTGTTCTTTAGGTCATTCTGAGCAGATTCAGCCCTGTAGCCACAAAGTTACTCCCCGCTGGTAGCCAGGGGAGGAGGGAGAAATGTGCATCTCCCGCGTTACAGTCCGAGCTCAGTTACTGTCCACTCATAGCTACAAGGACAAGTTTGGTATCGTTTTCGTATAATTTAAGGATGGGGAATTCAGTTCTGGAACAAACTTTTTACCTGACCATATAAAAAAAACTAAAAAACAACAAAAATATAAAAACTAAAAAAAAAAAAAAGGTCTTTTACAGGTATACCACACCGATTTTTGGTAAATAAAATGGATGGGGAATCCATTTCTGGAACATACTTTTTATCCAACCATAGAAAAGAAACAAAAAATTAACAACTGAAAATATTTTTTTTGACAAACTTTTTGTTTCGAAGTGGTCATTCAAGTAATACTTTTTAGGTTTAAGATTAAATAGGCTATAACATCATATTTTTTATTTACCAAAAATCAGTGTGGTATACCTGTAAAAGACCATTTTAGTTTTTTCTTTTTTCAAATTTTTACCTTTTTCTTTATTTTTCGTTTTTTTTCTATGGTCAGGTAAAAAGTTTGTTTCAGAAATGAATTCCCCATTCTTAAATTATACGGAAACGATACCAAACTTGTTCTTGTAGCTGTAAGTGGCCAGTAACTGAGCTCGGACTGTAACGCGGGAGATGCACACTTCTCCCCTGGCTACCAGCGGGGGGTAACTTCGTGGCTACAGGGCTGAATCTGCTCAGAATGACCTAAAGAACAATCGTGCCAAGTGGCGTCTTCCGAGACAAAAGTGCAAAGTTTGGCCAAAAATCGACGCTTATTGCCCCTACTAACGCAGACGAAGCCGCGAACGGGTCAGCTAGTCTAAAATATTAATGCATTACAAATTAAATTGATGATTTAAATAAGTGATTACCTGGCTGGTTATCATCATTATCATCATTAATCTTCTCATCGTTGAGTATCTCATCAACGGACTGAACCCAGTCTTCAAGGTCATCCTGGTTTGGCATGTCAGCGTCTACCTCTCCGTCGTTCAGCTCGGCGGTCATGTCCTGGTCGTCCGGCTCATCTGAAACGCCATCTGCATACATAACACAACACCCAACAGTCACATAACATAGTCCAGAGGCCCAATTCTCTAAGTTATTTTAAAACTACACTGAAAGTTAACCGAATCGAGACTGAATTGTAAATTGACAGAAAGTTGGTATTCTGTTCCCTCATAAATAACAATTTAGTCTACTTTTAATTCACGGTGGCTACCATTAGAGTAGGATGGTTATATATATATAATTGGAAAGATTAAACAAAGACTTCATCTACTTATGCTAAAATTATAGAAAAAACTTTCAATCGTTCAAGTTTCGGTCACATTTCGAAATAATCACATTACAGTGTTGTATTTTATGTTAGAATACCATTTCTGACATTTAAGACATCGACACAAGATCGAAACATGATCCGAACTCTATTTTAACTATTTTTTAGTTTGTGAATTGGGCCTCAGATCCCACACTAGGATTCCCTGTGTCGTGGGTATTAAGAACTACGAGTACCTTGGTGCCACAACACCCAGACCCGGAACAAATATTTGCAGATCATACAAATATTTGTCCCGCAGCGGGAATCGAACCAGAACCTCTTGCGTCACAGCCGGCTATTCGCCCACCGCGCCACAGAGGTCGTCAAAACGTACAATATATTGGTTTCTGCTGTTATTTACTGAGTATCGGTAATTTTAAGGTTATTTTGGTATTGATTCCTTTATTTTCATCATCAGCCTGTAGAAGTTATATGCGATAAGACCGCCCATTGTACTTTTAACCACCATGTTTAGTTTTTTGTATTTTTTACTAACAGGTGTTCAATAAAGTATTTTTTATTCTATTCATATCTTTAGTCCATCGAGAAGAGGGCCTTCCTCTACTGCATCCTCGTTTGGAGGGTTCCGATTCTGTTCCCTACCATTAGATAGAACCCTATTCTATTTAAGAGTCAGTGTGACAAAGACTGGCAAAGCCTTAAAATAATAACTTATTGTCCCGGTACCACGCGACCGGAGCCGCGAGCGAGTACTACTAGAACGTAATAGCGAATGCCTTACTCTTAACTTCGCCATCCTGCACATTCGGTACGTCCTGTTCATCCTGTTCGTCCTGCGCGTCCTGTGCGTCTTCTCCGTCAGTGTCGTTGCGGCGTCGCTTCCAGTTGCCATCGTCAGACGAGTTGTGCACGCGCTTGGTGCCCGTCTCTTGTGACTGCAACAAACATGTGCTCAATGTGATTCAATACAATAAGACATACCGGCGGGTACAATACAATAAGACATGATACCGGCGGGTAAAATGTGTAAGATGAGTGAGATGGATACAAGAGGGTTCAATACAATAAGACATACCGGAGGGTACAATACAATAAGACATACCACCGGGTACAATGTAATAAGTCAAGAGATACTGGCGGGTAAAAAAAAATGTACTAATATAAAAAAAAAAAAAATAACTATTCAAAAAATCGTTCTAATAAATAAATTTTTTATGATTCTGTAAATTTATTATAAGTTTATTTTACATATAAATTTTAGTGTTAATTTTTAATTATTTAAATAATAATTATTATGGATTGTAGTAATTAATATTAAAAATTTAAGAAATTAAGATTTAGTAATACAAAAATTATTAACAAATTTTGTGCCAGCAGTTGCGGTTACACAAAAATTAAATTAATTTTTTTAGATATTAATTATTAAAAATTTATTTATAATAAAAATTAAATTATTGGGTGAAATTTTAATTTAATAAAATTTATAATTATTTGTTTATGAAATTAATAAATTTAAGTTATAAACTAGGATTAGATACCCTATTATTTTAAAATTAAAATTTTTATTCTAAAATAGTATGTAATTATTTATTGAAACTTAAATAATTTGGCGGTATTTTAGTTTATTTAGAGGAACCTGTTTATTAATTGATAATCCACGATTAAATTTACTTAATTTATTATTTTGTATATCGTTGTTAAAAAAATATTTTTTAATAAAAATAATATTTAAAAATTATCCGGTATGTCTTATTGTATTGAACACAAGACTGTTCAATACAATAAGACATACCGGAGGGTACAATACAATAAGACATACCGGCGGGTGAGGCTGCAACAACTTGACAAACAGCTGGTGATGCTTCCAGGTCCTCAGATGCACTTCCGCCGTCTCATCGGAGTCCAGCAGCTTGTTGCACAGACGGCACTGGACGCACTTGAACTCGCCGAGGAAGGACGCTCCCACGCCGCGCTCAGTGCTACAATACAATAAGATATGGCTGACTACCTTACAAATATCGCTTTAGCTCACTAACCCAACAAAATGTAACAGCTAACCTGAACTAAGAAAAAAAGTTACTTGGTTTAAAGTTTAAAGTCAAAATCCTTCTCACTACCTGAGATTGTTTAATTAAACAATCTCAGGTAGTGAGAAGGATTTTGACTTCTGAAGAATCTAGGGTTGTATTTTTAATATATCTAGGACTAAAGTTTTAAGTAAAATCTAGGCTTATAGTTTAAGTACAGAGGTAGCAGAACGACTACATACCTGTAAGTGGGGAACATGTCCGAGGTGATGCTGGAGATATCATCACCCTCCTTGTAGTCAATGACTGTCTTCTCGGTGTCCCAGCACTTCTGGACCGGCTTTTCAGCCTCTGTCTCCATGCCAGGCTCTTTCTTGATGCCGTCCTCCTAGGGGATAATAAATATATTCAATGCCTGACCAGAGTCCTAAAGCTCATGTGGAATTTCATCCAAATCGATTCTAGCTTGTATTTTTAGCTACGAATGTCCCTGAACCAAAAAAACACTGTAAAATCATTGATATTCGTAGCTAAACTAATTATTGTATTTATGATAACTGTTCTATCAACTAAAACATTTGTGTTGTCTCCTGGTTTTCGCTATCACAAGAAGTGTTGATGACCTGTGATGAGCAAAAAATACTATAAAATTACGAAACTCCTAAATATGCAAGATATGGACTTACCACATTCTCCTCAGTATTGGTTGGGGCGGCCGTTGCTGTAGCTTGTTTTTCTTTGTGGTCACGACGCTTGCGCTGTCTGTCCTCACGCAGGAACGATTGCTCCATGGTAATGGTTGAAATTACCATCACTGTACATAAGATACTTTATTGGTATGAATACTTAACGGTAACAAAAAAACTATAACCATACCTATAAATATCACAATAATATTTTCAGTTGCTTCGCTGCAGGGCCTATGCACACTTCTGAGGCCCAATTCCTATCTAAATAATAGTTAAAATAGAGTTCGGATCATGTTTCGATCTATCGGCTTTATGAATAAATTGTATTGTATTGTATTCTAGTGTCGATGTCAGAAATGGTATTCTCTTAACATAAAATACAACACTGTAATGTGATTATATCAAAATGTGACCGAAACTTAAACGACGATTGGATAAACTTCCGAAAAGCGCATACCGCCGATCAATCTGTTTGGTATACTAACGTATTTTGACCTTCTATAATCACGAATATCATAACGCAAATTGGAGCAAACGCCATTTTTTATAATAAAAACGGAGGAGCACCTCTTTTCGTTCGGTGTGCATAATCCCGCATTCCTAACCGATTTAGACTATTGTAGCTTTCCCCAGAAAGGGTATGTGTGTGTGTATAATGAGTGACGCAAGCTCTGAATATTAACCATCCTACTCTAATGGTAGTCACCGTGAATTGAAAGTAGACTAAATTGTTATTTAAGATGGAGCAGAATACCAACTTTCTGTCAATTCACAATTCAGTCTCAATCCGGTTAACTTTCAGTGTAGTTATAAAATAATTTAGGATTGGGCCTCTGGCTTCTAGGGTCGCTTTGAAATAATTTAAAATTCAATGTTTCCTACAAAACGTCAATATAGTCGTAAACATCTCCTAATTACAGGACATAAGTAAGAACTTCTTACCTCACAGTATCTGAGGTTGTTGTAACAGCTCTAGAAATCCTGCTAAAAGAGCATGTTGTAACTGCAACATCATAATCTCACCTTCCTGTTTAGGCTTAGTGATATCCTCCTGCTTCTCCTGCATATTCTTCAGATGCTCAGCAGACAGTCTATGCTCATCCAGCTCAATCCTGGTCGGCATCTCCTTATGGCAGGAAGTACAGGTGGGGTGTAGGTACTTCTTGAGCTTCCGATGTCCCACCGTGGTGCGGTGGACACCACCATCAGCAGCGTACATATCGCACATGGCGCAGTAGAAGTCGCGCTGTGGCTGTTGGCCGGATTTGCGCGTACGCTTCATCTCACGAATCTGTTGGAATATTTTCGACAGTGACGGATTAACCCTTAATCAAATTAAGCAATTGCCTAGGCCATCCCGTCTTGGGTGGCACCAGAAGAAGCACAAAAAAATCCGCCCTTCGGTTATTACGAATCACTCTCACGTCACCAAAAAAAGTTTCTAGGACTAATTTGAAAATTCACGCGTTTTAAGTTGTCATAGAGTCCGACCTAGAGTCATAACCCCGCTCCCGCTTGCCCACTCGCTGCCCGCTAGTGCATTCGGCAATTCAAATGCACCGGGAATTGCACAAAAACTTAAGACAAAAAGGTAATTAGGTACAGCAGCGCCCTCCAATCCCACGACGGGTCTCTTGCTGAAAAAACTCTACCTGTTTATTTGCGTATTCAATATTGTTTGATATTTGTACGTTAACTGTACGTTTAACCGGACGACGCGGTAGAGGAAGGCCTTCGGCTCGATGGACTTCAAGACATTATAAACGTCGCTGGAAGACAGTGGATGGAGGCGGCTTAAGACCGTTCGTCGTGGCATTCTAGGGAGGAGGCGTATGTCTAGCAGTGGACTTTTTCAGACTGATGATGATTTGTACGTTAGCTTAGTTATTATAAGTCCCTAGTGAGTACACGAATGAAACACGCGACCTGCAACCCTTTTCGTCTACATTCCAATAGTTTCAACTATGTACAAATCGCATGATAACGCCACGAATATCGCACGAAGTCTGACAATGGCGCGCGATGTCGCACAACGTCGCTGGCGACATTTGTCCCCTATTATACAAGACTTATTGGGTAACCTAGTTTTAAAGAGTATGCTTAAATGACTGGTTCCTCCTCCTGGTGGTCTTAGGCCTCGTCCACTAGTAGACGACTACCGGCTGATGAAGGTGTAGAAGAAGCCTATGTTTAAGTAAGAGAGTTAATGATTGTATGATATCTAAATACAAACCTTGAACTCCTGCCTCATGGTATCAGCAGTCAGTGCATAGCTCTCAGCAGTCTTCTGCATCATAATGGCATGAGCACGACCGCTCAGATGGTTCACAAAGGACCTGCCGTCCCACATGCTCTTGTTACAGATGTGGCATTTCAGCAGTGATGGATGGACTTCATCGTAACGAGTCTTCGTGGGCTCCTTCTTAACATCTTCCGTCTTGTTCTCTGGTTCATCGGCCTCATCTTTTTTTTCTTCAGTTTCACTGTTCATACTATATGGGTTAGATTTTGGTGATGTTGAAGTGAAACTATTAAAACAGCCTGGCCTTAAATGTGTCATTAAAAGAATAAATTTGGTCATATTTTGTTATATTTCAGTACTAGTGTTAATACCACATTGTACCTAGCTATGAATAATAGTTTTATGTATGGTGGGCAAGAACGGCAACATGCATGACTTTTACAAGGTAGATTTATCAGGCATCATTACTTTTTTTATTAAGATGACTTTTCCAATGATTTTCTGATTGTACAAGGAGCTATCTAATAATATTGTAACATCATCAGTGAAGAATTACTAACGATTTTTATTACGAAATTAGGACTTACGTAAGACCAGGCTGTTTTCAAAGTCAGTAGCTATGAAATACTCATATATAAACCAATAAGTCGACACCACAAAAACAACAGCTGCGTAATTCCACAGACAGCTACCACACATGTTGGAGCTAAAAAAATATGGACAGTCCATAGAGAAACCAAGATGCATGGATGGTGTGGAAAGTTTATCTCTGAATACTGTCTTCATTTGTTGACAGGCAGAAATGTTAAGTGCCAAGTCGGCTAGTTTGAAGGGCCGGTGAACGTATTGTATAGTTAAACGGCCTCAGTATGGGCCTTGAATTATGCTGCCAAAAACCCCAAGTCCTGCTTCGTTATGTCAAGAAGCTGGGCTGGCTGGGTTCAGCTTAGCAGGGGGATAATGCATGCCAGCCAAGGACACCAGTGTTGCCACCCCTGCTCCGAATAAGAGGGCCTTAGAAGTGCGGTGTGACACCGGAAGGAGACGAACAGGTTCCTTACCTCTCCTTGACAGGTTTAGCCTTAGAATCGGCATCCTTTTTCGGGGAGCTCTTGTTTTGTTGCCGCGGCCCATCATTGGGCTTGAACTGTTTACGATTGCTGTTGATACGCTCACCAGTGCGATTGTAATTCCCCGAACGCCGGAAATTACCCTGATTGCCCATCTAAAGGGAATTGATCAGAAGAACAGAGTTAGTAAAAATGGCTCTAAAAGCCCTGAAGTTGCTGTAATATTTTAGAAGCAGAGAATTACAGTAAAATGTGGTACAGAGCAAAGGATAATGAACTTCAAGCATAAATATTTTCTAGTGATAATTGGCAGAGGAATAAAACATCGCCGTAAATGTATCATACATGCAATACAACATTGTGAAACTATTATCTGGATAATATATTGAAGAATTCATAATAATTCTAAAGTTTTTATCGAAAGTCAGATTTGAAATCTGTGAAAAACTCTTCAAGATTCAGTACAAGTACTGTTGAGGAATATAAACAAAAATACAGTAGATGAATGAAAAACTTACCCGTTGCGGCGGAAAACCACGGTCAAACCGTCCCATGTTGGGAACAAAGTCGCGGCGTATGGGCATATCAAGGAGGGACGGGACAGGGTTATGACGAGGCTGGAGTAGATTCAGGATGTTGCTAGCGAGGGCCAAGGTGGCCTCAGTGGACCCGCCGCCCAGAGGCAGCAAGTTAGGGAGCCCTGCGCCACCCGGGCCGCCGCCCTGCCAGGGCGAGAGTCCGCTTCTGCCGAAGTTCTTGCGTTGGTCATTCCGTTGGAAGTCCATGCGTCGTCCGCCGCTGCCGCCCGCTTGAGGTCTTCGGTTTGCCATCTTGATCTACGCGCTACACGAAAATAATCACGGTCAATGACGCGACGAATTGTTAATGCAGGGATTATTATTTACTACTTATATAATGAATTATAATCATAAAAGTAGCACGTAAGGTTTCATGAATACGTTTATGTAGCAAAAAAATACAGTAGGTATCGATCGATGTTTGGCTTGGACGACGCGTCGCACTGCACGCACCGGTACGGTACGTAATTAATTTGCGCCGCCCAAGAATGTTCAAGGAATGATAATGAAATTTGCTACAACTAGATAATAGGTGGTAATAAGCACGACCGAACTTACTTATTTAAACAGGGTAATGCAAATGCAATCGAAAGAAAATCACTCAATTTTACTGCACTGCACCGAATTTTGATCACTCACGGAAAAAATTTGGCAGCAAACCAGCAAAGCAAAGCAAGCAAGCATTTAAATTACCAAGCAAGCCACAGACAATGTAAGTACGTAGCAAGCAAGCTGTAGCAAGTGAAGCAAGCGCCGAATCGGTGCTAGTTGGGTGCATGGAAGTAATAAGTACTACGTATACTTATTACTTCCATGGTTGGGTGCTAGCTGAGGGTGAGGGTGCTAGATGGTGCTAATCATGGACAAATACTACGTAGATCTTAGAATAAGGACTGAAGCTACAGTCTTTATTCTAAGACGTAGATAGAGTACTTGGTGATTTTATGATTTGAATCTCATTGCATGGAAGAATAAATACTTCTTCCATGGTTACGCCCTTAGAAGTTACGCCGGTTTTGACCAAATCAATCAGCAAAAATGTTTTTATAACGATAATGCTCTATGGTTGTTAGACTGCCGAACGAAACGTAAATCATCACCATAGATAATATAACCAGCCAGCAGACATCACGAAGAAAAGAAAACTAACCTCAAACAAAACAAATTTCTGGGGGCAAACAAAACACACGTGTTTGTTTCTCCCCAAAAAAATTAAAGAATTATGTTATTACATTAGTGGGAAACAGCAATATGGTGTGTGAAATATACTCTATTCTTCTCGTTCTTGTAATACATACAGTGTTAATAACTAGTGAATCGTTTTCAGAGTAAGTTACATGTTCTGTACGAACACAGCGCGGGCTTCGCGTTGTTTCGAGTGGCAGAATTTGAGGAGCTTGCGGCCTTCCTGCCTCAAGTTGAAGAGTCTGTGACGGATTTGCAGAGGTTCAACTCTGTGGTGACGCTCATCGCGTTCCAGCCTTTCAAATCCGCCGTGGTAGCGCTCGAAAACATCAATGCTATATCTGAAGGTTAGTAAGTAACCACGTTTTGACTTACTCTTGTTTAGTACTTTTAGAACTATACAGCTCCAAAGTATGGGTTGTAACATTTTTCTATTGTAAACAAAACATTGTAACAATTATTTTGTGTCCAACAGGTATAGTACCAGAAGACCTGAACCTTTTCTTGGAAGGTGCCCTACCCAAGCGTAAGAAGCGAGGGAAGTGCATACTTGGTGTGTTGGATCCTAAGCTTGGAGCAGCTATTAGCGAGGCCTTGGAGGTACCATGCTCGCATACTGGAGCGGTTCCGGAAATCCTGCGAGGTATTTTTTCTTTGAGTTTTTTCTTGTTTATGGAAGCCCATGTAGGAGTTGGCTTCGAAGGCCCTAATTATTTTTATTATTCGTTAATACATAGGCAGCTTAGCTGATGCGTGTATATTTTATTAATTGTCAGTGTACTTAAAATTTTTGTCCAGTCTATTTTTAAAAGAGCTTACTGGAAAGTAGTTTTGAAATGCAAACAATGAACATTCAGACAACAACCCACTCGACTACAATTATTCAAAATTTCAAGTTAATAGGAAGTTGTTGCTGAAAAAGACACTGCCTTACTTTTCTTTAATTTACTTACTTTACTTTAACTAGAACGGCAAGGTAACCAATTACACTAATTAAACACAATCAAACAATATTAAACAATAGAAATACAATAAAAATAACATAAGTCAAAACAACAGAAAAACAGAATAATAAAAATAAAAAATATAAAAACAATGTCAAAAAATAACGTCAAGCATAATGTCAAAAATAATGTCAAACAGCAACTTTTACACATTCTTCTCACAGAACCCCAGGCACTCCGACAGAATCATCTTCCATCCATCCACAAACACATCAAATTCAGAACTCTCATCCAGGAGAGCATTGAGCAAAGAAAGGGTACGCGGGATGGGCGACTGGGCACTCGCTACTGTACGGCAAAACGGCTCCGAGAACAATTTGTGACTCCTGCCTCTACTATAGTTATTGGGGACGTACAATCGCGTTAGCTCATCATCAATCTTTCCACGAAGAACCTTAAACATGGTTATTAGCTGGACATTGGCTCTCCTCACCTCCAAACTGTTATAACCCAAGCAGCCAAGGAGGAACTTTGTCGGGTACATGTATGGATAATAGCCATATAAGCGCTTATAGAGGAAGCGAAGAAAAGCCTTTTGCACCTTCTCAAGCAAAAGCGCATAACTGCTTTCATGTGGGTGCCATACACAAGAGCTGGCTTCAAGCTTGCTTCGGACTAGGGCACTAAAAATTAACTTTATGACATGATCACTCCGAAAGTCTCTACAATTCCTTAGGACAAAGCCTAGCCTACGGAAAGATTCCTTGGCTACCGCGGCAATATGGTCGTGGAAAGTTAGCTTTCGGTCGAACGTGACATCCAGGTCTTTAGCTTTAATAGATCTCGTAATAGGATTGCAATCCAACTTATACTGAAAATCAATAGGGTGCCGCATACAACCATAAGTCATGGCACAGCACTTTGAGAGGTTAAACTCCATTCTATTTGTCACACCCCAGTCATAAACCGCGTCCACATCACGCTGGAGGTTCAGACAGTCACCTACAGACTTTATTTCTGAGACCAACTTCAAATCATCCGCATACAGGAGACACTTCGCATGCTTTAAGAAAGATGAATATCATTGATCATCAGAATGAAGAGAAGAGGCCCGAGAATAGACCCCTGACTGACCCCTGAACGCGTGTGATAAGGGGGAGACTCATAGACACCCAGCCTCACATTTCTCCCCAGCCTCACATTTCTCCCCAGCCTCACAGTTCTTTGTATGTGTGTACACAAACCTACCTCCACTATCTAGCCTCAAGAGGTTTGCTAGAAGAAAACTCTTTTTAAGGTAAAGGTCGCCTTTGAACATCCTTTCATTCTGTCTTGTGTTCACATTATGTATATGTGTGTACAATTAAGAATAAAGAGCCTGAGGATTTATTTGTCGGACAACAACTAAAACTATGTTATTACTTACTTCCAGGCATCCGTCACCACTTCCATGCGCTGATAAAGGGCCTGACCCTCAAGGCATGCAGCGTTGCAGAACTCGGTCTCGGACATTCATACTCACGTGCACGAGTCAAGTTCAATGTGCACCGTGTTGATAACATGATCATTCAGTCAATAGCGTTGCTGGATCAGTTGGATAAGGATGTGAACACATTTTCTATGCGGATCAGGTAAATAATATGTTAACATACATATAATTTTTATATTTTTCTTCAAGAATCATCATCTCAATAATCCCTGACACTAGCATGTGTATTAGTGGCACAAGGCATAAATTCAAACCATTAGCCAAGTTATTCGGTTTCGGTGATGGTGCAGCCCTACCTCACAATGAACTCTAGTAATTGAATCATAATGAATCTAGTAACCTTTGTAATAACTACCTACATGAAATTATTGTGAAATAAATGCATTAGTATAAAAAATTATATGTTTACATGTTCATAGGGGCAAACTAACAATTTGTATACAGAGTTGAAATAGACTTTTTATGCTTTTAAAAAAAGAGACATCAACCATATTTTTTTTTAAATTTCTATTTTTGCACTATACGTGTTTAAAGCACATGGTAGTGAATCTATTATTTAATTGAAATAAAAGTGTATTATGTATGTATTTGTGTGTTTTTTCAAATGGGGTATTTTCAATGGGGGTGGGGGCAATTTGACCACCAACATTTTTGTAAAACTGCCATCGCCTTACTAGAACATGTTGCGACTGAAACAACTTGACCTAATTTTATCAAAATAATATACCTACTTGATACTGGCAAATTGAGAAGACTAAATATAACTTTCCATTTAAAAAACCGACTTCCGCCATTTTATTCGATAAAATATTTGGATGAAAAAAAAATGATGAAAGAACCATAGTGGTGAAAGGATTATTATACTTTTTGAATGCAAATGCTTGGTTTGTTGCTGAAAATAGTAAAATCGCCATATGTATGCCTACAATATTTGAGGAGTTCCTTCAATTCCTCATGGATTCCATCATCAGAACTGGATTCTGAAAAAATGGGACCAATCTGGAAGTATATCTATTCAAATATAAAAAGAATTTTCCAAATCGGTTCATAAACGACGGAGATATGCGGTAACAAACATTAAAAAAAAAAAAAAAAAAAAAACTAATTGAGAACCTCCTCCTTTTATGGGAAGTCGGTTAAAAAGAACAAGAAGAGTTAAAATAACACATGATCACAGGGTAAAAAAATCACATGCTTAAAGCACCAAAATAACACATGCTTACATAGCCAAATAATTTTTTTCTCCATTAGGCAGTCTCCACTTGTGAACCTTTATGTCCCGAGTATGGTCCTGCAAGCTTTATGGCCTGCCCATTGCCACATCAACTTGCTGATTCTGAGAGCAATGTTGTTGACTTTCTATGGATCACCTCAGTCCAAAACACTAAACTAAACTCTACACCAAGCGTAGCTCTCTCCATAGCCCGAATATTACCTTGAATCTAATTGTTTTCCACAGAGAGTGGTATTCGTACCACTTCCCAGAGCTGATCAATATCGTCCCTGAGAACCATCTCTACACTAGATGCGCGGAGCTCATCAAGGACCGCAAGACCCTGACCGAGGAGTCAGTGGAGCCCCTCACGGAGATCCTGGGGGACTCCGAGAAGGCTCAGGCTATTATCGATGCGTCTAAGATGTCTATGGGAATGGATATATCACCAGTGGATTTGATTAACATACAGATGTTTGCCGGCAGAGTTGTTGCTTTGCATAACTACAGGTAATGATTTGCATTGATTTGGTCAGTATTGTTAAGGTGGATGGAAGACAGATGTTTGTTTTTTTTGATGGTGGAACAGGAGTAATTTTAGTTTATAAGACGATTCAAAATGACCCTTGTGATTTCAATGAATCAAATTCTTTTTGACTTTGACTTTGATGGTTAAACTATTGTGGCAATGGATTAAAGTTGGTGCTGTTGCAGTGAGAACATGCTAATTGAATGTTTATGGGTTATTATATGTAGGACTAGTTGCGCCCCGCGGTTTCACCCGCGTGAATAATGATGAAAATTGATGATGATGATGATGATGAAAAGTAGACTATGTGTTAATCCAGGGCGTAAAGTACCTCCATTCTAAATTTCACTCAAATCCATTCAGTAGTTTTTACGTGAAAGAGTAACAAACATCCATACTCACAAACTTTCGCGTTTATAATATTAGTAGGATGAGATGCGGCACCTGCCTATTAAATTTTTTGTGTTTTTTTTTTTCATCTGCGATCAGTTTCAACTTTGAGCAGGTGAGTTGTGGGTGAGAATTTTGTAGGAGAAACAATCCATTGATTCTTCCTCCTTCCGTTACAAATCGAGCCCGATTATGTGGTTTCTCTTTAGTCTTTTCGGATAGTTTATGGTGTTCAGTTCCTCTGCCAGAGGGTTTGGATGGATGGCTAATCGTTTTTTGTATTTTGCTGCAAACTTCTTTATTTCGCCGCTGACCGTATTCATGTTTAGTTCTCCATATAGTTCGCTGTTTCTTAGAAACCACGGTGCGTTTGCTAGGTTTTTAAAGATGCCGTATTGATGCAATATTGGATATTCAAAATTATTAAAAACGATTTTGGCAGGTGGTAACTTGCTGTTCACTTAATGGGCTCCTTAATGGTGCCGCCAATTAAGGCAGCGTAAGAGGCAACGGGGCCTTGAGGGGTGTGCTGCAGTTTCACTAAGCGCTACTCCAGGCTTTATGCCTTTAACACTTCTATCCTAGGAGCATACCTTCGGGGAAAAGTAGGTAGAATTAGGCTTCTGATCTCTGACCTAATGCCAAGAAATAACCAGTGTACACGAAGCAGTACAGGCGTTATTAGTTGCACACTTTGATCTATCGTTAGTGCGATCGCTCTCGGTAATAACAGTAGTGCTAGAACAACGCATTCTTATCCTCACGCACATGCCTTTGTATGTGTGTGCTTTATAGATACCTGCTACAAAATACACTGTGACTTCTCAAAAGATTGTGGATTAATGCACGCACGCGGTTTCACTCGTGTTATATCGGAATAATACATACATAACATAACACCGAACAGTCACATACATAGTCCTGCAGTTCCTGCGATAATTTGGCGCTAAAATTATCGCAGTTGCTTTTATTTTAGTCTATTAGAAAGAGCGTACGATAATTTTTGCCCACTTCAAATTTCGAAAGAAAGAAAGAGAAAATTTATTTATTTAGGTATTACTGCACAGAATCGCTACCATTGCTTACCCATTACAGAATTTTAACTGACTTTTAAACATAAAATGGATTCTCCCTGTTTAACTTACTGCTCACGCAGTAAGCACGCTGTAACGCTGCTCACGCTCACGGTGACACGCGTTTTATTATGAAAAACCGAAACAGCGCCTCTAGCGGACTGATACGAAACTACTGATTAAATCACCTTTTTTTTCTTTATGTCTGTAACAAGCATTTTTATTGTTACAGGAAACAAATGGCGGAATACCTTCACACAAAGATGAACTCGGTAGCGCCAAACCTGACAGTGCTGGTAGGAGACCAGGTTGGGGCCAGGCTCATCTCTAAGGCGGGCTCACTGACCAGTCTGGCCAAGTACCCCGCGTCTACGCTGCAGATTTTAGGTAAGATATTTCGGTATAACCAATGCAACAACACGGTTCCGTCTTGACTGCGGAAAAAGGAGTTCTTATAACTAAGTAAGCAACTCTATAGATTGTCCATTATGCGTGAGAATTATCTGACTAGAGGGTAAGCCAGCTTGACTCCGTCCAGAAGCACAGAAGTTTCCTGGAGTCTTCGCAGGCTTCAAGGAGTGACCTCTGGCTGTTGAGGATTTGTGTACATTAAGCTGCTACTCCCACGCATTCCAGAAATACGTGGAGTACAGATTTTGTTAATTTTTAATATATAAATGCACTCACTTAATACATTTTTCGCACAGGTGCTGAGAAAGCGCTATTCCGTGCGCTGAAGACGCGCTCAAACACTCCGAAATACGGACTCCTGTACCATTCGACGTTCATCGGGCGCGCGGGACTCAAGAATAAGGGCAGGATCAGCAGATACCTGGCCAACAAGTGCTCCATTGCTTCAAGAATAGATTGCTTCTCTGGTAAGACTCCCGCAGTGGTTTATGGAAAGAGATATACTCGGAGTTACACTACGTGATAGAATTTGAAACCAGGATATCTGTAGAAGAACCAAGAACATAGCTCTCAGAATTAGCAAGTTTAAGTGGCAATGCGCAGGCCATATAGCTTGCAGAATTGACAACTAGGAACTAGGAATAAAGGCTTGAGTGGCGACTACGAACCAAACGACGCAGTGAAGAAGGCCTCCCTTCCTGATGGACTGACGTAATTTTAAAGGTTGTTGGAAGTCGGAGCATGGAGGCGGCTCAAGGACAGTCATCGTGGCATTTTATGGGGAGGCCTATTTCCAGCAGTGCAATCCGTGCAACACTACACATGTAAATTGCTTGTCAAAACTGTTACTTGGGTCTCAGAGGGCCTAGTCTACAAATATAACACAAGCAGCTACACGGGCGTGTGGTGTACAATACATGGATTTTTGTATGGAAAAACTGAATAGCGCCTTTAGAACCTCTTATTTCCTTACAAAAATCCGTTTAGTAGACACTACATGCAAGTTGCTTGTGTTACATTTGTACACTAGGTCCTCTGAGGTTCATGTCGGAGTTTTATCAAGCTATTTACACGGACGTATCAAATAGTGTAACATGGGTTTTTGTATAGAGACGCCGATGAACGACCCCAGCGTACACTTTGCGAACCCCAACTTCCATACAAAGATCTGTCTTTTACTACAACATAAATCGTTGTAAATTTACAAGCTTTGCTTGCGTGTGATTACTTCTGTTTCTGGTCGGAGTCACGTGTGATTTGAGTGGTTCTTATCCTGTTCACGTACGAAATGAAAACAAACCTTATTGCACACTTTGATCTATCGTTAGTGCGATCGCTCTCGGTAATAACAGTAGTGCTAGAACAGCGCATTCTTATCCTCACGCACATGCCTTTGTATGTGTGTGCTTTATAGATATTGCTACAATTTTTCTCAGACAACAATTTTGTTTTGTCTTTTGGTCCTTTAGATCTGTTTGCGTTACATTTGTCAATTACCAGGATAAATACTCTGTAACTCAATCCTGGACCCGTATTCTCTTTTTTCACGAATCGCCCCCGTCAATGTATCTTCGTACCGAATTTCATCAAAATTGGTTCGACTGTACCAATGTCGTGACCTAAGAGGTATTGCATGTGCAATGCGGTACACCACGGGATGGTTAACAGCATCCACCTGAGTACTGAACACCAATCCGCCTACCAAGCGTGGTGATTATGGCTGATGACATGTAATGTAAATTGCTCATAATCAGTACACTGTTGAACGAGGCCTCCTTATAGATTTGTTAGCAAACACGTTATTTTAATAGGATTTTATTCAATTTTTACTGATATTCTGGTTTAATTTCTGGTTAATGTTATTTAATATTTACTATAATCATTCATTTATTTAATGTTTCTCGGAATAATATTAGGAATTCAACTGTTATTGCGTCGGCGACGACTTCTGTTGAGGGTGGATGTAAAAAAGGGCATTCGATTGGAGAAACGAGCGCGTTAGCACGAGGCCTCGTCTATTTATAACCTGTTTTTTAAAAATTAACTATATTATATCGAAGTTTGTAATATGTAATATAAATTATTATTCAATTGAGTACAATCTTTTATTCAGGTAGTGTACAGTGTTAATAGATTGCAATGGTGTATTTGCCATAATCACCACGCTTGGCAGGCAGATTGGTGATAGCAGTATTGGTGTTGAGTACTCAGGTGGATGCTGCTGCCTATCCCCTTGTACACCTTTAGTCGGCTTCTAAGACATCCACGGGAGGAGACTGAGAGGTCTATTCAAAATACAAAAAGAAAACACCAGGATCTATAAATACTGCTAACTTTTCCACAGAAACCCAAACCACTGTATTCGGTGACAAGCTTCGTCAGCAAGTTGAGGACAGACTCAAGTTCTACGAGACTGGTGACATTCCCAAGAAGAACATTGAAGTGATGAAGGAGGCTTTGGATGAAATCAATCAGTCAGTTGATATGGTCGATGGGACAGCCAGCGCCAAGAAGAAAAAGAAGAAGAAGGAGAAGAAAGAGGTGGCTATGGATCTAGACTAGTCTTGATTCTAGGGCTCGTATTCCAGAACTTCTACGCTCAAGCGTGAATCGAGACTCCAAATCTAATATCTGTCTAAAAATCTCAATAGTCAAAGAGTATTTTATTAATTGAAATCATGGTTCATTTTGAATCGTCTTATAAACTAAATTGACTCCTGTTCTAACACGAACAAGTCTGGAGGAATCAGGGCAACAAATAAGGCTTGGCTTTATTTGATTATCCTTTTTGTATGAATGTGACCACAATAGGCCTGTATGGCCGCAGTGAGATTAAAGCCGCAAAAAGATAAATAAATAATGGATGTGACAGTTTGGTGTTTACTAGTTGGGAAGCGTCTGTGTCTTAGAGCATTTATATATCTCTAAGGCCTGTGTGGTGCCTCGAGAACACCTAGTATTACTAGGTGGGACGCGTCTGTGTGGTGCCTTCAGAAAATACCTGGTATTACTAGGTGGGACGCGCCTGTGTGGTGCTTTCAGAAAATACCTAGTATTACTAGGCGGGAAGCGTCTTATGTGCTAAGCTAATCTATGCTTGATTCTCGATTCTGTTTGAGTTTATTTCTGGAATATGAGCCTAAGTACGCGCCAGATATCTTTGCGTGTGAAGTTAGCTGCTAAAAATATAATTTCTAACACATAGTTTTAATAGCAGGTTGATATTGATCTAGACTAGTCTTGATTCTATGCCTCATTACGCGCTATTATATCTTTGCGTATGACATAAACTGTTTAATCCTTCAAAAGTAGGAGATTGTTAAGTGTCTTAGACTAGTCTTGGTTCAAACAGACTTCTCAATACGTGCCAGATATCTTTGCGTGTAAAATAATTTCATGAACACATAGCCAAACGTTACTTTTTGGGTGGGTGGTACAATTAAAAACAAACCCTAACAAAAAAAATTGACATTGGTGAAATTGTGGTCCGACCCCAAGATATTTAAGAATTGAATTGAAATAGGATGATGATTAATGAATAAGAGATAATGAATGGAAAAGAGCACACGGTAGTGAATTTAAATGTAAGTGTATTGTGTGTCTTTTCAAATGGGTGATAATTGTCCACCAATATTTAGTAAAACTGCCAACTCTTTACTAGAACTCGTCTTGACCGAGACTTACCTAATTATGTCAAAATAATATATCTACTTGACACAGGCATAATTGTGGAGACTTTCCTCGGAGGCCTAAAAGACTAGACTCTGACTACTTCAAAATAAAGCAAAGTTATTTGGCAAGTGTTGTAGGTAGTCTTATTTAGATTGGCAATTCTGGAAACGACCTGTCGTTTTCTTAGTTGAACAGAGTTAGGTATTAATTGTTTTGTCTATTAAGCATAGTGAAGTGACCATAATTATATTTTGGTATTAAATGTTAAGTATACAAATTGTTGCTTTTATTTTTAGAATTAACTTTCCAGATCCCCGAGGCCCAATTCACTAACTAAAAAATAGTTAAAATAGAGTCCGGATCGTGTTTCAATCTTGTGTCGATGTCTTAAATGTCAGAAATGGTATTCTCCTGACATAAAATACAACACTGTAATGTGATTATATCGAAATGTGACCGAAACTTAACCATTCAAAGTTTTTTCGTTAATTTTAGCATAAGTAGATGGAGTCTCTCTTTACTCTTTCCAATTATATATATATAACTATCCTACTCTAATGGTGATCACCATGAATTGAAAGTAGACTAAATGTTATTTAGGAGGGACCAGAAATTCAACTTTCTGTCAATTTACAATTCAGTCTCGATTCGGTCAACTTTCAGTGTAGTTTTGAAATAACTTAGAGAATTGGGCCTCTGATTATATACAACTGCTACTCCTAATTAACACAAGTTAGTACTTTACTCAAGTCTATCAGAAAAACACTCACTTTCTAAAATAACCAAGGACACCAGATAAATTTTGTTTTAAAATTCAGGCAGCTATATCGAAATAGACGTCTAATAAGCTTAGAGTAGTTAGAGATAGGACATAGCTTAAATTTTATAGATAGATAGCTTATTAGATGTCTAATTGGTAGGACATAGCTTGATTTTTATTGCTAAATTATATAGGTAGTCTAACGTAGTGTTTGTATGCTCAGTGATAGGTAGCTCAATATATGTCTATTTGGTAGGACAAAGCTTGATTTTTATAGCTATATGATGATTATATAGATTATAGATGCTTATTAGAGATATATATATATATATATATATTTATACTACTTGGCAAGCAAACAAGCTTACCGCAGACTAAGGAGAGTACAAGCTTACGGCCTACTTGATGGAAAGCAGTTACCGTAGCCTATGGATGCCTGCAACACCAGAGGCATCACTCGCGCGCTGCCGACCCTGAGACAATTTGTCTTGGGTAGCACACCTATTTAAAAAGAGGATCGTGCGAGGCCCTCTTTTTCAAACTGTGCTGGCACATTGTGGTACCACAAAAGAGGCGAGGCAGCGCTGGATATATTGCCTATCAAAATGGTAATCGCTTTTAAATTCAATTTTGCAGTACATTGCGCCGCGTGTTTTAGTTTCTTTTCCATGAGCAGAAATATTTGAAACATAAAGCGCAGTGTACCTACCGTAAAATCGTAATCGAAAGCAATTACCAGTTTGATAGGGAATACGGGGGCAGCTTTCTGAACGTAGAACGCAAGCGCGAGTTGTGCCGTGTTTGAAATTAAAATTTTGAATTGTTTGAGTTTTCGAGGAGATTCGCGCGGTTAGGTCGTGTTACGTCGGTCGGAATCGGCTGAAATCGACTCGCTCGACCCTGAAGGTATAATTTGTATGAAAGGCAATGTTAGACCCTTTGATTAGTGTGTACCTATATAATCAAAGGTTAGACCTTATGGGCAAATCTTTGCTTATGGGATGAAGAGTAATATCGAAAATAGACTGGCAGCAATGAAAATCTTACGCTGTTTCTAATTCAACATTGTATGATTTTGATTTGCTTTTTTTTAATTGTTTTGTTTTTGAATTTTCGCGGTCGTGAGTAAATAAAAATAATAATAATTTATAAATACACGACAATTTTAGCAGTACAAAATATTTTATTTTTTTATTGGATTTCGATATTTATGTAGGTTAAAATAAGTAGAACCCCACGCAAAACAAAAGAAAAACTATTGTCATAATAACTGCCACAATCAAGCTCACACGGCCTCGCCACTCGCACACCACCGTCCGCGTGCACGCACAGACACAGCCATAAAATATGATAGCCAGCTCGTGAGCCAACTCTCACACTTCGCACCTCATACCACAGTCGCACGCCTCACTCACTCGTGCGTGCCGACCGGACCGACCGCCTCTCTCGCTATACTCATCCTGCTCCCTCGCCTCGCGCCTCTCACGGCAGCACAGACTCGCGAGTCGCGAGGCGTCAACTGTGGTAGCACGTCCAACAGAAAAGAGTGAGTGACTCTTTTTGTGGAAGTGAGTAGATACAATCGTGCTACCTCACGTGCTGAGTACCCACTACTAGAGACAAAGATAAAAAGTCTCATGTGCCAGAAATTTCACCGACACCCGTACCCTTCAAACCGAAACACAGCAATGCGAGCACTAACTACTGCTTCATTGGCGGCAGAAATAGGCACGGTGGTAGTACTTCCCCGACCGAACGAACTCTTTCACAAGAAGTTCTACTACTAACAGATTCTATAGATGTCTATTTGGTAGAACCAGAGACTAGTAAAGTAGAACATAGCTTGATTTTAAAAAAATAATATTTACCTGAATTTCTCGGTTATTGTAAAAGTAAAAAACTGGTACCAACTTTACTAAGAGGCTTTTGCCCAGTAGTAGGTCATAGCAGGCTAATCGTTAACTGGTACCCAATAGTACAAAATTAAATTTTAAAAATTACTGCTTATTGTGTAAATTCAAATTCCGCCATCTATCGGAAAATATGAACAACTCTGCAAAGTGCGTAAATTCAAAACTGAATGAAACTACGCCATTTCGTAAGTCAACAATAATTTTTATTTCTTATCACAATATCTTTAGAGAAGTCCGTAATAAAGCTACTATCCAGCAGTATGTAGGTGTACCTAATAGTTTTGTCACACCGCCATCTATTGGAAAACATGAACAACTCAGCAAAGTACGTAAACAAGAAACTACACCATTTCGTAAGTCAAAAATAATTTTTATTTCTATCACAATATCTTTAGAAAAGTCAGTAATAATGCTATTATCCAGCCGTAATAGCGGTGGTATTGATCTTCACATTGATGTTGACGCAGGCGAGTTGAGTGACGAAGAGCTTGAAGACGTAGGGCACCGCGATGGTGACCACCTCGCCGGCGCCGCACAGCCGGCAAGACGTTTCGGTGACGCTCATCGCGGCCGGCCCTAGAAGAGTGCCGCACGATCTGCACAGGAGGGCCTGGGAGGAACGCATTATGTTAGATACAATTTTTACAGTAAGGACACGTTTGGAATGAGGGGTTTCTATTCAATGGAGTTTTGGTCCAGGAACATTCTAGTAAAACCGCCATCGCGTTACTAGAACATGACTTGACCGAGGACTTTGACATATCACAAAAACCTATCCTACTTGACATTGCCAAATTGAGTATTTCCCAAGGAACTTATATTGGTACTAGCTGGTGCCCGCGACTTCGTCTGCGCAGGATTAGTATTTCGAGTAGCTTATATTAACGTGGCGTAACTAACATTATGAAATTATCACATAAATAATTTTCGCGACATAATTCTTAGTACGTGCTTTTTCAACACTTCCAAAAAATACAGTACGGTAGTTATTATTATATTTATTACACTTTATGAGCGACTTCTTCCCCCACCTCACCCGCCGTGCGTCGGACCGTTCGGATTTTTTCCAACTTACTTGACACTTATCGTCATATTATAGACAATTCACACAATATCTTTATAAATTGTAGCCTATGTGTTATTCTGATGTATAAGCTATATTATTGTAAAGTTTCATTAAAATCCATTCAGTAGTTTTTACGTGAAAGAGTAAAAAACAAACATCCATCCATCCATCCATCCAACCATACTCACAAACTTTCGCGTTTCTAATATTAGTAGGATTTCCTAAGAGGCCATAATAAAAAATAAAAAAAATATTGGGCCTTCATTATGTAAAAAAATAAATGATACCACACTGTAACTTTGAGATCTTTTAAGGGTCAGAGGGGCCTTACCATGAGCTCTTATAGCGATTCAGTTCAAAATACCGGTTCGCCGTTGGCATCCATCATCATTGAATAACTTCAATCGCAGAAGTGTATAGACCTTCTGCTACTGTGCCTTTAAATATAGCTGCGAACATCACGGAACCGATATTTTGTACTGAATCGCTATAAGAGCTCATGGTACGGCCTCAGATCGTGATATATCTAGCCCCGTCTCACTCCGTCTGCACTTCTTGCCCAACTGATGGGTCAGAATGTCT
Organism: Epirrita christyi; assembly: GCA_951392215.1. Classification (NCBI taxonomy): domain Eukaryota; kingdom Metazoa; phylum Arthropoda; class Insecta; order Lepidoptera; family Geometridae; genus Epirrita; species Epirrita christyi. The sequence continues at coordinate 10,700,911 of OX595855.1, read as the reverse complement.
GTTCGCAGCAGATAACAGTATCTTACCTCAGTCTTGTCGGAGCAATGGAACAGCCTGTCTTGCAGCAGGAAGGCAGCTCCGTGTGAGAGTAGAGCATCGCGCTCCATCTCTCCCAGTCTCACTCCGCCTCCGCGCCTGCGCCCCTTCACCGGCTGACGGGTCAGAGCGTCCACTACGCCTGTTGTTCGAACCTGATAACACAAATTAAAATAAAATAAATAAATAATGGCCATTTCACACAACATTATCTGGCCCCAAGCTAAGCAGAGCTTGTGTTATGAGTAACATAACTGATATACTTAATACAATACATTACATAGATAGTTTTTTTTTATAATACACAGAAAAATACCCAGAACACCCTGAACAAATATCTGCAGATCGTACAAATATTTGTTCCCAGGCGGGAATCGAACGCGCAACCTCCTGCGTCGCCGGCGAACCTTCGCCCGCCGCGCCACAGAGGTCGTCGAAAAATTAAAGCGTTTTAAAATGTTAGATAATCACGAAAAATATTTCTAATTTCTTGAATGTAATGTAATTTCACGGGCGTTTCAAATCATGCTTTCCGCGTTAAAAATAGATGGCACCGCTCTGTTACGTAGCTGTCAAGTGTCAAAATAAAGTTAAATGTCAACATCAACAACGTGGATATATTTTCGTTTCGTGTTATTTATTTTTGCTTATAAAAACACCACGAAATCACTAGCGCACTCTCAAGAAGCAGACACACAAACAGAATATCATGACTAATAGCCACAGATTAGTCAGATAATAGCTTAGTACGCGTATACCACAGATAATACATTTGACAATCTTGTCAGCTACAGTTGAGTCAGCGCCATCTATCGAACCAATTTGAACTACTTTTTTTTAATCGAAGTTGAAAAGCCCTCATTGAAATATTATATTAAACTTATTACTAACTTATTGGTTGGGTAATAATGCGAGTGTGGCCACATCAGCGAAACTAGCGAAGTGAGCAAAAACTTCTGCAAGTTAATAGGCGAAGTAGTTGTAACCGGCCGTTTCTAGTAACCTATCAAACTCGTTGTAACCTTCCGCTTCAGGTAGCTTCTCGATCCGAGTAACCTGCCAAAATTGGTATAACCTCCCGCTTCTGTTAACCTACCGAAATCGCTGTAACCTCCCGCTTCTAGTAACCTGCCGAAGTCGCTGTAACCTCCCGCTTCTAGTAACCTGCCAAAGTCGTTGTAACCTCCCGCTTCTAGTAACCGGCTAAAGTAGCTGTAACCTCCCGCTTCTAGTAACCTGACGAAGTCGTTGTACCCTCCCGCTTCTAGTAACCGGCTGAAGTATTTGTAACCTCCCGCTTCTAGAGTAATTTAGCGGTAGTTGACAGCATCTGTCTTGTAGTGTTACCTGCCACTTGTCGGAGACCATGTGCCTGAGTCGCTGGTAGTGAATGACTCCGTAGAAGATGTCCGCCGTCATCTCCCTGCCGTCTACTCCGCTGTACATGCGCTCAGTGCCGAAGTAGTTGTAACCTCCCGCTTCTAGTAATCTGCCGAAGTAGTTGATGGCAGAGTCTTTTTCGTTGAATCTGAATGGGGTTGCATCGTACACCTGAAAATTCAATAATTTTGTTATAATTTTTTTTATTTTTTTTTATTGAAATATTACAAATGCGAAAATTTGTATGGATGGACGGATGTTTGTTACTCTTTCACGCAAAAATTACTGAACGGATTTTGATGAAACAACAATATTATTTCTTATATATCAGAATAGGCTATAGGCTATTTACGCCAACGGTTTTATTCGTGCTTAGTTTATACATCCAATTGTAGTACGGGGTCAATGCTTACGTCTCCATGTAGACTAGCTGCCTTCCCCGCCATGCACTCGACCATCATGGCGATGGTCATCCGAGAGGGGAAACCGTGCGGGTTGAACAGGATGTCCGGGATCAGCCCCGACTCCGTGAATGGCAGGTCCTCGGCCACCCAGCGCTGGGAACAGATACCCTTCTGACCGGCTCGGGACGCGAACTTGTCGCCCACTGCTGGGTTGCGCTGGAGAAATTTATCATGTTATTAGTATTGTTTGTAACACTAATAATACTAAAGTGAGCCTCTGTCTGCCAGGCGAATAAATTCTTTCACCACACTAGTTCTTTTACCAACAGTCCGAAGGCTCTTTTTAGGGATAGTAATACACAATACTAACCTAATCACTGAAGCCAAGATAAAAGGACGTTAAAAAGAACGTACTAATGCTTAGCATAATTATTTTTTTAAAAATTATAAACGTAGTAGGAAGTAGGGATGGGCCGAACATGGGTTTCACCGAATACGAAAATCGGCCGAATGTTCGGTTAAACTTTTACCCAACCGAATATTCGACATAAATTCCCTTACGTAATATTATAAGGTCTGAACTTGTTCACGCAAAGCGCGTGGATTGGACCCTCTCGCCCGTTACCCCCTGGAACTGGAAATAGGATTCATAATCTGCTAAAATGTTGTAATTTAATCATGCAACTCGTCCTTACTACAAATATTGATAAAAACAAAAAACTTGCTTAATTTTTAACAATAAAAACCTGATTTCTGATTTTAATATATTATTTTATTATAAATTTATCATTATCACTGATGCCCGAAACAGCTGCATACTTATATTTTGTTTTATATAACCATCTTTTTTATCTGCTCTTATTGGAAATTAAGTTACAGTGTCGACAAAAACATAAAGCTGCACTGTAAAAATTACTTACCTACCTCATAAAAATAGCACATTTAACACTCAACTCATGATAAATCATACACGACTTAAGTAAAAACTTTGAGTACCACTTTGCCGAACATTCGGCGATATAGCCGAACATTCGACCGAATATTCGGTAAAACTCCAGAATATGCCGAATACCGAATATAAAATAAATATTCGGCCCATCTTTAATAGGAAGTCAGTGGATGGAGGCAGCTCAAGACCGTTCGTGGCATTCTAGGGGGGAGGCCTCGTGCAGCAGTGGACGTAAACAGGGTGGTGATGATGATAATGATTTTTATAACTTTTTCCTGCATTATTTTAAAATTCGCGGTCTTGGTCGAGAGTTTTTTACTCTAGGCCTCGGTCTTGGCCAACTTAAAGAAGCTTTGTCTCGGGAAAAATCCGGAAAACCTATTTTTTTAACATAATATAAACACTACTAGATTAGAATATTACTTTGCCGCTAAGGTCTTTACGGCAATATCATGTAGTTGTTCTATTCTGAACACTATATTAAAGCAGTAAGAGTTCTTACCTGTATCCTGAGCACAATGCAGGCTTTCTTGAGGGTAGGCGTGAAGTCCCCGCACTGCCGCACACTATCTACAAACACTTCCTCTTTCCCCTTGTAGCGTTGTATCACGAAGTTATTTTTTTCACCGTCGAAATAACTAAAGGTAAAATTAAAATGTTTTAAAACAAGCTTTTATGAAATTCATCAAGAAGCGCCTTGAATCTGTTCACCACACTGGGTTTTTTTACCATCTTCGATCCACCATCGTAACTTTCAGTAAGAAAATTCAATCCTTTTTTGAATAAATTAATTGCCTTCCAAGTGAAATAGTATCTTACCAGCAATAACGATTGTCTGGGTTAATCCTAGCTTTAATCAGAGACAAACTGTACTCATGAGCATAGCTCTCTCCATAGCCTTCTAAGTTAAACAGTATCTTACCAGCAATAAGGATCGTCCGGGCTAATCCTAGCTCCAATCTGTACTCATGAGCATAGCTCTCTCCATAGCCTTCTAAGTTAAACAGTATCTTACCAGCAATAAGGATCGTCCGGGCTAATCCTAGCTCCAATCTGTACTCATGAGCATAGCTCTCTCCATAGCCTTCTAAGTTAAACAGTATCTTACCAGCAATAAGGATCGTCCGGGCTAATCCTAGCTCCAATCTGTACTCATGAGCATAGCTCTCTCCATAGCCCTCTGAGTTAAATAGCATCTTACCAACAATAAGGATCGTCCGGGCTGATCCTAGCTCCAATCGGGGGCAATCCGTACTTATGAGCATAGCTCTCTCCATAGCCTTCTCTTACCAGCAATAAGGATCGTCCGATCTGATCCTAGCTCCGATCGGGGGCAAGCCGTCCTCATCAATGAAGTCCTTCAGCTCGGGTTTAGTGTCATCTCGCGCGAAGAAGGACAGCTGGTGGTTCAACTCGACGAACTCTGATTTGTAAACTGTGCCGGCTCCGAATCCGCGCTCGTACGCCGACTTGTTGATGATCATGGCGTCCTCCATATCGTAGCCCTGACATAAAACACGTTAGTCTATTATGGCATCTGAGGATATACTCAATTTTGCCAATGTCAAGTAGCATAGATAACTAGTGGTTCGCCCCGAACTGAGGCCCAAGCACGAACATCTAACGTTATCGAGACGCTAGCGTTACGATAGTAAACGTCAAATATGAACCAATCAACTTGCTAAGATTTCAAGTTACCCTGATGCTATTGGCCAATATTTGACATTTGCGATCGTCTCGCTAGCGTCTTGGTAACGTAAATTATTTGTGCTGTGGGGTCTGAGACCTCGCGATGACACCTTTATCAGCCCGACTACTTAAGAGGGGCAGAAAGGGTTTTGTATTTAACGGCTATGTATGTTTGTATGGATGGTCCATCATAAATCTAAAACTACCCAGTCAATTTCTCTAAGATGAGAGAGATTTTATAAAGCAAAAAAAAAATTTTTTTAATAAGCAGTGCCATTTAGCTGTAGTTTTGCCCCTAATTTTTAAAAATTTACGTTTTCTACGCTAAAAATGGATATTACAAAGAAAAAATCCTCAATGTTCGACTTCTTCCTGTAGAACAAAATATACTGAAATAATACATTTCAGCATTAGCAGAGAACTTGAAGTATCTTCGAGATATTTTTTGCATATTTAACTCTACTCTTCTAACCAATTTCTAAAAACATTTACTGAGAAAAAAAATAACCTCGAGGTAATTTCCTACACAACATCGAAATAACCTTAGAATAGGACTAAGCAACGGGGCGTAAATACTACATACCTGTTAGTATACATATAAAGTACTTCACGAATTAATTGATAACATCCTTTTGACAAAATCATAGAACTCCAACGTCATTCAAATTCCTAGGAATGGGGGGTCAACAATGGATGTTATATTGGTTATTGTTTTTTAAGGTACAAGTTTCTAATTTCTTCAATTTCAGACTTTTCCCTGTAGTTGTGACACAAAAGCCACAAGCATACCAAATTTCAGCATTGTGGGATTGCTGGAAGTACCCTAGAATTTTTGATTTTTACGTTTTAGATTTTCCCTAATATCTCAGAAACTACTGAGTCTAAATACCAATTAAGAACAGTTTTGAAATGTCCAGCCAAAACGCTTTCATTAGACACCCCACTTGATCCGACGTCTCACTTTTATTTTTTTTACCCCCTCTTAGACCCCAATATCTCATCAACCCCCCGACCGATATACCTCATAACCTTACCTACAAATTGTACCAATACTATCTACCCTCATACAAAATTTCATAAAGATCGGATAAACGGTTAAGAAGTTTTCATCGGACAAACATACATACATACATACAAACGCCGATTCTTCCAAGTTGACTAGAAGAACTCGCTTCGCTCGTTCAATTATCAAACAATGTCCAGTCGTCAAGTCCTCTGTCAAGTCATGTTCTAGTAACTCGATGACAAATCGCACCCCTGTTCGTCGGTCTAGTTGGTATATAATAGTAACAATTCCTGCCCTGAATAAATTTATCTTACCGTATAAGATATGACAGCGACTATAGCATTTGTCCCCATAGGAAAGTCGTCTATGCCAACGTTGTCGTAGTGCGTGGGGCGGAATAGCGGCGTGGCGGGTGTCTGGAGGCGGTACAGCTTGGTGTCGGCGTTTGTGCGCCACGTGTGGATGGGTGTACCCATAGTCTGCTTACCCATTTGACATTGATACATGTTACTGCAATAAATATTTAGTGTTTAATGCTAGCGTATCAAGGATTACTTTGAACTATATCCTATGTTTTAGTACTATGTTACTGAAATAATCATTAGTGTTTAGTGCTAGCGGCCGTCGAATTGTATTGCGAGATAAAAAGTATCTATATTATAACCCCCTTATTCATAATAATTTTTTAAACCTATTTTAATTAAAATAACTTTTGTCTTGTTTTGACGTATGACATTTAACATAGAAGAGAAGAAAACAAAAGCAATTTTAACTAAAATAGGTTTAAAAAATGGTTATGAATAAGGCCCTAAGTATCAAGGATCATTTTGAACTATCTTATGTTTTAGTTCTATGTTACCTGAATAAACATTAGCGGCCTTATTACAGAACATGGACTAAATCTGAATTTAGTCCAGGCGTACTAGTTTAGGATTAAATATTAACATTAGGCATATGCGACTTTAAATACGAAAGCGGATGGTTTGTTTTCCAGAATCAATTCTCGCGCTACTACGCAAATTTCCAAAGTATTAAACTGACGGATTGTGTCACATTACAATTGAGATGTCCAAATTCTTACCTCTAACAAGCAATCAACTGTCAATTTATAGGCCATTGCTAAACTAGGGGGCTGCCTGGTTTTAGATAAACCAGAGATAGTCCAAGCTTATGTCATTTTTGGCATATCTAGCTCGAAAGTTGCTTCTGGAAAACAAACCATCTGCTTTTGTATTACAGTCGTATATACCCTAGGTCGATATTTAAGCCTAGACTGGTAGTCCTGGTTTAAACCCAGACTAAGGGCATTTTTTATAATAACATCCTAGGTGTTAGTGCTAGCGGCTGCCCGCGTTTAACCGCGTTACACGACTGTGGAAATTTAAATTAAATGGTGAAGTTTTTAGGAAAAAGTGGCTGAAACTAAAAAGCTGAAAAGGACTAACAATTTCGAAATAATTTACGGATCGGAAATTTGATGACCTCTGTGGCGTGGCGGGCGAGTAGCCTGAGATGCAGCGAATTCGATTCCCGCTGCGGGACGAATGTTCGTATGATCTGCAAATATCTGTTCCGAGTCTGGGTGTTGTAGTACCATGGTAGGCACTCGTAGATCCTGATACTCACGACACAGGGAATCCTAGTGTGGGATCAGGAATATGTGACTGTTGAATGTTATTTATTTATTTAAAGGAAAACCAACAGTACAAAAACCAGAATAAAAAACAGAAATTGTAGCAGAAGGCGAATAACAGGTTCTCACGGTTAGAGAAGGAATAGATATAGTAACCTAATAACTTTTCATTTAAAAAACCGACTTCCGCCATTGTATTCGACTAAATAATTTTGGATGAAAAAAAAATGAAGAAAGAACCATAGTGGTGAAAGGATTATGATACTTTTTGAATGCAAATGCTTGGTTTGTTGCTGAAAATATCAAAATCGCCATATGTATGCCTACAATATTTGAGGAGTTCCCTCAATTCCTCATGTATCCCATCATCAGAACTGGATTCTGAAAAAAATGGGACCAATCTGGAAGTATATCTATTCAAATAAAAAAAGAATTTTTCAAATTGGTTCACAAACGACGGAGAAATGAGGAAAAAAAAAAATACAATTTGAATTGAGAACCTACTCCTTTTTTGTGAAGTCGGTTAAAAATAAGAGCAGATAGCTGATAAAAGGAACAAAAATATTAACATAACGTAGCACAAAACTATAGGAAAAAAAAACAGATTATACACAGGAACACAAATAAGATACAAAAACGTTTGATGAACTAACACCTACTAATAAGAGCCTCACAACGAAGAGAAGAAGTCATTACTCAGCCTATGTTATGTTATGTATGTATGTAAAGAGTCTCTTCCCACTTGTCAGTTTTTTGTATGTAGATTTATTGTTTGCGTTAGACGCGCCCTTAACATAGTCTACGTTTGATCTAGTAAGCCACTTCACCACTAATGATATGTCGCAATGATACGTCGAAATATAAGCCATTGTTTTATACAAATAGCTTGATATTAATCCGCAGCCTGTATCACACCGAATAAATTGAAATACTACCTAATCTATTATGTCTCTTTAAGAGTCTACCCAACTGTTTGTGAGTCTACCTGTGTTTCTCTCTCGGAGCATTATGAGGTCTCTTTTATATAATTGGATAAAGAGCGAAGGTTTTTATTTATTTTATTTATTTACATAATTATGTATGGTCTGTCCCCCGGATTAATGACTAAGTCATTGTTCTGAGGTCAATCCACGACGATTTTTGTTGTTTGTGAATATTTTTATTTTACATAATTTTTATACAGATGTGTTGGTCTCACTTTATCGTTTATTTGTTTAATTATGTATGTTGTGTCATTCTCATCACCGTTGGTCGTGATTTCGGTCAAATCTGGTTTTAGCTGAAAATCAGCGCTAGATATTTTCTTTGAAATTATCCGGCACAATGCTGAGCTGTAACCTATTTGCTGCAGCGATCGGGGACGCACAGGGGAATCAGATGTCTAGTTTTATTTTATCTATACTTATTTGATTTGTGTATAATAATAATAATAACTTTTGTTACTTAATGTTATTATTATTATTAGCTTAGCTGCTTTTTAGTTGAATTTTTTGTACCTTTTTATTTTACTTTTTTTCCCTTTTTGTCTAACCTGTTTTTTGTAGCAAATAAATATTTTTCTTTCTTTCTTTCTTTAAGCGAGCAAAGCCGCGCGCGGAGTCTAGTGAATGGATGTTACCGTGGTGATTGGTTGCAATCCGGCATCGGCACTAACTGCGCCAAGTTGCTCATAAACGCAGACTTTGACAGCTCCAAATGTGTTGTTTTTCCTGAAAACAATAATTTTTATGTTAGTTTAATTGTTTTTTTTTTTACCAACAAAGCAAATGTAAAGAGAGAAAGACAGAAAACGTTTATTTGGCATTAAAACCACAGACAATGCCGACACTAGACAACGAACGTAAGTTTCATAAAAATAAAAGAAACTAGAAATTAAACTATACAGGGTGTAAAAAGACAGCTCCCGAATACTGAAGGTACCGGTAAATCTACCTATATCATAGCTATATAAAATAGCGCGAGTTCACAGAGCGCACCGGCTGCGCGAGTTCAACGCTCCCGGTCAGCTGATCGACGCGCTGCGTCAATATTTCTTAGGTGGTTTTCATTGCATTTTTTGTCGTTTTTACAAAAACGTGTTTTTACTGATGGAAATTAGATTTTTGTGTTCCTTTTATGATGTTTTATTGATATTTAAAGAAAACACGAAAAAAGCGGGCCACAAGTGAGCATTTTTTTCGCTTTTTTTCAGCTTAAATATTTTCAGAATCATGGTCTAAGTGCACTATTTCAGTTTTCGGGATTAGTTTTTTTACACCCGTTATATTGATGTAACTGTACTATACTACCGTTGATGATCTTGTACTATAATTACCGTAGATGATCTCGTACTATACTATCTTTGACGATCTCGTACTATAATTACCTTTGATGATCTTGTACTATAATTACCGTAGATGATCTCGTACTATACTATCTTTGATGATCTCGTACTATAATTACCGTTGATGATCTCGTACTATATTACCTTTGATGATCTCGTACTATAATTACCGTTGATGATCTCGTACTATATTACCTTTGACTAACTCGTTCTGCGCGACCGCGATGTCCAGATAGAGCTGCTCCAAGGTGCCGATGAGCTCTAGCTGCCCCGTGGCGAGGTTGATGACGGGTCGCATCATGCGGGCCTCGTGCGTTATCAGGAACACGCCCGCGTATTGGGCGCATATCTGACAAAGGAATAACTGTTAATGTATTAGGGGTTTACCGTGAATTATGGATCCTTTGGAGTAAAATAAAGAATAAATAAGGAAAACTGTGTTTACTTCATTGCAAAAAATATTTAGACTACTCTCTATGACACTTGTCACTAACGTACTTATACTCGTATCAAAGGAGGTAATACAACTCGACAAAGCAGGTTTCATATATCATAACATCTTCTCTCTTTGTTGAGTTCAGTCAGTGGTATCTTCTCTTCCACTAAACATTCCAATTTTCTTGCAAAGCATCGTCAGCCTGGGCCTGTACAGCGGCTTGGTCATCATGTCAGCCAGCTGAAATTCCGACGAAACTTTCTCTACGTCCAGCACACAGTCCATCACAACTTCTCTGATGAAGAACTCGCGGATCCTTATGTGCTTGGTTCTGCTATGGTACTCATATGGCGGGTTTCTAGCCAACTTGATAGCAGACTCGTTATCAACATACAGAACTGGTACTTTATTCGTATGCTCGATACTCTCGAAAAGTCTTCTGAGCCAGGTTATCTCTCGTGCAGTCTCACTAGCGGCAACGACTTCCGCTTCAGTGCTTGAAATGGCTACGGAAGCCTGTCTGTGACTCTTCCAAGATATAATCCCTCCAGCGTACATACAGATCATCCCTGATGTAGATCTTCCTGTCTCTAAATCTCCACCGTGATCTGAATCGCTATAACATCGTAACTTAGCATCAGACTTTCTTTTATAAATTAAACCCCAATCTAAAGTTCCTTTCAGATATCTCAAAATTCGTTTCACTTTAACAATATCCTCACTTGAAGGGTTATCTAGTTTCCTGGAAACAACTCCAACTGCGTATGCAATGTCAGGTCTAGTTCCAACCATCAGATATGCCAGAGCACCAACCACTTGTCTATACGGAAACTTTTCTATTTTAGAGTCTTCTCCCTTTTCTATCTTTCCGTCTTTGATAATTGGTGTTCCTACAGGCTTGCATTCGCTCATGCCGAACCTCTCCAACACCTTCTTGGTATATGCGGTTTGATTCACTTTTATAGTTCCATTGTCTTCTCTTGATATTTCTAGACCAAGATAATAGTTTGCCAACTTGGATTTAATTTTGAATCTTTCTTTCAGTTCTGTCAGGAACCTTTGTGCTTCTTCTTCATCACTGCATGCAATCAATCCATCATCTACGTAAAGAGCTAATATTATTATCTTCTCTTCTCTCCTTCTTACGAAGAGGCATGGATCTGCTTCACTCATTTTAAATCCAACTTTCTGTAAAAATCCTTGAATGCAGTTATTCCAGCAACGCGGGGCTTGTTTGAGACCATAAATGCTCCTCGTCAGCTTGCATACTAAAGTTGTGTTATCGTTATACCCTTCTGGTAGTTTCATGAAAATTTCCTCTTCAATGTTTCCATAGAGGAACGCGGTGGACACGTCGAACTGTGACAAGTGCATGCTGTCTCTAGCAGCAATACTTATAATAGTTCTTATCGTGCTCATTTTAGCAACAGGGCTAAAAGTTTCGTTGTAGTCCACGCCTTTTTTCTGTGAATACCCTTTAATAACCAGTCGTGCTTTAAAACGCTCTATACTTCCATCTGGATTTCTCTTTACTTTGTAAACCCATTTACATGGAATTACCTTTCTTCCTCTAGGTAAAGGTACCATTGTCCACGTTTCATTTTCTTTCAATGACTTCATTTCGTCATCCATAGCTATTTTCCACTTATCTCTGTCCTTAGATTCCATAGCTTCTCTGAATGTTTGAGGTTCAACTACATCATCATTCAACTCTGCAACAGTTGACATCACAAATTCATCAAATTTTACAGGTGCTCTCAGCATTGAACGATCTCTAAGTCTTATTCCTCTTTGATATACATTTGGTTCTGCATTTGACTCTATCTGTTCATTAGATTCTGTCTCCTGCTGTACCGGTTGTATGACTTCTTCGCTTACTATCTCTTGTTCTCTACTATTTTCAGAATCACAATCTTGGAATAATTCATCGTCATTGAGTTCTGATATATCTTCTATAGACGTGACTGTATCTGGATTCAACAACTCAACTATAGGTTTTGGTATAACAATGCTACTAGTAGGGTTTGGGATGTTCGGAGTTTCCGGTTTTGAAGTTATATCCTTCGTGTCTAAGGTACACTTCAAAGTCTTTTCTTCAAAAATCACGTCTCTAGAGCGAACTATCTTGTTCTTCTCTCTAATCCAAACTCTGTAGCCCTCATCGTTATCATAACCGACAAGTACGCCCTTGATAGCTTTCTTATCCAGCTTCTTTCTAGTCACTTTGGGAATATGTGCATAACATGTACTTCCAATTATTCTCAGATGCTTAATCCTGGGTTTCTTGCTGTACCAGATCTCGTACGGTGACTTATCTAACGTTGTAGGACCCGTTCTGTTTAGTATGTAAACTGTAGCGTCTACTAGCTCAGCCCATAGGCTCTGAGGTAAGTCATTTGTATGCATCATTGTTCTCATTGCTTCCACAACGGTCCTATTGTCTCTCTCAACACATCCGTTCTGGTTTGGAGTATGGGGCATAGTCAACCTCTGTTTTATGCCATACTTCTGCAGTAATCTTCTGACATTTTCATTATCAAATTCTCCTCCATTGTCACTCAATAGCTGTCTTACTTTATGTCCTGTAGTCTGTATCTCAGCTAACATCAGCTCAAGCTTCTTATGAACTTCTGATTTTTCTTTCAGAAAGTAAACAAAGCGGAATTTGCTAAAATCGTCCTTGAAGAGTACGAAATACTTGTATTTGGATAAAGAGTTTGTGAACGGCCCACATACATCAGCGTGTATTAACTCTCCTGGTTCCTTAGCTCTTTCTCTAGTTCCAAATTTCAACTTGTGAGCTTTTCCGTACATACAACCCTCGCATGTTTCTCTGTCTAGCTTTACCTTAATGCCAAGTTCTCTCTCCATTACCTTTTTCACATGTGCTTTGCTCTGGTGAGCCAATCTCTCGTGGTATAGTTGCAACTGGTCCTCTTGTGATTTGTGGTTTATCTCAATTAGTGACCTAGGTTTGATATTTTTTGCTTTCAGCTTGAAAATACCTCCTTCTTTCTGTCTTTCACCAATCAGTAACACTTTTCCATGCTGAGACAGTTTGCATACCGTAGTTGTTGACATGAAAAGGCTGTTATCTAACTTGTCTTGCGCTGACAGTACTGAAAATAGGTTCTTCTGTATTGAAGGCACGTACCATACATCATTCAACGAGATCTCTATCTTGCGACCCTCTACATCAGCCTCTACGAATACAGTTCCTTTCCCAACTGCCTTGATCGTATCTCCATTTGCTGTTGTCACGGTGTGTGAAGTGTTGAATTTCTCAAATGTCTGGAATAGATCATATCTACTTGTAACATGGCTCGTAGCCCCATTATCAACAAACCAATGGTCTCTATCTGCAGTAGCATTTGGATTCAATATCATAATGTTCATATTAACACTCGTATTAGGATCATCTCTTGACTTAGATGTTGGCTTACATTTCGGTGGTCGTCCGTCGGATATCCATTTAGAGCAACCTTTGACTCTATGTCCGACTACACCACAATAGTGGCATTTGTCCATTCTCGCATTAACCTTACTATTCTCAGAATTCTTACTTGCTTTACTCTTCTTATTTGTCGCCAATCTGTTGCTTCTCACTACAAGCGCTTCTATCTTTTCTTCATTCTTGCTTGATAAGGCTCTCTCGTGATTGCACAGCTGAGTTGTCAGATTTTCTACATTTCTGTCTTCCTTGGACATCATCATCCAGCTTGATTTGAAAGAAAAGTATTCTTCCGGTAATATGTCTAGAATTTTACAAATGAGAAACAATTCTGGTAGTTCTTCCTTCAAGTGTTCCTTTTGGAGCTCCCTAGTAAGTTCTGACCATAAGTTTTTCAGTTTGCTGACGTGACCTGACACATCACCTCCGGATTGCATGGTGTAGCTGAAGAACTTCATGCACAGGTCGTAGGCTTTACTTTCCGATGTACCATCATACAAGCGATGTAGTTCTAACCATACTTCCCTCGCTGTAGAGTATCTTAAAACTTTCTCGCAGTTTTCTTGTGACAAATTCGTAGTAATAAGCAGCAAGGCTGCGCTATCTGCTGACAAATACTTTTGCTGTTCGTCCTCATACTTTTTCTTTGCTGTAGGCTCTGTATCCTCTTCAGGTTTCTTGGGTGGGATTAGCTTGCCCTCAACCACATCTAGAACTCTTAGGCCTCGCAATGCGATAAGTATTTTAAATTTCCATGTCGCCCAGTTCGAATCATGAAGCTCTCCTACCTGGATTTTAGCGGCTTCAAGGATAGACTTCTCCATCTCGAACTCTCAATGCAAATTCTTTCTAATTTATTCCTGGGAACCACGCTCTGCTACCATGTTAATGTATTAGGGGTTTACCGTGAATTATGGATCCTTTGGAGTAAAATAAAGAATAAATAAGGAAAACTGTGTTTACTTCATTGCAAAAAATATTTAGACTACTCTCTATGACACTTGTCACTAACGTACTTATACTCGTATCAAAGGAGGTAATACAACTCGACAAAGCAGGTTTCATATATCATAACAATAACTTAGTTAAGAGTAGGTTAGGTTAGTAATTTTGTACTTGAACTTGTACTTTACGTGTACTTGTACTTTTTAACCGACTTCTCAAAAAAGGAGGAGGTTCTCAATTCAGTTACCGCATATCTCCGGCGTTTATGAACCGATTTGGAAAATTCTTTTTTTATTTGAATAGATATACTTCCAGACTGGTCCCATTTTTTTCAAAATCCAGTTCTGATGATGGGATCCATGAGGAATTGAGGGAACTCCTCAAATATTGTGGGCATACATATGGCGATTTTGATATTTTCAGCAACAAACCAAGCATTTGCATTCAAAAAGTATCATAATCCTTTCACCACTCTGGTTCTTTCATGATTTTTTTTCATCCAAATATTTAGTCGAGTACAATGGCGGAAGTCGGTTTTTTAAATGAAAAGTTATGTTTTTGTGTTTGAGACCCGTGGGGAGTAAAACTTAAAAAAAAACGTTTTTTTATTTGTTTTTTTATTTCTTATTTATCTCACCCCCGAATCCCATAGCCTATACCAAAACAATTGTACCATTGTGAAACTCCAAGCACATAATCCGTTGCTCAACTTTGAACTTATGTTACAATCTCATCACTGAACACGCACAGATTGTAAAATTTAATTACGGGAGAAACTCACGTGTGTGAATATCTTGCCAAAGACATTAATGGTGAGCGAAGCGACCTACACCCGACTGAAAGGAACATAAAGATAAGCGATCATAGACGCGATCAAGCTATTAAACTGACCTGTTTCTTCGGCACGACGACTATCTCCGTAGAAATCGGTATCTCCTCGCCCTTAACTTTAAGGGTCCGTATGTGTGTAGCGGCTTTGTGCACTATATCCTCTGCGAAGTACCCAACAAGTCTGCCGTCTATGAACACGGGGTATTTGTAGATATCACGTGCTAGGGGTGTATTCCCTATTGAAGATACCGGCTCCATACCCCATTTTTCAAGCACTGATGGCATATTAGCGACCATTTCTTGATCAGCCTGTTGGGTGATCTGAAAATGTACAATTTTCAAAAAGCTTTTATTAAGATGGCGTAATATGTGATTTTGCCCAACAAAATCGATCTATAACTCAGTATGTACGGGTTCTACGAATTATATATTTTGTAATATGAAAATTTTATATTTTTGCATTTATTGTGTAAAGTTGAAAACATGATATGTAAAAAAAACCTCGATAGTTTTATTTAATGAAAAATCCTTGATTCGCATACGTTTTGAAAGAAATCTCAGGATTTTGAGATAAATTTTACTACAACAAGTAGGTAATAACTATTTATTCTTATGCTAAAATCAGTTTTTTGATAAACACTTTATTTTCGCCCTAGTAAAACTTCATTTTTTGTGCACGACACTCGCTAGCGCGAGCGAGATGGCGCGCGGGTTATCGCGTGCGTTAAGAGGGAGCCTAAATTGTAGTATAGTGCCCTCTTAATAGATAGATATCTATCTATCTAACACTTTATTGAATATCGGGAATACCGTGAATAGAAGTCCTTTGCTGGACATACCATAGAATGCCACGACGAACGGTCTTAAGCCGCCTCCATCCACCGACTTCCTGCGACGTTTATAATGTCGGGAATACATAATAAGATTTATTAAAATAAGCAATACTATGGGCGGCCTTATCGCTGAAAGCGATTTCTACCAGGCAACCTTTGGGTGGACAGTAGTGAGCGAAGCGGAATGACTTCCTAATGACGGCGATCAAATTAGTAATCAAAACTATGAGCTGATTTGACGACCTCTGTGGCGCGGCGGGCGAAGGTTCGCCTGCCACGCAGGAGATTGCGGGTTCGATTCCCGCCTCGGATCAAATATTCGTACGATCTGCAGATATTTGTTCAGGGTGTTCTGCGTATTTTTCTATGTATAATAAAAAAATATCTATCTATGTAATGTATTGTATTCATTATATCAGTTATCTAGTACCCATAACATAAGCTCTGCTTAGCTTGGGGCTAGATGATGTTGTGTGAAATGTACAGCATTTATTTATTTATTTAATTATTATTGTATTGTCATCGGAACTTGACAGGCATGTCAAATTTCAACACAATTGACAGATCGCAATGCAGATCTTGTCATACCTACTCTTAAAAGAGTAGACATTTTAAAAGTCGCGGAAAGTCAGTGGATGCAGACGGCGCAATGCCGGTTGGCAGAGCATTCTATGACTATATAATCCTTGCCTATGTAGTAAATATAATACCCTCATGACTATATCATCCCATACTAGGATTCCGTGTGTCGTGGGTATCACGAACTACGAGTACCACGGTACCATAACACCCAGATCCGGAACAAATGTTTGCAGATCATACAAACATTTGTTCCGCAGCGGGAATCGAACCAGCAACCTCTCGCATCTCAGCCGGCTACTCGTCCACCGCGCCACGTAGGTCATCCTCGAGGATGTGTTAAGGTGTTGTTACCTGCGCCTGCGTCGTTAGATGGTTGAGCAGACCGCAGGGGGCTCCGTCCGGCGTGTGCACGGGGCATACGAAGCCCCAAGCGTCGGGGAGCAGCTGCCGGGCCTCCGTCGTTCGCATCTCCATGAAGAACGAACCTCTATGGATGGACCTGGTGTAAAAAACAAGGACCATTATCATAAGGAATAGATAGATCAAGCAGGTCAAACATGCGGCCCTTTACAGCTTTGACTGCGGCCCGATTCAATTTTAAGAACATAATAGTATATTTTTCTGTAATTTTAGTATTAGGTAATGATTAAATAAACGATTAGCATCCAGCCCCCTTGTCAAACGTTAGTCACCGAGTGGCTTTCAGTTAGGGAATAGGGCAGTACTACCTACTGAGTATATATAGATATACCTAGTAGGTAGTACTGCCCCCTAAACCCCCTACAGTTTTTAGAGTCCCTAGAGTTTGTTTTCTTTGTGGTTGGGTTTTGCGGCCCACTGATTCTATAGTCTTTAGGCATTTGGCCCACCAATGGCTTTGAGTTTGACATGCATGAGATAGATAGACAGATTTTTTTTTATTGCACATAATATTAATACAAAGGCAAACTAAATGCCAAAAAGCATTCTCTTCCAGATAAACTTGGTGTGTTGAAAAAAAGATATGTCGGTAGTGCACAGAAACGGAATAGTAACAGTTTATCAGAAAAGAAACATAAAATAACTTTTCATTTAAAAAACCGACTTCCGCCATTGTATACGACTAAATATTTGGATGACAAAAAAATGATGAAAGAACCATAGTGGTGAAAGGGTTATGATACTTTCTCAATGCAAATGATTGGTTTGTTGCTGAAAATATCAAAATTTCTATTATGTATGCCTACAATATTTGAGGAGTTCCCTCAATTCCTCATGGATTCCATCATCAGAACTGGATTCTGAAAAAAATGGGACCAATCTGGAAGTATATCTATTCAAATAAAAAATAAAAAAATTCCAAACCGGTTCATAAATTCCGGAAATATGAGGAAACAAACATTAAAAAAAAATACAGCCGAATTGAAAACCTCCTCCTTTTTGTGAAGTCGGTTAAAAATAAAGTTAGTTTTTAGAAAAAACATAAACCGACTTCAAGCCTGTGCCTATATACATTTCAAATGAGAGTGATGATCAGCGTGCTTATACACTTTCACAGATGAGTAGGTAATTCATATTTGAATAAACGCTATCTATCGGCGGGTAGGTATTAGGGCATGTAAAAACCGGGTTGTTTTAAAAAACCGGTTTTCTCGGTTTTTATTTTTCAAAAACCGGTTAAACCGGTTAATCGGTTATTTTTAGAGTTTTTTATATAGGTGTCTTAGGATAAGATAAAACAGTAAATTTTAATAAAAATTAACTTATTATTTGAATAAGGATGCACCAATTAAATTAGCTTGTAACATTTTAAAGTATTGTAATGTGCAGAAGTCACTCTTACTCGAATAAAGTAACAAAATTCAACAACATGATAAATCAGTCCTAATAGTTAGTTACTAAGTGTAATTTACTTATTTATTTGGTAGTATTAAAACTGTCTCTCTTCAGGTTATAGAGTATTTATTATATTAAATATGTTTTCTTTATATATATTTAAAAGAAATTAAATTTCACTTCATGAGAAAACTATAAAAAACAATAAAATAGTTTTTTTTATGTTATGGCTCGACAAACTGGCATACGGCCCACCTGATGGTAAGCGGTTACCGTCGCATATTGACATCTGCAACACCCGAGGCATTGCCGTTGCCTGCCTTGGAGGACCCTTTTTACATTCTTTTGAAGCTGTGCATGTTATAGTTTAGCGGAAAAACCTCAGAAGGGAGCCCATTCCACAATTTCCACGTATGTGGGAGAAAAAATCTTGTAAAGCGAGCTGTACGAGATACCCACACATCGATGATATGTGGATGAGCTCCCAACCGATGTCGAGAGGTGCGATGATAGAACCTGGAAGCGGGTATAAGATCAAATAGTTCCTCAGAGCACTCCCCATTATACAATGTCGCCCATGCGCATGTGACCGCCCGTAATATTCTGAATATTCATGAAAAAATGTCGAAAATAAACTTCAAAAGGGGGGGTCTATCTATAACATTTTTCATGTTTCTAGGAACCGGTTTCTACCTGAGCGACCCTTTTTATTTGAATAGTTGCAAATGTTCAACAAGTTGTTTGCTGGTTTTTTTTTAGAGATAGGTATTAGTAATGTTCTGTGAATTTTTAGCTGATATGTAGTAGATTACAAATAATAATTAAAAAAGTCGTCCTATGGGGATAATTTATGGACTAAGACTAGTTTTTTTTAAATAAATACACAATTTTTTACCGAAAAAATGACTTCGATTCCGTCTTTTTTTTCGTAGTCGATAATTTTTAGTAAAAATGTTAATTAACCTGTTAAAATAACTCATAAGCTTTTGGAAATAATAAACAGAATCCAAATCGACCCATAAACTTCGGAGATGTGTCAAAAAATAAAAAGCAAATCTACAAACTCTACTTAAAAAATTAAAAATTGAATAACATGAAAATTTTATAGATAGACCCCCCCTTTTGAAGTTTATTTTCGACATTTTTTCATGAATTTTCAGAATATTACGGGCGGTCACATGCGCATGGGCGACATTGTAGAGTCGATAGAATACACAGAGCGAGCCGATATCTCGGCGCAGGCTCAGTGGCAGTCTAGTGTACCTACTGGTGAGCTTGAGGTCGTTGACGATTCTAACGGCATAAGAGTAGTATAAGTGGTATAAGAGAGGTCGAAGAGGTGCGACAAAACGGAACACAGCTCGGGAGCACATTATTTGAGCACAATAGCCGGGATACTGTCAGGCCCACTCGACTTTCTCACGTTTAAGGATAGGTATCTTTAAACATTCAAATAATTTAGTCTTATATTAAAACTCTCTCTCTTACTCAAGTAAAGTTTAAAACATTCGGTAATATTCAACTCACTCATACTCTAATAGAGTAGTTAACTATAATCAACAAGATAAGTAGTTAGTCTAAAATATTATCATTAATCAGTCCTAAAAGTTACTAAGTCTAATTCACTTTTTTTTGGTATAATTAACAATTTGCCAGTTCGAACGCTGACCGCAGCGACGACGGTGGCGCCCAGTGCGCTCATGCAACGCTGCCTACGCTTTCTTGCTCTGCTTGTTTAATAGTAGGTATATATATATGCTTATTTACACTACGATATTCACTAACGACGTTTTATGCGGTCCAATGATAAAGTTTTCTGAGAAGTGTTTGTCTGTATTTTTGCAATTTAACGTATTATGTTGTAATATAATAAGATGGATTAAAATGGTCGTTCTAAATAAAGTCTGAAAGGCGTAGTTTGAAATGAATTTGTGATTTATTACTCATTAAAAAAAACCGAAAACCCGGTTATTTTCTAAGAAAAAAACCGGTAAAAAACCGACCTAAAATCAGTCGGTTAATCGGTTTTTCGGTTAATCGGTTAACCGGTTTACATGCCCTAGAGGTATTTAAGTATTTCTATAACGCCATCTGTCGCCATCTAGCAGTATCATCTAGCGCTGACAGATCCAAGAGTGGCACAGTATAGTAATAGGTTTACTTAATGGGAACCACGGACTTTTTCTGCTCTTTCGAAGGGAGACGTCGTCCTCTTTTATTTTATTTCAATTTCTAGTGTTTTTTTGAGTTATATCGTGTAATTTTGGTGGCATTTTAACCGGTGTAGCTTATAAAGAGCACATGGTAGTGAATTTTAATAAAATAAGTGTGTTGCGTGTCTTTTCGAAGGGGTGGAAATTGTCCAGGAACATTCTAGTAAACTGCCATCGATTTACTAGAAAATGACTTGACAGAGTACTTGACGACTGGACATTGTTTGATAATTATCTATGCTACTTGACATTGGCAAAATTGAGTATAACCTCAGAAGCCATTATAAAAAAAAAAATGGGAACCACAAAAAACTTCAAATGCTGAATCAATTTCGATAAAATTTATATGGGACCTCTGAAGTTTGAACTAGCAAACAAAAAAAGAATCATCAACATCAATGCATAATTGACGGAGTAATCGCGTAACATACATACAAAAAAAAAAAAACAACATACGGGTCCAATTGAGAACCTAGGCTCTTCCTTTTTAACCGACTTCCCAAAAAGGAGGAGGTTCTAAATTCGGTTGTTTTTTTTTTTTTTTTTTTTTTTTTTAAAGTTTGTTACCGCTTGCCTCCGGCGTTTATGAACCGATTTGGAAATTTCTTTTTTTATTTGAATAGATATACTTCCAGATTGGTCCCATTTTTTTCAAAATCCAGTTCTGATGATGGGATCCAAGAGGAATTGAGGGAACTCCTCAAATATTGTAGGGATACATATGGCGATTTTGACATTTTCAGCAAGACACCAAGCATTTGCACTCAGAAAATATCATAATCCTTTCACCACTATGGTTCTTTCATAATTTTTTTTTCATCCAAAATTATTTAGTCGAATAGTGGCGGATGTCGGTTTTTTAAATGAAAAGTTATATTGCAGTCTTTTAAAAAACAAGCCGCTGGTAGACGAGGCCTTCCCCCATAGAATCCAATGATTGGCCATAATCACCACGCTTGGCAGACGGATTGGTGCTCGCAGTATTGGTGTTGAGTACTCAGGTGGATGCTGCCTATAGTGCCTATCTCCTGGTGTAATCCTTTGGTCGGCTTTTAAGACATCCACGGGAGAAGACGGAGGGGTTCTATTTTTAGAACCAACACACCACTAAAAAAACCAAGGAAAGGAGGTGTTTCATGAATGTATGGAGCTTGGGCCTGCACTATGTACAGTATATATAAATATAGCTAAGCAATATAGAAACCATTTGTTATTGTTTATTTTCCATAATATTGCTTCGTGTTAGTGTACATTCAAGATTATCTTCGTCAAAGAGAGCAATCACACACAAGGAAATCACACAAGGAACCAGTTTTGTTGAGCGGCAATGACAGTCAACAAAATTGTCAGTTGTCAAAGTCACTCTACTGTGCAAAAAAAAAGCTGCTCTAAAAATCGGGTGACCATATTAAAAAACTCATAAATAAACATTTATGTACCGCTGTATTATGCTTCTAATTAATATAATTGTATTTTTATGAAAATCCCCTGTTTTTTTATATCTTTCTGTATAGTGTACTTAGAGCAGGCCCAGGATGAAACATCTCCTTTAATGTTTTTGTTGGATAACACCCAACAGTCACATATATAGTCCTGATCCCACACTAAGGATTCCCTGTGTCGTGGGTACCAGGAACTACGAGTGCCATGGTACCATAACACCCAGACCCGGAACAAATATTTGCAGATCATGCAAACATTTGTCCCGCAGCGGGAATCGAACCCGCAACCTCTCGTATCTCAGCCAGCTACTCGCCCGCCACACCACAGCAGGTCGTCAAAAATAATACTGATGACAGCAACCACTTTGCATCAGCATGGGCCGTAAGCTAATGTGCCTAGCTATTTCATCTCATCTCATTTCACTAATATTATACAGGGCGTAAAAAGACTACTCCCGAAAACTGAAACAGTGCATTCAGACTACTTCAGACTTAGAGAATTTATGTAGGGAGATGGCATGCTCAACTTCTAGTACTAAATTATTTCTGCCACTTTTTGCGGGAGGCGAGGTAAACACGTACAGCACACATTTACTTACTCACGCACACTCATGCAGAAAGTTGAGGCGTCTCTATAAACGCACACGGAAATAAAATCTGTCACACAAACATAAAACAAGCACACAAATAAATAATTTCTGTAATTACACTATTGGTTAGTTGCAAACTAGCGCAAAAACTAGTGATGGGGTGTGAAAGACTGAATGAAATTAAGATTATAAATTGTCTACGCTTCTATTTTGGCTATTATTTCTTCAAATTTTGTATTCATGATCTGTACACTAATATATAGACCCGTGGTGCGTTGGTTTCTTATAAAATTATATGGTTTCCAAATCACACGCATCAGGCATGTATGATCTGCAACTATTTGTTCCGGGTCTGGGTGTTATGGTACCTACCAGGTACTCGTAGTTCCTGATAGGTACCTACGATACAAGGAACCCTAGTGTGGGATCAAGACTACGTATGTGACTGTTGAGTGTTAAAAAAAACAATATTTTGGCTCCTGCTCCGAATGGATGTAAGGTTGGGTCCCGTGGTATTAAGGAGCTCCTCCTCATTGACATGGCCATCAGACAGAAGGTCAGGAGGAGCAAGGGAAACCTCTCGGCTTCCCTCTTTGCTTGTATTGATTATAAGAAAGTCTATGATTCGGTGCCACATACATGGATTTAACATTATAAGCTGGGATTACATTTTATATTGTATTTTTTAAATGAAAATATAAGCTATTGGTTTTAAAATGGATCAATTTATTGTTAAGAAAATGTGTTTTCGTGGATCTGCTTTTTTCATACGAAACGAGATTCGAATATCCGTATATACTTTTGCATACCTTCCTAATTTCATCTTGTGATTGACGAAATAACCCTAAAACCGTAAAAAAAACGGAAATACAAACCTCTAAAATAACCTTACAACCCGAAACCCGAAAAACAGCTAATCAAGCCCATTTAGCCTATATTTTAGGCTGGTATTGAACGACGTAGGTATTGATATTTTCTTTGGAATCAGGTTTTTTTTTACAGCTTTGAGATCGTTTTTTCGGCCTGAAAACTCCCTATCCTGTCAATTTCATAAAAATCGTTGCAGCCTCTTTCGTTCATTCATTCGTTCGTTGTTTTCACATCACTTGTCCCCGTACCAAGAAATTACGTATCGTTATTTCTGTCGTAAGCTTGCACTAAGAAAATATATTTTACGGTGAAATTAATGGCTTAATTCTGTTGTCAATTACTTAAATGTGATAAGAAACTCCATATTTTGTTAAATTTGATGTTTTCGACCGCCATTTACACGAAACCACAGCACAATCAACCATTTTTAGGAGCTCCGTATAGCGACAGGTATGAACGCAGAATGGCGAACGATCGTGGCTAAACTAGTTTTTATAAACTGACACGAACGACCGTTCATGTACTTCGGCAGAGGGGAAAGCGTATGCTTGCCATCTCCCTACTATAAATTCTCTAAGACTTCAGACCATGATTCTGAAAATATTTAAGCTGAAAAAACACGAAAAAAATGCCAATTTCCATAATTAAAAACACGTTTATAAATAAAAACGTCAAAAAAGCACTGAAAACCACATAAGAAATATTGGCACTACGGGTCGATCAGCTGACCGGGAGCGTTGAACACGTGCGGCCGGAATGAATGCGTACATTGCTGGCTGGCAAATACGATACGAAACGAAAAAAAAGGTTTCTCCGGTATGAATCATCTCACAGGCGAAAGCTATTTTTTAACCGACTTCCCAAAAAAGGAGGAGGTTATCAATTCGGTTGTATTTTTTACCGCATATCTCCGGCGTTTATGAACCGATTTGGAAAATTCTTTTTATATTTGAATAGAAATACTTCCAGATTGGTCCCATTTTTTTCAGAATCCAGTTCTGATGATGGGATCCATGAGGAATTGAGGGAACTCCTCAAATATTGCAGGCATACATATGGCGATTTTGATATTTTCAGCAACAAACCAAGCATTTGCATTCAAAAAGTATCATAATCCTTTCACCACTATGGTTCTTTCAACATTTTTTTTTTTTTCCATCCAAATGTTTAGACGAATACAATGGCGGAAGTCGGTTTTTTAAATGAAAAGTTATTATAGCTATGATATAGGTAGCTTTACAGGTACCTTCAGTATTCGGGAGCCGTCCTTTTACACGCTGTATATGCGTAAGTTTGTTTGGATGGATGGATGGATGTTTGTTACTCTTTCACGCAAAAACAACTGAACGGATTTTGATGAAACTTAACAATATTATTGCTTATACATCAGAATTAGTACAGACAAATTAGCAAAAAGTGTGGACCTAAGTCGTGTAGTCGTGGATTCTTATGTAAACGTTAGATGACACGAAAAGAAGCTTATCCTAGGTTTGCACCGTTTCTGGCGCCTACGGAACCCTTTGAAATATTAGGCACAAACTTAAAAAGGCCGTAAATTTTAAAATAGGAAGAAATTACTTGATGTAAGTTAAATTACGTATAGAGAGACTGTCTTAGTGCATTATGATTTTAATAAAAACCATGTGCATGTAGGGAACACAGTGTTGAACAAATGCATCTTCCGTAAAAAAAAAACCAGTATAAAACTTCCGGCGGATATAGTACTAATTAAATGAATAAGTTTAAGTCAATTTCCAGACCTACATTAATTTTCCCCGAAGTAGAGCGACAATAAAATATAAAAAAGTGCCTTCCGTGAGACGGTGAAAACCTGGTAATGTATTTCGAGCATTTTTCTGATAAGTCTATCAATTTGCACCGACTACCTTAATTTTCCCGGAGCCGTAATAACCAAAAAAAGTTTTTTTTTATTAAACGATTTTTTTTGTATGTTCCGTATGTCGGATTTAAAAAATACTTGGTGCAAATGTAGATCATAACGGTTCAAAGTCTATGCCAAATTGCACCGACTACTTCTATTTCCCCCATTAAGTTACGGATATTTTAAGGTTTTTCACCCTATTTCACCCTGTTCCGGAGGGTGAAATTACTGATGCTTATTATTAGAGGTGATTTCTAAGCCATACAAAACAATTAGAAAAGTTTTCATGACTACATCTAATTAGTTCCACACTTTTGCAAAAAATCACCTAATTTGACTAGTACAGTCAAATAGTCAAATAGTCAAATAGGCTAAAAGCTATCATTAATTTACCACTTATTGACTGACCCATAGAACCAAGGTCACCGACATAGCTCTCAGAATTAGCAAGTTGAAGTGGCAATGGGCAGGTCATATAGCTCGCAGAACTGACAACCGTTGGGGAATAAAGGTTCTCGAGTGGCGACAACAAACCGGAAGACACGGTAGAGGAAGCCCATCCACTCGATGTACTAAAGACATTATAAACATCTCAGGAAGTCGGTGGATGGAGGCGGCTCAAGACCGTTCGTCGTGGCATTCTGAGGGGGAGGCCTATGTTCAAAAGAGACCTCTACAGGTTAATGATGACTGGACCACCGGCACCATGCGGACGAAGTCGCGAGCGAGCCGCTTATATTAAATAAAAATAAACTTGAAATTATATACTTACAAAAAAAAATTTGGTCAAAAGTACCCTAAGCCGACGCAAATGTATGATGATTTGACGACCTCTGTCGCGCGGCGGGCAAAGGTTCGTCTGTGACGCAGGAGGTTGCGAGTTCGATTCCGGCCTCGGAACAAATATTTGTGCGATCTGAAGATATTTGTTCAGGGTGTTCTGGGTATTTTCTATGTATAATAAAAAATATCTTTCTATGTAATGTATTGTATTAAGTATATCAGTTATCTAGTTGCCATAATACAAGCTCTGCTTAGCGTGGGGCTAGATAATGTTGTGTGAAAATGCATTTATAAAAAAAAAATGCAATGAGAGTGAATGAACCAATAGGTATGTCAGGATCGTAGTAAATGGAAATCCGTGGTATCTGCCTACCCCTCCGGGAAACAGGCGTGATTTTATATATGTATGTTATATTTTTATTTTTATTATTCTGTTTTTTCTGTTGTTTTGACTAATGTTCATTTTATTGTATTTCTATTGTTTAAGGTGATTCCTCTCGCATGTGGCGCGAAATTAAAATTTTATTGTGTTTTTTTTGTAAATCACAGCTAATCAACACTTCTTGAGCTAGAGAAAACAGATTTTGCGAAAACTAGGAGACCTAGAACACATGTTTTAATTGATAGTATCTCATAAATGTCATTAGTTAAGCTACGCATATCTTTAAACCAAAAAAGCAGTTTAAAAATCATTGAAGAGTATTCGTAGCTGAAGTAATGATCTATATGTGAAACTATAAACTAAAACATGTGTGTTAGGTCTCCTAGTTTTCGCAAAATCAGTTTTTACTATCTCAAGAAATGTTGATGAGCTGTAATGAGCAAAAACGCAATAAAATTTGAATTTCGCGCCACATGCGAGAGGAATCACCTTAATATTATTTGATTGTGTTTAATTAGTGTAATTGTTACGTTGCCGTTCTAATTAAAGTAAATAAATAAATTAATGGTTATATACTTACTTGAAATGCGACATGTATCTCATCCGATTGATGTTTTCAGCGACGATGGTTAACCCCTTGTACTGGGGGAGGTTCACGTAGAGTGAGGGTGCGTTACCAGTCGCCAAGAATGTCTCCATTTTGGACTCGAAGCTTCCCGTCATACGAAGGAGCTGGTTCAGCTCTTTCTGTAAAAAAATAATAACTTTTCATTTAAAAAACCGACTTCCGCCATTGTATACGACTAAATATTTGGATGAAAAAAAAAATGATGAAAGAACCTTAGTGGTGAAAGGATTATGATACTTTTTGAATGCAAATGCTTGGTTTGTTGCTGAAAATATCAAAATCGCCATATGTATGCCTACAATATTTGAGGAGTTCCCTCAATTCCTCATGGATTCCATCATCAGAACTGGATTCTGAAATGGGACCAATCTGGAAGTATATCTATTCAAATAAAAAAAGAATTTTCCAAATCGGTTCATAAACGCCGGAGATAGGCGGTAACAAACATCAAAAAAAAAAAAAAAATACAACCGAATTGAGATCCTCCTTTTTCGGGAAGTCGGTTAAAAATAAATAAATGCTGGACATTTCACACAACATTATCTAGCCCCAAGCTAATCAGAGCTTGTGTTATAGGTACTAGATAACTGATATACATAATACAATACATTACACAGATAGATATTTTTTATTGTACATAGGAAAATACCCAGAACACCCTGAACAATTATCTGCAGATTGTACAAATATTTGTTCAGAGACGGGAATCGAACCCGCAACCACCTGCGTCGCAGGCGAACCTTTGCCCGCTGCGCCACAGAGGTCGTCAGAGTCAGAGGTAAAGGTTAAGAAATACATAATACATAAAATAAATAAATAATCATCTTTTCTTTATTTTTTTTAACTAACTAACTAACTCAACTACTATAGTGAGGCATGCCATGTCTCATTTTAGTAAGGAAGGGAACACGAATCTGTTGTCTGAATTAAAAAACATGGCCGCCATTTTGAACAAGGTTCCGTACCTCAAAAGGAACCAACAGAACCATCGCTTTATGTGTCCAAGACACTTTTTTAATTTTGGTTTCGGGTTGGCCTATGTATTCCCATTACAACTAGCCTACTAAAAAAAAGTAGATAATAACTCTGTGACTACCAAAATGAGACATAAGAACTTCGTGACTATCAAAATAAGGCATAAATAACTGTGTGACTGCCAAAATGAGGCATAATAACTCTGTTACTACCAAAATGAGACTTAATATGTTTATAACTACCAAAATGAGGCATAATAACTTTATGAATACCAAAACGAGGAATTAATAACTTTGTGACTACCAAAATGAGGCATAATAACTTTATGATTACCAAAATGAGGCATAATATCTTTATGACTGCCAAAATGAGGCATAATAACTCTGCGACTACCAAAATGAGACTTAATATGTTTATAACTACCAAAATAAGGCATAATAACTTTATGAATACCAAAACGAGGAATTAATAACTTTGTGATTACCAAAGTAAATTGAGGACAATCTCACCTCCCCAATATTGAGGCTCTGGTTGGTCCTGGCTTTCTTCAGGATCTGTATTCTGATGATTGACATGACGGTTTGAAGTCGGTCCTTTAGTATCTGCAGGTACAGGTGCCCGCCGGTTAGCACCTCTTGGCACATCACACCGTCGCTGCCTTCCATCTGGAGGACCACAAGTTAACATATTATAAAAACTAGCTAGGAGTAATTTTAGTTTATAAGACGATTCAAAATGATCCTTGTGATTTCAATGAATAAAATCCTTTTGATTTGATAGAATTGAAATTATCGTGTCCTGGCCCACCCAATTACAGTAGCGAATAATAATAATAATAATAAGTTTATTCAGTAACAAACGTCAGAAATACAAAATGTACATCAAAATTAGTTCTAAACAATAAATATTCCTAGGTGGGACAACACAGATATCCAAACTAGGAAAAACCTGTATGGGTTGAATGGTAATGGGGAACGTAATAATGGGGATCATTTTGGCAGCCTTAGAGCTGTCTAAGTCTTATGAAACTTTGAATTGGGGAACTTCTTGAATATTCCTCTTTTCAAGTTTCAATAGAATTGGACAGCGCTAAGGCTGCCAAAATTATCCCCATTGTTGCATTCCCCATTGCCAGCCCAGCATTTACCAGCCCCCAAATAACAGTTATTTGGGGGCTGGTATCATTTTGGAAAAAAAACGACTATACACCACGTACTGTGGGGTCAGCACGAATAATTTACGTTACCAAGACGCTAGCGAGACGATCGCAAATGTCAAATATTGGCCAATGACATCAGGGTAACTTGAAATCTTAGTAAGTTGATTGGTTCATATTTGACGTTTACTATCGTCTTGCTAGCGTCTCGATAACGTTAGATGTTCCTGCTTGGGCCTCTGTTCTCCTGCTGACGTTTCGTTGACCATTTAGAGGTCCTTGTTCGTGAGCACCGACCGCAACCACGCTCGTGAGACGGGTACTCATTCTTCTTCTCTCTCTTCCTTTTTTTTATTTGTTATGCTCCTAAGGACTCTAAGATATCCCACGTACACCTCGTCAAACTTTTCGCCTGTTTTTTTTATATTAACAGTCACATACATATTCCTGATCCCACACTAGGATTCCCTGTGTCGTGGGTATCAGAAACTAAGAGTACCATAAATAAAATAAATAAATGCTGGACATTTCACACAACATTATCTAGCCCCAAACAAAGTAGAGCTTGTGTTATGGGTACTAGATAACTGATATACTTAATACAATACATTACATAGATAGATATTTTTTATTATACATAGAAAAATACCCAGAACACCCTGAACAAATATCTGCAGATTGTACAAATATTTGTTCCGAGGCGGGCATCGAACCCGCAACCTCCTGCGTCGCAGGCGAACCTTCGTACCACAACACCCAGACCCGGAACAAATATTTGCAGATAATGCAAACATTTGCCCCGCAGCGGGAATCGAACCCTCTTGCGTCTCAACCAGCTACTCGCCCGCCGCACCACAAAGGTCGTCTGGCTGTATGTATGTGACTGTTGAGTGTTATGTTATATATAACTAACCTTGCATTTATTCTGCACAGTATCAAACATCTTCTGACACATATACACCAGTCCGTGGAACTTATCCGTGTGCTCCTTGAGATGTATCATCACGCATCTGTCGATGAGGAAGTGTGCTGCCTCCAAGTCCGTCTTCCATGGAGGCAGGTCCAGCTTGGGCCGGAACATGCGACCGAGGTAGTGCAGGCATTCTGGAGACGTGTGGAGGCCTTCTTCGTGGAGCTCGCGTAGCATGTTTTGGATGCAGCTGCGAAATAATAAAACCGTTAAGACTAGTGTTGCTACTCTTGATGCTCTACTCCAGCCTTTCCCAAAGTGGGCGATAACGCCCCCTTGTGGGCGCTGCAGGCCTAAAGGGGGGCAGTAAGAGACCCAGAAAAAAAATGATCGGTGCGCTCAGGCGGGTGATTACGTAATTCTCATGCTAATAATTTCAATCGATTTCAATGTTGTTTATATTTGAAATAACGTTTATGCAATTACCTAATTTACGCAGACCAAATCTAAGTTACCTTTGTAAGCATAACTTTTCATTTAAAAAACCGACTTCCGCCATAGTATTCGACTAAATATTTGGATAAAAAAAAAATTATGAAAGAACCATAGTGGTGAAAGGATTATGATACTTTTTGAATGCAAATGCTTGGTTTGTTGCAGAAAATATCAAAATTGCCATATGTATGCCTATAATATTTGAGGAGTTTCCTCAAATATCAAAATTGCCATATGTAGGCCTACAATATTTGAGGAGTTCCCTCAATTCCTCATGGATTCCATCATCAGAACTGGATTCTGAACCAAATTTTTGAAACCAAAAATGGGACCAATCTGGAAGTACATCTATTCAAATAAAAAAAGATTTTTCCAAATCGGTTCATAAACGCCGGAACAATGCGGTAAAAAACATAAAAAAAAAAAAAAACCCGAATTGAGAACCTCCTCCTTTTTGTGAAGTCGGTTAAAAATGCGTAAACTTTGTAGTCGCAAGTTCGCGTCATTTCGAATAGGAACAGCATTGAAATCGATTGAAACCTATAGCAACATGGTTACGTAATCACCCGGCTGGTCTCAAGTTAACTCTTGCGGGTTATATATAGTAAGTGTCGTTTAGAATGAATGTTTAAATCTCCGCTAATATAATCTCACAATAATTAATTTAATTTTAAGTTATAGTGGGTAAAAAAATGGGAGCGCTAAAAAATAATTTATGCTCAAAGTGGGCAGTAGACAAAATAAGTTTGGGAAAGAAAAATCTTGAATTAGGTTTGGAGTAGAGCAGGAGGCTCTACTCCAAACCTAATTCAAGATTTTTCATCATTCGAAAAGGACGACTTGGTTCGCCTTTAAGTGTACCCAAAGGTGGTGTTTTCTGTATGAAGCTTATATAAGTGCGCCGCAATCATCTTTGCCGCGCACTTTTTAAATTTGGAACATATCGAACTCAAATAAGTGCGCCGCAATTATCTTTTCCGCGCACTTTTTGAATTTGGATCATCTTAGTGTTCAGCGCCAAAGAAGGCGAACGCAAATATTGTTTAAATAAATACTGGCTGGTACGACGGCCCATAGTCGCGCCACCGGCTGAATAAAAAAAAAACAAATTAGAAACGCGCGAACTACGGCCCGTGATTTCGTAATTTTTAACCGACTTTACAAAAAGGAGGAGGTTCTCAATTCGGTTGTATTTTTTTTAAATGTTTTTTACTCCAGATTGGTCCCATTTTTTTCAAAATCCAGTTCTGATGATGGAATCTATGAGGAATTGAGGGAACTCCTCAAATATTGTAGGCATACATATGGCGATTTTGATATTTTCAGCAACAAACCAAGCATTTGCATTCAGAAAGTATCATAATCCTTTCACCACTATGGTTCTTTCATAATTTTTTTTTCATCCAAATATTTAGTCGAATACAATGGCGGAAGTCTGTTTTTTAAATGATAAGTTATTCACGGATTGTTAGAAATTCATGGTTTTGTTTTGATATAAAATATGAGGCGCCTTTTATTTTCTCATAGTGGGTGATGAAAAGTAGAGTGTAACGCTCGGGCGCAAAATATATTTTTGGCTCGGGCGACGTACTTTGAATCCCTCGCTACGTTCGAGATTCTACTAAAGAATCCGAATCCCTCACTTCGCTCTGGATTCAAAAAAGCGCCCTCGCCGTAAAAATATTATTTTGCTCCCTTATGATACAATCTACTATAGTATCATTAGTCGTCAGAGAGTACTAGATTCCTCTGTCATTTGGTTACTTTTGAATTCGGTACTAGCGCTCAATTTGGAATGGAGATTGGTGGAATTTTATGGAACTAAGTGAAATTTACTTTCTGTCTCTGTTGTTCTTCACGAGTCAACACGCGTGCTCTATCTCAATTTCAAACTCGATTTGGTTCAAGAGAACCAAACAAGCGTTATTAGGATTGAAACTGGATTGCGATTAGAACTGTTTTCAAGAGTAGCTCTGCTGACACGTGATTTTTTGGACTTCTTTATCAGCCGGTAGATGAATGAGGCCTCCCTTGTAACGTAACATTTGAATAATATCAAACTTTTATAAAATTATAATAATGTATCTTCTTACGAACAGATAAACTCGCGCAATATGCTTTTTGAGTAGTTAAAGTTACCTGGTACCAGTTTGTGACGTCACCGCTCAGTAAGATAGGAGCTACCATTGAATATTTGACGAGCGCGCAGTCCACTACTCCATCACAAGGTGTGACTACGCTCATTTGCGCCGCAAACGGTGACATTTTCAAACTGTGACGTCTTTGGTTGTTACCACTGAGCCTATTATTATATTAAACTCGTGCCATACCTAGGCTGTTACCTACCTATACTCAATAACTAAAATCTGTGTTCGTGTTCCCATACTGGGAACACCCTCTGGGTTCATACTTAGTTGAACCGAGTCCGCGTACAGCTAATGACCACCGGATGACAACTGGTTCACCTGGAACTATTGAAACCTACCTACTGGACTTAATACCGGACGGGAGCAATAACCAGGCAGCACGGCGGAGGGCTGCGGACGAGATTGCCAGGAGAGTGCAGTATTTCTCGACCGGAACGGAGTGAAAAATGACCTTGGCCTGACCTTACGACTTTGTGTTCTCTATTAAACTTGTATTACCTATTTTTAAATTCTCTTTAATTTCTCTCCTCAATTAGCTATCTTTTCTCTTACCTTGTCACCTTACGTGACACCCTGTAGAGTAAGGAAATTTGTCATAATCACCACGCTTGGCAAGCGGATTGTTGGTCGCAGTATTGATTGGTGTTAAGTACTCAAGTAGATGGTGTTGCTCATCCCCTGGCGTAATCCCATAGTCGCCATTTACGAGATCCACGGGAGGAGTTGGAGGTGTCCTATTCTTAGACCGACACTACCACGGATTTGTTCAAAATATTACTATTGTAAAGAGCAAGGGTGCTAGTTTAGCTTAAGACCATTCGTCGTGGTATTCTATGGGGAAGGCCTATGGCCAGCAATGGATTTCTCGAGGCTGATAATAAATTGATAACCGAGCGGTAAACTATTAATATCGTGAAAATAATAATTGAGCATTAGTTTATTAGCAGTAATTATACACTAAATGATACTTTGAATACAAAATTGCATAGTTAGTAAACAACTTTTTTACCAATTTTTTTTATACATTTTTTTAGACGCTTCACTAGGCTCACTATTTAAGCATGATCGTCGCCAGCTCTATCAGTTTATAAAACAATTTATTTTATGAGCTAGATTAGCGAACTTAGCCGCTCTTGTAATTAAAATTGCTGAGTTATAATAATTAAGGGTTTATTTTATTAGCAGTAATTATACACTAAATGATACTTTGAATACAAAATTGCATAGTTAGTAAACAACTTTTTTACCAATTTTTTTTTATAAATTTTTTTTAGACGCTTCACTAGGCTCACTATTTAAGCATGATCGTCGCCAGCTCTATCAGTTTATAAAACAATTTATTTTATGAGCTAGATTAGCGAACTTAGCCGCTCTTGTAATTAAAATTGCTGCGTTATAATAATTAAGGGTTTAACGCTATAATCTGAACTAATTGGTGCTCAATTGGAAATTTGAATGCACAATTATAAAAACTTGACGCTCACTTTATTATATCCCTTTTAAGACTTAAAAACATGAATAAAGGTAATACTTACTTGACATAATACAAGTCGTTTTTCTTCCCATGCAGCATCAATCTGTAGATGTAGTGGTCCGGCCAGTCCACCAGACACTTGAGTATTAACAGCAGAGGCGCATAATACATAGTCTTGCGATATGAGAACATCAGTTTGGCTGTGCCGTTTGTGAGGAAGTGTACTACATTGTTCTGTGAATTATAAGTTCATCATAGGCGCGATTATTTAACTCTGTTGCTATTGGTTTCAATTCAATTTATTTCTCAATATGCACACATTACATTGCACTCAGGAAAGTCACATTAGGTACTGCATTTTACAGAAGTTTTTGGTAAAACATAAATATGAACAATAATTTTACTAAAATAACTTTCGTGAATTAGTATTTATTTTGTAAGACGGGAAATTTTCACGTACGTACGGTATGAATGCGTGATGACGCGGACACAAGCACTCCCCCCGCCCCCGCGCCAGACGAGCCGAGAGGAGCGAGCTCAGAGACGCAGTGCGAGGAGGGACGCGGAGAGAGTGTAGCGTGGATCGCACCCTGATACCCTCGATTAGGGTAGAAACCTGTTGGTGCTTCCACCAACATATCGTGAAATATCGTACGTGAAAATTTCCAGTTTAACAAAATGAATGAGCAATAATCTTACATACAAGAGAATCTTTCAATCAGTTTCAGTCTATTTGAAATTACGTTTTTCCAAATCGATCATCTAATTTACGCATTCTAGTTGCAATAAAGCTTTTGTTGTACTATGTTAATCGGGTAATCACATAACCCTCATTTCGGATAGAAACAATTGAAACTGATAGCAAGAGAGTTACAAAATTTGCAAGGTCTAGATACGTGTGTATCTTGACTTAACTTCGGAACCCCGCACTGCATGGTCCGACATGCTCCAGTTATTTGAGGATCCTGTCAGGTTAATATTGTATGCTAACTAATAACTAACCAATTGTATGACCCATAAAGGTCCACCTTAGAGTTCAAATGCAGAAAAGGGAGTCCTACTACGCCTCTGGACCACAATGCACCATTGAGTTGTACCATTGTTGGTACAATTGGCACCGATTTGTCCCACTAGTACCTTTGATAGTACAACTGGCACTGACTTATTCCACTAGAACCATTATAAATCGAGGCTGGCGGACATACATACATGTATGGCACCAAGAATTTGTAATTATCATAGATTGTTGAACTCACCGTGCTGGTTTGGTCAGCTGTGACACATCGTATCAGAACACCGTAATCGGAGAAGAGGTTGCCTCTCATTCTCCAGTTGGGTCTTTTGATCGCCACCGGGAAGTTTCTTCTGGTTACCAACAACATGCGGGCAAGTCGCTCGTGACCCTATAATAAGTAAATTTTACTGTGTAACTAGGTATGTCTATCTATAATATTATGTTATATTATTAACAACTACTTGGGCGCGCGCCGCCGCCCCACCATGCTGGAGTTGCCTACTTGTAGGACCACACTATTTAAATTTGCCCCCATGTCACTCGCTATCTATTTACTCAATATTCTGTCCCAAAATAGCGTTGATATGTTTTATCTAATCCTGCCGAAAGCCATGGAAATGGCACAGCTTGTTATTGAAACAAAATGTTAATTAAGTAGTATTTATTTTGTAATAAGTTAATATAAGCACTTGGATGTAACATCTTAATTGAAAAGCTTAATAAAAAACCTGTAATGATGTTAATATCTCAATAAATAAATAAATAAATGTGTAGTCTATAATCAGTGCATGTTGCCAGCGATGACTTATGGCACTGAGACATGCTTGCTAACTATTAGCCCTATTGACAGGCTCAAAGTCACGCAGCGGGCTATGGAGAGAGCTATGCTAAGAGTTTCAGAACCTATACAAAAACCAAGATCACCAACATAGCTCTCAGAATTAGCAGAGAATTCGTTTAATTAGTTGGGGCATTCTAGGGGCGAGGCCTATATCCAGCAATGGACTTCTACAGGTTGATGATGGTTATGAACTGTGTATGTAAGATGTTAAAAACAAAGTGGAACCAACAGTTTATCCATTTCGGACATACAATAAGCATGATAAATAACAATAGTTGCCTGAAAAGTTTATTTATTTATTTATATAAAGGAGAACGACTCAGTAAAAAGACTAGCATTTCTAATATAAAAAGACTGACATTAAAAAAAAACAGATTTTTGAATGAAAGTCATGATTTTAAAGTTTATTTGAATTCAATTTTTTATTTATTAAAGATAAACCTAATAATTTTATTTATGATTATTATTTTATGTGCTTATTTTTTTTATGTTGTTTTGTCTTTTTTTTCTCTTGTTATTTGTGCCATAGCCATGAACTTGAGGCATTTGTAAATACAATATTTCACACAGCAAGACCTGAGCAAAATTAGTATTTAAAATATAATATTTTTACCTTGACAATGAAGTATCCACCCCACTCATCAGCATGTTCATTGTGTTCTACTAGTTCTTCAGGAGACAAGTCAGCCAGATGGCACATTTTAGACTGAAAATAACATTTCATAATAAAATTAATTCATGGATCTCAGTGAGTCTGATTGGATTCATTGATGTTGTTGCCTCTGTGATGCAGCGGGGAGTAGCCGGCTGAGAAGCAATAGGTGCAGGTTCGATTCCCGCTGTGGGACAAATGTTTGCATGACCTGTAAACATTTGTTCTGGGTTCATGTGTTGTGGTACCATGGTACTCGTAGTTCCTGATACCCACAACACAGGGAATTCTAGTGTGGGATCAGGACTATGTATATGTGACTGTTGGGTGTTGTGATTAGTGATAGAACTTTATTAAAATTTTATTTATTATCATGTGGGTTGTATCTGATGAAAAAAACTCACCCTGACCATTATGGGTATACATCCAACTGACCTATCAACCGTCACCACTTTGTCATTAATTGTCAAAGTCAATCTCACTTTGAAATCAGCCTTATAAGTAGCTGCTCTTTGCCTACATTCCGTAGGCAGCACATTCAAACTTCGAACGCCCACCATCTCCAATGGAACGGTGGGTTTTGTGAATAAAGCATCGTCTATAGAAATTTTTATCCTGTCACCAGAGTCGAGTTGAAACTCAACAGGAATGAGGTCTGCAACAGCGGCTTTCAGCCCATCTTTGATCATGTAGTTGAAAGAATCTATGTGAGGCGCACCCAAGCTTTGCAGATACTGTAAAACAACAACAAAATATGATACAGCCCGCACAGAAAATCAGTGATCTTTATGAAGCAGAGGTTAGGTTGTGTACCGGGTTGGCTATCTTCGGCGGTTTCCTATAATCAGGGTGACTGGTATACGCCAAGGATGGCGTTTTATTTGTGATTTTCTTCAAGTCCATTTTAAATTAATTGGATATCCGCATTTGAAAATAAGTTACAAATAAAAACATGTGCGGATGAACAAACAACGAAAACAACATGAATTTGGTGAATGACGTTAATTAAGTGTCAAAATCGAACTAACTAACCTATCACTGTCTTCTACCAATTATATTATTGCAGTCACTGTCATCTGAGAGTATGGGCAAGCTGTAAGGCCTTTATAAATGCTCTATGGGGTGTCCGGTTTGGTCATGGTCATGGATATAGACAGGTACTATGAAATAAGTAAACCAGCGATTTCTCGCAGCCAATGGATATAGCTTGGATATTTACTATGTCGGTACGTGCTTTAGTCCTTATTCTAAGGTCGGTACATGACCAGCAGCCTTAGAGAATTTATAGTAGGGAGATGGCAAGCATACGCTTTCCCCTCTGCCGAAGTACATGAACGGTCGTTCGTGTCAGTTTATAAAAACTAGTTTAGTCACGATCGGT
This sequence comes from Epirrita christyi, assembly GCA_951392215.1. Taxonomy (NCBI): domain Eukaryota; kingdom Metazoa; phylum Arthropoda; class Insecta; order Lepidoptera; family Geometridae; genus Epirrita; species Epirrita christyi. The sequence continues at coordinate 10,662,762 of OX595855.1, read as the reverse complement.
CGCCATTCTATGTTCATACCTGTCGCTATACGGAGCTCCTAAAAATGGTTGGTTGCGCGCTGTGGTTTCGTGTAAATGGGGGTCGGAAACATCAAATTTAAAAAAATATGGAATTTCTTATCACATTTAAGTAATTGACAACACAATTAAGCCATTAATTTCACCGTAAAATATATTTTCTTACATCAAGTTTACGACAGAAAAACGATACGTAATTTCTTGGTACGGGGACAAGTGATGTGAAAACAACGAACGAACGAATGAACGAAAGTGGCTGCAACGATTTTTATGAAATGAAATTATCAGTATAGGGAGTTTTCAGGCCAAAAAAACGATCTCAAAGCTGTACAAAAAAACCTGATTCCAAAGAAAATATCAATACGTCGTTCAATACCAGCCTTAAATAGGTATAACCGGAACATAAACCGAAAAATAATCGGAAGTACAAACCTCTGAAAAATTTGAGGTATTTCCGATTATTTTTCGGTTTTAGGGTTATTTCATCAATCAAAATATGGAATTAGGAAGGTAGGTATGCAAAAGTATACGGATATTCGTATCTCGTTTCGTATGAAAAATGCAGATCCACGAAAATAAATTTTCTTAACAATAAATTGACTCATTTTAAAAACCAATAGCTTATATTTTCATTAGAACAATACAAAATGAAATATCTTTCAACCCAGCTTATAATTTTGAATTTCATGAATGTGGCACCGAATCATAGGCCTTTTAAAAATCAATACAGGCAGCCGAGAGGTTTCCCTTGCTCCTCCTGACCTTCTGTCTGATGACCATGTCAACGAGGAGAAGCTCCTTACGTAGTCTCGATCCCACACTAGGATTCCCTGTATCGTAGGTACCTATCAGGAACTACGAGTACCATGGTACCATAACCCCAGACCAGAGGCCCAATTCTCTAATATAAAAACATTCCAGTCACAAATCTCGTGTCAGTCGCACTATCTCGTATAGTAACTATTACATATTCTTAGCAAGAAACGCGAAGATTAACTAATACTTTACGTGACAGTGAGACTGAGACGAGATTATACTGCGAATTGAATGTTTTTAAATTAGAGAATTGGGCCTCTGACCCGGAACAAATATTTGCAGATCATACATGCCTGATGCGTGTGATTTGGAAACCATATAATCTTATAAGAAACTAAACCAACGCACCACGTGTCTAGATATTAGCGTAGGTACTGAATACAAAATTTCATGGAGTTTGAAGAAATAATAGCCGAAATAGAAGCAAACTTCGTTCGCGTGCAAAAGAACGCCGTGCGTCCTACCGGTGACCTCTTAAATCCTAAGAATCAATTTTTAACTGACTTAAAAAAAACAGGAGGTTCTCAAGTTGCATTAATGATTTTTTTTATGTTTGTTACGCGACTACTTTTGATCAATAGGAATCTATTCACCCATTCAAACATAATAAACATACATCCATAGACTAGATCCATAGATCCATAGACAATGAATAATCTTAATTTCATTCAGTCTTTTACACCTCATCACTAGTTTTTGCGCTAGTGTGCAACTAACCAATAGTGTAATTACAGAAATAATTTATTTGTGTACTTGTTTTATGTTTGTGTGACAGCTTTTATTTCCGTGTGCGTTTATAGAGACGCCTCAACTTTCTGCATGAGTGTGCGTGAGTAAGTAAATGTGTACTGTACGTGTTTACCTCTCCTCCCCCAAAAAGTGGCAGAAATTATTTAGTACTAGAAGTTGAGCATGCCATCTCCCTACATAAATTCTCTAAGCCAGCAGCTAAGCACACGTGGGCTCTTTACTCCAAGGAGCACTGTGACGTCATGGAAACACCAACTTGACCTCACCAAACTTTGTTTTTGTTTGTCATCAAAGTCTCCAAACGTCGAGTTTAATGTAAATTTTCGTAAACACATGAACAGATAAACGTCAAGCCAAGAATGTGGGAACTTTTGTTGCAAACTACCCATGAAATGATCTGAGAAACCGTCTATCAGGGGCCCATTCCACTCGATGAAAATTTTGCCAAGAACGCACAAAACGATTACATTCGTTCAATAGTGTTCCACTTGGCTTTAAACTGATAAAAAAGATATTTTCAAAAATTTTGTTCACAGGTGTCTGAAACGAAATCTGTCAAACAAACTTGTCAAACAAACCAAACCAAACACGCAAACACTGTAAACAAACATGTGATATATGGAAATTACTCGAGAAATTGTGGATGGATTGGAAAGAAATAGAAAGCAAGAAAGGACTGTAGAATAATATAATGAGATAACTAATTCTAGATAACAATAGCTCAGTCTGAGCCTCAAGTTCAGACACTCTTGTCGACTACTGTGCGTGCGTGGACTCTATCATCAAGAAGCTATTGCCAATTATTATGTTATGTAGCAACTAAATTACCTCTTCAGGATATTTAGAGGGTATTTATATAAAATTCTATTTCAGTTAGGCGAAGTACATGTTTTTGCATATTATAATGTATATAATAAAATATATGGTAACAGAATATACTGTTTGTAATTTATTATTGTCTATAATCAGTGCGTGTTGCGAGTGATGACTTAGAGATCCAAGATTACCGACATAGTTCTCAGAATCAGCAAGTTTAAGTGGCAATGAGCAGGTTATATAGCTCGCAGAACTGACACCCGCTGGGGAATAAAGGTTCTCCAGTGGCAAACACATTAGATGGCTTTTACATCATCACAGGAGGAGATGGAGACGTCTATTCTTAGGCCAGACATACCACAGCATTTAAATGAAATAATATTGTTTAAACTAAAAAATTATAACAAAGAATCTTAGATCAGTCTTTACTTCTAAGAACTATCATAAATTGTAATTTAATATATGTATACTTATATTATTAAATGTGTGCATCAGTCAGTACCAATGTGCCTGAATTTACAAATTACACATTCCTAAGCAACATTTTTCTCTTAAGTAGGTATCACAATTTACATTTATAAACAAAAAAAACATGTATCTTTTAACACTGTTCAACTTAAAGATTTATAAGAGGTGAAATCAGACTTCATGTTCTACAAAATTATTCCAAAACGGTATTCATAAGGTCCGATAATGATCCGATAGCTTTTGGAGATTTCTCTACAACCTATCTTTTTCTATGTAGGTAGCTGATGTGCTGGCTGTAGCACCCGAATGCGAAGAGTCACTGAAAAAATAAATTATACAACATAAAATTAAACTAGACATGTACCTGTCTTATTATGTTTTTTAACATTTGGCTTCTGATCAGTATGTCCATTCATCATCTCCATCATGAAACCTATCGAAGTCCACTGCTGGACATAGGCCTCCCGCATAGAATGCCACAACAGTCTTGTACCACCTCCATGCACCATTTTCCTGGAACCTTTATAATATCTTTGGTTCATTGAAAGGGGGGGAAAGGGCCTTCCTCTTCTGCGCTAGGTTTGTGGTTGCATAACATAACATAGTTATGCAGGTGCAGGTTATATATCAAATATTATTTATACTTACTATCATCAGTCGGTAGACATCCACTTTTGGATGATGCCTCCCTCAAAGCGTGCTATGGAGGGAATTTGCACGCATGGCAGGCGGATTGGTGATCATAGTTTGGTGTTTATTACTCAGGTGAATTGCGCTGCCCTGGCGTAATCCGGTAGTCGCCTTTTACGACATTAACAGGAGGAGTTCGAGGAGCCCTATTCATAGGCCGTTTTAACTTATTCCTAGACTGGTAAATATTTCATTTTCACCGTTTTAAAATGTTAATTCTACCCTACTACGAAACAAATAACTTCAGAATGTCAAACATTAAGCAAATGTCAAAAAACGATAATTTTTACCCATCGAAATAGCTGGGTAAAAATTGGCAAAATTCGGTGGCGTTCTTAGCGTTTTTAATCTGTCTGAAAGAACGGTGAAAACAGTTACAAACGATCACAGTGAGCACTTTCAAATCGAATGGAACATCATTTGTGATCAAAAATAACGAAAATAACGTAAATGTCACCCAAAAGGAACGTACTCCAGGAAGGCATCAAAAGGCCATTGGTCAAATGAGTGACGCGGGAACCATAGTCATAGCGAGTTGACGCCTTGATGCCAGGCATATTATAATCTCGTGTCAGTCGCACGCTTGGAGCAAGGAACAAAAGTCGCACGTAGCTTCAGTCTTTATTCTAGAGTCGCACTGTCTCGTTCTCAGAATAATGACAAGCACTTTCGTACTTCACATGCGAAGATTAAGTAATAGTTGGCAGTGACTACGTGGCAGTGCAACTGACACGAGATTATTATTGTGACTGGAATGTTTAAAAAATAAGAGAATTGGGCCTCAGGGTAATGGGATTCATGCCTGAGGCCCTCACCTGCAGCTGGGGCGGCCCGGCCGTGGGTGAAGGGCCACCGCCTCTGGAGTGTGGATGGTTTCCAGATCTTTGTTTTCGCCAAATGTAGTTCCTATTACTTAGCCTACATTAGCATAATAATAATAATAATTGCCATAATCACCACACTTGGCAGGCAGATTGGTGGTGGCGGCAGTATTGGTACTCAAGTGAGAGTACTCAGGCGGATGCTGCTGCCCATTGCCTGGTGTGATTCCTTTGTTGGGTTTTACGACATCCAAGAAGCAGAGAACACAATCTGTTCTTAGGCCGGACACACCACACGACAAAGTACCTAACTAGGTACTTACTTGAATTACTACTAGGTACAGTGTTTTTGCGATAAATTGCTATGAGAGTTATGTCAGGCGTGAACAGTAGGTACAAAATTAAACTAGAAACTACGTAAGCACGAAGGGGAAGCATGATCTAATTTATGATTAAATAGGTGCTCATAAGTACCTACCTATTCGCAGTGACAATAGAGCTCATCGATCAATTAGAATGATCATTTTTTACATTATGGCTAGGCTATCGATCATGTCCTGTCTTCGTCTACAAAAGGGGTTATTATACTTTACTTACTAAATTCTGGGTCATAACTGAGATAGGATTCTTATTTATGAAGGTTAAATGACAGTAGAAGGTTAAATTCTTACTCAGAGAGAATTTATATAAATTCTCTAAGGATTCTTAGTTAAGGAGCTCAGGCATACTGCTACATCGGCATCTTTCGTTTTTGGTAAACAGCTTTTTTGGCAAATCTCATGTTTAGGTGTAATGCCTTCATTGGCATCTCGCGATTAAGGTAAATCGATCAAAAGGGTAGTTAATGTTTATTTCTAGCGTTAGAAAGTACCTAGGTAAGTGCATGGAAGATGGTAAGTCAGCGCGAAGCGCTAGATAGATAGATAGATTACCACTTTATTGTACAACCGGAATACATAATAGGATTTATTAAAATTAGCTGTACAATGGTCAGCCTTATCGCTAAGAGCGATTTCTACTAGGCAACCGTTAGATGATAAGTCTAGCTACCTAGCGTAGGTACATTAACGCTGTCTGCTGCTTCCTAAATTAGGAGATAAGGAAGATGGATTGATATACTTACTTACATCGTTAAATGCATTCGTGCGATCAAAAAGCTTCTTGTTGCTTTCTTTACCATAACTTATCCCAGGATTCATATCCTTAGCAGTACCTACCTAGCTATGGCTTTAGTTAGGTAGCTGTACTACACTGCTGACTTATTTATAGTCTAAAAACCGTTAGAAAACAGTGTAAGTACCTAAATAAATTTTATTTAGCCAAAATACCTACATCTACCAGCATTTATTATTATTATTATTATCTAAATCAATTTACTTTAGATCGTTTGTAAAGCTCAACCGTTTAATATGTAGGTATTTAAAAAAAAAAAAATATCTATTCACTAGGTAGGTACTTATTGAACGAGCGAAGCGAGTTCTCTGAGTCAAGTTGGAAGAATCGGCGTTTGTATGTATGTGTGTATGTATGTATGTTTGTCCGATGAAAACTTCCAAACCGTTAATCCGATCTTCATGAAATTTGGTATGGGGGTAGATAGTATTGGTACAATTTGTAGGTAAGGTTATGAGCTATATCGGTCAGGGGGTTGCTGAGATATTGGGGTCCAAGAGGGGGAAAAAAAATAAAAGTGAGACAGTCAGATCAAGTGGGGTGTCTAATGAAAGCGCTTTAGTTGGACATTTCAAAACTGTTTTTAATAAGTATTTAAACTTAGTAGTTTCCGAGATATTAGGGAAAATAAAAAACGCAAAAATCAAAAATTCTAGGGTACTTCCAGCAGTCCCACAATGCTGAAATTTGGTATGCTTGTGGCTTTTGTGTCACAACTACAGGGAAAAGTCTGAAATTGAAGAAATTAGAAACCTGAACCATAAAAAACAATAACCAATATAACATCCATTGTTGACCTCCCATTTCTAAGAATATGAATGACGTTGGAGTTCTATGTTTTCGTCAAAAGGACGTCATCAATTAATTCGTCAAGTACTTTAAATACTAACAGGTATGTAGTTTTTACGCCCTGTTGCTTAGTCCTATTCAAAGGCTATTTCGATGATGTGTATAATAATTACCTATAGAGGTTAATTTTTTTTCTCAGTAAATGTTTTTAGAAATCGGTTAGAAGGGTGAAGAAAGTAAAATATGCAAAAAAATATCTCGAAGATACTTCAAGTTCTCTGGTAATGCTGAAATTTATTATTTAAGTATATTTTGTTCCACGGGGAGAAGTCGAAAATTGAGGATTTTTTCTTTGTAATATGCATTTTTAGAGTAGAGAACTTAAATCTTTAAAAATTAGGTAGCAAAACTACAGCTAGATGGCACTGCTTAATTAAAAAAAACTTTTATTTTGCTTCACATTTTTTTCATGTTAGAGAAATTGACTCGATAGTTTTAGATTTCTGATGGATCATCCATACAAACATACTTACATAGCCGTTAAATACAAAACCCTTTCTTCCCCTCTTAAATTAGTCGGGCTGATAAAGGTGTCATCGCGAGGTCTCAGTTCGGGGCGAACCACTAGTACTAATAGGTACCTACCTATGTACGTAAGTATACCTATGATCAGAGACTAGTATAATACATTCACCTAACATCATAGCAGAGACTAGTATCATAGACATATTATTATTTTCATGTTATCTATTTCAGACAGAGCAGATGATATTTCCATGGTTAAAAATAACATAACAAAACGAATTTTGGCTGCTGATAGCTGTAAGTACGTCACTGGAGGCGTGGTTTTCCTATGACGTCAATCATGAAATTGAGAGTCATGTCGGTATACCTACCAAGGTATTTTGTGTTGATACATTATTGAGAAGGATAAAGTTGATATTAAGATGCTCGTTGAACTCGCAACGAGGTGTGCACATTTGCTGTCGGGAATTTTTAAAATAAAGACGGTTGCGTAATGTGTGCAAACGCACAAACTATCGGTAATTTTAAAATTATTTGGCCAGTGTACCGAAATCCATTGGACGTGCGCGCGCCAGAGAACATCCCGAGCGCGCGCGTTTATAAAAACCGCGTTACATAATTTTTAAAAATAGAACGTTTTATTTATTTGTTTAGTTTTAAATTCTCAGTTTAGAGCCAGTGCTCGTTTTGTTTTATTTTGTGGCTGCCTATTTTTTTGGTAAGATTTTTTGTTATCTTTGCATGTTTGCGACTTGGACGGACGGATGCAGGTAGGTACTACGACTGGGACTGTTATCTATTTATTAAATTAAACAGTATCGTTTATTAGTAGGGGATGACCGGTCAGTTAACAAATAGGATTTTAGTGGAGATAGTTTCAGCGTCCGTGAGACCCAAAAAGGTTGACCTTGCAGGAAAGAAAAGATGGACACGTCGCAAATAAAAATTATGCCTTACCATGATGTAAGGGATAATTTTTTTGCTCATAAGTAATTGTGAATTACAAAAATTACAAATTAATTACTTATAAACAAGGGGTTGATTTTTGACCAATGATTTTAATAAGTGCCTCTGAACCTACCCTCATTTTCCTAAGTTCAACGGTTCTTTTTTTTTAAATAAAATAAATTCCATTATTCCTAATTCCAATGTTGTAATTATTCTAAATTTTTAAAGAAATTTCTAGGTTTAAAGTTTCATGTAAAATCATGTTTCATGTTTCGTTCGCGTGCAAAAGGGCGTAATAAGCGCCCTCTTGCTAGTACCGGTGACTTTCTCACCACAGCATCGGGAAAATAACGCGGGTAAATTTACCGGCTATCACTAGTACTAATTGATATTACTATTTCCCGTTACTCATTAATATTTCCACAAACGCAATACAATGGGTAGGTATCCCACACAAGGATAGGTCTCGTGAGGGTAAACAACGGCCGTGCTAGGTGGTTGTGGTTGCGTGGTTACGTGACTTTTCACAAGTGACTATCTAGCTACCTACACCCAAGTTTGATTGGTCAGAGACCGAAGTCTGAGTTTGGCTCGTCTTTTATACCTATACGGGACTTGGAGTAGTATTTATCTTGGGCAATTTCACGAAGTTTCAGATCTAGGAAATAATTTTAATTTTTGTACGTATAAAATTTAGAGACCGCAAGAAAACTTCTTATACAGGCCATAGTATAGATAGGCCCACGGTTTTTTTAAAACTATTTTAAGTATATTATTTGTACACAAGTAAACTTCACAGACCCTATTATAGACAGGCCTTCGGTACCTAGGTTGTTAGGTTATTTTTTAAACTATTTTATTGTATTTGTACCTACACAAGAAAACTTCTAACCATAGGCCATAGTACAGAAAAATATAAAAAAATATTCTACATATTGTTATATATATATATATACATATTTATTGTACCCTAAAATAAAAGTTCTTCCCTGAGTTTTAACAAGCAATTTACACGGACATATGTATGGTGTTGTGTAACACGGAATTTTGTATGGAAAATATTTTATATTGTGTTAAGTATTGTTTGTTTACCCAAATAAACAAAAAAAAAAGAGAGGTTCACAGTGTGTAGGTACGTAGGTACAGCGGGGGGGGGGGGGTTATATCCAGGAACCTCATGTCATACCATCCTGTCCATTTAGTTAGGGTTTTGAGGACATGTTTGTTTTGTAGAGAAATTCGAATAAGTGTGGTTTTGACCCGTAATCCAGGAACCTTTACCAATCCTGTCCGCAAAATTTATTTAGCTCGAGGACATATGGTCTGATATTTGTTGCCTCGTGAGACCACCTGGCAGAATCGTGGCTGTGGTTTTGACCCATATCATTGTAATCCTAACCTACACATATTGCATGTTCAATTAGTAATCGAAGAGTGCGTCCGTTTGACCTCGTTTCCATCAATTAGCAGCGTTTAGCCTCCCTTGCACCAAGTCTGATGGCTCTTAGACCCAGTGTCTTCCTGGATTAAAACTAGAAACAGAGGCTCAATTCTCTAACTTAAAAATTGTTAAAATAGAGTTCGGATCATGTTTCGATCTTGTGTCAATGTCTTAAATGTCAGAAATGGTATTAAAATACAACACTGTAAAGTGATTATATCGAAATATATGACCGAAACTTGAACGATTCAAAGTTTTTTCGATAATTTTAGCATTGTAGATGAAGTCTCTCTTTACTCTTTGCAATTATTATAGATAACTATCCTACTCTATTGTAGTCACCGTGAATTGAAAGTAGACTAAATTGTTATTTTTATGGGAGCAGAATACCAACATTCTGTCAATTCATAATTCGTTTCGATACATGAGCTGGGTTACAATGGATCGCCTGTAGAAGTCCACTGCTGGGCATAGCCCCCCCCCCCTTACAATGCCACGATGACCGGTCTTAAACCACCTCCTTACACAGACTTCCTGCGACGTTTGTAATGACTTTAGTTCATCGAGTGGAGGGCCTACCTCTACCGCGTCGTGCGGTTTTTGGTCGCCATTCGAGAACCTTTATTCCCAAACGGTTATCAGTTCTTCGAGCTATATGACCTGCACATTGCCACTTCAAGTTGCTAATTCTGAGAGATATGTCAGTGACCTTGGTTCTTCTATGGATTTATAAGACGTTGGGGTACTGTGGATCGAGATCCACTGTACCCCAAATCAAAACGATCCAATAACTGATAGTTATCCATAGACATACACTATAAATCTATGTAGTTATCTTATTTAAAAAATCCCAGCAAACTTTTGATTTACTAAATAACTAAATTAGAGTGATAAAATACCTCTACAATAACTATATAGATTATGACAAATTATCAAAACTTGCAAAATCATAACACAACGGAAAATCAAAACATTTTACAGAAACATGTAAATAATTACTTAGTGGCTTATTTGTTGACTGGTGAGCTGTGCAGTGACCACCTGCTCTAAAATAAAGGTGATGGACTGGTTCGGACGCGGGACGGGTATAACAGCGGTAACGTCACAGACTTACGCGCGCATGAGTGTATGGAGTCCTTTTGAGGAACCCCATGTATATTCAATGAATGCCGAGGAGGTAGTTGTAGGAAGCCCGATGTGTAGTTTATTAAAAGCACTTTATACTATTGAACTTATTTAATATAACACAGCGTTTTAGTTTATCATAACAATATTTAATTCACATCTTGTGAGCGCATGTAGGAAACATTCTCCGAATCTCAACCAGAGAGAGAGATTGTCTCTGTGTGTCTGTGCTCTATGACAATTCTGTTCCACAGACAACTAAACTAAAATCTATAGATAAATAAACTTATTTAACATACTGTGGCAGACGCCACATCACCCCCCTACGGAGAAAAATACAGCCGGAAAAATAAAATGAAAATATTAACTAAAAATGGCTTAGTTTAACATAACGCACGCGACTGTCTTACAGGTCTAAAATGTCGCGGAACTTAACTCTGCGACCGGTGCGTGTAACGACTGGCGGTGTAGGGGAGAGGTCGGTTTGTCCAGTTGGAGTGAGAGACTGAGGTAGGGCAGCGGTTGGAGACGTGATGATAGTAGCTGGAGTGGAAGGAACTGTGGTTGATGCTTGTGGGACTTGCTCAACTTCCAAGTGTGCTGGTTTCACGCGATCGACGCTAACCTCGTGTTTCCTGCCTGCTACTTCTAAGGTTACGGTCTTAGGGCTTCTGGCCAAGATCTTATAGGGCCCAGTGTAGGGTGGTTGAAGAGAACGTCTCACCGTGTCGTCTCTCAGGAATGCGTGTGTAGCCGTCGGCAGGTCTTTGAAGACAAATGTCGACGGTTGTGCGTGTCGTGATGCGGGGACGGGGCGTAGACTAGCCATTTTGGAGCGAAGTCTGGCTACGAAGTCGTCTGTGTTGGTGTTGTGGTTGACAGCTGCTGGTACGAGGAACTCTCCGGGTAACCGCAGAGGTTCGCCGTACAGGAGTTCTGCAGAAGAGCATTGTAAGTCTTCTTTCAGTGCTGTGCGAATGCCAAGCAACACGAGCGGTAGAGCCTTGCTCCATGAGCTGTTGTGGCACATAAGTGCTGCCTTTAATTGTCGGTGTAGTCTCTCCACCATGCCGTTCGCTTGTGGATGGTAGCTCGTCGTTCTGATCCGTTTCGTTGCACAGATCTGTAGCAGCTGAGTGAAAAGGGCGGATTCGAACTGCCGTCCCTGGTCCGTTGTGATGACAAGCGGGACGCCAAAACGCGAGATCCAGCCGGAGACGAAAGTATCTGCTGTCTCCTCTGCAGTAATGCTTGACATTGGCCACACTTCCGGCCATCTACTGAATCTGTCAATGGCTGTCAGACAGTAAGTGTATCCGTCAGAGTGGGGAAGTGGTCCAATGATGTCTAGATGTACATGTTGAAAACGGGCTGACGTACTTGAGAAACTACCTAATGGCGACGTTATGTGGCGTGAGACTTTGCAGCGTTGGCATGCGACGCAAGAGCGCGCCCAGGTCATGCAGTCTTTCTGCATGCGGGGCCACACGTAGCGGTCAGACACCAGGCGTGCACTTGCGCGCGCGCTGGGGTGACTGAGGTTGTGGAGTCTCTGGAACGTCGGTCGACGAAACGACGCAGGAAGGTAAGGTCTCGGCTTGCCCGTGGATGTATCACACGTGACCTGGATGTCTGTTCCTGGAACGTGAAGCAATTCCAATTTTAAAGACGAGTTTGAACGCAGCTGTACCAGTTCTTCATCAAGGGATTGGGCTTGAGCAAGTGCAGCGTGATCATCAGCCAGAGAAACAGCCTCTATACGAGACATGGTGTCCGCTACAACATTGTCTTCTCCCTTGATGTGGACTATGTCTGTTGAGAACTGGCTTATGAAACTTAGCTGGTTGAGTTGGGCCGGTGGAAGTTTTTCTCGCCGTTGCTGAAAAGCATATACGAGCGGCTTGTGGTCGGTGTAAATAGTTGCATGTTGAGATTCCAGGATATGCCTGAAATGCTGCACACTATCATACACTGCGAGGAGCTCCCTATAGTAAGTGGGCCACTCTGCTTGCTTCGCAGTTAATTTCTTGCTGAAGTAAGCAAGAGGTTGCCAGCTGTCAGTTTCATTTCGGCGCTGTTGAAGACAGGAGCCGATATGCGTACCTGATGCGTCGGTGAATAATCCGAGTTGCGCTTGGTGATCAGGATGGAACAACATTGTAGTTTCTGACAGGCTTTGCCTGCAAGCCTCGAAATCGCTTTCCAATTCCGGCGTCCAGGGGAAAGGTTTTGCACCTTTGCTCCCTGTAGCGGCTACGGCATTGATAAGCGGTGCCTGGTACTTTGCCGCGTTGGGTAGGTACCTGCGATAAAAATTTATCATTCCGAGGAACCTACGCATACCTTGCACGGTTTTTGGTGGTGGAAAATCGCGCAGTGCTTGGATGCGGTCTTCGGGTGGATGAGTACCTTGGGCGTTGATGCGGTATCCTAGAAAGGACACTTCAGCTGCCCCAAAGACGCATTTTGCGGGGTTGATTATCACACCATACTGCTGCAGGCGTTGGAAAATGATTTTTAGGTGCTGTATGTGCTGTGAGCTGTCTGTAGAATGGACCAGAATGTCGTCCACATATGCAAAAGAGAAATCCAGGCCGCGCACCACCTCGTCGATGAATCTTTGAAAGGTTTGACCTGCATTCCTGAGACCAAAGCTCATGAAAGGAAAATCAAATAAGCCGAAGGGTGTGATTATGGCAGTTTTGCAGATGTCGGAGCTATTCACTGGAATTTGCTGGTATGCTTTCACTAAGTCTAATGTTGAGAAAATAGTTGAACCAGCTAGGTGCTGTGAAAAATCTCCTATGTAACGTACCGGGTATCTGTCCGGTACTGTGCGAGCGTTGAGTGCTCTGTAGTCGCCGCACGGTCGCCATGTAGTATCCTTCTTAGGAGCTAGGTGCAGGGGCGACGACCACGGGCTGCTGGACGGTCTTGCGGTACCAGAGCGAACCATCGCGTCGAATTCATGCTGCGCGATGCGGAGTTTGTCCGGGGCGAGGCGGCGGGGACGGCAGGTTACTGGCGGTCCATCAGTGGTGTTGATGTGATGGACGGTGGAGTGCTTGATGTTTCTGTCTATTCCAGGAGGGCGCGTGATGTCGGGGTACTCAGCGAGCAGCTGCTCGAAAGGTGAGTTCCCACATGTCACGGCTTTGACGCTGTCCTGGGAGATCTGCGCTGTAGAAGCTGGTGTCCACAACTTGGTAATGCCGTCGATCACCCGTTCATGCCTACAATCCGGTAAAAGGTTGTAAAAACTTAAAAAGTCAGAGCCAATAATAGGGGTGTTGACGTCAGCTATGATGAAGTTCCATTGGAAGGCACGGCGTAGCCCTAAATTTAAACTTAGAGAAATACTGCCATATGTCTTGATGGAAGTGCCATTTGCTGCGCTGAGGTCGTAACCACTGCTGGTGTAATGGCCCCTAGTGAGTCGTCGTGGAAAACAACAGATGTCGGAACCAGTGTCAACCAAAAATTTATGGTTGGTGCTCCGGTCCAGAACGAAAAGGCGACGACTTGTAAGTGGGCGGTCGGTACTCGCCACTACCGACCGCTGGTCATGTTTCCCGAATTGCTACTGTTGGTCCAGGTGCACGGCTGTGTGCACTTATGAGCTCGCTTGTCAAATCGGTCATGATACCAGCACAGGTCAGGGTTACGTGGGCGTGAGCGGCTGCGGCTGCGCGAGCGGTTCACGCTACTGTCACGAGATCTACTACTAGACGGTCTACTTGTAGTTGTGAGAGATGCTACAGAAAGTGTGAGTGCAGCTACCTGTTTCTGGAGAGCAATGAGAGCAGTCTGTTCCGGTGCTGGCAGGGTATAATGTAATGCTTGTTGGGATTGTATTTCCATTAGGGTATCAGCCAGGTCTGCTAACTCGTTGAGTTGCTCTAGACGTTGAGCGGCCAACACTATCTGCAACTGCTTGGGTAGTCGATTTGACCAGATGGACTTCAGCAGGTTGTCCGGAAATGCAGGTCCTGCAAGTGATCGGAGATGACGGAGAAATGAAGATGGCTTTCTGTCACCTATCTGTTCCTTCTCAAGCAGTCGTCGAATTTTTTTCTTCATATGAATCAGAAAATCGGGAAATAATTGCAGACTTTAGCGTGGTGTAAGGGTTAGTTTGGGGAGGTGAAATTATAATGTCTTCAACCTCACATGCGCAGTTTGTGTCCAAAAGTGAGATTGCATAGCTGAACTTGGTTGTTTCTACTGTTATTTGGTTTATAGTGAACTGTGCTTCTAAGCTTGCAAACCAAAGTGCGGGGCGGTCTTTGCAGAAGGGAGGGGTACGGATGGTAACGCGGTTCACCTGCAGAGGTGAATTAGGCATGCCATCATTACCGACCTTGTCGAGTTCCTTCTTGTCACCCTCAGCCATTTTTAGATAGAACGTTAGTAAAAGCTACGAAAAAGACTTGTATTTCTCTCCGTAGAGGGGTTAAACTATGGTCACCAGCACCCTTAAAACTATTATTTGCGCAACATAGAACTAGATAACACAAAACAATAACATTAGCACAAAAAACAAAAAACGCAAGTACACACACCAAAAATTGAATATTGTAGCAATAGAATGTCCAAAGTCACGCTTTAACCATCGAAGAATTCAGAAAATAATTACGGAAGCAAAAACACAACACCTTCTGAGCAATCAGTGTTGCCAACTGGGTACTCGTAAAAAGTGCTAAGTTGCTGTAAAATATATGCTAAAAATGAGCCAAAAATGTGCTAAACATGAATAAAAAATGCCAAATGCCGTTAAACTTTAATTTATATTCCAATGAACAAAGTAAAAGGAAGGTTAGATAAAAATAGCAACATTTTTATGCTTTTTATAGGCCTAATCTGACGTATGAAATGGCATTTAAAGTATTTACCGCCAAACGATTGCGGAGCTTAGTTTTTACCAAACTCATCTGACTGAAAACGCGTTCAACTTCGGCGTTTGAATGCGGTGTATTGTCCGATGCCTTGGACTTCACAATAGGTGTACTCCAGGGCTCAATCCTTGGTCCATTTCTCTTTTTAATGTATATTAATGACCTACCTTACCTAGCCCAAAAATTTTCAAACGTTATATTATTTGGTGATGACACTTCTCTATTATTTAAAATCAATCGATCAAATCCGGACATCACAATTATTAATGAATCTCTAAATGTTATTCAAAATTGGTTTGATGTAAATAATTTAATTTTAAATTCTGACAAAACAAAATGCATTAAATTTTCATAGACACATAATCCTAATTTACCTATACCTATTCATATAAATAATAATTTACTTAACATAACAGATCGTGGAAAAAATTTGGGAATCACCTTAGATAATAAATTACAATGGAGCAGCCATATTAATGAATTATCTAGCAAACTAAGCTCCGCAGCATTTGCTGTCCAAAAAATTAGGGAATTAACGGACATCAAAACAGCAAGATTGGTCTACTTTAGTTACTTTCATTCACTTATGTCCTATGGAATTCTGTTATGGGGCAATGCTGCGGACGCTAATAGCATTTTTATTTTGCAAAAGAGAGCTGTTAGAGGTATTTATAGACTTGGACCGAGAGATAGCCTCAGGGACTTATTCAAGAAAATTAATATTTTGACCATGCCATCTCTGTACATTTATGTAAATATATTACATGCTAGAAAACATTTAAGTAATTACACTAGACACTGTGATGTTCACAGCTTTGACACACGAAGTAAACATAAGCTTATGATGCCAAAGACAAGACTATCAAAAGTCAATAAATCTTTTTTAATGAACTGTGTTAGATTTTACAATGTGTTACCAGCCAGTATTACTAGTTTAAGCGAGAGAAATTTCAAAAATACAATTAAAAAGCAACTGACATTAAAAGCATATTATGGCATAAATGAATTTATTTCTGACCACAAAGCGTGGGAAAGTATTAATTTATAAAATATATTATCATTATACTTAACACCGATTATTTAACATTTGAATTAAAAAGTGTATCTATCTTTTATTTATTATTTGATGTAATTATTGTAATTTTTATGATTATTATTTTTTGTGGTTATTTATGTTTCGATTTTCTATGTTTATTCACTTGTTTATTATTGTAAACTGTAAACGACTTCTTGTATCTATGACTTTCCTAAGTGCATGTAATACGTGCCTATTGAGAAATAAATAATTTGAATTTGGTAACGACAAAAGACAAAATAGATGTTGCTAACTTAGCTAAATCTTCAAAAGGATTGTTTCTGGCTGTATCTTTATATTCCATGACTTCAGTCCAAAATAATACAGTTGTAGATATGCAGTCTCAATTTAGGTGAATTTAGCGATTTGCGACTAACATATATCAAGCCACATTAAACTGCAACTGCTCGAATTAAATGTCTATTTTGGCCTTCATTCAGATTAGTAATGGTTATTCGATTATTAAAATGTAGTGAACCACTAATCAGTCATTCGAATATTTACATTAGCATTACTGGTTTAGTCGAAAAATATGCTAAAAAATGTGCTATATGCTAAATGAGAAATAAATGTGCTAAACTGGTATAAAATATGCCAAATTTAGCATCAAAAGTGCCAAATTGGCATCACTGTGAGCAATGACAGTTCGTTGTTTCGAATTTCGATCGTGCGGTCAGTTTTTGGACGAATTATGCGCAAATAAAAAGTTTCACCAAAAAGTCTCACAGGTGGCACCACCATCAATGCAAAAATGAAATTGCGCTTGCAAAATGGCGAAATGGAAAAATTATTTACAGATGAAACTTTTAGCAAAGGATAAACTGCGTTGGCGCGTGTACGGGAATAGGCCTCCGTACACGACACGATGCTGCGTGATCCGTGCTGAATGCTGGGTCCGTTTGCGGCTCTCGAATGTTCCGTTGTTGCTCTGGAGTTGTGGGGCTGCGCCCCCTCGAACGTTGATTTCTCGGCTACCGGAACAGGGCGTGCGGGCAAATGGGCCTCCGCACGCTTGTCTTCCGATAGGTAGGTAGCCGGATCACAAGTGCGCGTTGGTCTGCACGTCGTTAGGGTCACCAATATGGAGTCCTTTTGAGGAACCCCATGTATATTCAATGAATGCCGAGGAGGTAGTTGTAGGAAGCCCGATGTGTAGTTTATTAAAAGCACTTTATACTATTGAACTTATTTAATATAACACAGCGTTTTAGTTTATCATAACAATATTTAATTCACATCTTGTGAGCGCATGTAGGAAACATTCTCCGAATCTCAACCAGAGAGAGAGATTGTCTCTGTGTGTCTGTGCTCTATGACAATTCTGTTCCACAGACAACTAAACTAAAATCTATAGATAAATAAACTTATTTAACATACTGTGGCAGACGCCACAAGTGCAATACATGCAAATTACGAACTAGGTATCCACTGTGACCCACGATCCACTGTACCACATGCTCCCCTAGTTTTAAAATAATTTAGAGAATTGAGCCTCTGACCTAAGTCGTTTGTCCTTAGAGTCTGGCTAATGAAAGAAGAAACTGAAAATGCGTGGCAAATTTAAAAATAATCAGTTTGACATCCCCAAAACTAACATGAAATACCTGGATTAACCTAATTTAATACTTTAGAATTATTTATTTTGACTTTTGTAGGTTAGTCCAGGTTTTTCATGTTAGTTTTGGGGATGCCAAGCTGATTATTTTTAAATTTGCCGCGCTTTTTCAGTCTCTTCTTTCATTACCCAGACTCCACCTCTCTCTCGTTACTGTTATTGGAAGGTACACTTGACGACCTTTTTCTTAGCATAGATACCTGAGAGCTGATTCTAAGTTTTGACAAGCAATTGACACGGACATATAGTGTAGTGTAACACGGATTTTTGTATGGAAAATGAGGTTCACAAAGTGTACGCTAGGGGCGCTCATCGGTGTCGCCATACCTTCGCCATACAAAATCCTTGTTACACTACACCAAACGTCCGTGTCAATTGTGTGCTAAAAACTAAATCAGCTCTCGCAGATTGAAGCACACGAACGTCTAAAAATCTCAGCTTCAAATGGGACGTTTGGTACATAGGTCATAGAAAAAGACCTTATGACGTATAATGACCAACACGCTTTTTGACTAATTTTAAATACGCATCTTGACAAAAGAGTTCGTCGTCAACAGCATGTAGAAGCCCACTGCTGGACAAAGGCTTCTTCCACCATAGAATGACTTCTTGCGACCTTGAGAATTTAATTAGGCCATCGAGAGGGGAAACTTGTGTCCATTAAAAAACACAAACTGTAGGTTCCCTGTTTCTACATAAAGATTCGTTTTTCCAACGAAGTACTTAGTTAGGTATCAGTCAGGCCTCAGGCCCGCATAATTTATTGAAGGTTTACACAGGTACGTGTGATAAAATCTAAGTACTTACCTACCTACCTAACCTATATACCTACAGGTAAAGAATTACGAAGGTTAAAGGTACCGAGTACCTGAACACTGAGCAATGTGAGCAGTAGGTATGCAATTTTTGTATAATAAGTACATGAATAAATAAAAAAAAACTTAAAGGTGATGTCCAATAGTGGTTTTTTAATAATTATTAAATCTAACCGGGATAAATTTAATATATTTGGGTAGAGAACCTATCTTTTCTATGAAAACCATACATTTTTAGACACCCCGTTTAGGAGAAAATCATTTTTAATTTTGGTGGATATTTAGACCTTTGATGGAAGAACACAGATTAATAATGGTGGTTTGGTTACCACAAAAAAAGTCAATATGCTCTATCATTAAAAAAAAACAATCAATCAAACTGACTGATCAAAATTGACAGTACATTATAAAAACAACATTGCATAATTTGCACATGCATTGCTGCACACCCCATTTACTGACATTTACTGACAACGACATTAGCAGAGTTGTGTCAAAATGTTTTTTTTTAACTTTGTTTTTATTTTGTTGCCAACTGTTTTTTTTTGCAGGATATTTGGTGTTACCACTAACAAAGAACGTATTAATTTATTTTAAAAAAACGGGGGGGCTAATGTATGGTTTTTGCAGGTTTACGTTTATTATTTTTGTATGTTCCAAATCAGTACCGTCTTGGGATGGTTAGATTTTATTCGGA
The DNA here is from genome assembly GCA_951392215.1 of Epirrita christyi. NCBI lineage: Eukaryota > Metazoa > Arthropoda > Insecta > Lepidoptera > Geometridae > Epirrita > Epirrita christyi. Next base: position 10,643,285 of record OX595855.1, on the reverse strand, counting down.
ATAAAAAAACCAACCTCCATACAAAAAATGGACATCACCTTTGCATACTGCTTGGAAAGCCAACTCGAAAGGATTTTAGATATTATCAATGTAACAAATTAGTACAAAAAACTTCGTTGTTTAATCCAAATATCGTATCATTGGATTCATTCGGTTATTATCATAACTGATAACATGTCCCCTGATAACGAATAAGTGAATTATGGCACTGTGGTACTCGAAATTATCGATTTTACAGCCGTGTTAGGAATAGTGGTGCTCTAAAAATCACGTTTAATTTATCTTTATGGGCCAGTTTATGGAGCTTCTGGATTTATAACATCACCAAAAATTGTAGTACAAACATTAGTCCCGCAGCGGGAATCGTACCCGCAACCTCTCGCATCTCAGCCGCCTGCTCAGCCCACTCGCCGCGCCTCAGAGGTCGTCAAAGAAAAGATAAAAACACAAGAAAAGAAGTCACTGAATTTCATAGATGTAAGTATGCGTATATATCACTGTATCTACTCTGTACGTACTACTTTATGATTTAATAAAATACCATTGTTTGATACAAAAAGGTACTTGTATTTATTGTTCCAATTGTTAGTATAATTCTAACCGAGTCCTAGAGACGACTGACTTCTTCCTGCACGCGGGGTGCGGGAGGAAGACACACATTCTCGGGCTCATATTACATTGAGTGCATCTACAGTACACCCCTTCTTAAAAATTTTTTTAGTTAATTACATTACAAAAAAATTCTTATAATACTGTTGACAAATAAACTATTCAATAACACTAAAGTTTACCAACTTTCTACGACTGTGCCGCACACACATACCTATCGCACACTTTGTTTACACAAGATAACACTTTAAATGACGTTATCATACGCGGGGTTCGCGACTCCCGCTGCTTGCTGCATCTGCACCCTTACGGAAGGCGAGGGCGACACCATGCCATGCTGCGGTATGCTGCTGCTGCTGATAACAATTTCTTTGCGTAACCAACGTTTGATTCTATTCTTGAATTGTTGCCATAGAAGCTGATAAGCATTTATACCTAATAACCTTTGGTTAAACATGCCGATCGAAAAAAATCGAAGTGTGTGTGTGCGCTTGTACGTCAGTCGTCTAAAGTTACGATACATATAAGTAAGTACTATCAGTTACACTGCATGTATGCAAATTCCCCAGGTACATGACTTACTTACTTTGTGACATGTTTGACTCAATATAAAACAAAGTTATTAAACATGACACCTTAAGTAACCTAATGTACATAACAAAGTTTGTAAAAAAATGAAAATACATGAAATTACATGAAATTTTAAAAGCTCTTAAGTAAACAATGTATAAGTAAAAACTTAATCTACACATTTAAAACGTAAAACTTTTGTAAAAAAATGTATATAAACAAAATGCATTAAGTACAGTACGAGTTGTATAAACTACTCACAAAAATGTACAAAACGTTTCGGTTTTTTTACAATGCGACCGCTTCTTGTAGTTCGGGGCTCATCCTTATCAGTACCTGCTGTACCATAATCCCGTGGTACCTGGTTTGATAAACCTCTCTGTGGCATGATAGTAATGGATGGTTCGATCCGATCGTCTGTGCCTTGATCCTGCGGCACAGTGCACGAGGTGCTTCTCTGTGGTACGGAATCGTTGTCCCCAGTAAACAAATAGGCCGGTTTTAGACGGTCAATAGAAACGCTTGCCTGCCTATCGTTTATTTTTATAACGAAAACCTTATCTCCCTTTTTAATTACTCGGTACGGACCGTTGTAAGTTGGTTGAAAAGTTTTTCGTCCTGCGTCATTTCTTAAAAATACAAATTCACAATTTCGTAGGTCAGGGTGAACAAATATAGTGCGTGAACATTGCTGAGCTTTCTGAACCGGTTTATAATTCCTTATCGTACTCCTTATCTTTTCGACTACTGTCTCCGGATCGCATACGCTACTATCGAAACTCGAATCGAAAAAGTCACTAGGAAGTCGTAATGGCGTTCCATAAACCATCTCTGCTGCACTTACACCACTATCTTTACGTATAGCTGCGCGTAACCCAAACATCGCAGTGGGTAATTCATCGACCCATGAGGTTGAGTTCAGACGAGCTGTGATCGCGACCTTGAAAGAACGATGCCATCTCTCTACCATGCCATTCGCTTGGGGGTGATAGCTGGAACTGCGAAGTCTTTCCACTCCCATATAGCGCATCAGGCGAGCAAACAGAGAACTTTCAAACTGCCTACCTTGATCACTGGTCAGTCTGTGAGGACAACCAAAACGTGTTATCCACCCTTCGTAAACGATCTTCGCGACCGTGTCCGCCGTCATGTCCGTTACTGGAAAAGCTTCGGGCCATTTGGTACACCTGTCTATAATCGTAACGCAGTATCTGTAACCCTGAGATGATGTTGGTAGTGGACCTACTAGATCTATATGTATATGTTCAAAACGACCACACGGCGGGAAATCTTGTAATGGTGCGACTGTATGCCTAGTCACTTTTATGCGTTGACATTGTATACAAGACTTTGCCCATATGCCGATGTCACGATTCATACCGGGCCAAAAGAATTTTTTACATACCATTTTACGAGTTGTACGAATACCGGGATGACTCAAATCGTGAATGCTATTGAATGCGATTCGACGAAATGACTCTGGTAAATATGGTCTAACATTATCTGTACTAACATCACAACCTACCTTTGCCTCACAGTTGGGTAATGAAATAAATTTCAATCGTCCACTGTCATTTGATCCTGTAACATACTCGTCGTGTGACTGCGATTCTGCTAAAGTTGCATAATCAATCGTCGTGGGACAAAGTATAGTCTCAACACGTGATAAGGCGTCCGCTACCACATTGTCAGGACCACCTATGTGACGTATGTCGGTTGTGAATTCACTAATGAACATGAGTTGCCTAATCCGCCTTGGAAGTTCATTCTCAGTACCAATTTTCGAAAACGCGTAAACCAACGGCTTATGATCGGTATAAACAATTAGGGATCTTCCTTCGTGCAAATTCCTAAAATGTTTTACTGCCATGAAGATCGCTAAAAGTTCTCGATCATAGGTTGAGTACTTCTGTTGGCCTACTGATAAACCTTTTGAGAAATAACCGAGCGGCTTCCAAGAATTATTAACATGTTGTTGTAGCACTGCACCGACGCAGGTGTTCGAAGCGTCGGTCATAAGTGCCAACGGTGCATCAGATATCGGATGAACTAACGTACTTGCGCCTAGTAAGCTCTCTTTGCATTGTTCAAACGCTGTATTTGCCACCTCTGTCCATTGAATTACAGTTTTATCTTTCTTCTTAGCTCCATGTAAATACTTATTTAACTCTGCCTGATACGATGGAGCATTTGGAATGTGACTTCGATAGAAGTTTAATATGCCTAAAAATCGACGTAACTCTTCAATGGTCTGCGGTTTAGGATATTTTTTTATAATTTCGACTTTTTCTTCCAAAGGCTGTATCCCGTCAGTAGATACATTGTAACCTAAAAATTCTATACAAGATTTACCAAAACAACACTTTGAAATATTCAACGAAATACCGAATTCGTTGAATCTTTCAAATACTTGTCGTAAATGTTCTTTGTGCTGGGTGACGTCATCACTAGCGACCAATATATCGTCGATATAGTTGAATAGAAAATCCAATCCGTGTAATACCTTGGTGGTCATGAACCGCTGGAAAGATTGGCTTGCGTTCCTCAAACCAAAAGGTAGCCTTCTAAATTCCCATAAACCAAATGGCGTGATTACTGCATTTTTCTCTACATCCTCGGGAGCAATCTCTATCGCATGGTATGCTCTATTTATGTCAAGTTTAGAAAAAATTTTTTTACCTGCCAATATGTATGTGAAATTCTGTAACCGCGGGATGGGATAGCGGTCTGGTTTGGTGATTGCATTGAGTCTTCTATAATCACCACACGGTCGAAGTTCACCATTTTTCTTCAGGACAATGTGCAATGGACTTGCCCACGCGGACTTCGAAGGCTGACATATTCCCATTTCCTGCATTACCCGGAACTCGTCTCTCACCTTGTTGAAACGGGCGGGCGGTAACGGCCTCGCTCGCGCAAACACGGGAGGACCCGTGGTCTCGATGTGATGAAACACTCCATGACGTGAAGGTTCTCGAAATGAAGCTGGTTTAGTAATGTCCGGATACTTTTTTAAAAGTTCAAAGTATGGGTGATCACAATCCACCGTATGTATAGGCGGTTCATTGTGATTCACTACCGTCGCGACAACACTTAAACTGGTCACTTTGTCTTTTAATCGCCGTTCACTTAAGTCCACTATAAGTCTATTATGTGATAAAAAATCAGCGCCGAGAATAGGCTGTTTCACATCCGCGATAATAAAGCTCCATCGATAAGGCCTTCGTAGTTTAAAGTCTAACTCTAATGTGCGAGTGCCATAGGTCCTTATCTCGGTACCGTTCGCTGCATATAACTTATATTCTGAACATTTGTTATCACTGAAAAGTCTTTTTTTTACTGGAATCACTGACACATTCGCTCCCGTGTCGACTAAAAAACGTAGACCACTTTTGCAGTCGGTCACGCATAGGCGGTGGGAGGGCAAAATGGTGCAGACATCCGCCGCTGACTGCACTCGTTCTAGTTTTCCTGCTGTTTCCATGCACAGGGCTGGTTACACTTTTTGGCACGACCCTGGAACCGGAAGTGGTAAAAACATAGCCAGTCAGGGCTTTTCGGTGTGCGTCTCTGCTCAGATGTACTTCGCGCACGCGACGCCGATGCTGAACGATTCCGGGTGAAATTATTAGCGGTGCGCTGGATCGACCTTGACCTATCTAGGTTGTCAAGCCGATAGTTAATTCTAGCTATCTCTGCTAATATTCTGTCATTGCTGCTAGTTGATGAGGCCTGTGCCACTTCAGCTAAGTGCGCAGGTCGAGTCGTCTCCAAGATCTTGTCGGCAATGTTGGCTAAATTTTCTAATTCTTTTATTTCTGTAACAGCGAGTACAGCTCTGGCAGCCTGTGGCAGATGACTTTGCCACAAAATGCGTAGGGTGTCATCCGGGATCTTTCCTCTTGCCAAATCCCGCATGCGCCTCAACAGCTGGGAAGGCTTCTGTTCACCAAGCTCCATTTCACTAATTAATTTCTGTATTTGTCTGTTTTCCGATTCTTCATAAATAGCCAAAAGTCTAGTGCGTAACGTGTCATATTTATTTTTAGCTGGTGGGTCTACCAAAACGTCTGTTACCTGTTGTATCGCTTCTTTGCCGAGTTTCGAAACCACTATGTTGAATTTTGCTTCATCACCCATCTTTTGTGGTGCCAGTATCGCCTCAGTCCTGATAAACCAAACTCTTGGTTGATCACTCCAAAAGTCTGGAATTTTGGAACTGAGTGTAACTGCTGCTAGGTCGAGTTTCTCGTCCACATCCAACTTCCTGTCCATCTCGGCAGATGATAATGATGACGGTCCTGGTGCGGGTGCGGGTGGGTTAGGTGATGCGGCACGCGTAGTGATCGCCGGCGTTAAACTCATTTTCACTTGATTAGTCCACAAAAACACTAAATCACGATAAAGTTATGTTCAAATTGTCTGGGGTCACCACTGTAAGTATGCGTATATATCACTGTATCTACTCTGTACGTACTACTTTATGATTTAATAAAATACCATTGTTTGATACAAAAAGGTACTTGTATTTATTGTTCCAATTGTTAGTATAATTCTAACCGAGTCCTAGAGACGACTGACTTCTTCCTGCACGCGGGGTGCGGGAGGAAGACACACATTCTCGGGCTCATATTACATTGAGTGCATCTACATAGAGTTCAATGAAATGGAAGGTTTTGGTAGGTACCTACCTGTTAGATCAATAACTTGAACGTATCATTTGAACAAATGGTTTTTGGCCTTGAAAGTACACACTGCAACGAATGCTCCATAAAACAATAGAAGTCTGTCCAAATAGTTTTTACACGTTTACTGCCATCGTCCCCCACCTGTCTGGCCCCACTGGGGGACGTCGGGAGAAAAAAGTGCCAACGTCCCCCACTCGTGACAACGTGCAGAAATAGTAGGGATGACGCGACGGGATTTTATTTATTTTCTTTCCAGGGGCGGACCATGAGCTTGTGGGGCCCTGGGCTAATACTAGGTACTTAGGGGCTTACCTAATTAATCAACTAATTGACATTTAGTCAATGAACTGTTTTCGTTGAGGTGTATCTACTAGGTACACGGTACAGGAAAAAAAAGAGGATTCTGGAGATTAATTTGCAAACGGTTTAATTGATCTCAGGGTAGCCACCTTAAGAAAAGAATTTTAAAAATTTTCGTTACTTTTTAAATTCACAATATTGACCAATAGAATAGAATATTCTTTATTGTACAAAAAACAAATCACGTACGTATGCTAGGAAGCATTCTCTTCCAGCTAACCTTTGTGTAGCACGGATAAATTTATGTAGGTGGTGCACAATACGTTGAAATGAATTAGATAGGTAAGTAATTTAAGTACTTAGGTATAGTTTCACAAAAATAATTTTATAAATTAAGTAAACATACATGAAGAATGTTATACCAGGTACACACTAACAATAGATAAATACATACATTAGGTACTTACAATACATAATATGCATAAACAAACATAATCCTAACTTACAATATTATAATATATATTTGGCTGAAATGATTAACTTGTGTATATATATATATATACTTATATATATATATATATATATATATATATATATATATAAATAAACTACAACTTTATACGAGTTAATCATCTCAGTCAAAACATGATTACCTATACACTCCAACTCTGAAGGAACCGATAGAGGAGACATCTCGAATATGGTGTGGGATAATATTCCAATAGGAGTGTTTTACTAGGTAACTGCGGTAAGTACCGAAGTTACCTAGTAAAAACTCCTTGCGTCGAGAGCAGTGGCGGATCTAAATAAGGGCTTTTTGGGCTGCAGCCCAGGGCCCCATGGATATAAAGGGCCTCCAGCAACCATTGAAGTCATAATGGTCAATATTGTGAATTTAAAAAGTAACGAAAATTTTAACCGTTTACGGGATATCTCATCTCACTAATCTAACGACCACTGTGGCGCGGCGGGCGATTAGCCGGCTGAGATGCAAGAGGTTGCGGGTTCGATTCCCGCTGCGGTACAAATGTTTGTATGATCTGCAAATCTGGATTGACACTGACCACTGACTTTAGAAGCCTTGACTGCGCGTGGCCTAGCACGCAGTTGGCTGCTATTTTTTGAAATATATATAAGTATAGCGATTCAGTTCAAAAACGATTACAAAATATCGGCTCCGTGATGTCCGCAGCTATATTTAAAGGCACAGTAGCAGGTGTATAGACTTCTGCGATTAAAGTTATTTCAATGTTGACGGATGGCAACGATGAGCCGATATTTTTGTACTGAATCTCTATAAGAGCTCATGGTAAGGCCTCAGGCAGTCTAAGAATTTTATCTCAATTCTCACTATGAGATTGCTGGATTGTCAATGGATTTGTGGTGTTTATTGAAACAGTAGCAGAACGGTGTTATCTAAATCCTATGATAGTGATAAGCCCCGAGCCAGCAAGATTTATATTTATGGGCTGCACCATAGTCAAATAGTATCAGCGGCTTATGCTATATCGGTAGTGCACCGTCCACGCACTTAATTTTTAACTGACTTCCCAAAAAAGGAGGAGGTTCTCAATTCGTTTTTTTTTTTTTTTAAATGTTTGTTACCGCATATCTCCGGCGTTTATGAACCGATTTGGAAAATTCTTTTTTTATTTGAATAGATATACTTCCAGATTGGTCCCATTTTTCAGAATCCAGTTCTGATGATGGAATCCATGAGAAATTGAGATAACTCCTCAAATATTGTAGGCATGCATATGGCGATTTTGATATTTTCAGCAACAAACCAAGCATTTGCATTCAAAAAGTATAATAATCCTTTCACCACTATGGTTCTTTCATCATTTTTTTTTCATCCAAATATTTTGTCAAATACTATGGCGGAAGTCGGTTTTTTAAATGAAAAGTTATTATGTGAAGTCGATTAAAAAACAAACCATCTGCTTTTGTATTACAGTCGTATAATACCAAAGGTCGATATGTAAGCCTAGACTGGTTATAGTCCTGCCCCCCTATTCCCTAACTGAAAGTCACTCGGTGACTAACATTGGACAAGTAAAATAACCATCAATTGTTCAAAATTATCATTGAGAATTTTCAATTGATGGTCATTTTACTTGTCAAACTTTAGTCACCGAGTGACTAAAGTTAGGGAATTAGGGGGCTGGTCTAAACTCAGATTTAAACCATGTTTTGTAGTACCGTATTTGGATATCAAGCCTAAACACGCTGGATGTCTTAGTATATCACGTATGGCCTACCTGACTGCCAAGGTTGAACCACTTCAGTGCTGCATAGATTGGCTTCCTTAAACCCCTCGTGACAAGAGACCACTTATCAGACATTTCTGATAGCGATTTGATTTGGCGCCGATTTGTTTAAGTATCTGTTTGTGTTCTTGGAATATTAGTTTGATGTGTTATAGTAGGTTAGTAATTGTAGGTATGTTGGCAACAGCTGTACCTACTAATGCCCAATTTTCGTACCTACTAAAGCACATTTTTCGTACCTACTAAAGCCCAATTTTCGTACCTACTAAAGCACATTTTTCGTACTTACTAAAGCCCAATTTTCGTACCTACTAAAGCACATTTTTCGTACCTACTAAAGCCCAATTTTCGTACCTACTAAAGCACATTTTTCGTACCTACTAAAGCCCAATTTTCGTACCTACTAAAGCACATTTTTCGTACCTACTAAAGCCCAATTTTCAACAGCTGTGGTGCGATTTTTGAACTTTTCATTTAAAAAACCGACTTCCGCCATTGCATTCGACTAAATATTTGGATGAAAAAAAATGATGAAAGAACCATAGTGGTGAAAGGATTATTATACTTTCTGAATGCAAATGCTTGGTTTGTTGCTGAAAATATCAAAAATCGCCTTATGTATGCCTACAATATTTGAGGAGTTCCCTCAATTCCTCATGGATTCCATCATCAGAACTGGGTTCTGAAAAAATGGGACCAATCTGGAAGTATATCTATTCAAATAAAAAAGAATTATCCAAATCGGTTCATAAACGCCGGGGGACAGTTCAAAAGGCGGGAGGATGAGCTAAAGGATATTGCAGGAAAAACATGGACAAGGATAGCGAGAGATAGAGAAGAGTGGAAGAGGTTGGAGTAGGCCTTTGCCGAAAAAAGGCAAACAGATAACGGTGTCGATGTCGCAGTGTAAATTATTGTAAAAAAATGTAATATTATCTGAAATAAAGGCTTAAAAATAAAATAATAAATAAAATAAATAAACGCCGGAGATATGCGCTGCCGCGCTTCCGATAAACGCATTAACTAGGTTTTGACACTTTTCGAGAAAAACACGTTTGAAAATTTTATTTTTATTTTGCTTGTATCTTCGGAACGGTAAGAGACACCGATATGAAAGTTATACCAAAACAAAGATAAAAGTGTCAAGAATACATAAAATACAAGCATATATAAATATATAGTACAGGGTACTATAAAATTTGAAAAAGGTACTTATCACTAGCAGCCTCTTATACTTTTAGTTCATGATCACTAGTCATAAACGCATCAACTACCCTACTTGATGCATTTATGCTTTGTAAATCAATATAATGCAATTGTGTGTAGTAAGCTTTTATTCCAATCCTTCAATAATAGAAGTTTGGAAGGTATAGTTTTATCTGATTTGGACGCCATTAAATGATTATATCGACCACACAACGATATATTATAGTTGACAGAAATAACGAGGCTATGAAATCTGTCTTCTGACAATCAAGACCACACATAACAGCGAACTCAAGTACTTATCGCAATTAGAACGCGCGAGGATATTACCATTAAAATCATTCATAGCCCGAGTGCATCTCATGGCAATTCCAATAAGCCCAAACATGGCTAGGATACGTTGTTTTATGACGGAGTTCCGAACTTCCTGTTCGATGGTACTATTTCTATCAGAATTATCTATATAAAGGTTCATAGTCGCCTTACTACCTTAATCGAGATATCTTATCGCCACAAGTGAAATACTTATCATTAAATGGCCATTTGTGGTTTTTTTCATCAGTTACCACTACACCAAATGATACTTTTTGAATGCAAATGCTTAATTTGCCGCTGAAAATACCAAGAATCGCTATATGTATGCCTATACAATTTGAGGAGTTCCTTCAATTCCTCATGGATTCCATCATCAGAACCAGATTTTGATAAAAATGGGACCATTATGGAAGTATATCCTTTCAAATAAAAATGAATATTCCAAATCGGTTTATAAATTAAAGATATATGAGGGAACAAATATAAAAAATGCTATAGACACATGTAAAGTGTTCCAGAAGTCGGTCGATGGAGGTGGCTTAAGACCGTTCGTCGTGGTATTCTAGGAGGGATGCCTGTGTCCAGCAGTGGATGGCTAACAGGCTGATGTTGGTGATGATGAATCTCTGCCTACCCATTTGGGAGACAAGAATGACATAATATGAAGTGTGTAATTACTTGTAAAGATATTGAACTTATACACAGTTGACTAAAAAGTAAACTGTTCCAAAGCTGTATTCGTTCCCCTAAAGAAAATGTAATAACATTGATTTTACTTGCAAAAACTTACAATCAAAACTCTTTCTACGGTTTACTTACACGTTTCTATTGTTATGGCTGAGGTAATTAATTACTACCTTCTTATAAATAAAAAATTTACAATCCACTTACATAGGAAAATTTACCACGTAAATCTTGCTGCTACGAACGCGAATCCAACTCGGTGGTAGCACCGTGACAGGTAGACGAAACACAATAAAATTCCCGTCTGATACCCTAACTCACCTCCGTATTAGCAGTGGCAGTGTTCAGTACCGCGTTGCATGTCATAAACGCGGTTAATAATAAGTTGTACATTTAATGCGATCTAATTTGTATGTCAATATAAAACATTCCATGTTTTCCAATCAATAAGTGTATTATCTTGCCTATAGCTTAAGTTGATGGTACTAATCGAAGCACGCTGCCAATAATAACCATAGAAATTGCTAGAAATAAGCGCACTAACTCAAATATAATGCATTTATGACTAGCAAACCATTGAATACTAGAAAAAATGTTTGCACTAACTATAGATAGTGCGTTTTTAATAAGTAAAACTGCAATCGAAGTCTTAGTTAATGCGTTTTGGAAAACTGTTAAACTGGGTTAATGAAGAAATCATGAAATGTCACTTTGAGAAAGTTGTAGATCTCGTTTTCCAGATTTCAGAAAGTGTATTAACTCAATTTCGGCAAAAAACCTTAGTTGATGCGTTTATCATAAGCGCGGCAGTGCGGTAAGAAACATAAAAATAAAAAAATAAAAAACATTGAGAACTTCCTCCTTTTTTGTGAAGTCGGTTAAAAATAAAGATCGCTTATCACCGTTTTTCAAGAAATGTACTGGAGGAGGCACTTGTATTGATATCATAGGTACTTTATAAGAATTTTAGTCATCAATGAGTTTCAATATATGGAAATTTGGAAATCGGGGATTAACGGCAATTTTACTAACGTTTAGTCACTCGATGACATTAAAAAAACGTACCCCTGTACATGCCCTGGGCCCCAATTCTACTTAACAAATTGTATTTGACTTGTTAATGAATTAAGTGTATCGCAAAATTGACATTTTTGACACTTTTTGTATAGAAAAAGTGTCAAAAGTGGCCATTTTGAGATAATTCATTTACAAGTCAAACACAATTTGTTTAGTAGAATTGGGGCCCAGGGCATGTACGTGGGCAGGGTACGTTTTTTTAATGTCATCGAGTGACTAAACGTCAGTAAAATCCCCGATTTCCACCATATAATGAAACTCATTGATGACTAAAATTCTTATAAGTACCTATGATATCAATAAAAGTGCCTCCTCCAGTACATTTCTTGAAAAACGGTGATAAGCGATCTTTATTTTTAACCGACTTCACAAAAAAGGAGGAGGTTGACTAACAACAATTATTTAATTATTTAGTGTTATTAACAAGTAAAACACAATTTGTTTAGTAGAATTGGGGCCCTCTCGTAATTATTTGACATTCAACTGACAATAATCTCATCTCAGTCATCTTTCAAATAATCATCAACCTTTCTGTCGTTCATGAAAGTTTGTTCGCATAACATAACAATAACATAACAGCCAACAGTCAGCACATACGTAGTCTTGATCCCACACTAGGATTTCCTGTGGCGTGGGTATCATGAACTACGCGTACCATGGTACCATAACACCCAGTCCCGGAACAAATATTTGCAGATCATGCAAACATTTGTCCCGCGGGAATCGAACCCGTAACCTCTTGCATTTCAGCCGGTTATTCGCTCGCCGCGCCATAGAGGACGTCAACTCTGTCTTACTATATTATTATACTTATTGAACAAGCCATTTTATAGAATTGAAACTTTCGTGGTTGGGAATAATTTTAAATTGAAAAAAAAAAAAAAAAAAAACAGAAATGCAAAAAACAACAAAACATTTTAGAAAAATAACGACTATACACCACTTTATTTGTATTTATTTGTTGCTCACAAACATGTACATACAATATAGTTTTAAATAATAGTAATAGGTCTTATTTTTACTGTTAGTCAGGTAGGTACATGAACCCCGTCAGGGCGCTGCAATTTGTAGTCAAGATCAAGAATAAAAATTACAGGACAATACTTATGTTAGTTATTAAAATACAAGTCAAAACAATTTAAAACAATGTCATAATCACATAAGAGTAGAAATAGGTAGGTTTATCAAAATTTTATATTTCGCATGTATACAATACAATAATATGTCAAACTAAAAGAAGGTAGTATTCTCCTGCTGACGTTTCAAAATGGTCAACGAAACGTCAGCAGGAGAATAGTAGTACCTACGTGGTGTATGTTTGTTAATTTTCTAAAATGATACCAAGCCACGATAACTTCAATTCTACACTCGAGAGCAATGAATCCGGGTCACTTAAAGAATGTTAAAAATCTCGGAAACTAAAAATGATAGATTAATGCAATAAATTGTATTTAATAGACAATTTAATACTCCTTAAATGAAGGTAAAAAAAATATGAGTCACCATACATTTTATTAACACAAAATTACATAAAGAAAAAAACTGCTGATCTCTCCTTAAAACAAAAATAGGAAACATGAAATTTTTGAACTTTATTACGATTTTCTTGAATTTTAATACTTCGTATTGCCTCCTCGTGCTTCCATTACTGCGTTTACGCAGAAAAAAACAACAAAAAAACAGAAATCAAACAATGATAAATGACAGATTACAAACAAAAGCAAAACCAAATGCTGTAATTTCGTAGTTCCATCTTCGAAAGTGGCCCTTTTTCAAATTTGATTTTTTTATGATATAACTTTACAATAACTAAGAAGTTTTAATACCTTCATTTAAGGAGTATTACATTGTCTATTAAATACAATTTATTGCATTAACCTAGCATTTTTAGTTTCCGAGATTTTTATGATTCTTTAAGTGACCCGGATTCATTGCTCTCGAGTGTATTATAACAACAAAACAGTGGTAATTAGCCGTTTTTTCAATTTAAAAAGCCATTTTATGCATTTATTTTGTACTTATTATATATACCTGTGTGCTTGAAATGAATAAATATTAGTAATTATTATGTATATGAAGAATTACTGTGGTTTTGCCTTTACCACTATATCAGTGTATTTTGTTTCTAGATGGGAGTCAATTTACATAATCACCACATGAACGTGCCATGTGGTTTCCACGAGATAACGTACCAGCTAAATCTCTAGACGACAAAATTAGAATACCTACATTTTGGGCCTGGGGTGCTATTTTTGAAACTCATCGACTAAACGTCAGTAAAATTGACGTTAATCCCCGATTTCCAAATTTCTATATATTGAAACTCATTGATGGCTAAGTCTTAGTTCCCGTGGCACCCCCAGGGGTATCTTTCAGGGGTGTCATGGGTCCGGACTCCGGAATGAATTATTGAACGAGCGAAGCTCGCCAATTCTTCCAACTTGACTCAGAGAACTCGTTCTCTGAGTCAAGTTGGAAGAATTGGCGTTTGTATGTATGTATGTATGTATGTTTGTCCGATGAAATCTTCCAAACCGTTAATTCGATCTTCATGAAATTTGGTATGGGGGTAGATAGTATTGATACAATTTGTAGGTAAGGTTATGAGCTATATCGGTCAGGGGAGATATTGAGATATTGGGGTTCAAGAGGGGGTAAAAAAAATAAAAGTGAAATAGTCAGATAAAGTGGGGTGTCTAATGAAAGCGCTTTGGTTGGACATTTCAAAACTGTTTTTTGTAAGTATTTAGCCTTAGTAGTTTTCGAGATATTAGGAAAAATAAAAAACGTAAAAATCAAAAATTCTAGGGTACTTCCAGCAATCCCACAATGCTGAAATTTGGTATGCTTGTGGCTTTTGTGTCACAACTGCAGGGAAAAGTCTGAAATTGAAGAATTTAGAAACTTCGGGTCGGGCTGATAAAGGTGTTATCGCGAGGTCTCAGTTCGGGGCGAACCACTAGTTGTACCAATGATGTCAATACAAAAGCTTCCTTCAGTACATCTCCTGAAATACGGTGTTTTGCGACCTTTTTGATGATATTTAGTCACTGAGTGACATAAAAAAATCGCACCCCTCTTCCATGTTAGGGCTAACATCCACGCAAGCGGAGCTAGATTTGCCCATTTCAAATTAAACAAAAGTCAAAAAAAAAGTATGGCAAAAAAAACACACTTGAATTATTAAAAAAAGAGTTTTGCTGTCTAAGTCTAGATTATGAGCGAGAAGCACAATATCGTTTGAAGATTATTTTTCTTCTCGCTCTGACCGTGTTGGCGAAACATCAAATTCGTTCATTACCGCTAAGTAAAGGTCTTTGTTTGCCGTTGAGATTATCGTTAATTATAAACGGGTTGCTATAGCCGAGAGACGATACTATGGATCGATTGCACAAGTTGTCATTGGCTAATTAACCGACTTCACAAAAAAGGTTCTCAATTCGGTTGTTTGTTTTTTAATGTTTGTTACCATGTTGGAATTGAGGGACCTCCTCAAATATTGTAGGCATAGGTACATATGGCGATTTTGATATTTTCAGCAACAAACCAAGCATTTGCATTCGGAAAGTATCATAATCCTTTCACCACTATGGTTCTTTCATATTTTTTTTCATCCAAATATTTAGTCGAATACAATGGCGGAAGTCGGTTTTTTAAATGAAAAGTTATTTTTAAGTTGTAATTATGATAAATATAGCAAAAAACCTACCGCGAAATTAAAATTTTGTTGTGGTTTTCGTTGATTAGGTACAACTCATCAACATTTCTTGAGATAACGAACACTGGTTTTACGGGAATCAGGGGAACATGTGTGTTAGGTCTTCTGCCCCCTAATTACAGTAGCAAATGGCAATGGAGAACGCAACAATGGGCAGGGCCGGATTTAAATGAGTGCCGCCCTGGGGCACGAAAATGCCGCCCTATGACTTAAATTTTATTTTAATAGTTTTGATATCTTATTTTTTAAGAATTAGAATAACTAATTGATTGCAGGAAATTTATTATGTATTATATAGCATTTATTATACATTATGTTTTATTTATATTAAATAATATACAAAATTTTAATGTGATACATAATACTTGAATTATATTTCTTGAAAGATAAAATGTTTATATAAAAGAATTAGTTAATTATATATTGTATAGAATTTTTTTTCTCACTTTCCAAATTTTGCCGCCCTAGAAAATTTGCCGCCCTGGGCACTTTCCCCGACTGCCCCTAGTATAAATCCACCACTGACAATGGGGATAATTTTGGCAGCCGAAATCTTATGAAACTTGAATAGGGGAAACTTATTGACCTAAATATTCCTCCTAACAAGTTTCAAAAGATTTGGACATTGCTAAGCCTGCTCAAATGATCGCCATTGTTGCGTTCTCCATTGCCATTTGCTACTGTAATGAGGGCTTTTCAACTTCGATTAAAAAAAAATAAAAGTAGTTCAAATTGTTTCGATAGATGGCGCTGATTCAACTGTAAATGCCAAGATTGTCAAATGTATTATCTGTGGTATACGCGTAATAAGCTATTATCTAACTAGTCTGTGGCTATTAATCATCATTTTATTGTTTGTGTCTGCTTCTTGAGTGTGCGCTAGTGATTTCGTGATGTTTTTAGAAGTAAGCAAAAATAAATATCACGAAACGAAAATATATCTACGTTGTTGATGTTGACATTTAACTTTATTTTGACACTTGACATTTACGTAACAGAGCAGCGCCATCTATTTACAACGCTGAAAGTATGATATGAAACGGCCGTGAAAACCCCTCATTGGGGGGCTGATCCCCGCAAAATCAATGTTCGCTTTCTCAAAAAGTATTCATGAGTACCTAAATGAGCTAAAACACAATAAATAAATTCGCGCCACATGCTAGCTTTATTTAAGCAAAAGTTTAATTTGTGCGACCCCAGATGAATTTAACTGACGCTGACTCAGCAGATACTAGGTCTACATATTTGTTTTACTAATATAACTTCCTGTTTATAAATCGCCAGTCATAACAGCATCACCATTCAACATCATGACTGGTCCAGTTATACATTCGTCACATTATCACGAACTGCATCGTCGGATGACCTGATAATTTTCTTGTTTACAATGCAATTGATGGGTAATAGAATTGAAGTTATAGTGGCTTGGTATCATTTTAGAAAAATTACCACTACGCACCACGTACTTTACTATTCTCCTGCTGACGTTTCGTTGACCATTTTAAGGTCCTTCCTCATGAGCACCGACCGCGACCACGCTCAAAGGTCGTGAGACGGGAACTAGCTTGGCTCCGTCGGTCGCGTCGCTCCGCACGCGCAGGCCAGCCCAACTGGACAATGGGGCAGGCGGCGGGGGCGGCGGGGGAGAGGCAGCAACCCGTTCACCGTCGCTCGTCGTGGAGAATAGTAAAGTACATGGTGTATACTTGTATAGTCGTAATAATTGTAAAACAATTGACGGTTATTTAATTTATTTTCTCATTGAACAGTGACTCTATGAAGCGCTAACATTGTTCGAACAAGTTAAAAACCTTAGCAGACCAAGATCTTTTAGGCATCTTATTATAAGATATACCTAATGGTTAGAATTGGTCCACCCTTAACCATGATGGAAGCTGGGGAGTTTTCTGACAGCTGAAAGAAAATAGTTCTAAATCCATGCATAGATGGCGCAGTCCAGCTAAGGCTGTCTAAATTTGAAATTTTGTCGCTCAACCACCAATTGTCAGTGTCACTAACTTCCACGCTCATGCTGTTCGTTGGTGAAGTATCTCTACTAGAGTTTTGTGTTGTTTGTAGAACAAAAGCGTAAGAAGGTGGACTTTGTTAACAAAGAACTTGTTCTCTGTGGTGCTTTTGCAAAATCTTCAGAAGACAACCATAGCGAGTCACCGCCATCTACCGGCATTTTAAGAACTATTTTTTCTTTTTAATTGCCTCCCTGAAAACTTCCCATTATACAGTAGCAAATATAGCAATGGGGAACGCAACGATAGGGATCATATTGGCAGCTTTAGCGCTGTCCAAATCTTTTGAAACTTGAAAGGAGGAATATTTAGGACAATAAGTTTCCCCTATTTAAGTTTCATAAGATTTAGATAGCGCTAAGGCTGCCAAAATGATCCCCATCGTTGCGTTCTCCATTGCCATTTGCTACTGTAATGAGGGCTTTTCATCTTCCATTAAAAAGAAAAAATGTAGTTCAAATTGGTTTGATAGATGGCGCTGATTCGACTGTATCAATCAAGATTGTCTGTGGTGCACGCGTAAAAAAATATTATTCTGAGTAGTCTGTGGCTATTAGTCATGATATTCTGTTTGTGATTGCTTCTTGAGTGTGCGTTAGTGATTTCGTGGTGTTTTTAGAAGTAGGCAAAAATAAATACCACGAAACGAAAATTATTTCTACGTTGTCGATGTTGACATTTCACTTTATTTTGACACTTGACAGTTACGTTACATAGCAGCGTCATCTATTTTCAATGCTGAAAGCATGATTTGAAACGGCCGTGAAAACCCCTCATTAGGGGGCCAGTCCACCACGCGCGTGTGGTGTCGTAAAAGCCGACTAAGGGGTTACACCAGTGGATGGCGGTAGTATCCCCCCATTGTATTCAATGGAGGAGGCTTCGTCCAGCAGTGGACGTAGACAGGCTGATAAAGAAAAAAAAAAAAAATATTTATTTTTAGGTATTCTATGTACATTATGTTATTTTGTTAGTAGTAGAACTTCTTGTGAAAGAGTTCGTCCGGGGAAGTACTACCACCGTACCTATTTCTGCCGCCAAGCAGTAGTGTTCGCATTGCTGTGTTTCGGTTTGAAGGGTACGGGTGCCGGTGAAATTACAGGCACATGAGACTTTTCATCTTTATGTCTCAGGGTCGGCAGCGCGCTTGTGATGCCTTTGGTGTTGCAGGCGTCCATAGGCCAGCCGCGACCCGTCCACCCACCAGCTTCACCCACCAGCTTCACCCACCAGTGGGACCACGGGGAATTTCTTTTTCCCCGTGCACCCCTGCATTATGGCGGGAAAATATCGATATCAAAGAAAAAATCATCAAGGAATGGTGCGTGTACAACAGAAGGCACAGAACTAATAACGTTTCCGAAAGCTGGAACGCCGGCATTAATAAAAAAGTGAATAAAAATTATGTAACGATAGCTTAACTTCTGATTAAAATATATTTAACGCCAAAATCTAAAACGATTCACGGGATACATATTATTAATTAAGAGACTATCAGATACTTCAAGCACAAATGCAACTTATTCACGAAGAAATAAGCGTTGGTCATTTATTTCTTGGAGAAGTTGCGTTAGGAATTACTTTTTGTTTTTGGCTTCTAGGTTATTTATGATTTATTAATTTCTCTTTAATAATTCGGTCGTCTATTGTTTGGTTTTTCGTTTTAATTTCCCATAGGAATGTGTTGTTTTGCTTGTAAAAAAAAAAAAAAAAAATTAAATTTCTTAATAAAGAATTGTTAAAATTGTATTTATATCGATATATATTTTTCCTGCCTTATGCATAAGGTTGCAGTGGGTGCACGGGGAAAAAGAAATTCCCCGTGGTCCCACTGGTGGGTGAAGCTGGTGGGTGAAGCTGGTGGGTGGACGGGTCGCGGCCCCCATAGGCTACGGTAACTGCTTTCCATCAGGTGGGTCGTATGCTTGTCTGCTTGCCAAGTAGCATAAAAAAAAAATCTAGTAATAGATGGATCATCTAATTAAACCAAGCCGTGTTTGTTTTGCTGCCTTATTCTTCTAGGCTTGATCACGTTGGAACAGGAGTATAATTTTTGTTTACAAGACGATTCAAGATGAACCCTATGATTTCAATGAATAAAATATTTTTAATGGAGGCTTCATCTAGCAGTGGTCGTCTAAAGGCTGCTGATGAGTACTGTTTCTATCAATAACGTGGCTCAGAATAATTAGTAATTACTACGTTAGTCATGGTCCACTGATTCTAACAGAACCCTACAGTGATTACACCCTCAATTTGCTACATCTGAGAGCTATGTCGGTGATCTTAGTTCTTCAACGGACCTCCTAGCATAATGTTAATGGAACTCCCTTTTCCGCATTCGAACTCTATGGATGGTCCATTAAGATATGATAAGATAATATTTTATTTGTAACTCTAACACAATACATGATATAAAATTGAAGATAAAGATACAAATTTTTGCATATAGAGTCACAAAATGGTCTCAGTCTCAGCATAAGCCAGTTGTAAATCACGTTACAACCAACGCTGGTCTTCCGACAGAACCACTTGGTGACGTCACGGAAGATAACACATCAGACACTAAATAATCAAAAATATAACAAATAAGAAACATAATTTACGGCAACTATCGACAAATACAAAATAACAAACAAACGGGCATTACCATAATCTAAGTATTCGCGTTAAGGTGGCGGGGATGGCTGGACGCTAAATCAACTCGAGAATAGCGCAAAAGTCGGCCTGCATATTGCTGTCCCTGTTTGGCTAACGCAGGCGCGCGCGGGGCACAGCCGAACACCTATTTCTATTCTGTGGCCGTTACCATTCATAATTCGAAGGTGGTATTTATTTTTTATGCAAACTAGCATTTGACAATAATAATTTCTTGGCATATTTGGCATTTGTCACAAACTTTTACATTTATATATCTAGCAATAAAAACTCCTTGGTACCTAGTTCTGCGAACAGTTAGAACTCGCGAGCACAAACTTTTTTCCAATAATTGTGATCAGGGTGGTTATTCGCTATGACCTATTAGATTTCTTTTCAATAACGTGTGACGTCACTCATACGATTCAGCGATGATTCCACGCAGATATCGTAACGAGCCCGCGTTATGTTACGTTTGGTCAGAGCGAATAAGGGGGCAGGTTGGTGCTTTGATGATCGTTGAGTTTGGCTAAACTTTCCAATAGCGACTGTGAGCTAGGAGGTTCATATTTTTATCACATGTAGACACAAGCCTAAATATGAAATGGCGTACTGCGGAAACAAATAGTTTTAGCATTGTGAGCTAAGACAAAAAATCAAAGAAAAATATTTCAAAGTAAACGCTCAACTTTCCTTTAGCGACTGCTAGCTAGGAAGTTCACATTTTTATCACATGTAGGTTCACATAGTACAAGCCTAAATATGAAATGGCGTACTGCGGAAACCAATAGTTTTGGAGCTATTCATTTTTGAAATTTGCTAATAACCGCTTTCCGAACGCCATGTTTTGGTGATATTTTACTTTTTATCAGTGTTCCCATACGATTTTCGGCTTTTGACAATGACAGTGACAGACCAAATGGTATATTTTGCTAAAAATTGGTGGTTTCTCAATTTTCAACTAGTCATGTTTTTTGCTCTTACGGTCCAGTCGGTTACGTATTCCTTGAACGTCAATGAACTCTGTCATCGTTTGTGTTCTCAGAGTTGAGATTGTTTACGTGCTAACTCCTGTTTTAGAATTCATCGAAGGACTTTCCTTTAGCGACTGTAAGTATAAGGCTTGAGGGGGGAGGGGAAGGGTGGGGGGTCAATGTCAAAAGCCGAAAATCGTATCCGAACACTGACAAATAGTAAAATATCACCAAAATATGGAGATCGGAAACCGGTTTTTAGCACATTTCAACAATGAATAGCATATTTCATATTCAGGCTTGTGCTATGTGAACCTACATGTGATAAAAATATGAACCTTGTAGGTCACAGTCGCTAAAGGAAAGTTGAGCATTTACTTTGAAATATTTTTCTTTGATTTTTTGTCATAGCTCACAATGCTAAAACTATTGGTTTCTGTAGTACGCCATTTCATATTCAGGCTTGTGCTATGTGAACCTACATGTGATAAAAATATGAACCTCCGAGCTCACAGTCGCTAAAGGAAAGTTGAGCATTTACTTTGAAATATTTTTCTTTGATTTTTTGTCATAGCTCACAATGCTAAAACTATTGGTTTCCGCAGTACGCCATTTCATATTCAGGCTTGTGCTATGTGAACCTACATGTCATAAAAATATGAACCTCGTAGGTCACAGTCGCTAAAGGAAAGTTGAGCATTTACTTTGAAATATTTTTCTTTGATTTTTTGTCATAGCTCACAATGCTAAAACTATTGGTTTCCGCAGTACGCCATTTCATATTTAGGCATGTGTTATATGAAACTTTATGTGATAAAAATATGAACATCCGAGCTCACAGTCGCTATTGGAAAGTTGAGCCGCTACTATTTCACGCAAAAACTAGGTACTGAATGGTAAACAAAGCACAAGTCGTAGGTATGTTAGTTACCTAGGTTACTTCATTCCAAATCACAAGGGAAATCTAAATAAAATGACAAAAATATTGCAATGTCATATATAACAAATAAATAGGTGAACAAACACAAGAGCAAGCGAAGCGCGGGGTTACACAGTGTACTAGTGTGAGTGCCTGTCGAGTTGTCAAACATCACACAACCGTAGTTCCCCGACCGGCCCTCGGTTCTGACGCGATAGCAATATGGGCGTTCAGAATTTTTTGAAATTTGTTCAAGTTCCGTAATACCAAAAATGATGAATAAAAACTTGTTGTTTTTTTTATATCGTGTTGTTATTCTGTTACTTGACAATATAAGCTATGTTCCTACACATAAAATACGTAACATATCGTTGTTTTTAATACGAAACAAATAAGATGAAAACATGTCGTTTAGGTCGTAAAAATATACAAAAAGTAATTCGCTTACATTTCATTTGAGGTATATATTTTGATAAAAAAAACTATCTGGGAACATAGATAAATACTATCCGAATCCGAATAATAGCATAATATGGTGGAAATATGCTCGAATTACAAATGACGTCGGTATTACGTTTGCATGGGCAGTTCATCCTTCGCTGGGTTCTTAACAAATTGTTTTTACACACATAACAAGAACACAGAATGAGACGCTCAATTATACTTTTGGTAAATTATACAAAAATAACTATTTTAATTAAAGTGCAAAGCATCATTATACGATACTTGTATCGTTTCTATGACTCTCCTGTCCTTTCTGACCTTCAAAAATAAATTTGCGTTGTTTGAGTTTAAAACCATTAAAACTTTGCAGGTTCCTTATTGGTGGGGGGATATTATTCCAGCACCGCGATGCAGCGTAACGAAAACTGCCTCGAAACGAGGCCGAACTATGACGCTGCATAGAGAGTTGTTTGGCACTCTGTCGGAGTCCGCACGATCTAGTGCTGCCCATCCATGAAAGTTTCTCATATAGATTTGAGGGCACTTGGTGCTTCAGGACTCCAAAGAGTAAACAAGCTAAATGAAGTTTTCTACGATGCCTCATTATGCTTGAGAGTTAACTGGCTAGATAGTTAGCCAGCCTTACTCCGTCCAGAAGCACAGAAGCTTCCTGGGGTCTTCGCAGGACTCGCGGAGTGACCTCGGCTTGTTGAGGATTTGTTCACGTTGAGCTGCTACTCCCTCGCATTCCAGGACTAGGGCAGCCGATTCTTCTTCGGTCAGACACCCCTTGCAGAGTGGGCTGTCTGTGGCTCCGATGTTATATAGGTGTTTGTTCAGGAGACAGTGGCTAGTGAGGTCCCCACGATGGTACGAAGGTCTGTCTTGATAGGTTGAGTAGACGACGCGTGAGTCGTGGTGAGACAGCTGGAAGGGCTGCTCTTGACTGTCTGCAGTCCGTGGTCCTTGCCCAACGTTCGTTGTGTTGGTTTAGGGTGCGAAGCCGCATCCAAGTACGTAGCTGGGATCTCCTAGCATTTGATTTGACCACATTCAATGATGATAAAATAACTTTCGACAAACATGTCGCCTGCTACTTTCCACACAATATTATGCTACCAATTACCACCACCTTAGAACTAGTTAGCAGCAAGTTAACGCTTACCAAGGTTATATGAATGATTACTGCATTACTGTCCAATGTACCTGCTAGTGATAAATACAGTAAGGCTTCGTTCACACGGCATTGTCCTGCACGTTTTTTTGCAGTATACGTCTTAACGTATAAATAGTGACCATACAACGTACATATATCCATTCACACGTCGATTGTACTGCAAAAAAACGTGTACCGCTTATACGTTTAAACGCATACTCAACGGACTTGTCAAGCAAATCGAATGAACTTTGACGTATTCGGTTCGCAGTGGCACATAATATAGCTCTGTCTCGTTCACACGGCACGATGTTCACACGTTTTTTATCGAATAGCAACCGAAGAAGCGTTTAGTACCTGAGCGTCTTTTGGACGGGTGGCACGTATTTTATGTGCAGTGACAACTGTGTGAAGACTGCGGCTATTCGTCTTTTACACGAATGATAATTTACCGTGTGAAGACCCGGATGATTGTACGTTAAAAAAACGAATACGAAAAAAACGTGCAGGACAATGCTGTGTGAACGAAGCCTAAGTCTGGGTGGCCACGGACAAAGATCTTTTGCAAGATCTATATCTGAGTACGATATTTCGACTTTTACGACTTCTACGAAAGGAGAAGGCCTCTTCTTCTTAGGCTGGACACACCATGTAATCATAGGGGGGCGTCCATTAATTACGTGAGGCGTTTAGTGGTGGGGGGAGGAGGTCAACCCAAACCTCACCGAATATCACGTGGGTGAGAGCGTGGTCTCGACAAATCTCACGTAATTTTTATACTACGTTCTTAATAATCGTAAATACTAGTCAAATCTAGTCTTAAATAAACAGGAGGGGTTCCTGTGATCTCACTAAGGGGTGAGGGGGGGGGGGGGGTAAAAAAATCGCCAAAATTATCTCACATAATTAATGGATTGCCCCTAACATCGAAGTGGATCAAAATATAGCATAAGTAAAGTACTTTTTATCCCAAAATGCAGTTCCCTCGGGAGAAAAACGCGGGTGATACCGCAGGCAGCCGCTAGTAAATAAACAAAAATGAACTCAATATTGGCTTGGAGCACAAAATATGGAGACAAGACTGGATGTCAGACAGAAAGGATGTCATTAATGCTTATCAACCCATTTCCTTTGTTAAGTAAATAAAATCATTATTATAATTTATCAACGACGTAAAGTGCTAGTTTTTAACCGACTTAAAAAAAGGAGGAGGTTCTCAATTCGGTTGTATTTTTTTTATTATGTTTGTTACCTCATATCTCCGTCGTTTATAAACCTATTTGGAAAACTATTTTTTATTTGAATGGGTATACTTCCTGATTGGTCCCATTTTCAATCCAATTTTACATTCCATTTTTCAAAATCCAGTTCTGGTGATGGATTCCATGAGGAATTGAGGGAACTCCTCAAATATTACAGGCATACATATAGTGATTTTGATATTTTCAGCAACATGTCAAGCATTTGCATTCAGAAAGTATAATTTGATGAATGGAACTTGTGAAGAAGACCACAAATGGCCATCAATCAAAATATCATCCAGATAATTAGTTGAATACAATGGCTGAAGTCGTTTTTTTAAAAGTAGTTGCGCCCCGTGGTTTCACCCGCGTGAATAATGATGAAAATTGATGATGATGAAAAGTAGCCTATGTGTTAATCCAGGGTATAAGGTATCTCCACTCCAAATTTCCCTCAAATTCGTTCAGCTGTTTGAGCGTGAAGAAGTAACAAACATAATAGGTAACAAACTTTCGCGTTTATAATATTAGTAGGATACATATATACACATTTTGGCTGTAATGGCTTACACATAAGATATAGATATATACTGTGGCGGGATTTTTTGTAGGACTATTTAAGATAAACATTTCTATCATACATTACATATGTGTAACTCTAGCGGTTTTGGCAGCGCAACGCCAGAATAGCTCGCAGATGGTAGATTTTTTCCTAATTACTTGACACTTATCGTCATATTATGGATAATTCACACAATATCTTTATAAATTGTAGCCTATGTGTTATTCTGATGTATCCTACTAATATTATAAACGCGAAAGTTTGTGAGTATGGATGTTTGTTACTCTCTCACGTAAAAACTACTGAATGGATTTGAGTGAAATTTGGAATTGACTTTACGCCCTGGATTAACACATAGGCTACTTTTCATCATCATCATCATCAACATCAATTTTCATCATTATTCACGCGGGTGAAACCGCGGGGCGCAACTAGTAAGCTATATTATTGTAAAGTTTCATCAAAATCCATTCAGTAGTTTTTGCGTGAAAGAGTAACAAACATCCATCCATCGATTCTGACAAACCTATGTCCAGCAGTGGACTTCTGCAGGCTGATGATGATGATGAAAATAGTATTATGTTTAGACCTTTGACGTCAATGTAAGATGACTAGATTCAGTCGGTTGTTTTACCTACGTTGGCGTTGGTATTTACGTAGATATGTAAATAAATAAACATAAAAAGTATGCAGCACAGAAATGTATACATTTTAAATAAACTAAATTGTCTGGCGCGTTGGCACGGCCATCGCGACTTCCAAAACAAGCTTGGCGCAGTCGAGTAAAAATAAAAACAGACAAGTTCGTGTGAGATTCGCGCTCTGAGGGTTCCGACGTAAATTAAATGAAATAATTTAATTATATATTATACTAGTTGCGCCCGCGGTTTCACCCGCGTGAATAATGATGAAAATTGATGATGATGATGATGATGATGAAAAGTAGCCTATGTGTTAATCCAGGGCGTAAAGTATCTTCATTCCAAATTTCACTCAAATCCATTCAGTAGTTTTTACGTGAAAGAGTAACAAACATCCATCCATACTCACAAACTTTCGCGTTTATAATATTAGTAGGATTATTATTTTTTATTTAAGTAATTAAATTATTTAGATAAATAGTCAAAGCCCTTTTCGAGTTCCAGCGACTTTTTCCTAAAAACTTCATCATCCTACTACAGGGGCAAAAAAGTCGAAATTCCTTTATTTGTGTCAAAGAACCTTTTGTTTTAGAATTGTTAGATTATTGAAACCGTAGGGCGTAGAGGATATTCATTTTCGCGATTTCTATACAAAATTAGACATTCAGTGACGGGCAATATGTAGGTATAAATATGCATACTTACATTTTTTATCATTTTTAAAACTAAGTTTTAATTTCAATAAACCTTCAATTGATGTTTACAAACTAATACTTATTAATTTAAATAAATTTATTGTAATCCATTATATTCTTCATGTTGAGGTGCGGAACCCTAAAAACAAAATTCAGTTATATTATTTTATTGGATTTTTTCACAATTATTATTTTTGAGGTTCTTCTTTCGACCATATAATTTATAAACTGATTTCAAGGTATTAAAGAAATTACTCGTTCAAAAGAAATTTTATTATTATAAGTACCTACTTATATATAGGAATTAGCTCTTCTGTTAGTAGCTTCCGTTTTCTTAGTAGTAGAACTTCTTGTGAAAAAGTTCGTTCGGGGAAGTACTACCACCGTACCTATATTTCTGCCGCCAAGCAGTAGTGTTCGCATTGCTGTGTTTCGGTTTGAAGGGTACGGGTGCCGGTGAAATTACAGGCACATGAGACTTTTCATCTTTATGTCTCAGGGTCGGCAGCGCGTATGTGATGCCTCTGGTGTTGCAGGCATTCATAGGCTACGGTAACTGCTTTCCATCAGCAGGGCTATTCTAAAACGTCGGAAACGTTTCCGATCGGATTCGTTAGTTTTTCATTTCGATGTGGTAAGTAACTAAAACAATTTTCTACCAATTTTTTCTAGTAAAACACAGTATACAATATTTATTGCATTTTACTGTGTCTTATTAGAGAAAATTGTTTTAGTTACCACATCGAAATGAAAAACTAACGAATACGATCGGAAACATTTCCGACGTTTTAGAATCGCCCTGCTAGTGGGCCGTATGCATGTTTGCTTGCCTTAGTAGTATAAAAAAAAATTGATTTAGATTTTTTTGTGGTTATCATTTATCGATAACGAGTTAAGTAAATATTTAGAACATCCGTTAAAAAAAACAAATCCTACTATGTATTCCCAACTTATATACTTATGTAAAATACGAAGGCTTGTATGTTCAGATGTTTGTTTGATCCTCAATCATGCTGAATCGATTTCGATAAAATTTGGTACCCAGATATATTATGACCTGCCCCCCTATTCCCTAATTGAAAATCACTCAGCGACTAACATTAAGTAAAATGTCAGAATTGAAACTTTCGTGGTAAGAATCATTTTAAATTGTAAAAACGGCTAATTACTACTATTTTTCGTCATTTTTGCTGACGTTTCGAGTTTGAGTTCAAAAGCCTCTTCATCATGGGCCTCCCGCGACCGCGTTCGACGGTAGACCGGTGAATACATCAAAAGTGACGAAAAACAGTGGTAATTAGCCGTTTCTTCAATTTAAAGTAAAAAGACCATCAATTGTTCAAAGTTATGATTAAGAATTGACAATTGATGGTAATTTTACTTCTCAAACGTTAGTCACCGAGTGACTTTCAGTTAACTAAAAACTACAAAAAACAGTTACTAATAAAAGAAGCTATAAATCCAGACCCCCTTAGGGGGTCTGGATTTAGCTTTACTCTACTTTTTATCTCGTAAAGACGCAACACTAGTTTTTAATAAATTATTATTTATTTCAATTAATTAAGATAAGATAAGATAAGTTTATTTACCAGAACATTGTAAATACAATGAGGTCTTAAACTAGAAAAAGTCCAATATGTTCTACCTTATATCAAATTTTCACATGGATAATATGATTAATATAAAAACAATAAAATTAGAATAATAATAGAGATTTAAACAATGAACTAAGTAAAATAAAAATGTCAATAATTTGGTTAATCAATTTGGGTATTCTCTTGTTACAGCACGCTGCCATAGACTAGAGCCATCATGGAGAAACCTACCATGCATATGCTCTCCGTCCAGGAGAGGGGAGGGCCTACGAGTAAAGTCAATCAGTACATTGCAGCTGTTGCAGGTATGACTGCTTTTTCATGGTTTCTTCAAACTGGTTCGTGTCAAAGGTTGTCTGGGAGAAATCGCTTTTAGCGATAAGGCCGCCCATTCATCATCATCAGCCTGTAGAAGTCCACTGCTGGACATAGACCTCACCCCTAGAATGACACGACGATCTTGCTTGCGAAGTTTATACTGTCCATAGTCTATCGAGGGGTCGCTCATTGTACTGTGCTATTTTTTTTATTTTTTTTTTATAATTCGTCCTAGTACAGTGCCGTGGTGTGTCAGGGCTCAGAATCGACCCCTCCATCTCCTCCGGTGGATGTAGTAAAAGGCTTACTAAGGGATTAACCAGAGGATGGGAAGCAGCATCCACCTGAGTACTCAACACAAACACTGCGATCACCAATCCGCCTGTCAATCGTGGTGATTATGGCAATTCCCTTCATTATATTTTATGGGGGAAGCCTCGTCCAGCAGTAGATGCCTATAAAGGCTGCTGATGATGATGATAAGACTTCTTAGCTTTCTGATGACGGGGGCAGTGCAATACCACAAGACGCGCCCTATTAGGTGGACGTAGCCTGGTAATGCATTGTTATGTGCTGGACGATCTGAGGGCCTATTATACGAGTTTTGCATTGCAACAAACACTTTGCGAGTCGTGAGTATTCAATGGGACTTACATAGTAACTATTCATCATGCTGTGCCGCGCAGTCGATGTAAATAGCACAGATTCATAAATAGTTACTACGTAAGTCATGTTGAATACTCACGACTCGCAAAGTAATTGTTGCAAAGCAAAACTCGTAATAGGCCCTCTGCTTGTTTTGTCACTCAAACAATAGAAAAAAAACTCTTGTTCAAACGCGACCAACTACATAGATGAAGCAGAGTAACAAACACGGCTTCGCTTTTTTGTAATTTCTCGATAAAAGGAATCCTAGTATGGGTTCAGGAATACTTTTTATTTACTTATTACCTGCAAGATTTTATTTAAGAGGGCACTATTCTATAAATTAGCTCCCTCTTTAACGTACGCGATAACCCGCGCGCCATCTCGCTCGCGCTAGCGAGTGTCGGGCACAAAAATGAAGTTTTTTGTTTATTATGGCGCAAATAAAGTGTTTATCAAAAAACTGATTTTAGCATAAGAATAAATAGTTATTACCTACTTGTTGTAGTAAAATGTATCTTAAAAAACCGTAGGGTTCCTGACATTTCTTTCAAAACGTGTGGGAAACAAGGATTTTTAATTAAATAAAACTATCGAGGTTTTTTTTACATATCGTGTTTTCAACTTTACAAAATAAATGCAAAAATATAAAATTTTCATATTCCAAAATATTTAACTCGTAGAACCCGTACATACCGAGTTATAAACCGATTTTGTTGGGCAAAATCACATATTACGCCTTCTTAACTTGAACTGTTAGGATGTATGTTAGTTAGTTAGTTAGTGTGGTACAAATCTTGAAACTGAATTTTGAACGAGTTCCACCCAATCGATTGTTAAATATAGCTGCAGATATTAACGGGACCGATATTTTGTACTGAATAGTTTTTGAACTCAATCGCTATAAGAGCTCATGGTACGGCCCCAGATGATGATGGACAACGGAACTCCTCGATGACTAGTAGTAGCCTGGCAATGTAATAATAATCATTTATTCATTTACAAACATGGGTAAATAGTAAAAGATGACAAATAATAATGGTAGAACAAGCCATGCTTTACCAATTTCGGCATGCAAATATAATAGTCAGGTATAAGGTTTAGGTAAACATTTAAAATCATTTTAATAGAATGTTTGTGCTCATTTTGATCCGAGGGCCTATTACGAGTTTTGCTTTGCAACAAACACTTTGCGAGTCGTGAGTATTCAACGTGACTTACGTAGTAACTATTAATGAATCTGTGCTATTTCTATCGACTGCGCGGCACATATTGTTGAATAGTTACTATGTAAGTTACGTTCAATACTCACGACTCGCAAAGTGATTGTTGCAATGCAAAACGCGTATTAGGCCCTCACGGCTCACGATTCCAATTTGACTAAAAGACACAAATTTAATAAAAGCTAGTTTTGAAAAATAAACTTATTTCTGCGCGCCGGTCGTTGACTGTATCCTAAAAAGAATGGCTGATGACGCAAGATGACTGGGGAGGTGTGCCTGGTTTTAAAATTTCCTGTAATAAATCTATCCCGGAGGTGTGATCATCTAAAATAACCCAGCAATGTTAACCCTAGCACGGTTTTGGCACGTATGTCCATCCATCTATTAATACTTAACACGCAGTAGAAACAGTTGGGTATTCTGTGTTGAGACCGACATCTTGTTCGAATGTTTGTCCAGTACGAAGATTTTTAATATTTTCCCAAAAAACCCCAATAGTGGGGTTTTGCTGGTGGGGGGTTATTGGGAATTATCCTAATCTATGAAACTGACGATTTATTAATAAAAAATATTAAAACAGTATTGATGGAAAAATGTTACTATAGCCTTGACGAGTTTTTTAATGACAAGAGAATTTATGTAATTATTCATTTTAATTTAGAATCTATATAACTAGTGGTTCGCCCCGAACTGAGACCTCGCGATAACACCTTTATCAGCCCTACTACTTAACTAAGTGATTTCCATATTTTCTATTATTATTTTTGAAAATTTTCACCTCCAGGTCTACCAGAGGTCTATCAGTAACTACTCTAATTTCCTACACATCATCGGAATAACCTTTGAATAGGACTAAGCAACGGGGCGTAATTATACTACATACCTGTTAGTACCTATATCAAGTACCTGACGAATTAATTGATAACGTCCTTTTGATGAAAACCATAGAACTCCAACGTCATTCAAATTCTTAGAAATGGGAGGTCAACAAATGGATGTTATATTGGTTTTTGTTTTATGGAGTACATGTTTCTAAATTCTTCAATTTCAGACTTTTCCCTGTAGTTGTGACACAAAAGCCACAAGCATACCAAATTTCAGCATTGTGGGATTGCTGGAAGTACCCTAGAATTTTGGGTTTTACGTTTTTTATTTTCCCTAATATCTCGAAAACTACTAAGGCTAAATAATTATTAAAAAAAGTTTTGAAATGTCCAACCAAAGCGCTTTCATTAGACACCCCACTTGATCGGATTGTCTCACTTTTATTTTTTTTACCCCCTCTTGGATCCCAATATCTCTGCAACCCCCTGATCGATATAGCTCATAACCTTACCTACAAATTGTACTAATACTATCTACCCCCATACCAAATTTCATGAAGATCGAATTAACGGTTTGGAAGTTTTCATCGGACAAACATACATACATACATACATACATACATACATACATACATACATACATACATACATACATACATACAAACGCCGATTCATCCAACTTGACTCAGAGAACTTGTTTTTTTTTACTTTTTAATTTATTGTAATTTTTTAAGGTCCGTGCCCAAAGGGTAAAGCGGACCCTATCTCCGCTGTCCGTCCGTCCGTCCATCCGTCCGTCTGTCACCATGATCTCATGAACCGTGATAGTTAGACAGGCGAAATTTTCACAAATGATTTTGTTTCTGTTGCCACTATAACAACAAATAATAAAAAAAGAATAAAATAAATATTTTCCCTTACATATGCTCCCATACAACAAACGTGATTTTTTTGCCGTTTTTGTAGATAATAGTACGGAGCCCTTTGTGCGCGAGTCCGACTCGCACTTGGCTGGTTATTTTATAACTTTTTACTTGTAATTTTTTTTTATTTACCTACTTACTAATTTAAAGATACATTGCGGGCCTGACTGGGTACATAATTATGACCTAAGTAGAATAAGTTAAATTAACCTACATTGAAATTAAGGTTGAATGTGCAGCAATAGTATATACATGATAAACCACCATCATCATCAGCCTGTAGAAGTCCACTGCTGGACATAGGCCTCTCCCTTAGAATGCCAAGACGAAACGGTCTTGAGCCGCCTCCATCCATCGACTTCCTGCGACGTTTATAATGTCTTTAGTCCATCGAGTCTTTCTCTACCGCGTCGTCCGGTTTGTGGTCGCCACTCGAGAACCTTTATTCCCCAACGGTTATCAGTTCTTCGAGCTGCCCATTGCCACTTCAACTTGCTAATTCTGAGAGCTATATCGATGACTTTGGTTCTTCTACGGATTTCCTCATTTCGGATTCTATCACGTAGTAAAACTCCTAGCATAGCTCTGTATCATTAGATCCACTAAATTCTGTTTTTTTTGTTTCAGCTGCTATAGGAGCGGTCATAGCTGGTACAATCCTGGCGTGGACATCACCAGCCCTCCCCCAGCTAGAGCCTTACATCATCAAAACAGCAGGCAACAGCACCTCCAATGATACCTCAGTGCAAGTTGTGAACGGAACTAACACGAGTGAGCTGATCAACTCTCTGGGATACCCTGCTGATTTTCTACTGACCACTACAGAAAGTAAGTAGCGCTAGTTAAGACATCATCATTATCATCAGCTGAAAGCTGTCCACTGCTGGACCGAGGCCTTCCCCAAAGAAGAATGAGGGTATTGGCCTAACTCACCATGCTTGGTATAGGTGGATTGGTGAATGCATGTGTGTTAGTACTCAGGTGTATCCTGCTACCTATCCCCTGGTTTAATCCCTCAGTCTTTGACGACATCTACGGGAGAGAGGAAGATGGGTCTATTTTTAAGCTATAGTCAAAGTCAAAAAGAATTGTATTCATTGAAATCACAAGGATCATTTTGAATCGTCCTATAAACTAAAATTACTCTGTTACGCGACCAAGCCTGGAAGAATCAGGCAACAAACTCGGCTTGGCTTACATAAATGGTCCGTCTTACCACTAGGTGAGAAGCGCCTGTGTGGTGCCTCGGAGCAAGGAGTTGCTGATACATAGTAAATGAGAACTTAAAAACCTTACGAAGGTAGCCAAAATTAAATAAACCATCAGCAAAAATATGCAAGACAGCACACGCTACGCTTATTATACATATAAATACTTAGAGATTTATATCCGTGCCGTGGTTTGTCTGGTCTAAGAATAGATCCCTCCGTCTCCTCCCGTAGATGTCGTAATAGATGACTAAGGGATAACTCCAGGGGATGGATAGCAGCATCAACCTGAGTACTCCACACCGATACGCGAGCACCAATCGGTCTGCTAATCGTGGTGATTATGGCAAATCCCCCATTGTATTCTATATGTGGAATGCCCAGTGGCGAATTTACACATTTGCCGCCAGTAGGCTATTCAAATTTTGCCGCCCCTTGTAACGAATCACAATGCTGAAAGGGATTCAATTACCTGGCAATCAGATTCAAGCTTGAAAATTATATTCGTTCATGACAAAGATTAAAGGTTTTGCAGAAAATGTTTCTGGTACTTCTACAAATTATTTCATAAAGTTGAGAAAAGTCAAATATAAGTTGATGATGCAAGAAGCGCAAACCGTCAATCAGTCAGTCGGTCAGTTTTATTGTTTGAGTTTCTCAAATAATAAAATAAAAAAAATGTAGGTAAAATAATCATTCAAGTTGCGTCACTTCAAATTTAGTTTCACTAAAAATCATAAATTATTTCGACGTAAACATACAAAAACTACTTTGAGATAGCAGTATATTTTGCACAATTATTGGCTTTTACGGCAGAAAAATTAAGTACACAAAATGAAGATTTCACAATAATTGGGCATAAGCAGCAAAATCTCAACAAATATTCATGGTTGATTTTTAGTTACTTTTTCCGTGGCATTAAAAAATATAATAATTAAAAAAATAAATAAATAATAATATTTAAAATTTAGAAAAATGTTAAAAAAAAACATGTATATAAATTTATTTTAAAAAAAAGAAAAGGGGAAAAAATCATTCAAAATAATGAGTTAAGCAGTTTGAACTGAAAACCGAAAGTATTCTAGAGAATGGAATTGAGTTTGGCTTGTGTGTGACAACACAGCGAGAACCAAGAGTCGGTACACACGAGCCATTGCTAGTGGCACGGCTGTGATAACACAGCAAGAACCAAAAGTCGGTACACACGAGCCATTGCGAATGGGCACGACTGTGATATCACAGCGAGAACAAAGAGTTTGTACACCCAAGCCATTGCGTGTTTTACGTCGTGGCGAGCTGTGTTGTTAGATGGGCGGGCTGTGACAGAAATTTACACTGTAGAAATTTCGTGCGAATTGATGTAGGATTGCTGTAAAAGTTGGGGGGAGGGGAGGTTCAGATGATGTGGGAATGCATCTCGGAAATGGATATAAATAAAGCAGGGCTCTGGGGGAGCGTTAGTTATTATTGAATCGCGGGCAGGAGCGGAAGTCGAATTTATGACTGAGTCGCGGGCGGCTACGGGCTACTGAGGTTTTATTGAACCGCGGGCGGTTACGGGCAACAAAGTGAAGCTAGAGTCGCGGATGGGTACAGAACCCTAGTTCCGATAAAAAGTGCTGTGACGTGAGTGCCCTAATTTTGGATTTCAGTGATTTGGATATAGTTGGTGCATCACTGGTAAGTGTTTATGTATTTTATTTTATCAGTGTGTTTGATTTATTTAGTGTAACTTGTGTTTAGGACTTGACAGAGTTTTTAAGATCTAGTAAAATCTCAGATAGAATTTTATTGTTGGAACTACTTAAATAATAGTAGATACCTACATCTATATCTACTATGGGAAGACTTCAATTCAGTGAATACTGATTAATGGATGATGATTTATTTACAGATTTCAATAGATAATTTCAAAAGGGTTACATACATCTGTCTACTAGTGATTATCTGAGAAAGGATGAGAGTTTACTTTCAAAATTCTAGGTTCTAGGTTCCCTAGATTATAGACTTCTTCAGCGGCCTTCGAGACTGAATTTCACCTGACTATCTATTTTATTAATGAATGTGTCATTGCGACTTGTAAGTTTAACCCGTTCTCTTTCAGCTTATGTCTTTGAGATTTAACTTCACTTATCTGTAGATACTTACCTTTTTTATTTTATCGGCTCAATACTGTTCGTTGTGGCATTTTAATAGTGAAGGCTCCGTACAGCAGTGGACTTCTGCAGGCTGAAGATGTTGTACTTGCTAGAGTCATTATGAAGTCATTACGACTTGAAATACTTCTACGAGATACTGATGATGATAAAGAAGCGTTTACCTGTTTGTTGTTGCGTATCATTATGGATTTAGGAACCTTAAATTTATTGAAGTAGGTATCTAACCCGCTCTCTTCCAGATTATCTTCGAGACTTAATTTCACTACACCATATGTGTGTCATATTGTTGTATTTAAGATAATCCGTTTCCTTTCAGCTTTTATCTTTGAATTTTTTATATGCTCTAGACTGATATTTTCATGTGTTCTACTACATTTTGTGTGCATAACATTTTTAAGCTGTGCTCTTCTTAATTATGAGATTAACTTCAATTAATTCTACAAAATTTACTTTACAAGAATGAAAATACTTGTACCATCTAAATACCTACGTAACCTTTATCTACTTGGTCATTATTAACTACAAATTCGAAAGTTAGTCATTACTTTTTATGAATTTTAGTTCATTGAATCTTTAATCCAACTTATTACGTGAGATACTTAAGTAATATGAACTTCTGAGCTGATTTCAAAAGGAAATTGTTTCTATCTAATTTTATGCGAATAAGTTGACAAATAAAGGTGTTCAATTTCGATACCAGTGATGCAAACTCTATAGCCAAGCAAGAGCAAGCGCTAAAGTTAAATCTGACTAGAAAAGAGGATTAAACTTGAGTCAATGATCCAAGATATCTAAGGTGAATATCTACTTATCTCTTGTATTATTTTAAGGAGATTGTGGAGTCTAAATTCAGCCTAGAAGTTCTACAAGTTCAAATTAAATCTATTCTTTGTAAAGTTGGGATTTTAGATTAAAATAATTATAATAATTAAAACCAGGAACCAAAAAAAGGATCCTCATGTTTTAGTTCAGCTTGATTTCAGGTTATATCTAATAGATTATTCGAAATATCTGATAGAATCAATAGCATTCTAGAGATGATTTTATACAAATAAACATATAGTAACTTCAAATAATAGAAGAATAATTCTTATAATGAAAATGTATGAAGAAATTCACAAGTTGTGTATACTTCATGTTATCTAGATATAAGCTTGAGTATCTAGCAGGACTCTTGCTTTATCAGATTTATTTATAGGTATCTACCAAAAAGAGTAGTTATTTTAGACTATTATTTTAACAGAAATTAGAAGATTTTGATTTAGATAAGTATATGTTTCAGAGATTAGTTAGTTCAGAATAAAATGGGTACTATATTTCTTTTCAATATTATTAGAATCAGAAGTAAGATTGCTAAAAGGGCTATTTAATAATTGCCTACATAACCATACATTCATTGTACGCGGAATCATAGTTCGAATCTATGTTGATTAAGTTTATTTAGAATAAGAACACATAGTTTAGACCAGTGGCCAGCGGTGTGATCAGGACTGCCATACGGAACCGTTAGGTTCCACTTTAACTAGGGAGGTAATATTTGATTTTGCGTTCATGAAGTAAATGTAACTTTATTTGGAATGAAACAGAATGACTTACTTCCGACATACTCAAGTAAAATTCCTCTTGTCATTTGCAGTAAAGTACCGAAAGAGTTTGCTTATTAGAATATCATTCTGATTGTCCTCCACTATATATAGTTAAATCTATATAAAAGCAGAAGGAATTTGACCAAGACTTTACGGGTAGAAAATTATTATTTAAGGCGAAGGAGGAGCCTTAAATCAAAGCTGCTAAATTGATATCCCTAGTGATGACTTATCAACATCAACATTTAAAGGAAGTTTATTGTTTTACTAGAAATACAGAGACTAAACTATTAGAGAACAATTCAGACATTAATGAAATGTCCCTTGCTTTGATTAAGTCATACAGTAGAGTAACTTCAGAATGTAAAGAAAGTGATTACTATAATGTTATGTTAAAAACCTCTGTTAATATATCCTATTCTAGAACGTGGAATCAAATCAATATTGTCAATAGAAAGATAGGTAGAGTAGTATCATTATTCTTGAGGTAGGATAATCATAATTAAGTCTCAACTTACTAACTCTTTCATAGATAGGTATGATGAAGCGATCTTGAACTAATATACAAGCGAGTAACCTTTTTAGATAGATAGAAAAACAGTAAATCCTAGATCTCTATCTCATGTTAGGATTATTAACTTGCAATAGTTTACCTAGATCAATTTATAGAAATTAGTCAGTTTAAATAACTATAGATTATTTTGAGAGATTGAGTTTACATTAACATTCCTAATTGTACTTACAGTTCATAGTTAAGCTTTGTAATATTTTAATAATTAGACCTTCTGTTAGATTTGAAGAATATTCAATAAGATAAACAGGTAATTATATCAGTGATCTAAATAAGAATAGGTTAGTTAATTATGTCATTAGGTAGCACAGGACTTTTTAAAACTTTAAAGGATCTGAGTTATTACACTACACAATGTATGTTCCTACCACTAGACTAGACGATCATTTTGGCCACATTAATTAAGTAAGTAGGTTTCCACAAATTAAGTTAACTTAAATAGAAAGTTTATAGGTTCATATACCTATTCAGTCAGCACTAAGCAAAAGAAGTAGACGTAAGAAGTAGTGGAAAGGTTGTAAAGAAAGGGGGAGTTACAATATGGGATAGCCATGACCAGGATAATTATGTATTTGTTGAGTTACTACGATAATAATTTTAAAATAGTTCATATTTCATAAGCTTAATTAATATAGTAGGTATTTCTGATTAGCATACCTAGTTAAATTCAATCTTTTTCATTTAAAGTCGCGGTCTTCCGCACAATTTGTTGTCGTAAAAATAGGAGAGTTTTAAGTCCTGTGTAGTACTGATAGGTAATAGGTATTATTTTAATTCAGATTATAGGTAGACACATTTAGTTACTGATAAATTACCATTTTTAAGTAGATTCATGCAACAGAATTAAGTACTTAGGTAGTCTTTTGTCATAAGGACTTAATAAAATCAAGAGTCAGTTGGTCAGTGGGAAATGGGGGTCGATTCTGTGTATCATTCTCTGGGGTTGAACTGAGTTAGAGTGAGTAGAGACCACGACGGTTTCTTTTATTTCAATAAGTTAGAAAGGGTGCGCGATAGCTTTGATGAAAAGTGGGCTAGATGGCGTTATTCAGTATAGCTATCACTGATCGTTCGTTATTACTAGATAAAAGCATCTACCTAGATTCGATTATTTAACTGTGACTCTAAATACAAAACAAATAGATACCTACCTATCTTAAAGTTGAATTTTACTTTCATTTAGAGACAGTTTAGCTAGCTAACAAATGATTAAAACTTACTTTCAATAATCACACAATGATCAAAATTATCATTGTGTTTTCAATGAATAGAATGCTTTGATTTGATTTGACATGTTTCCACTCCACGTATGTGCTAGAAGTCATAATGATTGGCACTGTAAGTAGTTCTAAAAAAACATGGAACCTATCTGGCTAGTTAGTTCAGGTACATATATATCTAACAATAATCATAAAATATAACACTAGGTAGGTGTGTTAGGCACAAAAGGAGCAATATCTAGTGAAGTAGATAAGCAACATAACTATTTGACGACCTCTGTAGCATGGCGGGAGAGTACCCGGCTGGGATGTAAGAGGTGCGGGTTCGACTCCTGCTGCGGGACAAGTACTTGTATGGTTAGCAAGTGTTTGTTCGAGTCTAGATAGTGTGGTACCATGAAGCTCGATGATCCCGATACTCGCACAACATAGGGAATCCTAGTGAGGAATCGGAACTATGTTTGTGACTACTATGTTATATTATTGATTGTGAGCTAAGTATATGGACACAATAGGCTGCAATAGCTAAAGGGTTACCTTAGAGTAGGTACTACCTCGTGTAAATTAGGAATTAGAATAGCATGTACTTAGGCAGGATTGAACATTAACTTAAATCTATCTTTTAAAAAACTAGATGCAGGAAATTCGTGATCAAAAGGTATTCAAATAACATAGACACAGGTATTGAATTCTTAAAATAGTAAAATAAATAAAAAATTATGGAGTTTTTTCAGCGGGGGGTCGTGAAATTTCGAACGGGGGGTCGTGTTAGTACCTATAGGATTAATTTTCGGATTAAAGAACAATTCCGAATGGTCTTTGACATTTTGGTTGAGTTTTAGATTGGTAAATTACATTTTCTTAAGTAAAATCGAATGCTTTAATTGGGGATCGTAGCTCAGAAACTTTTTACTTAATTGAGTTAATGAATAATGGGGGCAAAGGGCCTTTAGCAAAAACCTATGCAGAACCCTAAATATTTTGAATTCAAAGCCCGTCTAACTCAAAGTTGTCTTGTTGTTGGAAATCAAAATTATCTACCTATTAAGGCGAGGTTAATTTTGTTTCGCTAAGTAAAACCACACAAACGTAGATATTTATTACGAAAGTACTTACTTAAAAGCAGTTTTGAAAAATAAATTAACGTTCACAAGCCTTATGTCTAATTAGTAAGTAGGTAGGTAGACGTAGAACTGCCACCCCGCTGGTAAACGTAGACCTGCCACCCCGCTGGTAGTCGTAGAACAGTCATTCAACCTGAAATTAAACACGAAAGGTACTTACTAAGTATTCAAAATAGAATTTGCAATTTTCTTAAATCACCGATTACTTTTAAAGGTTGTGTTCTAACATTACCAAAAAATAACCAATATAAACTTAAAATGTAAGGTTTTGCTATTTAACAGTTGAAGTAAGCAGGTAGATCCTAACCAGATTTGGAATTGGGTTCATTTCGTTGTGAGTGGGGCGAACCAACTTAGTAAAAATAAAAAATCTTTACATGTAAAATTGCACTGATGTAGTAATATAGGCAAAACGCATCGTTAGCGCGTTCTACAAAGTGTGCATTTTTGGCAGCGCCCTCTAGTTTGAATACAGGTAACTAGCAGCTCGTTTCGTTGTCAGTGGAACGAACCGACTTAGTAGAAGAAAAAAGTTTTACTAAAATAAGCGCACTGAGGTCATAAAATATGCAAAACGCTTCAATAGCGCGTTCTAGGAAGTGTACAATTTTGGCTGCGCCACCTAGTTATGATATAGGTAACTAGCATGCATGAACATAGGTTGTAATTTGTATGAGTGTTCAGTGTATGCATAGGTACGTACGAAAATGCTGAACTGAAAAATAATGCTTAATTAAATACATATTTAGGGAATCAAACTAGTATTATAAATGCGAAAGATTGTGGGTATGTTTGTTATTTCTTAGCGAAAAACAGACGGATTTTGATGAAATTTTACAGTACATTCTCTTAAATGAAAAGAAACATACAGGTTATAATTTGTGAGCGGGCGGAGCCACGAGCAACTGCTAGTATTCTAATAATTGGTCATAGAGCATGATCATCAATCAGTCCTACATGGCTGTACATAGGCTTTCCTCCCGGAATGTCATGATGAACGATTTTAGGCCGCCTCCATCCACTGACATCCAGCGACGGTTATAATATATTAGGTTCATACATAGGTATTTTACATAATCTTAACATAGCTATATTACACATAAGTAAATTTGTTTCTGAGGATTAGCCGAGGAATATGCTAGTTACTAGCTGAATAGAAGGGAATTAGACTTAATGTTTTCTCTCTGTTGTGTTGAAGGACTTATTGATGATTTCTTGAACTTAGAGGATGAAGGCAAGGAATTTATTTTGAAATATAATAATAATTGAATATTAATCAAACCTAGTCATTCAATTAAAAGGACAACTTGCTATAGTAGGATCGATACTTTCTTTGTTAGATGTTCTTAGATCATACTTTGTTTAATCACAGGATTGAATCATTCAGTGATAAACGTTCTTAATTTGGAATTAGTATTTTACCTAACTAAGAAAAACTTGCAGAGGATTTATGAAACTTAAAATCTATTAAATTATAATATTCTTACCTCCATGAGACGAACAGTGAACGATGGATAGGTCCTGAAGTGGCATGAAGAGTTAGTCTGCTGCACATTTTTGATGATGAACCGCACTGGCAGATGTACATAATTATGTTTGAGTAGATGTTAGGTGGGGCTTACAGTAGAACACGGTTGCTAATGTCACTTCTGGAGTTAGTATTCTTATGACCCCGGCTGAAAAATAATGAAGTAATGTTATCAAAAATTCTAAATAAAAGTAGGAATATTTTCACTAAGAATAGAGAATAATCATGGGGAAGGCTTCATACAGCAGTAGACGTCGACTGTCTGGTGATGATGAAATATAGGTTAAACTACAGATGACATCGGTTTAAAGCATTTTTGAAAAACAGACATTTTTGACCGATCTCGAACTTCAGATTTGAAAGTCTATGTCAATATTATTTAGTTGTGTGTCAGATTGCTGCATCTTTTCTTCTAAAGGGACTAAGGATTGCTCAAATAAAATAAGATATGTAGGATGAGAGCTATATAGTTATTTTGATATGAAAAATAATAGTTTACCAACTAGATTCAGTCGGAGTGTTGTATGTCCTTCTTAGATGGCTTGCAATCGTTAGTCAAGTGGAAATTTAAGTTTAGGAATAAATAGTGGATGTTGAACAATGTAATTACATTCAAGCAACAGTAAAATTATTTATATTACCAGCAGTACGAACTATCATGGTAGATGTGTCTGTCTTAACGGACATCCACAATAAATAGCCGACGTGTGTACTTCATAGTAGAAGTCAATCTTGATGGGTCTCAGAAGGGTACGTAGAGAGACCGTGTTGGTAGTAGACAACTTGTTCTTAGGAAATGACAATTAGTTATACTGAAGAATTTTAATCAATGAGGAATGAAACGATCATGTGTCAACAACAAACATACATACAATTACACTTGTTTCTAAAGGGATGGGCAGAGACTGCTGATGTCCACTTGCTGCGTTCCTAATATATCTCTTAGTTTCATTTATATTTTTGACCTGGTCTTTCTCCAAAGGAGTCCATTATGGACAAAATAAGTACATTAAAGAGACCCTATTCAACTGGCCTAATCACATTTGTTTATTTTACACATGCAATTTACTTTCATCCATATTAGGTACATAGGTATTCAAATCATTTTAACATACCTTTTCAACCCTCGTTATTGGTTTCTTTCATATCACAGCAGTCTGGGCTCTGGTGGACTTTCCAATTTCTCTGTGATGTCCATTTATAGCCACAAAAATTTCAGCAAATACATGAACGCAGTCACGATTAATAAAATTCTGAAACAACAAAATGAGGGTAAATTCTTGTGAATTAGCTGAAGACTGTTTTCGACAAAGGATTATAAGAATTAGGGTGACTTACCATGCTCATAATATAGGATGCACTTTGTGAAGTGAATTACGAGTATTGCGACGCAAATCTTCATAAGAAAACGCTGTCTAAATCACATCGAAGCGTCATAGTTTTGCAAACTTTGAAAATAATCGTAAATCTACCATTAAGGCACATTGGTTTCCACCAAAAGCAATTTTGGTTGTTTTAAAACAATTTGCAAGACTTAAATTTAGTTCACAAACAACAAGTGGTATTTTTTCCCCTGTCATAAAAACTGTCAGTGTTCAGGTGTTGCCAACACGCTAAACCTGATGTCGCTATTTTTCACTGCATAAATAGCATAACGCAGTCTAATTCCTTGCAAAATACAGAAAAGGTAGGAACAATGGAAATTACTTTGAATAAGCACAGCAAGTTGTGTAATTTACCCGAATTACATAGTCATAATAAATAGGAATAATTGCGGTAACCAGTAACAGCAAAATTAATTCATAAACACTATAGATAATGCGTTCTTGGTTGCATCACAGAAATGAATGACGACTCTATCGGTTTTTCATTTTAGAACAGACATTAGGGTAACACCTTTGATTCTGAACATATGTGGGAGCGGATTTTTATTCTAGGCATATTATTATGTTCAATTAATAAGAGACTAGTCGCCTTTCAGTTTTTTTTTTCGTCACCAATTATCGTCCTGGGTAGCCTAAATAAGCGATAATTCCCTTGCGTTGGTCACACTGAATTTTGCTTATAAAGCCATAAGACGGGCAAAGGATAGGCGATGTCATTCTACCCAAGGAGAAAAGATAAAAAAATCTAATCGAGTGAATCGATGTTTTAGTAGGATCTTCGATTATTGTACGCAGCAAATATGAATAGGGTTTTATAGTTTACGGGGTTTTAGCACATTAGAGTTAAGTTTAACTTGTTTAACAATAATTAGAAATCTACATTTAGTTGGAATGAGAAAGTGGATTGTGAATTTTGTGTGGATATTATAAGAGTAGGTATAGTGAAGTTGATAGGTAATTTCTTTGGCGTATTGTTCTACGGATCTATTATTTGACGTACGTAGGCTTGTCCGCTCGTTGTCGGCCCATATGGGCCAGTTCTTACCCGCACTTGCAAAATAAAAAAAACTCAATTCCATGGTATAGGGTCAATACACAAGCTTTTGGAACTGGCGGAACGGTGCCGAACACGGCTTGACCATAAACCATAGACTGGTTCGGCTATTTATCAGAATTACGTGAAATTAATATTTTTTCTGTGTCAGATTTTTAGTCTCGGCCGTTTTTTCAATCAAATGTTGAAAATAAATTGTGATTTTGTGGTTTTTGTGCTATGAAAACGACGAAAAGTGCTTGTAAATGTATGTAATACATATCTACCGATTTATTTGTGATGCCGTTTGCATAAATAAGAGTATTTTGTATTTTTGTTGGCGTAAAAACAAAAAAATTACAATAACGTAAACAAATATTTGCATAATTGTATTTTGTTTTTCATTACCCAAGTTTATTACTACATGTGAATACAAGAAAACAATGGGCAAATTCATCAGGATTCTTGTACAGGTATCAGTTTTATGATTGCTTTAGTAGTTTAGCAATAATTAGCAAATTAGTGATGAGTCGCCAACCAGTTAATTTTTGGCAAATTTCTCGCGAGTTTAGATGTT
This sequence comes from Epirrita christyi, assembly GCA_951392215.1. Classification (NCBI taxonomy): domain Eukaryota; kingdom Metazoa; phylum Arthropoda; class Insecta; order Lepidoptera; family Geometridae; genus Epirrita; species Epirrita christyi. The sequence continues at coordinate 10,598,633 of OX595855.1, read as the reverse complement.
AGATAAAATGGATTAAATCTAATTCAGTAATTTTGTAAGGAGGACTTATAGCCAATGGTGTTTTCATCAGGCTGATGATGATGATTCAAAACGGCGTCATTTAGAAGGCTGATGCCTACTCAAATACCAGGTCTGATGATGGTCCGGAAAGCGTTAACTGAACTCCTCAACGATTTGCAATACTTACTTAGAATAATCGTGTTAAGGATCGTTTAGGTTGTATTTCGGTAGACTGATAGGTAGCCAGTGACCGAAGATGTAAGCGGGAGGGACAATGGTTCTCTTCGATGGTTAACGATGGAAGGGAGATGATTGATAGGTGCGTAGCGACCGAGTTGTCTCGTAATTGTCATATTCATTGTCATCTGGGATGGGTCTAATCTATTATAATAGGAGACAAAGTCTTAACTGTCTGACCGAGTCTTAACGCGTAGCCTAAACCGCTGGTCGTAGAGACTTGAAATTTGGAGTGTATATTCCTTTTAGAGTGTTAGGGTCTACTAAGGAAGGAATGTGGAAAGTTCGCCTTCTAAGGGGTACAAAATGGGCTTTATAATGTAAACCAAAAATGCTCTGTATTTCGAAAATGGTTGATAGTGTATATTTGAAATTTTACATGTAGATTCCTTAAATGAAATAAACAAACACGTGATTCAACAATTCCTGAAATTTTCCTGAAAACAGGCATGAAAACGGTATATTTGTAAAAAAAATACACTACGTTTTGGCCTGATTTTAGTTTATTTCAATGAAGTAAAAGTTAGGTAAGTAGGTACATGGTGTAGTTGATGAGATGGAAATATTTTCAGGACCTTAAGTTTAAAATAGGACCACTAAATTGAACAACTCAAGTGTGGTGTCGTTTCAAATGTAGTTTCACGGTGTGGTTGTTGATATTTCAATATTTACAGGACCTCAAGGTTAAAATGTGACCCCAAACTGAAAAACAGGGTTTAAATAGGAGGTTTTGTAATTATTTTAGGCGTTTGTTTGTTTGTTTCACTGCGGCTGCGTTATCGTCTTCCACGCGGACGAAATCGCGAGCGGGTCAGCTAGTGCTAAATATAGAGAAGGGCTTATAAAAAATGTTTCAGGACGAACGGTCTGTCTTGGGCCACTTGTTTGTGTGATCTATAATGGAATCTGTTGCATTGATAAACATAGCTGGGTTTTAGCTTGGTAGGACATACTTAAAAGGAACAAAAAATTCACAAACTAATTAACATTGTTTAATAATAGGTAGCTATGGAAAGTGCTTTCATATTTAGCTGTCTATATGCACAGGAAAATTCATGAGTAGAATGGCCAGTTTTATAATAACGTGTTCTTTAATCTGGTGTATTGCAAAGATACCAAATGGAATAAAACTTTGCTTAGGTACTTATACATTTTTGATTTAGGAGATTTCATCATGGTGTAAATAAACATCCTAGGTAGAGTAGGTAGATAGAACTATGATTAGAAGCAAAATTAGGGTTAGTCATATAAATTTTAACAAAAAAAAATGTAGCTAGGTAGGTATAACAAAAAGTTTTAAAAATTGAGTACCTACTAGTAAAATCAAAATTAGTTTTAGATGAATTATCGTTATTTTCATAATCACTTATCATCAATTAGGTTATTTTTAAAACTTTTTCGACTATATTTAAAATTTAAACAATTCAAGTTTTACTTCTAAAATACTAGACTAGCTAATTACTTAAGGCAGCAAACTAAAACTTTTGTAAACTATTACAAAATAAAAAATAAGAAGAGTCACTTTTAGGTATATTGAATAAAATAAAAATACCTAGGTAAATAAAAACAAAAAAATGTAAGGGGAACTAGATCTAGAGTAATTTAAATTTTGATAGGTGGGATTCATAATAAGAAAAGTACTTAATGATTAGATCAATTATTCTAATTGTTGTTATAAATTCATAGTTTCATTCTAAGTAGCGTTGTTGAAAAAAAAAACTAGAGTGTATGTTTAATTTTCGTATGAAAGGCTCTGGTTATTCAACGGTGTTTGAAATCAGTAATTTAATATTTATTCAGATGAAAGATAAAGGTTACTTACGTAAAATGGAATGGAGCAAGTTTGAAATATAGGTTAATTAAAACTTTAAATGCATGAAAATATAAGTAAAAGCATTTTTGACTTATGAATAAACCTCTGTTTGATATGTTATGTTTTATTTTAATTGGTATTATTTACGCCACACGCCTACTCAAGATTTATCATCGTACGAACAACTTTTCCAATAGCACAAGAACTGAACAAGATTTTAACTCAACCAATATTAAAACATGACTTTAAAAAAAAGAGATAACATAAGTCTAGGCCTTGTTTAGTAGTGGATATCAGAGGTCTGTTGATGAAGATGATGGGGTCAAAAGGATTTTGATACACAGGTTGAAGTTACTTTATGGACTGTTATGATGGTGGGGTTGGATTTTGATACACAGGTTGAAGTTACTCAACGGACTGATATGTTGATGGAGTTGAAAGAGTTTAGATACTCAGGTTGAAGTAGCAGTACGTCTGGTGATGATGATGATGATGACGAAGGTAAATAATATTAAGATATGCTGTTTGAAGTAGCTGTACGTCTGCTGATGATGATGATGAAGGTAAATAATATTAAAATACGCAGTTTCAAGTAGCAGTGTGACTGGTGATGATGATGATGGGTTAAATGGATTCTTTATACACGGCCTGAAGTTGCAGTACCTACGACTGGAGATAATAATGATGATGATGGAATAAATGGATTTTAGACACGCGTTTTAAAGCTGCAGTACGACTGGTGATGATGATGATGATGAAGGAGCGAATGGAAATTACTTAATTACGCGGCTTAAAGGTATCTATCTGTCGTGCATTTTAATTGCATTTGCCGTGTGAATTGGGTTTAGTTTGCACTAGATAAATGGATAATAATTTGTTTGGTAGAAAATTGATCCAGCAGCGGACTAGCTACTAATATATAAAAATAAAATAAAAATTATATATTGCGTTTTGCAAAAGTAATAATAATATTCAGGGAGATTATGGTTGAAAAGGGGGAATATATTAATGAGTAGATCGTCAATGGGGAAATTACTAAAGTGTTAGTAATTTTAAAGAAAAAATAAATAAAAATTAAACAGTTTCAAATGAATTAAGGGTCTTTAGAATTCTAGGGTATAATGAATGACTTTAAATGGGGGGAAATTAAAAAGGGGTATGAATGAATTTGAATCATTATTTAACAGATAGGTTGTGATGATGACAAGAGATGAAAAATTGGTTATTACAATATTAAAAGGATGAAAGTATGAATGTTTACATTATGAGTAGGCACGATGTGGAATGATATGAGGGGCTCTGGGAACCTAATGACCTTTTCATTGTGAGACGCTTTGTTGAGACCAGATTCAGATAGACAGCACACTTACAAAGAACGTTAAATGAAGGAGGAGATTTGGAGTTAGGTTACGTCAGTAGACAATTATCTTCGACACAAGGTGCCTTCATTAGCGGATCTATTATACGTGGTTAGGTTCGAACTAAGCACACTATACAAGCTCCGAAATATAAGCAATTGTAACAAAATATCGAGGTTCGATCGAGATGTGATAGAGCATGCTTGGCATATACTTCTGGACTTTAGGGCGGAGTGGACTGTAGAGGGCAGGGATACTATTGAGTAGGCACAAACAACTTGGCGAGCAAGGGCTTGGCCAGGCAATAGGCTCTTAGTTCCATTAGGGATGCGGTGAATTCACGACTCACTTTTCCTCGTGCGGTCTAATCATCCTTGGATGGGGGTACAAGCTAATAATGTTGTATCATGTAATCGATTTGAACATTGATACGAAGTACGGTTGTTAATATTTGGGTATAAATACACTTACATAAGTTACACACCCACCGACACACACGCCTATCAAACTGTTTGAATCTGATTTTAATAGAGTTAAATTTTTATTTAAAAATGGATTTTGACAACTTTCCTTTGGTAAATTTTGGGAAAATTGACTGCGAAAATTTGCAGGGGGTCGAGCTGTAACGAATCACAATGCTGAAAGGGATTCAATTACCTGGCAATCAGATTCAAGCTTGAAAATTATATTCGTTCATGACAAAGATTAAAGGTTTTGCAGAAAATGTTTCTGGTACTTCTACAAATTATTTCATAAAGTTGAGAAAAGTCAAATATAAGTTGATGATGCAAGAAGCGCAAACCGTCAATCAGTCAGTCGGTCAGTTTTATTGTTTGAGTTTCTCAAATAATAAAATAAAAAAAATGTAGGTAAAATAATCATTCAAGTTGCGTCACTTCAAATTTAGTTTCACTAAAAATCATAAATTATTTCGACGTAAACATACAAAAACTACTTTGAGATAGCAGTATATTTTGCACAATTATTGGCTTTTACGGCAGAAAAATTAAGTACACAAAATGAAGATTTCACAATAATTGGGCATAAGCAGCAAAATCTCAACAAATATTCATGGTTGATTTTTAGTTACTTTTTCCGTGGCATTAAAAAATATAATAATTAAAAAAATAAATAAATAATAATATTTAAAATTTAGAAAAATGTTAAAAAAAAACATGTATATAAATTTATTTTAAAAAAAAGAAAAGGGGAAAAAATCATTCAAAATAATGAGTTAAGCAGTTTGAACTGAAAACCGAAAGTATTCTAGAGAATGGAATTGAGTTTGGCTTGTGTGTGACAACACAGCGAGAACCAAGAGTCGGTACACACGAGCCATTGCTAGTGGCACGGCTGTGATAACACAGCAAGAACCAAAAGTCGGTACACACGAGCCATTGCGAATGGGCACGACTGTGATATCACAGCGAGAACAAAGAGTTTGTACACCCAAGCCATTGCGTGTTTTACGTCGTGGCGAGCTGTGTTGTTAGATGGGCGGGCTGTGACAGAAATTTACACTGTAGAAATTTCGTGCGAATTGATGTAGGATTGCTGTAAAAGTTGGGGGGAGGGGAGGTTCAGATGATGTGGGAATGCATCTCGGAAATGGATATAAATAAAGCAGGGCTCTGGGGGAGCGTTAGTTATTATTGAATCGCGGGCAGGAGCGGAAGTCGAATTTATGACTGAGTCGCGGGCGGCTACGGGCTACTGAGGTTTTATTGAACCGCGGGCGGTTACGGGCAACAAAGTGAAGCTAGAGTCGCGGATGGGTACAGAACCCTAGTTCCGATAAAAAGTGCTGTGACGTGAGTGCCCTAATTTTGGATTTCAGTGATTTGGATATAGTTGGTGCATCACTGGTAAGTGTTTATGTATTTTATTTTATCAGTGTGTTTGATTTATTTAGTGTAACTTGTGTTTAGGACTTGACAGAGTTTTTAAGATCTAGTAAAATCTCAGATAGAATTTTATTGTTGGAACTACTTAAATAATAGTAGATACCTACATCTATATCTACTATGGGAAGACTTCAATTCAGTGAATACTGATTAATGGATGATGATTTATTTACAGATTTCAATAGATAATTTCAAAAGGGTTACATACATCTGTCTACTAGTGATTATCTGAGAAAGGATGAGAGTTTACTTTCAAAATTCTAGGTTCTAGGTTCCCTAGATTATAGACTTCTTCAGCGGCCTTCGAGACTGAATTTCACCTGACTATCTATTTTATTAATGAATGTGTCATTGCGACTTGTAAGTTTAACCCGTTCTCTTTCAGCTTATGTCTTTGAGATTTAACTTCACTTATCTGTAGATACTTACCTTTTTTATTTTATCGGCTCAATACTGTTCGTTGTGGCATTTTAATAGTGAAGGCTCCGTACAGCAGTGGACTTCTGCAGGCTGAAGATGTTGTACTTGCTAGAGTCATTATGAAGTCATTACGACTTGAAATACTTCTACGAGATACTGATGATGATAAAGAAGCGTTTACCTGTTTGTTGTTGCGTATCATTATGGATTTAGGAACCTTAAATTTATTGAAGTAGGTATCTAACCCGCTCTCTTCCAGATTATCTTCGAGACTTAATTTCACTACACCATATGTGTGTCATATTGTTGTATTTAAGATAATCCGTTTCCTTTCAGCTTTTATCTTTGAATTTTTTATATGCTCTAGACTGATATTTTCATGTGTTCTACTACATTTTGTGTGCATAACATTTTTAAGCTGTGCTCTTCTTAATTATGAGATTAACTTCAATTAATTCTACAAAATTTACTTTACAAGAATGAAAATACTTGTACCATCTAAATACCTACGTAACCTTTATCTACTTGGTCATTATTAACTACAAATTCGAAAGTTAGTCATTACTTTTTATGAATTTTAGTTCATTGAATCTTTAATCCAACTTATTACGTGAGATACTTAAGTAATATGAACTTCTGAGCTGATTTCAAAAGGAAATTGTTTCTATCTAATTTTATGCGAATAAGTTGACAAATAAAGGTGTTCAATTTCGATACCAGTGATGCAAACTCTATAGCCAAGCAAGAGCAAGCGCTAAAGTTAAATCTGACTAGAAAAGAGGATTAAACTTGAGTCAATGATCCAAGATATCTAAGGTGAATATCTACTTATCTCTTGTATTATTTTAAGGAGATTGTGGAGTCTAAATTCAGCCTAGAAGTTCTACAAGTTCAAATTAAATCTATTCTTTGTAAAGTTGGGATTTTAGATTAAAATAATTATAATAATTAAAACCAGGAACCAAAAAAAGGATCCTCATGTTTTAGTTCAGCTTGATTTCAGGTTATATCTAATAGATTATTCGAAATATCTGATAGAATCAATAGCATTCTAGAGATGATTTTATACAAATAAACATATAGTAACTTCAAATAATAGAAGAATAATTCTTATAATGAAAATGTATGAAGAAATTCACAAGTTGTGTATACTTCATGTTATCTAGATATAAGCTTGAGTATCTAGCAGGACTCTTGCTTTATCAGATTTATTTATAGGTATCTACCAAAAAGAGTAGTTATTTTAGACTATTATTTTAACAGAAATTAGAAGATTTTGATTTAGATAAGTATATGTTTCAGAGATTAGTTAGTTCAGAATAAAATGGGTACTATATTTCTTTTCAATATTATTAGAATCAGAAGTAAGATTGCTAAAAGGGCTATTTAATAATTGCCTACATAACCATACATTCATTGTACGCGGAATCATAGTTCGAATCTATGTTGATTAAGTTTATTTAGAATAAGAACACATAGTTTAGACCAGTGGCCAGCGGTGTGATCAGGACTGCCATACGGAACCGTTAGGTTCCACTTTAACTAGGGAGGTAATATTTGATTTTGCGTTCATGAAGTAAATGTAACTTTATTTGGAATGAAACAGAATGACTTACTTCCGACATACTCAAGTAAAATTCCTCTTGTCATTTGCAGTAAAGTACCGAAAGAGTTTGCTTATTAGAATATCATTCTGATTGTCCTCCACTATATATAGTTAAATCTATATAAAAGCAGAAGGAATTTGACCAAGACTTTACGGGTAGAAAATTATTATTTAAGGCGAAGGAGGAGCCTTAAATCAAAGCTGCTAAATTGATATCCCTAGTGATGACTTATCAACATCAACATTTAAAGGAAGTTTATTGTTTTACTAGAAATACAGAGACTAAACTATTAGAGAACAATTCAGACATTAATGAAATGTCCCTTGCTTTGATTAAGTCATACAGTAGAGTAACTTCAGAATGTAAAGAAAGTGATTACTATAATGTTATGTTAAAAACCTCTGTTAATATATCCTATTCTAGAACGTGGAATCAAATCAATATTGTCAATAGAAAGATAGGTAGAGTAGTATCATTATTCTTGAGGTAGGATAATCATAATTAAGTCTCAACTTACTAACTCTTTCATAGATAGGTATGATGAAGCGATCTTGAACTAATATACAAGCGAGTAACCTTTTTAGATAGATAGAAAAACAGTAAATCCTAGATCTCTATCTCATGTTAGGATTATTAACTTGCAATAGTTTACCTAGATCAATTTATAGAAATTAGTCAGTTTAAATAACTATAGATTATTTTGAGAGATTGAGTTTACATTAACATTCCTAATTGTACTTACAGTTCATAGTTAAGCTTTGTAATATTTTAATAATTAGACCTTCTGTTAGATTTGAAGAATATTCAATAAGATAAACAGGTAATTATATCAGTGATCTAAATAAGAATAGGTTAGTTAATTATGTCATTAGGTAGCACAGGACTTTTTAAAACTTTAAAGGATCTGAGTTATTACACTACACAATGTATGTTCCTACCACTAGACTAGACGATCATTTTGGCCACATTAATTAAGTAAGTAGGTTTCCACAAATTAAGTTAACTTAAATAGAAAGTTTATAGGTTCATATACCTATTCAGTCAGCACTAAGCAAAAGAAGTAGACGTAAGAAGTAGTGGAAAGGTTGTAAAGAAAGGGGGAGTTACACCCTACCGACCTCTACAATTTTATACCAGGCGCGGTCACAGGCAAAGATTTCGGGGGGGTCATCATCAGGGTGTCCTTTTTCATATTTCCCTGACGAACTATTCGTACTTAATTAAGAAGTGTGAACAGCCAAATTTTTGAGATTTTGGTATCCAAACTAGCCGAAAAAGTAATGAAAAGGGTGGCAGCGGCGAGCGGAGCGAGCCGCGAAAATTTCGTATTCATATTAACAGCAAAATCAGTTGAGCAAATTGGAAATTCATTGCACTAAAAATAAAGTACCGAAATCACAAAACAAATGGCAGTCTTCTGTTCTTATTACCAAATCAATCTTTTAGATTCAATTGTTAAGAAGTTTTAAGCAGGAAGTCTAAAATTTATAAAATTTTTTCGTGAATTGAATTCGAATCTCGAAGATAATTTCGAAAAAGAAAAAAATGTTGCCCCCAAATTTGCCGCCCCTAAAATCTGCCGCCCTAGGCTCTGATAGGGTATACTAGCAGCTAAAGCAATTAATTAAAACGATAATAATTCTTGAAAAACATTGTGTTTTACTTATATCTCAGAACATTAAATATGAATGACACCGCACATCAAAAGTAGTAAAAGAACATAATATAAATTCAAATGCAGTGCATCATAGACAAGTATACGTGGACAGCATCACGACCTTCCAACACCTTCTCCTGATGTTCACTCATGTTGCCGAGACACGTTTCTATACATGCATTAATCTTGCACAGTGTCTTTCAAACTTTACTTTTGACAATGGTTTTGTCATTACGTCAGCTAACTGAATTTCTGTGGGACAGTAGCTAATATTTATTACTCCATGCATGAAGTGTTCATGTATAAAATGGTACCGCACGTCTATGTGCTTCGACCTTTTGTTGAAGGATCCAGACTTCACAAGTTGAATTGAACTTTGATTATCAACATGCAAATTTATTTTTATGTCCAAACCGGTTATTTCTTGTAATAAAGATTTGAGATACAATGCCTCTTTGCAACAGTCTGCTGCGGCTATGTACTCAGCTTCAGTCGACGATAGCGCTACTATTGGCTGCCTCTTGGATGCCCATGTTATTGGTCCATCGGCTATCATTAGCACGGAGCCAGAAGTGCTTCTTCGCGTCAATGGGTCTCCAGCATAATCCGAGTCGCTGTAAGCATCGATGTTCTCTATCGGTTTGTTTCTTTTGAACAAAATGCCTTTCTCTTTGGTTCCCACTAAATATTTGAATATTTTCTTGACTTTTGTGACGTCTTCTCTAGTGGGATTTTCGACCTTCCTGCTAACTAGATTTACCGCTTGTGCGATATCTGGTCTGGTTCTGGTAGACAGGTACAGTAAACTTCCCACTGCTTCCCTATAGGGATATTCCTTCTCCTGAGCAGTTTCCTGTATCGTCTTTGAATCACTACTTGCGGGCGTGTCACAAGGTTTAGCATTTTTCATGTTGTATTTTTCCAGTACGTCATTTATGTAGGATCTCTGAGTAAGAATTATTCCTTCTTTTGATTTTTTTATTTCCATACCCAGATAAGTACTTGGATTTTCATTCTTTTTCATTTCAAATTTGGTTTCAAGATTCTTCAAAATAACTTCGATCTTTTTCTTATCTTTTCCTATGACAAGTCCGTCATCGACGAATAGTCCGATTATTATTGACTTATCTTCGTTTATGAAAACACATCGATCTGTTTTGATTGTCTTGAATCCCAAATCAAACATCGCTTGGGTAAAAGTTTTGTTCCATGTAAATGGAGCTTGTTTTAATCCGTACAACGATTTTTTTAATCGGCAAACTACTTCAGTAGTATTGCAGTCAGTTTCATAGCCAACAGGTAATTTCATATAAACTTCATCTGTTAACTCTCCGTATAAGAAAGCTGTCTTGACGTCAAATGTCATGAAATAGTAAGATTTAGATGCGGCAATTGCTAATAAAGTTTTTAATGCAGTTTGACTTACTACTGGGCTATAAATGTCTTCGAAATCCAGGTTTCCTTTCTGCTCGCATCCACGTACGACTAATCTAGCCTTGTACGTACCGTCATCTTTAATCCGAAATACCCATTTGTTCGACAGTATTTTGTGTCCTTTGGCTTCTGACTTGTCAACTAATACCCAGGTGATATTTTTCTGTAATGATTCCATTTCAGATTGTATCGCCTTCTCCCAATTTCGTCTGTCGGTGCCCGTCACAGCTTCTTTGTATGTGAGTAAAGAGCAGTCATAGTCGTCATTATTTTCTGACGTAAACATGGTCACGCAGCGACTTAACTCATAATCTTTGGTCCATGCTGGTGGTCTCACGTCTCTTTGTGGTCTTCCACTTGAGGGAGATGGTTCATCAACAGGATCTTGACTAGAGCTGGAATAAAGGGGGTTAGAATCCTGAAAAGGTAAGTTCTCATTAATTCTTTTTCTTTTTTCTGGAATTTCAATTTCAATTTGTTCTGTTTCAGGTTCTGGAGTAAGATCTTCGCGTTTCTCAGCAGGAGTACCGCCATAAAACATCTTTTCGATTACTTTTACATCTCTGCTGATAACAACATCATTCCTTTCGGGTATATAGATTCTAAAACCTTTTGTATATTCCGCATATCCCAAGAATACTCCTTCTGTGGCTTTGGCTGTGAATTTTCCTTTTCGGTTTTGTTCATCACAAACGCTTTATTCCCGAATACGTGTAAGTGATTTCCTGATGGTGTTCGTTGTACCCATTTCTCATATGGGGAATTGCCTTTGAGAGCTCTTGCAGGGCTTCTATTTATCAAATAGTTTGCAGTGTTTACTGCTTCTGCCCAAAATTTTTTAGAGATATTGGCATCTAACATCAGACATCTGGCTTTATCCATCAGAGACCGATTTTTTCTTTCACTCATGCCATTTTGCTGTGGCGTATAAGGTGCAGATAGTCTTCGGCTTATACCGTTATCTTTGAGGAATTTATCAAACTCTTTAGACCTGTATTCACCTCCATTATCAGATTGAAGATTTTGTATTTTCTTCTTATGAAACAGTTCAACATAGTTTTTATATTCCTTGAATTTATAGATTACTTCGCTCTTTTCTTTTAAGAAATATACACAGCAGTATCTTGTATAATCGTCAATAAATGTTACGAAATACTTTGATCCGGCCATTGATTCATTCTCAAATGGGCCACACACGTCACTGTGAATTATCTGGAGCACTTCGGTAGAGATTATTTGTCCATGGCTTTGGAATGGTAGAGTGGAAAATTTTCCTTTTATACAAGTCTCACAGGTACCCAAAGTTTTTTCTTTAAAGTCGAGTCCTCGCATCATTTTATTTTTAACCATTTCTTTTAGGTCTCTTTCATTGATGTGACCTAATTTCTTGTGCCATTTCATAATTTCGCTTTCATCACTAGGCGTGAAGTTTGCTGTCTCTTCCGGTTTATCAAATTCAAGATAGTATAATCCATTTCTTCTGTTAGCTTTTAATACAGTTTTTCCGCCTTTTGAGACACTGGCTTGTTCCTTTTCAAATAGAACCTTATAGCCATGATCCGTAATTTTGCTTGCAGAAATTAGATTATTCGACAAATCAGGTACATATAATGTGTCAGAAAGACTAATTTTATATCGTCGATCCTTTGTATAAAGTTCGGCTATTCCTTTCCCTTTAACTTCGGTCGTATGCTTTTCTGAAGCTAGCTTTAGAGTGTCAGTCGCGGGGATTAAGCTATGGAGTATACTTTTATCTCCCGTCATATGTGACGTACAGCCACTGTCAAGACACCATAAATTGCCTTTACATTTCGACGTTTCTGTTGTTAAACAGATGTTATGTGTCTTTTCTTGACCTTTAGTTTTATTGGGGTTATTGGGTCTCTTCTTTGACCAACAAGCTTCTGTGGAATGCCCTTTCTTATTGCAATCCTTGCAAAATTTTACCTTTTTCTTCGTCTTTGTGTAGAATGCTTCTGAATTCTGAGGTTCACTCGCTTCGGTTTGCCTTCTTGCTTCGTATTCTTCTACGATTTTTATTTTTAAATTTTCAGGACTTGGCAGAACATCTCTCGACTCAATTGCCATTCGGAAGCTATCGAAATTTGTAGGTAAACTGTACAACATCATTATGCTTAATAACTCTGGATGAATTTTGACATCCATGTCTTCTAATTTACCTACTACATCCATAAAATTACTGAGATGGTCTCTCACATCTTCTTGTGGAGTCATTTTCTTCAATACTAGTTGCTTTAATAGCGTAGCCTTTCTTGCCGGCCCTGAACTTTGATGTACAGACTTTAGTTTGTCCCATACCTCCTTGGATGTATTACACCCTTTAATTTGTTTAAGTTCTGGTGGAGATATTAGTAAAAATAACTCTGACCTTGCCTTTAAGTCTTCCTTTAGGAACGCACTCTTTTCTGCGGCAGTCGCAGTTGCCGCTAACGTTATTCCACCACTAGCGTATTCCCACAAATCGTATCTTATGAGAATCGCCTGTGCTTGTAAGCACCAGGTATCGTAATTTGATTTTGTCAACGGTTCTATGCTTCTGATACTCGAGCTCATTTTTAAATTTTATTTTTTCATTACTTACTATTTTAAATATGCTTCTTCCATTTGCCACTAGATATTCATCTAACCACGCTCTGCTACCACTGATAGGCTATACTAGCAGCTAAAGCAATTAATTAAAACGATAATAATTCTTGAAAAACATTGTGTTTTACTTATATCTCAGAACATTAAATATGAATGACACCGCACATCAAAAGTAGTAAAAGAACATAATATAAATTCAAATGCAGTGCATCATAGACAAGTATACGTGGACAGCATCACGACCTTCCAACAGGCTCCAGCCTACTCAGCCTGCTGGTAAATCCGCCACTGGGAATGCCTTGTCCAACAGTGGACTTCTATGACGAGATTTATATGGATATCTAAACAGCGCCTCTAGCGGCTTGTTTTAGCAATTAATTTCGTCCATAAAAATGCAGTAGGGTAAGTGCTTAGTAAGAAATTGATCTTAAGCCTAACGGCTATTACCGTAGCCTACGAATGCTACGCTACGGTGCTACGAGTCTTCTACGATAACATTGGCGTGACCTTCGACTTTGCTTCATACGAAAAATTATGTCCCATTGATAAAGAAGTAAGTGTTGAGGTGTTCCGTGACGTGTCCAGCTTAACAATATACCCCGTCTATCTACTGCTGTGGATGTCGTAAACGCCGACTAACGGAGTACACCAGGGGATGGGTAGCAGCATCCACCTAAGTACTACCAACCTATACTGCGATCGCCAATCCACTTGCCCAAGCGTAGTGATTTTGGCAAATTTCCCAATCCATTGTTTCATAATTCGTATATGATAAAAATATATAATTGAACGAGCGAAGCGAGTTCTCTGAGTCAAGTTGGAAGAATCGGCGTTTGTATGTATGTATGTAAGTATGTTTGTCCGATGAAAACTTCCAAACCGTTAATCCGATCTTCATGAAATTTGGTATGGGAGTAGATAGTATTGGTACAATTTGTAGGTCAGGTTATGAGCTATATCGGTCCGGGGGTTGCTGAGATATTGGGGTCCAAGAGGGGTAAAAAAAATAAAAGTGAGACAGTCAGATTAAGTGGGGTGTCTAATGAAAGTGCTTTAGTTGGACATTTCAAAACTTTTTTTAATAAGTATTTAGACTTAGTAGTTTCCGAGATATTAGGGAAAATAAAAAACGTAAAAATCAAAAATTCTAGGGTACTTCCAGCAATCCCATAATGCTGAAATTTGGTATGCTTATGGCTTTTGTGTCACAACTACAGGGAAAAGTCTGAAATTGAAGAATTTTGAGACATGTACCATATAAAACACAAAACCAATATAATATCCGTTGTTGACCTCCCATTTCAAAGAATTTGAATGACGTTGGAGTTCTAAGAATTAGTCAAAAGGACGTTACCAATTAATTCGTCAGGTACTTGATATACTAACAGGTATGTAGTATCAGAGACAAGTTACTTGTCTCTGGTAGTATGAACGCCCCGTTGCTTAGTCCTATTCAAAAGTTATTTCGATAAATTACCTCGAGGTGAAAATTTAAAAAAAAAATGGAAATTATGAAAGTAGTCAGGCCGATGTGCCGATGTGCCGATGTTTTAATTGATAGTATCTCATAATGATATTTATGAGATACTATCAATTAAAACATGTGTGATGGGTCTCCTAGTTTTCGCAAAACCTGTTTTCGCTTTCTCAAAAAGTGTTGATGAGCTGTGATGAGCAAAAAACACAATAAAATTTGAATTTCGCGCCACATGCGAGACGATCCACCTTAAGCACAGTAGCGCCCTCCAATCCCACGACGGGTCTCTCGCTGAACAGACACTACACGGGGGTTTGGTGTAATAACCAATAGACAAATGGTTGTCGTGCCACATGTGAGATAAAACTTATACTATTAAAACACTCGTTTGAAACTATTAAAAACCTCGCCCACACTCATGTTTTAAAAACTCCTATTATGCAACAGTTTCATAAACAAGATACTATTAAAATCGTAGGTGTGACACGTGACGTCAAATAATGGCACACAAAAGCTAAAAATTCCACGTATTTATCTAAAATTGTAAATAACACCAGCTGACCGTGAACTGGATTCTGGTTTTATCTGGTTCAAGTTCTATTTAGATAATAGCCGAAAACCTGATTTGTGCGCCAGCATTCGAGCGTTAGACGATAAAATACTATTTCTGTTATGATAATGTCGTAATATCTGATAATAGGACAAATATTTATGTTCCGAGAACTGCTTTCTGATTTATAAGTTACTAGCTCTCGCTCGCGGTTTGACCCGCATTATCCTCCTTTAATGGTGCTCTTATGTTTTAATGTAGAATGTATGTGTTGTTCGCCTGGTATTGGATAAATTCCGGTATTCCGGATATCAGCCCCCGAATTACAGTAGCAAATAATAGGGAACGCCCCATTTGATTTTGATGGTTCTTTTTTTATTTGGTAGGTAAACATTTTATCATTTTATATTTTTTTTTTTTTTTTTTAATAGATTCAGCGCTTTTTGAAAGAAGTCGGTTGTTGTCTTTTTAACCAACTTCACAAATCGGAGGAGGTTCTAATTCGGTTGTATTTTTTTTTATGTTTGTTGCCTCCTGTCTCCGTCGTTTATCAACCGATTTGGATTTTTTTAAATTTAAATAGATATACTTTTAGATTGGTCCCATTTTTCAAAACTCAGTTCTGATGATGGAATCCATGAGGAATTGAGGGAACTCCTCAAATGTTATAGGCATACATATAGCAATTTTGGTATTTTCAGCAATAAGTTATTGTTTTGTATGTAGCAAATAAAAACATGCAGATAGCCGAATTCAATGCGGAAGCCGGTTTTTTAAAGCAAAGTTATTTTCAAAAAAATAATTGTGACAAATTTTTATTACGAGAATTGGGACTCTGGGCTTAATAAAATTGAACCTGCCAAAAATGACGTCAGTGTTGGTTTGGTTGAACTAAAGCCATCGTGGGAGCCAGACAGGATAGTTCATAGATAGTTCTAAGTCTTGATCAAACAATTGCTCTAGGAAGTATGGCACTTGTCCTGAACCAGTAAAACAATAAGATAAGTGACGAATTTAGGTCGGATGTGCGCATGCGGCGCCCACATTCGAGACCACAGCAGAGATAAGATATGTTAACATCTATATATAGCATGTGGAATAATTCACAAAAAAATAAAACAACAAAAAAACTAATCGAAATTAGTATTTTTTTCTAGCAGTCACCCAAGTAACTTAGTAACACCCAACAGTCACATATTATATACATAACATACATATAAAGGTTGTCTGGATATATATTTTTTTTAATATGTAATTAGTTACTATACGAGATAGTGCGACTAAGACGAGATTATACTGAGAATTTAATGTTTTTAAATTAGAGAATTGGGCCTCTGATCGCACAGTAGGATTCCCTGTTGTGGGTATCAGGAACTACGAGTACCATGGTACCATGACACCTAATCCCGGAACAAATATTTGCAGATCATACAAACATTTGTCCCGCAGCGGGAATCGAACCCGCAACCTCTTGCATCTCAGCCGGCTAATAGCCCGCTGCGCCACAGAGGTCAAACACATACGGTTCAACTGGTACAGTATGCGACAAATAAATATAATAATGTACTCCCTCCAGTGTCTTCGGTTATGTCACAGAGTTGTTATTGTACGTGTTTTAAATCTATTAATACTAATAGTTGGTCTATCGTCAACCTATGACGTTATCTGCTGGCGGATGCCCAAATCATTGCAATGTTTGTTCTACTGACCAAGCCAGGCCAATGATCAAACTGTTCAGTCATTTGACAACATCAAGTGAAAACGAACTCGCATCTCCGAGCTTTTAAGACCAAACTCAACTCTTACAAAGATTTTGAGAACAACAAAACTTACATTTTTATATGGGAATTTTGAAATTGGAACACATTCAAGATCGTTTTCATAATCCAGTTCGATTTATTTCGTTCGGTACGGGCCTTAGCTACGTTCTGAAAGCCACTTGTCTTTACTGACAGTTGAGTTGACTGAAAGTCTGTCGTGTTCTCTGCTCATTATTGCCCGTGGGTTCAGTGTTAAGTAACTGTTATCTGTGTATCGTGGGCGTGGCACTTTGAACAGCTTATTTACAGTTCAGAATTTTAGGCTAGGAGAAGGCGTCATAGCCGTGGTGCTGTATTAAATTTCAAAGATAAATTTAATGTTTCGTGGTATGTCCGGCCTAAGAATCCTCCCTCAATTTCCTCCCGTGGATGTCGAAAAAGCCGATTAAGAGATTACACCATGGGATGGGCAGCAGCATCCGCCTGAGTAAATAGCATCAAAACTGTGATCACCACATCGCCTGCCAAGCGTGGTGATTTTGGCAAATCCCCCCATTTTATTCAATGGGGGAGGCCTCGTCCAGCAGTGGACGTAAACAGGTAGGTGATGATGATGATGATGACATGAATATAAAATTAATATTTTATACTAGCGTTTGCTCGCGGCTCCGCCCGCGTTGAATTTCTATTGGCTCAGCCACGTGGAACCTCTATTATAAATTATAGCCTTTAGGTTATTAGGACGTATAAGCACGTACCTATACTGTAAAGTTTCATCAAAATCCGTTCAGTATTTTTTGGTGAAAGAGTAAGAATCCATTCATCCATCCATCCTCACAAACTATTACATTTATAATATTATTAGGGAGTCCTTAAAAAAAAAAATAGTTATAGGTCGCGCAACGAGTTATGAGCGTTGGCCTTCATTGCGCAGTGTTAATTTTTTGGATCTGTATAGAGAGGCGCGACGAGAGAGAGAGAGAGAGGACACATGCGCAATCAACCCTACCACTTTCGCCCAACGCTCATAACTCGTTGCGCGACCTATAGTTATGTCATATTTTTTTGTCAATTTTTGTACAATATTCTTATTTTACAGGTTCCGTGGTCTCTTCAATCCTGGCTATCGGCGCCGCTATCAGCGCTCTGCCAGTCGGTGTGCTGGCGCAGAAGGTGGGACGACGGCCTACGATCCTCGTGCTATCTATCCCGTTTATGCTGAACTGGCTGCTAACTATATTCGCGAACGGTGCTGGCATGCTGATTGCAGCGAGATTCTTTGCTGGTCTTGGAACAGGTAAAGTTCTTCTGTTCTTATGATTGCTTGTTTATGAGCTACGAGATGAATGTTAAGGGATTGTTGAGGTAGAAGTGATGGGTATCAACATCAGCGAGATAATCTGGCAGGGTTCGTTCGTTGTATCACTGGTTTTTTGTTAGTTAACCTCCTATGTACCATGGTATGTGTCTGGCCTAAGAATAGTCCCTTCGGTCTTCTCCCTTGGATATCGTAAAAGCCTAAGGAATAACTCTAGAGGAACCAACTTGGTACTTGGTATTTAAGACCAAGTATTAAATACTCAGGTCGCGCAACGAGTTATGAGCGCTCGGGGAAAGTGGTGGAGTTGATTGCGCATATGTATACATGTGTGCGTCTGTATTTAGGGAGCACGAGACGCGAGTGCGGGGCGCCCGGTACGGGAAGGCGACTGATCAACCAATACGCGCTGGCGCTGGCCGCCTCTCCCGTCGCGCCTCTCTCCTCCCGCTAAACAGACCCAAAAAATTACTACTGGCGTATTCAAGGTTAGCGCTCAAAACTCGTTGCGCGACCTATACCTGAGTGACCGAGCTTTGCCGTTTTCAAGATCTCACAACATATCCAATACTATGTCCCTCAGCGGAAATCGAACCTACACCTTACACGTCTCAGCCGTCACGCCATTTGATTCTAAGCGTGTAATCATCATAGTCAGTAGTGGACTTTTACCAGCCTGTAAAAGTCCACTACTGGGCTTGATCCCCCATAGAATGCCACGACGACCGGTCTTAAGCCGCCTCCATAAACCGAACTCTGCGATCTTTAAAATGTCGTCAGGTAACCAATGGCCTTCTTACAAGACGTCTAGTTCAGGGTCGCCACTCGAGAATCTTTATTCCCCAACGGTTGTTGGTTCTGCGAGCAGGCTGGCTGGCTATCTTCAACTTGTTAATTCTGACATCTTGGTTCTTCTACCTTAGAGCATTCTTCTACGAATCTTTTCGTTGTGGATTCTAGCGTATAACCAAACAGTACCAATACCATATTTCAGGTGGAATCTGCGTGGCCGCACCCATGTACATCGGCGAAATTGCAGAGACCTCCATTCGAGGGTCTCTCGGCGCCTTCTTCCAGCTGTTCTTGACGGTGGGCATCCTGTTCACATTCGTCGTTGGTGGCTGGACGCATTGGAGGACCCTATCTATCATCTCTGCTGTGCTGCCACCACTACTCGTCGCTGTTTTCTGGTAAGGGTAACTTATTAAGCTAGCTCGTTAATCATCACAAGCCTGCATAGACAACAATAACAAAAACTAATTTTTATTTCAGGTGGATGCCTGAAACTCCTCAGTACCTCCTCGGCAAGAACCGGCGCCGTGATGCCGAGAGGGCGCTCCGCTGGCTTCGTGGACCCCACGCTGATCTCAGTGCCGAGCTCGAGGATATGCAGAAAGATGTAAGTATCACATTTCATGATGATACTAGATAGTCTAGCTAGTATAGGAACCTTCTGATCCAGGGTTTTGCATTTGAATCCAGTAGCAGGCGGGACCAGTAAGATTTTTCGGATATATCTCATCTGGTCTCATCTGGTCGAAATTCACCGTTTCGAAGCATCTTCATGCATAATAAAAAATATCTATCTACTATGTAGTGTATTGTATTAAGTATGTATATCAGTTATCTAGTACCCATAACACAAGCTCTGCTTAGCTTGGGGCTATATAATGTTGTGTGAAATGTCTCCAGCATTTATTTATTTTATTTATTTATTATTATCTTGCTTGGATAAACCAGCATTAGAACTGTATTTTTCAAAAAGTGATTTGAGTGGAGGGTTGTCCCACTTGATGTAAAGTGGTAAACTCTGCTAGTAGTATAGCTAAAAAAAAATACGTCACGTCTACCTAGGAAGTGTCGAACGTGGCCTTGCTTTGCGCCCGTTATCCTAAGACATAAAGATGAAGTCTCATGTGCCTGTAATTTTACTGGCATTCATTGTCTCAAGCTGGCCAGTAATCTAATGCACAAATAATTCTTCATCAGCCATTAGACCTCCATTGTTGGACGAGACACCCCACATTGGGCGGATTTGCCATAATTACCACGCTTGGCAGGCGAATTGGTGATCGCAGTACTGGTGTTAAGTACTCAGGTGGATGCTGCTGCTCATCCCCTGGTGTAATACCTTAGTCGGCTTTTACGACATCCACGGGAGGAGACGGAGACCTGACACAACCTGATGTATACTCAAATATTATTTGAATTCAATTAATTTCCTGTTGGCCAAGTTTATTTACGTATCATCATGGATATTGGTAGTACAGCTTAGTACGTCATTATGCGTGCTGTTGATATGTAATTTTTCATATTGGTTTTATATGCGTCAGAACCTAGTAAATAAGATCACTGATTCTGACCAGCTAAAAATTACCTCCAGGTAGACGACGCGGCCCGCCAGCGTGCCGGCATCCTCAGCATGGTAACCAGTAAGGGTCCTCGGATGGCGCTCATTTGCGGCCTCGGACTCATGTTCTTCCAGCAGTTCAGTGGCATCAACGCCGTTATCTTCTACACCAACAACATCTTCCAGTCTGCTGGTTCTGAGATCCCTCCTGTTATAGCTACTATTATAGTCGGTGTGGTGCAGACGATTGCTACATATATTAGCTCGTTATTAGTCGAGCGCGCTGGTAGAAGACTTCTCTTGCTACAGAGCTGTGTTATCATGGGCGCTTGTCTTATTGTACTTGGTATCTATTTTAAGCTACAAGCAGCTGCGTTTAATGTCGCTGCGTTCGGTTGGTTACCTTTAGTATGTTTAGTGTTGTTCATTATATCCTTCTCGATGGGTTTCGGTCCGATACCTTGGATGATGATGGCGGAACTCTTCCCGGTTGAGTTCAGGGGTACGGCTACTGGTGTCACTGTCATTGTTAACTGGTGTTTGGTGTTTGTTGTCACTCTGTGCTTCCCGATTATGAAAGACGCTATAGGAATCTATAGTTGCTTCTGGTTCTTCGCTGCGTTTATGATTCTTTGCATATTCTTTGTGTTTTTCTTGATTCCGGAGACGAAGGGCAAGACTGTGTCGCAGATACAGGCTATTCTCGCCGGGAAGAGAGTGTAAGGTTGTGTATATTAGTTAGATATAAAGTGGTTGATATTTATGGAAGATTCTAATGTTGGTCTCAGTGAAATATTTTTATAGTTGTCACAGATTGATCAGCATTGTATGGTATTAATACATCAATGATAAGTAGTTGTTTTTGATAAACGGAGTGTAGAATATTGAATTGAAGAGTACCTACTTTTCTGATACACTACAGGTAGGGACTTTTTAAATGTTTTAGGGCTGGTTTCCACCGGGGGGGGGAGAGGAGATGTGCTTGAATAAACCAATCCGATTTCGTTATTTCCTTTTCGTTTTTACCTGTCAAGCCTGCCAATAACCTGCCAGCTTTGATCTCGTCTCCTCTCCTCTCCGCCCCAGTGGAAATGTGCCCTTAGACTGACGTATATTATTATATAGGCTTTTGCCCAGCAGTGGGAGAGGATAGGCTAAGATAAAATAAATAGACTGATGGTGATAAAAAAAAATAGGTGTTTTGTGGTGATAGCATATCGAGCCTGCCTTTTCACCGTCACAATTTTACATGATCAACTGCTAAATCTGTCGTCCATACTACAACATCCACGTATAATAGATATAATAGGACCTTACGGTTTTTGTCATTATAATTTTAGTACACCAAATTAGGTAATTTATGTAAATATGTATAATTAGCGGCACAAGTCTAGCGCTGAACGAAACGTCGAGGGGTTAGTTGCGTATGAACACTGTCACGCACGCAATACAATTGGTATAAAGTATAAAAAGTTTATTAAAATAATATAAACTTAATAATAATACAATCGTTACAATTAATAATTAGAGATAATTAAATGAAAATAAGATAGATAGAGATAGAGATCTCCCAAGATACTTTTGACTTCTGCGCAATAACGGTCAGCTCTAGAGTTTTGTGCCGCTACTTATAGTGATTAAAGTTAGTAATATTATTTGTTGAATTTTATTAATTTAAACACAAAATCAAGCTTTTTCTTTAGAAAACCTTTCGAAATGTGTTGTAGCGAAATAATGTTATGAATAAAATCAGAATTATAATTTATTTACACCTTTCGTTTTCAAAATAGAATTTAATGTTATCTTTAGAGTTTTATCGATTGACGAAAGTAGCTTCTAGGATAATTTGTAATAGATAAGTATAAGTAGATACGTACCATTGTAAATAAGTTAGTGGTATTGGTAAATCTTTGAAGAATTCAAAACCTTTGTGTACCTTAAATCACTTAGCCTTTGCCGTCCTAGCAAAGAATCACTTAACCATAAAAGGGCTAAGCGGAAATTTAATTATAGTTTTAAAAAATCTGGTTTCAACTTGATCAATAGATAACGCTGACGCAACATTGGCTATCAAAAAATATTAGTGTTTTTTTTCGTAGCTTGTCAAAGTCACTTTATCGCAAAGTCAAACCCATGTGCAGCGTGTAGCCCTAAGACCATGGTGCAGCTTCATCTATTTTCAACACTGAAAGCTTAGAATAGTCCTTATTCTAAGACTGAAAGCTTGATTCAAGATGGCCGTGAAAATCTCTCATTCGACCTTCCTTTCGTGGAGGAGTCTACAATATACCCAAATACTCATTGGCAACCAATGAGATGTAGTTTTTAGGGTTCAGTAAATGTTTTGTGAAAACCAGGATAGCAATAGGCAAGAATGCTAAAAAGGGTAAAAAATAACAAATTGTAAATAAGGTAAATTAATAAATGTGATTAGGGGTAATAAATTTAGGGTAGGTAACAAATATATGAACAAAATATAAGTAGATTTAGTATGGACAAAATAATGAACAATATTTTAGTGGGTAGCATTTAATAGACTGTAATTTTAATTAAGTAAGCAAAATGTGTTTAATTTAGCATGAAAGTGAACTATAATGTGCCAAATAATAGGTATGCGTTTGTAAAATCATTTTGTTTTAATTGAATGTGATACTTTAAGTTTACATAATAAACATGTACCGAAGCACTTATTGTTTTCTTACCCGACTGTATAGAGGCCCCTCGGAGTTTCATGCCTATCGTCAAAACTGCTTTTACCAAAGGTGCGTTTCGTCTAAGGTTCGTTTTGCCAAAGTTATGTATGGTCAAGACATTTTCGTCAAAGTAGCTTTTGGTCAAAGGCAGGGATTTGCCATGCTTGCGTTTCGTCTTAGGCCGGCCACATACACTCGGAATTCCGTTTCGGAATTCCGAAACGGAATTCTTTCGCGGAATTCCGTACAGACGCCGTAGAGACTTGGGTTTTTTTTCATTCGGATTATCAAGGCTCAGTTGAACGACGCCAGCTATTGAGTTCAGAACTTCAGACATTTTGACAGCAAATATGGACGACGATTTTCTAATTGGGGTTGCATTGTTGCTGTATCTTGCTAATAAAAAGAAAACACGTCACCGTTACTGGGTGCATCCCCTGAATACCCAAAGATTGGTAATGAGTGAATACTATATAAAAACGACCAAATTACGAGCACAATAACTCCTTACTAATAGCTTGCCATGCAAGGTCCTTAAAGTCCCTATTGTGATAATCTGTTGTGCTTGTGTCCTACAAGCATGGGTAACCCTCCACTGCAATTATCAAAATGTTCTACGTCGGACATGGCGCGTAAAGTCACGTGCGCAGGAGCTAAAAACAAACACACACACCCACTCGCTTCGGTTGTGCGATGCACACTGACTGGCGTTCGTTCGGAATTAAGGAATGTGTGGTGCGACTCGTGCAAAATTTATGGAAGAGTTGCGTTCGGAACGGTTTTTTCCGTGCGGAATTCCGAACGCACAAGCCATCATGCGGAATTCCGAATCGAAAAAAATTCCGTACGGAAAATTACCTAGTGTGTGTGGTAGGTCCATAGATTTGTATGGACTTACTGCGTTCGATATTTCGTTTCGAAATTCCGTTTCGGAATTCCGGTGTATGTGGCCGGCTTAATGTAATAATGTAAACAGACTATCTATGCAGTCGGTTATGCTTTTCGGCTGTATGTGTGTTAGAAAAAACACTATAGATAGGCTATCGAACTGTTGGTAGGAAAGATTGGAATAAACGATAAAGTCAACTTGATATTTGGTATGAATATCAAATATCAAAGTGATTTTACTATCTGAGAAAAAGGGTCTTGACAGTCAGACAACAAAGGGATTCGATTTATGGGTCTTGTTTTTTCCTGACTTATTCCTGGGGGCAAAACCATAAAAATAAATATTTTATTAAAGAATTTTAATGCAGTTCGGACAAAAGTTACAGTATCAATAAAATGTATAAAAAATCTCAAAACATGGAAGATGTGAGAGAAGGGCACTCCTTAGTAATGGTCCTCTTTTCGATACCATCCACCCTGGATACCAGCTCCGAGATTTGTTTCTCTATGGATTTAACGTCGCTACGGAACCCTGTGACCGTTGCGTCCAACTCCGTTAAATACTGTATTTTATTACAAAGCTCATCATATTTCTGTGAGATGTATTCTCTGGTGTTCTGCGAATCGGCAAGTTCTTTCTCAATTTTATGCACCACTTCGTACTTCAATTCGTCGAATTTTGATTCTACACTTGGCCCGAGAAAATTAGCTCCTTTTATGGCTACATCTTCTATTACGGTCAATTTTCCGTGAAAACATTTTGTATCGGACATTTTATTCAAATATTACGCGAAATAATTTTAAATTGGAGTAACGTGTCTGCATTTTTATCTACTAAAAATATTAAAAGAACTGACAGTGCCCGTTTTTTCCAGACTTTATTTTTTTAGCTATTTTCAAGGAGGTTTTTCAAACAATTTCAAACACGCTGGCTTCTCGATGTGTGAGAAATTTCCTTATATCAATAGATCAAGTACATGGAATTGAAAGTAAAATAGCCGCTGATGTGTAGGGGAAGCAGGGGGAATGCCGTTCACTTAAGGGAAAAATGCAATATTTTTGTAATGTATTGTGTTTTATTAAAAGTTTGAGAAGTTAACAAAACATTAACTATTAAGTTATCAACTTATTAACACAAAAAATTATCAAAATTATTAAATTATCCCTCTTAAAATATTAGTTACATCAGTCTAAAAAAAAAACTGGTTTGAGCAGGGTAATACCGCTCAACCAACGGGGTAATGACGTTCAAGCCTGTTTGAATAAAACAAACTAGGTCTATTTGTATCAATCAACCATACGATAAATCTACTTTTATTAACTAAACTGAGGATAAAAATCACTATTCAACATTAATTATCTTTATTAGAATTAATAACAAATCAAACTTATTCTTATGCACATAAATCACACAGAAATCTCTCTGGAGACTTCCACGCAGAGCAAATTGTATGTAACCAGAGCCCCTAAGCGGTACATCGATACCACAAGTATACCGTTCTTTTTATGATTTTGGGGCATACCTGAAGAAAATAACATAGAAAATCACTGAGGGGTAATGGCGTTCACGTGAGTGGCATAACCCCAAATGTTCATTTTGTATAAAAGTTGAATCACTAAAAAAAATTAAAGATAATTCCTTTAAAATAATTAATCTATCGCAAAATACAATGTTTATGTAACTAAAATACAATACGATAAATATTAAAAAGTACTGAAATTACAGACTTACCGACAAACACATCCGGCCTATAATAACATATACGGTGCGGCCGTAAACACAAATACCTACTTCAGTCTCTCACGGTGTGAGCGAACTGATTTTACTTGTATCTGCCTACACGAGCGTTACACCCCCCGCACCTCAGCCTGCGCACCGTGTTTCTATGCATCTTATTTAGCAAGTTATTGGGGTGAGCGCTATTACCCCGAGAGCGCCATTATCCCTGCTTCATGTGTGTTGCTCTTACTCCTATCCTAGAAGGCACTATGTTAGAGATAGACACATATATTGTCATAGGACAGTGTCTTTTTTCCTTTCCGTACCTTCCATGCGTACCGCTAAATATTTGTCATAGACAATTGAAGTTTTACCTAGTGAAGGGAACATAGCGTCATCGTAAATATTTTTTGTCGATAAATAATTGTCTATTATGATGATTAATTAAATCAATCGTACTGTTTACTTCAGGCTTTTCTTATTCCGACACATGAAAACATTCATTTAAAAGAAGGAGAAGGTTATAAACAAATCAAGTTTGCTTATTTGGTTCCTTGTATTTATTATTCTATGCACTAGATCAGCCTTTCCCAAAGTGGGCGATAACGTTCCCTTGTGGGCGCTGCAGGCCTAAAGGGGGGCAGTAAGAGACCTAGAAAAAAAATGGGGGCGCTGTGTAGACTTGTAGAGGCTTAGGGGGCGATTTGTAATTTCATCTAGCTAGGAGGACTCTTAGACACTGACTGAGCTCTCGAGTCTCGACTCTCGACTACAACTTGTGAACATCAACTAAAATTAATAAAGAGATTGCTCAATCTAACTCGGTTCATATATTTGTCCTGTTTTATTGTAAATAAAATAAAAATCATGTCAATCGGGTTATAGTAAGTCTCGTTTCGAAAAAAACGTTTGACTCTCCGCTAATATAGCTCACAATAATTAATTTAATTTGAAGTTATAGTGGTTTTTAATTAGGTGAAAAAATGGAGGCGCTAAAAAATAATTTATTCTCAAAGTGGACAAAATAAGTTTGGAAACCCCTGCACTAGGTGCAAAATGACAGACGAGGATTGGCGTGACGTGAATGGGTCAAATAAAAAAAAAAATTACTTTGCGCGTAAGCCTTGCTTGGAATATTTGGTGTTGAAAAAAAGTAATCTTTTTTTAAAACTAGATTTTTTATACGATACATTTGGGCGCATTTGATTTTTATTAATTTTTCAAGAATTATCAGTACCGACATCTACTCGAAAGATAATGTCTAATGTCTTTTTGAAAAAGGGTCTCGGTTGTCATGTTGTCCAACCAAAAGTTACCGATAGAGGCCACTATGAGCTATCTGACGAACGAAGTTTCTCTGCATTTGAATAATAACTAAGAATTTCGAAGAGTTTTTTCTCAAGCCTTCCTAAAACTTCCCAGTGGTCTAATCCAACGGCTTTATAGTTTAAACTAAATTCTCTGTGGACCCTATTCCTTAGGAAATAATCAAAAATTTTGCACAATAATAACATAAACTCCTAAACTATCTAAAATCAAAGAACAAACCTCTTGAGGCCCTATATCGATGACTTTCAGCTGGACCACATTAAACCATGGATTAAAATAAAGTCCAAGCACTTAAAAAAAAAAAAAGAATTTAGAACCTCCTTTAGCGAAAATCCAGATTCCAATCTGTCCGACAGGTCAGGCTAACAGTTTGGAATAATTTTGTCCAAACTGTTAGACTATCGAACTGTTGGTAGGAAAGATTGGAATAAACGTTTTTTTGAAGTCGTTTAAAAACTGATACTGCAGCATTAGTTTTTTCTTAATGTCATCATCATCATCATCGGCCTGTAGAAGTCCAATGCTGGACATAGGCCCCTTAGAATGCAATGACGAACGGTCTTGTGCCGTCTCCATCCACCGACTTCCTGTGACGTTTATAATGTCTTTAGTCCATCGAGTTTGTGGGTGCCAGACGAGAACCTTTATTCCCCAACGGTTGTCAATTCTGCAAACTATATGACCTGCCTATTGCCACTTTAACTTGCTAATACTGAGAGCTATATGTCGGTGATTTTGGTTCTACGGATTTCCTCATTTTGGATTCTATCACAATTTAATTCTAAGTTCTGAAACTAGTATATTTCACATTGATCCAGTTTACTTAATGATAAGAGAGACTGGCGACTGGCGTAGCCAAACTAAAATAGTGCTCGTCTAACATACATCTTGCACGAGTAAGCTATTCTGTATTTAGTGTGTCCATAAAGTAGGTTTGTTAGTAGTAGAACTTCTTGTGAAAGAGTTCCTCCGGGGACGTACTAATTCTAAATTCTAATTCAGAATGGGGGAGATAAGATCTGCACTGACTTCCCGCATTGGTGTGTATTTGTGCATTGTCCCCCTGCTAACCCTAGCCCAGCCAGCAGCCCAACTCCTTAAAATAACGGAGAAGGACTCTGGGTTGATGGCAGCACTGTTCCAGTGTATTACCCGAGTGTGAAATGGAAGAAGTCAAACAGGACTCTATAGGGGACGTACTACCACCGTACCTATTTCGGCCGCCAAGCAGTAGTGCTCGCATTGCTGTGTTTCGGTTTGAAGGGTACGTGAATTACAGGCACATGAGACTTTTCATCTTTATGTCTCAGGGTCGGCAGCGCGCGGTGTGATGCCTCTGGTGTTGCAGGCGTCTATAGGCTACAGTACCTACTTTCCATCAGGTGGGCCGTATGCATGTTTGCTTGCCAAGTTAAAAAAAGCAAAGTTTTTATATTTTTCAAACTTTTTCCTTATAACATGCACAGTAGTATACATCATAATAAACCAAGAAATATCTACTACAATCTCCAAAGGCCACTTCACGTTATCATTTGATAGTAAACGTTATTGGTAGGTACGTTTAATTATTGTTATTTTCATATTCCCATGACACATGAACTTGTGTTATTGTGGGCCGTGGAATATTTTATATCCTAGAATCGATATCAGCCCAGATAGTGTACACGTATAGTATTGAATATAGAAAGAATATAATATGTATTTATTTGTATACAGGGTGTTTTTTTTTAAATTGGACAGTATGGGGATATCCGAATCCATAAGAGATACGGGAAAACTGTCTTTGGAACCATTTACTCATTTTGTATGAAAACGATTTTGGCATAGTTATTTTTTTGGACAAGCGTGAGTTCTCCATAAAAACGAGTAGTTTTGATCAAAATTTTTTTTAGTGCGTATCGACTCAGTTTCATGTAAGGATTGTTTCAGACAAAGATGTTCTTATTAAAATTTTACTAACTTCTACAGCTCTGATTTTTCTCATTTGACGAGACCATCAGAGCAGTAGAACAACATTCATCACACATCATTGTCTAAGGCCACTAGAGGTGCTCTGAAACGTGCCCATACCTGGAAACAGCAACAGGGAGGCCATTTTGAAAATTTATTGCGATAGTTTTATTAACGTAGGTACCAGATTGCTTACAAATTGTATGAGAAAACATTTTATTAAACTTGACTAACTTCTGCTGCTCAGATTTTTTTCTTCCGATACATTGAAACAATCCTTAAATGAAACTGAGTCGATACGCATTAAAAAAAATTTTGATCAAAACTACACGTTTTTATGGAGAACTCACGCTTGACCAAAAAAATAACTATGCCAAAATCGTTTTCATACAAAATGAGTAAATGGTTCCAAACACAGTTTTAACGTATCTCTTATGGATTCGGATATCCCCATACTGTCCCATTTAAAAAAAACACCCTGTATAGGAGTTACACAGAAACACATAACAAACTGACTAAAAGGAAACAGACCCGAAGGTACGAAGTGTACCTCCAGTAAAAAAATGGTTCTGCCTCAGCATGAGTTGGTTGACTAGCAAGCTAGCACTGGTCTTCCGTCAGAGCCACTTGTTAGCGCTACGGACCAACCATTCACGATAAATAAACATAGGTACAAAAATCACACTAAACTTAAAGAAAACTATTTATAAGACTAATAATAAAAGAAGAAAGTTATGGTATGATAAAATAGGTTACACGATTGAAAAATATTTCTATTTATTTCTCATAGAACACTTGTGTCGCGTCTTAGACTTCCCTGAGGCCCAAGCACGAATATCTAACGTTACCGAGACGCTAGCGAGATGATAGTAAACTTCAAATATGAACCAATCAACTTACTAAGATTTCAAGTTACCCTGATGTCATTGGCCAATATTTGACATTTGCGATCGTCTCGCTAGTGTCTTGGTAACGTAAATTATTCGTGCTGACCCCACTGATCCTTTTGGTGGCCAAACAAATAATTATTTAATACGTATACGTATACACACATAACACCCAACAGACACATACGTAGTCATGATCCCACACTAGGATTCTCTGTGTCGTGGGTATCAGAAACTACGAGTACCATGGTACTGTAACACCCAGACCCGGATCAAATATTTGCTGATCAAACATTTGTACTGCAGCGGGAATGGAACCCGCAACCTCTCGCATCTCAGCCGGCCACTCGCCCGCCCCTACACAGAGGTCGTCAAACACAACACAATACATTATATTATATTTACTATATTGTAAATGAATAAATGATTATGATTATGATTATAATCATCATCATCATTTGTTAGACCCCCAACTGACTGACTGATGGACTGTGTCCTGCTGGTCGCGATGGAATAGGATTCATTTTAGTTTATAAGACGATTCAAAATGATCCTTAAGATTGGAATGAATTAAATACCTTTGATTTAATTTGATTTGAGGCCTCTCGCTTTTAATGCAATGTGGGTATTTGCCATAATCACCGCGCTTGGCAGATTTGTGATAGCAATATTGGTGTTGAGTACTCAGGTGGATGCTGCTGCCTACAGGGTGTAATCCCTTAATAGGCTTTTATGACATCCACGGGAAGAGACGGAATGAAAATGCATTTATATTTTTGCATGAAAAGTAAAACAAATATTTTACACTTATGAGGAAGTGATAATAGTGCATTCCACTCTAGTCACCTTCTTTCTTGTAAGTCTGGCGACTTTTATCTTGTCCTTAAGAGTTCTCGTATTGTTTATAATGTTGTATAAATATGCACTTGATTTTTAGAGTTCCATATGCATATTCAGAAAAAATAATCATCATCATATTCAGTCTGTAGAAGTCCATTGCATTGAATGCCACAACGAATGGTCTTGAGTCTAGACAAGGTCAATTTTAAATCTTTTTTTAATAACTTTTCATTTAAAAAACCGACTTCCGCCATTGTATTCGACTAAAATATTTGTATGAAAAAAAAATTATGAAAGAACCATAGTGGTGAAAGGGTTATGATACTTTATGAATGCAAATGCTTGATTTGTTGCTGAAAATGTCAAAATCGCCATAATATGTATGCCTACAATATTTGAGGAGTTCCCTCAATTCCTCATAGATTCCATCATCAGAACTGGATTCTGAAAATGGGACCAATCTGGAAGTATATCTATTCAAATAAAAAAAGAATTTTCCAAATCGGTTCATAAACGCCGGAGATATGCGGTAACAAACATTAAAAAAAAAAATATAACCGAATTGAGAACCTCCTCCTTTTTTGGGAAGTCAGTTAAAAATGTATTGTGCAACCCAAAATATATTGAAATATTATAAATTATAAATATTATAAAAGTGTGTTCACAGATCACACTTGGCAATCAAACAAGCATACAGCCCATCTGATGGAAAGCAGTTACCCGTAGCCTATGGACGCCTGCAACACCAAAGGCATCACACGCGCGCTGCCGACCCTGAGACATAAAGATGAAAAGTCTCATGTGCCTGTAATTTCACCGGCACCCGTACCCTTCAAACCGAAACACAGCAATGCAAACACTACTGCTTGGCGGCAGAAATAGGTACGGTGGTAATACTTCGCCGGACGAACTCTTTCACAAGAAGTTCTACTACTAACGATTTTGTCTAAATCTCACTTCTCATAACATCAATGTGAAAGTTTGTGAGTATGTTTATAACTCCTTCACGATGAAAGCTGGAGCGATTTTATTAAAATTTGGGATGGAAATAGCCATATATAATTTACCCTGAATTAACATATAGGCTACCTTTTACCCTGATATTCCCACCGGATTGAGGCTTACGCGGATGTAACCGCGGGGAGCAGCTAGTCCCAAATAAAATGGACAAGTGCAAACAAGACCCTTACGCTGAGGGTTTCGATCAATAAATTATTTAAAAATCATCTTAGCCCTTTTCGAGTTTCAGCCACTTTTTCTACAAACTTCAATATCTTTTTTAGAGGTGAATAAGTAGAAATTCTTCAATTTCATACTTTTCCCTTTATCATGTCACAAAAATAGAGAAAAAAGTATGAAATCCTAGCATTACAAATATTAGAATTATGAGGTTACTGGATGTAGGTGTTGTATTTTCGCGATATCCAGACACAAATTAAACATTAATTTCCATATCTTTATTTTTATCAAAAAGAAAATCATCTATTGTGGCAGGAATCATCTATGAGGGAAGGGGGGGGAGTCTACAATTAAAACAGTCATAATGCAACTATGACCGTCTTTCATCGTGAGAGGTGAGCGACCAAATATGTATTGGAAAAAGGCAAACCGTTTTAGTAAATGCATTTTGAGTCAAAAGCTTGATTTTTGTACAGCATTTCAATTTGATACCTTTAGCCGTTCCTGAGACAAAGGTGCACACAACCTTCTAACAAGGCGGTTTATTAAAGATAGGTCTACGTGCATGGGCTACGCCGTAGCACCTAGTCTACGAGTACTCTACTCTTCTAAAGAAATGTGTGCTATTTTAAAGAAATGTGTGTGCATTTCTCGTGCCCAGGTACAGTACGACCTGTGAATCTTGGGTGTACTGAAGTTAGCAAATCGCTGTCGCAAATTATCACAGTAAGCAATGAAATTCCTGAAGGCCGAGTCAAAAAAGTTATGAAAGTTCTATTGATTAAAGTATTTCAGAAAAAATTGGATTACATGCAAGTTAGTATGAACATGAAGTTCAGTCAAATATGAAGATATTTGACCGGAATTACTAAAGTACTTTTACTGTCCGTGTCTCTGCTACGCCGTAGCACGTAGTCTACGAGGACTACATCCAATAGGGGGATTTACAAAAAAAAAACTATTGTATCAGCTATTGAAATTGGCTCCTAATAAACGCCTTAGTCTAAATATGATACAATATGTTGAACCAAAGATAAAAAAAAATAGTTGCTGTAAGTTTTTCTATAGGCGTTCTCACCGTAGTACCTTACTGATAAAATAAATAATGTTAATGTGGAATTATGATGTTAGTTGAACGTTTTTTTGTGCATTGATGCTAAAAAAGCTGAGCCAATTATTTTGATGAAAGGAGATGTTTCATCCGGGGCCTGCTCTAAGTACACTACACAGAAAAATATAAAAAAACAGGGGATTTACATAAAAATACAATTATATTAATTTGAAGCATAATACAGCGGTACAAAAATGTTTATTTATGAGTTTTTTAATATGGTCACCCGATTTTTAGAGCAGCCATGACAGTCGAGTGACTTTGACAACTGACAGTTTTGTTGAGTGTCATTGACGCTCAACAAAACTGGTTTCTTGTGTGATTTTCTTGTGTGTGATTGCTCTCTATGGCGAAGATAATCTTGAATGTACACTAACACGAACCAATATTATGCAAAATAAACAATAACAAATGGTTTCTATATTGCTTAGCTATATTTATATATACTGTACATAGTGCAGGCCCAAGCTCCATACATTCATGAAACATCTCCTTTGATACATAGATAGATCTGGGGGAACGAAACTTCATATAGTTTCGAAAACTATCAAAACCCGTAGTAAGCCCCCTGGATTAAAACATAGCTTACTTTTATCCCCAAAACTCAGTTCCCTCGGGAGAGCAACGTAGATACCGCAGGCGACCGCTAGTATTCAATAAACATGACACGGAACCCTATCTCAGACTAACTATTCTCTCTTATCAAAAATCTTTAGATAATGGACAATTAAGTAGTTGTATATACAAACTGATTTAGTTGTTTTGTACTAGTTAATGTGAGTTTGTTGTAGGTGGTAGCCGGTACCATACCTAGTGGATTCAGGATTAGTGGTAAGTAATTTACAACCAACCAATATCAAATTATTAAAATGAAATATAAACAAAACTTTATTATAATTATTAAAAAATTCGAAACTAAACATCAAATCAATTAACAATAAAATAAAAATTATCATCATCATTATTATCAGTCTATCCATGGTTGGATACATGGGACTATAGAGTACTACGATGACTGGTTTTGAACCGCCTCTATCCACTTTCAGTGATCTTTGCGGCCGAATAAAAACTAAAGTTACTATAATATAAAAAAATGTGACGAAGAAAAGTTTGTGAAAGCGGAAATTACGTTGTGAGACCAGTGTTTCTTTTATAAATAGATATTTAATTGGAAGATTTTGTTATTAGTAGAACTTCTAGTGAAAGAGTTCGTCCGGGGAAGTATTACCACCGTACCTATATCTGCCGCCAAGCAGTAGTGCCCGCATTGCTGTGTTTCGGTTTGAAGTGTATGGGTGCCGGTGAAATTACAGGCACATGAGACTTTCATCTTTATGTCTCAGGGTCAGCAGCGCGTTTGTGATGCCTCTGGTGTTGCAGGCGTCCATAGGCTACGGTAACTGCTTTCCATCAGGTGGGCCGTATACTCGTTTGCTTGCCAATTAGTATAAAAAAAAGAAAATAAAAGAAAGTTGAAATCCTGAATGTTTTATAAATCTTTGGGGGTGATTTACAAATAAAAGTCACTGAACTTTCTTTTATCAGACCTATTTGGAATACTTGTCCATTTCCTCAACTACATACATACACATAATATATATATATATATATATATACCCGGAAATATGCATAAATCTGTCTCTCACTGAAAAAATATACAGTTAGAGTAACCCAAAAACCGATAAAAGTTACTGTTTTGCGAGATGTTAGCTTAACTTAAAAAAACAGTTTAAGTAAAACAGTTAGTTTTACTGGTAAAACAGTGTCAATCATTTTATTGTTGTTACTGTAACTGAAATCGTTACAATTACTGTCAGGATGCGTCGCTATTATTGACCAAAAACTTCCTGTAACTGTTACATCTTTATTTACTGTTTGCTTCCTGATTTTTTCAGTTAACCCAACGGTGTAAAATAATTAGATCTCACTGAAAAATATTGATTTATTTATTTTATTTTTATTTTCTTTGGAAAACAAACTTACTTAAAATCTAATAACTAAAAATTAAACTATAGACCATTAAAATGTCTCCGCATATTGCATCTAAGATTACTTGCCTATTGCGAGACTTATAAAGAAGGGCAAAAAAAGGAAAAAATAGTAAATATGGCATAAAAATCTACAAATAAAAAAGGAAAAAGAAGTAAATATGGGATAAAAAACTACAAACAAAAATTTAAAATTAAAACAGCTATGAAAACATGTCAAACCAAATATGTTGTAACCACCTGTGTAAATTGTAACTGCGCACTTTTTGCACACAGTTAGATATTTTTTTCCCCACTGGCCACGTGTCCGTTTACGGCATCGTATTTAATATTTGATTTAAAACACACAACTTTTTACTTTTTTTATCTTTATTGAAGAGCCTAATCACAATGCGATAATGTCGCTGTGATTGTTCAACTAAAACAAATTACTATCTAATTAATACAAAAAAATAACAATGATACCTATAATATATATCTATTAGTCTGATCTGAGGTAAAATTTATTTTGTACAGTATAAATAATAATTTAGCATATTCCGAGTGAGGTTTTACAAGAAATATTAATACAATCAGCAGAAAGACGACCTCTGATGCGCGGAGGGCGAGTAGTCGGCTGAGATGCGAGAGTTTGCCTGGTACGATTCCCGCTGCGGGACAAATGTTTGTATGATGTGTAAATATTTGTTCCGAATCTGGGTGTTATGGTACCATGGTACTCGTAGTTCCCGACACAGAATTTCTAGTGTGGAATCAGAACTATGTATGTGACTTAGGTGATGGGATTTTTCCCATGAGGCACATAATATTGAATTAAATATTTATTATAACTAATTATTATTTTTATTAACAAGTTTTTAATTTTGATAGTTGTCTCTCTTTTATTATCAATCTCAGCGTATCAGGTAGTAAAACCGGTTGGAACATAATTGTAGTCACACTGGTAAGTGCTAATCTTTTAAATAAAAATGTTTTTGCCGAAACATGTTATTATTGCGACGTTGATTGTGAGATTTGTGAATCTTTAAATGTTTATGAATAAAAAATACAATAATAAAAATAATTATTGGGTTTAAAACATTTTTTATGCATTTTCATTTTTCATACAGTATCTAATTTCAACTTTGTTTTTTTTTCAATACTTTCGAAGAAAATAGGTTGTATCATATAGACAAACACGAAAGTGATCCTATGATGGTCTAGTTGGTACTTTTTGGAGTACGGAACCCTAAAAAGATTAATAACAAAGTTTTACTTTTTTTAAATATTAGTTAATGTCTACTGGCCAACTTTAGAATTAATTGTACATAATTCTAAAGTTGGGCAGTAGAATCTACTCTATTTTTTAGATACGCATTTAACAAATAAATAACGTTTATGAGTAAGAAAAATTTACGTTTTTTAATTTATAATTTTTTTATTTTTTTTACTTTTTATTTGCTTAAAGTGCTTGATAGGCTGTTTTTTTGAGTATCTTAGTGTTTTCGCTCAACAATGTGACAATCCAGGTTCACAGAACCTGTGACTTGTATTAGGATTCCGTACCTCAAAAAGTACCAACGGAACCATTATGGGATCACGCAGGTGTCTGTCTGTCTGTTTTCTATTACTACAGTCTATTTTGTCCGTATCTAGTGGACAGAAATGGTGATATTTGTTCCATATACAGAATTACAGAATTGGTGACCAAATCACAAACGTATAGTGTATAAATAAATGGATTCAGAATTTGAGGCCTAATTTCAGAGGAGGCAAACAAGTTTCTTTTTTTTAAATCTATGCGGATTTAAATGAACTTATCTTATCTTATCTTAAGTACATTAGAAAGAAAACTTGTATCAAATGCAAGAGATAGAATGGAAAAAGAAATGAGAATTTGTCAGAGAAATGATAAATTCAATTTTTTTATTTTCATTTTAAAAGACTTACTTTCAAAAATATTGAAGAAAATATGTGATAAATAACCATCCCTCTTCCCCCAACATATATTTCTGATCTAAACTAAATATTAAAAAAAACTAAATATTTGGCCTAATTCATAGTTTACAGAAAAACCAAAGCCAAAATCCTTCAAACCCCCGCGAAATATTCAAAATGTTGACAAAATCTGATACTTTTTGAAGAAACACCAGTGTGGTGAATGTGTTTTTTTTCACATGTAATTTCGTTAAAACGTGTATTATACATTTTTGTTAGTTTATTTTCATGAACTACCCCCCCTTCCCCCGAAACTGAACCATGCCTGCCATGGTGGTTACTATTAGGTAGCCTATTTGTACGGAACCCTCAACACGAGAGTCCGACTCGCACTTGACCGGTTTTTTTTTACTTTAACTGTAAGCATTAAGTGTACAAGTAGGGCGCGTCTTTTATCAGTAGCCCTATGACATCACAGTATTATTAATCACCGTTTCCATAATATAACATTGCAGGAACATGAAAATTGTGTTATTTATCAGTTGGCTGTCCCGCGATAGGTAGTGCCTGACATTCTGCCAGTAATTTAAGTGATTTTATTTTACTATATTTTGACTGTGAATATAGTAAACAACCCATTCATGTGAGTTCTTTACAAATACTATTTTCATGCTAAACGTGTTTCATAAAAAAATGTGCTTTAAATACGTGTTCTTTAGATGTTAGTATTCCTTACACTTAAGGTACTCCCTTTAGGCATAAATTATTTCAGGGCACTTTTAAATCTTAACTTGTGGAATGCCCGGGATTTCGTTCACGAGTAGTTTTTTCCATATAAAATTAACTCCCCTTAGGGAGTGGTTTTTAAAAATCTATTTCTCAGTGCACCTTAGAACTTTTAGGAGTTAGTCAGAACTATTACAAGTGTAACTATATAAGAAAAATAAAAAAACATATTTACTAAGATATTTATGTAGTGGCAATTTGTGCGTCAATCCCCACAGTAGGAAATGCC
The DNA here is from genome assembly GCA_951392215.1 of Epirrita christyi. Taxonomy (NCBI): domain Eukaryota; kingdom Metazoa; phylum Arthropoda; class Insecta; order Lepidoptera; family Geometridae; genus Epirrita; species Epirrita christyi. The sequence continues at coordinate 10,560,624 of OX595855.1, read as the reverse complement.
GGTATCGCGAGGACCAGGATACGATTCCCTGTTAGAACCTCATCAGATAAATAAATACGGTTTCATTATGAAGGATGGTCTTAACCTGAGTTTAGATCAGCCCCCCCCCCCCTATTTCCTAACTGAAAGTCACACGGTGACTAACGTTTGACAAGTAAAATGCTTCAAAATAGGGAATAAGGGGGCAGGTCTACCAATCCAAGCTTAAATATCGATCTTTGGTATATAAATTTAATACAAAAGTAGATGGTTTGATTTCCGAAATTAATTATAGTATAAGGTTATGTTTAAAATTACAAATCCTTTGACTATCTCTGGTTTTTCTTAAACCAGCTCAGAGCAATAACTTATTGCTCTGAGTAAACCAGACAGCTCACTAGTTTAGCAATGTCCTACAAATTGACAGTTGATTGCTTGTTGGAGGTTAGAATTTTGACATTTCGAATGTGATGTGACACTTTCATACAGGATCCGTCAGTTTGACACTTTGGGAATTCGTAGTAGCGTGTGAATTGATTTCAGAGACCCAAGTCTGATTTTTGATAAGCAATTGGCACGGACGTATGGTGTAGTGTAACACGGATTTTTGTATGCAAAATGAGGTTCACAGAGTGTACGCTAGGGGCGCTCATCGGTGTCGATAACCAATATCACTGTTTCACTAAAACATACGTCCGTGACAATTTTTTGCAAAAAATTTAGACTCAGGCCTTCACAATACAAACCATCTGCTTTCGTCCAATGTCGATATTTTAAGCCTAGACTGGTTTGTCTGGTCTAAACTCAGGTTTACCATCTTTCGTAATGAGATCGTAGTAGTTTACATTTTATGATACACAGCTAGTTTTGACGACCTGGCGCGGCGAGTGAGTAGCCGGCTAAGATGCGAGAGGTTGCGGGTTCGATTCCCGCTTTGGAAAAAATATTTGTATGATCTGCAAATATTTGTTCCGGGTCTGGATGTTATGGTACCATACTACTCGTAGTTCCTGATACGCACGACACAGGGAATCCTAGTGTGGGATCACGACTACGTATGTGACTGTTGGGTGTTGTGTGCGCTATGTTATAGTTTCTAAAACTATATTAAAACTCGTACTTAGCCCGCAGATAAACATTTGAGTTCTGTACCACAGTTTTAGACAATCTTATGGTGTGGTGTACTTATGATTTTTTAATAATAATAAGCTGTTCTCCTGGACTCTGCACGCATAGCCAGGAGGTTCCTCTCTCTGCAGCCCTATTAGCCTCCGACCGCTTAGGCCTTGCTCCGCGGCCGGAGGTTTCTCGTTTTGATATATATTTTTACCATAATGTTTTTTGTACAACGATTTTGTAGATAGTAATTCTTGATAGTAAAAATGTTTTCTTAACAAGATTTAAAATGAATTAGTGGCATAATAATAATATGTTTATTTCAGGCTATATGAGAAATGTACAATAAATTATACCTGAACAATAGCCCATAGATATGTATACGTTATAGACTAACATACATAATTTATACCTAAACCTATCACATTACATCTTTTGATGGATTTCGTTTCAAAATCGCTTCCTTATAGCGTCGGTAAACAATACCAGCGGTAATAAACTCACCTAACGGGCAAATGAGAAGAAGTTTTGTTAGTAGTAGAACTTATTGTGAAAGAGTTCGTCCGGGGAAGTACTACCACCGTACCTATTCCTGCCGCCAAGCAGTAGTGTTTGCATTGCTGTGTTTCGGTTTGAAGGGTACGGGTGCCATTACAGGCACATGAGACTTTTTATCTTTATGTCTCAGGGTCGGCAGCGCGCGTGTGATGCCTTTGGTGTTGCAGGCATCCATAGGCTACGATAACTGCTTTCCATCAGGTGGGCTGTATGCTTGTTTGCTTGCCAAGTAGCATAAAAAAAAAGACTAGGGAATCATCATCATCATCATCATCAGCCTTTAATAATAATAATAATATTAGGGGTAATATACCCCTCCATCTCCTCCCGTGGATATCGTAAAAGCCGACTAAGGGATTACACCAGAACATGGGCAGGAGCATCCATCTGAGTACTCAACATAAATACTGCCACCAATCTGCCTGTCCAGTGTGGTGATTATGGCACTTCCTCTTATTGTATTAATGGAGAAGACCTTCCAGCAGTGGACGTCCCACCAATGGACGGGGCCCGTCCATCTCCACTTGAGTCTTGCGATCCGCATGCCCAAGTCCACAACCTTTTTGCGACGTCGGATTTCGGTATTGGGTACGTGGTTTAGAAGTTATATTATACCAACGATAACTTTTCATTTAAAAAACCGACTTCGGCCATTGTATTCAACTAAATATATGGATGAAATTTTTTTTTTGAAAAAACCATTGTGGTGACCTGGTTATGATACTTTCTGAATGCAAATGCTTGGTTCTGAAAATATCAAAATCGCTATATGTATGCCTACAATATTTGAGGAGTTCCCTCAATTCCTCTTGGATTCCATCATCAGAACTGGATTCTGAAAAAAATGTGACCAATCTGGAAGTATATCTATTCAAATAAAAAAAGGATTTTCCAAATCGGTTCATAAACGCCGGAGATATGAGGTAATAAAAAAAAATACAACCGAATTGAGAACCTCCTCCTTTTTTTGAATTCGGTTAAAAATTGCCCAACAAGTCCGGGTATAATGACACACAAAGGAATTCAGTCGTCTAGTTTAGAAGTAGCAGATACGACCAGTTGTGTCCTTGTGGTCTAGAAACCATGATATGCCAGATTATAATACTGTTATCAAATAAACAAAGCACAATGGTTTCAGTATGATTAACTCATATTATCACAAAGAATTATAATATTGAATTATACTCGATTTGTACCAAATACGCAAATGACGGAAGTTTACTTAATATAGTTGAAACATTATTGACTTTACTTACTATTATGATAAGCCGTGGTGTGTCTGATGACAATAGACCGTCTCCTTCCGTGGATATTGTAAATGCTGACTAAGGGATTACACCAGGGGATGGACAGTAGCATCCACCTGAGTACTGAACACCAATCCGCCTGCCAAGCGTAGTGATTATGGCTACCCCCTATTGCGTTCTATGGGAGAGGTATCATCCAATAGAAACGTCTAAAGGCAACTGGATGATGATGATCATATTATTGATAGCTCGCCGAACCGACAACCGTTGGGGAGTAAAGGTTCTCAAATGGCGACCACGAACCAGCCGACGCAGTGTAGCCTCTCAATTAACAGATGACACTTTAAACGTAGCAGGAATGACAAGACCGCTCATCGTCGCATTCTAGGAGGTGGCCTACTTAGCTTAATAAACATAATAGAAATCCTCTGCTAAGTAGGTTACCCCCCCACTCATAAATAATAAATAAATAAATGCTAGACATTTCACACAACATTATCTAGCCCCAAGCTAAGCAGAGCTTGTGTTATGGGTACTACATAACTGATATACTTAAGTTACTTTTACATTACATAAATAAATAAATAAATAAATGCTGGACATTTCACACAACATTATCTAGCCCCAAGCTAAGCAGAGCTTGTGTTATGGGAACTAGATAACAACATATAGATATAGAACATAGATAGATATTTTTTATTATACATAGAAAAATACCCAGAACACCCTGAACAAAATATCTGCAGATTGTACAAATATTTGTTCCGAGGCGGGAATCGAACCCATATCATCTACAACTCTGGTTTCAACGATTTGTGAATGAGGAATAGTTAATAAAATAAGTCACGTTGAATACTCACGACTCGCAAAGTGATTGTTGTAATGCAAAACTCGTAATAGGCCCTCAGATCATGATGTGTGCAAAATTTAATTGAGTTTGATGGAATAATAGCCAAAATATAAGCAAACTTCGGGTCCTCTTAAGACCCTGATGATTTAGAAAAAATATTTTTGTTTCTTTATTTGTGATTCACGCGAACGAAGTCACGAACTAGCAGCTAGTAACTAATAAAAGTCGATAACGCCTGAACAATGTTTTAACTAGATAAAAGCCATACGCACAATATATTAATTTCCAAATCTAAATCAAATTTCTGTATGTGTTGTTAATAAACATGTTTTTTATCGTCTAATATCTAATTCTTATCGTCCTGATAGTTGTTTTAATAGAACTAGAAATGAGCCGTGGTATATAGACTATACAGGGCGTAAAAAGACTACTCCCAAAAACTGAAACAGTGCATTCAAACCATGATTCTGAAAATAAAAAACACGAATAAAAAGTTGCTCACTTTTGGGCCGCTTTTTTCGTGTTTTCTTTATAAATATCCATAAAATATCGTTAAAGGAACACAAAAACCTAATTTCCATCATTAAAAACACTTAAATAAATAAAAACGTCAAAAAAAACAATGAAAACCACATAATGAAACATTGGCGCTACGGGTCGATCAGCCGACTGGGAGCGTTAAACTCACGCGGCCAGAATAAATGCGTACATTGCTGGCTGACAAATAAGATACGAAACGAAAAAATATTTTTCTCCGGTATGAATTACCTCTCAGGCGAAAGCTATTTTATATATCTATGATATAGGTAGCTTTACCGGCACCTTCAGTATTCGGGAGCCGTCCTTTTACACGTTGTATAGTCTCTGCCTAAGAATAGGACTCCAACTCCTCCTGTCAATGTCGTAGAAGGCGACTAAGGGTTTACGCCAGGGGATACCCGAATACATAATACCAAACTGCGATCACCAATCCGCCTGCCAAGCGTGGTGATTATGGGAAATCCCCACATTGCGCTGATGAGGGAGGCCTCATCCAGCAGTGGATGTCTCCCGGATGATGAAGAAATAGAGCAATGTGGTCCAGATTTGATCGTGCCTAAACTTTCCTCAGAAAAATTTCTATCCACAAGTAAAAACCGAAACAAATCATTTTAACCGACTTCAGAAAAAGGAGGTTCTCAACGCGGCTGTTTTTTTATGTTTGTTATCTCATATTTAGTACGTAAAGACAGACAAACAAACATAACATAACATAACACCCAACAGTCACATACATAGTCCTGCCCACACTAGGATTCCCTGTGTCGTGGGTATCAGGAACTACGAGTACGATGGTACCATAACATCCAGACCTGGAACAAATATTTGTAGATCATACAAACATTTGTCCCGCAGCGGGAATCGGGAAGCGGGAAACGGTGACTTACTTTGTAATCACAGTGTTTTTATTGATCTTGCTTCAAGATTCCATATGCTGAATAACATGAATTGAATTACGGAAACTAATTACAGCATTCCATCTTTTATTGTGATGTGTTTTTAATAAATGCAAGCATTTGCATTCAATGTTAATTATTATTTCATCTTAGTAATTATTATTTAATCTATGGAAAGTCTGAATACCTATATTACAACCTTTTATCTTATTTTTAATCTATTCTTTTATTGACAACTGTTGTGGCGCGACGGGGGAGCAGCCAGCTGAGATTTGAGAGGTTGCGGGTTTGATTCCCGCTGCGGGACAAATAGGTAGGGGTAGTACCATGATATTCGTAGTTCCTTGATACCCATGACACAGGGAATCATAGTATGGGGTCAGGACTATGTTTGTGACTGTTGTTATGTTATATTATGGTTTTCTGAGTCAATCACGAACCACTAACCTATTTCTACTTATAAGTAATGTGTACGTAAGCTTAAAAAACTACAAATTTCCCAGATTAACTGCAACAAAGAGGTGTACCTAATTCACCTGGGGTAATTCATTAGGGTGCACTGAGTACACTATCTAGCAGACTTGATTCACCCAGGTCGTTTCCGGGTGGATTAAGTACACTATATAGTAAAATTTATTCACAGTGACTCGTATAATTTGATGACACATACGGCAATAGTTAATATGACATCGTATGTTGCTGAGGAAGTTGTGAAAACAAACAGCTACCTTAACTGTTTTTTTTTATTTTAAACACTGCCTAATCTCAAAAAGTTTGCAGTTAAAGTGTTAAGATTGCCATAGCCGCTGCAATGAATATAAATGATTGTATTACAAGAATAGATAGATTAACACTTTATTACAATAATGTATTCATTAATAATTAATGTACAATAATATTGTTACAATGTACGATGTTTTCCTGGTGTGTACACATCAATACATTCTACATTGTATCTTCGGTGCTAACAGAACTCTAAGCTAATCAAAAAGGTCGTGTATCGTAAAGGGGGGAAACATATATCGTAAAGGGGGAAACATGTATCGTAAAAGGGGGAAACATGTATCGTTTTCAGCTTGGTAACTGGATTATAAAATAAATTAAATTGATGAAACTTTTTTAAATGAAACATGTAATCCTGTTATCTCACCAGCAATATAATTATCTATGGATTAAAAATTAAGTTGTAAGATAGCTTACATGATTCGATATGAATTTAAGATTGATTCATTTACGACAATACATTTGGAGGTCATGATTACGCTATAATGGAATTATCATTAATCATCATCATCACCAGCCTTTAGGCGTCCACTGTTGGACGAGGCTACCCCCATAAATACAATGAGAGGAATTGCTATAGTCACCACGCTTGGCAGGCGGATTGGTGACCGCAGTATTCATGTTGAGTACTCAGGTGGATATTGCTGCGCATCCCCCTGGTGTCCCTTAGTCGCCTTTTACGGCAACTCATACAAAACAAGTTGTTCATTAGCATCGTGTTTAGTCGTGTACCTGGTGAAAGAAAGAGATAGAAGATGTACTTTAAGTGACATCTCCACAAAGTGGTTATTTTATTGTTTACAAAAAAAAAACATGCAAAATATGCATATTACTTATAGCAAAGCTTAAGTTAATTTTTACATAATTTTAAAGAATAATTTCATAAATAAATTACGTAATACTTTACGTAATAAATTACGTAAAGTATTACTAAAATTAATTAAATATATTTTGTTACATTTTATTAATCTTTCGTCTTTTAGAAAAGCAGTATTAATTACCATCCAACAAAGTAACGTCTGCGGCTGATTGGGCACCTTGCCCGCGGTGACATCTCTAGATTAATTAAATACACTCGAGAGCAATGAATCCGGGTCACTTAAAGAATCCTAAAAATCTCGGAAACTAAAAATGCTAGGTTAATGCAATAAATTGTATTTAATAGACAATGTAATACTCCTTAAATGAAGGTATTAAAACTTCTTAGTTATTGTAAAGTTATATCATAAAAAAATCAAATTTGAAAAAGGGCCACTTTCGAAGATGGAACTACGAAATTACAGCATTTGGTTTTGCTTTTGTTTGTAATCTGTCATTTATCATTGTTTGATTTCTGTTTTTTTGTTGTTTTTTTTCTGCGTAAACGCAGTAATGGAAGCACGAGGAGGCAATACGAAGTATTAAAATTCAAGAAAATCGTAATAAAGTTCAAAAATTTCATGTTTCTTATTTTTGTTTTAAGGAGAGATCAGCAGTTTTTTTCTTTATGTAATTTTGTGTTAATAAAATGTATGGTGACTCATATTTTTTTTACCTTCATTTAAGGAGTATTACATTGTCTATTAAATACAATTTATTGCATTAATCTATCATTTTTAGTTTCCGAGATTTTTAACATTCTTTAAGTGACCCGGATTCATTGCTCTCGAGTGTAAATAAACGTAAAAAGTTTTTTCTGATTAGTTACATAATTACTTTATAATTTCATTCACGTTATATTCAAATATATTTCAAAACGTTTTCCTCATGTGAAATCGGTAGGTTATTACTATTATTATTACTCATTATTCCAGTGATTGTAATACTTCAGTGAAGTGTCAACCTTGATTAGATGCTATTCGAAATGCTCCATTTTATACACTTGACATGATAATAACTTCATTGTGTCAACAATTATCGAATGAAAATGCATGTTTTTAATATCTAACCATCATCATCTAACTGGTTTACGTCCACTCCTGGGGGCTTAGTACAGGTTTAGATAGTATACGAAACTATATAAAGTTTAGTTTCCTTCCATACATTTACTTGCAGCGCCCCTAGCGAAAATGAGAAGAAAACTAAGGACGCTGTCAGTGAATGTATGGAAGGAAACGAAACTTCATATAGTTTCGTAAACTATCAAAATCTGTACTAAGCCCCCTGGTGAGGCCTCCCACATAAAATACAATGCGGGGAAATGCCATAAACAACACGCTTGGCTAAGTTCTCAGGTAGATGCTGAATAGAGAGAATATAATATTAACATCTTCATCCGTCAGACTTCCACTGCTGGATGAGGCCTCCCCCATGGAATTTTATGGGGGGATTTGCCATAATCACCACGCTTATGGCAGGTGGATTGGTGATCGCAGTATTATCGAGTACTCTGGTAGATGCTAACTGCCCATCCCCTGGTGTTATCCCTTTGTTTGCTTTTACAACATCCATGGGAGGTGACGGAGGGGTATTTTCTCAGGCCGGACACAACACAGCTTAGATAATACATACATAGCTAGTAACATAATACAATAAATAATATAATTCAAATTATCGAGGTTTGGTATCATTTTAGAAAAATTACGACTATTACACCACGTACTTTACTCCCGTAAACGTGGTCGTGGTCCGTGCTCATGAGGAAGGATCTCTAAAATGGTCAACAAAACGTCAGCAGGAGAAGTACGTGGTGTAAAGATGTAATTTTTCAAAAAAAATACAATAATTATACTGACAAATTACAGTAGGTAGGTATGGCATTACAATATATTTTTTTTTTATTTTTTATTCTGCTGCCCATCCTATGATTGCTGGTGCCCTTAGATGGCTTTTACGAAATCCATTGAAAAAGATGGAGGCGTAGGTATATTCCAATACATTATTCAACATACAAAAAAACATTGCCACAAATAAACGCCTGAGAATATTTTAATGGCAAATCATTTTCTTTTATACTTTCGCACATTGCTGAGTGGAAAATCATGTTTTTTTTCAAGGCACAAATGAAAGTGCTATATTCCATTTAAATTTTGTATTTTTTAGGTTTCCGAAGTCAATAGGAGAAAACACACAGCTTATTTTATTGTGTTAGTCCGCGAGTCACACTCTGATTGTTCATGGAATTTACAGACACGTTTTGATAAAACTTAACGCGAAACTGATTAATAAATTTGATAACTTTTCATTTAAAAAATCGACTTCTGCAATTGTATTCGACTAAATATATGGATGAAAAAAAAATATGAAAAAACCATAGCGGTGAAGGGGTGACTATCTGAATGCAAATGCTTGATTTGTTGCTGAAAATATCAAAATCGCTATATATGTATGCCTACAATATTTGAGGAGTTCCCTCAATTCCTCATGGATTCCATGATCAAAACTGGATTCTTGAAAAAATTGGACCAATCTGGAAGTATAGCTATTCAAATAAAAAAAGAATTTTCCAAATCGGTTTATAAACGACGGAGATATGGTAACAAACATAAAAAAAAACATCCAAATTGAGAACCTCCTCCTTTTTGTAAAGCCAACTCAATGTACATCTTTCCTCTTAAAATTACTAGCCATGACACCGTCCAATTGTGCCAACCAAGGCATTTTAACGTTAAATTAAGATTATCTTTGGTGCAGTTATATCTGCCATGTAAATTAATTAAAGATTATGTTCAGATGTGCGAGTCAAACTCAAGTTCAATGTCTGTTAACAATACATCTTTCATTAATCCGCTAGTTAGAATGTATCGTGAATTAACGATGTGTTAATTGATAATAGTAGCTCTGTTGATATTTTAAATAATAATTTATACAAAATTAAAAGGACTACTTTAGCCGCTCTTGCAAAAGAGTGAAGAGTTCCTATATATGTTCTTATTTTTTGTGTTATTTTTTTTGTGTGTTTTGTTATACACACATCAACATTGTCTAGGGATATTCAAAATTTGTTGATTTTTACAAAAACTGAAAATAATTTCTTAGTAAAACTAGGTATGGCAAGAATCTTTATTTTGTGTTGTTTATTAATAATAATAAAATACAACTGTTTGATATTATTTTTTATTAAAAATTAAAGTAGGAACAAAATCTCGAAAAATCTGAAAATTTACAAGGTTCGGTAAATTGTGTTATAACTATTTTTGCGTTGCCATGACTTTATAAAATTGCCTTTTTACAATTTAATAATCGGTGTTGCCTCCCCTGACGTTGATAACACATCTGCACCGGTTATTCATACTCAAAATTAGGGTGTCAAAGTCTCGCTGGGGTATGCGATCCCATGTTCTTTTTAAATGGCAAAAAAGTTGGTCTTCTGTGGTCAAATTTGACGGCAAATTGCTGAAAGCTCTTCGCTGCAACATGTCCCAAGCGTGTTCAATTGGGTTTAAGTCGGGTGACTGTGCAGGCCAGGTCAAAACCGTGACATCGTGTTCCTGAAGGGCAGCTGACACCAATCGCGCCGTGTGTGGAGGGGCATTATCATGCATGAGCTGAAATTCCTGGCCAATTTGAACTCTGTGAGGGATGATCACAGGTTCTATAACCTCGTTCCTGTATTTTACTGCAGTCATGCTGCCTCTTATCCAAATGAGCTCGGTTCGCGCGCCTATACGAATTCCCGCCCAAACCATGATTGTCCCACCTCGGTACGAATGGACCTCTTGTGGATGCTGGAGGCGACTTTCTCTGCCTGGAACTCTCCAAACACGTGTTCTTCGTGAATCGGGGTGGAATCCAAACCGAGACTCATCAGTAAAAAGAACCATTGTCCAATGGCCATTGTTCCATAACAAATGTTCTTGAGCCCAAAGAAGTCGCCTTCCGCGATTGCCTCGTCGTACAGCTGGCACACGAAGCGGCCTACGAGAATGAAGGTCGACTTCATGTAGCCTTCTTCTGACGGTTTGGTCGCTGACTGACAGCTGATGGTCTGACTGAAGCCTTTGCACTAGCTGCTTTGCTGTGAGATTGGGTTCCCTCCTGGCGGAATTTTGGAGAAAACGATCCTGTCTAGGGGTGGTTGCTCGTATTTTTCCAGTGTGGCGCTCTCTTACATCCCCAGTAATACGATAACGTGACCACAATCGAGAAATTACGTTTTGATTGGTGTTTAGGGTATTGGCAACCACGCGTTGGATAGCACCGGCTTGTAACATGCCGATCGCTCTTATCATTTCTTCTTTGCTTAAATGTCGACGTTCCATGACATTACGAATATCACAAGATTCGTTAAAATTAAAAATGACTTGGATATCACTTATTAATAACTAAAAAAAGGTTAATTTATCTTAGGCAAAATTAACGTTGTTTAATTTAAATCGGAGTCCCCATTCTATCTTTTGTTTGTTGCGTTCTATTTTTTTTATTTTTTTTAGATTTTGAAAAGGGAACAAAAGAGTTTTAATTCCATATTAAACTTTTTCTAAAAAGCAAATAGTTTGCAAGCAAATCATTTCGAAATGAAATATCCCTAGACAATGTTGATGTGTGTATATTAACTGCTTATAAATAATCTTGATGTGTACGCATGCATTGGAATACAACCTAGTTAAAAAAAAATATAATGTACTTTTCAAAATTTTTTTTTCGGTCGTGTTCTGTTTTGTGTTCCACAGGTTATAAATAAATTAATAAACTAAGATAGACATCTCAATTCTCAGGACCACTAACTGGTTTATCCTCAAGGAAAATTTAAGCAGGTAGGTACGTGTTTGAGTTCCTAAATATTCAGGAAAGAGGGAGGAAATAAGGAAAACTATTAGTCACTCCTGACTTCCGATTATTGACTAATGGTTAGTGTCAATTGTCTATCCTTCTTCCTATCTGTAGTCATCATCATCAGCAGCAGCCTTTAGACTCAAAGTGCTCATACTACGTACCTAACGGTTCATCACTTTACCTTATATGTTAATCCTACTATCCTACTTCCTGTCCTACTAATATCCTATCCTACTAATATTATAAACGCGAAAGTTTGTGAGTATGGATGTTTGTTACTCTTTCACGTAAAAACTACTGAATGGATTTGAGTGAAATTTGGAATGGAGATACTTTACGCCCTGGATTAACACATAGGCTATTTTTCATCATCATCATCATCATCAATTTTCATCATTATTCCCGCGGGTGAAATCGCGGGGCGCAACTAGTTACCTATAAACGCGAAAGTTTGTAATGGATGTTTGTTACTCTTTCACGTAAAAACCTACTGAATGGATTTTAATAAAACTTTACAATAATATAGCTTATACATCAGAATAACTCACAGGCTACAATTTATAAAGATATTGTGTGAATTGTCCATAATATGACGATAAGTGTCAAGTAAGTAGAAAAAAATCTACCATCTGTGAGCTATTCTGGCGTTCGCTGCCAAAACCGCTAGAGTTACACATATGTAATGTATGATGGAAATGTTTACCTCAAAAAAGCCCGCCACGGTATATATATAGGTTATATTATTTTCTACGCCACACTAATATAAGCTACTCGAAATACTAATTCTGCGCAGACGAAGTCGCGGGCACCAGCAAGTAAGAAATAAAGACCTTTTTAAAAAAAGCCTTTAAAAGTCCACTGCTGGACTAAGACCTCTCCCATAAAATACAATGAAGGGAATTGCCATAATCACCACGCTTGGCAGTTGGATTGGTGGTTGCAGTATTCATGTTGAGTACTCAGATGGATGCTGCTGCTCATCCCCTGGTGTAATCCTTTAGTCGGCTTTTCTGACAGCCGTAGAAGGAGACGGAGTCTATGCTTAGGCTGGACACAAATATACAAAATTCTGGATTAATCACTTTGAACTAAAGTAAATCTTCTACTATATAAAAATAAGTCGGGTTTTCCTTCCTGACGCTATAACTCCAGAACGCACGAACCAATTTCCACGGTTTTGCATTCGTTGGAAAGATCTCGGGCTCCGTGAGGTTTATAGCAAAGAAAATTCAGGAAGAAGCCATCTGGTGGCGAAACGGAGTTCGCCGGGTTTGCTAGTGTAATACATTTTAGCTTAGGGGGGCGATTTTCGGTTCGTAGACATTGTCATACTCGAAATTTCATACATGTTAAGTGTGTCACACACGTAGCAGATGCGGTAAGATATCTGTATCTGAGCGCGTATCTGTTCATATTGCTCTCTATACTAAACTCAAGGAGCAACACACACGTAGCAGATCACTTATATTTTACCGTCAACAACGTAGGAACGATGATATCTGTGTATACAAATTGAAATACAATACAGTTTGAAGGTTTTCACGTGAATGTATCATTTTCGTATATTATCGTATATCTGCTACGTGTGTGATACCTTCAGATGCGATAACTTTTTATACGCAAATAAAATATTACCGCATCTGCTGTGTGTGTGATGCACTAGCCTCTAAGTTCTGTCAAAACTGTCAGTTTTGACAGAACTTAGTTCTTGAAAATGTCTTAGTTCGGTATATCGACAACATCCGTGGCGCGGCGGGCAAGTATCTGAGACGTAATAGGTGCGGGTTCGATTCTCGCTGCGGGACAAATGTTTGCTACGTTGGAGGAGTCCTATTCTTAGGCCGAGAGCATCACGGGTCGTATAAACTGTTTGAACTACGCCAAAGTAAACTTTAATAACCTTATGTAGAATTACAACATTGGCGTATTTCACACAATTACGACTTTGATCTTAACCATCGTATAGTGGAATATTTATAACGCATTTGCATCTAAACATCACTTTGTTTGTGTCATCGCCAGAGAAATTACAGGCACGTGAGAATTACCACCTTCCTTCCCACGGTAAATACTAAACAGGGTGTTGCATAAAAAAAGTCGTATTTATTTATTTTTGTAATGATTTACTGAAAATCAAGCTTACAAATTGTACCTTCGAAACCTTAGATGAAAAAATGTGATGCTTCCAATAAAATGTGACCGAATCACGGAATTCGTTTATTCGAATTCTGATTTCGGGGATTAATTATTTGGGGTAACTATAAAATTAAAAAAAAACTTGACGAAAGTATCTTTAGCATATCAAATAAAAAAACTTGTTATGAGCTATTTTTTATAATTTTAAAATGCTTTATTTGAAAGATTAAAGAAAATATGCGAAAATTTACCATTCCTCCTCCCCATCTCCGAAAATATTGAGCCAAAAATTTGCTTTACAAAAACATCTAAATGGAAATCCTAAATCTTCAAAATGAAAATTAAATCTAAATTCTCACGGGAAACACTCAAAATGCGGACAAAATTGTTTTGATTGACATACCTATAAGTTAATTGGTTAATTAGTGGTTATTATGGTATCCTCTCGAGAGATCAGCTCGCACTTGACTAGTTTTTTAATTTTTATTGAACACTGAAAACCGTCGTAGGTTTTTTTTTATAAAACTCTTTGTTTCATGGTTCCTGTTATTTCTGAAATTATCACTGACTTGAGAACATAGTTTTACTTTATTTACTTTCCGTACAGTTCTTCTAACACGATTTTAAGACATCCTGTACATAATCTACCTAAATAGGTTTGTAGTTTAACCAAATATATCTCAAGTGCACAAGTGCACTACGATAAACTTTAAGTAACTTATAGTTTTGAACTAATATTCAGTTATCTGCCTTCTTCAAGTAATAAGTGTACTCTTCAATTGAATAGGAAAATTTATAATTGATTTGCTAAGACTCCTGAGCACGTAATACATGATTGTATTCTATGTAGATTAGGTTGCTGATAGGATTTGCTTATCAGCAACCTTCAAGGTGGAACTGCTTTGCAAGATTTTATTGAAAAACTCTCTCTATTTGATCTGACCACAGTAATGGCAAGTCTTGTAAAGTAGAGTACCTATAACAATATGATATGATCTGCCGCCCTATTCCCTAACTGAAAATAAATCGATGAATAACGTTTGACAAGTAAAATTACCATCAATTGACAGGTCAATTGATAGTCATTTTACTTGTCAAAACGTTAGTCACCCAGTGACTTTCAGTTAGGGAATGGGAGGGCTGACCACAGGAATGGCAAGTCTTGTAGGGTAGAGATTAAGAAGATTTGATCTGACCACAGTAATGGCAAGTCTTGTAGGGTAGAGATTAGAAAGATTTGATTTGACCACAGTAATGGCAAGTCTTGTAGAGTAGAGTACCTATAAGAATAAGAAATGATCTGACCACAGTAAGGGCAAGTCTTGTAGGGTAGAGATTAGAAAGATTTGATTTGACTACAGTAATGGCAAGTCTTGTAGAGTAGAGTACCTATAAGAATAAGAAATGATCTGACCACAATAAGGGCAAGTTTTGTAGAGTAGAGATTAAATGACTTGATCTGACCACCGTAATGGTAAGTCTTGTAGAGTAGAGATTAAGAAAATTTGATCTAACCACAGATCTAAATGCAAGTTATGTAGAGTATAGATTAGGATGATTTGATCTGACCACAGTAATTGCAAGTCTTGTATAGTAGAGTAAAAGAATATTTGACCTGATCACAGTACTACCTTATCCTACTGTGGGAATAGGACTATGTATGTGACTGTTGGGTGTTATGTTATACAGACGGCCAACAAAGTGTTATTATTATGAATGGAAATAAAAAGTAGGCTGATAAAGGTCATAAAACAAGTATTCAAGAAAGGACACTATTCCTAAAATCTTAAAATCATTGTTTTGTGAAAAAAGTAAATACATAATTACTTGCACAAAACTAAAGTTTGTTGAACCCTGAAAACCTTCAGCACTAAGATAATAAATCTGTCGATGACTTTTTTTCTATAACTACGGAACCATTCACTATAAGTGGTCCGACTCGCATTTGGCAGCTTATTTAGACTTCTGGTAAAAATAAGATTTTACATATCAACATAATAAATGCTGGTAAATTTGTAAAAAACATGCAGCCCAAAGTAGGGGTCTGTGTCGTAGATATTAGAAACTGCGAGTACCATGGTTCCATACCATCCAAAACCAGGAGAAATACTTGCACATCATGCAAACATTTTTCCTACAACGGGAATCGAACCCGCACCACGCGTGTCTCAACCGGCTACTTGCCTATCGCGCCACAGAAGTCAACAT
This sequence comes from Epirrita christyi, assembly GCA_951392215.1. Classification (NCBI taxonomy): domain Eukaryota; kingdom Metazoa; phylum Arthropoda; class Insecta; order Lepidoptera; family Geometridae; genus Epirrita; species Epirrita christyi. Next base: position 10,544,617 of record OX595855.1, on the reverse strand, counting down.
CATATGGGAAATTTATAGTAATCCCGGAACCAACCCACGTCAAATCTAATACGTTTTCATTTCACAGATTTGGAACCGAATCACTAGATTCGTGCCAATCCACCCAACCAACAAACCGCGCGCCGCGACGTTTTTCAGCCGGGTGACGTCACGTGACGTATGGCAGATAGGACTTACGCTTACGATCCGGTGTCTACCGGAGCGCCAGTTCATCAGCAAACGCACAGGATGGAGGCAGGACAATTGTGGCGGCAGTATGTCATCGCCGGCATCGGTATGTCATTCATTATAACTAAAAACAACTGTCATTATTTGTGAAACATTATAAAATTACTTTGAATTAGGAAGAATAAAAATAGTTGAAGATCGGTGCCAAGATTTAAAAAAAAAAGTGTTAGTAAATACAGTTCAATGTGGCTGAATATAGATGCGTTGCCACGATCGGATCGAAATAATATGAAAGCGCGCGAAAACTCTATAATAGAGTCGGTAAGTGTATTTTTTTCTTTGTTTTTTTTTACGTTTTGTTTTGTTATTTTGTGAAAGGTTTGAGTGAAAATGTGATTGACTGGAATTATTTATATTTATTATTATACGATTATGATGATAAGCCATCTTTTTAGTACCCAGTAGAAAGATAAAGACGTGTTAAATGTTAATTAATGTGTTTTTATTATCAATGTAGATGACGTGAATCTTGCGCATCGTTAACTTCCAGTTTTTTTGAAAGAGTTGACATTGTAATTCAAAATACTAGTATTTGTTTGTTATGCGTGTGAAAATGGACGGGTCATCGTATAACAATTGGTGTCAGGCGCTGTTATAAAAAATGTATTTTGGTCAGACATTGTTCCGTTTCAAAACAAACGAATTATTCATATAAATGATCGGACAAATTCCAGAATCTTGAATTTTAATTTGACATTAGGCAGTTTGAATGTGCTCGTTTGTCATTTTCTCACACAATCCCATTCGTTTTAATCGACTTCGATTTAATTGTATAATTGTAGTATCTAGACATTTTAACACCTTGGACCTTTGGACTGATACCTTCCAGAGCAGGTCGGATATTTGAGGCCCCGATTTTTTTTAGTTCTGGATCAATTTTCCGGCTTGATGTTTAGCACTAACCTTTGCCTATGACATTGCATTATTTCACAGACCACGCCCATTTAGGACATCTATTATATCGGTATCTATTATATATTTATTACGAGCAATATATGATTTGAAATCTCGAAAACGGCACTAACCATTACGTTAAAATTTGACATAAGTTTCAAGTTTTCCGAGCAAAGCTCGGTCACCCAAGTAATATTGCTTATAAACGTACCTGCTCCGTGAGTTGTAGTCTGACAAATCTAAAGATGTTAGCTTTTTTTTTATGGCTTCTGAGGAATATCACAATATTGCCAACGTAACGTATGTTAGATTACCAAAAGGTCTAAGGTTTTAAAGTTCTCATTTTCTACGTACCAGCTTCTCTCTGCTCCGAGGCACCATACATGCGCTTCCCACCTAGTAGTAAGACGGATCATCAAATTAAGCCAAGCCGTGTTTGTCGCCTGATTCTTCTAGGCTTGGTCGCGTTGGAACAGGAGTAATTTAATTTTATATAAGACGATTCAAAATGATCCTTGTGATTTCAATGAATTAATAACTTTTGATATGATTCAATTCAAAAGAATACTGAATTACTGAATTTTTTTGAGAGGAGATAATTTTTTCTTTCTTCTAAAAGCTCTTACATAATATTACATAGTTATTATTCAGAATAATTTGGCAGTAACTGTTAGGTACAGAGGCCTTACCATAGGCTCTTATAGCGATTCAGTTCAAAAACTATTAAGTATATACAAAATATCGGTTGGTCGTTGACATCCGTCATCATTGAATAACTTTAATCGTTGAAGTCTATAGACCTTTTGCTATTGTACTTTTAAATATTTATAGCTGCGGACATCACGGAACCGATATTTTGTACTCGATAGTTTTTGAACTGAATCGCTATAAGAGCTCATGGTAAGGCCTCTGTAGTCTCTTATCTTTGAAAAGCCTAACAGCTAAACAGCAATTATAGTTCCTATATTGCATCAGTATCACGTTTGACTTTGACTTATAATACGGTAAATTTTAGTAAAATGTCATTAGTCATGAAATAACTCATTATATAGATGACATCGGAACTAAGCCATATTATACTTATTATTATATTATATTATACATTTATTGTACTTATAAATACGTATTATTATGCTCATAAAATTATTATCGTATTTGTTTTATTTTGCAACGCGGTAGGTACGTGTCGTTAGGGAAAAAATGAGGTAAGTACTTCTGCATGCATATTTTAATTATTAAATTATCGAACATATTTTAAATATTTTAAACCATCTTACGTATTAATATTTCAATGCCGTGGTGTGTCCGGCCTAAGAATAGACTCGCTTTATGAGCTCAAAAAGTCAAAAGTCAAAAAGAACTTTATTCATTGAAATCACAAGGATCATTTTGAATTGTCTTATAAACTAAAATTACTCCTGTTCCAACGCGACCAAGCCTAGAAGAATCAGACAACAAATACGGCTTGGCTTACATTAATGGTCCGTCTTACCACTAGGTGAGAAGCGCCTGTGTGGTGCCTCGGAGCAAGGAGTTGCTGATACATAGTAAATGAGAACATAAAAACCTTAGGAAGGTAGTCAAAATTAAATAAACATCAGCAAAAAAATATGCAAGACAGCACACGCTACGCTTGTTGTACTTATAAATAATAATCTAATAGAAACATGTAAATAGGTAAGTACAGATATTGCAAATTTCCATTTTAGCAGTCGAGGGGCCGAGCGACATCAGGCCACGCGGCTTTATAGCTTATAGAGGTTTCAACAAATCGGCTCATGTGTCTATGGCGTTCAGCTCAGTATGTTGTTGAATTTGTTTTTTTTTCTGAACGGTACATTAGTTAAGCTTAATTCATGATTAAATAAAAATTCGCCCGAATTTCTTTATCAATATAAACAATTTTATCACCATTATCTTACCCTCCTGTAATGACTGGTAGTTATAAAATTGATTATGCATACCTGCGAAACAAGATTACCAAGATTAAGACCTGGGTAAGCTGAGCTGGTCCCCCAAGTATGATAAAATAATTTGATCGAGTACCTGCCACAATTTATGATGAATGAATATATAAATTTATTTATTACTAGCAGCCCGCTCGCGATTTCGTTTTTTGTAATTTACTTACGGAAACCTAACAAGCTTTTTGATATTAGTTTTCCAGCTGATGATGTTAAGGAAATTAGTTAGGTTTCAGAATCGTGAGCTGAGGCCTTACCATGAGCTCTTATAACGATTCAGTACAAAATATCGGTTTGTCGTTGACATCCTTCATCATTGAATAACTTTAATCGCAGAAGTCTATAGTGCTGCAAGTGTGCCTTTAAATATAGCTGCGGACATCACAGAACCGATATTTTGTACTGAATAGTTTTTGAACTGAATCGCTTTATGAGCTCATGGTAAGATCTCTGATCATAATTACCCCAAATACGCTCAGTCTACCGTCCATCCCTATTCAGCTATCAGCCTTAGGTCCATCACCAAATTATTGTAACCATTATTGTATACTAGTTGCGCCCCGCGGTTTCACCTGCGTGAATAATGATGAAAATTGATGATGATGATGATGATGATGATGAAAAGTAGCCTATGTGTTAATCCAGGGCGTAAAATATCTCCATTCCAAATTTCACTCAAATCCATTCAGTAGTTTTTACGTGAAAGAGTAACAAACATCCATACTCACAAACTTTCGCGTTTATAATATTAGTAGGATTTATACTTTGAACTTTAATCACCATAGAAAATAATACCTAAGTAGATACATCAAAAATAAAATGTAATAATCATCTTTATCATGTTATTGACATAGCACGTCATGAAGTATTTTTATCTTCCCCCAGCACATGTAGGTATATCCATGACCTCTTGAAAGTAGATAATTTAGTTTATTCAAATAATGTGCGAAATAAAAACAAAAAAAAAACTTTATGTTTATTTAGGTACAAAGGTTAATAGAAGTGCAAATCTATATTTTATAAAAGATATAAGACTATTTTAGACCTGTGTCGTTTCTCAGCCCTTCAATTTTCTATAGAGTAGATTAGGATAAGCAAAGGGTACAACTTTTCTTTTATAAATTATACAATTAATTTTGATGACTTATTTACTCAAAACATTCTCATACTTTTTAGTTTTTACCCTGTGATGTGAGGTGGAGACTGTGTTATTATCATATCAATATGTATAATGTATATTCAACTGTGACAGCTATTTGTACGAACGATGTATATAATACTATGGTAAATATATATATACAGTATACACCGATTCAAATTATGCTATACTAGTTGCGCCCCGCGGTTTCACCCGCGTGAATAATGATGAAAATTGATGATGATGATGATGATGAAAAGTAGCCTATGTGTTAATCCAGGGCGTAAAGTATCTCCATTCCAAATTTCACTCAAATCCATTCAGTAGTTTTTACGTGAAAGAGTAACAAACATCCATCCTACTCACAAACTTTCGAGTTTGATGATGATGATGATGATGAAAAGTAGCATATGTGTTAATCCAGGGCGTAAAGTATCTCCATTCCAAATTTCACTCAAATCCATTCAGTAGTTTTTACGTGAAAGAGTAACAAACATCCATCCATACTCACAAACTTTCGCGTTTGATGATGATGATGATGATGAAAAGTAGCCTATGTGTTAATCCAGGGCGTAAAGTATCGCCATTCCAAATTTCACTCAAATCCATTCAGTAGTTTTTACGTGAAAGAGTAACAAACATCCATCCATACTCACAAACTTTCGCGTTTGATGATGATGATGATGATGAAAAGTAGCCTATGTGTTAATCCAGGGCGTAAAGTATCTCCATTCCAAATTTCACTCAAATCCATTCAGTAGTTTTTACGTGAAAGAGTAACAAACATCCATCCATACTCACAAACTTTCGCGTTTGATGATGATGATGATGATGAAAAGTAGCCTATGTGTTAATCCATGGCGTAAAGTATCTCCATTCCAAATTTCACTCAAATCCATTCAGTAGTTTTTACGTGAAAGAGTAACAAACATCCATCCATACTCACAAACTTTCGCGTTTGATGATGATGATGATGATGAAAAGTAGCCTATGTGTTAATCCAGGGCGTAAAGTATCTCCATTCCAAATTTCACTCAAATCCATTCAGTAGTTTTTACGTGAAAGAGTAACAAACATCCATCCATACTCACAAACTTTCGCGTTTGATGATGATGATGATGATGAAAAGTAGCCTATGTGTTAATCCAGGGCGTAAAGTATCTCCATTCCAAATTTCACTCAAATCCATTCAGTAGTTTTTACGTGAAAGAGTAACAAACATCCATCCATACTCACAAACTTTCGCGTTTGATGATGATGATGATGATGAAAAGTAGCCTATGTGTTAATCCAGGGCGTAAAGTATCTCCATTCCAAATTTCACTCAAATCCATTCAGTAGTTTTTACGTGAAAGAGTAACGAACATCCATCCATACTCACAAACTTTCGCGTTTATAATATTAAGTAGGATTAATTAGTTTAAACATACGTCATAATTAACACAATCGTTATCAATTTATTGACGTTGTATTATAAACGTGACGATTCAGTGATAAATAGAATTTTAAATTGATTTTAGTCTTTGTGTTCTTCCATCAGAACTGTCATTATTTTATGTCTCAACCTACATTATTAGATAGCGTCTAGACTAAAAATGCACGCCCTACTATTTAATGGGAAGTTTTCAGGGAGGCAATTAAAAAGAAAAAATAGTTCTTAAAATTCCGATAGATGGCGGTGACTCGACATGGTTGTGTCTTCTGAAGATTTTGCAAAAGCACCACAGAGAACAAAGTCTCTTTGTTTCCTCCAAGTTTCGCCTTGCGATTCCGATGCTCGTTTTTCAAGTCTACTATAGACCAGTCTACTTGGTCTGGCTTCAACAACTGCAACAAAAAATTATAATAATAACGTAACACTAACAAATATAGCAGAATTTCAACAAAAACTTTACGTAGATACTTACTTTACTTCACCAACGAACAGCATGAGCGAGTGAAGTCAGTGACACTGACAGTTGGTGGCTGACTGACAAAATTTAGACAACCATATCTGGACTGCACCATCTATATATGGATTTAGAACTATTCTCTTTCAGCTGTCTGAAAACTTCCCATTACGTTGACATATAATAAATATTCCATTATACGTAAATACAAGGAACATTTTCTAACGTCCAGTTTGTGTCAAGTGTCAATAAGAGCGTTGGAGAGGTAGACAGCACGCACTATACCATATATGACACAATTAGGAAGTGAAGTTTTTTAATACTACTTTGCAAGCAATGAAGCAAACGGCCCACCTCATGGAGGGCAGTTACTTAGCCTATGGACGCCTGCAACACCAGAGGCATCACACGTGCGCTGCCGACCATAAGACATAAAGGTGAAAAGTCTCATGTGCCTGTAATTTCACCGGCACCCGTACCCTTCAAACCGAAACACAGCAATGCGAACACTACTGCTTGGCGGCAGAAATAGGTACGGTAGTAGTACTTCCCCGGACGAACTCTTTCACAAGAAGTTCTACGCAAATAGAAGGACCATTTTCGAACATCAGGTTTGTGTCAAGTGTCAAGAAAGAGCGTTGGAGAGGTAGACAGCACGCATTTTACCGTACATGACAAAATATGAGGTAAAGAAAATAACTACGTACACACAGAGTTTGATATCATTTTATAGGAGCTATTAATTATAGGAATTTTAGTGCTTACTTATTTACGATTGAATTAACAAACGATTAGGTTCTTAACCGAATTCACAAAAAGGAGGTTCTCAATGTAGCTGTATTTTTGTCATCACGGATCGGTAGGACAAAGCAAAATATTCATGTAGATAACAGAGTTGTCCCAGCGTGATTTGTATATTTCTACTGCTAATAAGTAATCATAAATTTACATACATACATAAATATTTACTTTTCCCCCGAAGAAGTAGGCAGAGCCTTAAAGGTCCTCTTTTCACCGTAGGTTACACAGTCGCAGGAATATAGACGTGACAAGTGGTGAGCTTATCGCCGCCATTGCTTTTCACGACGAACTTGGCTAACACTTTCTTCCAGTAATAACAGGTAATCCCCTTGATTTTGAACTTACAGCTTCAACGGGGATATCGGGAAAAAAAATCCCTCCTAAATAAGCCAGCGGCCAGGACATATCATAATCCAACGAAAATTGCCCAACAAGTCCGGGTTTATGTTTATGTGTTTAGGTAATTGTAAATTTAATATCAACAATTTCTTTATACAAATTTTATAGCCTCGATCAAAGCGGGTTTATCATAATAATAAAAATGCCCAGTTATCACATATTTTGACCTCCAATATAAAATTTATCAAATTGATAAACGGGGGTGGCAAGGATTATCATGAAGTTCACAACAAGAAAGGTTATCCATAGCTAAATGACGATGTAGTTTTTTATCAAAGCCATAATGTGAACTGACTGGTTAGCAGCCTAAGTTTTGATTTCACCAACAAATAACAAGTGGTTATACAACTGTTTAGTTTAACCAATGCTTTTTGTGTTTTCAAAGATTATCTGTCACTTTGACCAATGGTTAGATTTATCAAGACATTTACTAACTAACAGACTATGGTGAAATTGGCTCTAAAGCAGACGCTAGCTTAAGAAGGCGTACTATGTGATTTTACCCAACAAAATCGATCTAGAACTCAGTATCTACGGGTTCTACGAGTTAAATATTTTGGAATATCAAAATTTTATATTTTTGAATTTATTGTGTAAAGTTGAAAACAAGATATGTAAAAAAAACCTCGATAGTTTTATTTAATGAAAAATCCTTGTTTCTCACACGTTTTGAAAGAAATCTCAGGAACCCTACGGTGTTTTAAGATAAATTTTACTACAACAAGTAGGTAATAACTATTTATTCTTATGCTAAAATCAGTTTTTTGATAAACACTTTATTTTCGCCAAAATAAACTAAAAACTTCATTTTTGTGCACGACACTCGCTAGCGCGAGCGAGATGGCGCGCGGGTTATTGCGTGTGTTAAAGAGGGAGCCTAAATTGTAGTATAGTACCCTCTTAAGGGAAGGTTACTAGTAGAGCACCTACTGAGGGGGGTTACGCCTTTTTTGTACGCGAACGAAGTTTGTTTCTATTTTGGTTATTACTTCATCAAACTCCATGAAATTTTGTACACAGACCAGTACATTAATATTTAGACCCGTGGTGCGTCAGTTTTTTATTTATGATTTGGTAACCATATAATTTTATAAGAAACTATCGCACCACGGGGTATTTAGTGTATTGATTATGTGCACAAAGTTTCAGACGTTCTCTTAAATAAACCACCATGTGTCTCTTATACTATGCATACCCGAAAGCTTAATCCGAAGTGTACTCAACTCAAGCATTATTTACAATGCCAACATTTATTTTATCATACATGTCATCAGTTGAATTTTTGATTTCTTATCATTTCATTGTCTCGCGAGTGTCTCTCACCGATAAAAAAACTGTAGTTTGACTAAAATAACTTTCGTGAATTATATCATCATTGGCACACCGTAGCCTATGAACGCCTGTAACACCAGAGGCATCACACGCGAGCTGCCGACCCTGTTGAATTGTGATTGTGTGGCTGTATTTGAAGCTCATGCAAACATTTGTGCCGCTGCGGGAATCGAACTCGAACCTAATGCGTCTCAGCGGCTATACTCGCCCGCCGCGCTACGGAGATGAACATTTTATTGTACACCAGGGTACCTACATTATAACAACAAAAAAGAATATAAATAATTAGCTCAGTGCAATGGGCGGCATTATCGCTAAAAGCGATTTCTTCAAGGCAACCTTTGGATGGTCAGAAATAAGCCGTCGTCATTTACGTAACTGTCACGTCACTTCGTTTAACAAATTTTAAATAAAATGAAAAGTCCATACATGTATCATCAGTTATTGACATCCACTATTGGACGAGGCCTCCCCCATTAAATGCGATTGAGGGGCTTGCCATAAAGACCACGCTTGGCAGGCGGATTGGTGATCGCATTATTGGTGCCATGGTGAAATTGATTCGTTTTTTTTATGCTACTTGGCAAGCAGACAAGCATACGGTCCACCGATGGAAAGCAGTTACCGTAGCCTAAGGATGCCTGCAACACCAAAGGTATCACAAGCGCGCTGCCGACCCTGAGACATAAAGATGAAAAGTCTCATGTGCCTGCAATTTCACCGGCATGGCGGCACCCGTACCCTTCAAACCGAAACACAGCAATGCGAACACTACTGCTTGGCGGCAGAAATAGGTACGGTGGTAGTACTTCCCCGGACGAACTCTTTCACAAGAAGTTCTACTACTAACTGAAATAGATGGATGCTGCTGCCTCCTATCCCCTATGTAATTCCTTAGTAGGCTTTTATGACATCTACGGGAGGACACGGAGGGGTCTATTTTTAGGCCGGACACACCACGGCTATACCATAGGCAGATATACAGGATGGGGCAAATTTTTGGCCCCTTAAGGGTAGCTACCTTTTCTTTTGTAGTTAGAAGGTTTTGTTCTTAGGAACCTTCTGTTTTATTTTGAAGAAAAAAACATTGTCATTTTTACATTTTTGAAAAAAAGTACGGTTCATCCAAAAAATTACATTTATCAAAAAAACTAAGTTGGTCTTAATCGACTCTATTTCCAACCAGAAACACTTTTTCCAAAGTAACATACCAAATCAAATCGTAAGATTTGGTAGTACCCTTAAGGGGCCAAAAATTTGCCCCAACCTGTATAAATTAGTATAGTCAAAAATGAAACCTATAGTTTTTAAGCCGTGGTAGTCTCGGCCATAGAATTGGACTACTCCAACTCCAAGGGATTACGTCAGGGGATGGGAAGTAGCATCCACCTGAGTACTTAACACCAAAAACTGCGATCACCAATCCGCCTGCCAAGCGTGGTGATTATGGCAAATACACCAGCACTATATACATGCTATGGGGGAAGCCTCATCCAGCAGAGAATGTCTACTGGCTGATGATGAAGAAGAAGAAGAAGATAGTTTTTAATATAAAAAGAGTAAGATAAATAAATTTTAAATAAGATAAATAAGTTATTGTCACTTGATCCGATGCCAGATGGCATACCATATTATTATTATGTATGTGACTAGTGGGTGTTATGTTATGTTATATTAATTACTTTATGATAACTCTGATTAAATAATATCTGTACACATAAAATACTTACCTAGTTACCTAATGATTTACTGGCATGCATTTGACCACGTTGGCACAAAAGTAAATTTAATTTATCATCATCATCAGCCTTTAGAAGTCCACTGCTGGGCATAGGCCTCCTAGAATTCCTCCTAGAATGCCACAACGAACGGTCTTGAGCCGCCTCCATCCACCGACTTACTGCGACCTTTATAATGTCTTTAGTCCATTGAGATGGGAGCCTTCCTCTACTGCGTCGTCCGGTTCGTGGTCACCACTTTTGCTATACCAAAAGTGTCAAAAATGACAATTTTCTGTTAATTCATTAACAATTCAAACACAATTTGTTTAGTAGAATTTGGACCCTGATTCTATCACGTTGTGACACTCATAGCATAGCTCTCTCCATAGCTCGCTGCGCGACATTGACCCTGTCTTTACATCCAAAAATTAGTTACTGTTAGTTTAGTTTATAAGAAGATTAAAATCGATCCAAATTGAATAAAATGCTTTTGACTTTAAAAGCAACATGTTTTAAATCCAACATTTTTCATATATTTCCTAGAATTTTCCAACAATTATCTTCAAGTACCTAAAAGCTAGGTAAGTGAAGTAATGGGGTATAGTTATTAGTCAACTAAGTCTTAGTTACGTTGCGCATGAGTACTATTTGATAATTATTTCTAGAAATGTAGAGTAGGTGCAATTTGATTTGATGACACGATTGATGGATATTTCTTTTAAAATACACGCAACCGTGGCGCTCATACCAATTTTAAAACCAATCAGCCAAAATTAAGTGTTCATCTGTGGAAATAACATTTGCAAAACAATGTCAAATATAACGTCAGCAAAAGTGACGGAAAACAGTGGTAATTAGCCGTTTTTTCAATTTAAAATGATTCCCAACCACGAAAGTTTCAATTCTATGTCAAATATGGTAAACTTAATTTTTATCAAACTAGTACATCACATATACAGAGTTTTACAGCAAATACAGTACTTATACACAGTTTAATGTTTCAATGCAATTCAATGCAATGCAGTGCATTGATTTTGAATTTTGAGCTACATTAATTCCCGATAAAGCTCAAAAATCATGGTAAATATCCCGTTTCTAGTGATAATTATGTTAATAACCATGATAGTTTCAAAAGTAATACAATACATACGTGCATAGATACACATACATAACATACACAGAGTTTTCAAGCAAATACAGTACTTAGATACAATACAATGCGATGCAATTCAATTCAATGCAGTGCAGAACAATACAATATAATACATATGTACACTGATACATAATATATTCAGAATTTTATAGCAAATACAGTACTTTGATACAATTGATACAATACAATACAATACAATACAATGCAGTGCAATACAATACAATACAATGCAACATACACAGAGTTTTATAGCAAATAGAGTGTTTGGATACAATACACAAGACAGAATAAAGGACATGTACAAAGGTAAGCTTAACCCTAAAAAGAGCTTTCTTCCAGCAAACTATAAGACTTTAAGACTAAAGAGAGTGGTGATTAAAATTACCAAACGATAGGTAGGTACACCAATCATGTCAAAAAATTAGCTTCCTCATTCACATTCGTACTTCGATCACATATTGATAAGATACATAACCAAAGATAATCATAATCCACACGTTAACATACACCTCCTATTCATTATCTGGGTAATTTGCCCACACTGAAAACTATATCAGCATTGACGTATTTTATTGATCTATTTCATGTAAGAATTTATGTGCGGAAAATGTGAAAGCCTCTCACTGATAGATGTAGTAATAATAATAATAGAATTAAAGTTATCGTGGCTTGGTATCATTTTAGAAAAATGACGTACTTTAGTATTCTCCTGCTGACGTTTCGTTGACCATTTTGAGGTCCTTCCTCATGAGCACCGACCGCAAGTAAAGTAGTACGTGGTGTATAGTCGTAATTTATCTAAAATAATAATTATGTTTTATTTCTGGCTTCATGGGAAATGTTTAATAAACTTATACCTAAACAATAAGCCCATACAATGTCTACCTTATAAACTTACATAATATGTATATTTTATATTTGAAAACTAACCCTTTACATCTTTTGGGGGATTTTGATACGATACCGCTTCCCTATAGCGTCGTTAAACAATGCCAGCTGGCCAGAAATCAGGTTTGAGGAGCTCATTCTTGTACCTCGCCGTAACCTGGAGAGCGTAGGACTTGAAGTCAGTTGCCTTATTGGTCTCCAGCCTCTGGAGGGACAGTCGAATCGTCCCCTGAATCCGGCCCTGGCACCTCTCCCTCACGAACCGTAGTTCGTAATGTGTCGAAGTTTGACATAGCCTGTAGACGTCCACTGTTGGACAGCACATTGTATGCAATGGCCAATTTGCCATACTTCACTGGGCCACTGACTTCAAGTCCTACGCTCTCCAGGTTCAGGCGAAATACAAGGATGTACTTCTTGATCCGGATTTCTGGCCAGCTGGCATTGTTTACAAACGCTATGAGTTAGCGGTTTTGAAACAAACTCCCTCAAAAGATGTTAAGTGATAGTTTTTCAGGTACTTATAACTTACTTAAATGTATGTTAGTCTATAAGGTATATATTTCTATGGGCTTATTGTTTAGGTATAAGTTATTGTATATCTGTAGTATATCTTCCAATCCGGCCGGTCCCCGTGGAAGATTACGACCATAACCCTCCAAAGAAAAAGAAACCTATTCAAGAACTTTAAGGAACTCGAACAATCAGCATAACAACATATACAACAACACAACAACAACAAAAACACATAACAACCTATAATGTCAGGACACTATCAAAGTATCTACACATGAACGTCTAACTGAAGCAATGAAAGTAACAAAATAGCTGTTCTGCACTGGCTTAGGTATACTAGCCCACGATCGAGACGAAGGCTTATCTTTGGAGGAGGCCTTCACCTGTAAAGGGGTTCTTGTAGAATAAATAAATGTATAAAAAAGAAAATATTATAAGTACATACACTTACTAACATTAATATTAACCAACACTAATATAACTTAATATCAAACAACACTAATTTAACTTTATATCAAACTACATAATACCTATACTTACATTATATTTATAACCTAAATATTATACCTACTAAATAAATAAATGTATGTCTAAAATAACTTAAGGTAATTACAAAAACTAATTGTAAGTTAATTTTCATCGTAAACTTTATAAAACTTTGTAATCTTTATAATAGTGCTAAGAAGTACCAAGCAAGAAATAAAAGGCTTTTTATTTTTTATTTTTTATTATTTTTTATTATAAGTTATTGTACATTTCTCATGTAGACTGAAATAAACAATGATTATTATTATTATTTATATTGTCATACAAGATTTATCAAAAGTATCAGCCCCCCTATTCCCTATCTTGAAAGTCACTCAGTGACCAACTTTTGACAAGTAAAATTACCAAATATATTATATATAATATAATTATAATATATTATAATCTTTTTAAAATAATAATAATAAAATGAATACTATAATACTAAAACGGCGTGCTCAATAATAAACTTTCTTGCAATATTAAAACATGTGGACACCCCATAATCTGTCATAAAATCACAATAGCTCTTCATAAACGTGTGAAAATTACACACACTTACTTACAATAGATAAACTATATAAATACTTTATTTATGCAACTACCGTCACACTTATTTAGAAAGCAGATTGCCGGCATCTGTCTTACGTGTATACTGGTACGAAGAATAGGCACTTTTCCGTAATATATCATATAATATATATATCGTATACCTGAGGCCCAATTCTCTAATTTTAAAAACGATTAAATTACAATATAATCTCGTGTCAGTCGCATCTGTCACTAATAGTACCTACGTAATAGTTACTATTACTTAATGTTAATCTTCTTATGTTTTACTTATTCTTAATGCATATGTACGCAAACGAAACAAATATAATACGAATTGGCCCTCTGGTGAACTGAGGGCCAAAATTGACACTAAATGGAGTCTGAAAAATAGATGTGACTTTAGCTGGCACGCCACGTAAGTCAAAATTCCTAGGAAGCAAATTTATCATATTTAAAAAGATAAAATCCATATTATATGTATACCAATTAGGTAAAGTTTAGTCCAAATATAATAAAAATCCTGCATCGATTTTCATTATATTTGGACTAAACTTTACCTACCAGTATTATAAGAATTTTTAAGAAGTATAGATTATTTTATAGCTCAGTTTTAATATTTTTTTATTCAAAAATGATTTGATGCTATATACCATTTATAATAAATCCGTGACTTCCATACAACCGTTAATTAGTTAAAAACCTTGAAATCTCATGTCACTAATATTATAAATATTTTTATAATATATTCTTCACGCTCGAACGGCTGTACGGATTTGAGTGAAATTTGAAAAAGAGATACTTACCTAATACCCTCAATGTGTTACATTTGATCATCAATTTTCATAATTGTTCACGTGGGTGAAATCGCGGGGCACAGCTAGTTATACATAAATGTTGATTGAACTGATGTAGCACCTTAATGACTGATGGAAGTGGGGGAGGTTTTTGTCCAAGAGAGGGGCAACCCGGGCTGATAGCTGTGTTAGTAACTAATATTATGATGTAGTGCGCGAGTCGGTAGGTAAGCGTTGGGAACCTGCTTTTTGTGGATTTGCGCCATAACAGTTTGTTGTGCCCACCATCTGATGATAACCGCGTCAAGTTCAATGTCGAATGATGATTGTACTTTAATGATGACTTAATCGTCACAGGTGATTATTGTGGAATATGTATATGGAAAACTTTTACAAATTAAATAGTTATAAATATTTTGAGAGGTTTTGAATATTTTGGTTAATGTAACCTACAAAAAGTTTTTATCACCAAGTCCGCAAAACGATACCAGCCGTAAACTTTTTTTGAAAATAACTAACTATTAAAATTCGCGCTCCGCACTTTCTTTCCTTTAATAGTATTTTCAATTTGTGTTAACTATCTCCTCGAAATGCCAAGTCAAAGTCAAAGTATATTTATTGCTGAATTACATGCATAAAAGATGCAGTCTAGTAGTGATAGAGAAGACAAGTCGAAGCAGCCAGATTTAAAAAAAATCCTCGTAGTTATGTAGGTATTAATCACTCGGGAGAAAGTGCGATACCCCCTTTTATGTAGCGTTTACAAAATATTGCCCGCTCCATGATAAAATCTACCTAAAATTGTACATGACTTGGGTTCTTAATTTATATTTCGCCCTGAACCATTTAAAACTTAACATAACACTCATAACACCCAACATACATAGTCCCAGATCCCACACTAGGATTTCCTGTGTCGTAGGTATCAAGGAACAGCCGGATCCGGAGCAATACTCAACTCTCAATACATTTATTGCTTTCACATCATCGTCAATATCACAACAAATATTTGAAGATCATGCAAACATTTGTACCGCAGCGGGTATCGAACCTTGTGTCTTGCTGGCTACTCGCCCACTAAGCCACGGAGGTCAACTTCATTCAGATCCTCAAATAGATTATGAATGAGATCACATCTGCCAATAAAGGGACAGGAAGTTATACGTAACTCTTAGCTCAATTTGAGATTCATGATTGTATTTCAATTGTCAACAGCTCAATTTATAAGGTTGATCACTGCTTGGGAGAGCAAATACGTAGATCTACGAAGCTGTACCAATACCTATATCCGTGGTTATTTTTTCGGAGGTCGAATTGGCTAGTTGAGTGATTAATAAATCGGTTTAGTTAGAGCCCCAAATACCCTAAGTACTAAATAATACAAGTAATAATATACAAATAATACAAGGATAAAAATATAGTGATGCTATTAACTCGGTTTATTTTGGTCAGTCAATGTCATATTGTTTCGATGTTTATCACTCATTGTTCATAGTCGCTCTCATAACAACTGTATTATTGTGTTTCTGACTGGTATAATGTTGGTACTGTTGATCGGATGTTTATACGAAAATATTATTAAATTACGTAGGAACGTAATTTCCTTTTCACACCACCTGCTCGACAATGTCCAATTACAAATCATGCAACCTCAACGTAAAGTACAGCGTTGTCTCTCTAGGGATATAAAGTTGTATGAAACTCCCTAGGGATTAAAGTGATTTGAATTTAGAACGTCAAATTCGTGTTAGAAACTCATGGAAAACTCTGAGTAAAAAATACCCATATGGCCATTGTAAAGAGGTTTGTTCGAAAATAGAACTGGCCACTATAGCAAAACTCGAAAAAAAAGAAATAGGCGCGATTTTAAAGAATGTGAAACAAAAGAGATTTGGTGCTGTGATTTTCAGTGAATTTTATTGCAATATTTTTGTAATATAATATTATGTCAGTGATAATATTAGTGTTAACAAAAAATGTCGAGCGATAATGATTCTACCCCAGAGTTTATCAAAACAGACGATACTTATTTAATGGAGCCCTGGCCTTTTATTGCCTCGCAGTAGGTGTGAAAAAAGAGTATGCTCCTCTGGAATAAAGCCTGTCTTCGTCTTGGGCAGCTTGAACCCCTCGCTTCACTCAGGACTCTATATAACTCGTTATACTCCGGAGTTAACTCTAGAGTCCCTCGTTACGCTCAGGGTTCAATATGCCGCCCGCGACATAAGACACTGCTTTATTCCCTTAGTGCATAATCTACTATTTCACACCACCTGCTCGACAATGTCCAATTACAAATCATGCAACCTCAACGTAAAGTAAAGCATTGTCTCTCTAGGGATATAAAGTTGTATGAAACTCCCTAGGGATTAAAGTGATTTGAATTTGGAACGTCAAATTCGTGTGGGACTCGTGGAAAACTGTAAGTAAAAAATGGCCCATATGGCATTGTAAAGAGGATTGATCGAAAATCGAACTGGCCACCATAAGCAGAACTCAAAAAAAGAAAAGAAAAAGGTGCGTTTACAAAGAATGTGAAACAAAAGGTTCTTTTGTTTCACATGATATTTTTTATCAACATGAATATTGCAATAAAATTTACTGAAAACCACAGCATCAAACACGCGCACACGATAGTGATTCTACTCCAAAGTTTATCAAAACAGACGCTTTAGAGATTATTGATAATCTACTACTATAAAAATCAAAACAAGCCCTGGCTTTTTATTGTCTCGCAGAAAGTGTGAAAAGTAGAGTATGCTCCTCTGGAATAAAGCCTGTCTTCGTCTTGGGCAGCTTGAACCCCTCGCTTCACTCAGGACTCTATATAACTCGTTACACTCGGGAGTTAACTCTAGAGTCCCTCGTTACGCTCAGGGTTCAATATGCCGCCCGCGACATAAGACACTGCTTTATTCCCATAGTGCATAATCTACTATTTAAACATGCGCACATACGTCAGCTTATATTATAAATGTAAATGTTTGTCAGGGTGGATGGATGTTTGTTACTCTTTCACGCAAAAACTACAAAACGGATTTTGATGCAACTTTACAGTATTATAGTTTATACATCAGAATAACATATTCTCTAATTTATAATTATGTTATAATAGAGGTTCGTCGCGGGTGGAGCCGCGAACAAATGCTAGTTTTCTATATTTCAGTCACAAAAAGATCACTGATTACTCAACCTATAGTAACTAAATTCAGTGTATGTCGTAAAATCTGACTCAGGGATTACACCAGGAGATGGACAGCATCCACCTGAGTACTCAACACCAATACAGCAATCACCACCGCCTGCCAAGCATGGTGATTATGGCAAATACTCCCATTGTATTCAATGAGGGAGATCCATGTCCAGCAGTAGACTTTTACACTCCAAAGCCCGCTGCGCAACTATGAGCTTGTCTATACGGCCAATAGTTAGCGACCACGTCTTAGTGACCGTAAGTCATCGCTGGCAACACGCTCAGAGACCCAAGCAGGAACATCTAACGTTATCGAGACCCCACTATATCTATACATATTATTACTTAATCGACAGGAAAGATGATTATCGGAATTCTAGCACATAGACACCTATCTTTTGATAAAGATACCGATTGGTAGAGTTATCATGATTAATGTTGGCAAAATATTCAATTAGACAGTTATCTTATATTCATACATATCGGACCGTGATAAAACTATCAATTTATAATGTTTTTTATCGCGAATTATTGGAAAATTACCAATGTAGAAACTTTCCCAAGATAATGAATCTTGGATGATTATCGCATAATGATAATTATCATCATTATGCGATAATCACCAAGATTGGCACGCAGATTGGTGATCGCAGTTTTGTGTCGAGTACTCAGGTGGATGCTGTTTATGCTGGTGTAATCTTTTACTTCATCCACGGGAGGAGACGTAGGGGTTTTTACTAGGCCAGGCACACCGCGGCAAAATACAACTAGGTAGATATCATAAAATAAAAGTGGTCGTGTCAGAGTTGTAGGATTTTACGTGAAAATTGTCATAGTACAACAAAATTTGTTATTTTGGTTGCTTTTCGAGTTTGTCTTGATTGATCCTTTTCTCTGATTACCGTATCCTTCTTTTTGACCATATTTACGTCTCATACATGCAATTTAAAAAAAAATATAATGATTGAACTTAAAACTTAGTGTTACTCGTTTTTTTTTATTTGAATAGATATACTTCCAGATTGGTCCCACTTTTTTCAGAATCCAGTTCTGATGATGGAATCCATGAGGAATTGAGGGAACTCCTCAAATATTGTAGGCATACATATGGAGATTTTGATACTTTCAACAACAAACCAAGCATTTGCATTCAGAAAGTATCATAACCCTTTCACCACTATGGTTCTTTCTTCATTTTTTTTCATCCAGATATTTAGTCTAATACTATGGCGGAAGTCGGTTTTTTAAATGAAAAGTTATCTTTACCCCTTGGCTCTCAACTGGGCCGCGCTGCCCGAATTCTATGGTTTTGGAAATGACCCTGAGGTCTCAACTGGGCCGCGCTGCCGTTCCGATCAGCCCAAATACGAGTCAACGCAACTTTTGAATTTTGTATTCAGTTCAGTTGCGTGTTATTGGTTGATTTTGGTATGTGTCTTGGTGTTGGACCTACCTACCGTACAAGCCATGAATCAAGCCTCTGCGTTCAATAAATGGATAGTGGCCACTTTTTTTTTCCATTTTCCTTTTTCCGCCAGAGCAAAAGCTTCTCGCTGGAAAAAAGTGGCGGTTAAACTAGGGGTAAAAAAGGTACAGAACACTAAAAAAGAAAAAGAATAGGTAAAGAATAGGCTAGTATGACGGAAATCCATGATAAAACACAAACAAATAAACGCTGGCCAACCCTCATAATAACAGTCGTAGGTAAGTTTATGTTTGACAACAGAAAACTAGTGTGATAAATGGGTAAATACGAGCTCGAATGCTTCCATATCAGGTCAATAGAGGGAAAAATTGTGCACACATGCAAATACATACCTATGTTACCGCTAGAATGCAAAATAAGTTAATATTCGCATTAACAAGGTAATCTACAGATTACTGGGTACGATCCGTTAAAGTGCGAATTTTTACGTAAAGTAGTAGATCATCCAGAGGATGGACAGCCTCTACCTGAGTACCAAACATCAAACTACGATCACCAATCCGCCTGCCAAGCGTGATGGCTAATCCCTACATTGCGTTTTGTTTTGTTAGTCTTATCGCGATTATTATTTTATACTAGTTGCGCCCCGCGGTTTCACCCGCGTGAATAATGATGAAAATTGATGATGATGATGAAAAGTAGCCTATGTGTTAATCCAGGGCGTAAAGTATCTCCATTCCAAATTTCACTCAAATCCATTCAGTAGTTTTTACGTGAAAGAGTAACAAACATCCATCTATACTCACAAACTTTCGCGTTGATGATGATGATGATGAAAAGTAGCCTATGTGTTAATCCAGGGCGTAAAGTATCTCCATTCCAAATTTCACTCAAATCCATTCAGTAGTTTTTACGTGAAAGAGTAACAAACATCCATCTATACTCACAAACTTTCGCGTTGATGATGATGATGATGATGAAAAGTAGCCTATGTGTTAATCCAGGGTTTAAAGTATCTCCATTCCAAATTTCACTCAAATCCATTCAGTAGTTTTTACGTGAAAGAGTAACAAACATCCGCACAAACTTTCGCGTTTATAATATTAGTAGGATAGGATTATTTACACCTATTTTTTAACCAGGCCTATGTACAGCTGCTATTCAACTTATTATCTTGGAAAGAGTATTTTTGCTATTCGAAATCTGAGTGCAAAAGCCGTTTTTATCCGCTAGAGGATAAAGTAAAATTTAATTTAGAACATCGTGTGCACTAAGTTTGTGAATTCAAAACATCATTAAACCTATTTACTTCTACCTCCATGGTGTAGAATTTACCATACAACATTTTTTAATTTGTTAACCTTCTTGGTGTATTACTTTTTATTTAATTAGCTTTACGCTTTAGCGTATTCTATTCTATTCTTTAGCCATTTTGTTTTCACGTCATATTGTTAAAAACTTCAAAACTAGTAAAAAACCTAAAATGAGTGATTCTAGCGACGAGGAAGTTTATTTGGCAAACAGAATTGACTGAAACTGTTAAAAATGCGCAAAAGTATCTTGTGATTATACCTAAATGTTTTTTTTGCATTTAGTCATTTCCTTGCTGAGGTGGGATGAAAAGTTACGTGTTGCACTCGAGTGTAAAGATTTTTCACCTCGTGCTCTTTTGATTCCCTCAGGATTCTAATTTTTAGCGAGTGATTCAATTTTAGAATCCTTCGCTTGCTCGGAAATCAAAATTGAGCACGCGGTTAAAATGCAACTTTGTACTCTTGTATAACAAATAACTATTCGTGAATTCTGATCCACACTGTACTTATCTTTGCATTTTGTTACTTGGTAACATCAAATAATCGTTAAATCTAACAAAAACTGGTTATGACAAAGAACCAACAAAAAATGTCTGCTCCTTGTCAACTGTGATTTTATTAACATCTAAAAATAAATAGGTATAATTTATTACACATAAATCCTTTTTAATTATTTGTTAAATAAATGTAGACGTGAAAGGTTTGCATTGTCTAGCTTTTATCAGATAGGTGGCGTTAGTATAGAATAAATAAACGCTGACGTTACGTTGACATTAGAAAATGAATGAAACATCTTTTTTTTTCTTTTTTTTTTAAATGGCATCTGAGGATTTACTCAATTTTGTCAATGTCAAGTTATTGATTTAATCAA
This sequence comes from Epirrita christyi, assembly GCA_951392215.1. Classification (NCBI taxonomy): domain Eukaryota; kingdom Metazoa; phylum Arthropoda; class Insecta; order Lepidoptera; family Geometridae; genus Epirrita; species Epirrita christyi. Next base: position 10,523,020 of record OX595855.1, on the reverse strand, counting down.
ACAATGTCCAGTCGTCAAGTACTCTGTCAAGTCATGTTCTAGTATGATGGCAGTTTACTAGAATGTTCATTGAGATACTTAAGTTGATTTAAAGAAATGTGTTTCAAGCGGTTTCTGAAGGGCCATAATCTGATGTGACTTTTATTCGGTTTGCAATCTACAACGCGTGCTATGACGAACAAGTAGCCTTTAGAGTTCCATTAGAGTACCATTTTTTTGTCTATACCGAATTTCAGCGTTCTCTAGCGATGTTTGCATGCAAACTTCACTTTTTTAATATTTTAGGTATAAATCCTATTAAGAAATTAAAACATTAGAATAAATATTGACTTTATTTGTATCACAAAGGGTGTGTATATTATTTATCAAAGCACAAAGGCTCATATAACATGGCAAATTTTAACATCGTTATCATTTTAACGTTGGGTAGCTGAAAGTACAAGAAAAGAAAGAAAGAAAATTAATTTATCCCCAAAGAACACAATTATAACCTACCATAATAAATCTACTATAAGAAGACATAAGAACATAGAGAAAAGATAAAAATTTAAAAATCAGTACACTTGCGGATGTTAATAAGTCATAACGATTAGTCAATCAAGGCCGTATCTTTTTAATGCACTGCTTTCGAAGCTTCAATCTAAAAGGAATATGGGTCTCCAGACCTTATAATTTGGTAAGTATTACCTTTATTTTATAAGTACCTTAAAAGGTATTAAATTAAATAATTATAATTAAAGGTTTAAGTTAAATAGGTATTTTATGTTCGTGAAACTAGGTATACTTATAAAAGGTTTTAAACGTATGTCAAGAGTCCTCTAGTTCATACCCTATGGTGATATACAGCCATTTGTAAATCTATCTGTATGATATAATGTGGGCAATAAAGTGATCCCATAAGAGTTCTGTTTTTTGCTTCTGAGTTACAGAACCCTAAAAATAGTGCTAGTGACAGAGACAGAGAGTAGTAGTAGAGTTTTGTGTTGGATTTAGAGACATCTAAACCCAACACAAAACTCTACAGTTATTCGTTAAATTTGTGCTATGTGACATTTAATGAGAGCTGAAACATGTGTTCTTGTTCAAATTCGGTTAGACAAAGTGCTACGACGGGTGCTACGGTGCTACGAAAAAAATTAGTAAAGTCATGCATCATTATCGTTTGACGTCCTCTGCTGGTGAGGCCTCATCCATAGAATGCAATGGTGGACTTGCCATAATCACCACGCTTAGCAGGTAGATTGGTGATCGCAGTATTGGTGCTAAATACTCAGGTGGAGTATCTCCTGGAGTAGGTAATCCTTTAGTCGGCTGGTACGACATCTATGAGAGAAGATGTAGAGGTCTTTACTTAGGGCACACCACGGCAAGTTAAAGTATTAGCGTCTTATTCAGGAGCCTAGCTTGTAACTGATAAATTGAGTACTATTCGTATGATACAATTGTAACATGACAAGGACATCATTGCCGTGGTGTGTCCGGCCTGAGAATATACCCGTCCGTCTCCTCCCAGGATGTAATAAAAACCTTACTGAGGAATTACACCAGCCAGTAGCATCCACCTGAATACTTAACACCAAACTGTGATTACCAATACCGCCTGCCAAACGTGGTGATTATGGCAAACCCCGCTATTGTATTCAATGGGGGAGGCCTCGTCTAGCAATGAACGTAAAAAAGTGATAAGGATCACCATTTTGTATTTTGGATGGGCCTAGTCTTATATTTATGCACTAAATTACAAAGCAAACACTCGTCACTATCTTTTTAATGACTTATTGTCCCAAAACAAATGTTTTAGAGCTAAATACATATTTATTTAACAAGCTAATGTAAATAGAGACATAGCAATGCGACAGTGGTAGCAAACACTCTCAACATACGTAAGCCACGTGAGAATGGTGATAAAAGAGTTCTTCCTGAGATGTAAAGATATCTACAAGGTATTTCTACGGGCTCATTGTTTAGGTATAATTTCATTATATATTTCCAAGTTGGTTTTGATTTTCTGTATACATTGCCTGCTTGTGTTCTGCATCCCGATAAGAAATTAGAAAGGTTTCTCTTTGCTGGGTTTCATTTCATTGGTAATATCAGACGCGACGTGGTCGTCAGTTTGTCTGCGAAAACACGGAATGACTTTGTAAAATGCCAGTAACTCCAACCGCGTGTTGTAAATATTAAAGTCATCATCATTATCACCCTGTAGAAGTCTATTACTGGACATAGACACTCTCCATAGAATACCACGACGAACGGCTTCGAGCCGCCTCCATTTACCGACTTTCTGCGACCTATATCGTCGTTTTTTGTCATCCTTGGTCCATCGAGAGGGGCTTCCTACACTGCTACATCCGGTTTGTGGTCGCCACTCGAAAACCTTTATTTCCCAACGGTTGTCAGTTCTACGAGCTACATCACCTGCTCCCTGCTAAATTTACGTAGAGCTATGTCGGTAATCTTGGTTCTTCTAAACGGACTTCCTAATTTCGAATTCTATCAGATAGAACTCTGAGTATAACTCTCTCTATAGCTCGCTGTATGACTTCGAGCTTGAAAAACAAAGAAAACTTTAAAAAATATTGTATTTATCTGCGCGCTCAGTAAATTGAACAAACTACATAATGTTTTACAAAGATAAAGTTTCTTGAGATATTTTTGATCAGTTAATGTTTATCGTCTCTCGCGGTTCATTGCAACATGCGTGAAAATAGCCCAAGGCGATATGGATGGATTGAAATGCTCTTAATCTGGCATACACCCAACGCATCCGGATTCCCCCGCTCTTGAGACGTAGATCAGATAACATAACACCCAACATTCACATACTACTCACCAGCAACACCACGCTCCGTGACGTCTTCGACGCCCTCATCACAGATGATTTCACTTGTACTTATAAGTAATTGATTTATGATTTGAATTGAAAGATATAATTGATTGTAACAACCAAATATACGCACGATAAAAAGATTTTAATCTTGGCACGTTCTCAAGTTAAATGCGAGATAAGCTTAGAATAAGCAACAAAATGAAGATGAAGGAATTAACACTCGTGGTGACAACGCGCATCTAACTTAGGAAAGAAGATTCCTAGCTGAGCCTCAAGTTTAGAAATGTAACAAATAACAAGCAATGTACACGGGTGTGTGGTGAAATTGAGGCTTTCAAAGTGACCCCCAAGGGTGCTTTTTCGTGTTTCAAAAAAAAAAACCATAGTATACACCAGATACACGTGTATGCAATGTTTGCATGTTACATTTCTAGATTGGAGGCTCCGCCGCACTTTTGAGCAGTGCCAGAAACGAGGTTCCAGACTAAGGCTGAGATAAATAGACGTCACTTAGCACTTGGTATTGTCCCTGTCACTCTTTAGCACGCGTGTTTTAACATTTGAGTGACAGTGATACGGAGAGCTCCAAGCCTAAGTTCCTCGGCCCTAAGATTCTTAAGTACCTGCTACACAGTTGACAACGGACTCTCGACAAAGGTCTACGCTATAATAAATTGAGAGGTTCAGGGCAATTCGGCACCGTTCGTCCATTTCCCCGTTCGTCCACTCGGTGCCCGTTCGTCCATTTCCTCATTCGTCCATGACATGTGGCAATAGTAGATTGTATCATAAGGGAGCAAAATAATATATTTACGGCGAGGGCGCTTTTTTGAATCCAGAACGAAGTGAGGGATTCTAGAGTAGAATCCCGAGCATAGCGAGAGATTCTTTAGTAGAATCCCGAACGTAGCGAGGGATTCAAAGTACGTCGCCCGAGCCAAAAATATATTTTGCGCCCGAGTGTTACACTCTACTTTTCATCACCCACTATGAGAAAATAAAAGGCGCCTCATATTTTATTTCAAAACAAAACCATGAATTTCTAACAATCCGTGAATAACTTATCATTTAAAAAAAGACTTCCGCCGTTGTATTCGACTAAATATTTAGATGAAAAAAAAATTATGAAAGAACCATAGTGGTGAAAGGATTATGATACTTTCTGAATGCAAATGCTTGGTTTGTTGCTGAAAATATCAAAATCGCCATATGTATGCCTACAATATTTGAGGAGTTCCCTCAATTCCTCGTGGATTCCATCATCAGAACTGGATTCTGAAAAAAATGGGACCAATCTGGAAGTATATCTATTCAAATAAAAAAAGAATTTTCCAAATCGGTTCATAAACGCCGGAGATATGAGGTAACATTAAAAAAAATACAACCGAATTTAGAACCTCCTCCTTTTTGTAAAGTCGGTTAAAAATGACGAAATCGCGGGCCGTCGTTTCTAATTTGTTTTTTTTTATTCAGCCGGTGGCGCGACTATGGGCCGTCGTACCAGCCAGTATTTATTTAAACAATATTTGCGTTCGCCTTCTTTGGCGGTGAACACTAAGATGATCCAAATTTAAAAAGGGCGCGGAAAAGATAATTGCGGCGCACTTATTTGTGTTTGATTCTTTTCAAGATGTTCCAAATTCAAAAAGGGCCGTAAAAGATAATTGCGGCGCACTTATTTGAGTTCGATATATTCCAAATTTAAAAAGTGCGCGGCAAAGATAATTGCGGCGCACTTATAGAAGCTTCATACAGAAAACATCACCTTTGGGTGCACTTAAAGGCGAACCAAGTCGTCCTTTTCGAATAGATGGGATGAAAATAATATTTTTCTAAATGCCACTGACTTCAGTAGGTTTTTAAAGTTTAAGATTAAGAACTAATTTCACTACGAAGTGATTCGCGAATACTCATAAAAAAATATATAAATGGTCAAATTGAGAAACCTCCTCCTTTTTTGAAGACTGTTAAAAATACTAAATATGTAATGGATATTAAAGGATGATATATTTATACTTATCATATCTGTATTGATAACAACTGGCCACTTATAACGGGGAAACAGACGAACGGGGCATCAGACGAACGGGGAATGAACTAGTCAGACGAATAGGGAACCAGACGACACAGACCTAAACCGTCCAGGGCCCCGATTCCAAACATAGCATACTTCCCAGCGCAGGAATAAACGCGGTTAAACCTTGCTCTACATTCCTTTGTCATAGACACTTTCTTTTCGGCCATGTGCCTAAATGAATCAATAGGCGATATCATAAGTTTCTTGTATCTTTACAGCGAACATCGCGATCGCCTCGACTGGTTATTCCATGGGATGGACGTCCCCAATCAACACCAAGCTGAACGATACGTCGACATCGCCACTTGATGTCATCGTCACCACCGATCAGGTATCTTGGATTGGATCTCTTCTCACTGTCGGAGCTATTTTTGGTGAGTAGACTTTCAATGAATCGGTTCTTCTACAATCGCTGGCTTTCTAATGGTTCTGGGTTCTTAACGTCAGTTCGACACCGTTCAGAAGGACTTTTACCCAGGCTCATCTGACTCCGAACTGTAGAATGAATTGATTATACCATTACACTTTTTATTGGTCACTTATTGACGCCAAGCTGAACGTCAGATCTCCTCATTCTGTTTTTCGTTACCATGGACCAAACCAAGAGGTTTGGTCGAATCCTATAAAAATGTCGGAGCTATTTTCGGTAAAAAGTATCTGAACACAGAAAAAAGTATTACCTACTATGGTAATACTATACTATTTCTCGATAACGAACAATAGAAGTAACTTCAAGAAATAACAGTGGTAGCTGTAATGTACCTAGGTATTAATGTGGCTGGCTGTTGTGGGAGTAATTTATTATTCAACTCTGATGGTTCTGACCTGGTGATGGATATCCGATGTCGGGGACGGCCAGCATTCTGATCAAATAACCTTGGATTCAAAGCCGATAGCGTGGGTGCACCAATGAATGAGGTGTCTGCTCAACATAACATTATAGAAAACATCATGTGGAAAATTCCGGTGCCTCAGAACCAGAAATTATGAAGCGTTCCACTAAGAGCACCGATTTGAAGCAAATGGTTTCGGTGCTAAAATGTATCACATCTAGTTTATCTTTGGTATCACAACAGCAGCAATGGGAAAGCCAGGATACTTACCATGAGTAGCAGAAATTTATAGCCCAATCTCTCAATTCCAGGACCATTCCTCGGCGGTTTTGCAGCATCTACAATTGGCCGAAAATGGGGCCTCCTCTCCACCAGCATCCCTCTTTTCGTGGGCTGGATTCTGATCGCAGCCGCTTCGAGCGTGGGCATGATCTACGCGGGCAGAATCTTCTGGGGTCTCGCAGTGGGCATGCTGTTTACGATATCGCCTATGTACTGCGCTGAGATTGCTACGGTTAGTAGACTCTACAACAAACTTAGAGGAGCAAGCCGCTGCTTTTAGGGTTCGTGCTATTGAGAAAACTACTGCAAATTAACCGATCGCTCGAATACGTAGGTAATTACACTTTTTTAATTTGCTTAAGCGTTAGAGGAGCTCTAAATTTAAAGTCAAAAGTATTTTATTCATTGAAATCACAAGGATCATTTTGAATCGTCATATAAACTAAAATTACTCATGATTCAACGCGACCATACTTAGAAGAATGAGGGAAACAACACCGCTTGGCTTGATCGATTGTTTTTACTATTAGGTGGGAAGTAGGTACTCTATGTACCTCTACATGTATGTATGTGTCTGTATGTATGTGTGTGTGACGACCTCTGTGGCGCGGCGGGCGAAGGTTCGCCTGCGACGCAGGAGGTTGCGGTTTCGATTCCCGCCTCGGAACAAATATTTGTACAATCTGCAGATATTTGTTCAGGGTGTTCTGGGTATTTTTCTATGTATAATAAAAAAATATCTATCTATTGTAATGTTATTGTATTAAGTATATCAGTTATGTAGTACCCATAACACAAGCTCTGCTTAGCTTGGGGCTAGATAATGTTGTGTGAAATGTCCAGCGTTTATTTATTTATGTTAAGCTCTGGCAGAGATCCCTCTTCTCGTCTTGTCTCTTTAAAAAATAATAAAAATATTACAAATAAAAGTACATACCTACCTTAACCTAGCGTATTATATCTCAAGATTGTTACCGACTCAAAACAGGATGACCAAGAATGAACCAGTAACACTTATTTACACAAATATTTATTAATATTGTCTCGGGTATTTATCGCGTGTTATTATTTATTATTCCCGACGTTTCGAATGCGCTACAGCAATCGTGGTCGCGGGCTGACTGACATTTTTACATGTAATTATTTTCTCTTTCAGGACGATGTCAGAGGTGCGCTAGGATCGTTCCTGCAAGCCTTCATCACGCTGGGTTTCCTACTCGTCTACGGCATAGGGCCGTTTATCTCGTACTCTGTGGTGGCCTACGTGGGTGTGGGCTTCGTCGCCGTGTTCACTGTTACTTTCTTCTTCATGCCGGAGTCGCCGACTTACTACTTGACTAAGAGTAAGTTTGAAAACGTATTTGCTCCGTCTGTCAACAAGTCATCTGCAGCCTATAGATGTCCACTGCTGGACGAAGCCTCCCCCATGAAATACGATGAGGGGAATTGTCATAATCAGCAGTTCACCACGATTGGCAGGCGGATTGGTGATCGCAGTACTCAGGTGTACAATATGTATTTTTTTTACACGTATCCTACTAATATTATAAACGCGAAAATTTGTGAGTATGGATGTTTGTTACTCTTTCACGTAAAAACTACTGAATGGATTTGAGTGAAATTTGGAATGGAGATACTTTACGCCCTGGATTAACACATAGGCTACTTTTCATCATCATCATCATCATCAATTTTCATCATTATTCACGCGGGTGAAACCGCGGGGCGCAACTAGTTTGATATATTAATATATATCATAACATATAACTTTAGTATAGGTAGGTACCTACTTACATAGACAGTAATGTAACGGATAAATATTGGGAGACCGTTTCAATATTATTTATATTCTGATTATTCTGATCAATGTCTTTCTTTCGTTGCAGACGATCCTGACTCGGCTGCTGACTGCCTCGCCACCATCAGAGGCAAGTCGCGCGCTGGCGTACAAGCAGAGTTGGACAAAATGCAAGCCGAAGTCAATGAGTCACTGTCAAAATCTGCTACGGTGAGTTAAGGTTGGGGAAAACTAGTGTTAGAGTTGTCCGAGTTTCGTATAATTCAGAGACGAGGAGATCCGTCGAAGAATATCATCACCGCATGGACAGATGACATACGACACAGTGTAGGGCAGCTCCCATTATATATACCGATGACATTTTCCCTAAGTGGCCGCACCTCCAAGGGTTAAGTTTATAAACGTATATATATCTAGCTATAACGTCGCAGGAAGTCGGTGGATGGAGGCAGCTCAAGACAGTTCGTCGTGGCATTCTAGGGGGAGGTCTATATCTAGCAGTGGACTTCTACAGGGGGTGACGATACTAGTATAATATACTAGTGTTAATAAATAAATAAAATAAAAAATACTAGTGTTACTTTAGTTAATTAGTATCTATGTTACTGCTCACGCTTTCTTTTGTATCTCTGTTTTATGTATTAATTTTTATATTTATTTATTAATAGCTGCATAGTAGAACTTCTTGTGAAAGAGTTCGTCCGGGGAAGTACTGCCACCGTACCAATTTCTGCCGCCAAGCAGTAGTGTTCGCATTGCTGTGTTTCGGTTTGAAGGGTTACGGGTGCCGGTGAAATTACAGGCACACGAGACTTTTCATCTTTATGTCTCAGGGTCGGCAGCGCGCGTGCGATGCCTCTGGTGTTACAGGCGTTCATAAGCTACGGTAACTGCTTTCCATCAGGTGGGCCGTATGCTTGTTTTCTTGCCAAGTAGTATAAAAAGCTGTTGGTTTCCTACAAAATAAATAAATAAATGTTTTATTTTAAATTCCAAACCACTGTCAACATTTCAGATCGCTGATATTTTCCGTGGAGGCAACTTCAAGGCGTTCTACATCTCCTGCGCACTCGTCAGCTTCCAGCAGCTGAGTGGTATCAACGCAGTACTGTTCTACATGACCAACATCTTCACAGCAGCCGGATCTGCCCTGGACCCGTCCATCGCTACCATAATCATCGGTGCTATTCAGGTAAAAACCAATTTTGTCCTGAATTTATCTGGCTTTTCATTTAAAAAACCGACTTCCGCCATTGTATTCGACTAAATATTTGGATGAAAAAAAAAAGATGAAAGAACCATAGGGTGATTATGATACTTTCTGCATGCAAATGCTTGGTTTGTTGCTGAAAATATCAAAATCGCCATATGTATGCCTACAATATTTGAGGAGTTCCCTCAATTCCTCATGGATCCCATCATCAGAAATAGATTCTAAAAAAAATGGGACCAATCTGGAAGTATAATATCTATTCAAATAAAAAAATAATTTTCCAAATCGGTTCATAAACGCCGGAAAAATGAGGTAACAAAAAAAAAAATACAACCGAATTGAGGACCTCCTCCTTTTTGTGAAGTCGGTTAAAAAATGCTACTACAATCTAAACAACTTCTTCAAAGATACGTTGTCTGCTTTGTAATTTAATTGAATTTAATTCACATTACAGTACGAACAGTTAGCTTTTTTAACCGACTTTCCAAAAAAGGAGGAGGTTCTCAATTCGGTTGTATTTGTTTTTTCTAGCTTCGGCCCGCTTCCACCCCAAATATTGCTATGGCCTAAACTTAAGGGTCATTATGTATTTACCATTTTTTACTTTAAGACCTCACCATGTAACATAATAATTGCAATAAATAATATGAATATGAATATATATATGAATACAACCCTGCTAGAATAATCAGCTGATGATAAGAAACTTAGGACCAACTGAAGATCTACGCAGCGGCCGAGTAGAAGTCGAGAGGTGCACGTTCGATTCCCGGGCAAACTTTTGGGCGTTCTTCAAATAATAGTTCTGGGTCTGTGTATTGTGGTACCATGGTGCTTGTAGTTCCTGATACTCACGACACCGGGAATCCTAGTATAGGATCAGGACTATGTATATAACTGTCTGGTCAACTAGATTTTATTTGATTTTGTTGTTAAGATTCCCACGTACACCTTGCCAATGTTTAGACTGAATTACAATTCAACTCAAACTAAAAAAAATCTAGTTCATTGTTTCAAAAATCTAGAACACTACATACGTTGATAAGTTTAATCCGATTATTTCTACAAAATTGTATAAAGATCTGATTTGTAGTTTTTAAACTATAAGGAAACTAGAGCCTATAAGACTTAATTGATTCAAGCGTGACTTTGCGGAAATCCGTTCTACAATATTGAATAGACGAACAAATATAGTAGTAACAATTCCGATCTTCTCCAACAAAAACTCTAAAAGAATTCGAAACATGTTTCGCCTCTCAACGAAGCATCATCAGGAAACAGTTCCGCTAGAACAACAAAGAAGCAACAACTCCGCAAAAACTGCGCAGCCATGTTCCTTCGCCGAGCGCCGAACAAAAAATTACAAAAAAAGAAAAGTAATGTTTTATTTTAAATAATTTTTTTAATTTAAATTTAATTTTAATCACAATTAAAGAAAAGGTTATCGGTAGGGCGCTTAAGCCCTTTTGTATGCGAACGAAGTTTTCTTCTATTTTTGGCTATTATTTCATCAAATTATTATCAGTATTCTAACATCTATAGACGCACCCCGCCGTCAGTTATAAAAAAAATGTTTTTTTTTGATGGTTTGGTAAGCATATTATAATTTTTATCCGACTTCCCAAAAAAGGAGGAGGTTCTCAATTCGGTTGTATTTTTTTTGTAATGTTTGTTACCGCATTTCTCCGGCGTTTATGAACCGATTTGGAATATTCTTTTTTTTATTTGAATAGATATACTTCCAGATTGGTCCCATTTTTTTCAGAATCCAGTTCTGATGATGGAATCCATGAGGAATTGAGGGAACTCCTCAAATATTGTAGGCATTACATATGGCGATTTTACTATTTTCAGCAACAAATCAAGCATTTGCATTCAAAAAGTATAATAATCCTTTCACCACTATGGTTCTTTCATCATTTTTTTTTCATCCAAATATTTTGTCGAATAAAATGGCGGAAGTCGGTTTTTTAAATGAAAAGTTATCTAAGAAACAAACGCACCACGGGTCTATAATAGTAGATTATGCACTAAGGGAATAAAGCAGTGTCTTATGTCGTGGGCGGCATATTGAACCCTGAGCGTAACGAGGGACTCTAAAGTTAACTAAGTTAAAAAGTTAACTCTAGAGTTATATAGAGTCCTGAGTGAAGCGAGGGGTTCAAGCTGCCCAAGACGAAGACAGGCTTTATTCCAGAGGAGCATACTCTACTTTTCACACCTACTGCGAGGCAATAAAAGGCCAGGGCTCCAGTAAATAAGTATCGTCTGTTTTGATAAACTCTGGAGTAGAATCATTATCGCTCGACATTTTTTGTTAACACTAATATTGTCACTGACATAATATTATATTACAAAAATATTGCAATAAAATTCACTGAAAATCACAGCACCAAACATCTCTTTTGTTTCACATTCTTTAAAATCACGCCTATTTCTTTTTTTTTTCGAGTTTTGCTATAGTGGCCAGTTCGATTTTCGAACAAACCTCTTTACTATGCCATATGGGCATTTTTTTACTCAGAGTTTTCCACGAGTTTCCATCACGAATTTGACGTTCTAAATTCAAATCACTTTAATCCCTAGGGAGTTTCATACAACTTTATAATAAAATATTTTTTCACACCACCTGCTCGACAATGTCCAATTACAAATCATGCAACCTCAACGTAAAGTAAAGCATTGTCTCTCTAGGGATATAAAGTTGTATGAAACTCCCTAGGGATTAAAGTGATTTGAATTTGGAACGTCAAATTCGTGTGGAGACTCGTGGAAAACTCTAAGTAAAAAAATTACCATATGGCATTGTAAAGAGGTTTGTTCGAAAATTGAACTGGCCACCAAAAGCAGAACTCAAAAAAAAAGAAAAAGGTGCGTTTACAAAAAATGTGATTGGTTGTCATTTTTTATTAATATGAATATTGCAATCAAATTTACTGAAATTTTATTGCAATATCCATGTTGATAAAAAATTACAAACGATAGTGATTCTACTCCAGAGTTTATCAAAACAGACGCTTTAGAGCTTATTGAAAATCTAGTATCGCAAAAATCAAAACAATTTATCGCTTTTGGCTTTTTATCGTCTCGCAGAAGGTGTGAAAAGTAGAGTATGCTCCTCTGGAATAAAGCCTGTCTTTGTCTTGGGCAGCCTGAACCCCTCGCTTCACTCAGGACTCTATGTAACTCCCTCGCTAGAGTCCCTCGTTACACTCAGGGTTCAATATGCCGCCCGCGACATAAGACACTGCTTTATTCCCTTAGTGCATAATCTACTAGTGTACAGAGGGCGTATTACAAGTTTTGCATTGCAAAAACCGGAATGCGGAACGTGAGCATTCAACGTGACTTACGTAGCAACTATTTACTAATCTGTACTGTTTGTCGCAACTGCGCGGCACAGAATGATGAATAGTTACTACGTAAGTCACGTTGAATGCTCACGTTCCGCATTCCGGTTTTTGCAATGCAAAACTCGTAATAGGCCCTCTGATCATGTGTACAAAGTTTCATGGAGTTTGAAGAAATAATAGCCAAATTAGAAGTACCGGTGGCTCCTCTTAGGTACGCAGTGTCCTAGATTTCTGAAACAATTAATCAGAAAAAATATGACCATAATTCAGCTGTAAGCTACACGTGACCTTAATTTATATTTTATTTGTACAGGTGGTCGCATCATTTATCACTCCTCTAGTGGTGGACAGGCTGGGAAGGCGGTTACTGTTGCTGGTCTCTTCATGTGGCACTGCTGTGGGCCTTGTAAGTAGCATACCATTACATTACAATATACATTACATTACAATATATATTACATTACAATATACATTACATTACAATATACATTACATTACAATATACATTACATTACAATATACATTACCATTATCTTCATGAAATCCGTACCGTGAGAACCGTGATAGTCCCGGCCTAAGGAAAAGACGCCTCCAACTTCTCCCGTGGATGTCATTATTCCATGGGCGTAGCCAGGGGGGGGTGTGGGAGTTCAAACCCCCCCCGAAATGTTCAAAATGTTAGGCCGGCAGTTTTTTTGATATGGATATTAATGTAATTTTGTGTGCATTTTTCTTGTTTTTTATTTTTTCTTTTTCTTGAGTGGCTACGCCCGTGCGTTATTCTTCACCAACATTAATTGCAATTTTAGTAACCCTAGATTTAAAAGGTCTTTAGTAAAAGATGAGGGATGGCGACGGCGTAGAAGCCTCAGTTCTCTGTTCGACTGCCTGGAATTCTGGTCATGTATCCCGACTTCATGAGTATTTCTTCTTCATCAGCCAGTAGACCATCAACTGCTGGATGAGGTCTCCCCCATAGCATAGATAGCGTACAATAGTGGGGTTTACCATTATCACCATGCTTCGCATGCAGATTGGTGATCACAGTATTGGTGTTGAGTGCTCAGGTAGATGCCGCTGCCCATCTCCTGGCGTAGTTCCTCTGCCAGCTTTTACGACATTCACGTAAGGACACAAAGAGGACGCTCAGGCTGTACCACGGCTTATAAAGATACGATTTTGTTGATGAGTGCCAAGAGTGATAGGGTGAGGTCCTGGTAAATCAAGTCAAGTCAAGTCAAAAAGAACTTTATTAATTGAAATCACAAGGATCATTTTGAATCGTCTTATAAACTAAAACTACTCCTGTTCCAACGCGACCAAAGCCTAGAAGAATCAGGCAACAAACACGGCTTGGCTAACATAAATGGTCCGTCTTACCACTAGGTGAGAAGCGCCTGTGTGGTGCCTCGAAGCAAGGAGTTGCTGATACATAGTAAATGAGAACTTAAAAACCTTAGGAAGGTAGTCAAAAGTAAATATACATCAGCAAAAATATGCAAGACAGCACACGCTACGCTTGTTATACTTATAAATAATAATTTAATAGAAACATGTAAAAAATCCTTTCAAGGTCATTGAATTATCCTTAAAATTATCTTCTTTTTTCCTAGGGTCTTCTTGGCATGTACTTCATCCTAGCCGACAATGACTCACCAATTGCTGAGAAGATCGGTTTTCTGCCTATCCTCGCCCTGGTTCTGTTCATCGTGACATACTGCTGGGGACTGGGACCATTGCCGTGGGCGGTTATGGGGGAATTGTTCCCGATAGAAGTGAAGGCATTAGCGTCCCCCATTGCTACGGCATACTGCTGGGGGCTCTCCTTCTTGGTTACAAGGTGAGTTACTTTGAAGGGTATACCTACAATAATCCTTCTTCTGACAGAGCTCGTCCAGGGAAGTATACTATGTATCATCATACTCATTTCTGTCGCCAAGCGGTAGGTGCTCGCATTGCTGTGTTCCGCTTTGGAGGTTCTGGGTGCCGGTGAAATTACAAGTACCTACATGAGACTTTTCATCTTTATAACAATAAAATAATAATAATAATTGAGTAATAATAATAATAGAGTACCTAATAGTAATAATATAGTAGTAATAATAATATAGTAATAATAATAATAATCGCTTTAGCCTCCGACCGCTTGGGCCTTGCTCTGCGGCCGGAGGTTTCCCGTATTTATATATATTTTTACTATGTTTTTTATACTATATGTTTTTGTAGATAGTATTGATTTACAGTAAAAAATGTATTTTTAACGAGATTTAAAATAAATTAGTGGAATAATATATAACTATTCCAACTAATATAACAATAAGTATATTTATTTAAGACTACATGGGAAATGTACAATTATTATACATAAATAATAAGCACATAGAAATATATACCTTATAGACTAACATAGGTACATATTTTATACTTAAAACTTTTACTTTACATCTTTTGAGGGATTTCGTTTCAAAACCGCTTCCGTATAGGGGACCGTTTTTGGACGCTGTAGCATTGGCAAACAATGCGAGCTGGCCAGATATCCAGATGAAGGAGCTCCTCCTTGTAGTTCTCCTGAACTTGGAGAGCGTAGGACTTGAAGTCAGTGGCCTTATTGGTCTCCAGCCTCTGGAGAGACAGTCGAATCGTCCCCTAAATCCGGTCCTGGCACCTCTCCATCACGAACCGTAGGACATCATGTCTCTGGGTGACGGGCGCAGTGCAATGTGTCTAAGGACGCGTCCTAGATGGACGCGACCTATGAGGTATTGCATTTGTTATGGACTGGGGTGGACCACATGCCAGTACTTCATTTAACCAAATACATATAAAATAAAATGGCATCTTAGCCGGTCATCAAATTCACACCATGTATCGTTTTGATTGAATTTCATTTTCTTTTTTCAGATATTTCAACCCCATAGCTGACGCTATCGGAATGGGAGTGGCATTCCTGATATTTGCCGTGTTCTGCGTGATTTCTTTCTTCTTCACGCTGTTCCTGGTGCCGGAGACTAAGGGCAAGAGCTTCCAGGAGATACAAGACATGCTGGCTGGCAAGTAAGTGACACCGCATAAACATTTATTGAACGAGCGAAGCGAGTTCTCTGAGTCAAGTTGGAAGAATCGGCGTTTGTATGTATGTATGTATGTATGTATGTTTGTCCGATGAAAACTTCCAAACCGTTAATCCGATCTTCATAAAATTTGGTATGGGGGTAGACAGTATTGGTACAATTTGTAGGTAAGGTTATGAACTATATCGGTCTGGGGGTTGCTGAGATATTGGGGTCCAAGAGGGAGTAAAAAAAATAAAAGTGAGACAGTCAGATCAAGTGAGGTGTCTAATGAAAGCGCTTTAGTTGGACATTTCAAAACTGTTGTTAAAAAGTATTTAGACTTAGTAGTTTCCAAGATATTAGGGAAAATAAAAAACGTAAAAATCAAAAATTCTTACTTCCAGCAATCCCACAATGCTGAAATTTGGTATGCTTATGGCTTTTGTGTCACAACTACAGGGAAAAGTCTGAAATTGAAGAATTTTGAGACATGTACCCTATAAAACACAAAACCAATATAATATCCGTTGTTGACCTCCCATTTCTAAGAATTTGAATCACGTTGGAGTTCTAAGATTTCGTCAAAAGGACGTTACCAATTAATTCGTCAGGTACTTGATATACTAACGGGTATGTAGTATCAGAGACAAGTTACTTGTCTCTGGTAGTATGAACGCCCCGTTGCTTAGTCCTATTCAAAAGTTATTTCGATAAAATACCAAGAGGTGAAAATTAAAAAAAAAAAAAATGGAAATTATGGAAATGTCTTACTTAAGTAGTCGGGCTGATAAAGGTGCCATCGCGAGGTCTCAGTTCGGGGTGAACCACTAGTAATTATTAGTTTCCGCCCGTGGTTTCGGTTGTTTTATATATAGATAGAAAATGCTTAATTCATCATCAGCCTAGACATCCACTGTTGGACGAGGGCTCCCCCATGGAATGCGATGGGGAGATTTGCCATAATCACCACGCTTAGCAGGCGGATTGGTGATCGCAGTATTGGTGTTGAGTACTCAGGTGGATGCTGCTGCCCGTCTCCAGGCGTAGGTAATCCCCCAGTCGGCTTTTACGACACACGGGAGTAGATGGAAGGGTCTATTTTAGGGATAACGCGCCACGGAAGTGTATTATATAGATAGATAGCACAAGACAAAAAAAAACAAGTACCTACATAGGCGAACTCAATGCTAATTAGCATTTTCTTCCAGCTAAGTGTAATGTAGAGTGGGTGGTAGTGCTATAGGAAAATAAAATATATCGAGATTATAAAGTAAACATAATTAATTACTTACCTACTAAAAATAACTAGATACACACATTATAATATGATAGTAGATTATGCACTAAGGGAATAAAGCAGTGTCTTATGTCGCGGGCGGCATATTGAACCCTGAGTGTAACGAGGGAGTTATATAGAGTCCTGAGTGAAGCGAGGGGTTCAAGCTGCCCAAGACGAAGACAGGCTTTATTCCAGAGGAGCATACTCTACTTTTCACACCTTCTGCGAGACAGTAAAAAGCCGGGGCTTGTTTTGATTTTTAGAGATTATCAATAATCTCTAAAGCGTCTGTTTTGATAAACTCTGTAGTAGAAATCTCTATCGTTTGAAATTTTTTATCAACATGGCATTCTTACTAAAAATCACAGCACCAAACGCGCAATTTTATTGCAATATTTATGTTGATAAAAAATGTCATGAGAAACAAAAGATTCTTTTGATTCACATTCTTTGTAAACGCACCTTGGTCTTTTTTTTTGAGGTCTGCTTATGGTGGCCAGTTTGATTTTCGAACAAACCTCTTTACAATGCCATATGGGCATTTTTTTACTCAGAGTTTTCCACGAGTTTCCACACGAATTTGACGTTCCAAATTCAAATCACTTTATTCCCTAGGGAGTTTCATACAACTTTATATCCCTAGAGAGACAATGCTTTACTTTACGTTGAGGTTGCATGATATTTAATTGGACATTGTCGAGCAGGTGGTGTGAAATAGTAGATTATGCACTAAGGGAATAAAGCAGTGTCTTATGTCGCGGGCGGCATATTGAACCCTGAGCGTAACGAGGGACTCTAAAGTTAACTCCCGAGTGTAGCGAGGGAGTTATATAGAGTCCTGAGTGAAGCAAGGGGTTCAAGCTGCCCAAGACGAAGACAGGCTTTATTCCAGAGGAGCATACTCTACTTTTCACACCTACTGCGAGGCAATAAAAGGCCAGGGCTCCATTAAAAATAAGTATCGTCTGTTTTGATAAACTCTGGAGTAGAATCATTATCGCTCGACATTTTTTGTTAACACTAATATTGTCACTGACATAATATTATATTACAAAAATATTGCAATAAAATTCACTGAAAATCACAGCACCAAACATCTCTTTTGTTTCAAATTCTTTAAAATCGCGCCTTTTCTTTTTTTTCGAGTTTTGCTATAGTGGCCTGTTCGATTTTCGAACAAACCTCCTTACAATGCCATATGGACATTTTTTTACTCAGAGTTTTCCACGAGTTTCCAACATGAATTTGACGTTCTAAATTCAAATCACTTTAATCCCTAGGGAGTTTCATAAAATTTATATCCCTAGAGAGACAATGCTGTACTTTACGTTGAGGTTGCATGATTTGTAATTGGACATTGTCGAGCAGGTGGTGTGAAAATATTATTATAACCTACCAAATACATACATACATACATAAAAAGAAAACAAATAATTATATAGGTACTTTTGTATAAAATAATGTTATTATTTATTTCTTTTTCAGGCCATCAAAACCAGAGAAGGCGTAATACATTCGAATTTATTGTTATAATTGTCGCTAGGATTAAGTTAAAGTATTACGTCCATATAGCAAAGCTATGGGCTTAAGTAACATGCTGTAGGGTGCTTTCATACGTGGTTTAGTCCAAGTTTAAGCTAAATTCTGTCCAAAAACCAAAGTTTTATTCATAAAATTACTTAGGCTCCTATTCTAAAACTAATCAAACTGAATCGAGACTTCAGCATAGCTTTTTTACAGATTTTAATTGAAATCTGACAAATAATATGCTAGTCATGATTTAGTTTAAGTCCTAGTTAAGGGGTTAGCGAGAATATCTAACGTTATCGAGACAATCATCATCAACATCAAGGTTGCAAACCTTGTCATTTGATTGGTTGATATATGCTAGCGAGACAGAAAAGTAAATGTCATTACTGTCTCGCTCGCAACAATAATGATGAAAACCCCGATTTTCGTAATTATTGAACATGAAATTTAGTCTAATCCTGAGATCTAATCTCATCTTAGTCAACTGTCACGTATAACTTAATTGTCTCATCTTCACCTTGTTTACCTTCCTGCAGGGCTATTCTAAAACGTTCGGAAGGGTTTCCGAACGTTTTAGAATAGCCCAGTCATATGAAAGATGACTGAGATTAGATTATATTGTGAATTGAATGTCAAATAATTATGAGAATTGCCTTCCAGATATTTGAGCTTGGGACTCTAGAATAGAAGTAAAATTAGATAAAAAAGCGACAAGAAAATTATATATGTGCTAACCAGACAATTTTAGAATAACATAAAATTCTAAGACATAATAATGTTATCATCTGAAAGTATGTAAACAGTACATAACTATTACATAATTTAGGTAGATTTCTAACCTGTTACTATAAATAAAATTAATATGAATTTTGTTATCGGCTTATAGGTAACTTAGAAAAGACTGAATCGAAACTATTGAAAACTAAAGATTTTATATTCCTCGTGGAGTTTAACCAAATATATATAAACATTAAGAAAAACCAGTGAAAATATTCTTTTAAGGATTGTAATCTAGTTTGACTAGAATTTATAACACGTTTGAACACATCGGTAAACGTGGCAGACTAAAGGAAGGAATGTACAATGAGTTTTGCAAGCAGCGATGGAAACCATGCGTCCAAAATAGCGAAAATTGTTTTTTTAGCATTTTCTAAGCCACGCTGAAATTACAGCGGTTCCTTTTGTCTATGGGCTTGCCATAATTTCGTAGTTTAGTTTTAGAGAATGCTGGAATCAACAACTGTATCTAATTTAGACTAAAATTAAAAGCCTATGCAACCTATTGGCCTCTGTGGACGACTTCGCCTGCGACGCAGGAGGTTGCGTGTTCGATTCCCGCCTCGGAGCAAATATTTGTACGATCTACAGATATTTGTTCAGGGTGTTCTGGGTATTTTCTATGTATAATAAAAAAAATATCTATCTATGTAATTTATTGTATTAAGTATATCAGTTATCTAGTACCCATAACACAAGGTCTGCTTAGCTTGGGGCTAGATAATGTTCTGTGAAATATCCAGCATTTATTTATTTATTTTATATATACATTGGCATGTTTTTTTTTCTTTCGCCAGAAGTGATACCTAGGTCATTATGTTAGAGGACTATATGAAAAATCAATAGCAAAAAAACTAGGTAGGTATATCAACCGTTCTTTCTGTTATTGACTCATATATGCCTCTAACATATGACCTAGGTTTCAATACTGGCGAAAGGAAAAAACATGCCAGCAATGTATGACCAAAGTTGCATTGGCTTTTAAATCATTAATTTTATTTTCAAAGTATCATTTTCGAATTGTTTTTAAATGGGAATGAGTCTAATATAAAATAACTTTCGTGAATTATATAATTCATTTTGTAAAATGGGATATTTTCACGTACCGATAAGTTGGTGGAAGCATCATCAGGTTCCGAGGGTCTTCATCAGGGTGAGTGCGATCCGCGCTCACTCTCCAACCAACATATAGGTAAGTGAAAATTTCAAGTTTTTCAAAATGAATTAGTCTAGTATACTTGCGTAAGTATTTCAGCAGCATAAGAATTAGCTAAAATTAGTATGAAAGTGCCTTATCATTTTACAAACAGACGCAGGTACTAAATGAAGTGTTGTGATATATGTACAGTAAATTTATACATAATTGTATCTTTTGTAAATATCTTTAGTATATTTGTTATGAATAAAGTTGTTTTTTGATAAGTGTTATTTTGCTTGTTTCACTATGGCATCTAGCTTTTGCTAGCGGTTCCGCCCTTGTCGAGGTAATGTAAGGGGTAAGGTAATCTAAGGTAAGGTAAGGGGTAAGGTAAGGTAAGGGGTAAGGTAAGGTAAGGGTAAGGTAAGGAGGGTTAAGGCGCGGTATGATCCTAAAATAAAATAAAAAATATCCTAACGGCTTTGTTAAATTTTCTGGTTAAAGTTGAAAATAGCATGTCATAATATTTGACGATGAAACAGAGGCCCAATTCACTAACTAAAAAAAATAGTTAAAATAGAGTTCGGATCATGTTTCGATCTTGTGTCGATGTCTTAAATGTCAGAAATGGTATTCTCCTGACATAAAATACTACACTGTAATGTGATTATATCGAAATGTGACCGAAACTTGAACGATTCAAAGTTTTTTCGTTAATTTTAGCATTAAGTCGATGGAGTCTCTCTTTACTCTTTCCAATTATATATTTAACTATCCTACTTTAATGGTGGTCACCATGAATTGAAAGTAGACTAAATTGTTATTTATTAGGGACCAGAAATTCAACTTTTTGTCAATTTACAATTCAGTCTCGATTCGGTCAACTTTCAGTGTAGTTTTAAAATAACTTAGAGAATTGGGCCTCTGGTTTGCAACTTGCAGATTATATTCGATTTGAGGGTTTGTGTTGAAAATGAAAACATTTTGGTACACCCAGTTATCTTAAGGTGAACCACGGGAAGAAAGTTACAGCCAGGTGAACTTTGTAGGTGGACCACGGGCAAGAAACGATCGTATCTTTTGTTTTGATTTTTTAACTAGGTAGGTACCTTAAGGGGCCTGCGAAGGCCGCAATCAAATTCAATTTAAAGCGAGTGTCAAAATCAGCTATCCCTGTTTGGCACCGGGGCATCTCCACCTGCATGCGCGATGGGTGTACGAGCCGGAATTTGTAACGAATTAGGTCGTGTTCTGTAATACCAAAAATCATGAATTTTTCTTCAGTTGTTATTTGCTATGCCAGGACTCCGTCACGTTGTTGGTTCGGTGTATTTTATATAACAATGACATTCTTCAGACAAATTTTTTTTTTATGTAAACGTTTGTGTCTATGAGACCACAACAACAGACAAAAACAAAAAAAAAATTGTTGAACAAAATCAAATCAAATCTTAGCTAAAGCCAAATATGCCAATTTAAAAAAAAAATAAGCCAAAATACTATTCAGGAGGCCAATGTGTTCAAATCTGTTCCTACCTAAACAAGATATAAAATGAAAATGTTCAAAAACGTTTCGAACACAATCCATCTAAATATGTTGAACATCCTTAAATTACGCATTCGTCACAATTCGGCGAACGAAGGGAGTTAATTAGTTTTATTTCGAAACTAGTTGCGCCCCGCAGTTTCACCCGCGTGAATAATGATGAAAATTGATGATGATGATGATGAAAAGTAGCCTATGTGTTAATCCAGGGTATAAGGTATCTCCACTCCAAATTTCACTCAAATTCGTTTAGCCGTTTGAGCGTGAAGAAATAACAAACTTTCGCGTTTATAATATTTTATATATTTTGGCTATAATGGCTTACACATAAGATATAGATATATACTGTGGCGGATTTTTTTGTAGGATTATTTAAGATAAACATGTCCATCATACATTACATAATATGTGTAACTCTAGCAGTTTTGGCAGCGCACGCCAGAATAGCTCGCAGATGGTTTATTTTTTCCTACTTACTTGACACTTATCGTCATATTATGGACAATTCACACAATATCTTTATAAATTGTAGCCTATGTGTTATTGTGATGTATAAGCTATATTATTGTAAAGTTTCATTATAATCCATTCAGTAGTTTTTACGTGAAAGAGTAACAAACATCCATCCATCCATCCATACTAACAAACTTTCGCGTTTATAATATTAGTAGGATAGGATATTCATTAAAGGTCAATTCACACCGGATGCGTATGCAGCACGTTACGTAGACACGCGCGTCACTTTGTATGTACACGCATGCGTGCACGTCACGCAAGCGGTATGCCATTTCTGAGTTCCATACATTGCAACGTCATTGTACGACGACGTGCAAGACCGACGTAAACGCGTACGCAGGCGGTGTTCTGCAGCCTTAAATTGTTAACCGCTAGTGTCACGATGGGTAATTAAAATTACCTATGGGTCGACTCACTGCTTCGAGCAACACGGAAGGGAGTAGCCATTCGCAGCGTTCCCCTCTGTCAAACTACAAGCCAAAGTAGGCATATGCGTTCAATAAAACTAGTTGTTATTCTGTGCAAGGTTTGTTAGTGTGAGTGTTGTATTTGGATGTGTATATGCGGAATTGCGCTTGTGTGCACATTTCCCCCCGCAAAAAATTAAAGAACTATTTGAATGGTAATATATCGCTAAGGCTACTCTCTTCCGGCCCGAGGCAGGAAGTCCGTGTTGCTCGAAGACTCACTGGGACCTAAAAACTGGGCGGTGAGGTACGGTAGCGCGAGAAGTACCAAAAGAAACTCAAGAATGGTAGTATTTATATATTTCACAAAAAGTACAATTCTTATTTCTACAATCACATCAGTCTTTTCAAGATTCACTTTAAACATTCATTTTGATTCAAGGCAGTCAGGCAATCGATATTAATGAGTCATTGGTAGCGATTCTGAGCAGTACTAACTAAAGGAGTTGTTTCACAATGTATGGAACCTAGCCCTTGTCGGTGTACACTTGCAAAAACGTGGCTAAATATATAGTAAAACCGTTTCCCATTGTGTTTTTTTGAATTATTTTTCTTCAGTTAATGCAATTCCTTAAAATATTTTTACCACGGAGAGCAACACAAAACAAAACAAGATGGCGAGGCGGATACAATAAACTCTGTTGTAAAATGCTTCGTTAGTAGTTGACAACTGTAAAGAGTATAGAAACACTACGTTTTAAAAGACAACTCCCAGCAAACAATTGAAGCAAGCAACCACAGAGCAAGAAACGCGACATTCACTGTCATGGCTGCCCAGGAAAATATATTACCATTGTAAAAATTCTTCGAATTTTAAACATTTTTATGCAGATATTTAAGCTTCAAATTAGAGCAAGAGTATTTTTTCGAAAATCACTGATTTTTTCGCCATTCTCTGTCTGGTGTACAAAGACATAGGCCATTTTGGAACAACTCCTTTAATGTGCGCTAAGATACTCGCGCACCCATTCTAATAGACTGAAATAAAAGAGACCGCGATAATTTTAGCGAAGTTTTTTAGATGATTTAGAATGATGTACAGAATCGCTACCATTATCAACGAATTTGATGTCGACAAATGCTCTGGGGATTAGCGTCGGACCACACATATCGGCACGGATCCGCACCGCGCCCATATTATAACCGTATTATGTATGACATGATATACCATTCATAATCATTAATTACTAAAAAATAGGAGTTTCGGGTAAGAACGCTTTTAGTAAGGATGCAGTGCTGCTCGTTGGAGACACGTGTGATCAATATTTTGATACAAATTGTATTGAGTTTATATTAACTCAAACTCCTTGCTAATTTCATCCATATCTTCCAGAACGTCGCATATACTGCCCGAGTAGACCTGTATATCATCAACCTTTTTTATTTTAAGACTAGCACAATACAATTTCTTATACATATCCCCCATTTTTTCATAATCTTTATTAGATTTCGATCTACAGTACTGTATAACGCTTTTTAGTATGTAATTTAGACGGTTTTCATATAGAGACAGGAGGCTGTGTTCGCTTTTGATTGATTTGTCGTCTAAATCTTCTGGTTTGGGCTCCCTGGTCTCGTCGGGTTCCTTGTGTTTGAGGAGTTTCATGATGGAGTGGCATTGACGGAGCAATTGTATCGCTGATTGGAGAGATTTCAACTTGAGATTCGTCGAAACTGGAAAGAAAATATCAATTAATTAATACTAGCTTTCTAAATATTTGGTAGATTATTCGGGTAGGAAAAACGTAGATTCAGTTAAGTTGGCGACAAATTTAAATCAATATAAAATTTACTGAAAGATTATTCACAAAAAATATATAAAAACAATTCGAAATAGCAAGATTGACGACTCACCACTGAGAGTCACCGAATGTTTACTCAAAGTGGCTGTAGTCAAATTGGTATGGGCTGTAAGGCCAAATAATGTGTACTCAAAGTGGCTGTAGTCAAATTGGCACGGGCTGTAAGGCCAAAGAATGTTTACTCAAAGTGGCTGTAGTCAAATTGGTAAGGGCTGTAAGGCCAAAGAATGTTTACTCAAAGTAGCTGTAGTCAAATTGGTATGGACTGTAAGGCCGAATAATGTGTACTCAAAGTGGCTGCAGTCAAATTGGCACGGGATTTAAGGCCAAAGAATGTTTACTCAAAGTGGCTGTAGTCAAATTGGCACGGGATGTAAGGACAAAGAATGTTTACTCAAAGTGGCTGTAGTCAAATTGGCATGAGCTGTAAGGCCAGATAATGTTTACTCAAAGTGGCTGTAGTTCAATTGGCACGGGCTGCAAGGCCAAAGAATGTTTACTCAAAGTGGCTGTAGTCAAATTGGCACGGGCTGTAAGGACAAAGAATGTTTACTCAAAGTGGCTGTAGTCAAATTGGCATGCGCTGTAAGGCCAGATAATGTTTACTCAAAGTGGCTGTAGTTAAATTGGCACGGGCTGTAAGGCCAAAGAATGTTTACTCAAAGTGGCTGTAGTCAAATTGGCACGGGCTGTAAGGCCAAAGAATGTTTACTCAAAGTGGCTGTAGTCAAATTGGCACGGGCTGTAAGGACAAAGAATGTTTACTCAAAGTGGCTGTAGTCAAATTGGCATGAGCTGTAAGGCCAGATAATGTTTACTCAAAGTGGCTGTAGTTAAATTGGCACGGGCTGTAAGGCCAAAGAATGTTTACTCAAAGTGGATGTAGTCAAATTGGCAAGGCCTGTAGAGTCAAAGAATGTTTACTTAAAGTGGCCCGCATAAAATTGACACGGGCAGTGTCACAGAATGTTTACCATGGTACTCGTAGTTTCTGATAACCACGACACAAGGAATCCTAGTGTGGGATCAAGATTACTTATGTGACTGGTGGATGTTATGTTATGTTCAACATGTTTCAACATAGTCGAGCGAGTTCAATTTATTAGTAAAGCCTCTAGTATAGAATCAGGGTTTTGTATATCATTATCATCATTAACCGGTCAACGTCCACTACTGAACATTAACGACCTCTGTGGCGCGGCGGGCGAAGGTTCGCCTGCGACGCAGGAGGTTGCTGGTTCGATTCCCGCCTCGGAACAAATATTTGTACGATCTGCAGATAATTGTTCAGGGTGTTCTGGGTATTTTCTATGTATAATAAAAAATATCTATCTATGTAATGTATTGTATTAAATATTATAATATAAGTTATCTAGTACTCATAACAAAAGCTCAGCTTAGCTTGGGGCTAGATAATGTTGTGTGAAATGTACAACATTTATTTATTTTTAATTTATAGACCTCTGATTTCCGTGACGAACGGTCTTGAGCTACCTCCTTCCACCGACATCCAGCTGTTTTGTATGTGACTGTTTGGTTGTACTTACACGACGCCTGAGTTTCAAGGACGTGGACATGTTCTAACTGTACAGTAAGGAACATGGCGGCGTCTTCGAGCGCCGCAAACATGTTCGCCGACTGTTGATAGTTGGAGCGGGTCGCGTTCACTAATGTACGACGCTTGGCGCCTTCTTCTTGTGTTATACTGTAATAAAACAATGATCCAGTGTTGAGTACGCAGAAAAAATACTAATACATATGAAATGGAAGACTGTGAAACAGATAACTTTTCATTTAAAAAACCGACTTCCGCCATTGGACTAAATATTTGGATGAAAAAAAATGATAAAAGAACCATAGTGGTGAAAGGATTATGATACTTTTGGAATGCAAATGCTTGGTTTGTTGCTGAATATATCAAAATCGCCATATGTATGCCTACAATATTTGAGGAGTTCCCTCAATTCCTCATGGATTCCATCATCAGAACTGGATTCTGAAAAAAAAATGGGACCAATCTGGATGTATACAGCGTGTAAAAAGACAGCTCCCGAATACTGAAGGTACCGGTAAAGCTACCTATATCATAGCTATATAAAATAGCTTTCACCTGAGAAGTGATTCATACCGGAGAAAAACTTTTTTTTCGTTTCGTATCGTATTTGTCAGCCAGCAATGAACGCATTTATTCCGGCCGCACGAGTTCAACGCTCCCGGTCAGCTGATTGACGAGGAGCGCGAGTATTTGCTTTTGTGGTTTTCATTGCTTTTTTTGACGTTTTTATTTATTAACGTGTTTTTAATGATGGAAATTAGGTTTTTGTGTTCCTTTAACGATATTTTATGGATTATACAGAAAACACGAAAAAAGCGGACCAAAAGTAAGCATTTTTTTTTCGTGTTTTTTCAGCTTAAATATTTTCAGAATCATGGTCTGAAAGCACTGTTTCAGTTTTCGGGAGTATTCTTTTTACTCCCGGTATGTAAATAAAAAAAGAATTTTCCAAATCGGTTCACAAACGCCGGAGATATGCGGTAAAAAACATGAAAAAAAAAATATACAACCGAATTGAGAACCTCCTTTTTTGGGAAGTCGGTTAAAAAGTCAGATTCAAAAGGTAAAAGTAGCGAGGAAGTGAAAAGTCGTTCATTCACACTGTCCCACATCTGTTCGACCCAACGGCATTCGGTTCGAAGCGATTCCATTTCTACAGTCGTAATACAATACAAAAGACCACGTGACATATCGATAGCTTACGTCAATCTCATACATTTTGGACTTTTCTACTAGCGTCATCGCTATAAGAATGTTACTTTGTCTAAGGCCTCTTGTCCCCCACTAGTGAGATACGTATAGTTGGGGAGGCAAGTAAAGTTGGGGATTCAGAGGGAAGATAGTCGAGGGGGTCTTAAACCCCTTGCCCACTTAGTCGGCAGCCGTTTCTTGTGTTATAAGTTATTATGTTCACCCTGCATAAGGCTAGTGACCAAATTATGGATGCAGGCCCTGAATAGCTTTGTGATAATTAAAGAACCATTGTGGTGATAGGATTCTTACCGGTACTGCGAGTGGTAAAGTGAGCCGAGCCGATGGTAGATCATAGCAGCTCGGAACTGGTACAGGTACTGTCTCGGCCCAGGACTCAGGAGGCAGTACTTCAGCGCGTGTTTAAGCGCTTCGGCAACTTCTGATACTTCCTATAAGAGAAAATACAATAATCGAGACTGGAAATTATTTAGTGTACTAAGGAAACTTTCGCGCCACTGATTTAAATAAAATAAATGCTGAACATTTCACACAACATTATCTAGCCCCAAGCTAAGCAGAGCTTGTGTTATGGGCACTAGATAACTGATATACTTAATACAATACATTACATAGATAGATATTTTTTATTATATATAGAAAACACCCAGAACACCCTTAACAAATATCTGCAGATTGTACAAATATTTGTTCCGAGGCGGGAATCGAACCTGCAACCACCTGCATCGCAGGCGAACCTTCGCCCCCCGCGTCACAGAGGTCGTCAAAAAATCCTTCTATCTAATATCATAAATGCGAACGTTTGTTTGTTTCCGTATTTTGATAATGAGTTACAAGTTAGCTCTTTTTTTTTTCTTTTTTACTACTCATAAAAAAGCTTACGCGTAGCAATAAGTCACTCTGCTTAAAGCTTACGCGTAGCAATAAGCCACTCTGCTTAAAGCTTCTTTATTTTTTTATTCATATTTATAATAAGGACCTTTATAATTTAATTACATGCCGGTCCTGTGAAGTGTACATACAACTACTTAAGTCTAAAAAATGTAAGGCTTACACGTAGTATTAAGCATTAAAGCTTAATGCTTAAAGCTTGCGCGTAGCAATAAGCCACTCTGCTTAAAGCTTCTTTATTTTTTTTATTCATATTTATAATAAGGACCTTTATAATTTAATTACATGCCGGTCCTGTGAAGTGTAAAACTACTAGAGTCTAAAAAATTTAAAGCTTACACGTAGTAATAAGCCACCCTGCTTAAAGCTTGCGCGTAGCAATAAGCCACTCTGCTTAAAGCTTACGCGTAACAATAATTCACTCTGCTTAAAGCTTACGCGTAGCAATAATTCACTCTGCTTAAAGCTTACGCGTAGCAATAATTCACTGTGCTTAAAGCTTACGCGTAGCAATAATTCACTCTGCTTAAAGCTTACGCGTAGCAATAATTCACTCTGATTAAAGCTTACGCGTAGCAATAAGTCACTCTGCTTAAAGCTTACGCGTAGCAATAAGTCACTCTGCTTAAAGCTTACACGTAGCAATAAGCCAGTGGAAGGACTGAAACACGTCTTTATTACCAGTGCATAGAGTCCAGTGTCGCCGTCTTGCATGAGGACAGCGCGCGTGTAGAGGTGACAGCTCAGTTCCCAGGACACCAGGTGCCAGATGGAACACTTGTTCTTGTCTCCAAGAAGTTTCAATGCTTGGAGATACAGTTCTTCCGCTTGCTTATATAGTATTCGCTTTTCCGTTCTGGGAACGAAGAAATTATGACTATAAGATTGTTATCGCTAGTAGTAGAACTTCTTGTGAAAGAGTTCGTCCGGGGAAGTAGTACCACCGTACCTTGTTCTGCCGCAAAGCAGTAGTGTTCGCATTGCTGTGTTTCGGTTTGAAGGGTACGGGTGCCGGTGAAATTACAGGCACACGAGACTTTTCTTCTTTATGTCTCAGGGTCGGCAGCGCGCGTGTGATGCCTCTAGTGTTGCAGCCGTTCATAGGTTACAGTAACTACTTTCCATCAGGTGAGCTGTATGCTTGCTTGCTCAACACGTAGTATAAAAAAAAAATAAGATCCGTAGAAGAACCAAGACATAGCTTTTAAAGTTCTAAAGCAATTTGAAGTGGCAATGGGCAGGCCATATAGCTCGCAGAACCAACAGCCACTGACGAATAAAGGTTCTCAAGTGGCGATCACGAGCCGGGCGACGCAGTGTCCTACACAGGCCAGGCCTCGATGGACCAAACACATTTTAAAGGTAGCCGGAAGTCGGTGGATAGAGGCGTCTCGAGACCGTTCGTCATGGCATTCTATGGGGGAAGCCTATGATGTAATTGGACAGCAGTTTTCAAGTGGATTAGTTACTTACGTAAATCCTCCCTGGTCACAATGTGCCTTGAACCGCAAATATCGTCCTTTATTGCAGTACAGAAGAGCTAAATTCGGTTGATCGGAAACTGCACGGAATATTTCCGTCGCCTCTTCTAGACATTCCAGAGATTTCTTTGAGATTGAGATGAATTGTTTGTATAAGAGTTTAGCTTTCATGTCTTTTGGGTCCTCGTCTATGTATTTCATGTAGATCTCTGAAAAGGAAACACAGGAACTTCAAACGTGTAATTAACAAAAATCAAAGTCAACGTCGAAGTCTAAAGTCAACGTCAAATCCTAAAGTCAAAGTATAACGTCAACGTCTAAGGACAAAGTCTAAAGACAAAGCCTAAACACAAAGTCTAAATACAAAGGCGCAACACAAAGTCTCAATACAAAGTAACGACAAAGTCTCAAGTAAAAGTATACCGTCAAAGTATAAAGCCAAAGTCAAAGTACTCAAGGATTTCAAATGATCTTTGCGAGTTCAATTAATAAAATACTTTTGAATTAGATTCAAGGTCATTAAGAATATAATACTAACGTTGTGCATCGTTCATGTATCTGACAGCCAGTTCGTTATTGACGGACGCGAGCCGACGTAGCAGCTCGGCTCGCTTTGCTTGCGTCTCCTGCAACGCTAGTCTGTAGAAAGTGCAGGACAGCAACATAGATGCCGTCTCACTCGTCGGTAGGGATATCTCTGTAATTACACTAGTGTTTTAGATACTTTAGTTAATAATTGGTATAGGTATTTTATGTATTGTTTGGTGTCCGGCCTGAGAATAGACCCCTCCATCTACTCCCGTGGATGTAGAAAAGTTGACTAAGGGATTGACTAATCAATCCCTTAGATTGATGGCAAATGGGGATTTGCAATAATCACCACGCTTGGCAGGCGAATTGTAAATCGCAGTTTGGTGTTAAGTACTCAAGTAGATGCTGCTGCCCATCCCCTTGCGTAATCCATTGGTCACCTTTTACGACATCCACTGGAGGAGTCCTACTCTTAGGCAAAGACTACACTCAGAGGCCAAATTAACCGAGCACCTCGATTTTTACATGTTTATAATGTAAAAATTTAATTGTATTTATACTGTTGCATGTATTTTGAAATAAAATGTAAGGTAATAATGTTTTTAATTAATACGTTCTATTAAAAAAATCACTTGATAAATTTAAGTTCAATAACTTACAACTGCGACAAGTTAAAAATTTGCCACTTTTGAAGGGTGGGCGGTTAATTGCGCCGCTGAGTGTATCACGGCTCACAAGGCTATAAAAGAAAACTAAATTGTTGTGGACAAGAACTCACCTAGATCGAACTCCTCCGACAAGACCTGGTCTACCTCCTCTTGCATATCATGGTTGATCTCAAGTCGCAGCTTGGCGTCGATGTCGTGGTCTGTCTCGTACTGTATACGGAACTGTTCTAGTCGACCCCAGTGCTTGCTCAGTTGGAAGTAGTTGTCCCCTACTCTGCCTAAAAACAAATTTATTTATATAAGACATTATAAACGTCACAGGAAGTCGGTGGATGGAGGCACCTCAAGACCGTTCATCGTGACATTGTAAGGGGGAGGCCTATGTCCAGCAGTGGACTTCTACAGGCTGATGTTGATGATGATTACGAGAATTGGGCTTCTGATGGGCAATAAGCTAGCAGGGGTTCCCAAACTTATTTTTCATCCCATCTATTGGAAAAGGACGACTTGGTTCGCCTTTAAGTGCACCCAAAGGTGGTATTTTCTGTATGAAACTTCTATAAGTGCGCCGCAATTATGTTTTCATCCCATCTATTCGAAAAGGACGACTTGGTTCGCCTTTAAGTGCACCCAAAGGTGGTGTTTTCTGTATGAATCTTCTATAAGTGCGCCGCAATAATCTATGCCGCGCAGTTTTTAAATTTGGAACATATCGAACTCAAATAAGTGCGCCGCAATTATCTTTTACGCACACTTTTTGAATTTGGAACATCTTGAAAAGAATCAAACACAAATAAGTGCGCCGCAATTATCTTTACCGCGCCCTTTTTAAATTTGGAACATCTTAGTGTTCAGCGCCAAAGAAGTCTTACGCAAATATTGTTTAAATAAGTACTGGCTGGTACGACGCGACGGCCAATAGTCGCGCCACCGGCTGAATAAAATAAAACAAATTAGAAACGCGCGAACTACAGCCCGCGATTTCGTCATTTTAACCGACTTTACAAAAAGGAGGAGGTTCTCAATTAGGTTGTATTTTTTTTTAATGTTTGTTACCTCATATCTCCGGCGTTTATGAACCGATTTGGAAAATTCTTTTTTTATTTGAATAGATATACTTCCAGATTGGTCCATTTTTCAGAATCCAGTTCTGATGATGGAATCCATGAGGAATTGAGGGAACTCCTCAAATATTGTATGCATACATATGGCGATTTTGATAATTTCAGCTACAAACCAAACATTTGCATTCAGAAAGTATCAAAGTCAAAGTCAAAAAGAACTTTATTCATTGAAATCACAAGGATCATTTTGAATCGTCTTATATAAAATTAAATTACTCCTGTTCCAACGCGACCAAGCCTAGAAGAATCAGGCAACAAACTCGGCTTGGCTTACATAAATGGTCCGTCATACCACTAGGTGAGAAGCGCCTGTGTGGTGCCTCGGAGCAAGAAGTTGCTGATACATAGTAAATGAGAACTTAAAAAACTTAGGAAGGTAGTCAAAAGTAAATAAACATCAGCAAAAATATGCAAGACAGCACACGCTACGCTTGTTATACTTATAAATAATAATCTAATACAAACATGTAAATAGGAAAGTACAGATATTGCAAATTTCCATTTTAGCAGTCGAGGGGCAGAGCGACATCAGGCCACGCGGCTTTATCATTAATATAGTCATCAAGAGTGTAATACGCTTTCTTAATTAGACTCATCTTTATGTAAATATAAATAGATTAAATTACAAATCGCCCCCTAAGCCTCTACAAGTCTGCACAACGCCTCCATATTTTTTCTGCCCCCCCCCCCTGATCCCCTTTAGGCCTGCAGTGACCACAATGGGGCGTTATCGCCCCCTTTGGGAAAGGCTGAGTTAGTACATCTAAAAAATGCTCACCATTCAGACAGCTGGCATCCACAATCTTGCTCTTAATAATCATATGGCTCAACAGTTTCTGACATTTGCTTGCCATCTCTATGTACTTGAGCGAGAAGCCGTATTGCTCGTTCGCGTAGCTGTACTCAGCCAAGGTCGCGTATGCAAGACATATCTTCTCATAAAGCAGGGTTTTGAGATGGAGTTTCCAGGCGAAATTGTCGTTTCTGAAATCAAATTTAATAATTAAAAAACTATATTACAAAATATACAATAATTATCACTAGAAACGGGATATTTAGCATGATTTTTGAGCTTTATTGATTCCCGATATTTCGGCACAGTTTCATGCGCCATGATCACGGGTAAACTGAAGTCTTTGCGAGTAGATTTTTATTGTTATTGGTGGGAATCAATAAAGCTCAAAAAACAATGGTAAATATCCCGTTTCTAGTGATATATACGTTAATAACCACGATAGTTTCAAAAAAATATACAAACTACGTTTTTTTTTAAATTTCCAGCCTAAAACGCAGAAAATTCGCGCATTAAAATAAAATTTCCAAACTACATGTTTAAAACTTCTAGCCTATTAATTAGAAATTTAAAGCCTAATAAATTGAAATTTCCAGCCAAAATACTTAAAATTTTCAAATTAATTTCTTGCCTTTGTACATGTCCTACGTTTAAGGTTTTTTTACTGTAATTTTGTGTACAATAAAGAAGTAAGAAAATTTTCAGCCTATTAATTAGAATTTAAAAGCCTAATAAATTGAAATTTCCAGCTTACATGTTTAACATTTCTAACATTTCTATTTCCTTGCTAGCTACCGCGGTGACATTCTCTTAAATTCAGCAAAATCATCGTCGTCCGTAAATTACTCAAATAAAAAAAATACCTGTTAGGCTCTTGAAATGCAGGCAATACATTCTTCTCCTTACGTATCAGTATAGCATTCTTGTCAATATTAGAAGTTTCCACCAAAGAGTTTTCCGTATTTTCGTTGAGATTTTCATTGAGTTTTTCGCTGTTTTTCCGCCGTCGTCTGCGGCTACGGGAAGAATGCTCTTTTTGATCTTCCTTGGTGAGGGGTTCGTAGTCCATTTTGATGGGTTCGCATGGATTCGCCATTTTCGGATGTTGTTCTTCTATTATGATCTGTTGTTTGAGGCGTTCGCGTTCCTCTTGCTATAAGACAGACGAGTTAAGTTTTAGCGTTCGGTTGTTGAAAGCGTTCCGGTGACGAATCACTAAGAAATGCTACTTAATAAGACACTTGCTATAAGACAGACGAGTTAAGTTTTAGCGTTCGGTTGTTGAAAGCGTTCCGGTGACGAAACACTAAGAAATGCTACTTAATAAGACACTTGCTATAAGACAGACGAGTTAAGTTTTAGCGTTCGGTTGTTGAAAGCGTTCCGGTGACGAAACACTAAGAAATGCTACTTAATAAGACACTTGCTATAAGACAGACGAGTTAAGTTTTAGCGTTCGGTTGTTGAAAGCGTTCCGGTGACGAAACACTAAGAAATGCTACTTAATAAGACACTTGCTATAAGACAGACGAGTTAAGTTTTAGCGTTCGGTTGTTGAAAGCGTTCCGGTGACGAAACACTAAGAAATGCTACTTAATAAGACACTTGCTATAAGACAGACGAGTTAAGTTTTAGCGTTCGGTTGTTGAAAGCGTTCCGGTGACGAAACACTAAGAAATGCTACTTAATAAGACACTTGCTATAAGACAGACGAGTTAAGTTTTAGCGTTCCGGTGACGAAGCACTGAGAATTGCTAATTAATAAGGCACTTGCTATAAGACAGACGACTTAAGTTTTAGCGTTCGGTTGTTGAAAGCGTTCCGGTAACGAAGCAAAAGAAATACTACTAAACAAAACACTTGCTATAAGACAGACGAGTTAAGTTTTAGCGTTCGGTTGCTGAAGGGTTCCGGTGACGAAACACTAAGAAATGCTACTTAATAAGACACTTGCTATAAGACAGACAAGTTAAGTTTTAGCGTTCGGTTGTTGAAAGCATTTCGGTGACGAAGCACTAAGTAATGCTACTTAAAAAGACACTTGCTATAAGACAGACGAGTTAAGTTTTAGCGTTCGGTTGTTGAAAGCGTTTCCGGTGACGAAACACTAAGAAATGCTACTTAATAAGACACTTGCTATAAGACAGACGAGTTAAGTTTTAGCGTTCGGTTGTTGAAAGCGTTTCCGGTGACGAATCACTAAGAAATACTACTTAATAAGACGCTTGCTATAAGACAGACGAGTTAAGTTTTAGCGTTCGGTTGTTGAAAGCGTTTCCGGTGACGAATCACTAAGAAATACTACTTAATAAGACGCTTGCTATAAGACAGACGAGTTAAGTTTTAGCGTTCGGTTGTTGAAAGCGTTTCCGGTGACGAATCACTAAGAAATACTACTTAATAAGACGCTTGCTATAAGACAGACGAGTTAAGTTTTAGCGTTCGGTTGTTGAAAGCGTTTCCGGTGACGAATCACTAAGAAATACTACTTAATAAGACGCTTGCTATAAGACAGACGAGTTAAGTTTTAGCGTTCGGTTGTTGAAAGCGTTTCCGGTGACGAAACACTAAGAAATACTACTAAATAAGACACCGAGGATTATAGATATTTTACGTACATGGGGTAAACATAAACAGTATATTTTGCCTTATAAAAGGAATAAAGCAAAATATTTAAAAAAAAAAAACTATTTCATTGCACGCCAGTTGATCTAATATGTGTAATTTTATTCGTTTTTTTTAGGCATGTCTTCTTAGGTTTTTAGCGATAAGACTGCCCATTATACATTTAGTTTTATTTTATTGTTGTGTGTAATTCTTAACTAGTTTGTAAGGTGTACTAAGTTATTTTCATTCATTCATTCATTCAATAAAAATAAACTTTAAAAACTAGCACAAGTAATAAACACCCGTTCTGTCGTACTGTATCCGAACTCTTTTGTCCTGCCAGTAGTTTTCTATAGAAACTTCGACACGAAATTGCCATCCAACCTCCCCCCTCCCCCCCCCCCCACCAACCCTCCCTTACCTTACACTTATCAAACGTGACGTTATGCAATGCCGTCAGTCCTTTCAAGGCGTGGGAGAGCGCCCTGCCGCAGCGATCCAGCGGAGAAACGCCTAGACCTTTTGTTGTATTAGCTTTTTGTTTTTCACCCTAAAAACAAATAACAAGTTTATTGTTAAAATAACATATTTTGAATACAAGAAAAAAAATATTGTTACGGTTGATGAAGATGAAGGTGAAATTACAGAATTCGAAACAGCGATCAGCCACCCTATTTCCCTATCTTGAAAGTCACTCAGTGACCAACATTTGACAATTTGACGACCTCTGTGGCGCGGTGGGTGAAGGTTCGCTTGCGACGCAGGAGGTTGCGGGTTCGATTCCCGCCTTGGAACAAATATTTGTACGATCTGCAGATATTTGTTCAGGGTGTTCTGTGTATTTTTCTATGTATAATAAAAATATCTATCTATGTAGTGTATTGTATTAAGTATCAGTTATCTAGTATCCATAACACAAGCTCTGCTTAGCTTGGGGCTAGATAATGTTGTGTGAAATGTCTCCAGCATTTATTTATTTATTATTTATTATTCTTAATGATAATTTTGAGCAATTGATGGTCAGTTTACTTGTCAAACGTTAGTCACCGAGTGACTTTCAGTTAGGGAATAGGGTGGGGGGGCTGATCAAAATTAGCCCAAGCGCAACCAGCCTACTATTATCCGCCGAAGAGTTCCGTTACCCCACGTCTCCATCATCAGATCAGCTCACTGTCACCATATTATTTTATTATCATTGGAACTTGACAGGTATGCAAAGTTTCAACTCTATCATATAATAGGAACCGAGTCAAAATCAACTCGCAATTTTTTATGTAAACAAAAAGTAACGGTATATATAAAAATAAATTAAATGGTTGTTTGTTTAAATCCCCCCCCCCCATTGTATTCCTTGGGGGGGGCCTTGTCCAACAGTAGACGTCTAACGGCTCATGAAGAGAAGAAGTTAATTACAGTTGTGTTTTGTGAGCTAGCACAAGTAAAAACTGGTAAAAATAGATCACGGATTTTTCCCAGTTTTTTTGGTCAATCTTAAAAGTTAGCATGTCTCAATATAGTAATAGCAATATCATGATAGGCAACTTTTAATCCCGGTATACATCGGGCGAAGCCGCGGGAAAACACCATTATGTAAATAAAAACAAATACTTACACCTTTTTCTCTCATTCTATCCCCGATATCCCTCAAAGCAAGTCCCCGTATTTGCACCGCTAATGCCTGTTCATCTTTATCGCTATCTCCCTCCCCCTCGTTGCTGTCTGTATCTTTGTCTCTGTCTTTCGCCACTTGATTATCAGCTTCCTCTTTCACGATCTCCGCGTCTTTAT
The DNA here is from genome assembly GCA_951392215.1 of Epirrita christyi. Taxonomy (NCBI): domain Eukaryota; kingdom Metazoa; phylum Arthropoda; class Insecta; order Lepidoptera; family Geometridae; genus Epirrita; species Epirrita christyi. The sequence goes on along the minus strand of OX595855.1, from coordinate 10,485,873 downwards.
TGTTGCGAGATTCTTCTTCGAAGTCATCGAAATCGAAGTCTTCGTCGTCTGAATCCGAACTTTCGTCTGAAATGGAGATACAATGCTGTACCGCTTTAGTACAGTACAGCTGTACGCTATTCTAACAATAGAGAAACAAATATAGAGACAAAATACCTGTAAAATTTGGGCACGCTGGGTTGGTTGTGGCCGGGATATACAGATCTGCCAACATGTAGTGAGATGACGCCACTATTTGAGGGTATCTTGACACTTGCAGCAATGACACAACATGTTCTAACAACTGACGGACATGTTTCGACCTGTTTGTTAGTCTGAAAAAAATTAAGAATTTATCACCACACTGAAGCTTCCTAGTAGTAAGAAGGATCATCATGATCATAGCTGAAAGATCTTGTGCCTCCTCCATCCACATCCTGCGCCCGAGGTGCAACTAGTACTGTGCAATCGGTTCTCCCAAAGCTTTCGATTAATAAAAGTTTTTGATAACCTCCGTGGCGTGGTGGGCCGGCTGAGACGTGGGAGATGCAGGTTTGATTCCCACTGCGGGACAAATGCTTGCATGATCTGCAAACATTCGTTCCGGGTCTGGGTGTTGGTGACATGGTACTCGTAGTTCCTGATACCCACGACACAGGGGATCTTGGTGTGGATCAGGACTATGTATGATGACTGTCGGGTGTTATTTATTTGTTTTATCCCCATCATTAGTCGATAGACTCCGCTGCTGGACGAGGCCTCCCCCATAAGATGCAATAGGGGGATTTGCCATAATCACCACGCTTGGCAGGTGGATTGGTGATCACAGTACTGGTGTTGAGATCTAAGCTGGATGCTGCTGTCCATCCCCTGGCTTAATCTCTTAGTCAGCTTTTACGGTATCCACGGGAGGAGACGGAGGTGTCTATTCTTAGGCCAGACCCGCGGCACACGTTTGTTATATACAGTTTTATCCAGAAAATAAGTCCGATCGGCTGTTTTCGTTTGCGCAGAAAAGCGCAGACTGATATAGACTGTAGCCGAACGTATAGTACAGCTCTATCCCGCTGACATGATTCGTACACTGTCGGACAGAGGCGACTGATGAACAAGATGGCGCACGACCGGCCGCGATTTTACCGCGAAATCGATTAACCAATAACAGCGCAAGATTTTAGATTCGATTTTAAAAGTTCCCGCGCTATAGAAATTGGTCTACGGCGCAGGTACATCAGGGCGACTTATATTTTGGGTAAAACTATACCAATATTAAAGAATCACTTACCTCATATTCCTTGCAACTCGGTACAAAAGCATACCAACGGGAGTTGTGAATGGGTTATCCATACTATCAGGACAGAGTGACGTCAGATCATACAACTTAACCACATCATCGCCCGGCCCTTTAAATAGCCAATATGTATGACCAGCCTTAGTAGCATTCGACTTTAAGAACGACAAAATATTCTGCGCTACATTCCTAATAACTTTAGGTGAGAATTTCGAGTTCTCCATATTTGGAAGGTCCTCAGTCTTCATCGGCTCGTATTTCTGAACGATTCCGTCGATATGGTAACACATTAAGACCTCGGGAACGTTGCACATTAAGTTGTCGAGCCAGTAATCTATTCCGGTTAGAACGTTGATAGGTTCGCGAGCGTCTCTTAATCTTAGCGAAACGCATGGACGATCTTTGTCTCCGAAGATGGGTAGATCACTTCCAATAAGCATGTGTATATCTTCAAATGTCCAGTGTACGTTTCGATTGTAGAGGTGTTCTGTCGGGACAGTGGGTTCCTCGGGCTTTGTATCAGGTTCTGGGAGAAACGGCCCTGCAAGTTTTGGAAAATTCTATTTTTTATGAGAATTAGCAAGCTGAAGTGGCAATGGGCAGGTCATTTAAATTTTAGTTTTAATTTTTAATTATTTCAATGATAATTATTATCCATTGTAGTAATTAATATTAAAAATTTAAGAAATTAAGATTTAGTAATACAAAAATTATTAACAAATTTTGTGCCAACAGTTGCGGTTATACAAAAATTAAATCAAAAAATTTGAAATAATTAATTAATAAAAAATTATTTATAATAAAAATAAAATTATTAGGTGAAATTTTAATTTAATAAAATTTATAATTATTTGTTTATGAAATTAATAAATTTAAGTTATAAACTAGGATTAGATACCCTATTATTTTAAAATTAATTTTTTTATTCTAAAATAGTATGTAATTATTTATTGAAACTTAAATAATTTGGCGGTATTTTAGTTCATTTAGAGAACTCGAAGAACTGATAACTGTTGGGGAATAAAGGTTCTCGAGTGGCGACCACAAACCGGACGATGCGCTAGAGGAAGGCCCTCCACTGGATGGACTAAAGACATTATAAACGTCGCAGGAAGTTGGTGAATGGAGGCGGCTCAAGACCGTTCGTCGTGATAATGTAAGGGGGAGGCTTATGTCCAGCGGTGGCCTTCTACAGGCTGATGATGATGATGAATGGGAATGTGCCGTGGTGTGTCCAGCCTAAGAGATCCTCCGTTTGCTCCCGTGGATGTCGTTAAAGTCGACCATGGGATTACACCAGGGGTTGGGCAGCAGTATCAACCTGAGTAATCAACACCAATACTGCGATCACCAGCTGTTAAGCGTGGTGATTATGGCAAATCCCCTCCATTGCATTCTATGGGGAGGCCTTATCCAACATTGGACGTCTAAAGGCTTATGAGGAATGGGAATCCAATGGAAATGAATGGGGGTTTTTTCCGTTTTGGAATACAGGTTTTTGAGTGGCGACCACAACCCTGACGACGAAGTAGAGCAAGGCCCCCTTCTCAATGGACTAGACATTATAAAGGTCGCAGGAAACCGGTGGATGGAAGCGGCTCAGACCGTTCGTCGTAGCATTCTAGAGGGGAGGCCTATGTCCATTAAATTACAGAAAGTACAATACAGCTTGTACATACAAACTCATCTGACAGTGAATCTTTATATAGCTACTACAACTACTTTATACAGCTGAAATAGTGATTTTAGATACCAGCTAATTTACCAGTGGTACAAGCCAACTTACCAGTGATACAAGCTAACTTACCATGCTACAAGCTAACATACCGCGCTTCAAGCTAAGTTGCCAGTGCTCGTCGCTAACTTACCAATACTCCAAGCAAACCTACCAGTGATACAAGCTAACTTACCACTGCTCTGAGCTAACTTACCTATTTAAATTGAAAAACAGCTAATTACCACTGTTTTTCGTCACCTGTATTCGCCGGTCTACCGCCGAACGAGGTCGCGGGCGTTGCTCATGATGAAAGGCTTCTGAACTCGTCTCGAAACGTCAGCAAAAGTGACGAAAAACAGTGGTAATTAGCCGTTTTTCAGTTTAAAATGATTCCCAACCAAGAAAGTTTCAATTCTATAATTTACCTATGTTGCAAGCTAACTTACCATGGTATAAGCTAACTTACCAGTCATGCAAGCTAACTTACCAGTGATACAAGCTAACTTACCAGTGATACAAGCAGGCGTATCGATATGCGGGATATGCCGCGGCGGTAGCTGAGCGACGCTGTGCGACAAAAACATGTTGGTCAGTTGCAGAGCGGAGGGCGACACCGGGGAAAGAGTTAGCGACATTCTCTCCTGAAACATTACACAAAATCTTTTAGGCCCAGAATTCTGACACAGCGTGACAAATATTTGTATTATCTGCAATTATATTTGTTCTTAGTCTGGGTGTCATGGTACTATGGTACTCATAGTTCCTGATACCCAAGACACAGGGAATTTTAGTGTGGGATCATGATGATTTGTTTCGGCGCCTGCGTCGTTTGGAATAAAATCCAAATTAAATCTCTGCACTAGCGTACGTATAACAGTATACATATAAAAGTACATAATATACATAAACAAAAAATAAAATAAAAAACAACCATAGTGGTGAAAGGATTACGATACTTTCTGAATGCAAATGCTTGGTTTGTTGCTGAAAATATCAAAATCGCCATATGTATGCCTACAATATTTGAGGAGTTCCCTCAATTCCTCATGGATTCCATCATCAGAACTGGATTCTGAAAAAAATGGGACCAACCTGTAAGTATATCTATTCAAATAAAAAAAGAATTTTCCAAATCGGTTCATAAACGCCGGAGATATGAGGTAACAAATATAAAAAAAATACAACCGAATTGAGAACCTCCTCCTTTTTGTCGGTTAGAAATGACGAAATCGCGGGCAGTTCGCGCGTTTCTAATTTGTTTTTTTTTATTCAGCCGGTGGCGCGACTATGGGCCGTCGCGTCGTACCAGCCAGTATTTATTTAATAGTAGATTGTATCATAAGGGAGCAAAATAATATTTTTACGGCGAGGGCGCTTTTTTGAATCCAGAACGAAGTGAGGGATTCTAGAGTAGAATCCCGAACGTAGCGAGGGATTCAAAGTACGTCGCCCGAGCCAAAAATATATTTTGCGCCCGAGTGTTACACTCTACTTTTCATCACCCACTATGAGAAAATAAAAGGCGCCTCATATTTTATTTCAAAACAAAACCATGAATTTCTAACAATCCGTGAATAACTTATCATTTAAAAAAAAGACTTTCGCCGTTGTATTCGACTAAATATTTGGATGAAAAAAAAAATGAAATAACCATAGTGGTGAAAGGATTATGATACTTTCTGAATGCAAATGCTTGGTTTGTTGCTGAAAATATCAAAATCGGCATATGTATGCCTACAATATTTGAGGAGTTCCCTCAATTCCTCGTGGATTCCATCATCAGAACTGGATTCTGAAAAAAATGGGACCAATCTGGAAGTATATCTATTCAAATAAAAAAAGAATTTTCCAAATCGGTTCATAAACGCCGGAGATATGAGGTAACATTAAAAAAAATACAACCGAATTTAGAACCTCCTCCTTTTTGTAAAGTCGGTTAAAAATGACGAAATCGCGGGCCGTCGTTTCTAATTTGTTTTTTTTTATTCAGCCGGTGGCGCGACTATGGGCCGTCGTACCAGCCAGTATTTATTTAAACAATATTTGCGTTCGCCTTCTTTGGCGCTGAACACTAAGATGATCCAAATTTAAAAAGGGCGCGGAAAAGATAATTGCGGCGCACTTATTTGTGTTTGATTCTTTTCAAGATGTTCCAAATTCAAAAAGGGCCGTAAAAGATAATTGCGGCGCACTTATTTGAGTTCGATATATTCCAAATTTAAAAAGTGCGCGGCAAAGATAATTGCGGCGCACTTATAGAAGCTTCATACAGAAAACACCACCTTTGGGTGCACTTAAAGGCGAACCAAGTCGTCCTTTTCGAATAGATGGGATGAAAACAATATTTGCGTACGACTTCTCTGGCGCTGAACACTAAGATGTTCCAAATTTAACGGCGCACTTATTTGTGTTTGATTCTTTTCAAGATGTTCCAGTTTCAAAAAGTGCGCGTAAAAGATAATTGCGGCGCACTTATTTGAGTTCGATATGTTCCAAATTTAAAAAGTGCGCGGCAAAGATTATTGCGGCGCACTTATAGAAGTTTCTTGTAGAAAACACCACCTTTGGGTGCACTTAAAGGCGAACCAAGTCGTCCTTTTCGAATAGATGGGATGAAAAAATATATAAATGGTCAAATTGAGAAACCTCCTCCTTTTTTGAAGATGGTTAAAAATACTAAACATGTAATGGTAGCTACAAAGGATGATATATTTATACTTATCATATCTGTATTGATAACAACTGGCCACTTATAACGGGGAACCAGACGAACGGGGCATCAGACGAACGGGGAATGAACTAGTCAGACGAACAGGGAACCAGACGAAACGGACCTAAACCAATTTGTGACGCTAATTATGACTTGCCGTCTGTACCTACCTGTTCAGACATGGTCTTCAGAATGTTCTCGTAGAAGAAGTCCTTGAGCCAAGACCACTCAGACTTCATGAGGTAGTCGTAAACATCAAAGTCATCCAGTAGAAGCGTGTTTTCCACGCGGTGTACCATCATGCTCACCTGGATATTAAATATAAGCATATTAATATTCAAATTAATTCACACAAACCAAGTGTTTTTGTAGAATAATATGTCATTCAAAACAAGCGTTTATGAAATTGGTGATCGGAACCGTGAGCTGATCAAAATGAGCCTAAACAATGCTTGCCTACTATTAACCGTCGAAGAGTTCCGTTGTCCACCATAAGAGGTCCAAGCACGAATATGTAACGTTACCGAGACGCTAGCGAGACGATAGTAAACGTCAAATATGAACCAATCAACCTCAGAACAATCAACATACTTTCTTTTTTTTTTGTAAATGGCATCTGAGTATTTACTCAATTTTGCCAATGTCAAGTATATGGTGTAAGTATAGCATAGATAATTATCAAACAAAGCCCAGTCGTCAAGTACTCTGTCAAGTCATGTTCTAGTAAATCGATGGCAGTTTACTAGAATGTTCCTGGACAATTTCCACCCCTTCGAAAAGACACGAAATTCACTTATTTTATTTGAATTCACTACCATGTGCTCTTTATAAGCTACACCGGTTAAAATGCCACCAAAGTTATACGATTTAACTAAAAAAAACACTAGAAATTTAAATAAAATAAAAAAGGACGACGTCTCCCTTCGAAAGAGCAGAAAAAGTCCAATCAACTTACTTAGATTTCAAGTTACCCGTTGGGCAATATTTGACATTTGCGATCGTCTCGCTAGCGTCATGGTAACGTACTTAAATTATTTGTGCTGACCCCACAGATCATCATAATATTGTATTGTCATTGGAACTTGACAGGTGTGCAAAATTTTAGGTCAACCGGTTGGTTGGAACTGGATTAAAATTTAGTTACAACATTTGAACACAAACGTTTTAGTTTCTTTTTTACTACTGTATTTACTGTTTTTTCTTTTTTTATTAACTGTACGGCTAGCACAGGTTGACTAACGTTAGCAAGACGCTAGCACAAAGTAAGTAAAGCGACGGCGAGCTTTTTCTATTTCGAGCACGGTTGATAAAAATAACGTTTTTTTTTAATCTAAAAACTCGGATTTATTTTATTTAAATCGGTTTTTTTATATTCTGATCTTTATTAATTTAAAAAACAAAACAAAAAATCTTTTTTTTTATAAATCGTTATTTTTTTTAAACAGAAAAGTTCCACATGTATTTGGCATATGTAACAAAAAAAAGTTGTTAAAATTATCAAAAATTCTAGTTCTAATTCTAGAAAGAAGTTCTAAAATCAAATCACTTTTTAAAAAACATACTGCCATTTTAATGAGTAAAAAATTTTGTTGTATTCACTTTTACTAATTAATCACGAATGACCGGGCCAAAGGCGCTAAGGCAGTCGCGAGTTAAAATTTCGGGGAATCCTCGAACGGTGTAGGTGAACAGCATTCGACACGTGTGTGCACGCCGTAGTTTATGTCGGGGGAAGTCTCTTGACACATTTTGGCTGATTTGGTAACAGTAAAAAAGTATTGATTCAAATAATTGATTTTAATAAAAAATCACTTGATTTTAATCGCGATTTAAATCACTGATTTTAATCATATCAACCCTGATTTCGAGACGATCGCAAATGTTAGACAATGACATCGGTTTATCAATTTAATTGGAATATTTGACATTTAATATCGTCTCGCTAGCGACTCGCTATCGTAACTAACGTTAGTGAGCCCGTGCTAGCCGTACGGAAGTTAAATAAAAGCTTTTAATAAATATTTTCTTAGTAACAAATAAATATAATTAATTTGTGCCACAAATTTTCCTTTAACTTTATAATTCGTTCATACATACATACATAAACACACGCCTTTTTCACCGTGGGTTGTACAGTCGCAGGAATATTGACGTGACAATTGGTGAGCTCATCGCCGCCATTGCCTTCCACGACTAACTCGGCTAACACATTCTTCCAGTAATAACACACTCCTAAATAAGCCAGCAGCCAGGACAAATCTTATACCAACAAAAATTGCCTAGTTTCTAGTTATTTGAATTTATATTCAATGCGTCAATTAGAGGCTTCTTCAGACTGTGGCCTGAATGTAAGTAAAATAAGAAAAATTATGCCTCACAAGTATTTTTTTAGCATGATCAGCTTTTTTGTGTTTCTGTGTCATTAGGTCATTCAGTGTTTTACTATAACTAGTGGACAACCGATCTTTGCTCAAGAACTGAGAACAAACTTCTAAAACACTTGCAAATGCCTATAAACACGTACAATCCCCTAAACTACCCCAAAAACTACTAACAACCCCTAATAAGTACTACAAATCCTTACAAACTCATAAAAACTCCTTAATCCTCAAATCATCAGCAGCCTTTAAAAGTCCACTGCTGGACGAGGCCTGCCCAAGGGTAAATTCCCCATTGAATGCAATTCAATTTGGGGGATTTTTCTTAATCTCCACGCTTGGCAGGCAGATTGGTGATCGAAGTTCACTGTTTAGTACTCAGGTGGATGCTGCTACCCATACCCTTGTGCAATCCCTTTGTAAGGGTTCTACTTTCACGGGAGGAGACGGAGGGGTCTATTCTTCTAGATCTAGGCCGGAAACACCACGGTATCTACAAATCCTAAAAAAATATCTAGCAAGCCCTGCAGCCCCTAAATAACTCCTGCAACGTGCCTGTTAATTGCCTACCTACTAATATACTATGTTTTATATATATTATCTACCTATTATATTATTATTATTGTATTGTATGCCTAGGTCTGGTGGTATGCTGAGACAGGGACCTATTTGACACAAGACATAACGTCTACCTTCATATTTATTTTTAATGTTTATCTTTTTGTTTCTTTGTTTTAAATTGTCTTTTAATTTGTTTTATTTGAATGTGCTTAATCTTGTGTTGTGCTTTTTGTGGCAAAATAAATAAATTTTCTTTTTTTCTATCTTTCAAACCCCTAAAAACCCCTTCAAACTACTAAAAACATACACCTGTATCTCCTATCTCTTGCAGGGGCCTTTATTGTGTAATGACTGGTATAGCATGGTGCAGCCTAGCTGATGGTATGAGCTAACCGTCGCCTATTCACATTTTTTCTCTCTTTTTCTTGACGCTCTCCATATTACCCCAGTCTCTTCGTAACAATCTGACCTGGGGCCTAATTCTTGGATTATAGACATTATGATCGAACTCAATATTTTCATACTATCTGACACTTTTGATAGAACTTTGACACTGTCTTGTACGAAAATGCTGAGTTCTATATATGTCTACAATCCGAGAATTTGCCCCCAGAGCGTTCACAACCTAAGAAACTTACAGTGCCATTAGGTTGGTAGGGCAATTTGAGCAATTTCTTAATGCATTCGGCACCAGCGATGACATCCACCTCGCCCACACAGTCGGGAAACATGTGTGCCATTCGAAAACTGGAAAAGTATACATTATTTTAATACCTACTTACCGGCAAAAATTAATAAGCATTTAGTATGGGGCAATAAACCAGCATGTACAGATAATGTAATGTTTAAATCTGTACCCCGCCCCGGGGTAGTTTACTGCATACAACCGCGTCTGTGCTCTAACTAACTCTTATACGTGCGTGAAAAGACTACTCCCGAATACCGAAACAGTTAACAGTAAATTCAGACCATGATTCTAAAAATATATAAGCTGAAAAAACACGAAAAAAAAATGCTCACTTTTGGTCCGCTTTTTCGTGTTTTCTTTATAAATATCCATAAAATATCATTAAAGGAACACAAAAACCTATTTTCCATGATTAAAAACACGTTAATAAATAAAAACGTCAAAAAAGCAATGAAAACCACATGAGAAATATTGGCCCTACGGGTCGATCAGCTGACCGGGAGCGTTGAACACGCGCGGCCGGAATAAATGCGTACATTGCTGGCTGACAAATACGATACTAAACGAAAAAAAAAGGTTTTCTCCGGTATGAATCACCTTTCAGGCGAAAGCTATTTTATATAGCTATGATATAGGAAGCTTTACCGGTACCTTCAGTATTCGGGAGCTGTCTTTTTACACCCCGTATAAACTGTGCATGACCAAAACAAAAGACAAAGCGCTAGTACGAGGAACTCCCACAATGACTCCCGACCTGCGGGGTGGAGTTGCGCGGGGCGGAGAGCTATTCTGTGTACTACTATAATAACTGCGGGCGAAACCTACCTAGAAAATCCAGTTTCGCCTGTCAGTATTTGCTTCAGCCCGTAGGAGTCGATGGCAGCTCCATAGTTGGACGGAGGCAGGTTCAGGTCGGTATTACACTGCAGGCGAGCATAGCTCACTGGGCTTTGGAAGGCTGTATACTTGACAACAGCTGTGGATTTGACGCCAGGAGATGGGCTGCGACCCTGAAATAAAAAGGTAACTTTATAGTTCTTGGGCCATGTTAAAGAACTCCCTTTTCCGCATTCGAACTCTATGATGGTCCATTATGCGTGAGAGTTAACTGGCTAGATAGTTAGCCAGCCTAACTCCGTCCAGAAGCACAGAAGCTTCCTGGGGTCTTTGCAGGCTTCGCGGAGTGACCTCAGGTTGTTGAGGATTTGTTCACGTTGAGTTGCTACTCCCACGCATTCCAGGACTACGTGGGCAGCCGATTCTTCTTCGGTCAGAGCACCCCCTGCAGAGTGGGCTGTCTGTGGCTCCGATGTTGTAGAGGTGTTTGTTCAGGAGACAGTGCATGGCCTGTGAGTGTCCCCACGACAGTTCTTGGGCAATTTATACTACCTATCTACTATTTCGCACGATAATGAAATTTTCTTAGTTAGTACATTTTTTGTTATCAATTCGTATAGTATACCTTTCAGAGGGAAACTAGTACAAAAAACCTAACCTTCCACGAAATATAATATTAAACGGAGTAGTAATTGTACAAATTCCATCAACCGGTATTATAAACGGTATATTTAATAACTTTTCATTTAAAAAACCGACTGCCGCCATTGTATTCGACTAAATAATTTTGGATGAAAAAAAAATGTTGAAAGAACCATAGTGGTGAAAAGATTATGATACTTTCTGAATGCAAATGCTTGGTTTGTTGCTGAAAATATCAAAATTGCCATATGTATGCCTACAATATTTGAGGAGTTCCCTCAATTCCTCATGGATCCCATCATCAGAACTGGATTTTGAACTTTTCTGGGACCAATCTGGAAGTATATCTATTCAAATAAAAAAAGAATTTTGCAAATCGGTTCATAAACGCCGGAGATACGCGGTAACAAACATAAAAAAATAAAAAAAATACAACCGAATTGAGAACCTCCTCCTTTTTTGGGAAGTCGGTTAAAAATAATTTTGAATTCTGTTAAAGGCTGCCCAAAACTAACATTTGTTTTTTTTTTGCAACACCTCACAGCTTAACAGCGCGCGAAACGAACGCAATTACCCGCCTCCTTGTAAGTCATCACTATCATAACCATCAACCTGTAGTGCACTGCTGTATAAAGACTTCCCTCCCTAGAGTGCCATGACAAACGTTCTTGAGTCGCTTTTACCCACCGTTTTCTTGCAATATTCAAACTGTTGTTGATTCATCGAAAGGTGGGCTTTACGACACTGCATCCTCTGGTTTGTGATCGCCACACGGGTGCGATTTTTGAAATCATTAAGTGACTAAACGTCAGTAAAATTGCCGTTAATCCCCAAATTTATATCTAGTGAAACTCATTGATGACTAAAATTCTTATTTATTTATTTTATTTATTTATTTATTTTAGGAAAACCATCGGCACATAAAAACAAAATGGTAACTTATATAGTAATTTAGAGGCCATTTAAAGGTCTCCACTTGTAGAAACATAATATTACTTTTTAAATAACTAAATACACAAAAAAACGCTAAGTAATACCTATGGGTCATTCACAATCACAATAAAATTTTACTGGGTAATCAATTTTGAGCTAATCGAAACAGTACATAGCGAAATATAATGTTTTGTTTACGGATTAAACTGTTCAAAGAAAGTGTTATTCAGTCTCTTTCTTAAAGTAGAAACACTACAGCCGAAAGGGTCAAGGTCATGGTATTTACTCAATCGGTTAAACATCCTACTTGCACGGTAGACAAAAGCATTTTTGCGATAGTTAGTGGATACTAAGGGAAGATAAAACAGATGGTGTTTCCTAGATGTTCGTGAGGGGGCATAAAATTGGATCAAATTTAGAAGTGGTGGACAATCAATGGCTGATACCAATGATATCAATACAAGTGCCTCCTCCAGTACATTCCTTGAACAACGGTGATTTGCGGCCTTTTTGATGATATTTTGTCACTCAGTGATATTCAGAAATCGCACCCCAGAACCTTTGTTCCTCAAAAGTTGTTGGTTCTCCTAGCTACATGGCCTGCCCATTGCCATTTCAACTTGCGGATTCTGAGAATATTCTATCGTGGATTTGGCCTCCAACTACACCTATTAATTTTAAGTTGAAGGCTTTTACTGTAGACTCACAGGTTTGGCCTTCTTCTACAACTTTTTTATTACGTTTTCAACTTTTACATAATATACAGGTTTTAGATTAAACAAAAAACCTTTTTCATTCCATTTGGTACACTTGTATGAGATATTACTGACAATTTGGGACCAATATAAAAAAACTGTTGATAATGAATCCATTTTTAGTTACCTACATGACAATAATTTAGTCATTCATTTTATTTATCACATCAATATTATCTTACATCATCATCATCAACATGGTCAATATTATGAACATTTGATGATGACCCACAGCAATGCTCCCATATCAAGTTTAATTCAAAGTTAGCATGTATCCACAAACTTTGTTGCAGTTGCAAGACACTAAGAGAGGGTCTGGTACCAGAGGAAGAGTGGTGGCCATGGGTATCAGTGTATTTCCCAACAATAATCCATTCCCACTCTTCAGGATTTAGGTGATTTTCAAGCCATTAATGAGCTCTTAATGCGATTCAGTTCAAAAACTATTCAGTACAAAATATTGGTTGCATGATGTCCGCATCTATATTTAAAGGCACAGTAGCAGAAGGTCTATAGACTTCTGCGATTAAAGTTATTCAATGATGAAAGATGTCAACGACGAACCAATATTTAGTACTGAATAGTTCATGGTAAGGCCTCTGTACTTGTAAATAACCCCCGAACAAATGCTGTGCACCAGCCGCAGACGTGAGTGTTAAGGATGCTAGTTGGCCTTCCTGGAGGACATCGGGTAGCTGGACTAGCAGCATCCACTTACCAGGCAAAAAGGGCCCATTGGCGGCCTAGTTGCGGAAAAGAGTCAGCGCTACAAGTACGAGTACAAATAAGGATGCTAGAAGGGGGCGGATGTGTTAGCCAGGAGAGGCTCGGAAATGCTGCCAGCAGGACCAGAGCCCCTAGTACCCCTGCCCGTTAGTCAAATACGCTCATGGATCCTTAATCGTACGGTTATTCAACATCAAGAGCTTTGGGCAAGTATACCAGATTGCAGGCAGTCGAAGGAGGGGTTTCCGGAATTAAATCCAAAATACTCCCGAAGGCTCCTCAATCAACAGGACAAGATTCGGCTTGTTGTCGGGATTGTCACCGGTCACTGCACGCTTAAAAAACATTTATTTACACTAGGTATTACAGACAGCCCCTTATGTAGAGGCTGTCTAGTAGCAGACGAGACGCCGGCGCATGTGCTCCTGGAGTGCAGCAGTGTGGCGTCTCAAAGAAGAGCTTTCCTCGGGTCGCCGAGGACTAGGTCCCGGGCAGGCCTGCGCCGGCATTAGTGAGCAGCTGGCCTTCCTGGAGGACATCGGGTGGCTGGACTAGCAGCCGCCACTCGCCAGGCAAAAAGGGCCCATTGGCGGCCTAGTTGCGGAAAAGAGTCTGCGCTACAAGTACAAGTAAGGATGCTAGTTGAAAGGTAGCATTAAAGTGGTTGGGTAGCAATTTTTCTAATATACTTTATTGTTCTTAGTTCATCAAGCGTTCCACAATCAAACTTATTGGACAGAGGCAAGAAGTTCACTATCACCCTTACTTATTCGCTCTGTTTTTAAATCATTTTTCATTCAGCATCGACCACTATCGTCGTATTCTTTACCTGTTGAGCTTCGATGGAAATAGTCTGGATGATAACATGGATAGAAATCTCTAAAAATACTTTATCTAGAAATTACCTTGGAACGCTTGTGGTCGTTTTCATTTTCTATTTCTTCCATTATTCAGTTCCACTTCTAGGGTAAAACGTTACGCAATACGCTGCGGAAAACTGGAACTTATGATATAAAACGTGGGACTGGACTGGAATTTGTTTTTTAAATAATTGATGTTTGTTTTTCACAGACAGATGGTCACTGGTGGGTGTTTTTCTATTCATGAAAGAAATTGATAATTTTCTAAGCTATTTCTAATATAAATAAAGGTCAAAATCGCAGATCACTCTCTTGATGCAAGAAAGACATGAAGGGGAAAAGTAAAAGTGCCGAAACTGTCAATGTCAATCTCAAAACATCACCACAGAGTATTAAACTTTTTTGTTGTGTTTCGATCCGTCAATCCGGAAATTATGCATTGGCTTTGCAAATAAATAAATAAATGCTGGACATTTCACACAACATTATCTAGCCCCAAGCTAAGCAGAGCTTGTGTTATGGCAAATAGATAACTGATAAATGGATAAAATGACCACCAACGTCTTAGTAAAACTGCCATCACCTTACAAAGGCATGACTTGCTTGACTGATAATATGGGTAGAAACCTTGGAGCAAGGAACGCAGAAACGAAGGACATTTGAAGAAGCAAAATAACCCTTCCTAGAAACGTAAGACGAATCCCTTTATAAGACAAGGTGGTTTGGTGTTAAGACTTTAGCCTGCCTGAAGTGCCTTAAAGGACAAAAAAAAAGTGTCAACGTCAACGGTTACATGCATAGGTTGCAAGCATTTCAAAATTTTCAAATTCGAAATGGCAGTGGTATTTTTCTTCCATAATAATAATTCTAATGAATTATAGTGTCGTTTGCAACGAATTTACCAATTTTGTGATAAATTTTTGCGGACAGTGTTTTCGATTTCGATAAGGAACAAGCCTACGTTTTCTTCGTGCTTTGTTTTCGTGAGCGGAGTGCTGAAAAACAAACATAAAAATGGCTACACTACCCATGCAGAAAGATCTCGTTTTATCTTTGAAAAAAGAGACTTATTCGAATGTTGGGATACTAAGCAAAGTACAGGCAATGCCACCGGAGCTTTCCCGCCAAGTTTTCAAAGAGAATGCGCTCGATAAACCGACGCAAACCTTGTTCAATCATCTCTCCCATTACCTTGTTAGTATAATCGATCATGCGGCGTCTACGTCGTTACCTTGGCCTCTGTACGACACCAAGACCGAAAGAGCTTACAGAAATCAGTTATCAAGCTTCATAACCGACTGCAGCAACAAAGGTTTGTTGAGTCCAGTCATGTCATCCTATTTAGTCAATCCGGGATGTTATAAAGTCACAATGCTGATCTTCCAAATGTCACAACTGGCTGTTCAAAAGCTGTTGACTACCAAAATGAAAAAAGACAGCCAGAGAAAGCTGTACACTGATATGACTGAAAAGTTCAAGTCCCAGGATCATGATGGATTTATGGAACAGATTGAAAAGGAAACCGAATTAATGCAGAGTAAGTTCACAAACTATTTGCAAAAGCGAAAAGCTACAGAAAAGATGGCACAGTTATTGCGAGCAAAAATATCACAAATGGAATCCAAGTCATCGAGTGCTCAGAAGTATTTGGACAAATTGGTTGATGGGCTTGTAAGTAAACACAAGCTAGACGCCCCAACAACAGTTGAAATATTAAAAATAAAAAACGTCCGTCAACCTTCACAGTTCTTCGAGAACTGGTTATTGGAAACAGATCGGCAAATTGATGAAATGGAATCAAATTGGAGCAAGAAAATGTCCCCTCTTTTATTGATAAGTAAAACCACTCAAATGCAAACCGAATCTCTAATATCAAGGTGTACCGGTGTGGTGGATAAAAATACATATATGATTGAGTATAATCACAAAACAGATTTTATATGTACTAAGGATCTACAAAACCAAGTTAACAGCCAACAAAAATACATTCTCAAAAACATAATTAAAGATGAAAGACTGAACTTCCCAAATCTCATAAGAGGATTTCTAATAGCCATAGGTTTTGTATTGAAGAATGCGGAGATTGGCAATGAGATTTATCAGTTCAATGAGTATTTGGACGGGGCCAGGATGAATTACAGTGAGACTGCGGTAGCAATGAGATCTGTAATGGAAAGACTGATAAAAGTAGAAGCAAAATTACAGGTAATGTTTGAATTAAACTCAAGAATAAAGGCACATTTTAATTACCTAGTCTATATGAAACAACGTAGTGGTGTTGCCTGCCTAAGGGCCGTTTTCCACAGGAGCAGAGAGGAGAGGAGACGAGAGATGTGTTAAACTATAATAAACCAATCCGATTTTGTTATTTCCTTTTCGTTTTTACCCGTCAAGCCTGCCTGCCAGCTTTGCTCTCGTGTACTCTCCTCTCCGCCCCGGTGGAAACTGGCCCTAAGAATAGACCCTTCCATCGCCTGTCTTTGTTGTTAACATAACATAACACCCAGCAGTCGCATACATAGTCTTGATCCCACACTAGGATTCCATGTGTCGTGGGTATCAGGAACTACGAGTACCATGGCACCATAACACCCAGATCCGGGACAAATAGTTGCAGATCATGCAAACATTTGTCCCACAGCGGGAATCGAACCTGCAACTTCTTGCATCTCAGCCGGCTACTCGCCCACCGCTCCACAGAGGTTGTCAGTGTTGTAATGTTGTAAAAGCCAAAGCTTAAAAGTAATAGTTAATATTAATATTATTATTATCATGGAGTTAGTAAGAAAGTAACGTAAACATTTAAAGTGCACTGACAAGGACTAAGATATAATTATACACGCATTAGCTCTGAGAGCTGCCTGTATATTATAAATAATAATAGATTTTGACGTGTTAACGTCTTATAAATCGATGGAGCCGGCTGCACGCTCGAAAAAACATGACTAATGCGTCGTTACCTCGTCATGCGTCACCTCGCAAAACGCATGCGGTGACGCTGCATGCGCGAGGCGCATGCAGCGTCACTGCATGCGCTATATATGCTATATATATATATATATGCGCATAGCGCATGCGATATATATATATATATATATATGCGCATGCGCGAAGCGCATATATATATATATATATGCGCATGCGCTAACGCCGCATGCGCGCGAGCGCGGAACGAGCGACAAAGAAGCACAATAACGACGTTGACACGTTGAACTATCGTCAGTAAACCGACTTTACAGACAACCGTTTTTTTTATCTTTCCAGCCCTCCTCACCACTGCCCTTCACCCGCTCATCCGTGACAAACATGATGGCAGAGATACCACCGTTACCTGACCTCTCCGAACTGCTTAATACAAAGGCATTGCAGTGCCAGCCTTTATTTGATAGCTTCACTCCACTGCACATGTCCAAACATCAGTTCAATCTAAGGAAACGATCAAACTTCAGTTTTGCAAAACCACAACCAAAATCTTTACTTATCACACCGTTCTGCCAAAGACCCAAAGATGACTTTCTCAAGAGCCTCATATCATGTAGAGTTAGTTCATATGACCGTGCCAATCTGAATGCAAATCAAAACGTCTCTATATCACAAAATGATCAAGTCAATGAAACAATAGCCGAGTGTTCATCAGGGTTTACTAAGCAACAGATTATGAGGTTATTATCGACAAAGAAATCTAGCTTAAAAAAGTTAAAGTACAAAACTGAACGGCTAGATATCAAAATCAAGAAAGGTGGCCTCTTAAATGAAACAACTAATACATTAAACGAAAGTAACTGCCTATTTAAGAGTCATTCTTCACCGAATCTGTTTGAAAATATGGAAAATAGAATGTTATCTAGAGCAGGACGGAGAACGTTATCTATAATGCAAGAAGATACTTTGTCTCCCTTCGAAGTATCCGGAATTTCTGCGTTGAACAGAGAAATTAGTAACAATACACCTCCTATTGATTATTTAGAACCAGTAAATACTAGCAGTATGCCTTGTACAACCACCTCGGCAGCAGATGTTAAGAAATTTGATAAAATGCTTAAAGAATTCAATGCAGATATGAAATACGACACTGCTAAAGAAACTCAAGAAAAGACT
This sequence comes from Epirrita christyi, assembly GCA_951392215.1. Taxonomy (NCBI): domain Eukaryota; kingdom Metazoa; phylum Arthropoda; class Insecta; order Lepidoptera; family Geometridae; genus Epirrita; species Epirrita christyi. Next base: position 10,467,698 of record OX595855.1, on the reverse strand, counting down.
GAAACGCCTAAAAGTAATGCACAGCTGGTTAAAAAAACAAGTTCATTAGAAAAAATCATAAACAGATTTAAGAAAGTACGCGCACATGTCCTTCCTGATAATTATACAGATGAATTTAGATCGATAGCCGAAGAAAAGGAAAATACGTTTGCAGTAAACAGAGTTCTATTACCGGATCTCTTAAGTCCAAATTGCAGTGTGCCAAGTAAAGAGCTTGCTGAGTCAGAAAACTTTGATGAATCGTGTGTGGATTTGAATGAGACAGTTCGGAGGAAGCCGAGAGAGAGTTTAGGTACAGTGCTGGGCGTTGACCAAACATTTTTGGACCAGTTTAATTTGGTAGACTAAAGCTGGTTTTATTTATACTGGCCTATTAAAAACAAGATTGGTATGCTGTGCTTGAACTCGAAAATATTGAATTTCAATGATTATTGGTTTTTAATTGTACACATTGGGAAATACTAAGGTTTTTCATATACCAAAAGTTACCAATTGGGCGGAGGAACTCTCAACCTGGCGGGTGATTACGTAATTCTGTTGCTAATGATTTCAATCGATTTCAATTTGAAATAACGTTTATGCGATTACCTAATTTACGCAGTCCAAATCTAAGTTACCTTTGTAATCAAAATGCGTAAATTGGTAGCAAGAGCGTCATTTCGAATAGAAACAGCATTGACATCGATTGAAACCAATAGCAACATGGTTACGTAATCACCCGCCAGATCCTACGGGGATGTGCTGCGCCACCGGTCGTCTCCGCGTAATGATTTTGGGATATAAAAGAAAAAACTTACATATCGTTCAATTGTTGACTTTATAAATTTTAATTATAAGCTGATATCATGATATTGTTCCGTTAGAAGCTTAATTTAAACTACTACCACCGACTACTATTTAATCACGTTAAAATAAAATATTCCTTATTCCGTAACTTCAAGGATAATTTTTAAACGTCTAGGGGACCGTCCATTAATCACTTGAGGCTTGGGAGGGGGTTTAGAAAAAAACACGAAATATCACAAGGGGGGAGAGGGGGGTGTTGTTAGATATCACGTGTATTTGTTTTTTCGTCAAACGCGTGATTTCTAAACCTAAAAGCGGCGTGTAGTGACCTTGACTCGCCGTTGCCAGGCAATGAACGAAGTCACCAATTAATATTTAATTTAAAAAATACACGTGATTTTTGTAGTCTTAAACCTCACCACGTATCACCAAGGGGGGGTTAAAAAATGCAAAAAAAACATCACGTGATTAATGGACGGCCCCTAGCTTGTGTGCCAAGCAAGTTAAGTTTAGATAATCTCTGCCTGCGTGGCTACTCTTGACGCTTTATTCCAATTCTAATTCAGGATTTAGTATCATTTGGCACTCTTGAATTCAATACTAGCGCACAATTTGGAATGGAGATTTGGAATTTTATGGAAATAAATGAAATTGACTTTCCTCGATTTTTTGGTACTCTTGACGCGAATTTGACGTAGTTCTTCCACGAGTCAACACGCAAAGTCAATCGCGTACTCGATCTCAATTTCAAACTCGATTTGGTTCAAGAGTGCCAAACAAGCGTTATTAGGATTGAAACTGGATTGCGATTAGAACTGGATTGGGATTTTAACTGTTTTCAAGAGTAGCCCTGCTGCACATGTCTCTGGGATTTTATGCGATTACGACAAAAAGCAGTATTTTTGTCCCAAAAACCCGTAACTATGATTATCAGCCGGTTGAAATCCACTGTTGGACATAGGCCACCGCATAGAATGCCAGGTCTTAGCCGCCTCCATCCACCGACTTCATCATCGTTCCATCGAGAGCGGGCTTTCCTAGACTGGGTCTTCCGGTTGGTGTCTTGGATGTGAAAAATGCCTATTTGCCTATTTTTGGGTACACAATTATAGGGATTTGTTTAAAAACTATGCATTACAAGGTTAAAAAGCTTTAAAATTGTACCTATTTTAAAAATTGCCAGTTTTAAGTATTTAGTTTTTTTATGTTATTTAACAGTTGATGAACTAATTATCACTAGAAACGGGATATTTACCATGATTTTTTAGTTTTGTTGATTCCCGATATTTAGACACAGTTTCATGCGCCATGATCACGGGTAAGCTGAAGTCTTTGCGAGTAGATTTGTATTGTTATAGGTAGCCGTAACGATCTACCCTCTTTCTCACTCTTTTATTACGAACACCCCTACCATCAGTTTCATTGTCACACTTAACTCCATCTCGACACACCACACTAACGGTATCCGGACGAGCCATCTTCCATCTTCTCTATTGAGATTACTAAACACAGGAATTTCAATCGAGAAGATGGTTTTCAATTGTCTGGAGTCTGGAATCCTGTGGTGAGAATGTGTAGCAATCGGAAAAATTGTGTGGTACCAGTTGCTCGTCCGGATACCGTTAGTGTGGTGTGTCGAGATGGAGTTAAGTGTGACAATGAAACTGATGGTAGGGGTGTTCGTAATAAAAGAGTGAGAAAGAGGGTAGATCGTTACGGCTACCTATAACAATACAAATCTACTCGCAAAGACTTCAGCTTACCCGTGATCATGGCGCATGAAACTGTGTCTAAATATCGGGAATCAACAAAACTAAAAAATCATGGTAAATATCCCGTTTCTAGTGATAATTATTATGTTAATAACCATGATAGTTTCAAAAGTTGATGAACTGTTCTCCGACTGAATTTTAACACAACAAATTTAGTTCCTTAGCGCTTAAATAAAACTAATATAAGTTTGTTTATATAATCTTTAATAACAAATGTATTATGATTTAACAATAAGTTCTTTGTGTCGCTTAACATTAAGGTATAATAACTTTTTAAAAATTTTCTTATTTCATCATTCACTTATCTCTAGAATAAAATAATTATCAAAAAATATAGTCTTCTGTTTTAAACCTCTAACTTATACAAGATTAATTAAAGTTAAATTAAAAGTTATAATATTATTATGTACTAATAAACAGAGTTAAAAACAAGCTAAAATTAATACTGTCCAATATCTAGACTGTGATTTTGGGGTCATTTTCCTCCAATTTAACAATTTTCTCCGAAATCTCCCATAATTTCCTCGCTCTGCCCATATCACTCGCTGCGGCAGAAACGCTACTCTCAATACAATCGGAAAAGTACTTCCCTGAAACATTCTCCAACTTCTCATCAACTGCCAACATAACCGAGGTCTGACAACCTTGCTTAGGGGTCTTGAAGAACCCTTTGATAATCAAAGCCAATCCCCAACTTAACGGAGCGGGTACCGACCTCCAAATACCTGTGTCAATCAAACCTGGATGGAGACAATTGGCCGTTACTCCAGTTCCTTCTAGTCTTCTAGCAAGTTCTTTCGTGAAGAGGATATTCGCTTCTTTGGACGCGTAGTACAAATACCCTGGCAAAGTGTCGACTGGGTTCGGGTTCTCCAAGTTAAAAGATGCTAAACGATACAGCGATGAAGCGACTACGACAATTCTCGACGGAGTACTCTTCTTCAGTAGATCTATCAAGAGATGTGTTAGCAAGAAAGGGCCGTAGTGGTTGGTTGCCATAGTCATTTCGATATCATCAACCGATCTGTTCTTCTTGAACGTTTCCGCGTAGCCAGCGTTGTGTATTAACACGTCCAGTTTGTCTTCTGTTTTGTTGATGTCGGCAGCGAATTCGCGGATGGACGCGAAAGAGCTGAGGTCTAGCTTTTTGAAGAGTACTTTTGTGTTCTTTGTTGCGTCGATGATTTCGTCTGGAATATAAGAAATTTTCGTAATTTAAAAGATATTTAACTCTTGTTTTGGCCAGAATCATAGAATCCAGAATGCCAAAAATGCGGTCTTTTGGCTCATTTTTAAGTAGCTTTTATTCAAAAACCTCAACACCCTGAAGGGAGTAGATTTGAAGAGCGAGATTACCTTTGATCTTCTCAGCAGCCTCCACATTCCTGCAAGCCATGATGACTCTAGCTCCTCGATTTGCGAGCTCTGTAGCCGTCTCCTTTCCTATCCCACTCGTACATCCAGTCACGATCACTGTCTTCCCGTCCATCCTGAAAAACAATGTTTTTTTTTCAGCTAATGGAGTTACCTTACTTAGTTACTAGCTCTCCTTTTATTAGGTAGGTGGTACCTACTTTGCGTAGTATCTACAACAGCACGCCACAACTCATGTCTCAGTCGTTTGCCGATGCGAAGTAGGTACCTACTACTAGGTTATTATATTGCAGGAATAGCAATCTAGATCTATATCTAGATAGGTAAGTGATCTGCAAATATTTGTTCTGGGTTTGGGTATTTGTTCTGGTGTTTGTGTGGTACCATGGTACTTGGGGGCCCAATTCTCTAAATTATTTTAAAACTACACTGAAAGTTAACCGAATCGAGACTGAATTATGAATTGACAGAAAGTTGGTATTCTGCTCCCTTATAAATAACAATTTAGTCTTCTTTCAATTCACGGTGACTTCCATTAGAGTAGGATAGTTATACTTACATATATATAATTGCAAAGAGTAAAGAGAGACTCCATCTACAATGCTAAAATTATCGAAAAAACTTTGAATCCTTCAAGTTTCGGTCACATTTCGATATAATCACATTACATTGTTTGTTGTATTTTATGTTTAGAGAATACCATTTCTGACATTTAAGACATCGACACAAGATCGAAACATGATCCGACCATTTTTAAGTTAGAGAATTGGGCCTGGATATCCACTGAACAGGGAATCATAGTGTGGGATCAGAGGCCCAATTCTCTAAGTTATTTTAAAACTACACTGAAAGTTGACCGAATCGAGACTGAATTGTAAATTGACTGAAAGTTGAATTTCTAGTCCCTCATAAATAACAATTTAGTCTACTTTCAATTCATGGTGACCACCATTAGAGTAGGATAGTTATATATATAATTGGAAAGAGTAAAGAGAGGCTCCATCTACTTATGCTAAAATTAACGAAAAAAACTTTGAATCGTTCAAGTTTCGGTCACATTTCGATATAATCACATTACAGTGTTGTATTTTATGTCAGGAGAATACCATTTCTGACATTTAAGACATCGACACAAGATCGAAATATGATCCGAACATTTTTAAGTTAGAGAATTGGGCCTGGATATCCACTGAACAGGGAATCATAGTGTGGGATCAGAACAATGTATGCGACTGTTGGGTGTTATTGCCATCATCATCATCATCATCATCATCAGCCTTTAGGCATCCACTGCTGGACGAGACCTCCCCCATAAAAAACAATAAGGGGATTTGCCATAATCACCAGCCTTGGCAGGCCGATTGGTAACCGCAGTGTTCATGTTGAGTACTCACGTGGATGCTGCCCATCCCCTGGTGTAATCCCTTAGCCGGCTTTTACGACATCCACGAGAGGAGATAGAGAGATCTATTCTTCGGCCGGACAAAAGGACGGTTTAGGACGACATACCTAATTGTCTTAGCATTTTGATGTGACAATTATTATTAATAATGTTAATTTCAACAAGATGTGTATTAGGTATAGTACTTAATTAACTTTTATTGAACGAGCGAAGCGAGTTCTCTGAGTCAAGTTGGAAGAATCGGCGTTTGTATGTATGTATGTTTGTCCGATGAAAACTTCCCAACCGTTTATCCGATCTTTATGAAATTTAATATGGGGGTAGATAGTATTGATACAATTTGTAGGTAAGGTTATGAGCTATATCGGTCAGGGGGTTGATGAGATATCGGGGTCCAAGAGGGGGGTAAAAAAAATAAAAGTGAGACTGTCTGGTCAAATGGGGTGTCTAATGAAAGCTCTTTGGCTGGACATTTCAAAACTGTTCTTAATTAGTATCTAGACTTAGTAGTTTCTGAGATATTAGGGAAAATCTAAAACGTAAAAATCATAATTCTAGGGTACTTCCAGCAATCCCACAATGCTGAAATTCGGTATGCTTGTAGCTTTTGTGTCACAACTACAGTGAAAAGTCTGAAATTGAAGAAATTAGAAACTTGTACCTTAAAAAAACCATACCCAATATAACATCAATTGTTGACCCCCCATTCCTAGGAATTTGAATGACATTGGAGTTCTATATAATTTTCATCAAAAGGACGTTATCAATTAATTCGTCAAGTACTTTATATACTAACAGGTATGTAGTATTTACGCCCCGTTGCTTAGGTTATTCAAAGGTTACCTAGAGGAAATTACCTAGAGGTTATTTTTTTTCTCAGTAAATGTTTTTAAAAAAGTAAAATTTGCAAAAAATATCTCGAAGATACTTCAAGTTCTCTGGTAATGCTGAAATTTATTATTTTAGTATATTTTGTTGTATAGGAAGAAGTCGAACATTGAGGATTTTTCTTTTTAATATCCATTTTTAGCGTAGAAAACGTAAATCTGAAAAAATTAGGTACCTAGCAAAACTACAACTAGATGGCACTGTTTATTTAAAAAAAATTTTTTTTTGCTTTTCAAAATCTCTCTCATGATAGAGAAATTGACTCGGTAGTTTTAGATTTCTGATGGACCATCCATACAAACATACTAAATAGCCATTAAATACAAACCCCTGTAGGTACTTGGGCTGATAAAGGTGTCATCGCGAGGTCTCAGTTCGGGGCGAACCACTAGTTTAATACTTAAATAATGTTATATTATAATGACTATTATTTTTAGGTTCCCTATATTATACAGGCCGTCCCACGGATATGCCACAAGGACGGAAAGTTGGGAAATGTTAAAATTCTTGGTCTTCCTTTTATTTCTGACACTATGTTATTTAGCAAAAAATAATCCTTATGATAAAGCCTTTTGATCGGTATGATAAAGCTACAGGGTGATTATTTTTCTCGTGTAACGAGTTCGATTTCCGGCTCAACCATGTAATTATTTAAATATCTATGAAAGCAGTTTAATTTTTTTTTGAAATTAAAATAATGTCTTCTTTCAGTAAAATGTTCCATCTACAATATTCAAGGTACTTTCCCTCCATGTGGCATATCCGTGGGACGCCCGGTATAGCTAGCTCATGGTACAATATTGTACCTACCAGATTGACGTATAAATAATATTATGAATAAATGACTATTGACTATTAAACTAACCTGGCTTTGTTCAAGAATCTTCCGCAGCTATACTGAGCGTAGAGTCTGATGATCAGGAGTACGAAGATGAACCCAAAAACTGCCAGTAGAGCGAGAATGATAAGCAGAGGGAAGAGCCAGTAGAGGTAGTTTGCTTTCCACGCCTCAGCTACGATCATGGCTGGAATGAAAGAGAAGGTATGGTTATTCGACTGTATGAAGTCTGATCTTCTTTGGAAGGGCATGAAAGTATTTTTACTAAAGGATAGCGTAGATCCCCTTAAGAGCCCTCTTGTATACAAGGATCGAACTCGCGACCGTCACCTTGATACGGAGATGCGTTAACCGCTTGGCCACTGGTCGATATTATGCCCATTACGTGCTATTAATAATCCCGGAATAGATATCCTTGGAATAGCTATAGCGTGTTTTGTCTTGTGCATTGACACTTGACAGGCAGGTTTAAATTCGATCGAGAGAGACAAAACACGGTGTAGCTATTCCAAGGATATTCCGCGGTTATTAATAGCACGCATTAGGTTTTATCTAAGATTAGGTACCTATGCCAATAAAGGCCAAGTTAGTTTCGGGTTGGGGGTGGTTCAAGAAAATAAAACAAGAAAAATGTACACGAACTTACTGGTATTTTAAAAAAAAAACGATATGTCGGAGGTTGGGGGTTGAACCCCCAAACTCCCCCACCTGGCTACGCCCATGATCATCATCATAGATAAATGAATATTCCATCAATTTCTCCGGACGCGTTGTCTTGGTGCTTGGTGTTTCTTGCGAAACTGTTTGATCACGTCACAGCTTTCTTATTGCTAACTTATAACTTTCTATCGGTAGGTATATTATGATACACGACGAACTATGGTGTCTAGGAAATAAATATTTGCATAACCTAAACATCGGAGTCGCCGCCGGTTCTAAATTGACGAGACAGGTCAGTCTGTGGCGACTGGCGATGGATAGAAGAGGCCTTTATCCGATGATGGGTATCCGAATCAAGTGAATGACTTTAAAAACGTATTGAGAATACGTATTGAAATTATTGAGTTCTTACCTATTGAGTATTGACGTATTAAAATTTAAATATCGAAGCTATATGAAGCATTTGAATTTTGAATACTTACTTATATTTATTTGGAAGTGATAATTTAGAACGTAAATATTTTAATACACTCGAGAGCAATGAATCCGGGTCACTTAAAGAATCCTAAAAATCTCGGAAACTAAAAATGCTAGGTTAATGCAATAAATTGTATTTAATAGACAATGTAATACTCCTTAAATGAAGGTATTAAAACTTCTTAGTTATTGTAAAGTTATATCATAAAAAAATCAAATTTGAAAAAGGGCCACTTTCGAAGATGGAACTACGAAATTACAGCATTTGGTTTTGCTTTTGTTTGTAATCTGTCATTTATCATTGTTTGATTTCTGTTTTTTTGTTGTTTTTTTTCTGCGTAAACGCAGTAATGGAAGCACGAGGAGGCAATACGAAGTATTAAAATTCAAGAAAATCGTAATAAAGTTCAAAAATTTCATGTTTCCTATTTTTGTTTTAAGGAGAGATCAGCAGTTTTTTTCTTTATGTAATTTTGTGTTAATAAAATGTATGGTGACTCATATTTTTTTTACCTTCATTTAAGGAGTATTACATTGTCTATTAAATACAATTTATTGCATTAGGTTTGATTTCACCAACAAACAACAGGCGGTTAAACATCTGTTTTGTCTAACCAATGCTTATTGACAGGTGTTTTCAAAGATTATCTGTCACCTTGACCAATGGTTAGATTTAACAAGACATTTACTAACTAACAGAGTATGGTGAAATTGGCTCTTAATCTATCATTTTTAGTTTCCGAGATTTTTAACATTCTTTAGTGACCCGGATTCATTGCTCTCGAGTGTAGTTTAAAATTTAACTAAATATTAGTTAAACTATACCTACTCATAGCTAATTTGGAATTTAATTGATAATTTATAATTTTATGAATACCAATGAACTAATGAATTAATAAATTTTGAATGTTTTTATATTACTTATTTATAAACAAGAGAATAAATGGCATAAAAAATAGCTAGGACGGGAAGTTCTAGGTTCTACCTATTCAACGTCAAATTTTTGTAAAGCACAAAACGTTTGTACCTACCTATTATATTATATAATATATTAGTGTATATTAGCCTATTTGCAACAGACTTAATTTTCAATTATTTTTAACCTATTTTAGTTAAAATGGCTTTTGATTTGTTCTCTCTTATGTGAAATGTCATACGTCAAAACAAGACAAACCATATTTTAACTAAAATAGGTTTAGAAAATGATTATAATTAAGGGGCTAATTCTCTATTAAAATAAAATAAAAATCTTTTTAAATACATACTTTAACCCCTATTATTTAAATTCAGTAAACAAGTAAGTACCTAGGTATTACACCTTACACAATGTCATAATAGATGGCGCTTGAAAGGTAATTAGTTATTTATAATAATTTGAACACCATAATGGCTATTGTAATTTTTGGAGTGTAGCGCGGATCCTATACCTACCCTGATGAAGACCCTCGATTAGGGTCAAAACCTGTTGGTGCTTCCACCAACATAATCGGGTACGTGAAAATTTCCCGTTTTACAAGATGAATGGCTATTGTACTTCAATGCTTGGTGAGATCCACGAACATATCCACTCTTTACTCTTCCGAAGTCCGCACATTCCACGGCCAACTCCAGAATAAATCTTGGTAAGTAGTATACTGGCGTGCAATGAAATAAGGGTCACTTACAAACTTTGCAAGATATCGAATTGAAATTATAATACGTATTATATTACATAGGACATTCAATATTTTTTTGTAAAAAATACTTACTTAACATATCCTACTATCCTATCCTACTAATATTATAAACGCGAAAGTTTGTAAGTATGGATGGATGGATGGATGGATGTTTGTTACTCATTCACGTAAAAACTACTGAATGGATTTTAATGAAACTTTACAATAATATAGCTTATACATCAGAATAACACATAGGCTACAATTTATAAAGATATTGTGTGAATTGTCCATAATATGACGATAAATGTCAAGTAAGTAGGAAAAAATCTACCATCTGCGAGCTATTCTGGCGTGCGCTGCCAAAACCGCTAGAGTTACACATATGTAATGTATGATGGAAATGTTTATCTTAAATAGTCCTACAAAAAAACCTGCCACAGTATATATAGGTTATATTCTTTTCTACGCCACGCTAGTATAAGCTACTCGAAATACTAATCCTGCGCAGACGAAGTCGCGGGCACCAACTAGTAATTAATAAATAATAAATGGCTAAAAGTTAGTTTGGTAGGTATTGTGGTTTTTCTAACTGACCATGTTTAATTGTACGCCAGTTTAGTTTGAGCGGTCATCGGACTTTGAACTTGCGACCTCAATTCTCACAGCTGGCATTGAGTAGAGGCCTAAGCAGAGGTCATAAGTTACCAAGACGTTATCGAAACTATTGATTAGGTGTTCTAGGTCACACAGATTGGGATGCATTAAGGTGACCCGGAAACAGTGTCCTACATTTTATCGAAGTACTTACGTATAATAGGTACATGATTACCTAAGGTATTCAATTACGAAACCCTATTGTTTCTTCATGTATCAACTTACATTAGGTACTGCATGATTTTATTACATTTGAATTCAAATTAATTACACAGGTTTCATTGTTTGTTTTTTGTTTCAATTTTAAAGTTTATTAACTTGGATGCTGTTCACAAACTAGTAATTCGCCCCGAACTGAGACTACGCGATGTAAGAATCATACTTTTTAAGGTTCCGTACCCAAAGGGTAAAACGGACCCTATTACTAAGGCTTCGCTGTCCGTCCGTCCGTCTATCACCAGGCTGTATCTCATGAACCGTGATAGTTAGACAGTTTAAATTTTCACAGATGATGTATTTCTGTTGTCGCTATAACAACAAATAACAGAAACAAATAAAAAACAGAATAAAATAAATATTTAAGGGGGCTCCTATATAAAAAACGTGATTTTTTTGCCGTTTTTATAGATAATGGTACGGAACCCTTCGTGCACGAGTCTGACTCGCACTTGGCCGGTTTTTTAACCTTTCTACCTAAACGAACTCATAAAACATTTAGATATAATTTTCATGAGACCACATCGAGATCATCTCCCTCTACCATGACGACCTCTGTGGGTTCGATTCTCGCTGCGGGATAAATTTATTTTGCAAATATTTGTTGTAAAGTATTTGGGTGTTATGGTACCATGGTAATTGTCGTTCCTGATACCCACGCACGACACAGGGAATCCTAGTGTGGGATCAGCACTCGTACTATGTGACTGTTGGGTGTTATGTTGTTATCATTCCTTAAAAAGCATCGAAGGCACGGAAAAAACAAAATAAAAAAGGCGCCGGTTTACTTAAGGTACTACCTAGGTAATTTGGGCATTATTTTGTGTATCAAGTAAGTTTATTGTTCAAAAATGTATTTTTCAAAACAAACTTTTGTTAAATTCGTTATCAGAACCTGATCAAAATGAGCCCAAACACTGCTAGGCTACTAATCATACTACTAATCATCGAGGAGTTCCGTTGTCTCCATCATCAGATCAGCTCGCCATCACTAATATTGCATTGTCATCTGAACTTGACAGGTATGAAAAATTTCAGCTCAATCGGTTAAAGATAACTGATTTAAAATTCATTTGCAAGATTCCACCCGGACAGTGGTGGATTTATACTAGGGGCAGTCGGGGCTAGTGCCCAGGGCGGCAAATTTTCTAGGGCGGCAAAATTTGGAAAGTGAGAAAAAAAATTCTATACGATATATAATTAACTAATTCTTTTAAATAAACATTTTATCTTTCAAGAAATATAATTCAAGTATTATGTATCACATTAAATTTTTGTATATTATTTAATATAAATAAAACATAATGTATAATAAATGCTATATAATACATAATAAATTTCCTGAAATCAATTAGTTATTCTAATTCTTAAAAAATAAGATATCAAAACTATTAAAACAAAATTTAAGTCATAGGGCGGCATTTTCGCGCCCCAGGGCGGCACAAATTTAAATCCGGCCCTGCACCCGGACATACATAAATACATACATTGCAAGTTAAATAAAAGCTTGTAAAAAATTAATAACCAACTTAACTGAATGAGGTTGTACGTTATTCAAATTCTTAGAAATAATGGGAGATGAACAATTATCTCATCAGTTAAACTTGAGAGCAGACTCCAAAAAATATAAATGTTTAGAATTTGAAACTTGACTACGCAAAAGCAAAAACAAGCTAGGTACCTATACCTATAGGACGACCTCTGTGGCGCAGCGGGCGAAGGTTCGCCTGCGACGCAGGAGGTTTCGAGTTCGATTCCCGCCTCTGAACAAATATTTACGATCTGTCGATATTTGTTCAGGATGTTCTGGGTATTTTTCTGTGTATAATAAAAAATATCTATCTATGTAATATATTGTATTAAGTATAACAGTTATCTAGTACCCATAACACAAGCTCTGTTTAGCTTGGGGCTACATAATAGTGTGTGAAATGTCTCCAGCATTTATTTATTTTATTTATTTATAGGTATGTTATAGAGGAGAGCCGTATCCACGATTAGTATTAGATGCCAAATCCACGATTACGTATCAGAGGCCAAATCCACGATTTTTATTCAGTAAAGCCAATATAAATATTTTAAGCCTTTATTATATAGAATAACGTACGCTTTCTGCGCGGTGAACTAAAGACTTCATAAACGTCGTAGGAATTCGGTGGATGGAGGCGGCTCAAGACCATTCGTCGTGGCATTCTAAGGGAGAGGCCTATGACCAGAAGTGTACCATCCATCTTTAGCAGATAAAAACATTTCGACCTACCATTCGATTTGCGACCCATTTATAATTTTTTCGAGAATTCGTCCTTCAGTAAAACCGCATTCGAGTTTTCGAACTACACCCATTATAAAAACGCTTTACTGGTATGTCAGATAATGTTTGTGATAAGAATAATAAGCAGGAGGCCAAGGCAACCAGACAAAGAAACGAACAGTCATCAAAACTAGTTTCTTGCATCAAGAATATATTTGGAACTAAAACCCGGTTTACCTGAGTACTTATATCTACCTAATTATATACCTACGCTTGTCTTTGAACCTAGGAATGTCCAAGGCCATTTGGCCGTGACGTCACAACCTAGGATGCAACGGAGTGTCAAAGTTTGTATGGAAGAGTCTTCAACTATTGTTATTCTAAACTTTGAGTAAATAACCACCTATTCTACAAACTATGAAACACATTTCAGGGTTTACCAAAGCTACCCCTAATAACTTTTCATTTAAAAAACCGACTTCCACCATTGTATTTGACTAAAATATGTATCTGGATAAAAAAAAATTATGAAAAAACCATATTGGTGAAAGGGTTATGATACTTTCTGAATGCAAATGCTTGATTTGTTGCTGAAAATATCAAAATCGCTATATGTGTGCCTAAAATATTTGAGGAGTTCTCTACGAAGAATCATCGTCTGATGAGTTTAATGTTATCAACGATGAATGATAACATTAAACTCATCAACGATTAAAAACTTCTAAAAGACAATTCATTAGATAAACTTAACGTAAGTACCTAAATCTACAAAGTTCACAAAGATATAAAAGATAAGTCAGAAATAAGAAAACTAATAAGTGCCTACCTACATAAAACAAACAGGCCACAAAATGATATCCTATCCTTCCTACTGTCCTAGGCACTACACACACACACACAACACACACACACTGCACTCACTACTAGGTACTTACCTACACTTCTCATCAAAAAAAACAATATACTTAAGATTTTCTTTCTGGCAACAAATAACCAAATAACAGGATTATTTCTTTAAGAAAAGCCATCATTATAAATAATAAATAATTTTGTTGGCAGTTCCTAACCTTGTGTACCTTAAATACCTACTGTTATTATGTTTTTTTTTTTCGTTTTTAATATTTTTCTAATAATCGATTAAACACATAAACTTAAGAAGTGTTTCGATTTTTTTGATGAGAAATGCTTGTGAGGATGGATGGATGTTTGTTACTCTTTCACGCAAAAACTACGTAAAGAATTTTGATGAAACTTTACAGTATCATAGCTTAGACATCAGAATAGCCTAAAGGCTATAATTTGGAAGGACTTTTATATAAGGGTACATATATATAACATATATGTATATTTGAGGGTGGGGAGGGGGGAGGAGGGGGAGGAGATCCCTTCCCCGCATGGTAGAAGTTTAGGAAATGCATAGTTTTTTTTAATAAATTTTTTAAAAACTTTTTTGAGATTATGTTTTGGTAATTTTTCTGTAATATGGCCTGTGATTGGAAGTTTTCTTGTGTACAAATACTACAACATAGTTTAAAAAAAAAACTAACCACCTACCGAGGGCCTGTCTATACTATGGCCCTTGTGTAAGAATTTTTCTTGCGGTCTCATGATTTTATACGTACAAAAATTAAAATTATTTCCTAGATCTGAAACTTCGTGAGATTGCTCAAGATAATAAGTACTTTGCATAAAAAAAAATTGAATAGTCTACGACAAGTCCCGTATATAAAAGACGAGCCTATAATTTATAATACCTAGAGGTTAGACACAAGAGTCGCGAGCAAATGCTTGTAATAAACAAAATAAACTTACACAGAATTAATCACTGCCAACAAATTCCCAACTTTGGTAGACAACCGCTCATGTAGAGCTTCACGTTATAACTAGTTGAATGAAATTAACACTAACTGGTTTGACTACTCAGATTAGTAGCTTCTTTGATGGTTTGGTAGCTTAGCTACCTAGATGCAAGGAATTTGTTTTGTCTTGATGCAATTAACACAGATTTCTGGTAGGTACCTAGATTATATTTAGTTTTTAGATTAGCTGTTGTCGGTAGATTGAAAAAGAGTCAGAGATATGTTACCAATGTAATATAAAAAATCGTTGGACTTACTTATCGAATTAATCTGTATTTAGGAACATAGCATATATTGTCAAGTTACAGAATAACAACAAGATATGAAAAAAACATTAAGTTTTTATTAATAATTATTACTGGAACACGACCTAATTTGATACAAATTCCATCGCATTCCATCGCGCATGCAGGGGGAGAAGCCCAGGTGCCAAACAGGGATAACTGATTTTGACACAAGCTTCAATTTGCTTGCGGCCTTCGCAGGCCCCTTAAGGCGCGGTATGATCCTAAAACGGCTTAACATAAAGTTCAAAATCGCATGTCATATTTGACGATAACTGGTTTGCACTTCATACTTCAGACTGTATTAATTTTGAGGGTTTTTTTTTAATTAATCAAAATATACAAATCATAGATAAAAAATATGCGGTTAGAGTTTTAAATACAAGTTCAGCTATTTAATTCGTAAAAAAATTATGTTGTTGACCTCTTTGACGAAGTTGAACCTTTGTTATTGAATCGTCTGACCCAATTAAACATAGTAGTCAACAACTTCGACAATTATCGTTCTTAACGTGTACCGGTTGCATGGGCGTAGGCAGGGGTGGGGGGTTTGGGGTTCAAGCCCCCCCCCCCGAAATATTCAAAAGGTTGACAAAATCTGATAGTTTTTGACCATTATAAATTGTATTTTCTGTGTTTTGGTGCCTGAAATAAATTAATTTTAATTAAATTGCATATACTTAATCGTAGCTCGGATTATAAGATTAACAAACAAATCTTTAAATCGGTGTGATTTGGAAACTATCTTAATTTTACAAGAAAATGACAGTACACAGGCTTAGATATTAGTGCAGTTATATGCTTACGAAATTACATAAAGTTTGATGAGATAATATCCAAGATAGGAACAAACTTCGTTTATATGCAGAGGGATAGTAGACTCCTCTTAAATTAATTCGAGATCCTGCCAACGCTCATGTTGGCCATCACTTTTTTAACCGACTTCAAAAAAAAGGAGAAGGTTCTCAATTCGGTTGTATTTTTTATTTTATTTTTTATATTTGTTACCTCATATATCTCCGTCGTTTATAAAACGATTTGGATTTTTTTTTATTTGATTGGATTTTTATCGAGATTTGTTCCATTTTTTCAAAATCCATTTCTGTTGATGAAATGCATGAGGAATTGAGGGAACTCCTCAAATACTACAGGCATACATAAAGGGATTTTGATATTTTCTGCAACATGTCAAGCATTTGCATTCAGAAAGTATCATTTGATGAAGTGGAACTTGTGAAGAAGACCACAAATGGCCACCAATCAAAATATCATCCAGATACATAGTCGAATACAATGGCGGAAGTCGGTTTTTTGAAATGAAAAGTTATTAGTAACCGAGTGGTCCACAATTGGGAAATAAAATATATAAGTAAATAAATAGTACATTTATTTCGAGAAAAATCAAAACCCAAGTACCCAAGTTTTATGTACAAACAATAAAAACAAGTAAAAACTAATTGGATTGCTGGGCAGGTGTCTTTCGCAGCAATGCCTTGTACATACGGGCAGTTCACCCTAGCGGCATCATATACGTACTACCAGACGATGTTGGTTTCTGCTACTTCTGACAACGCATTTAAAAACAAGTTTCCCAAATGTCTACGAAAGGACATTTAAGTAGATTGTTGAAAACATATACTACAACAATCTCTTCGAGAGAAAGTGTCTTTCAAATTTATCGAATCGGCAAAAAGCCATTTCTCTTAAACGCTGATTTTTTGAGTAAAAAAAACCCTTGTACCTATATAGGATCACTTTCATCTGTCTGTCAAGACCTTTTTTTCTTTGGAACGGCTAAAGGTGCCGTTAAACAAGCAAGCTTCTAACTATTTTTGAGTGTGACTAAAATATCACCAATATGACCGCAAATCACCATTTTTCAGAAGATGTACGGACGAGGCTTTTTTTATTGATATCATAGGTATAAGAACTTTTTAGCCATCAATGTGTTTCAGATATATATCAGACTAGTTGCGCCCCGCGGTTTCACCCGCGTGAATAATGATTAAAATTGATGATGATGATGAAAAGTAGCCTATGTGTTAATCCAGGGCGTAAAGTATCTCCATTCCAAATTTCACTCAAATCCATTCAGTAGTTTTTACGTGAAAGAGTAACAAACATCCATACTCACAAACTCAATATTAGTAGGATATCATAGGTAGGTATAAGAACTTTTTAGTCATCAATGAGTTTCAGATGTATAGAAATTTGGAAATCGTGGAACAAACGGCAATTTTACTGACAATTAGTCACTCTATGACTTTCCAAAATCGCAGGAACGTGCTATTTTTTGCGTTCAGCAGGGCGATTCTAAAACATGAGAAAACGTTTCCGATCGGGATTCGTTAGTTATTCATTTCGCTGTGGTAACTAAAACAATTTTCTGCAGTAAAACACAGTAAAAAACAATAAATATTGTATATTATTGTGTTTTACTAGAGAAAATTGTTAGAAAATTGTTTTAGTTACTTACCACATCAAAATGAAAAACGAACGAATCCGATCGTAAACGTTTCCGACGTTTTAGAATCGCCCTACTGAATGAAAATTGTTAGAAAATTGTTTTAGTTACTTACCACATCAAAATGAAAAATGAACGAATCCGATCGGGAACGTTTCCGACGTTTTAGAATCGCCCTGCAGAACGCACTAATAAACTTTCATTTTTCAATAACATTATCAAGACCGTTCGTTATGGCATTCTAGGAGAGGCCTATGTCCAGCAGTGGACGCTTACAGGCTAATGATGATGATGGCAAGCGTAAGTACACCTTAGAAGTAACACTTATAACTATTGTTCCATGGTAAGTAGGTAAGAAGATAAATAAAGTTAGTTACACGACATATTAATATGTCAGAGCGTTGTTATTCTAAGATGTCAGACATTTGGTTCATAAGACACGACTTATGACACTAATTAGTAATTATGTTGTCTTATGTAGTGACGCATCCATTTCATGAGTATGCAATGATTATGTTGAAGTATATACCTACAAACACAAATTAACTAAATTTGTTATTTAATAGACTAGAATTTGCTCGCAGCTCCGCACGCGTGGAACCTCTATTACCTACAAATTATAGCCTAAAGTTATTCTGATATAATACTACTACTGTGTGTCACAGGAAGTCTGTGGATGGAGGCGGCTCAAGACCGTTTGTCACTGCATTTTAAGGGGGAGGCCTATGTCCAGCAGTGGACTTCTACAGGCTGATGATGATGATGATGATGATGTCTGTAAAGTTTATTAATAGTAATGTAGTAGCTTTTGCGTGAAAGAGTAACATAAATTGAGTGCTTGTCTCATCTCAACCCAATGACGACCCATCCATCCATCACCACAAAAAAAAAAAAAAATTATATATTTAATTATATATATATTATAATATTAGTAGGATAAAACTCTTTATTTAAAGAAAGAATAATGAAAGTATATTATCACCATCATTATCAGCAAACGACGCCCACTGATGGACGAAGCCTCCCCCCATGAAATACAATAATCACCTCGCTTGCGGCAGGCGGATTGAGGTAAGTATGATACTTGCCTACTTCCAAGAAGTGAACTGGTTCAATATTAAAACGGACAAGTGCCAGTGAGCCTCGCGCTCAAAGGGTTCCAATCCGTAAGTTATTTCGAAATCGTCAAAACCCTATTTTATTTCTGCCACTTTTTCCCACAAACAATACCATTTTTTAAGGGTACAAAAGTCGAAATTCCTCAATTTGTGATTATTTCCTTTATTTATGTTATAAACCCTTCTAGCATTCCAAAGGATTGTGAGATCACTGAAAAAATAACCTAAAAGTTATTTAATTTTGCGATTTCTACACAAAAGTAAGAAGCTTACTCTTTAACGGTAAAATGACTCTAAAATAAGCTGACCATCTTTACAACATAACATAACGCGGACGGATGGGAGACGATCCTTATGGTGAGCCTGGCTTACTGTGAGGATAATTAATTAATTTAATCTTGTTCTGACATTTAAACTATTTTTATTTTTATAATTTTTGACCTTAACTCTATTATCATCCAAGTGTATTCAATTAATGTTTTGTCTCTTGACCTAATGATTTTTATGTGACTGGATCATAATTGTCCTAGATTTAGTTATTATGTGTTGTAATGTACTAAATTATGACTTAGTGTGTAATTATGTACCTATACCTACCTTATTAGTGTAACTGGCATTTGATGCCGTTCTAATTAGTTAAATAAATAAATAAATAAATAAATAAATAAATAAATAAATAAATAAATAAATAAATAAATAAATAAATAAATAAATAAATAAATAAATAAATAAATAAATAAATAAATAAATAAATAAATAAATAAATAAATAAATAAATAAATAAATAAATAAATAAATAAATAAATAAATAAATAAATAAACAAATAAATAACACCCAACAGTCACATACATAGTTCTGCCCACCAAATAAAGTAGCAAATGGTAATGGGGAACGCAACAATCGGTATCGAAATCGGGCTTAGCGCTGTCAAAATCTATTGAAACTTGAAAGAAGAAATATTTAGGTTAATTAAGAAAGCGTATTACACTCTTGATGACTATATTAATTATAAAGCCGCGTGGCCTGATGTCGCTCTGCCCCTTGACTGCTAAAATGGAAATTTGCAATATCTGTACTTACCTATTTACATGTTTGTATTAGATTATTATTTATAAGTATCAAGCGTAGCGTGTGCTGTCTTGCATATTTTTGCTGATGTTTATTTACTTTTGACTACCTTCCTAAGGTTTGTAAGTTCTCATTTACTATGTATCAGCAACTCCTTGCTCCGAGGCACCACACAGGCGCTTCTACCTAGTGGTAAGACGGACCATTTATGTAAGCCAAGCCGAGTTTGTTGCCTGATTCTTCTAGGCTTGGTCGCGTTGGAACAGGAGTAATTTTAGTTTGTATAAGACGATTCAAAATGATCCTTGTGATTACAATGAATAAAGTTCTTTTTGACTTTGACTTTGACTTTTGGTCAAGTAGTTTCCCCTATTCAAGTTTCATAAGATTTAGACAGCGCTAAGGCTGGCAAAATTATCCCAATTGTTGCGTTCCCAATTTCCATTTGATACCATAATTGGGGGGCTGATCCCACACTAGGATTCCCTGTTTCATGGGAATCAGGAACAATTTCATGCTAATACATTAAGCCTTCCTGAAAAAAGGATCTTAAGGTGATTCCTCTCGTATGTGGCGCGAAATTCAAATTTTATTGCGTTTTTGCTCATTACAGCTCATCAACAATTCTTGAGATAGTAAAAACTGATTTTGCGAAAACTAAGAGACCTAATGCACATGTTTTAGTTTATAGTTTCACATATAGATCATTACTTCAGCTACGAATACTCTTCAATGATTTTTACTGTGTTTTTTTGGTTTAAAGATATGCGTAGCTTAACTAATGACATTTATGAGATACTATCAATTAAAACATGTGTGCTAGGTCTCCCAGTTTTCGCAAAATCTGTTTTTTCTATCTCAAGAAGTGTTGATTAGCTGTGATTTACAAAAAACACAATAAAATTTGAATTTCGCCCCACATACGAGAGGAATCACCTTAAACTCTTGACAGACAGACTGACGGATAACAAAGTAATCCTATAAGGGTCCGTTTTTTCCTATTGAAGTACGGAACTCTAAAAATCAGTGTTTTCGTTTGGAAAGGGCTTTTTGCCGGTTCGATAAAGAAAGGCAATCTCTCGAGAGAAAGTCTCTCAAAGAGATTGTTGTATGCAAGTGCAGACATCAAAAATATCATCGTGTTATTTTAATTTTTACGCTCTGATAACATTTACCTATCTGCGTGGCTGTAAGCTATTCATTAATGATAAAGTAATTTGTAGGTAGATCGTCTTATTATGCAGATAAGAGTAGATAATTAACCTACATCAATTAAGAAGGTATTAATTATTGAGGATATACCTACCTTATGTATGCGTGTACTTACGTCTTCAGGGCCGGCGTATACCTATCAATTGTGTGGGTTATCGTCGCCTAAAAAAGTTTTATTTTTGCCGTATTCTGAAAGCACACTGAGTGCAAGTGTAAGTATAGTGTGGCGCACTGCATGCACTAGAACGACGGTTTTTGGACTTAGCTGACCGTACAGAGATTTTTCAAAATACGGCTTTTAACCTCATTTTAATAATAACTTGCTCCGCAGCCGGAGGTTTCCCGTTTTGATAGGTTAGGTATATTTTAATGTATTTTTTTTATACCGAGTAAGTATATATTTTTGTAGATTTGTTAGTAATAACTTTTCATTAAAAAACCGACTTCCGCTTTTGAATTCAGATATCTGCATGTTTTTATTTGCTAAAGGTATACTAAAACAACAATTTGTTGCTGATAATACCAAAATCGCTATATGTATGCCTATAATATTAGAGGAGTTCCCTCTATTCCTCATGGAATCCATCATCAGAACAGGGTTTTGAAAAAAATGCCACCAATCTGGAAGTATATCCATTCGAATAAAAAAGAATTTTCCAAATCGGTTCATAAACGCCGGAGATATGCGGTAACAAACATAAAAAAAAAAAAAAAAAAACCGATTGAGAACCTCCTCCTTTTTTGGAGTCGGTTAAAAAATAGACAAATAATGGAGATATTTTGGCAGCCTTAGCGCTGTCCAAATCTTTTGAAAATTGAAAAGATAAATATTTAGGTCAAAAAGTTTCCCCTATTCAAGTTTCATTAGATGGCTGCTAAAATGATCCCCATTGGTGTGTTCCTCATTTCCATCTGCTACTGTAATTGACCTCCTCAATAAAATACAAATTCTACTTAGACACTTATGTTATTCTTATGGCGTTACCCACACATCCTATTAAGGCACTAGGTACTTCCTCGCAGTAAAGTTCTTTTAAAATATAACTTTTAATTTAAAAAACCGACTTCCGCCATTGTATTCGACTAAATATTTGGATGAATAAAAATGATGAAAGAACCATAGTGGTGAAAGGATTATGATACTTTTTGAATGCAAATGCTTGGTTTGTTGCTGAAACTATCAAAATCGCCATATGTATGCCTACAATATTTGAGGAGTTCCCTCAATTCCTCATGGATCCCATCATCAGAACTGCATTCCGAAAAAAATGGGACCAATCTGGAAGTATATCTATTGAAATAAAAAAAGAATTTTCCAAATCGGTTCATAAACGCCGGAGATATGCAAAAAAAATAAACATACAAAAAAAAAACAACCGAATTGAGAACCTCCTCCTTTTTTGGGAAGTCGGTTATAAATAGTAAAAATCTCACCTGCTAATTGATTCTTCACAACTCTTTAGCACAAACTCTCACAGCTATAACTCGTATTATAATTTGGAGACACGTGCTTTCTTTTTGCCGGTCACTGCTGTACTGAGCGGTAGCCAGCCATCACAATTACAATGACATCAATAATCTCTATGGAAGTGTAAGAGGCTTTAGCGGCTGTACAGCAACGAGAAAACTGTAGCTTGTGTGTGTGTGTGGCTGTGGACGACCTCCGTGGCGTGGTGGGTGAGTAGCCGGCTCGATTTCCGCTGCAGGACAAATGTTTGCATGATCTGCAAATATTTGTTTCGGGTTTGAGCGTTTCTGCACTGTGGTACTCGCAGTATTTTTTAAACTTTCGCGATCAGAACACAACTACAATAATAAATTATAAGGTAGCGATAAATACCCGTGACAATATTAATAAATATGGTACTCGTAGTTCCGTATACCCACATTACATCAGCTAGTTTTTAGGGTTCCGTACCCAAAGGATAAACGGACCCTATTACTAAGGCTCCGCTGTCCGTCCGTCGCGTCCGTCCGTCTGTCACCAGGCTGTATGTCATGAACCGTGATAGTTAGACAGTTGAAATTTTCACAGATTATGTATTTCTGTTGCCACTATAACAAACAAATTTTATTTATTTTTTTAATACTGACAGAATAAAATAAATATTTAAGGGGGCTCCCATACAACAAACATGTTTTTTGCCGTTTTTATAGATAATGGTACGGAACCCTTCATGCGCGAGTCTGACTCGCACTTGAACGGTTTTTTTTTATGTAGACACGGACATGTGGTTGAGTTTTGTTAATCGCTTTGGGCACCCAAGACACGGGCCTAGAGCCTAGTATGGGGTATAGTTTCTGTTATTTATAGAAATTCTTAATGTTACTAAATTTTTCCATATATGTTCAATGTATACACCCAGACCCGGAACAAACATTGCAGATCACGCAAATATTTGTCCCGCAGCGGGACTCGAAACTGCACCCTCGTCTCAGCCGACTACTCGTCCGCCACGCCACGGAGGTCGTCACATCATGTGACTGTCAGGTGTTATGCTGTACTGTACCATCTTTCTGGTAATAAATAAGTTATATTATCTTAGTTCAACACAGATTTTGTATACACACACCCACGTATGCGTTTTCAGCACGAAAATTAGGAAAGAAAGTTCCCAGAAATATTCTCCGATAGTAAGTATAGGTGCAATAGGTACTTGCATAACTTTTCATTTAAAAAACCGACTTCCGCCATTGTATTCGACTAAATATTTGGATGAAAAAAAATTTATGAAAGAACCATAGTGGTGAAAGGATTATGATACTCTTTGAATGCTTTGAAATGCTTGGTTTGTTGCTGAAAATATCAAAATCGCCATATGTATGTCTACAATATTTGAGGAGTTCCCTCAATTCCTCATGGATTCCATCATCAGAACTGGATTCTGAAAAAAATGGGACCAATCTGGAAGTATATCTATTCAAATAAAAAAAGAATTTTCCAAATCGGTTCATAAACGCCGGAGATATGCGGTAACAAACATACACAAAAAAAAAATACAACCGAATTGAGAACCTCCTCCTTTTTTGGGAAGTCGGTTAAAAAGTGACACAGTCACACAATTAAATTGTTATTGTAGAAAACCCTTTCATGATTGTTTGCAAATGGTTGACAAAAGAGAAATCTGTCAGATGTTGTAGCAGGTAACTTCGCTTGCGGCGATGTATATACCTGTCTCATGACAATGTATAACTGTACTTCCAGTATCCTAACTTTATGTTCCGGGTGTTCTGGGTATTTTCTGTCCGATAAAAAATATCTATCTATGTAATGTATTGTATTAAGTATATCAGTTATGTAGTTGCCATAACACAAGCTCTGCTTAGCTTGGGGCTATATAATGGTGTGTGAAATGTCCAGCATTTATTTATTTATTTATTGTTCTACCTAAAGTACACTACCACAACCACTGATTCGTCTCGCATGTGGCGCGAATTTCAAATTTTATCGCGTTTTTGCTCATTACAGCTCATCAACACTTCTTGAGATAGTAAAAACTGATTCTGCGAAAACTAGGAGACCTAACACACATGTTTAAGTTTATAGTTTCACATATAGATCATTACTTCAGCTACGAATACTCTTCAATGATTTTTACAGTGTTTTTTTGGTTTAAACATATGCGTAGCTTAACTAATGACATTTATGAGATACTATCAATTGAAACATGTGTGCTAGGTCTCCTAGTATTTGCAAAACCTGTTTTCTCTATCTCAAGAAGTGTTGATGAGCTGTGATTTACAAAATTAAAATTTGAATTTCGCGCCACATGCGAGACGATCACCTTAGAGTTAGGCAAATCTGTGGAATACATTTCTGTGGGTATTATTATGTGTTACGTAGACGTAGTTCCCGATATTCGATTGAGTTGAAATAAAATTGTGCTTATCAAATCAAAATCAAATCAAATATCATTTATTAAACATAGGTATGGTATTAAGATGTTAGGTAAAAATTAAAAACAATGTCCACTATGTTACCAAGATTGGTGTACAATAATATATTAATGAAGCTAGGTATGTCTATAGGAATTTTAATGTCAAACAAATTACACATGTCATATACCTACGTCAGACTTTAAATTAATAAAATATTCAATTACATAAAAATTATACGCACAATACACAAATGTCAAAGCTATAATATCTAAAATTTCATTTTTTGTCAATTAGTTCCTTAACACTATAAAAACACTTTTCTTGCAGCCATAACTTCATTTTTGTGCTTACCTGCAAGTTTCAATAAACTTACAATATTATGGTAACAGCGAGCTGATCTGATGATGAATATGGAAGTTCGACAATGGAACTCCTCGACGTGAACAATAATCGTAACAAAATTTCACCTCGTTAACGTTATTTTCATAGAAAAGACATCAACGCGCTCTTTCCAAAAATTCGACCCGACACTAACTTTTGTACTAAACTTGAGTGCTTCTGGTTTTACACGAATGTTCATCTCGAACTTATATTTTTATTTATTTTACAAAATATTTAAATAAAGAGTTTGCCCACTGTCATATAATTCTTATAATTCTATAGTTCTAAAGTAGTTATCTTTATTTAAATTGATCAATTTTCATTCTGAAGGCATCAACGGACGATACCCAGAAATGATCCGTATAATTTCCAACTCTAAGTAATATTTGAACTGCGGATTTGCCACACTGTTTTAAATATTTACTGTGTCCATTCAAATAACCGTAAAATAATATTGTCTTCACAAGAAACTTGATGTCTTCTAAGAATAATCATTGTTTACTGAAGTGCATTTTGCATCATATTATTATCTTGTCGTTCCCCATATTCACGAACAATACTTAAAATTCTCACGTACCTACGGCATAGTTACGGTATAGTTCGACAGAATTACGCTCCAACTATCTCTGAATTGTATCTTTGGTTAAAAAAATTTAGAACCTTCCATACCGTTATAAGTCTTGTCTTATTATTCATTATTCAAAATTTATTTATTAGGAACTAAAAAAACATGGAATAGTAACAATTAAAAACGTTGACGACTGCAAAAGTTATAAAAATAACTGAGAAGCAGTGCCAGCGCCCTCCTCCTGAACACATGTGGGCCAGGTTCCAAAACAGAAAATAAAAGAAAAACTTATAAACTAAAATGGTAAATACCAAAATAAAAATAAAAAGAAATAAAATAAAACGAATACTGTGAGGTTGTGGGTTAATGTGGGTGTGTGAATGTGTGAATGCGTCGATGAGTGGATGTGTGTGGGCTCTCCTGCTACCACCAGTCTCTTAAGAGTCTGGGTATCACAGGAGTAGCCCACGTGTGAAAGTGGGAGTGTGTGAAGGTAAATGTGAATGTGTATGTGGGGAGTGAGTTTGTGAGTAGCGTATGTTTTAATATTTATTGCCACTAATTTAACTAAGAGTTGACTTAACTAGACTTGACTTTATTGACTTGTAGTTTTTAAAGAAAAAAATACGTGACTTTTTTAGAAACAATGAACGAGAAAAAACTAGAGAGTTGAAGCTTAATCTTAAGCTCAGCTGAAAAATTCAACGAAGAACTAACTAAAAACCCTAACCTAACTTAAAACAAAGTTTAACCTAACTTAGCATCTTCGTTGAATTTTTGACTGAATTAAGTTTAGAGGTTCAATGAAAGAAAAAAAATTTGACTTTTGAAAGAATGAACCAGAAAAACAAGAGACTGTTTCAAGTACCCTAAACTTTGATAAATAATGTATTATTTATCAAAGACCCTAAAGGTTTTTAATTTTCGCGACTTTCATTAAAAAAATAATAATTTATTAAATAATAAATTTCAGTGTCGTATCTTTTAAAGCCGGAATTACATTACGAAATTAGTGGCACGCATTTTGAACTCAGTTTCACGAAAGTAGTTTCAATATATACGAAAGTAGTTTCGATATATGCGAAAGTAATTTCGTAAAATAATTAGTATCGTGAAATCCACAGTATCGCAGTAACTATGGCCCCATCAGCATCAAAGATATATTTTTCTATATTCAATGATTAATATATATTTATTTTGATATTCGAGGCGATGATAAAAATACACACGTCCGCACAGCCCAGGCGCTTTCGCGATACTAGTTCACGTCACGACCACGTCGCATCTACACTATGAAATTAGTTGCATGCTAGTTGCATGACACTAAAGGATGTTGCCGAGAGCTCGTACCAATTGCGTCAAAACCAAATGTATTTCATAAAATTACCCATATTTTTTAAATTACGTTAACATTTTCGATTGATATACATGAACCCGTGATCTTGAAATGAAGTTAAATAGGATTTTGTATTATTTACTTCCGTGCGGTGACGGCGCCATTGCTTGGCAATGAACCTCATAAAGATAAATTATTGCAGGTAGGTATAGTCTATGCTCACAAACAAAGAGGATGCAATAACTATACGTAAGACCTCAGAATAATGACTACGTAAGACTCACAAATGGCATTATCATTCATGACAGGACAGCTCTGTGAAAGACAGCGGCTTTTTTAAAATACGTATATTCGGTTTACACAAACTAACTAGAAACTAGAAATAACGCATCTCAACTTGCGATGGATGATTGCTTTGATGAACCCCAGGTCATCATACTTGGCATTAGTGCCGCGAAACTTACGGATACATGTCATGCCCTTGAGGCATGACACACACAGCTATGATCAATGTGGATTATCTGATCATGGATTGTGCCCACACCCCCCCGTAAGTATTGTTTGTAATATCTGCATTAAAATAAAATAAGGACTTTAGTTTATTGTTAGATATTGATTGTATAAACATTAATTTGTTACAGATAAAATACTGAGCCATGAATGTTTCATATTAATTTAAGAAACAACGCCCTTGAATTCTGAAAGTGTACCTGAACCTAGTATAGTGTGTGTTTTGCATGCATAAATATTTGGAA
This sequence comes from Epirrita christyi, assembly GCA_951392215.1. Lineage (NCBI taxonomy): Eukaryota > Metazoa > Arthropoda > Insecta > Lepidoptera > Geometridae > Epirrita > Epirrita christyi. The sequence continues at coordinate 10,439,797 of OX595855.1, read as the reverse complement.
CCACCTTTTTTTCCTTTTATTATTATTTATTGGCTTTTGAACATCATGCCCATTTTTGATAATATCGTTTCTTTTCCTATTTATACCCCACTCGACGAATCAACGACACTGTTAACGTTCGCGTGAAGTCAGTGGATAGGGGCGGCACAACCCCGTTCATTGTGAAATTCTATGGGAAAGGCCTATGTTCAGCAGGGGACGTCAAATGGATGAAATTATAATGATGATGACATGATGCTACGTACCTATCTAGTATTTTATTGTATATTAGAAATGTTTTATTGTACCTATACTTGCTACTTTCCTGACTTCACTAATGGCTGGTTATTAATAATATTTAAATATATACCTCACCGAGTTATTAGAACGTCATTGCCTTATACTTATCAGTTACTGATCTCACACTAGGATCTCCTGTGTCGTGGGTATCACTAGTAGGTACATACCTACCATGTTACCAAAATGTTGGTTATTGTAACTACCTAAGTGTTAGGATTATGCAAACTATTTATAAAGTAAGTTTTTTTATCAGAACATCCTTTTTATCATGCCAAGGCCCAAAAGATACTAAAGAATGTATTTATTTTAAAACTAACCTCATATTGTCCCAAAAACTATGAATTGCGGTCATGAATCTTAAAAAAACTTGTTGGTAAAGCAAAAACGGTTTATTATCCTCATAATACACTAGGTATTGTTTTGACGCAATTATTTTTGGTGTGGTACGAGCTGCCTTGCCGGAACGGCAAGATCCTTTGCCAAAAAATCGCGCAGGGCACGAAACTGACTTGCATTCATGAAATTAATGCATGCATTATGAAAATAATAAATTACACGTGAAACTGTTGGTAAAACTAATGTCACGAAATTAATTTCATGCCACTATTTTCGTAATGTAATTCCGCCTTAATGCATGGAATTAGAGGCTTGAGATTTGATTTTGATCTTGATTTTTCACGGCACATACATTCACAGAGCTTTGTATTTAGTATAAACTTCTAGTTGACTCCTTTGGCCGTTCCTGAGAAAAAAGGTCTTAAAAGACAGACAGACACATAGAAATACAGACAGACAACATAGTGATTCCATATGGGTACCGTTTTTTCCTTTTGAAATACGGAACACTAAAAATCAGAGCCGAGTAACAAAGTAACTAAATGCGCATGTTGCTGTAACTACGCAGTTACAGCAAAGTCACTAACTAGAGTATGGATAATGGATATGATATAAATAAAAATAAATAAATAAATAAATGCTGGAGACATTTCACACAACATTATCTAGCCCCAAGCTAAGCAGAGCTTGTGTTATGGGTACTAGATAACTGATATACTTAATACAATATATTACATCGATATATATTTTTTATTATAATACAAAATACCCAGAACACCCTGAACAAATATCTGCAGATCGTACAAATATTTGTTCCGAGGCGGGAATCGAACCCGCAACCTCCTGTGTCACAGGCGGACTTTCGCCCGCTGCGCCACAGAGGTCGTCCTCTGAGACTGAGAGGGAGGGGGGAGGTATAAGCGAACGAAGAATGCCCTGTGCAATCCCTTTTTGTTCCCAGAAGTTCCGTAACGGAACTTTTTTCTCAGTAGTTCCGTGGTACAAAGCGAACGTTGTTTGTTAGTATGGTCCAAAGCTACTTCAAATCGAGCCATCGACATGACACTTGAAAGTGGGTTTCTATTCAAACGCACAGTAACGTATTAACCAGAGCAAAATGATCTCCTTAAATTACAAGATTGTTAGGGAATGTTCCAAGAAATTGTAAGAGATAGCTCAAGTAAGATTGGTCCAGCCATTTATTATTGTTTGATAGGAATGAAATGTATTGAATGAATTAAACTTTCTATGTGAAAGTACAGTGACTTAACTTTTAACGATTGTTAAAATAAGTTTTTGTTGAGAAATTCCTTTTTTAGGGTTCCGTACCGAAAGGGTAAAACGGACCCTATTACTAAGGCTCGGCTGTCCATCCGTCCGTTCGTCCGTCCGTCCGTCTGTCACCAGGCTGTATCTCATAAACCGTGATAGTTTGAAAGTTGAAAAAAGTTTTCGTTAGATGACACGAAAAGAAGCTTATCCTAAGTTTGCACCGTTTCTGGCGCATACGGAACCCTTTTAAATATTAGGTACAAACTTAAAAAGTCCGTAAATTTTAAAATAGAAAGAAATTACTTGATGCAAGTTAAATTACGTATAGAGAGACTGTCTTTAGTGCATTATGATTTTAATAAAAACCACGTGCATGTAGGGAACACAGTGTTGAACAAATGCATCTTCCGTTAGAAAATACCAGTATAAAACTTCCGGCGGATGTAGTACAAATTAAATGAATAAGTTTAAGTCAATTTCCAGAACTACATTCATTTTCCCCGAAGTAGAGCGACAATAAAATATGGAAAAGTGCCTTCCGTGAGACGCACCAAGGTGCAAACCTGGTAATGTATTTCGAACATTTTTCTGATAAGTCTATCAATTTGCACAGACTAAATTAATTTTCCCGGAGCCGCAATACCCACAAAAAGTTTTTTTTGTAAATGATTTCTTTTTGTATGTTCCGTATGTCGGATTTAAAAAATACTTGGTGCAAATATAGATCATAACGGTTCAAAGTCTATGCCAAATTGCACCGACTACTTCTATTTCCCCCATTAAGTTACGGATATTATAAGTTTTTACCCTATTTCACCCTGTTCCGGAGGGTGAAATTACTGATGCTTATTATTAGAGGTGATTTTTAAGCCATACAAAACAATTAGAAAAGTTATCATGACTACATCTAATACTGTACTGGTAGTACAATGTATTGGAAAGACGATCTGGGGCTTAGAATAAGGACTGAAGTACGTCCTTATTCTAAGATCTGGGGTACGATTTATGAAAGTCATCGTCACTAAACGTCAGTAAAATTGCCGTTTATTCCACGATTTCCAAATTTATAAACATTAAATTCATTGATGACTAAAATTCTTACTACCTATGATATTAATACAAGTGCCTCCTCCGTACATCTCATGAAAAACGGTGATTTGCGCGGCCTTTTTGATGATATTTAGTAACTCAGTGATTGAAAGTCATTGAGTTACTTATCATCAAAAGTCGCACCCCTGTCCGTCAAGCAAGGAAAGTAAAGTCTCAAATTATACCTTTATTTACGGAATGAATATTAATAAAACTAATACAAATGTAATCTCTAATATAAATTATAGCCTATATGTTATGAATCATTATTCTTTATGTATCATCAATAGCCGTTTTGTAGTTTTTGCGTGAAAGAGTATAATCCATCCTGGATGGATTATACTCTTACTTTCTCTTACTCTTACTCTTACTCCAGCCACACAAACTTTGACATTTATATTGGATTATTTTCTGAGTTATCTAATTTCTTTGCAACCTTTTTACTAAAACTAAAAACCTCATTGGTATCACTGAAGCCAAATGTCTAAATTCAAAACAAGATGACACAATAAGCTAAATTATACCGTCAAACTATCAGCACTTGATAAATTAAATAAATAATAAAATAGAAATATAAAGTTAAAAATAGTTAAACAAAATGTCGAGCATCGAATACCCTATACCCCTGTCGGAGATTGAGACTGTTTTGGCGTGGGTGGATGGGTTCAAGTTATCACGGCCTACTAAGAAGATTAGTCGGGACTTTTCTGATGCAGGTAGGTATTTAAGGCATCCAACAGTTTATAGAGCCATGACTTTGTCCGGCTTTGCAGATGTTTATCACATTAACCGTAAAATAACACCCAACAGTCAGATACGTAGTCATGATCCCACACAAAGATTCCATATGTCGTGGTACAGGAACTACGAGTAACATGGCGTTTCAAATCGGTGTACCTAACACGTAGAGGGCCTAAGTCGCATTATGAGTCATTAGTGCGAAGTAGACATTATAGTTAGTTAACTGCGATATTGGTTAGAAGAGAAAAAGGCAGACATTCATAGACATATAAAATTACAATTCAACAGCTACATATAATTATAGGAACCCGTTTAAACCAATAATCACTCGCAAATCATCAAATCTCTCATATCAGTAATCACTTGCTTTGCTTGGTATGGTTATTTATTTATTATTTAATTTAGTTGTGCGCACATATGTTTATGTTCCTACCAAGTTCGAAACAATGGTTTTTGTATCTCTTGTTTTATTTGTGGTTGTAATGTGTTTTGTGCGTGTATAAATAAATAAATAAATAAAACCGTTTCAAATCGATGTACCTAAAAATGAAATTTTATGACTTTTAAGCTAATGAAACTGTGTATGAAAAGTTTTTTTTTACATTGATATTTAATTTGAACACTCCAGTTTCAAGTGCTAGAAAATAAGTACCACAGATTTATAAGTAATAGTACTAAAATAAGTACGATTAAGGAGTTTGCATGTCATATAGGTACTTACTTATGAACGGACATGGCCGACTCCCAATACATTATTTGCCCCAGTACTTGTACTAATATTTATTCTGTGCCAGTACACCCAGAGGCAAAAAATGCTTGCGTCACGATCAAACTTTGATTTCTGAGTTGGTTTTTCATTTTCTAATTATTCTCCATTGGCCCTATATATAGCGGGATTTAAAAGTTATGTTATAATATGTGGCACCACGCTATGAAGCCTATTCTAGCGCCATGCGCCACGGTCATAATAAAGCAAGAAAAAAGGTATCCTGAAAATAATGTTGAGAGTTCTGTAGTCCATTCTTTGAAATTAATCATATAGTTACTTCCTGTAGCTAGGTACCTCAACTATCAAGTTGACTCTTGTTAGGGTGTACTACTCGAATGTTGTTAAAACTAAGTTATATCCATCATTCACTTAGGGTCCACGAATGGTGCGGAGTGGGAACGAAATCCGCGAGCGGGGCGGATTTCAGAGGGATTAATCCACCCGCGTTGCTTCGTACTTTGCTCATACATAATAGGAAAAATACGTGTTTGTGAAACCCGCTCCTGGATGCCACTTTCCGCTTCGCGCCACCAAGGGCGTAGCGAGGTACGAGCAGGGGGGGCAGTTGCCCTCCTCCCCCCTCTAGAAGATGCGGGAATACTCACAAACCGTAAAGTAATATTACGTACCTAGGTAACCTATTAATAAACAAAAACGAAGTTGATTTAATTCAGTCTCCTGGTCTTTTTCGATATTCAAACATGAAACGACTCTGGGGCAGGTATCGGCCTTGTCTTTTAGGCAAAACATTTTTTAGGCTGATGAATATTTAGGTCTAATAAAGATAAGCTTTAAAACGAAGTAAGCAATCTGCTAGATAGACTTATACCGTTTTAGACATAAAGCTAAAGAAAATTACATAATAATAACGCGACTTAGTCCCTCTAGGCATTAGGTACACCGATTTGAAACGTAACATGGTACCAGAACACCCAGACTTGAAACAAATATTTGCAGAACATGTAAACATTTGTCCCACAGCGTAAATCAAACCCGCCGGTTTCTTGCCCGCCGCACAAATACATTTCCAAGCTGTTTTGTCTACCACAGTGCTTCTCGCTGAGATACTAAGCATCCCGTACCCAAAACTGGTGGAAATGCACAACTATCCTCCTCGCAACAGTCACTCCTTAAAGCTGAACAACTGGATGACCCTGAACAGAAAGGTTCTCAAGAAGTTGAAGCTGAACTTGTGCTGTAACACTATGGAACAGCTGGCTAACTGCGCGCCAGGAGTTATTGAGAGAGTCCTCGTAATGGGTAATGAATTCTAGTTTTTTTTTATACGAATTGGCGTCGTTGGATGGAGGCGGCTCAAGACCGTTCAACGTGGCATTCTAAGGGGGAGGTCTATGTCCAGCAGTGGACTTACTACAGGCTGATGACTACTTGGCAATCTTACAAGCATATACAGGGTGTTTTTTTTAAATGGGACAGAATGGGGATATCCGAATCCATAAGAGATACGGGAAAACTGTCTTTGGAACCATTTGCTCATTTTGTATGAAAATGATTTTGGCATAGTTATTTTTTTGGTCAAGCGTGAGTTCTCCATAAAACTGAGTTGTTTTGATCAAAATTTTTTTTAATGCGTATCGACTCAATTTCATGTAAGGATTGTTTCATTGTATTGGAAGAAAAGAATCTGAGCAGCAGAAGTTAGTCAAATTTAATAAAATGTTTTCTCATACAATTTGTAAGTAATCTGGTACACAGGTTAATAAAACTATCGCAAAAAAAACAAAATGGCCTCCCTCTTTCTTTTGCTAGGTACGGGTACGTTTCAGAATACCTGTAGTGGCCTTAGACAAAGATGTTTTTATTAAAGTTTGACTAACTTCTAGAGCTCTGATTTTTCTCATTTCACGAGACCATCAGAGCAGTAGAACAACATTCACTACACATCTTTGTCTAATGCCACTAGAGATGTTCAGAAACGTGCCCGTACCTGGAAAGAGCAAGAGGGAGGCCATTTTGAAAATTTATTGCGATAGTTTTATTAACGTAGGTACCAGATTACTTACAAATTGTATGAGAAAACATTTTACTAAATTTGACTAACTTTTGCTGCTCAGATTTTTTTCATTCGATACTATGAAACAATCCTTACATGAAAATGAGTCAATACGCATTAAAAAAAAATTTGATCAAAACAACTCATTTTTATGGAGAACTCACGCTTGACCAAAAAAATAACTATGCCAAAATCGTTTTCATATAAAATGAGCAAATGGTTCCAAAGACAGTTTTCCCGTATCTCTTATGGATTCGGATATCCCCATACTGTCCCATTTAAAAAAAACACCTGTATACGGCCCACCAGAGGCCCAAGCACGAACATCTAACGTTATCGAGACGCTAGCGTTACGATAGTAAACGTCAAATATGAACCAATCAACTTAATAAGATTTCAAGTTACCCTGATGTCATTGGCCAATATTTGACATTTGCGATCGTCTCGCTAGCGTCTTGCTAACGTAAATTATTCGTGCTGACCCCACAGATGGAAAGTAGTTACCGTAACCTATGGACGCCTGCAACATACCCTGCCGACCCTGAGATATAAAGATGAAAAGTCTTATGTGCCTGTAATTTCACCGGCACCCGTACCCTATTACCAGATGTAGTATGAGTATTTTTGAATTTTTTACATTGATTTATTTGTCGACCTCCGTCGCGAGGCGAGCGAGTAGCCGGTTGAAATGCGAGTGGTTGCGGGTACGATTCTCGCTGCGAGAAAAATATTTGCATGATCTGTAAATATTTGTTCCGGGTCTGGGTGTTGTGGTACCATGGTACTTGTAGATCCTTATACCCACGACACAGGGTATCCTAGTGTGGATCAGGACTCAGGACTATGTATGTGACTGTTGAGTGTTATGTTATGTTTGCTGTAGTGCGAGAGAAGATTCGTCGAGACGAAGATGCCGCCAAAGGAAAAGAATCTGAACAGAATGTGTCGAGTGGAGGAAGCTACTACGAAGCTTGTGGAGATGATGGTAAGGAATTAAATATAATATAAAATAGATGAACAAATATATAGTAACAATTCCGCTCCTCTCCAACGAAAACTCTGAAAGAATTCGACACGTGTTTCGCCTCAACAAAGCATCCTCAGGAAACAGTAGGCTCACTGCGTGCTAGAACAACAAAGACACACTATACTGCAAAATCTTCTGAAAGTCCTCTGTCTCTCTGTGTGTGTTGTCTTTCTGTTCGGCGTTCGGCGAGGCAACATGGCTGCGGAGTTTTTGCAGTAGTGTGTCTGTGTTCTATTTTATATTGTAGAATGGATTTCCGCAAAGTCACGCTTGAATCAATTAATTATCTTCAATTAATTATAGATAGATAGAAAGAAATCACTTTATTGCACATCACATTAAAACTAAAATCATTGAAATAATCATAATATTATAAGTTTGGAAGTCCAATGGCCGGTCTTATCGCTGACAGCGATCTCTTCCAGACAGCCTTGGGATTATATATTACTTTTAATTTTTTTCTGGTTCATTGTTTCAAAAATCTAGGACACTGAGGATCTTGTTAATCCTTATCCGATTATATCTACAAGACTTTATTAAGATCTGGGGTGAAATTTTTTAAAGTCATCTAGTGCCTAAACGTCAGCAAAATTTCCACGATTTTCAAATCTCTATACATCTGAAACTCATTGATGACTTAAACTATCATACCTATTGCCTCCTCCAGTAAATCTCCTGAAAAACATGATATTTTAGTTCATTCAATAATCGCACCCCTGATTTGCAGTTTTTGAATTAATGAGAAACTACGTTTTACGTTCCGTCTGGCTATACTTTCCTTTTAATTTAAAAACTGCAATTCAGATTTTTTTAAATTTTGTTTATATTATTGGAATGAATTGTCAAGGTCTACTGTACGGTCCAAGTACCGTGCAGAATGTCTGCATTTCCCACGCAATAGCGAGGAAGCCGGGCGACGCGAGTCAGTCCACATCGTAATCGCGGCTCATCAACATCTATCCTTCATTTTATATTTTATGTAAGCAATCAATAAATCGTGTGAACTCACACACGATTTATTGATTGCTTACATAAAATAATTATCTTTTTCAATTGATGTACCATACATCAAATGGTCCTTCGAGCCGGACCGTTTTAGACTATGAAACTATGAACCAGAAAATAAAAATCAGACGAAAAGTTTGATGAGATGTTCGTGGAAAGCTTAAGTAAGCATTAGGTGTCTCGTAAATCGTAACTAATTGATGAAAATTACCAGCAGTGAAAAAAACGATGCACTTATAGCTTCATAAGAGGAGAATAGCCTCTTCATCGGTGATATGATTGGGCAGAAGCTAGCGCTGGACATCAGGCTCATCTGCCACTTACCGAGTCACTCTTCCAGAACACGTCTTGGTGGTGCCAGTGAAGACGAGGATCAATGGCGTGTTGGAGACTGTACAGCAGAAGGTCGTTAACTACGAGTCCTACTTGGCATTGAAGGAGGAACTGAAAGACGCTAAGGATTCTTCTGAGCTTCTCAAACAGAAGGTAGTTTGCATGCTCTTACGGGTCCTCATCTGTTTTTAGGGTAAAATTTATCCTGACCAAACAGATAATCACAATTGAAGGGCCGTCTATGTATTCTAACAAAAACGATTTAAAAATTATTATAATATTATTTAGTAATAAAACTAATGCACTATTTGCAAACTCATACCAAAACAATCCAAACCCTTATAACTATAATATATAAATAATTAATCCAATAGATAAAAAAGCTTCGGTAAAGTCCTTTTATATCGAGTCAGTCTAATCTGAATTAGAAGAGTCGAAGATTCATATCAAACTAGATGTAATGCCATTGTAGCCTATTAGAAACTAACTTCAATAGACCCAGAGAGTTCGAACCCAGTAGCTGGCAAAGGTGTTTTAAAAAAAAAACATTTACAGAAAGCATCATGTAACGAAATGGACCAAAATTCTAGAACCAGAGTTCATAAAATTTAATGTAACTTTAACATCAGCTTATCATCGTGGTAACTTAATTAGTAAAGAGTCAATTAAGCTTTGCAGCAGAATTTATAAATCTTATTATTTCCTCACCAGGTGGAACATCTTGACAGCTTGCTGAAGCTTAAAGAAGAAAGAATAGATGAGTTGCAAAAACAGCTCGATAGGAAACAATCAAGACGCAAGGAGGCTGAAGCATTGGTCAACAGCTTGTCTGTACCTTTTGAAACCGTACCAAGCCCCACATCAATCATTATTGAAAATCCGTCTATGTATTGTAACAAAAACGAAATCAATGCAATATTTGCAAACACATACCAAAACAATCCAAACCCTTATAACGATAATATAGAAGTAATTAATCCAATAGCTAAAACAGCTACTGTAAAGTCCTTTTCTATCGAGTCAGTCAAATCTAAATTTGAAGAGTCAAAGATTCCTATCAAACTAGATTCAACAGTCAAAACGCCAAGTAAAACAGTACTCACTGCAGTACTGATGGAGTTGGAAGATAATAATTTAGGTAATAATTTGGACAGAATAAAATCAGATGTTTTTCAAGAGATAGAAATTGTCGATGATAGGTCCTGTCCGCACGATGCAGATGAATTCAAGGACAGTGTGCAAGATACGGTGACAACGATTGAAGAAACTATACAGAATGAAATTAAGAGTATTTCTAATCCCATGGAGTTTGCCCAAGACCTAAACTGCTAGTCTCTACTAGACTCTACTAAAATACTGGTGAAGAAATAGAAAATGTTTTTTTTTCTATTACTGTGGTGTCTATGGTATATAGCTTTGAATTGTTCATTCTGTCCTGTGCTGTTATTTTTATTTCTAATTGTGACTGTTTTGGTGTTACAATAATTTTCTATACTATTCTGTCTTGTATGTTTTCCTTATTGCTGTAAGTGGTTCTATAACTATTTGTAAGGTTTCAGGCAGGCGTAGTTCAGTATTTATGTCTTGTGTATTCTTGTTTATATGATTATCTATGTCAAAACCATTGTGACCTCAAATTTTCTAGTCTCTACAACATTATTATACATAGGTTTAATGATAATACATTGTATTTTTAAATTTTTATTAGATTTAATGATTGTTACTTTTAATTTAGAAATAAAGTTTTAGATTCAACACTGTGTATTTGCTTGGAAAATGTCTAAAAAGCTAGGGTGTTTTCTCAGTACCTCTGTTATTTCTTGGACCTTACTTCTGTTGTCATTTCTTGGTACGTTTGCCCTGAAATTTAATACAAAGCTATAGTACATACGATGTACAGTTAGCAAAATAGGTAGATTACATCTACTTGCGTCTTCAACATGAATACTGCGATCACCAATCTGCCTGCCAAGCGTGGTGATTATGGCAATTGTATTTTATGGGGGAGGCCTCATCCAGCAGTGGAAATTAAAAACCTAAATAAAAAACAATACTCACATGCTCGTCTGGCTCTCTTGTCCAATGACCTTGAATCTATCGAACTGGATCCTATAGTCATAGAGGCACTCCTTGCTGATCATGTCAATAGCTTCCTTCATGGGAATCAGATCTTCAACTGAAAAACAAGTACATCATTTATAATTGCACTAACCGACACCAATTATTTAGCTAAGGGATTTTCTATGCAGATAAAGAGCATTCTAGACTTAGGAATCGAGGGTAAAAACAGGTAAGCGAGGTTTAGAAAAGCAAGAAAACATGAGGGCCATTATAACGACCTCTGTGGCGCGGCGAGCGAGTAGCTGGCTGAGATGCGAGAGGTTGCGGGTTTGATTCCCGTTGCGGGTTTGATTCCCGCTGCGGGACAAATGTTTGTATGATCTGCAAATATTTGTTCCGGGTCTGGGTGTTATTTATTTATTTATTAAAAAACTATTATAACACCTTAACAGAGTAGGACCTAAAGCGATGTTATATGCACATGATTATATAAAATAAAAACAAAGAACCAAGCTTAAAAATAAGTAGGTACCTACTGGGGAATACCTATAATATTACTAATAGGCACCACAACTATTCAACTTTCTCCAAAACAAGCTGCGCTATCTCCATGAGTTTCGGCAGGCTGTGATGAAAAATGTCAACATTGTTCTCCGAAAGAACATTAACTAAACGGATGGCGTGTGACATTGGGGCAAATTTGAGTAAGTTTGTTCTAAATATTGGCTGGCAGAGCAAGGCGGGGCGGCGGCGCGCGCTCGCGCAGCCATCAGGCGCGCGCAGCCGCAACGCCGCCAGCACTTCCTCGTGGTGCACGAGCCCACTCAATACTCGCACGATGTACTTGACCAGCGCCATATCCCTTCTAACCGACAGTCTACAGTACCCGACCATACCCATAACAAATAAACTCGGGTACATAAGCGGGTAGTAGGGGTATACTCCGTACTCCTTCAAGTATAAAAAACGTGTGAATTTATTTTGAATTTTTTCAATCATTAGTCTGTACTTGGCTTCATGGGGATTCCATATTAAGGCGTTCGTTTCTAGATGGCTCCGAACCAAAGCATTGTAAAGGATTTTGATGATAAAAGTATTATTGAAGTTCGTACTTTGCCTCAGAATAAAACCCATATTTCTGAAGGATTTGGCGCATAGGTTAATGATATGTTTGCGAAACGTTAAATCGGGTACCATTTCAAGGCCCAGGTCGCGCACTCGCGTCGCTAGCGGTAACACCTCGCCACCGACCTCATACAGATGCCGCAGCGGCGCGCGCGCACGAGTATAGCTCACCATGCAGCACTTTGCTACATTGAAACGCAGCTTGTTGTGTTCACTCCATAACACCACCCTATCTATATCCCGCTGGAGTCTATCACAATCTGAAGTGTCTGCTACGGTGAGAAATACCTTCAGGTCATCCGCGAATAGCAAACACTTTGCCTCCTTCACGACCTCCGGAAGATCATTAACCATAATGATGAACTCCAGGGGGCCGAGATTGCTCCCCTTGCTCACCCCTGAAAACGTGTAATAAGAGCTGGACTTGTAACCCGCATACTCGACGTACTGCTTGCGGTCACCCAGGTAGCTCGCAAAGAATTTAAGAAGATGCGGCGTGAATCCGATCGCAGAAAATTTTGAAAGTAAAATGTCATTATCGACAGAGTCAAAAGCTTTTTGGAAGTCGAAGTACGCGGAGTCCACCTGCCCCCCGGCATCAACTGCTGGCATCAAATGTGACACATTTTATGGTATGGTTATGGTACCATGGTACTCGTAGTTCCTGATACCCACGGCACAGGGAATCCTAGTGTGGGATCATGACTACGTATATGACTGTTAGGTGTTATGTTATATGTGTAAACAGGTGCAGCAAATAGTAGAGTCAAGACGAATGTCAGAATGGGTTTTAAAATACTGCAGGTTTCATTGAGTGTGGTAGAAATACATCAATAAGCTCTTTTAAATTTGTTCGCTGTATCGTTCGCTTATTCAATCGCTGTACAAATTAATAGCTTATTATTGATTTAAAAATTAAAAATACATTCAAGTAATCTGCCATCGATTTACTAGAACATGACATGACAGATTACTTGACGACTGGACATTGTTTGTAATTATCTATGCTACTTGACATTGACGCAGACCTTCCGGGTCTCAGGAAAACAAAAATCGCTGATCCTGATTATCCTAGTAAGGATAACGGGTCAAAATGTTTAAAATATTGAATTGTCATCGGTCCTTAATAAGTATGCCGAATTTCGAGTTAATCCGACGTTTTGAAGGGGGTCAAAATCATGTTCAAAGATTCCGTTACATACTAACATACAAACATACTAACATACGTCTGAAGCTAATAAAAGCGTATTAAAATAGATAAAGTCTGTTCAGCAAAATACCCATCGTGGCCAAATTGTGAACTAACGTTGTAGACTACATACTAAAACCATAATTAGGAGCTGGTTTCTTTCTGTCAGCATTTTGAAATAGTAACAGTTGTAATAGGATTGCGCTATTGTATTGCCCACTAAACAAAAAAGGTAATTAAGCACAGCAGCGCCCTCCAATCCCACAACGGATCTCTCACTGAATAGACTCTAGGCACTTCTTTCTTACTATTGAAAATCTTCACATCGCTAGACACTGGCGTGGGACTTGGCACTCTACAGGTACAAGGTGGCAGGGATACAGATAGCTCCGAGGTCTGAACCGCGATCCCTTCGATGCTAGGCCTCCACTCTTCAAATGGAGACGGCTCGGTGACTTCGTGATCGCATTTCGCTTTCATTCGTTCGATACGCTTCTGTATGATCGCGATTTGTTCTGTGAAGAGATGAAACTGTGTAACCGAAGGGAATGCATAATATCTTCAATATTTATGCGTAAATAGAGAAAGCCAAATGTTTGAGTGCAGCATTGATGTGTGACAATGACAACCTGCTACAAAACGAGCCGATTCATTTATTGTGACTTCGCTCTCAAACCTTTGGCTGCGTTTCGACAAAGATGGGTTATTCCCAGTCCTCCGATCGGAACTCCGATTGGTAGGAGGAGCGGGAATTTTTTTTCCCGTTCCTCCGATTGAATGGTTTTTGTTTTTATCACTTAGTTTATTTCGCTAAAAGTACAGTTAATGCCATATACTGTATTTTTAGTTTATTCTAAACTGTCCTACCAACAGTTTGATGATCAAACTGTTTGAACAAAATTACTCCAAACTGTTAGCCTGACTTGTCGGACAGATTGGAAATGTGCTAGGCAGCTGAGCGGTGCGAGGATGCGTAGCGGGGTTTTGTGGAACGATGCGAGTGTTTCCACCAGAGATGTGCTAGGCAGTTAAACGGTATGAAGATGCGTAGCGACGCTGTGAAACGGTGCGTAGATGAGCGGTGCGAGGATGTGTAGCTCCTTTCAGATGTGTTAGACACCAAACTGTGTCACCAATCCATCTGTCAAGAGTGGTGATAATATCAAAACCCCCCTTTGCACTATGCATGCTATGGGGAGGCCTCGTCCAGCAGCAGAAGACTACCGGCAGATGAACAACATAGTAAAAGTTACCTGGAGAACAAGTTTCATAGTCTTCGTAGTTTTGCTCAAAGTGCTTGTACGGATTGGATCTCATGTAGGAAGGGAGCGAACGCATGAATGAATCCACTTTGAGACGCTGACACTTATCCATTGGACACACCTGGTGAAAGCCAGAACGTAGTTAGGACCTGCCATCTTTTCAGCTATGATATAACAGATTGAACAATATTAGATAGAGTAAGATTGTTTTCACACCACCTGCTCGACAATGTCCAATTACAAATCATGCAACCTCAACGTAAAGTACAGCATTGTCTCTCTAGGGATATAAAGTTGTATGAAACTCCCTAGGGATTAAAGTAATTTGAATTTAGAACGTCAAATTCGTGTTGGAAACTCATGGAAAACTCTGAGTAAAAAAATGCCCATATGGCATTGTAAAGAAGTTTGTTCGAAAATCGAACTGGCCACTATAGCAAAACTCGAAAAAAAAAGAAATAGGCGCGATTTTAAAGAATGTGAAACAAAAGAGATGTTTGGTGCTGTGATTTTCAGTGAATTTTATTGCAATATTTTTGTAATATAATATTATGTCAGTTACAATATTAGTGTTAACAAAAAATGTCCAGCGATAATGATTCTACCCCAGAGTTTATCAAAACAGACGATACTTATTTAATGGAGCCCTGGCCTTTTATTGCCTCGCAGTAGGTGTGAAAAGTAGAGTATGCTCCTCTGGAATAAAGCCTGTCTTCGTCTTGGGCAGCTTGAACCCCTCGCTTCACTCAGGACTCTATATAACTCCCTCGCTACACTCGGGAGTTAACTTTAGAGTCCCTCGTTACGCTCAGGGTTCAATATGCCGCCCGCGACATAAGACACTGCTTTATTCCCTTAGTGCATAATCTACTATTTTATACCTAAAGAGGATTGCATATACTTGCATGGAACAAACCCTTAATAGGAACAGCTTTTATAGGATAACTTCTACACTGAATTAATTAGTTAATTAATTTCCAGCAGTCCATTTAGTTTTTAGTTCTAAGATTAAGCTGATAAAGAAATCCTGAGCTCATCGGAAAAATATTAAGCTGGTGGCGAAACTTTCACTTTTCTACCTTTTCATAGTTGATCTTATGGTCCTGTTCAGGTACATGCTGGTTGATTGCATCCAAGCTGTCGTGACTCCTGGAACAACATCAAGACAGAAGGTTACCTTATACCCGTTGCCTATATTTTTTAACACCCAACAGTGACATGTGATCTGATCCCACACTATAAGGATTCCCTGTGTCGTGGGTATCAGGAACTGTGAGCGGAAAAAATATTTGCAGATCATCGAAACCGCTCCTCTTGCTCTAAAAGTCTTGCAAATAACCTCTTGGTTATTTGTCCGTCTATGGAATGCTCTTCCTCTTGTTATCAGAACCGCCAAATCTCTTCCTATCTTCAAAAAGTTATTGTACAATCACTTTATGTCCGTGTCACAAAGCTGATAAGTTAACTCTTGTATTATGATCTTGTGTTATATAAATGTATATATGATGTATATATATATTTATATTTTATTTGTATTTTTATGTATTGTAAGTGTAGCTAAGTTATATAGGTATTATTGAGTACAACGTATGTATGCATATACTTTTATTGGTTTTACACCACCGTCCTTTATCGTTCTCATCAATTCCAGTCCATCCCAAGGTTATCTGGATTGATCGCTCTCAGCGATAAGACCGTCCATTGTACTTCCATACGTATAATTATAATTATGATTGTTTTAATGTTTTAATTTTTAATGTGGTGTGCAATAAAGTTTTTCTATTCTATTCTATTATATTCTATTGTGAATTGAATGTGAAGTATTTACGAGAATTGGTCCCCCTGCCGGCCTAGACAAACGGTATTCGCTTCGAAGCGATTCTATTTCTACATTCGTAATACAATACATAGACCACGTGATATATCGATAGCTTACGTCAATCTTATACATTTTGGAATTTTCTACTAGCGTCAACGCTATTAGAATGTTACTTTGTGTAAGGCCTCTGGGCTGCTTTCGTGAAGTTAGGGCTGAATTTCAAAAAACCTTGTTTTCGATACACCTGAATCCCAAAAAATCTTTTTTTTCAGCTTCAAAGTTATTGGGGGATATTTTAGATTGGATTGATATTAAGACTTACCCAGTAACTGATAGTCTGCCTCGGCCATCTTCTTTAGATTTCGGCTTCCTGCTACAACAAGTAATGTTAAGAGAAAGCTACCGGTAGGGCACTTTACGCCTTGTTGCACGCGAACGAAGTTTGCGTCTATTTTGGCTATTATTTCATTAAACTCCATGAAATTTTGTAACCTGATCGCTGGTGGTTATTCGCTATGACCTAAGAGATTCCTTGTCAATAACGTGTGACGTCACCCATGCTATTTAGTGATAATTCCACGCAGATATCGTAACGAGCCCGCGTTATGTCACGTTTGGTCATAGCGAATAAGGGGGCAGTACACTAATATCAAGACCCTAGGAGAGGCAGTTTTTTTTATTTATGACTTTTAGTGTACTGATCATGTGTGTACAAAGTTTAATTCCTCCTCAAGTCAGCAAAAGTGACGAAAAACATTGGTAGCCGTTTTTTCAATAAAAAATGTGTAATTATAGTAATTCTAGGCTAGGTACTAACGAACTATCTGGCATATCATTTTTATCAGTCGAGTCTTTTGTTTGGATTTCATCATAGAAGGAGGTCCGCCTGTGCGCGGTCCCAGTGTTGAGGGTCACCTTACTTTGTTCGGACATCTTAGCGTGTTTTTCACGCTGGAACATAATTGCATTGCATACCAATTAAATAATCTTACTAATACTGATATTTTTAAAATAACTGGCGTGAATTTTATGACTTTTTAAGCGAGAATTGTCGTTGGTCAATTCTCACGCATACCGGCGAAGCCGACAGTTCAGGGATGCGTTTTTTTAATATCACTATAAGTGACTAAATATCATAGAATTGAAATTATCGTGGCTTGGTATCATTGGTCAACGAAACGTCAGCAGGAGAATAGCTCCCAATATATATAATATATAGAGTAATAGTGTACGTGGTGTACAGTCGTATTTTTTTCTAAAATGACTAAATCATCAAAAAGACCGCACATCACAGTTTTTCAGATGTACTATGGAAGCACTTGTATTGATATCATAGGTTTTATTATATATATCATAGGTATATTATTATAGGTTTGCGAGTTTTAGTCAACAATGAGCTTAAAAAAAAAGAATAATAAAAAAAAAAACTTTTTTCACACCACCTGCTCGACAATGTCCAATTACAAATCATGAACCTCAACGTAAAGTAAAGCATTGTCTCTCTAGGGATATAAAGTTGTATGAAACTCCCTAGGGATTAAAGTGATTTGAATTTGGAACGTCAAATTCGTGTGGAGACTCGTGAGAAAACTCTTAGTAAAAAAATGCCCATATAGCATTGTAAAGAGGTTTGTCCGAAAATCGAACTGGCCACCATAAGCAAAACTCAAAAAAAAAGAAAGAGGTGCGTTTACATAGAATGTGAAACAAAAGATTCTTTACACGCTGTGCGCGTGTTTGGTGCTGTGACTTTCAGTAAATTTTATTGCAATATTCATGTTTATAAAAAATTACAAACGATAGTTATTCTACTCCAAAATTTATCAAAACAGACGCTTTAGAGATTATTGATAATCGACTACTGCAAAAATCAAAACAAGCCCTGGCTTTTTATTGTCTCGCAGAAAGTGTGAAAAGTAGAGTATGCTCCTCTGGAATAAAGCCTGTCTTCGTCTTGGGCAGCTTGAACCCCTCGCTTCACTCAGGACTCTATATAACTCCCTCGCTACTTAGAGTCCCTCGTTACGCTCAGGGTTCAATATGCCGCCCGCGACATAAGACACTGCTTTATTCCCTTAGTGCATAATCTACTATTAATTACTTATATAGAAGTTTGGAAATCGGGGATTAACGGCAATTTTACTGAGGTTTACTCACTCGATGACATTCAAAAATCGCACCCCAGAGCGCCTATTAAATGTAACAGGGCAACTACACGGGCGTATACAATAGTGTTACACCAACGCCAGATGCTTGTTATATTCATAGACTAGGCTCTCAGAACAGGAGGTAGTTCCGACTTGTTGCCTTCTGCGGGGTTCAATCTCACCCAGAAACAACTGGGGGATCCTCTGGTTAGCTCCGGGGAGCCTCTGGAGTCTCATTTGAGGCTGATTGCTAACCGGATCTTTCTGAGCGGGCGGAATTGTTGAGCGGTGTACGAACGGTGAGTTGGGAAGTTTGTCGTTGGTGGGATTTTGTTTTTGTTCTGCCGCTCGTACCAGTCGACCCGAGGTTACTCCGCGAAGCCTGCGAAGACCCCAGTAAACTTTTGTGCTTTTGAACGAAGCTAACTATTTGGCCAGTTAACTCGCATAATGGACCATCCATAGAGTTCGTATGCGAAAAAGAAAGTTCTTTATGATTAACATTAACATTAACATACCAGTATGTTGGTGAAGGCACCAACAGGTTTCAACCCTTGAGGGTATTCCTCTGGGTGAGATCCAACACGCTCCCTTCACGTTCTTCCTCGCATTGTATCTCCAAGCACGGCAAACTCATGATGACGCGTATACAAGCACCTGTCGAACCGAGAGAAACTTGCTCGGAGGCGCAGTACGAGAAAGGACGCGAAGAGAGTGTAGCTGGTGTCGGTTCTACGAGCTATATGGCCTGCTCATTGCCATCATCAACTTCTACGGATTACTTACACACCCTACCATATAACAGCTCTCCATCCATAGCCCGCTTCACGACATTAGCATTATTATGCGTGTAGATATGGGATTCATCTACATCTTCAGCCAGTTGATGTTTACTGATGGATAGGGCCTCCCTCATCCAATACAATGGGGTTTGCCATAACCACGCTTGTCAGGCAATAACATTGCACTAACAATAATACAGCGATCACTAATCCGCCTACCAAGCGTGGTGATTATAGCAAATCCCCTCATTGCATTCTATGGGGGAGGCTTCGTCCAGCAATGGACGTATAAAGGCTGTCGAAGAATAAGTTACCAGTCTAGTAGTGGATTGTATCTCCATTGAATCTCTCGCTCCGAGTAATGAACGGTTTTGCTTGTTCACATTATTAGACGTCCTAAAAAATGATTCATTTTTAAACATAGATTTAGAATTTTCGCTATTCTAAGATCATAATATTTAACAGACTGATATGTCAGGTCATGTTAGCTCGAACTGATAACCGTTGGGGGGTAAAGGTTCTCGAGTGGCGACCACAAACCGGACGACGCGGTAGAGCTCCACTCGATGGACTAAAGACATTATAAACGTAGCAGGAAGTTGATGGATGGAGGCGCGGCTCAAGACCGTTCGCCGTGGCATTCTAAGGGGGAGGCCTATGTCCAGCAGTGGACTTCTATAGGCTGATGATGATGATGCACGTCTGTGATTGGGTCACCTTAACCACAGAATAAAGAACCTTAACTCTACTAATACCAACTGTGACAGACAGACATCTGAGAGGTAATGGTTCCGTTCTTACCTTAAGAGGTACCGAACTCTAAAACTGAGCTGACAAAGGAACTCACATAATGTTGAGTATGGATCCCATATTGCCGTAGTTGACGTCACTGGCTCTTTTGCCCTTTTGTCCGCCCAATGACTGAAATAAAACATTTTTTTAATACACAACCAATGCCAGCCATGTCCCAGAAGGCAGTTTTTTTATATACTATTTGGCAAGCACACAGCCCACCTGATGGAAAGTAGTTACCGTAGCCTGTGAACCAGAGGCATCACACGCGCGCTGCCGACCCTGAGACATAAAGATGAAAAATCTCATGTGCCTGTAATTTCACCCTTCAAACCGAAACAAAGTACTACAGCTTGGTAAGCAGTATAGTTAGAGTTAGTTTTAAAGCATATAGCAACAAGTCATGTAATAAAATACATCAATAAAGGCCTTTTGGCAATAAAATGAACTAATGTGATTAAATTTTATTTTCATCACTCATGATCTACAAATTCTACAAGTAGGATAAAGTTCAATTAAACCCTCGAACTATTTAGCGTCCTCGCTCGCTCATACGCCAAAATATCTCGTGTGTAATTGATCGCTTACGGCCCTTGTATAACACCGGTCACTTTCATTCGCACAAATATGCGAATTCGTAAGTTTAGGGCGAGATTTACAAATAATTATGCAAAGTTTACACAAACCCGACGACACGCGACGACGCGGTAGAGGAAGGCCCTCCACTCGACCGACGGACTAAAGACATTATAAACATCACAGGAAGTCGGTGGACGGAGGCGGCTCAAGACCATTCGTCGTGGCATTCTAAGGGGGAGGCCTATGTCCTCCAATGGACTTCTATAGGCTGATGATGATAATGCAAAATTAGACAGAGATACAGAGAGTGGACTCGAATGGGACACAACTAGGGACACGTTAACAACTTTGGTAAGTAGTTAGTAGTAGACTCCAAGAAATATCACTATCTAAAGTTAGGTAGTAGCCAGGCAGGTAGGTAGGCAGGTAGGTAAGTATTAGGCAGGTAGGTGGGTCGTTAGGTAGGTAGGTAGGCAGGTAGTTACGTAGGCATGCAGGCAGTTAGGAGACAGGCAGGCAGGTAGGGAGGTAGGTGGGTCGGTAGGTAGGGAGTTAGGTAGGCAAGCAAGCAGGAAGGTATGTAGGTAGGTGGGGTAGGTAGGTGGAGTAGGTAGGTGGAGTAGGTAGGTAGGTAAATGGGTAGGTAGGTAGGCAGGTAAGCAGGCAGGCAGGCAGGTAGGTAGGTAGGTGGTTGGGTAAGTTGGGTAGGTAGGTAAGTAGCTAGGTAGGTAGGCAGGCAGGCAGTTACCATTTTCGAAGCATCCATCTCAGATGGACGTCCTACACACTCCCACGTGTCGATCGGAACGTGTTTTAAGTACTCATCCTTGATGACGTCAGCGTTTACACAGTTTGCATTAATGAACATCTCGTTGAACACTGAAAAAGAAAACCATTGATGAGAAAGATATACAGACTATACAGACAATTACTCTTATGTCCAGATAAATAGATCGCACTTCACGGTGACGTAAAAATTGTCGGCGAAATAAACATAAATATAACATAGCTATACTTACCCCAAGTTAACAACAATATGTTTCATAATAGTAGATTATGCACTAAGGGAATAAAGCAGTGTCTTATAACGCGGGCGGCATATTGAACCCTGAGCGTAACGAGGGACTCTAAAGTTAACTCCCGAGTGTAGCAAGGAAGTTATATAGAGTCCTGAGTGAAGCGAGGGGTTCAAGCTGCCCAAGACGAAGACAAGCTTTATTCCAGAGGAGCATACTCTACTTTTCACACCTTCTGCGAGACAATAAAAAGCCAGGGCTTGTTTTGATTTTTGTGCTAGTAGATTATCAATAATCTCTAACTAAACCGTCTGTTTTGATAAACAGAAAACAGTAACACTATCGTTTGTAATTTTTTTATCAACATGAATATTGCACGCGTGGTTTGGTGCTGCGATTTTCAGTAAATTTTATTGCAATATTCATGTGATAAAAAATTCATGTGAAACAACAGATTCTTTTGTTTCATATTCTTTGTAAACACACCTTTTTATTTTTTTTTGAGTTCTGCTTATGGTGGCCAGTTCGATTTTTGAACAAACCTCTTTACAATGCCATTTGGCATTTTTTTTACTTAGAGTTTTCCACGAGTCTCCATATGAATTTGACGTTCCAAATTCAAATAACTTTATTCCCTAGGGTGTTTCATACAACTTTATATCCCTAGAGAGACAATGCTATACTTTACGTTGAGGTTGCATGATTTGTAATTGGACATTGTCGAGCAGGTGGTGTGAAATAGTAGATTATGCACTTAGGGAATAAAGCAGTGTCTTATGTCGCGGGCAGCATATTGAACCATGAGCGTAACGAGGGACTAGTTATATGGAGTCCTGAGTGAAGCAAGGGGTTCAAGTTGCCCAAGACGAAGACAGGCTTTATTCCAGAGGAGCATACTCTACTTTTCACACTTTCCGCGAGACAATAAAAAGCCAGGGCTTGTTTTGATTTTTGCAGTAGTATCAATAATCTCTAAAGCCTCTATTTTGATAAACTTTGGAGTAGAATCACTATCGTTTGTAATTTTTTATCAACATGAATATTGCAATAAAATTTACTGAAAATCACAGCACCAAACACGCGCACAGCGTGTAAAGAATCTTATGTTTCACATTCTTTGTAAACGCACCTTTTTCTTTTGAGTTCTGCTTATGGTGGCCAGTTCGATTTTCGAACAAACCTCTTTACAATGCGACATGGGCATTTTTTTACTAAGAGTTTTCCATGAGTCCCCACACGAATTTGACGTTCCAAATTCAAATCACTTTAATCCCTAGGGAGTTTCATACAACTTTATATCCCTAGAGAGACAATGCTTCACTTTACGTTGAGGTTGCATGATTTGTAATTGGACATTGTCGAGCAGGTGGTGTGAAAAAGTTATTTTTATACTGCTACAAGAGTTTTCAACGTCTTACCACTTAGCATAAAGTCATTAAATGGACCACCCTTTCAAAAAAATTTAAAGAAATGGCTAATTTTAAATGTTTTTCATAATTTATCTGAATACTTTGATAGATGTACAAATCTAATATCTAATATTTGATCTCGTTGTATATAAGTACAAAATATACAATACTTAGGTACCTACTTAGGTAGAATTTCAGACTTTTCTATAATTCTGATCTCGTTATAAAACAGGGTGTTTTTTTTGAAATGGGACAGTATGGGGATATCCGAATCCATAAGAGATACGGGAAAACTGTCTTTGGAACCATTTGCTCATTTTGTATGAAAATGATTTTGGCATAGTTATTTTTTTGGTCAAGCGTGAGTTCTCCATAAAAATGAGTTGTTTTGATCAAAATTTTTTTGAATGCGTACCGACTCAGTTTCATGTAAGGAATGTTTCATTATATCGGAAGAAAAAAATCTGAGCAGCAGAAGTTAGTCAAATTTAATAAAATGTTTTGAATGTCTCTCTCTAATACGCGTGTTTTAACATTTGTGTGATAGTGAAAGGAACGATTTCAAAGATAGGCTTATACTTAGTAACCGTGAAGTACACGTAAACGGGCAATACGTGCCATTTATAAAATGAAGTCGCGTGACTCCTTGAGAGAGCGTTTCAAAGAAATCAATATTCTTACAGTAATATCGCAATATATCTATGAAATATTATTACATACACATAAACACTTGGATAGTTTTATGATAAAAAGTGACGTGCATGGTATTAACACGAGAAATAAACACAAACTAAATATACCAAAATTTCGATTAAAGAAAGTAAGTGGGTCTTTTATGGGGAATTCTGTACGGTTCTATAATAAACTTCCAGAAGGTGCATTTAAACTTCCTATTCGAAGATTTAAATCCTACATAAAGATGAATCTAATTAAGAAAGCGTATTACACTCTTGATGACTATATTAATGATAAAGCCGCGTGGCCTGATGTCGCTCTGCCCCTCGACTGCTAAAATGGAAATTTGCAATATCTGTACTTACCTATTTACATGTTTGTATTAGATTATTATTTATAAGTATAACAAGCGTAGCGTGTGCTGTCTTGCATATTTTTGCTGATGTTTATTTACTTTTGACTACCTTCCTAAGGTTTTTAAGTTTTCATTTACTATGTATCAGCAACTCCTTGCTCCGAGGCACCACACAGGCGCTTCTCACCTAGTGGTAAGACGGACCATTTATGTAAGCCAAGCCGAGTTTGTTGCCTGATTCTTCTAGGCTTGGTCGCGTTGGAACAGGAGTAATTTAATTTTATATAAGACGATTCAAAATGATCCTTGTGATTTCAATGAATAAAGTTCTTTTTGACTTTGACTTTGTACCTACGTTCTATTTATCTGGACCTTATTCTCTGAGCTCTTACCATACTCTTTCCATTTCTTGGGTGCCGTCTTGGCTGCCTTCACCGAGGTTAGCACTTCTCTTCTCTGCGGCGGCCGGAATTCCGACATGTCACCCATCATAAGAAATGGACGGCCGTCGGAGTCCATGCGCTCCCACCACGGTTTCTCTCCCCCTTCTAAAACACACTAAATTTCAGACAGAAACTCCTGGGCTCCTTCTGGCAGCTAATTAACATAACATAACACCCAACAGTCACATACATAAGTAGTGCCAAACGGCATTCGCTTCAAAGCGATTCCATATCTACAGTCGTAATACAATACAATAGACCACGTGACATATGGATAGCTACAGTCAATCCCATACATTTTGGACTTTTCTACTGGCGTCAACGCTATTAGAATAGTAGATTATGCACCAAGGGAATAAAGCAGTGTCTTATGTCGCGGGCGGCATATTGAACCCTGAGTGTAACGAGGGACTCTAAAGTTAACTCCCGAGTGTAACGAGGGAGTTATACAGGGTGTTTTTTTTAAATGGGACAGTATGGGGATATCCGAATCCATAAGAGATATGGGAAAACTGTCTTTGGAACCATTTGCTCATTTTGTATGAAAATGATTTTGCGTATCGACTCAGTTTCATGTAAGAATTGTTTCATTGTATGGGAAGAAAAAAATCTGAGCAGCAGAAGTTAGTCAAATTTTATAAAATGTTTTCTCATACAAATTGTAAGTAATCTGGTACCTACGTTAGTAAAACTATCGCAATAAATTTTCAAATTGGCCTCCCTCTTGCTGTTTCCAGGTACGGGCACGTTTCAGAACATCTCTAGTGGCATTAGACAGTCCGTTGGCACTACTAACTAATGCACTCGGCACCAGTCAGACATTTATCCTATAATATTGTCCCTCCCAATTAAAGTTGCAAATGGCAATGGGGAACGCAACAATGGGAATCATTTTGGCAGCCTTAAAGCGCTATCTAAATCTTATAAAACATGAACAGGGGAAACTTCTTGACCTAAATATTCCTCTTACAAGTTTCAAAAGATTTGGAAAAATCTTTTCAAATTGTTTCGATAGATGGCGCTGTCTCAACTGTAAATGCCCAGATTGTCAAATATATTATATATGGTGTACGCGTACTAAGCTATTATTTACTAGTCTGTGGCTATAAGTCATGATATTCTGTTTGTGTCTGCTTCTTGAGTGTGCGCTAGTGATTTCGTGATGTTTTTAGAAGTAAGCAAAAATAAATACCACGAAACGAAAATATATCTATACGTTGTTGATGTTGACATTTAACTTTATTTTGATACTTGACATTTACGTAACAGAGCAGCGCCATCTATTTTCAACGCTGAAAGCATGATATGAAACGGCCGTGAAAACCCCTCGCCGTGGTGTGTCCAGCTTAGGCGCAGGCCAGACAGAAGAGACGTAAGACGAGGACGCGTCGCGAGCAGAGCAGAGTGAAAAGCGTTACGCCTGCGCCCCGTCTTTTCTGTTTGTTTTGCGTCGCGACGCTTCTATACATTTTGTATGAAAAGGACGCGGAAGAGACATTTTTCTGCGCCTCGTCCTCGTCTTTAGTCTCTTCTGTCTGGCCTGCGCCTTAGATTATAGATCCCTCGATCTACTCCTGTGAATTTCGTAAAGCCGACAAAGGGATACCACCAGGGGATGGGCAACAGCATCCACCTGAGTACTCAACGCCAAACTGCGACCACCAATCCGCCTGCCAAGCGTGGTGATTATGGAAAATCTGTCCATTGTATTTTATGGGAGGCGTCGTCCAGCAGTGGATGTGAACAGACTGGATATTGATGGTGATGTCTCCCCAATTTACCGCCAGTGTCATGTTCTTCATGTTTCGTTTCATGTATATCTTCATGATCCTCATTGTTATCTGCTTCAGACTCGCAAGGGTCCTCGATAGGGTTGTCGACAATAGGAGCATCTGTTTTTAATAAAGCAGGCACATCGAAGAAGTACTGATTCGTTTCTGGACTACCACCAGCAAAGTCATGGACGAACATTTGAAACTGAAAATAAAACGAAACGTTTTTTTTATACTATTTTGCAAGATACAGGCATACAGCCCACCTGATGGAAAACAGTTACCGTAGCCTATGGACGCCTGCAACACCAAAGGCATCACACGCGCGCTGCCGACCCTGAGACATAAACATGAAAAGTGTCATGTGCCTGTAATTTCACCGGCACCCGTACCCTTCAAACCGAAACACAGCAATGCGAGCACTACTGCTTGGCAGCAGAAATAGGTACGGTGGTAGTACTTCCCCGGACGAACTCTTTCATAAGAGTTCTACTAGGTACCTACTAAAAAACTAAAAAAAAAACTGATTTAAAAATTACTGGCAGTGTTAGGGCTCACGGTTCCGATCACTAATATAACAAAAGCTTGGTTTTTATATATATAAATTTTTCAACAAAAAACGAATTTTCTTTCATAAAAACCTATTGCTATATTTTTTTTTCATTTCGCTAGAAGTGAAACCTAGGTCATAATAAAATATTAGAGGACATTATGAGAAATCAATACTTACCCAAAAAAACCCAGAGGCCGTAGACAAAGTAACATTCTAATAGCGATGACGCTACTAGAAAAGTCCAAAATGTATGAGATTGAGCTATCAATATGTCACGTGGTCTTTTATTGTATTACGACTGTAGAAATAGAATCGCTTCGAAGCTAATTCCGTTTGGCTAGGCCTACAGGTCTATCAACCGTGACCGAACCAGGGTGGTAGATTTGCTATTGTCTTTTTTTCAGGCCTTGTTTTTCTTATCATCATCATTATCACCGGTTACGATTGATAGACCTTGGTTCTTTCTGTTAGTGACTTCTCATAAATGCCTCTAACTTAGGACCTAGGTTTCAATACTGGTAAAAAGAAAAATAAAACTAGCCAGCAATGTATTGAAATGCAAAGGTGATGTCCAGTAGTGGTTTTTTAATATTTATTAAATCTAACCGGGATAAATTTAATTTATTTGGGTAGAGATCCCTAAACCTATCTTTTCTATGAAAACCATACATTTTTAGAACTCCGCGTTTAGGAGAAAATCTTTTTTTTATTTTGGTGGATATTTAGCCCTTTGGAAGAATAATAGCGGTTTGGTTACCACAAAAAAAAATATACTCTATCATTAAAAAAACAATCAATCAATCAAACTGACTGATAAAAATTGTCAGTACATTATAAAAACAACATTGCACAATTTTCAAATGCACCGCTGCACACTCCACTAATTTAATTTTATATAAGACGATTCAAAATGATCCTTGTGATTTCTATGAATAAAGTTCTTTTTGACTTTGACTTTGACTCCATTTACTGACATTTACTGGCAACGACATTAGCAGAGTTATGTCAAAATGTGTTTTTTTTTACTTTGCATTTCTTGTGTTGCCAACTGTTTTTTTGCAGGATATTTGGTGTTACCACTAACAAAGGACATATTGATTTATTTTAAAAAAACGGGGTGGGTGGGGGGGTCTAAAAATATGATTTTTGCAGTTTTACGTTTATTATTTATGTATGTTCCAAATCAGTACCGTTTTGGGCTGGTTAGATTTTATACGGAATAAAAAACCAACCTCCATACAAAAAACGGACATCACCTTTGCATTGTCTATACTTCGTATTTTTAACTAAGAAAGCGTTAGCAGAGTTGGTTACGGGAAAGCAATGGCGGCGATGAGGTCACCCACCACTGGTCAAATCTATGTTTTATTCGAAGGCAGGTATGCAATAATTTTAGAAGTACCTCAGTTAAGACTCCTCTCATTTTCTTTCGCCATTCATGGTCTACTCTCGAAGCTGTTTTGTAGCCTTTGGATAAATGAAGAATCAATGTTTGTGCATCACTCAATATACCTTGCAAGGTTAGGATATAATTGGTGTATTCTGAAAAAGAATCCACAAGGCATCATTTCAGCAATCACCAGATTTTGTTCAGCTCTAAAAGTCATCATCAACCAGTAGCCTTTAGACGTCCAGAGCTGGACAAAGCCTCCCCAATAAAATACAATGGGGGAATTGCCATAATCCCCATTCTTGGCAGGCGGGTTGGTGTTCGCAGTATTCGTATCGAGTAGGTACTCGGATCAGGAGGCTTAGTACGGGTTTTGATAGTTTACGAAACTATGAAGTTTCGTTTCCTTCCATACATTTACTTGCAGCGCCCCTAGCGAAAATGAGAAGAAAACTAAGGTCGCTGTCAGTAAATGCATGTAAGGAAACGAAACTTTTTAATAGTTTTCAACTTGCCTTACATAGTACTAAGTATTCATCATTCTGTGCCGCGCAGTCGATAGAAACAGCACAGATTCATAAATAGTTAGATACTACGTAAGCCACGTTGAGTACTCACGACTCGCAAAGTGATTGTTGCAATGCAAAACTCGTAATAGGCCCTTTTTTCTATCAATTTGCGAGTTCTTCTTTGATAAACAAGTATTGTTTACCTATCAAAGGAGTTCTTTGTAAAAGCGTTTACCGTGATAATTACGTAGTAAGTAACTATTTATCATTCTGTGCCGCGCGGTCGAAAGAAACATCAGAGATAATAAATAAATAGTTACTACGTAAGTCACGTTGAACGCTCAAGACTCAATATCGATAGGTTACAATAACAATGCAAAACTCGTAGAAACAAGCCCTGTGGCACAAAGTGCGGCGCGGCGCGCTTTTGTGCCTCTGTCTGTCTGTCTGTCTGACTGTTTCAGTCTTGGCTTGGCAGTGGGGCATGGCAAAAATCCGCGAGATTGGAGAGATGCTGCGTTTCATTTCACGCATACGGCGGACAATTTTCTGGGTTGCCAGTTTGTAAGCAGACTCGATTATTTAAATCGATCATCGAGCTTCATATTTGCTTTTGAGAATGCTACAATGCAATAGGTCGATGATAGAATAAAGATTTTTGGTTTCCGTACCCAAAGTCTGTCACACACAGGGGTTTATCTCAGTGACCACATGAGGTAGCCAGTTAAAATTTTAACAGATTGTGTGTTGTAGTAGCATGCATTAGTAAAATAATATTTATAAATTACCTAGATGCCTACCTAGTACGACAAACCAAATCGTAAACAAGCGATACAAGAGTTCACTTTAAAAATTTGGTTCTAGTTTAGATCTCCACATAAACAACAAATATTACACAAAAAAGTTGTGGTGTAGATAGGAATAGTCTAATAACAAAAAAAATACTCGGGGTCAGACTTGCCCCTAAATAATGAGGCGCATGGCCCTCAGTGCGCGAGTCCGTCTCGCACTTGGGTAGTTTTATCATGTAGGTGAACACAAAACAAACCTTCTTTGAGTCTCAGTTTCTCCAACTTGCTTTTTCTTCTTTCGGAACACATAACAAACATCAAGCCTGCTAAGTTCTTGCATTCCAACTGTGTTTGTAAGGCTGTAATTTTTTCTTGCCTTTCTCTATGAGCTTCACGTAGCATGTAAGAGGCACGAACTTGTTCATTTCTGAAATTTGTACCTAATAAGTAGCATCATTGATTAAGTACTTGGTGTAAGTACCTACCTGTTAACAGAGTTGTGTTTCCTAGGAATTAACATTGCCACATCTACCACCGAATAAATATTAGTACTTACAAGTAAATACTAGTGCATCTACATAATTATGTTAGTACCTAACTATACAGTACCAGCACAGTGAGTCTTATTTTAAACTTACTGTAAAACAAAATCACATCGTTCTTTTATGAATTTGACGTCGTTCTTTAATTGTGCTTGAAATTCTTCGGTCAAACGTTTCTCTTTCTCACGTAGCAGTGTCTGAACAAGTTCTGGGTCCATCTTTTGTTTGAGCTTTTCATCTCGTTCCAAGCATGTGCAGTCTTTACATGGTCTAATGGAATCCTGATATTCCGACACATCGTTTGGACCATTTATATTCAATGAAGAACGAACAGGGGAACATTGTTCTTCCCTAATTACTTCTAGGTTGTCAGTTGCTTCTGATGTAATGACACGTTCTGGAGACATCTGAAAATTAAAATGGATCACATGACCTAACCACCATCACTCACGTACCTACTTCAAGCACCCCTGCAGAAGGCACCGCCCCTTGCTGGCTACTGGGGGGCTCACCGAATAGGAAGCAATGCGTCGCTTTTTATACTGTTACTATACTATCACCTAGGGTGCAAAGTGTAGTATCCTCTCTTCGTAAACACACCCTGACCCTGTTCATTTCACACCCCCACGTGTTATACATGTACTTACCTAGTATAAAATATTTAAAATTATAGGAACTTTGAATGACTGTGAACTGTCATCTGTACTTCAGCTTAAATGATATCATTCGTCTTTCCTATTTGCTAGCATAGGAGTGACGCCATAATGCCTCCAGCACTTGGTATAAGCTAGTGAATGAGGTATTGTCAAACATCCCTTCTAAGGCTATATAGACAAACAAAAAGTTGATTGGTTTGTAGTTATTAATACGTCTCCAATACGTGAATACTATACTGTAGAGTCCAGATTCTGTGTATTTGCCTTTTTTGTAGTTGTTTTTTTGTGGATGGGCTTATGTATAAGAGTGTTTCTTCATATTTCCGCCATCGCACAGCCTTTCTAGAGCTTTGAGGAGGAACGATGTAAGACTTACAGGCTGGAATAATTTCGCTAAAATGTAGTTGCTCCTGCAGGTTTGGTAATATGACCTTCACTTGCCACGTTCCAGAAAATCTTAGCTAAATTTTGAAATACCACATCGATTCAGATTTCGATTCGAATCGATAGTATCGATTTCTCATACCTTTACAGAAGGGTGTAGTTATGTCAATCTTCATTTGACAGTTATAACATTTTGACGATGGCAATCGCCAATTCGCCAATCAGCAGATTTAGTGCAGTGTAGTCGTGAAGTTCGTAACATGTGATATTTCGTGAAAAGTGTTAGTTTTTTTACGAAAAAACGCTTAAATTGTTGAATTGCGTGAACGGAAGTGTTATAAACAATCGTGTTTGTGATAAGGTGAATGGTGTTTGGTGTGTAAACGAAAGAGGTACAATAAAAAATTGTACATGGGTAAAGCCGTCACTTGAGGTTGTAAGGTTAGTGCGTCTGTTGTTTGGCTTAAAATAGATTTCTGTGCGGGTCGCAATGATATTTCAGTTTAGTTTGTGTAACGCCTTCATGTGACTTTTCAGTTTTTTCATAGGACCTTGAACTAGAAATCTATCTTGTCTCCGCAATCAAGGTTAGGTTTGCGCGGGTGATTTTCCTCCATTACATTGTTTATTTTGTAAATATCGCTTTAAACAGCATTCAAATTCTTCTAACATTGTAATAAAACCTAATTATGGTGTGTAAAATCCGATTAGAACTGTAAAAAGCGTGAAAATTTCCAATCGCTAACCTAACCTAAAAGTGTCCGTTTTTGGTGCAGATTTTTTGTTGCAACTTGAAGATTACCGTTATCTTCGCCGAGCGCGTGTGTAATCGTTACCATTACGGGTTATGGCGGTGTTTTCACGCGTGTATTTGTGCAAATTGTCGCGAATCACGTGATCGGCTTCATTGTTTTCGCGAGTGCCGAGGGGGCGCATTGGACACATGGTTTGACTGTTCGTATTCGCTGATATATTTTGGTTGATAACTACCGCCTGCAGTGTTTTCGGAAGTGTTCTGCAGATAATGACGTCACATTTGAACGCTGGCAGAATAAGCAAAATGATTCCAGTAGGTACTTAGTTGAATTTCTTCTGTAACTGTGCATGAACAAAAAACGTAAACATTGCAGTTTTTAGGTTAAAAAAACATTGTAGTTGACAAAAACTAAATTAATCAGCAGATTGGTATTGAAAGTAGACTGAATAAGTGTTGACTTACCAAAATAACTTACAGAAATTATTACTGATGTTATCATTCTGATATTGAGGCTTTTTTACAAAAAAGGAATTGAAGAATATTCTTGTTTACTAACATAGTGCTTGTCACATTATTCTTGAAAGGAAACCACTTGAATTACCTATTTGATGTTGATTCACACCACAAAGGATACCAGAATAATTGATTTCATTATTATTAAAAGAAGTTTCCAAAGGGAAGGACCATACTAGGTAATTCGTTAATCTAGACCCTATATCTAGGGTCTATTCTAGACTGGACGCACCAGGGCACCACCCCAGGTTACCCAGGGACAAAATATTTTCTCCTTTCAGTATCTGAATGAGTAATTACGGTATTGAAATCTAGTCTTATGCCAAACAAATGGAGCAGCACCCTAACCAGCTTGCAAACAGTCTCATGAAGACGTCCACAACCTTCAAAAGGATAAAGAGGAGAGCCCCTCAAGATCTTATCTAGTACTTACTAGTGAAGCAGAATCATTTATATGCCACTGGGCTTATACCATTCATGTCAAGCGCGAAGGAGACACAAAACTCTTGCTCAATGCCCAGACAGACAGATTACAAGAAATAAAGGATACTTAAATTCATAACTGGATGAAGGCACCTCAGGTACAAGTAGCGGCACGAAACTCTAACGCTGACTGTTATCTCTATCTATCTTATACTAATTGTATTGCTTGCGAGACAGTAAACATGCGCAACTATCCCCTCCACATTTCCATCAGCGCTAGACTTAGGTGCCGCTACCTATACTGTCACATTAACATGAGTAGGTAGTTATTTATAAACAGGCAATATTTAACATTCATGTATAGATAAAAAACAGAGTTCAATGCACCCCAGGCAGGATGCCCAAAAGCTTGGCTACGCTACCTCGTTGGATGGCATTACTGTTTTGCCGAGCTAGGTAAGCGCCAGCTTTTGGTCATTTGTAAAAGGTACACACACTACAATGTCCTGTCTACCAGCGCAGGTACACACTAGTGAAGGTTGTCTGGTAGACTGTAGTGTACCGCCAAGTCCCGAAACGGTAACATGTACCTTTGGCCTGCTTCAGTTTGTATCTACAAAAAGCTACCCAAGATTTGTGTACCAACCTTGCTTTCTCAATCAGTTTTAACACCCTGTAGGGATAAAAGTAAATAATCCTAATGATTTTTGTATTTTCTGTTTTTTTTTGTACTTTGTATTTTTTGGCTGTTATTTTTTTGTGTAAATTTGTCAGTTTGACAGTAATCAGCTGGGGATTGACAGGTCTTTCAAATAATTGGTTTGTCAAATAATTTTAAGGTTTTTACATTCTTTGATAAAGTCTCTTGCGCATATCCATAGGGATTGTTTTCACATCCTGTATCTCTTATAAAGGGAACTAATTAGAGATATCTGGGTACTGTGTGTAACCCATCAGTAGATTCAGCCCTCTGGGAATCTGCAACAATGTATTGAGGAGCTGAAAAAACCCTGAAATTTTCAAGAAGTTTTTTAGTGTTTTTATGAGATATCTCTTGTCATCTTACATACATAAAATCATGCCTGTTCCCCGGAGGGATAGGCAGAGATCACGGATTTCCACTTGCTACGATCCTGACATACATCTTAAGTTTCATTCACATTCTTCATACGCATAAGCATTGGCTTAGGGTACTTTTGACCTGGCCTTTCTCCAAAACGTCTTCGATTTGATCAGAATAAGTACACCGAGGTCTTCCCCTTCCAACTGGAAGAGGATGTCTTGTCATCTTCTTGTCCTTTTATCTGTGGTTGGCACATGTTTACATTGTTTCCTCCGTGTTTCCTCTCAATGAGCCGTCATGTAATCTTTTACACAATACATCCTTTTTTTCATTGACCTATTCAAAAGGGGCTTTTTAACAAATCATGTTTTCACACCACCTGCTCGGCATACTCTGCTGTATGCTCCTCTGGAATAAAGTGTCTTCGTCTTGGGCAGCTTGAACCCCTCGCTTCAGTCAGGACTCTATTTAGAGTCCCTCGTTACGCTCAGGGTTCAATTTGCCGCCCTCCACATAAGACACTGCTTTATTCCCTTAGTGCATAATCTACTATTTCGCGCCAAAATATGGCTGCAATATAAATATATAATGGACAGCAAGATTGCCTGCATTGACAGTAATACTATGCATTGTAAAAATACGACAAACATTTTTATACTTTTGATGCATTTTTATGTACCTATTATCTGTGTATGTTGCCGGACAATGCTCACTATCGAAAATAATATGGATGATTGGATGTTTGTTTGTTACGCTTTCACACAAAAACTAAGAAAAGGATGTTGATGAAACTTTACAGTACCGGTAAAACCGGGTTACACTACCCCTAAGCGGCAACTTTGGCCCAAATCGGGAAAAAGTTTGATTTCACACAAATCGTGACAGATTCGAGAAGTTCAAACTTTGGGCTAAAGTTACCTCTTAGGGTTAAAGTAACCCGGTTTTACGGTATTATAACTTATACATCAGAATAACATATAGGCTAATTTATAACATTTTTAATGCGAATATTTTATTTTTTTATAATATTATTATTTTTTATTGGGCGGAGCCAATGCCTATATTCCACGCAGGCAGAGCCGCGAGCAAATGCTAGTTAGGTATATTAAATAGTTGAAAAATTTAACTCTGTGGTTTTTCTGTCCAATAGTTGCAACTCAGTCCAACTTAGTGCAATAGATCATACTGTTGTAGATATATTGCCGAGCTTTACTATTTTCTAGATATATCTGCAGCAAAATATTTCCATGATGGCTATTATTTGCCTATATTGCAAAGTCAAAGTCAAAGTCAAAGTCAAAAAGAACTTTATTCATTGAAATCACAAGGATCATTTTGAATCGTCTTATATAAAATTAAATTACTCCTGTTCCAACGCGACCAAGCCTAGAAGAATCAGGCAACAAACTCGGCTTGGCTTACATAAATGGTCCGTCTTACCACTAGGTGAGAAGCGCCTGTGTGGTGCCTCGGAGCAAGGAGTTGCTGATACATAGTAAATGAGAACTTAAAAACCTTAGGAAGGTAGTCAAAAGTAAATAAACATCAGCAAAAATATGCAAGACAGCACACGCTACGCTTGTTATACTTATAAATAATAATCTAATACAAACATGTAAATAGGTAAGTACAGATATTGCAAATTTCCATTTTAGCAGTCGAGGGGCAGAGCGACATCAGGCCACGCGGCTTTATCATTAATATAGTCATCAAGAGTGTAATACGCTTTCTTAATTAGATTCATCTTTATGTAGGATTTAAATCTTCGAATAGGAAGTTTAAATGCACCTTCTGGAAGTTTATTATAGAACCGTACAGAATTCCCCATAAAAGACCCACTTACTTTCTTTAATCGAAATTTTGGTATATTTAGTTTGTGTTTATTTCTCGTGTTAATACCATGCACGTCACTTTGACCATGCATTTGACATGCAGCCACTTATGACCCACTTAGAAACACCTAGTGAGGATTATTCTGTACTAGTTGCGCCCCGCGGTTTCACCCGCGTGAATAATGATGAAATTTGATGATGATGATGATGAAAAGTAGCCTATGTGTTAATCCAGGGCGTAAAGTATCTCCATTCCAAATTTCACTCAAATCCATTTAGTAGTTTTTACGTGAAAGAGTAACAAACATCCATCCATACTCACAAACTTTCGCGTTTGAGGATGATGATGATGATGATGAAAAGTAGCCTATGTGTTAATCCAGGGCGTAAAGTATCTCCATTCCAAATTTCACTCAAATCCATTCAGTAGTTTTTACGTGAAAGAGTAACAAACATCCATCCATACTCACAAACTTTCGCGTTTATAATATTAGTAGGAAGTAGGATAGGAGTAGGAAGTAGGATAGGATCACTCAAAAACTTAATACATCTTAATCTTCAATGTGTCAATGACATAGTTATGAGCACATTGCATAATTTCAGTGGTAATTTTTAACAATAGCTCTAATGAACAGCATTTTGACCGATGTTTGTTGTAGCCAAACATTGTACAACAAACATTGGTCAAACAGCTGCTGCTGTCATAAAAACGCCATGAATATTCATTCTTATTTCAAGGTAATAGAGTTCAAAGACTTATACCAGAAATTAATTTTTGCCATAAGTGTCCCGTAAAACAAGTAGTGGTCAGTGAAAATTAACAATTGCCTTATGAACATACTTGATTCATACATAGTGGCATACTAAAAGCCACATGAAGTATTCCATTATGAACTAAGTCTGATCAATCAGACTTGGTACATAGTGGCATACTAACAGCTACATGAAGTATGCCATTATGAACCAAGTCAAGTCTTGATAAGACTTGGTACATAGAGGCATACCTACAGCCATACGAATTATGCCATTACTAACCAAGTCAAGTCTTGAACACGCTTGGTTTAAAGTGGCATACTAACAGCCATAATATGAAGTAGATATGCCACTTCGAACAAAGTGTGTATAAGAGGCTTGTGTTTATTTTCACCAACCAATACTTATTTTACGAAACAGTTATGGTATGTCAAATCTGACAGTTATATGACTTTTAACCATTTCAACTATAATGGTCAATCACTTCATCTTCTCTCATAGGCATCTTGTCTCATAGGCCTCTTGAGTAAGCGGGGACTCAGGCTACTCTCAACAATAGTACTGTAATAGTAGAGGTAGAGCTCCGTGCCGCCGTGGCCTGTCCGGCTTAAGATTAGATCCCTCCGTCTCCTCCCGTAGATGTCGCAAAAGCCGACTCATGGGATACACCAGGCGATGGGTAGCAGCGCCCACCTGAGTACTCAACACCAATACTGTGATCACCAAACCGCCTGCCATGCCTGGTGATTATGGCAAATCCCCCCATTTCATTTCATTTCATTTCATTTATTTCCACCATAGGAACACAAGGAACACTTAGTTACGTCAAAAAAAAGGAATACAAATGTTCAAACAAATAATTAGGTAAGTACTAGGTACATGAGAAAATAACAAATAAACAATCTATTCATTTTGTATACAACTTTACCAAGCTGCAGGTAATACTGGTATTGGTCAAGAATAATGTTACCATGTCATATTTTAATTAATTCTACTATAAATGAAATAAATTGCGGCTGTAAAATGGCCTTGTCAAATGTGTAAAATATAAATACAATTCAAAATAAATTAAAAAAAATAATAATAAATTTGTGTTAAAAATACTTATAGCTAGGACATAAATAAACCAAAATTAACATCATTTAGAGCATCTGCCAATGAGTAGTAACATTGTAATCTATGGGGGAGGCCTCGGACGTCTTAACAGCTATTGATGAATAGACCTCCTTGTAAAAGAGATCAGAAAAGAACTGCAACTAAGAGTTTGGGGAAGTACTTACTACTTTTTCGCCGCCAAGCATAAATGCTCGTGTTGCTATGTTCCGGTTTGAAGGGTATGGCTGACGGTGGAATTAAAGGCACATTAAACTTTTCCCCTTAACATCTCAGGGAGACGGGTACAGTGCAATGTTATTAAGATCACTAGGTGCCAATGCACTGTGTAGGTGGATATGACCTGGGAGGTAATGAAATTGTTACTAGTCAGAGGTTAGCGCTTAAGGTTCCCACGTACACCTAGTCTAATTTTTCGCCTGAATTACGTTTTAACTCTCTCTCATTCTTTTCTGGTTCATTGTTTTAGGTAAAAATAAAAAAAAACAGTTTTACGTAAGTTAACAAACGTTCCAAACATCGGTGGCATGGCGTCTTGATGAAGTTTTCCATTGACAATTAAAATTGAGTCAGTAACCATCGTATCGAGGTCGCAGGAAGTCGGTGGATGGAGGCGGCTCAAGACCATACGTCGTGGCATACTAGGGAGGAGGCCTATGTCCAGCAGTAGACTTCTACAAGCTAATGATGATGATGATGATAGGTACTATTTTTATTTTCTAGGGCGGAGGCCTATGTGAACATAGGCCTCCCAGTAGAGTGGCAGTGGACATCTACAGACTGATGTGATGAGTAAATATTAAGAATCCTACTAATATTATAAACGCGAAAGTTTGTGAGTATGGATGGATGGATGGATGGATGGATGGATGGATGGATGGATGGATGGATGTTTGTTACTCTTTCACGTAAAAAGTACTGAATGGATTTTAATGAAACTTTACAATAATATAGCTTATACATCAGAATAACACATAGACTACAATTAATAAAGGTATTGTGTGAATTGTCCATAATATGACGATAAGTGTCAAGTAAGTAGGAAAAAATCTACCATCTGCGAGCTATTCTGGCGTGCGCTGCCAAAACCGCTAGAGTTACACATATGTAATGTATGATATAAATGTTTATTATAAAAAAGCCCGCCACAGTATATATCTATATCTTATATGTAAGCCATTACAGCCAAAATGTGTATAATATTATAAACGCGAAAGTTTGTTACCTATTATGTTTGTTACTTCTTCACGCTCAAACAGCTGAGCGAATTTGAGTGAAATTTGGAGTGGAGATACCTTATACCCTGGATTAACACATAGGCTACTTTTTATCATCATCATCAATTTTCATCATTATTCATGCGGGTGAAACCGCGGGGCGCAACTAGTATAGAATAGTTTTACGTTAAGCCGGATTGGTGTTTTCTTTATGATACTTTGGTAGTTTCAACCAAGAAGATTTCATAGGCTACAAGCATAATACATGTACTTACCTAGTTGAATTTGATTTACAGACCGCTAGAGGGCGCTGTTTAGGCTTAGGTGTGAGATATTATATGTTATTATTATGATGAGATAATAATATGGCCGGACACATCACAGCAATGGTACTGTGCTACATTTAGTAATCTTTATTGAATACTCGATGTTTATTGAATCTATTTCTAGCACACACACAATGTTTTCCTTAAACAATTAAAATTTAAGAAACAAGCTATTTACACAGACGTATAGTGTAGTGTAACACGGATTTTTGTATGGAAAATGAGATTCACAGAAAGAAAGACAGAAAGAAAAACAGTTAAATTATGAGTAAACAAAAAAGATAAAGATAATCTATTTGTTTTGAATATGGTAATTTTACATAGATGGTCATAATTCACATGTCCAACATATTCAGTCATACATTATGACATACAAATAATTTAGTTCCCATAAGTAGGTACTTGGTAGATACATCCATTACCATGTCATCATAATAGTAATAATTAACAATTTTAAGAATTTTTGGGATGCGCATCGAAATCAAAATTAAGAAATGTATGTCAAAGAGATAAAAATAAAAACTATAAGTACAATTTTACAACACACAGAACCACAAAACAATAAACAAAAAAGAAAACGAACATTCAAAAAAAAATACAACAAAATACCTAACTACAGTGGTCCCCAATGGCTCCCTTTGGCTCCCCAACTCGTTCACAGAGTATACGCTAAGGGCGCTCATCGGTGTCGCCATACAAAATCTGTGTTACACAACACCATATGCCCGTGTCGATAGCTTGCAAAAAACTTAGACTGCCTCCTGAGCGTTCCGATCCGTAAATAGGAATTATCGAAATATCGAAAATAGGTAGGTAGGGGGGGGATGGGGGTTAAGGGTGGCGGGGTACTATTTTTTCCTGTTGTGGAACGAAACCTTAAAAATGAAGGTGCAGTCTGATCTCTTAAGTTGGATCTTGTACTGTTATAATGTAGGTCTGTAGGCCAAGAAAATTTGCGAAAAAGTGTTTTGTGACATCAACAAATAAGATAACCTTGACTGCTTTTATCAATCTTTGGGTTATCAGAGAGTAAACGAACTCTGTGGCGCGGTGGGTAATCAGCCGGCTGAGATGCGAGAGGTGCGGGTTTGATTTCTGCTGCGGGACAAATATCTGCAAAATGTATGTGACTGTTGGGTGTTATGTTATGTTATTAAACAAACCTGGGGGGTGGGAGAAACACTAATTTGTTTTTTGTTGCAAACTATATAGGCACATATGATGATGAAATTAGTATTCGGAATTGTGAACAGATCAAAATGAGCCCAAACACTGCCAGTCTACTAACCATCAAGGAGTTCCGTTGACCACCTTCCGTCTCCATCATCAGGTGGCCGAGTCCAAGTTTTTTTTTTGCAAACAATTAACATGGACATATGGTGTAGTGCAAGCATATCAAATATAGTGCGGCCCTTTACAACTTTGACTGCGGCCCGATTCAATTTTAAGAGCATAGTTTATTTTTATATACTATGCTTTTATTTTATATTTTTTATCATTTTACTAGAAATTATTAAATAACCAATTAGCGTCCAGCCCCCCTATTCCCCAACTGAAAATCACTCAGTGACTAACGTTTTGACAAGTATGACCATCAATTGATCAAAATTTTCATAAAGAATTGTCAATTGATAATAATTTGACTTGTCAAACGTTAGTCATAGAGATATCTATGCAA
This sequence comes from Epirrita christyi, assembly GCA_951392215.1. Classification (NCBI taxonomy): domain Eukaryota; kingdom Metazoa; phylum Arthropoda; class Insecta; order Lepidoptera; family Geometridae; genus Epirrita; species Epirrita christyi. Next base: position 10,399,006 of record OX595855.1, on the reverse strand, counting down.
TGAGTTTTCTTTATGGTTGGGTTTTGCGGCCCACTGATTCTACGGACTTAAAGCATTTGGCCCACCAATGACTATGAGTTTGACATGTATGGTGTAGTGTGATTCGGGTTTTGTATGGAGACACCGATGAACGCCCCTAGCATACACTCTGTGAACCTCATTTTCCATACAAAAATCCGTGTAACACTACACTATATGTTTGTCTAAATTGCTTGCTAAAATTCAAATTTAAGTCTTAGATCAGCTTGCTGTGACCATAATTAGTTTTAAGGGAAGTTTACCGGTGGGGCGCTTACGCCCCTTTGTAATTGACCGAATTTTGCTTCTACTTTGGCTGTTACTCTGGCCTACTGTTGGCATCAAACTCCATAAAATGTTGTACACATGATCAGTACACTAATATCTGGAACCGTAGTGCGTAAGTTTAAAAAAAAACGTTTTTTTATGTTTATGTTTTGGTAACTATAATTAAAAATTTTAACCAACTTCCCAAAAAAGGAGGAGGTTCTCAATTCGGTTGTATTTTTTTTTTGTTTGTTACCGCATATCTCCGGCGTTTATGAACCGATTTGGATAATTCTTTTTTTATTTGAATGAATATACTTCCAGATTGGTCCCATTTTTTTCAGAATCCAGTTCTGATGATGCAATCCATGAGGAATTGAGGGAACTCCTCAAATATTGTAGGCTTACATATGGCGATTTTGATATTTTCAGCAACAAACCAAGCATTTGCATTCAAAAAGTATCATAATCCTTTCACCACTTTGGTTCTTTCATCATTTTTTTTTCATTCAAATATTTAGTCGAATACAATTGCGGAAGTCGGTTTTTTAAATGAAAAGTTATATAAGCATACGCACCACGGGTCTAGATGTTAGTGTACTGATTATGTGTACAAAGTTTCATTTTGAGTTTGAAGAAAATTAGCTACCGGTGACATTCTATTAGGATCGACTAGAGGAAAAAAGCTGCGGTTTCGAGAATTTCCGCAGGGGAAAAAGTTGGTTGACTTGGTCTCCTTGAATCCATACAAAAAGTTTTAAGAGAATATCTATAATATTTTTTTGCTCTTGGGCATTCATACTTTTTGTAGTGTAGGTAGATATTCAAATTTTATCAGTCATTGTAACAACCCCGTACGTATTATTACGCACGCGCGTCTCTTATCATTATCAGTATGTTATCATTATAATACGCGCATAATTATCGCATCACCATTCAACCCATGCTGGGTATTGTATCGAGTGTGGGCATATATATAGATCTTGATGCTCATTGATAAAACGAGCTTCATCCATCATCATCATCATCAACAATCTAATATAAATTTAATTTTAATTCCCTGTTCTTATGAGTTATCTTTAAACTACTTTTGTAAGAGCGATATCTCCTAATACAGGTATTTATATACTTAAAGGAGGTATTAACTATAGTTAAAACTGTTACTTAAGTTAAAGAAATTCAAACATAGGGCTCCCCGCAAGAATCCGACGAAAATGAGCTTTAAATTGTAAAATTAATTAAAATTGCTTGATATCGATAGGTATGTCATGATAATATACAGCGCTAATATAGTACAGTGATAATATATATTCTATTAAAAGGATTAGAGTTAAGTGAGAGTCAGATAGAGGCCCCTCCAGTGGTACCCTAATCACCTCTCCATGTATGTCCCGCGATCTTCTTTGGTTAGTTGTGGCTATATTTAATAGAGTGCATCTATCTAAAACTGATGACCCCACTATTTCATTCATCGTCATCACCAGCCTGTTTACGTCCAATGCTGGACGAGGCTTCCCCCATTTAATGTAATGGGGGGATTTGCCACCATTTGTTTTTTTTAATGTCCTCGCTTGGCAGGCTGTGCGGTGATCGCAGTTGGTGATAAGTACTCAGATGGATGCTGCTGCCCATCGCCTGGAGTAAACTTACTAAATCCACGGGAGGAGTAGGAGGGTTCTATTGTAGGCCGGGAACACTTATTTCATTTCGTCAAAATAAAATTTAATTAATATACTACCTAGCTTATGTCCTGAATTAACATATAGACTACCTTTTACCCCGATATTCCCACAGGATAGAGACTTAGGCGGATGAAGCCGCGGGCCGCAGCTAATATTCCATAATCTATAAATCACAAGGATCGTTTTTGAACGTAAAGCTTGTGAGATGATGATGATGATGAAAGTCTTTCCTATTGTTCCAGACATGGAGTCGCATATCCTGAACTCGTATCACCAAGCCCGCTACCGCACCATCGGGCACAAGATAATGCGCGCGAAGAGCAACTCCCTATCCTCAGAAGGTATGCTATACTGCCTACATTTTTTTGTGTATTCCTTGTGGTTAAACCCTGAACAACCTACCTAGTCAAAAAGAACTTTATTCATTGAAATCACAAGGATCATTTTGAATCGTCTTATATAAAATTAAATTACTCCTGTTCCAACGCGACCAAGCCTAGAAGAATCAGGCAACAAACTCGGCTTGGCTTACATAAATGGTCCGTCTTACCACTAGGTGAGAAGCAGCTGTGAGTAAAGATTGATGATTGAAAGTTGTTAGGTTTATGTCGCTGACTCGATACATTTTTTGTACGTCATAACATTCTACTAGCAGCCTCGCAAAGTTGCGCCTCAACGTGTTCAGCGCTGGCTCATATACAGGGTTTGGATAAGCGTGTCCCGGGGCCCCCACGGGTGTGTGGATAGTCCTTTATGCTATCCCCATATAATACCATGATGAACGATCTCGAGCTGCCTCTATGCCGTCTACCAGCGACAGTTTATTGGGGACGATATCTGTCTAAAATTTTGCATGCCCTTCACCATTTTTTTACGACCTCTGTGGCGCGGCGGGCGAAGGTTCGCCTGAGACGCAGGAGGTTGCTCGTTCGATTCCCGCCTCGGAACAAATATTTGTACTATCTGCAGATATTTGTTCAGGGTGTTCTGGGTATTTTTCTATGTACCTATAATAAAAAAATATCTTATCTATGTAATGTATTGTATTAAGTATATCAGTTATCTAGTACCAATAACACAAGCTCTATTTAGCTGGGGGCTAGATAATGTTGTGTGAAATGTCCAGCATTTATGATACCATAACACCCAGACCCGAAACAAATATTTGCAGATCTTTTGTCATTTGTCCCGAGTGGGCATCGAACCCGCACCTCTTGCGTCTCAGCCGGCTACTCGCCCGCCGCGTCACAGAAGTCGTCGAAATCTAGGCTGAATGTGATTCTTCTAGGCTTTGTCGCGAGGAATAGGTGTCGCCACTAATCCAGTATTTACGACGTTTTAAAATGTTCCTTTTGATTTAATTAAACAAGCATTTGTATCTTCGATGACTTTGATATTATGTATTTGCAGTAACAAATGGTAATGCTGGTATTCTTTGTTACAGGTAGCAACCAGAACAGCCCTGAATACGCGCAGATTGCGCTGCAGCGGGTTCCGTCTATCGCACAGAGCGAAGATAGCAACGGAGAGGATTGGTGCCAGAATCAGACAGTGAGTATGATATCTAAACAATTTTCAAGTCTTATCCTAAAAATGATCAAAGCTTGTTGAAGGATCAGGGTACTGGGGCATATTCTCGCGAGCTCTAGAAAGATGCCGCAAATTCACATAATGTTTTACCTTCGAATACTCAGAATGTGAGATACCCTGCATAATATGACTGTTTTCTTACCCTATAAAAATACTCCATAAAAACAAATCGTTGAAGTCTGCATGGCGTGAAACTGATACAAACAGCGAATAGCCTTAATAGTGTTATTGGTGTTGTATATTTGCATTATGTCTTCATTGCCTACGTTGACTGGCAAGTGCTTATGGAATAAAAGGTTTAAATGCGAGAGCTATAATGCTTCTGTAATAGAAACTGTCTCATTCCAGATCAATACCACACAGTCGAGTCAAGACACAAGCTCTGATGACGACAGCTCAGATGGCCAAGATGACACAGAAGAAAACCTTGCCATCAAGGAAAATAAGACAGATGATGATGACGAAGATGTTGATGATAATGTCGTCGTCCAAGAAATCAACGTTGAGGACAGTGATGAAAACATCGATGTAGATGATGATAGCGTACAAGAAGTAAACGTACCAGTCAGACAAAATGGCTACCACAGCTTACAAAGGGACTCAAATCTTGAAGACAACAGTCTAGTAGAAGGCCATGATTACGACGTCATCACTGTCTACGAAGTAAACCCTGATTTAGACCTAATAGAGGCATCTTCAGACGATGATAGCAGCTCATCAGATTTCGCTATCACCGAAAGTCTAGAAAACGATGACGACGGTGAATATCTGAACCCTGAAGATAGCCTTAAATATGGCACCAGCTACAGAAAGCACCCCGCTCCAGATAATGGCATAGATTTAAATCTGGATACGCCTGTCGTTTCAAATGTCGATGAGTACTTTATCAAAGAAAAATACATATTGCATGAAGATGGTCCGGTCGTGAAAGACGTAGACGAGTACTTTATAAAAGACAAAGGCAAGGCAGAATCTACTACAGTCCCAAATGTAGACGATTTTTTTATAAAGCACAAACTCCCTGAAGAGGAGAGTACGAAGTTCCATATACCAGAAACGATACCTAACGTAGATGAATTTTTGGTTGTAGGAAATTATATGAAAAAAGTAGAACCGAAAAAGATTATAGAAAAGGTTATAGAAACCGTTATAGAAGAGGTTATACCTGAAGAGGTTACACCTGAAGAGGTTACACCTGAAGAGGTTATAACTCAAGAGGTTACACCAGAAGTGCTTGTACCGGAAGTTGAACCAGAGAGCAAGTTAGATGTTTCAATAAACGAATCTGATTTGGAAGTGCTACCAAACATAGAAGACTTGAAAAGATATCTACTGGAAGAGATGACATACTCAAAGTTTAAGAGCATACAAAGGTCGTGTTCCTTGCCACATTCACCAATGCATGGGGCGAACGTATGTATGGATGTTGATGATGCTAAAACGTGTCTAAGCTTCGAAGATCTGAATCTGGACCTGTCAGATCTGACGTTTGATAGTGACAAAGACAAGTCTGACAATGCTAATAAAAGCGATGACATCCCACGCACACTCACAGATGAAGACGTAAATAGCTTTCTAATAACTAACAAGCCTGAAAACAAAACTGACGATGATTTGAACCCACAGGAAATGGAAATAGACGATACGATAGAATCCAATATCACTGATATACCACCAGTCGATGATTCGTTCAGGAAATTGACATCTACACCACTTCCATCCATAGGTCGGACGTCGAAAGTCCTCGGTTTTTGTGTAGAGAAGACTCCATCACCTTCTCGCAAAGAGCTTAGACGAGAAAAAGTAGCAATTTTTGACTCTCAAGCTACCCCAAGGAAGGATGTGGTTGATCCGCCGCGCAAAGCTAAAATAGTTTCTTTGGATTCGAAATTCAATTCTACTAAAGTGATTGATATGCGGCCTGTGGTCCCTGTTGCAAAACCTATTCCAGTTGTGGTAAAACCTATTGCTATAAAACCAGTGGCCCCAAAAACTGTTGCAACAAAACTTGTAACTGCGGAATCCAAAGTTGCCACAGCTGATTTAGATGATTTCGTCGATGTGGAATCTTGCAACGATACAGTGATACCAGTTCTAGAAGCGAATAACTTGAGTTCTCTCTTGGAACAATTTGAGGCGACAGAAAAACTGAATAAGAGTAAGAAACCGTTAAGTATACAGCCAATCGAAGAGCAGAAAAAAATAAACAAAAGTCTGACCAACGGGATGAGGATACAAGACGCTGGTGTGCAGTTAAAGAATAACAAAATGCGGCAAATATTGGTAAGTTTCAGTATTTTTCACAGGTATTCCTCGGATCCAGTTAAAGGGCAGTTTCACCGTTTTTGACGTTATTACAGATGCCGACGACGATTAACACAGCCGTCAGGCGTTCACCATCGCCTGTCCATTCTGATCATGACTACTGCTCGTCCAAAAAGCGACACAGCCTCCCCAATTTAAAAGGAGGGCAAAGCCTGCTCAAGCCTGAAGTCTTATCTAGCAATAGCAGGATTTTGAGTTCGAGGCATCGAACCTGCAAAAACAAAAAGGTTGTCTACAACCTCAGCAGTGATGATGAAAGCGACAAAAAGAACACTAAAAACAAAAAAGTTATAAGTGACAGTGAGTTGAAAAAGAAAACTAGCGCAAAGCTGGCTGTGAAACCTCCCGCACAATCCAACTGCCGTAAAAAACTCTCGCCTACGCACAGTGTAAACGACGTAGTTCTTAAAAGCAACAGTTCTGTGATTAACAAATGTGCTTCTAAAGCAAGTGATACTCCTTGTAGTCAAAATTCAAACGGTAGCATTAAGTTAACTATTAAAAATAAATCTGAAGTTATTCTCAACTGTGATCATAAAGACTCTCAGATAAAAAATAATGATAGTGTAGAAAAATGTAAAGTTAGTAGTAATGTTAGTGATGTAACATGCGTTGTTAACCAGATAAAAGAAGAAAAGCATATTAAAGTGGAAGAAAAACGTATAAAAGAAGAAGAAAAACATCCTAAAGAGATAGAAAAAAATATAAAAGAAGTAGTTAGGATAAAAAATAAAAATACAAATAGTGTAGAGGCTGAAATAGTAAGTGTCAAGAAAGAAACCCGTCCAAAAGAAGAGAAAAAAGATGAGAATTTTTATACTGCTCTTTTTAGTAATAAACAAGATGTAAAAATACCACAATCTATGCCAATCAAGAAGGAATTAAATGCATTTGAAGAGGAATTGAACAAGGCGAACGAGATAAAGAAAGAGGAGCCTCATAAGAAGAAGAAACTTAACCTACAAGAGTACAAGCTAAGACGAGGTGTTAGTTCCAATAACAGCTCTACAGCTGTGAGCCCCGAGTCCATATTTCCCGATATGCCTTTGAATTCTGATAAGACTGCAAAACCCATAATCCTCACACTTCCCAATGAACTAATAAATAAAGTGAACAATGAAACTCCTAAAAAGTTTTATGATCCTATACGCGAAGCATCAAGGAAAATCGTTGCGAACGCTAAAAAGCAAAAGGCTGAAGCGTTGAGAAAGAGAGATGAAGATATTGTTATGAGTAAAATACCCAAAGTAGATAATTTGCAACTACAGCCTCTGATAAGCGATGCTGAGATGTTGAAAATTGTTGGCATGACCCAACAAGAAACGGTACAAGTCCTTGTCTCTGAAAAAACGCTGCTACCGACCGATTATGACGAAATAATTCTAGTTAGCGTTGGAACCAACACAGATGACGAAATATTCAAAAAACTATTAGAGACTGAATTGAAAATGATCGAAAAAATCAAAAGGAAAAATGAAAAATCTCTCTCGCCGCCAATTGACCCGAAATCGCGAGTAAACTTCAAGATTAACAAGTCGGAAACCGTTCTCAGACAAAATGTCTTTGATTTGAAGAAAGATAAGCGGCATGAAGATAAGAAGCAAGCCGAAAGTAAGATAGATAAAGAACGGTTCAAAGATATAACCGCTACATTGAAGAGCGTTGGCAAGCAAGTTGATACTAAAATATCAAGCAATTCCTTATTCGCTAGCATACAAGACGTTGTCATGAAAAAAGCACCGGAAGACCAGGAAAAAAACCAAGAACCAGGAAAAGACAGACGAAATTCTAAACCACTATCACCAGCCGAAAAACGCGAAATCTTCAAATTCGGTAGAGCAACCATTGTCAGAGAGTATGACGTAAAAGCGGACCACGGTGAAGATAAAATTATTCTGCATCTTGGCAAACAAAGATGCAAACCCATCTCCGCCAATATAACCATACAAACTGACCCGGTTTCTGAGAACACAGAAAATAAAGCTAAAACGATAGCTAAAGAAAAATCTTCAGTAAATAGACGAAGAAACGACAGTGACATGTCTATGTCCAGCGACGGCAGTCCTATAAGAATCAAAGAAAAACCTAAAGAAGACAAAGTTGACAAAATTAAAGCAGATGTACGGCCCGAGAAGCGGTCACTGTCTAAAGAAAAGCTATCCCGATCCAAAGATCGCTACGAAGCCAAATACAGACGAAGATCGCGGTCTTTATCTCGCAGTCGTAGAAGACGACGAACTCTTACTCGTAGTCGCTCTAGGTCACGCGGTCGTTTTAGAAGATATAGAAGATCTGATCGATCTGACTCGCCTTACAAAAGAAAACGTCGTTCGCGATCTAGATCACGTTCCTACCATAAAAGACGTTCTCCATCCAGACGTTCCCCATCTAGACGTTCCCCTTCTATCAGAAGAAACAACCGCTCAAGATCGCGCTCTAGGCCTAGGTCTAAAAGTCCTGTTGCTAAGAAAGCTAGGCCGAGCCCACAGACTGTTGATACAAAGCCTGTTAAATCTATGACGCCTCCGTTGAGGAAACCCACAGTTTCAGAAAGCTCTGAGTCTTCTTCTAGGTAAGTAACTTTGATAGCAATGCCAATTAAGGATGTAGGTAACTTTGCTAACACATTTCAAATATAGAAAGGGACAACTTAATATCCAAATAACGTCCTTGAAGTCTTTGATAAACTCAAGTACTTCCAAATTGGTGAGTATTTTCATTTCAAATCAGGTATCTAATGCTAAGTGACAGATTGGTGATACAATCTTCGTATCTTTGGCACTGCGAATCTTGTTTTTATCTATTGTTTGTGTTCTTATCAACTGATGGTGTTTAAAAATGTTATCGGGCTTCTGTTGCCGATGATGTATGATGTTTTCAAATCCAATTCTAACTATGTTGATGATTTCGTTACCAGTTCGGATTTGAATATAGTCCCAGTTTCATAGTTTCGAATATTGACAGCGTCATGGTTACGGTGTTCGGATCATACTCGGACTCATGTACTTGCAGCTAATATCACAGTTTATCACACCCGTATAAATATTTTGTTGCTACGTTATACATGTATTGATTTGTACCATTTTATTTGTTGTTCTTTACTTGGATCTGAGAGAATACCACCATAATCAAAGTCATTATGCTGATGTTTTTCTTCAATCATTTTCAGTTCATCGTCATCATCCTCATCGGAAAGCGTGGCATCGTCTAGTTCTTCGGGTTCTTCTGGGAAGTCAAGAAGGTCATGTAGCCCTTTTAAGCAGGAGCCTTTTAAGAAGAGCTATAGAAGTTTCAGCTCTGAAGACAGGTGAGGTTCAAATTGTGTTATTCAAATAATCTTCTACAATATAGCAAAAAAGTTTTGTTGAAAAATATTATTTTTAAGGGCGAAAACGTTTGAAAAGTGGTGCTGTCGTGTTTTTACACAATTAATTGATTCAAGCGTGACTTTGCGGAAATCCATTCTACAATATAAAATAGACGAACAAATATATAGTAACAATTCCGCTCCTCTCCAACAAAAACTCTGAAAGAATTCTTTTCAGAGATCTATAAATACCAACATCTCCTGAATTTGGCAACATATTGGAAGAACTCAAAGATTGCTTAATATGCAATGCCACCTGATGTTTGACAGCCTCATCCTTTTTACCTCTCACTATCGCTATTTCTGAATCTACCGCCAAAGACTCTAAAGGTTTTTTAGACAGAACAGGATGCATGTTGTATTTAAGTCCCTTCTCCAAAAGAGAAAACTCTGAATTTGAAAATTGAACATTACTTAGATTCACAACACGTTGATGAAACGTATGTGGACATGATTGCTGACCATTACTATGGCTAACATTGTCTCCATTACCCTGTCTACGATTATCTCTAACCAATCTTTCCAATTTCCTAGACTGCACTAAATATTTTTTATGGGCCACCAGAGACGCAAATTCCCGCGCCTTATTATCCAAAACATCAAACTCTATGTTATGTAATGAAAAAACTAACTCTGTGTACAAAATCTTCAGGTGGCTTTTTAAACAAATTTTTTTTGGTGGCCCATAAAAAATATTTAGTGCAGTCTAGGAAATTGGAAAGATTGGTTAGAGATAATCGTAGACAGGGTAATGGAGACAATGTTAGCCATAGTAATGGTCAGCAATCATGTCCACATACGTTTCATCAACGTGTTGTGAATCTAAGTAATGTTCAATTTTCAAATTCAGAGTTTTCTCTTTTGGAGAAGGGACTTAAATACAACATGCATCCTGTTCTGTCTAAAAAACCTTTAGAGTCTTTGGCGGTAGATTCAGAAATAGCGATAGTGAGAGGTAAAAAGGATGAGGCTGTCAAACATCAGGTGGCATTGCATATTAAGCAATCTTTGAGTTCTTCCAATATGTTGCCAATTTCAGGAGATGTTGGTATTTATAGATCTCTGAAAAGAATTCTTTCAGAGTTTTTGTTGGAGAGGAGCGGAATTGTTACTATATATTTGTTCGTCTATTTTATATTGTGTTTTTACACATTTTTTGTAGAAAAAGATCGAAAACGTTACTTTTAAAAGTGACCCTCTTATTCATAATCTAGTTTTAAACCTTTGATAGCTAAAATAGCTTTTGTCTTGTTTTGACGTAAGACATTTTACATCAGAGAGAACAAAACAAAAGCTATTTTAACTAAAATAGGTTTAAAAATTATTAAGAATAAAGCCGAGTATTCATTAGGTAAACAGTGTTTATTGACAAATGTTGTATAATGAATATCCGGCTTACATTGTGAAACACGGTTTATAAACAGGTTTTATTAACAAATGTTGCCTATGAATACCCGGCTTAATGGTTTTAGTTTATAAACATGGTATGAAGTTGTTTTATTTCTAAGAAAAAGCTGTAATCCCGTAGATTTTTAGCAAATGTTTATGCTCACTGTTTTAGACAATAACGTGACAAGTATAATTTCAATTTACATAGTTAATTAAGTTTAGAAAAAGCACGCATGCATTCATTTAAGTGTTCTTTCTATTGATTTAAATATTGTTAAGAATGAAGTTAAATTCAGGGAATGCTTAGCTTTTTAAAACACCACTTCTTAAGCCCATTATAGACAAGCATATCAAATACTATTCGGAACGATTGTACAGAATCGAAATTACCAAAATGTTATATAATTTGGCAGTACAGTTTGTGGTTAGTTTATCTTGACTATAGTTCTTTCTTACTATGACGTCAGTCGTTGTTTTTCCTTTAAAATTTAAGTTATATCGAATCGGCGATCGAAAGCTCCACGAAGTCTCGCATCGCAAAATGCATTTCAGTATTTTATTGCCACAAGTTTTCCGTCGAAACTAATGTAAAAAATACAAAACATACACACATCAGCATTTAGACATCCACTGTTGGACGAGGCCTCCCCCATAGAATGCAATGGGGGGGATTCGCCATAATCACCACGCTTGGCAGGCGGATTGGTGATCGCAGGATTCGCGTTGAGTACTTAGTTGGATGTATGTTATTATTACCTGTTGTTATGTATGGATCGGAATGCTGGGCCATGAAGAAGAAGGATGAAAGAAGATTGCATGCAGCAGAGATGAGAATGTTAAGATGGATGTGTGGAGTAACAAGAATGGATAAAATAAGGAATGAGTATATAAGAAGAAGTTTGAAAATTGCACCAGTGACAGAAAAGTTGAAAGGGAATCGTTTAGCTTGGTTTGGGCATGTTATGAGGAGGGATGAAACACATGTAACTAGGAGAGTGATGAATATGAAGGTTAGTGGATGGAAAGGAAGAGGAAGACCTAAGAAAACATGGATGGATTGCGTGAGAGATGATATGAATGAGAAAGGAGTGAATGATGAGGTGACGGCCGGCAGGAGAGAGTGGAAGAGAAAGACGTACTGCGCCGACCCCAAATAAATTGGGATAAGGGCAAGACAATGATGACTTAGTTGGATGCTGCTGCTCATCCACTGGTGTAATCCCCTAGTTGGCTTTTACCCACGGGAGGAGATGGAGGGATCTATTCTTAGGCAGGACACACCACAGAACAATAAAAAAATTATACTAAAAACACCGAAAATACTTAATCCAAACATCATAAATGTATTTAAGAAAATTGAAAGTTGGAACTTTATTTAGGCCAAGCTATGATTTACGCAAACGTTGAACACGTGTTTGCAATTTTATTCACGTTGGCACGTTGGTATATATAACACAGCACGTGACACTTGTTCATTGAAAACGTTTTTATTCATGGTATTCTATGAGTTTACTAATAATCTAGAAATTGAATTTATCTTTGAGTTGGTCTGGTAAGTTATTTAAATTTTGGATTCAAATCCTGATCTTCTCTTTAGAGATTTCTTTTTCACATGACATGAAATGAATACAAAATAACGCGAATCGCGATGTAGGCATCGGCGTTTCGACTCGTAGGTATCAATATGATTACGTCATTCTGTAGTTCTGGATCCATAACCTAATTATTACGACCTCCGTGGCGTGGTGGGCGAGCAGCCGGCTGAGACGCAAGAGGTGCGGATTCGATTCCCGCTGCGGGACAAATGAACATGATCCCTTATGATCGAATTACCTTAAACGCGAGATGCCAATGAAGGCATTACACCTAAACATGAGATTTGCCAAAAAAGCTGTTTACCCTAAACGTAAGATGCCGAATGAAGCAGTATGCCTAAAATGGGAAATTGACAGAGAAGCAGTTTGTCTAAATTTAAATTACCTGTAAAGCAGTTTGCCTTAAATACAAGATGACCTAGAAGCGGTAAGTCAAATAAGTCAGTTGACTGTTAGCAAAGCCTTAAATATCAAGAGAATTGGCTGCCATAAAGTCGATTTCATAGTAAAATATTGTCTCATAATATTTGCTAATCTCTATTGAAAATTACTGTTATTGTGGTTATTTTTTTTTATGAAGTAGGTATTTGAAGTATATGATACGAATTATACTGGAATGAGACAGTCATCAGTTAAATGAGTCAGAATAGAAGGTAGCCTGCATAATTATTACTTAAAGGCTGATAGGTAAAATAAAAACCATAAAAAACGAACCACTATGTAAATAGACATTTACCTGTATAGGCTTTTAACCACCTAGACATTCACCTTTGTAGGCATTTAACCACTTAGGCATTTTGTTTTGTAGGCATCCACTTTAGACAAACTGCTTCTTTGTCAATTTCACATTTTAGGCATACTGCTTCATTTGGCATCTTACGTTTAGGGTAAACAGCTTTTTTGGCAAATCTCGTGTTTAGGTATAATGCCCTCATTGGCATCTCGCTTTTAAGGTAATTCCATCATAAGGGAACATGCTGTGCAAATATTTGCTCTGGTTAAATGTTAAAAATGTTAAAGAACTCCCTTTTCCGCATTCGAACTCTATGGATGGTCCATTATGCGTGATTTGTTCTGGTTGTGAGTGTTATAGTACCATGGTACTCTTAGTTCCTGATACCCACAACACAGGGTGTGGGATCAGAACTATGAATATGACTGTTGGCTGTTATATTATGTTAAAACTGCTTGTTACAGAGAAAACAACACTCCTGTAGAAGAAAGAAGAATAGTGTTTGTGGGTAAACTGGAGAAAGACATAACGAAGTCTACGCTGCGGGGTCAGTTCTCCAAGTTTGGACAGGTCATGGAAGTGAGGCTCCATAGCAAGGAGGATGGGTAAGTTGACGAATTACAATAAGTACTTATTTATTTTTTATTTTGGACGGAAGTGGAATTAAGAAATTTTACCAATTTGAATAAAGTACTTGTCTTTTCTGAAAGTACTAAAAAGTAATGAAAGCAGCTGCGTGATAGCTAGATACATATTGACTGTGTGATAGACTGTGTAGTAAGAAAGAAAGAAAGAAAAAGAAAGAAAATTCATTTATTTCACCCATAGAAAACACAACACAAGATTATACAAAAAGAAAAATCAAACAGAAACAAAAGATTAACATTAAAAATAAACATTAAGAACTATATAGACAATAATGTGTTGTATGAGGTGAAATAGGTCCCTGTCTCAGCATAAGCTGCACCAGACCTGGAAAAGGCGGACCTAGTAGACTGATAGATATATAAACTGTGTGATATACTTACCAATTGTGTAGTAACTGCTTATGATAGATAGATAGATAGACTGTGTAGTAGACTGTAATAGATAGAAAGACTGTGTATATCATATATCAATTTATTTATTTATAGGAGAACCAACCGCTTTTATAAAACGATTATACAATATAGTTTTATAGTTTAGAGAGCCAATTAAATGTTCCCACGAATAGAAGTGGTGAATAATATACCTTATATAAATTCCTTCAAAGTTAGATAGACTGTGTGAATGCATGATAGATAGACTGTATGATAGCTAGATAGATAAATAGGTGATAGATAGCACAGCTGTGTGGTTTATCTATTAAAAACCTGTACCGCTTAATTTAACATCTCTCTCGTCACCTAACTAATGACTTTGTTCTAGTACTCGCTACGGTTTCGTGACATACCAGCGCGCTAGGGACGCATGGTCGGCAGTCGAGGCCGCGTCAACCTTCCCCCAGTACGATGTCGGATTCGGGGGACGGCGAGCTTTCTGCAGGCAAAGCTATGCAGATCTTGGTAAGCATTTCAACCTGTTCCCATTCTCTTAAAAAGGCATATATCCTTCCTTCCTTCGATAGGCTTCCTTTTGAACAATAAAGAAAAACATTTATCTATCATAATATCACTCGCCAAAAGTAGATTGATTCCTTCCTCGGTCGTAACCATGCCAGTGCGATAGCTGCTTTCTATATCTGTTTTCTATGCCTTTATGTCCCAAAAAATCTGTAAATGCGTTAGTTATGCAATAATTCGATCAGCGCATGCTGTAAGGATAGCTTGCTGGAACGATTTAAGTCCAAATTTGACTGGCGCATGCTGTAAGGATAGCGTGATGGAGAGGTGTATGCCCTTATTCGACTGGCGCAGGCAGTAAGACAGCGCTAGCCAACACTTATTCGTTAATAAACAAACAAATAACATACATAGATAGTCAATCATAACGTAGAATTAGTTTTAACGAATATTATCTCTTTTACAGATGGTATAGAAGCAAAGTACACAGAAAGCGCGTTCCACGGCGCCGCGGCGCCGCCCGCCCGGCGCACAGAAGACATGTCTTTCGAGCAAATGTTGTTAGAAATGAAGAAAAAACTCAGCCAAAGAAAAACCGATACGATTCGGGACGACGACCCTTGACAGCGGCTGTCTTTTGTGGCGCGAATTCACGCGCTTATGACAGTGACAGTGACGTTCTGTCAAAGTGACATTTCGGCGTGGTTTCGTGTGATCGCTAAGAGGTTAGATTAAATGAATACCTGCTTGGTTACAGTGAACTTTTGTGTTGTGTATAATACTCGGTGTTAAAAATAGTGTTTTTGTGTATAATTTATACATTTTCCGGACGCTGTATGTACTTAAGGCTAAGTACGTAGGGTTGTGCAATACCCGTTACAGTGAAAGCAGCTTTACATACTGTAAAATACAGTTTAAATTAATGTACAACTGTTGATGTAGCTGTCATAGAAAAATATTATATAACGAGTGTAAAAAGACTACTCCCGAAAACTGAAATAGTGCACTCAGACCATGTTTCTGAAAATATTTAAGCTGAAAAAAAGGGAAAAAATTGCTCAATTTTGGGCCGCTTTTTTCGTGTTTTCTTTAAATAGCAATAAAACATCATAAAAGGAACACAAAAACCTAATTTCCATCAGTAAAAACACGTTTATAAATAAAAACGTCAAAAAAGCAATGAAAAGCACCTAAGAAATATTGGCGCTGCGCGTCGATCAGCTGACCGGGAGCGTTGAACTGGCGCAGCCGGTGCGCTCTGTGAACTCGCGCTATTTTATATAGCTATGATATAGGTAGCTTTACCGGTACCTTCAGTATTCGGGAGCCGTTCTTTTACACGCTGTATTGTATTGAAATAGGCTTTATATTAGTGCAATTGCATTATTTTCCTTTCTGAAGCATTGAAATATAAACCCTGCTACATTGAGATAGCTATTATTTCCATTAGAAAGTACTCTAGAGTTACATTCATACAAAAAAAAAACAAGTTTCGATTGCTCAGAATTGTACCTAACTTAGGATTAGTATTTAATTATGAAAATAATGTTATTTTTGCCTGTGGGAATTTTGTTGCTGAAAAAACTAATTGCTTTTACAGTAGAAAATTTTCGGAGCTGTTAAAAATAAATTAGACTAGGAATTTTTGCTTGCTTAGCCGAAGCGATTTGCAATCTTTTAAGATACAAATCGGCTGAACCAATTTTTACCTTTTAATACAGTCTATAGTTACATAGTTCAAATACCTCACTGATGTAAATAATTAAGTATGTTATATTTTATATTTTGTGTAAATAATTTAAAATTAAGCAGAATATTTTGTTTTTATTTTAAGTTTCAAAGTTTTTTTTTTAACTTTAGAAGAGATATATTAAAATTATAGATATCTGTTTAAGAAATTGCGGAGAAATCAAAAGGAAATATAAAAATTATGGATTTGTATTTCAATTTTTGCTCCAAAGTACATCTCGACTGAACCGTAACGGTCAATATCGTTAATACTCGCAAATTAGTTTACCGATGTGAACATAGTAGCAGAAGGCACCACAGACAATGGAGTACGCGTTATTGTCTATGGGAGGAGCTTGCAGCTAACGTCACAGCAAACATTATTTGCTTTGTAGTGTACTAATTATTGTAAATAGCTTGTGTCAAATTGATTTAGTCTTAAGCACAGATTGCATAAAAAAAAATGTTACAAGATGTATCAAATTATTTTTAAAAAAAGTTCAAAACATAAACAGGACAAAAATGTCCGCCTCAAAAAAAATCTTCCAGTGTTGTAACTAATTTTAATATAAGAAACTTATTAATAGTTGTAATGCTTTCAGACTGATAGTTTTTTTGGTTTGGACCACAAGATGTCGTTAAAAAACGGATTGCTTGTGGTCCAGACATAAAAGTCAACTAACATTACTACATTCATTTTAAATAATGTATCTTTTTCATAAAATCTATATCAAATTTTGATCAAATACCGAAAAATTCTCGTTTCATTTTTTAATAAAATAGAGGCTTTTTTTCTAAATAAAAAAAATGTGTTTTAAGTTTATCTGTAAATAACTTAGTTTTATTAAAAAGCTACTTTGTGTTACCATTAATTCTACTTAATTATGGACGCAATAAAACAACGTAAGTTAAGTAAAAATATTTTTTATAAAAAAATACTTTAAAACCATTGTAATAAAACAGTTACAGGTACTTACTTCTATGTATCCACTTAATGGCGTTTTATCATTTTAAAAAGCACAAATTAAATCTTAAAACAGTCGAAATTACATCCTAAGTGCCAAAACAAAAAAAAACTCTAATATAACTTTTAACTTCCAAAATACCTGTAGTTAGAGTCGCCGGTACTGTCTTCTTGTGGTATGGTGGCCTTGAAAAGGACCTAGGTGACCAATCGTGAAAGGACACAGTCCTCGCAAATGCTACTTTTATGGATAAAAAATAATTGTATATTAATAAGAGTGTATACAACGAACCAAGTAACTATAAAAGCTAAAGGTACGCACAAATATCGTCCCGGCATCGGATCGCCAATGTCTCATCACCACGCCGTCATGTAGGCGTCAACGTGGCGTTAACCAGAAGCCGAATGCGTCTCGATCGGCAGGGCTGTTCTCTATCTCGCGATAGGTTTACAACAGGCGTAAATTGTGCAATCAGAGTGGTTATTCGCCACGACCAAAGAGATTCCTTGTCAATAACGTGTGACGTCACCCATGCTATTTAGCGATGATTCCACGCAGATATCGTAACGAGCCCGCGTTATGTCACGTTTGGTCATAGCGAATAAGGGGGCAGGGTGGTTATTCGGCATGACCAAAGAGATTCCTTGCCAATAACGTGTGACGTCCGAACGTGTTCTAAACGCAAACGTGGTTCCTAAACACGTTATTTTGACAATTCGTAACCGCCTCATCGCGTTTATGAAATCTGACATTTGCATACAGAATACGATTTATCGTTGATACCACGCAGATATCGAACGAGCCCGCTTTATGTTAATAAGGGGGTAGGACTGTCACACGGTAACTTTTGTGTGAAAGCGACGTTTGACAGCCCTGGGTGGTTATTCGCTATGACCTAAGAGATTCCTTGTCAATAACGTGTGACGTCACCCATACGATTCAGCGATGATTCCACGCAGATATCGTAACGAGCCCGCGTTATGTTACGTTTGGTCAGAGCGAATAAGGAGGCTGATTGCACAATTTACGCGTGTTGCAAACCTATCGCGAGATAGAGAATAACCCTGCCGGTGGGAATATCGGGATTAAAGGTTGCCTATATGTTCATTCAGGGTGTAACTGTAAGCTATGTCCATTCCCAATTTCAACCAAATCACTCCAGCTGTTTCAGCGTGAAGGAGTTACAAACATACTCACAAATTTTGGCATTTATAATGTTAGTGAGATTTAATTCTTAGTATAATCTCATCTCAGTCCACTGTCACGTCATTGCGTGCGTAGACGTAGTAACTGATACTTAAGGCCAAAGCACACCGGATACGTATGCAGCACGTAACGTAGACGCGCGTGCCTATGTACAAGCTTGCGTGATAAGATAAGATAAGTTTATTTGCCAGAACATTGTAAATACAATAAGGTCTTAAACTAGAAAAAGTCCAATATGTTCTACCTTATAACTAGGCATGCAAATTTTCACGTGCATGAAGCGGTGTGCCATGTCTCATACAGTTCCATACATAACAACGTCATGGTACATTGACGTGCACGTCTTATGTCTACGCGTACGCAGCCGGTGTGTTGTGGCCTTTAATCGCATGCATACGTTATCTTTCTCGCTCTAACAAACGCTTTCCTGAGTGACAGTAAGGCTGATGATTAATCGAAAGATGCCCGAGATGAGATTATATTGTGAATTGAATGTCAAATAATTACGAGAATTGGGCCACGGACTACCGGAGAGGCTCAGAAGCCGTAGTCTTGTGTTTGAACCGACGTGACGTTGAATTCTCGGCGTCCGCGATTCTTAAGCGCGGTGACGGCGAGTCGTAAGCGTGGTTACGGCGAGTCGTAAGCGTGGTGACGGCGAGTTGTAAGCGTGGTTACGGCGAGTCGTAAGCGTGGTTACGGCGAGTCGACCACGATCGCAAGCCGTTCACGAACTGAGACCGAAGTCTGAGTTTTGACAAGCAATTGACATGGATGGTGTAGCGTAACACGGATTTTTTTATGGAAAATGAGGTTCACAGAGTTGTACGCTAGGGGCGCTCATCGGTGTTGCCATACAAAATCCTTGTTACACTACACCATACGTCCGTGTCAATTGTGTGCTAAAAACTTATGCCGAGATAAATAGACGTTACTTAGCACAAGTTTAGCACGTATTAATGCCTTAGACCTCTCCCTGTCACTGTCATACAAATGTTAAAACACGCGTATTAGAGAAAGACAAGGACGATTTCAAAGTAAGACTAAGACTTAGTCACCGTGAAGTACGTTCTATTTATCTGGACCTTAGACTCTGCTCTCTGGTCCCGGGTCGGGGCGATACCGTTACGTTGCCGATCACTGTGTGTTGTATGGAGTTTCATAAGAATTCTGAATAGTTTGAGTTGAGGCAATGTTGATCTGGTGCCAAGCTGTTTATGTGTGACAATCATTAAGCTCGTTTTCACCAAAGCGCGGCCACAGACCTGCCGTTTCTTTTATGTTCTACCCAGAACAGCAAAGAACAGAATTAAAACCAGAGGCCTTACAATGAGCTCTTATAGCGATTCAGTTCAAAAACTATTCAGTAAAAAATATCGGTTCCGTAATGTCCGTATGTCTATATTTAAAGGCACAGTAGCAGAAGGTCTATAGACTTCTGCGATTGAAGTTATTCAATGATGACGGATGTCAACGACGAATCGATACCTTGTGCTGAATAGTTTTTGAACTGAATCGCTATAAGAGCTCATTGTAAGGCCTCAGATTCATCGTCACACATTTACCGGACGCCGGGCTTTCTTGATTGGCGCTGATTCGTAATCTAGTGCTTGTGTGTGACGAGTTAAGGTTCTTTCTAAGCTGCCAGAACGTTCTTATCGGTGATGAAGACGGTTGCTTGCTGACCGAGCGTTCTTGCTGGTTAGGGTCGGTAGTGGTACATTTTGTATTGCATTCTAGCGTCCCGATTTCAATTCTTTTCTTTGATGTTCTACGTAGAATAGAATAGAATCTGCAGGTCTGTGGCCGCCCATGCTCGGGTCACGTTATCGGGCGTCTCTCTCGTCACGTCTCTGTCTATCGCGTGATGAGTAAAGCAGACAGTGTCTCTGTCTGATGTCCGATGACGTAATCCCGGCTAAATTTGATATTTCAATGAATGCAAAATAAATTATTAGTCAAAATATGGGCAAGTAGCATCTCTTTCGTTAAACACTAGTCAAAGATACGAAATTGTGACCCGCTTAGGGTTGGACTACATCCACTATATTGTCCGTTCGGAATCGCAACTATATCACCTTTTGTCAATATCGTTCGCTAAAGCGAGAAAGACAAGAGTTCATTAAAATGCGGTTCCGGCTGGACAGATGTAGTGTAACACTGTGGGTTGGTGACATGCGACATGGCTCGATATTTCGATAACGGTAGACAACGTGACTAAACAGAGAATCTGCTGTGAGATAACTTATATTTTTCATCACTCATACGCTGGAAGTAGGTTATAGTAAACTCGAAAACTGCTCCGTAAATGCGAGTAAGTAAATTTGAAAATAGAACAAGACTTAATATGCTACAACGATATACAATCTGAATGACAAATCCTTATTTCTATTTCTAAATAGAACTGCAGGGCGATTCTAAAACGTCGGAAACGTTTCGGGATTCGTTAGTTTTTCATTTCGATGTGGTAAGTAACTAAAACAATTTTATAACAATTTTCTCTAGTAAAACACAGTAATATGCAATATTTATTGTTTTTTTTTACTGTGTTTTACTAGAGAAAATTGTTTTAGTTACCACATCGAAATGAAAAAGTAACGAATCCGATCGGAAACGTTTCCGACGTTTTAGAATCGCCCTGCAGGCATCAGTCCGATTGTGAAAAAAAAAATTAAACAAGGCGAGAAACCGGAATCGCTAATTTTCTTTTGAATAACAAACTGTTAAAACCGGCTTTGTTAATGCGTGTAAGTAAATTTGAAAATGAACGAGACTCATTACATATGCAATATGCTTGTAAAATGGTATACGATCTCCATGATAAATCCTTATTTCTATTTATAAATGGAATGTGAAAAAAAATTAAACAAGGCAGAAACCATGAAAAACGTAGCTTCAGTCCTTATTCTAAGGGAAAAACAGAACACATAAAAAACAACATATTATATAATATAGGAACGCATCTTTTTAGTAACAAACTGGTTTGAAAATTCGTATAAAAATAAAAGTGTTTTTTTTTTAGTTTTTTTTTCTCGCATTCTTGGTTAATAGTTATGTGCTATTCTCTGGTGTAAGCGATCAATTACACCATCGAACTCTAGAAAATATCCCGGGTGTAATTAATCGCTTACGACCATTGTATAAATATACTATTATATATTTATTATATATATTAAATATATTCATTGTGTGATACCCTTTATACACTATATTTAAAGCGTAGATTCAACTTGCGTGTTCAAATCTTGAAAACTGATTTTGACGCGTTTACCGTAGTCAATACAATATTATTATGACAGCGATCTGATCTGATGATGGACACGGAAGGTGGACAACGGAACTCCTCAATGGCTTATAGTAGGTTAGCCGTGTTCGGCCTCATTTTGATCAGCTCACTGTTCCGAATACAAACTTCTTCAACGTCATCATCAGCTGAAAAGTAAAATAAAAATCTATACTATTTCTTCCCAACGCTAAGCCGAAATTTTTCCAACCATAGCTATCCTTCAAAACACCCTAATACTTTTTTGTACTTTTTTTAATTTTTTTATTTTCATCATATTTTTTTGTATATAGCCATGTCGTCATGTCATAACACTACCTATGTTAGATTTGTGATGATATTTATTTAACGTCAAATTAAGCATTGTAATTTAAGTAGGTGATTTTAAGTTTTTGCAATTTTAAGTCATTATCATTAAGAGCTATCTTTGTTTTAAGTTTAGTTGATTATAACATTTTTTTTTCATGTAATATAAAAAAGGAAATTAAAAATTGTTTCAATTTGTTGACTAAAAAATAAATTCTGAATTTAATTGACAGTGGAAGGCCTTGTTTGGGTTATAAGTACAGTACGCTTCACTTCATTATTCACCTAAGAATTTTTGTTATACTAGCTGTAAAGAAATGCACAAAAATCGGAGGTGAATCGTTTCCTTTTGAAACTTTACGTTTATGTTTTTATACGCACACTAAAGTGGCATGTACTGTACTTTTACATACAACGGTGTTACTCTAATCAAAAATTGTCTCAACGACTCAATTTGGTTCTCTTCGTCTCGGCGTGCGTGCAAAAAGCGGTCTTATGGCATAGGTAATAAGTATGGAATTGTAAAATCATCAAGCTGATTTAAAGTAAACGAATTTATTATCTTTGCTTCATAGAAATAAAGACCTAAAACATATGGGAATTAAAGTTATAATCGTGTAACTGGATGATGCCTCAGTACATAATGAAAGTCCAAACTATACTTTAGTGCTTAGGTTAGTGAAAATGTTTTTTAAGAAATGTTGGAAATAAAGTATTTTGAACATAAATTGCTGCATTTTATTTTAATCGATATTTAAAAAGATAAAGCAAGAACCCAAAATAAGAAAAACTGAAGATAATGTTCGAAAGAGACACGTAGGAAGAGTTTTAGGCATAGATTTATAGTAAAGATACGCTTGACAGACAAAACAATAAAGCAATGTCTCCTTATAGCAAAATCAGCGCCACCTCTCGGATTACATTATAACTACGTTGAAATGAACGCCATAACCTTCTTGCTTATTGGCAGTCCGGTTATTTACAACCAAGAAACTCGCACGCGTATCAATTAACATCCTTACAAAGTTATAGCGTTTTGCTTATATGGCGTCTTTTTATTGAATTGGAGAGTGATTTACCAAGGAAATAAAATTGTTTTCTGTAATTAGGGAAAGTTCAACATACAAAATTTTGCCATACCGATGATAAGAAATGCCATATTTTTTTAAGCTACACTTTGCAAAGTTGTTTCTGCAGCCTTTCACCACTCAATACGGCATTTTGTGGCCGAAACGATCGCGCGCGGTGTACGTCACCGACTGATTATCGTGGTGTCAGTCAACTGATTTTTGACACCGGTTTATTTGGCGGTTATCTAGCGAGCGACCGCCGTGTCCTTAGTGTATGTCTATGGTTTTAGATCTCTATTTAAGATAGCCTTAATAAAAGTCCTTGGTCCTGTATTTAAGGTAAAGTACGTACACCTAGTGGAACTTTTTGGCTTAACTACGCTTAATTTTCTGGTTCATTGTTTCAAAATCTAGAATATTCGGTGCTTTTATAAATCTTTTCCGATTATATCTAGAAGTTTTTATTAAGATCCAACTTGTAGTTTTTAAATGAAAGAGAAACTACGTGATTTCGTTCCGTCTGGCTCTAGTTTCCTTTTCATTTAAAACTACAAGTCAGTTTTTATAAAATTTCTAGATATAATCGAAAAATACTTATATGGTTATATGGCACGGAGTGTTCTAGATTTTTGAAATAATGTACAAGAAAATATTTAGGCGTGAAGTTTGAATAGTTGAACGTGGGAAAGTCCATATGCGCGGCGACATGCGGCGCGCCCTCTGCTGACGTCGCCGCGGCGCAGTGCGCGCTGGCAGCGGCGCGCGAGCCCGCTGATCGCGCCCTGCGGCTGAGGGCTTTCACTGCGCAGGAGGTGCATCGCATCCTTACTACTGGTGTTGCCAACAAAAACACTAAAGACGCTTACGACGTATCCATCTCGATACTGCGCGATGCGGCCGCTCCCCTGGCATATATCCTGTCTTGCTTTTACAATGAGTGCAGGAGGTTGGGTTCCTACCCTGCGATCCTGAAGAACGTAAAAGTGTCACCACTGTATAAAGGCAAGGGAAAACAGGAAGACATCAACAGCTACCGGCCCGTATCGATCATACCGAGTATCGCGAAGATTTTCGAACACGGGTTGAGTACACGACTGATCGATTATCTAGACAATTGCGACTCCTTGACTGATAGACAATATGCTTACCGCTCTGGGAGATCCACAACAGACTTAGTGCGTGATCTGGTGCGCCGCATCCTCGAAGCTCGAGAGAAACATCAGCAAGTTGCCGTCATATTTTGTGATCTCTCGAAGGCATTCGACGTCGCCGATCACGACCTACTTGTTGCCAAAATGCGTCACTATGGCATTGATAGCCTTCCACTTAACCTGCTCATGGAGTTCATGACAGGTAGGAGTCAGGTCGTGGTCGGCAGTGGAGGTAGTGTGAGATCTACGCCTCTGACGACGACCATCGGTGTGGCTCAGGGCTCCTCGTTATCAAATATCATGTTTTCGCTCCTCCTAAACGACCTGCCAGAAAGTATCAAAGACGCCTACACACTTATGTACGCTGATGACGTCGCCGCTGTTGTCACCGCGCCTACGGTCGATCTGCTTGAACAGAAGATGAATGGAGTGATGACTGCTTTAAATCGATGGTTCAAAGCAAATGGCCTTGTTTTGAACATAGCCAAAACCCACTTCATTCATTTCAATCTTGCGGGGCGAAAATACAGAGACATGTCCGTTAGCGTTGGCAACCAAAAGATCGAACAAGTAAGTCATTCGACTTTTCTGGGTTTCCAGGTGGATAGTGGTCTCACCTGGCAGAACCACATAGATAGCGTATGCGAGAGGGTGGGCCGCGCGTGCTTTGCGTTGTGGCGCGTCTCTGCGATCCTGCCTCTGCCCATGGTCCGAAGCTGCTACTTTGCATCGGTCCACTCGCTCCTGCAGTATGGAGTCGAGCTCTGGGGGCGCGCTGCTGACTGGGAGCGCGTTTTCAGGATGCAAAAAAGAGCAGTGAGGGCCATAGTGCGGGTATCTCGAGACACATCCGCCAGACCATATTTTATTGCGCTGAAGATACCTACCATTCCCGCTCTGGTCATTCTTCATACAGCTATGTATGCCAGGAACAACCTGGCGTCGTTTGTGAAACTCGGAGATGGCCATACTTACAACACGCGGCACGCTCACAAGCTGAGTGCGGTACGCAGGCGACTCACTAAAACGTCAAAACTAGTGCATGTTATGGCTCCCGCGGTATACAACGCAATACCAGAAAGTGTTAGAAGCTCAAGTTCGACGCTATCTTTCAAAAATAATTTAAAAACATGGCTTGTGGATCAGACAATTTATCAATTTCAGGATTTATTTAGAATGAATATGAATTAATTATTTGACATTATTATTAGTTTAAAACTGATTATTATTTTTTACCTATACCTACTTACTTATGAATATGTTTAATGACCTGTAACCGTTTTCGTTATCAATAAATCACTATCACTATCACTATCACTATGAAAGTCTCAGGTCAATCAACCTGGGGGCTTAGTATGGGTTTTGATAGTTTACGAAACTATACGAAGTTTTCTTCTCGTTTTCGCTAGGGGCGCTGCAAGTAAATGTATGGAAGGAAACGAAACTTCATATAGTTTCGTAAACTATCAAAACCCATACTAAGCCCCCTGTATACAACTTCAGTGATTATCACTACAGCACTATCCAAGGAATTTTTATACTTGGCACCTTCGAGCAACACGCAGAGTAGCCATTCGCAGCGTTCCCCTCTGTCAAACTACAAGCCAATAGTAGGCATATGCGTTTTATAAAACTAGTTAAGTACTAGTTTGTTCTTATTCTGAGGAAGTGTGCAAGGTTTGTTAGTGTGAGTGTCGTCATTACAATGTTGTATTTAGATGTAATATGCGGAATTGCGCTTGTGTGCACATTTCCCCCCGCAAAAAATGACAACTATTTGAATGGTAATATATCGCTAAGGTGATTCCTCTCGCATGTGGCGCAAAATTCAAATTTTATTGCGTTTTTGCTCATTACTGCTCATCAACACTTCTTGAAATAGTAAACACTGATTTTGCGAATACTAGGAGACATAACACACATGTTTTAGTTTATAGTTTCATATATAGATCATTACTTCAGCTACGAATACTCTTCAATGATTTTTACAGTGTTTTTTTGGTTTAAAGATATGCGTAGCTTAACTAATGACATTTATGAGATACTATCAATTAAAACATGTGTGCTAGGTCTCCTAGTTTTCACAAAATCTGTTTTCTCTATCTCAAGAAGTGTTGATTAGCTATGATTTACAAAAAACACAATAAAATTTGAATTTCGCGCCACATGCGAGAGGAATCACCCTAACGCTACTCCCTTTCGGCCCGCGGCAGGAAGTCCGTGTTGCTCGAAGCTTGGCACCCGTGCTTGGCACTATCCACGGGCACTATCAAACAGATGACACTGACGGATTCAGTGTCACCTGGGTGGTTATTCGCTATGACCTAAGAGATTCCTTGTCAATAACGTGTGACGTCTATTTAGCGATGATTCCACGCAGATATCGTAACGAGCCCGCGTTATGTCACGTTTGGTCATAGCGAATAAGGGGGCAGTAGAGATAATATTTCAGTTATGTTTTAGGTTCGGTTAGTTTCCTATTAAATAGGTATTTGTAGGTGGCGCTCCAGTGAACGACGGAAACAAAATGCATAGTCCACCCGATAGATGGCGTTACTTAACCATAGTGCTTCAGACTTTTTGAAAACGCGAATACCCCCGGACTCAAGGCTCGTAGGGGCCTTGAGTCTCGACCCCGAAAGGCTCAAATACGGAAGTTCTATTCCGACATGCGTATTTGAGCCTTTTGAGATCTTCAGCCAAATTAACCGCCTGCCCGGCCCTAACAGGAAGGCAATTCTCGTAATTATTTGGGTTCGATTCCCGCCTCAAAACAAATATTTGTACGTTCTGCAGATTTTTGTTCAGGGTGTATTTTCTATCCTACAAATATTATAAACGCGAAAGTTTGTGAGTATGGATGTTTGTTACTCTTTCACGTAAAAACTACTGAATAGATTTGAGTGAAATTTGAAATGGAGATACTTTACGCCCTGGATTAGCACATAGGCTACTTTTCATCATCATCATCATCATCAATTTTCATCATTATTCACGCGGGTGAAACCGCGGGGCGCGACTAGTGTATAATAAAAATATCTATCTATGTAATGTATTGTATTAAGTATATCAGTTATCAAGTACCCATAACACAAGCTCTGCTTAGCTTGGGGCTAGATGATGTTGTGTGAAATGTTCATCATTTATTTATTTATTTTATTTATTCAATTTAATCTCATCTCAGTCTTATTTTGATTATTATCACCAACCTTTATGTCGTTTAGGAAGGCATTTTTTTATACTATTGTAGGCAACCAAACAAGCATACGGCCCACCTGATGGAAAGTAGTTACCGTAACCTATGGACGCCCACTGCAACACCAGAGGCATCACACGCGCGCTGCTGACCCTGAGACATAAACATTAAAAGTCTCATGTGCCTGTAATTTCACCAGAACCCGTATCCTTCAAACCGAAACACAGTAATGCGAGCACTACTGCTTGGCAGCAGAATTAGGTACGGTGGTAGTACTTCCCTGGATTTGAATGAAATTTGGAATGGAGATACCTTATACCCTGGGTTAATACAAGCTACTTTTCACTATAAATTTTCATCATTGTTCACGCGGGTTAAACCACGGGGCGCAGCTTGTGTTCAATAATTTAAAATTAATGATGATGATGATGAAAAGTAGCCTATGTGTTAATCCAGGGTGTAAGGTATCTCCATTCCAAATTTCACTCAAACCCGTTCAGCCGTTTGAGCGTGAAGAAGTAACAAACATACTTACAAACTTTCGCATTTATAATTATTAGTGTGAATACGCGCGTAGTGGTGCTACGTGTTGCTACGCGCGTAGCGAACACGTCTACAACACTCGTAGCTAAATTCTGTTATGAGTAAGTTTACTAGTAATTTGGTTTTAAATTGAATAAACAAAAAGCCATGTTGGCCGAACGGGACTTCCGATTCAAAGGTCATCATCGTCATCATCATCCGAAGACGTCCACTGCTGGTCAACAAGTGTAATTTTAAGGGACAGTGAGTCTTAGTTACTTAAGTTAAGTGCTATACAAAAGGCACTATCACATTTATTAACTGTACCTATACCTACCAGTCTACTCTTGTGCAGGCCTACGCTTAACTAACGAGAGTGAACACCTAGTAATCAGCTACGCGGTATTTTTCTTAGGAATTAAAAGAAACCAAAGAGTTGAGCTTTTGAATGAAACATGTTATTTGCAACATGTTTCATTTCATTACTGGATCTGCGACATTAATATCTTTGAGGTTTTGTACTAGAACGCCTCTAGAGGCCTCTTTGGCCTTTATGAAGAAAAGACAAAAAGTTCAACTCTTTGTTTCTTTTCATTCCTAATAAATACCGCGCAAACCTAGGAAATATTGCACAAGTTCTTTTTTCAGCATATCCTTAATTAACTCGTTTCCTCCCTGTAGAATTTCCTTTCCGGAAAGGGAAAGGGGCCTGTCCGGAAAAGGAAAAGCTACAGAGAGGCAACAAGGGCAATTATAAGGCCCTTAATCCTAAGTAGCAAAGGGACAGTGACTTTGAGTAGGGCGCGAGACGGAAGGCCTGGGGCGACCACACTAATTTACCGGTTATACCGCCTTGGGCGAGTGGGGGTGGTAACGTTTTATTTTGTAAATAATAGTGAGACAGGGATGCATTTAGTTGTGTAAAATAAAACAAAAATAAAAATAAAATGGACCATTATTTCTACTACTATAAGTATATAATTAAAATTTGATTTAAATGAATGCTAAAAAATTTAAATTTTATGCATGTTAAGTTATAGATTTTATTATTTTAATTAGAATATAAATTATTATTGTTATTTATTTTTGTGGAATTAAGAAGGCTTTATTATTTTCAATTCCATTTTTTTCAAAACCCAGTTCTGATGATGGAATCCATGAGGAATTGAGGGAACTCCTCAAATATTGTAGGCATACATATGGTGACTTTGATATTTTCAGCAACAAACCAAGCATTTGGATTCAGAAAGTATCATAATCCTTTCACCACTATGGTTCTTTCATAATTTTTTTTCATCCAAATATTTAGTCGAATACAATGGCGGAAGTCGGTTTTTTAAATGAAAAGTTATTTAAATGAAAAGTTATTTACACTGCGTCGTTCGGTTCGTGGTCGTCACTCGAGAACTCTTATTCCCAACGGTTATCAGTTCTGCGAGCTATCTGACCTGCCCATTGCCACTTCAACGGCTAATTCTGAGAGCTATGTCGGTGATCTTGGTTCTTCTTTTGATCTTCTTATTTTAATTCTCATAGTAAAACTCCTTAAACTACTACGGCACTTCAAGTCCTGCGCGTCTTTAAGCTTTTACATGAGACCAATAGTTAGTTAGTTATTTAGTTATCATATAAACTAATATAGCCATAGCGCCTTAGTAGGCCTTCTCTATGAACCAATGACATTATAAAGGTCACAGGAAGTCAGTGGATGGAGGCGGCTCAAGACCGTTCATTATGGCATTCTATGGCCTTTTTAACCGACTTCCCAAAAAACGAGGAGGTTCTCAATGCGGTTGTATTTTTTTTTTTTTTGTATATTTGTTACCGCATATCTCCGGCGTTTAAGAACCGATTTGGAAAATTCTTTTTTTATTTGAATAGATATACTTCCAGATTGGTCCCATTTTTTCAAAATCCAGTTCTGATGATGGGATCCATGAGGAATTGAGGGAACTCCTCAAATATTGTAGGCATACATATGGCGATTTTGATATTTTCAGCAACAAACCAAGCATTTGCATTCAAAAAGTATCATAATCCTTTCACCATTTTATGGTTCTTTCATCATTTTTTTTTCATCCAAATATTTTGTCGAATACAATGGCGGAAGTCGGTTTTTTAAATGAAAAGTTATTTATGTGAATAAATGACGGGACTTGTTGGATAATTTTCGTTGGTATGAGATCTGTCCTAGCTGCTGGCTTATTTAGGTGTGTGTTATTACTGGAAGAAAGCGTTAGCCGAGTTGATCGTTGAAAGCAACGGCGGCGATGAGCTCACCACTAGTCACGTCTCTATTCCTGCGACTGTGCAACCCACGGTGAAAAGAAGCCCTTTTAGGCTCTGCCTACCCCTTTGGGAGAAAACAAGTCACTCCGAGACCTAAAATTAAAAAAATCTCATGTGCCTGTAATTTCACCAGCACTGCCCTTCAAGAAGGAACATGTCAATGTTCACACTACTGCTTGATGGCAGAAATAGGTATGGTTGTGGTAATTCCCCGGGCGAACTCTATCACAAGAAGCTTTAGTACTATATTTCAAGTGCTTATGTCCAGCAGTGGACTCCGTGATGTTGACGGCAGTTTACTGACGCTGAGTCGAGATTGCCACCTAAGTAGCTACCAAGCTACCCAAATTTTTTTTTTTTTTCTATATCTATACCTTCACTATGGATCATTGTGTGTGTGTGTGTGTGCTGTCAATAAATAATTATTAAATTATTATTATTCTATAGGCTGATGATGACCTCTGTGGCTAGGCGGGCGAGTAACCGGCTGAAATCTGAGAGATGCTGGTTCGATTCCCGCTACGGGACAAATGTTTGCATCTGCAAATATTGGTACGATGGTACTCGTAGTTCCTGATACCCACGACACAGGGAAACCTAGTTTGGGATCAGAGGCCCAATTCTCTTAAGTTATTTTAAAACTACACTGAAAGTTGACCGAATCGAGACTGAATTGTAAATTGACAGAAAGTTGAATTTCTGGTCCCTCATAAATAACAATTTAGTCTACTTTCAATTCATGGTGACTACCATTAGAGTAGGATAGTTATATGTATAATTGGAAACAGTAAGGAGATACTCCATCTACTTATGCTAAAATTAACGAAAAAAACTTTGAATCGTTCAAGTTTCGGTCAGTGTTGTATTTTAGAAGGAGAATACCATTTTTGACATTTAAGACATCGACACAAGATCGAAACATGATCCAAACTCTATTTTAACTATTTTTTAGTTAGCCTCTGGACTACGTACGTGACTGTTGGGTGTTATGTATGTATGATGATGAATTCAAAAATGCTAATGTTACGCGCTGCAAAAATCTAGCTCCGTGTCGATTTACTTAAAATTCTAAATAACCCAGAACCACATTTTCACATTTTTACAACCTCTCGAATCTCAACCCAAAACGAACCATTAAGCCGTTAATGATCAACATTCAACAAATTTAACATAAACACCTAAGTAGTTTCACCGATTTGCCAGTAAAGTACCTAGCCTTAATTGTGTTAGACTTATGCGGTCTCACTTTTACGATCGATTATCTACCCTTAACACTCCAGATTCATCCCTAACCAACCCTATAACTAACTAACATAAGATATATTTTTGCACGTTGCAATTCGGTAAGTATGTTTGTATTTTTGCATGAGAAGGATGGGGAGAGGTAAACGGTTGGCTGGCGTGGTAAGGGGTGGTTCTACAGAAGAGTGACGCCCCAAAATCTAAGGGTAGTTGTCAGTTGTTTAAGTAAACTTGTTGTAGTCGAACGCAGGGTTGGAACGCTACCCCGCGTTATCGCGTTAGCTAAAACTGTTAAAATTCAAATTTTAAAAATTTATTTTTCTTAAAGTTTAAATTTAGAATGTCTTGAATTAGGCTCTAAAAAGGACACTCGAAATATTGGACTATTAAACAGTTTAGGGCGAAGTAAGTGACTGAGATTTGTGTTGTGATGTTCGGAGTTCTGTGAAAGTTTTGGAGCAGCAAAAAGGTTTTAATTGAAGGTAAATGTAACTATTTAATTTGGTTTATAAAAACATACATCCTCCTTTCTAACAAAGAAAACCTCATCGATATTTGTTGGGTCTTTTCAGTATTAGAAGCATTAGAACACGCTAAAGTAGTAGCGCGGAGTACTCTGTTGTTTTTAAATTTGGAACGGCCGTACTATAAACAACCATACGCTTGCCATTGGCTCACGCGCATATGCAAGAATAGTGATCATCATCACTGGATAGACGTCTACTCGACAGGTCTTTTTTTTTTTTTTTTTTTTTTTTTATGCTACTTTGCAAGCAGACAAGCTTGAAAGATGGAAAGCAGTTACCGTAACCTATGAACGCCTGTAACACCAGAGACATCACACGCGCGCTGCCGACCCTGAGACATGAAGTCTCATGTGCCTGTAATTTCACCGGCACCCGTACCCTTCAAACCGAAACACAGCAATGCGAACACTACTGCTTGGCGGCAGAAATAGGTACGGTGGTAGTACTTCCCCGGACGAAATCTTTCACAAGAAGTTCTACTACTAACAGAAGTTCTACTACTAACAAAACCATACTCTCTCTCCATAAAATGACAGTTGCCAAACTAAGTTATATAAGGATCGTACACAATACATATGGTTTTAGAATAAAAGAAAAGACATTGGTTCATTCTGTGCATCATTCGTTAAATTTAAACTGAGCTAAAATTATCGTGGTCCCTTTTATTTCAGTTTATAAGAAAGAGCGCGTGATAATTTTAGTGAACTTTAAATTTAGATACTTAATACAACAGAATCGCTACCATTAAGTAATATTCTTTCTCAATAGTTCTATAAACAATCTTAGCAATGACGAATAGCACTGGTGTAGTGGCTACTGACTCCAGTTCCGATCAAATCTTGGGTTCAAATCCCAACACCAAAGGATTTTTTTACTCAAAAAAAATTTTGCGTAACATTCTAGTTGCTCTCAAATGGTGAAGGAAAACACTGAGATAAAAACCGACATGTCCTTGAACCAAATATTTAAACAAGTGACATTTGCATGAACGGAGTCCAACCTGGGGAGCAATTTTCGAACTGTAGACATAATGTCGAATTCGACATTTGCATACAAATTGCTGTCAGTTTTTACAGATCTTGTAAGAAAATATCGAGTTTGTCATTATGTCTATTAGCGCGAGACTAGACCTCTTGGTCAATGACCTAATGCAGGCTAACTAAGAAAAAATTAGTGTCACAATAACCGATAGGACCCTTGAATTATTATCATCAACCATAAATGTTCTGCTATGAATCGGGACTTATCGATTAGCTAAGATCGATTAGCCATTATATATACTTATTTATTAGCTCTTATAGCGATTCAGTTCAAAAACTATTCACTACAAAATATCGGTTCCGTGATGTCCGCAGCTATATTTAAAGGCACAGCAGCATAAGGTCTATAGACTTCTGCGATTAAAGTTATTCAATGATGACGGATGTCAACGACGAACCGATATTTTGTACTGAATAGTTTTTGAACTGAATCGCTATAAGAGCTCATGTTAAGGCCTCAGTACATACTTTTAGTTCTCGAAAAAGTACCTAACTGTCAAATTAAAATAAATATATGCTAATCTTCAGGGAAACACAAAATAAATGACTGTAACAAGCATCGCTTGTCATTCAAATGAATTTACATTAGTTAATTATATTAATTAATTCCCCTGACCGCATTTATATTAATTAACTTTACAAATGTTGAATTGCAAAGTGGTTTTAGTAAATCGTGGTTGTTCGTTGGTGAGGAGTGGCTTTTGACATGCCAAGCTGACATTGACACGAGATCTATACGGTGTAGTACTTACAGAGTAAAGAATACATAAAATATAATATCATAAACATCATCATTAGTCGGTAGAAGTCCACCGCTGGATATATGCCTCCCTAGAATGACACGACGATCGGTCTTGAGCTGCCTCTATCCACCGACTTCCTGCAACCTTTATAATATCTTTAGTCGATCGAGAGTAGGGCCTTCCTTTACTGCGTTGCCTGGTATGAGGTCGCAACTCGAGAATTTTTGTTTCCCAACGGTTGAACTTGCTAGTTCTGAGTGCTACGTCGATCTTGGTTCTTCTACGGATTGTCTAATTTCAGATTCTATCACGTAGTTAAACTCCTAGCATAGCTCTCTACATAGCTCGCTTCGTGACTCAGTGCTTGTAAATAATATGTTTAAGCTTGTACAATATATAACACACAGTAGTTAAAAAATACCACTTTCCGTAAGTATTTTTATTAAAAACCGGATAAAATAGTTTTTTTTTGGTTTCACTTTGGCTTTCAATAGTGGTCCTCGTATGTGCTACATTTACGAACTCACTCTAAGCGGCAGATAATTATTTTCTAACCTCAAAAACATAAAATAAAAAGAACTAAAAAAAATTTACCATCTACAACTAATGTACTTACCTAGAGAAAATACTTACCTACCTAACTAGGTAGATATGTATTTTCTCTGGCCTTCTGTTGTATTATTCTTATAAAATAAATAGTTGGTGTACTACAACGAACTAGTTACTTATAACTAACGTTAGTTCTTAGAAACAACCACTGAATGAGATATCAACGTATGCTACAGGCCCTGACCGTTACTCTTTATTCCCAATTTCGTTGTAATATAGCTCTATGGTAGAGTCAAGTAGTCAAGTGCAGGGAATTGGTATAGAAGAAATGAAGTTAGCTATTTCTTCTATCAAGCAGTAAAAGTCCGTGGAATTACAGGTGCACTGTACTTGCAAAAGCCGTCGGTATTACGCAGTGATTTGAACGCGATTTCAAAGATAATTGGAATTTCATATTTGATCCTAAACTAGCAACCATAAGCATCCAACCTTGTATACTCTTTAAATGTTCCATAACAAATAAATACCTAAATAATACAATAAATAATATAGGTTCAGGCGAAAATATTTTTATTTATTAAATTTTATCAAACAAACTAACTCTTAAATTAAGATAACGCGTAGAAGGGTTAATCATTTTTTTTAATGGCTTCTGAGTATTTTCTCAATTTTGCCAATGTCATGTAGCATAGATAAAAATCAAACAATGTCCAGTCGTCAAGTCCTCTGTCAAGTCATGACGTGATTTGACGAATTTGTCAAATGTCAAAGCTCTATTTGACAGATTCGTCAAATAGAGAATTAATTTCTCAAAGCCTTTTTTATTTTTTGGACGCGTAAACATGGCAACCAAAGGTGTGTTCCATTCAGCCACTAACAAGATCGGCAGATGGCCACTTCGATGGTATCTGCGCCGTAAACTTGGAATAAACCTAACCCTTCGCATAATCGTGCCGTGTGTTGCACCGTTATAATTAAACTAATTTGATTTGTAAATTCATTTTGTATTTTAGGGTTTCCTTGAAAGAGGCACCGTATTGAAAGGACGGTCATATTTGGACTCATATTCATACTCTTTTATTCAGCGTAGGTGCTTTATAGCACACTTGGTTAAGTCAAATTTACACACGGTACAATATAATATCAAAACAAATACAGAAAGATTACTCAAAGTCAAAAACAGGCAAGCATAGGTAGGGATATAAGTGCACGTAAGTCTAGCGCTGAACGGAACGTGGAAGGGTATTCTGGGTATTTTCTATATACAATAAAAAAATATCTATGTAATTTATTGTATTTTGTATATCAGTTATCTAGTACCCATAACACAAGCTCTGCTTAGCTTGGGGCTAGATAATGTTGAGTGAAATGTCCAGCATTTATTTATTTATTATTTATTTATTATGGCACATCCCTCCGTTGTATTCTATGGGGGAGGACTCGCCTAATAGTGCAAGTCTAATAGCCAAAGATGATGATAATGATTTCAAAAATACCTTTAATATTTTGTTAAATTTTTAGCATTGTTACATTTTGGTGTAATAGCAGCCGTTTGGTTCCAATTTCAAACTAAAAATTAATTACCTTCAACTCCGACGCATCTCAGTTGTAAAAGGGTTATCAAAATTTGACTTTGTAATGCCATTTACAATGTCATTGAAATTCAAAGTTCTGAGCTAATTGCCATGAAGTTCGTAGTAACGTGTTAATTAGTTACTATGTAATGCGCTTTGAAATAAAGGGTTGGTTTTGATGACTATGAAGGTTATTTTCAAATAGAGTGCTTTTGTTGAAGTCTAAAAGGGTGATACTAACCACTATTTTA
Source organism: Epirrita christyi (assembly GCA_951392215.1). Taxonomy (NCBI): domain Eukaryota; kingdom Metazoa; phylum Arthropoda; class Insecta; order Lepidoptera; family Geometridae; genus Epirrita; species Epirrita christyi. Next base: position 10,362,857 of record OX595855.1, on the reverse strand, counting down.
CGTACTCACTCAATCTTAATATTGAATAACTTACAAAAAATCCATATCCGTCGTTGAAAACAAGTATCAAATAGCTTACTATACTTATCACTGTTTGTGTGTGTGTCTTTTTCCCGAGTCGTTCTTGTCTTAATGTCACAATTAAATACTTTTTCTTTCAACACTTGGTGAGAATGTTCATAAAAGTAAGAATACAAGAAAACATTGCAACTGCTCAACATTAAAATTTTAAAAAGTAAAAAACAAAATATTGTGATACATTTCAAACATGGAACGCAAACTTTTTAATTCAAAATGCATGTGGCTTGATAAAATCGATTGAAAAGTATCAATTACTTGTGCGCTTCAGTGGTTCCAAACATCGGGCGGGTGTGATTTTTATCTATTAGCCGAAACGTATTCGATTACCGGTAAAGGTATTGTTACTTGAAATTGGTAGGCCAATTTGAAAAGTTTTTACTAATAATATTGAAATATAACCAAAATGTGGTTGATTTGCCAGACTCTACGCATTTTTATAATTATAGATTTTAAATTGAAAAAACGGCTAATTACCACTGTTTTTCGTCAGTTTTGCTGACGTTCCGAGACTGAGTTCAGAAGCCTCTTCATCATGAGCACCACCCGCGACCGCGTTCGACGGTAGACCGGCGAACACATTATTAGTACATAGTACACATAGTATTACATAGTATTCGCCGATCAACGAACATCACATCACGTTTTATATCATCACACGAGTGTTTTAAGACCAAATTATGTGCAGTTTTATACACTAGTTTATCTAATCTCATGAAATAGGTAATATTATATTTTAAAGGCTTGGTAACATTTATTGTAATACCTTCTAGATTTCGCCGGTAAGAGGTTAATTTGTTCGTTGCAGCTTCGAGAATGTCCGATGGTGTAAAATTTTCTTATTTATTTAATTTTTGCTTGTTATTTGACTTTGAGCTTTTAGGGTTCGGTAACTCAACAGGAAAAACGGACCCTTTTAGTATCACTTTGTTGTCTCTCCGGCTGTCTGAAATAAAAATAAGAAACAGAGGGATAATTAACAAAATCAGTCATAATTACAAACTTAAAAAAACAAAAATCGCACCCTAAAAAAAATCGCAAGTCTGATATGGGCTGGAGTTGTCCCTATTATCCCAATTTTTAGCAACTTCCCCTATTGTATTTTATGGGGTAGGTCACATCCAGCAGTGAACGCCAGAACGCTGTAAATGATGTGTTCTGTTATTCTATCAGTGAATACCTAAGGGCATATCTTCTATTTTTTAAAATACTAAAATATTACTAGAAAGAGTATTATTTTCATTTACCACCTTCGTGCAGTAAGGCGTCGACCAATAAATTAAAATAATGGCAATACAACTTAGTCTACACTATCGTGTTTGTAACTACTTAATATTAATGACGTCACTGTAACTACTTAATACATTGTGACGTCAGGCCACGCCTAGGTAATAAAGAATTTAACTTTACAGCGTTGGATATATACAAATTAATGGCCTGCTTATTGCCACTTTAGACATAGATCACGATAGGTTTACTTAACTAGCTGTAGAACCTGACTTTCTTGTAGATTAATAAGTAAAGCTGTACAAGTTAATGTGTTTTTGTTGCTCTATAATTTTTACGAAAATTCTCTCTGGAAAAAGGTCTGTTCTTACTTCAACTGTCACATCTCATCATCATCATCAGAATGTAAAAGTCCACTGTTGGATATACCTTAGAATGCCACGATGAATGAATCAAATCAAATCAAAGGATTTTATTCATTAAAATTATAAGTATCATTTTGAATTGTATTATTAACTAAAATTACTCCTGTGGTCTTAATGGTCTTGAGCCACCTCCAGCCACACATTTCCTGCGACGTTTATAATGTCTTTAGTCCATCGAGTGTAGGCCTTCCTCTATGCGTCATCCCATTACACAAAGACATTACAGTAAACACAAAAACACACACATAAGCACTGTGGACATTACATAAAACTCATACATGCAAACACACGTTATTTAATGATGTAAAATCATCGCAAATAACCAGTCAATTTCCACGCGCAAAGTGGCGCATTAAAACGAAATGACATCCACCTAATGGTTATTTTCAATACATCAATTTAATGTCCGAAGTGGCAATCGAACAGCGATTACATTGAAAAGGTTTCAGCGCGTATTTTGTAAATTTGGATTTATGGATGTTTGCCGGCGGGCGGTCGATGGTAAAAAATATATTATTTTTGGGTTGACTTGTTTTGGGAGCTCTATATACAATCTTAGAACATACATATAGGGTGATTCAGATGGACACTTGATTCATGAATCAACCTGTTTTATTGTTATCAGCCTGTAGAACGTCTTCTGTCGTTCGCGTTGAATACCAGACTACACTGTAGATAAGACATTGGAGTTGTACGTTCACTCAGGTTACTCAGATCAGGTCACTCAGGTGACTCAGGTCAGGTCACTCAGATGACACAGATCAGGTGACTCTGGTCATATAGCTCGCAGAACTGACAACCATTAGGGAATAACAGTTCTTGAGTGGCAACCACAAACCGGACGACCCTCCACTCGATGGACTAAATACATTATAATAATTATTATTTATTTACTACATGGGAAATGTATAATAACTTATACTTAAACAATAATCCCATATAAATTATACATTATAGACTTTATACTTAAAAATACGTACTTTACACTTTACTTTATTATAAACGTCGCTGGAAGTCAGTGAATGGAGGCGGCTCAAGACCATTCGTCATAGCATACTACCTCCCTAGCATCAGGTAGAAGCCCACTACTGGACATAGACCTCCCCAGGCCTATGTCCAGCGGTGGACTTCTACAGACTGATGTTAAAGGTTATATTCATAAAATTTTGTTAATATAATTGGATAAGAAAAGATTCGCAATACTCTAGATTTTTTAAACAATGGACAATGATTGAGAATAATAGAATAGAATAGAATAGAATAGCTTAGATTTATTTTCAACAACATAAAAGCAGAAAATTACAATAACAATAGCAGAAAATTAAGAATATCAGATACAATTTATAGCAAAACAGTATTTAAAAAATGTTGTTGCAAAAAAAACCCAAACTCAGCATATGCAGATTGTAAACAACCTGCGCAGGTCTCACTTCATTCACTCACACGCTCACTCACTCACTTTTTCGTTCACTTCGCTGGTTTAGATGAGAGTTGAAGCGTCTCCGAAAAATTCTACGTGGAAACCTAAGAGCTTGTCCAAATGAGGCGATTTACGCGCGATTGATGCGCGTTTTGGGCTCGCGCGAGCGGCAAAACGCGCGACTGCATGTGGACGGAATGTATGAAGCTAAAGTATTTCACAATCGCGCGTTTCGAATCGCGCGAGTCGAATCGCGCGTAAAACGCCTCCTTTTAAAATTATGATGTCTAGGTTTACCTCGACCCCTCAAGACGTTTAACCATTTATAATTCAGTACCTTTAAGTGCGTTATTGTTCTTAGCCTTATTTAGGGACTCCCTTAGGCATAGTCATAAATAAATACAAGAAGCAAATAGAAGCGAAACTCCAAATTACCCGTGCCAACAAAAAAATTACCCTATTTGCCAAACCATTACCCGTGATGACGTTTCAGTTTCATTTAACAGTGATCAACGCTGTAAGATGATTGAAATTTTTGTAAAATGTTTGTAATAACTGACAACTGATGTTAAGTTATTATAAATAAATACTGGACATTTCACACAACATTATTTAGCCCCAAGCTAAGCAGAGCTTGTGTTATGGGTACTAGATTACTGATATACTTAATACAATACATTACATAGATAGATATTTTTTATTATACATAGAAATATACCCCGAACACCCTCAAAAAATATATCTGCAGATATTTGCTATTTTTTGATATTTTTTTTTTAGATATTTGATAGAGGTGTGAGTGAATGAAGTGAGTATACATAGAAAAATACCCAGAACACCCTCAACAAATATCTGCAGATCGTACAAATATTTGTTCCGAGGCGGAAATTGAACCCGCAACCTCCTGCGTCGCAGGCGAATCTTCGCCCGCTGCGGCACAGAGGTCATCAATATGATTGAAGCTGCGGTGTACCCATCTTAAGAATAGACCCATCTGTCTCATCCGGTGGATATCGTAAAAGCCGACTAAGGAAAAAAACAGAATATTGGCAGGAGCATCCACCTAATACTCATCACCAATACTGCGAACACCAATCTGCATGCCAAGCGTGGTGATTATGGCAAATCTCTCATTTCCTCGTGCAACACTGGACATACGGCTGAAGATGATAATTCATTAAAGCCGCTTTTCTGCTCGATAAACCAATAACATTGTGGTGGTCACGGTAGCTCAGTGGATGAAGGTGAAGTAAGACTGTTCGTTGTGGCATTCTTTGGACCTATGTCCTGTGTATGTACGGCCACTCTGATTTTTAAACTTAGACATTTTTTGTATACAAACAAATGTCAAGATATGCCACTGTGTGTATAAGTGTCATGATTATGTATCATACGTGAATATACACATACATGACACTTATACACACAGTGACATTTTCTTTGTTTACAAAAATTTTCTAAGATTAAAAATCAGAGTATACCGTCGTAGTTTCACTTCTATATGGTAGTATTATTTTTGTTTTATGAAATCAGCTAATGTTGAGGGTGGAACCCTGTGTCTGAGTGAATAAGTAATACAGATATTTATAGAGCAGAGATTCTCTCTGTAATCGTGTTTTAGTTTTGATATGATTGAATAATATTCTTTTGTATAAAAGATATTAGGATAATATCTTTGTGGCTTTTATCTCTTTACCCTTGATATTTTTTATATCTTATTATGTACCTCATATAAATAAATAAATGCTGGACATTTCAAACAGCATTATCTAGCCCCAAGCTAAGCAGAGCTTGTGTTATGGCAACTAGATAACTGATATACTTAATACAATACATTACATAGATAGATATTTTGTATTATACATAGAAAAATACACAGAACACCCTGAACAAAAAACTGCAGATCGTACATATGTTTGTTCCGAGGCGGGATTCGAACCCGTAACCTCCTGTGTCGCAGGCGAACCTTCGCCCGCCGCGCCACAGAGGTCGTCAATCATATGAGATATCGTAGTGTGTCCGGCCTAAGAATTACTCTGTCTCCTCCCGTGGATGTCGTAAAGCTGACTGAGGGATTACACTAGGGGATGGGCAGCAGCATCCACCTGAGTACTCAACATGAATACTGCGATCGCCTGTCATCGGAGATGTGGTGATTGTGTCCATCCATGTGTCCATGTGTTGTGGGGGAGGTCTTGTCCAGCAGTGGGATATCTAAAGGCTGCTGATGAATAAGAGAAGGATACCTTGTTTTGTACTGTAAAGCATTTTTAGGGTTCCGTACCCAAAGGGTAAAACGGACCCTATTACTAAGGCTCCGATGTCCGTCAGTCCGTCCGTCTGTCACCAGGAATCTAATGAACCTTGATAGACAGTTGAAATTTTCACAGATGATGTATTTCTGTAACCGCTATAACAACAAATACTAAAAAACAGAATAAAATAAATATTTAAGGGGGCTCCCATACAACAAACGTGTTTTTTTTTTGCCGTTTTTATAGATAATGGTACGGAACCCTTCGTGCGCGAGTCCGATTCGCACTTGGCCGGTTTTTTATTATTATCCTATAGGCATCTGCCCGGGCTTACTTGGATAACGAGTAGAGTTTTTGGGTTCCGTAGCTACATGGGAAAACACAAACATTATATAGTTTCGTCTTGGTCATCTGTCATCCATTATAAAAGTCGCAGGAAGTCGGTGGATAGAGACGGCTCAAGACTGTTCGTCGTGGCATTCTAGGGAAGAGACCTATGCCCAGCAGTGGACTTATTCAGGTTGATTATGATGATGATGTGTAGTTTTTGAGATATGGGATATATCCAGTTACACGCTATAATTAACTTAAAATTTAACCGTGATCATTATCAAGGTTGGCTGGAAGGAATCGCTCTCAGCGATTAGACTGTCAATTGTACTTCTATACTTAAACTAATAAGATTATTTTAAAGTGGTTATTTTTTTATGTGTTGGGTAATAAAGTGTTATTATTGTAATATTTAATTTTATTGTTTTTTTTTATACTACTTGGCAAGCAAACAAGCAAACGGCCCACTTGATGGATAGTAGTTACCATAGCCAATGGACGCCTGCAACACAAGAGGCATCACACGCGCGCTGCCGACCTTGAGACATAAAGATGAAAAGTCTCATGTGCCTGTAATTTCACCGGCACCCGTACCCTTCAAACCGAAACACAGCAATGCAAGCACTACTGCTTGGCGGCAGAAATAGATACGGTGGTAGTACTTCCCCGGACGAACTCTTTCACAAGAAGTTCTACTAAAACAAAATCCATGTATAAATTAATCTATGTATCTTTCTTCCAGGCCAGAAATGCACTAAATCTACAATGGACTCGCCCGTGTCATCTCATGATGATCGAGACATCGAAGTGAACGTGGTCTCCGGCGCCAGCAGTCCAGATATCACCTCTTCCCCTAGAAACGAGCAAAAAACCTCCTTCTATCAGAGAAATGAGCAAAAAAGCCCCTTCTATGAGAGGAATGAGCAGAAAAGCCCCTTTTATGAGCTAAAGAAGGATAAAGAAGAGAAAGCTACGGGCAGTGCGCCTTATACAAGCTTCTCTATCAGCTCGATACTGAATAGGGCAGAGCCTAGAAGAGACTCTAATGTCCTAGAAGCGGCGTTAGCTGCGAATCATTTTGGAAATGCGAATGATGCTATGTTATCTAGGTAAGTGTAAAGTGTCTTTATTTAAGAGAAAGTCACAGCGTAGCTAGACGAAACTTTTGATAAAACTAAACTGTATAAAAGAAAAGTAGGAAAACTTATCTTAAGCCACAATTTAAACCTCATTAAACTGGTTAAAATATCTACTGAATATTCCCACAAAGTTGTTACTCACTTTACTTAGGCGATCTTGAGGACCGTTTGACTGAGCTTAGTGGTTATTCAAGTGGTAGAGTAATGTTGATAGTTGAACACGTTGCATCGTGTGCACACTTTAGTGAAATTAAATGGTATGAAATACATTTATTCGACAACACAAATATGTAGAACAGAGAGGTAAGAAAGAAAAGCATATAAATAACAAATAAAAACACAAATAAACCATTATTACCTACCTTTAATAGCTTCAGTATTGAATATATTTTTGTTATTTTTATTTCTTTATTAAGGAAACCACGAACCGAACGGCACAGTAGAGAAAGGCCCTCATCTCGATGAACTAAAGACATTATAAAGGTCGCAGGAATTCCCGTGGATGCGGGGGTGGATCTATATAAGGGCTTTTTGGACTGCAGCCCAGGGGCCCTTGGATGTAAAGGGCCCCCAGCCCCCATTGAAGTCAAAATATACAAAGTTGTGAATTTAAACTTTATCGCAAAACAGTTTTTTGACAAAATGGCAATTAGATAGGTAATTAATTAGTTAGCCCCCTTAGTAGTATTAGCCCAGGGCCCATAAACTCACAGTCCGCCCCTGCGTGGATGTAGTACCAATTCGCCTGCCAAGCGTAGCGATTATGGCAAATCCCATTGAATTCAATGGGGGTGGTCTCGTCCAGCAGTAGACGTAAACAGGCGTAATGATGATGATGATGATGACGTAAGTACATTACAGAAAACTTTGTTACTCACCAGCCACTAGCTAATTAGAGCTACTAGCACTAATAGCTAATCAAGTGCTCGAGAGTTACTCGCCCATGTAAACGCGCTCGAAACTATCTGCCAGATTAAGTTGGCTGGCGTAATGACCGCGGCGGCAACTAATCGATCCCTGGCATTATCCGCCTCTGGTCAGAGCAAGTGGCTTGTAAACGGTAAACTAAAACGGTACAGTAGGTAAATGGTCAATATGCTAGTTTGCTTACACTTTGCAAAGTCACTTATGCACAGTATTACAGGCAAGTAACTATCGAGATGTGTATATCCTGATTTTTAATCTTAGACAATTTTTGTAAACTAACAAATGTCACTGTGTTTATAAGTGTCATGATTGTGTATCATACGTGTATATACACATTATGATACACATACATGACACTTATACACACAGTGACATTTGTTTGTTTACAAAAATTGTCTAAAATTAAAAATCAGAGCATAGAATAGAATCCGTTTAGAATTGTCTTGTCAAAATAGTAGATAGATAGTAGAAAACATACTACCATACTAGTAATTACATAGCATAGGTGGTTTTATTAGTAGAGGTGTTAACCTTAGAAATATAATTTGCCGGCCTCCATGGCATGGTGGGTTAGTAGCCGTCTGAGATGCAAAAGGTGCGGGTTCGATTCCCGCTGTCTGCAAATATTTGTTCCGGGTCTGGGTGTTGTGGTACCTTGGTACTCCTAGTTCGTGATACCCACAACACAGGAAATCCTAGTGTGAGATCGGGGGGGTTAAGTACGGGTTTTGATAGTTTTCGAAACTATATCAAGTTTCGTTTCCTTCCATACATTTACTTGCAGCGCCCCTAGCGAAAACGGGAAGAAAACTAAGGACGCTGTCAGTAAATGTATGGAAGGAAACAAAACTTCCTATAGTTTTCGAAAACTATCAAAAACCATACTGGACTATTTATGTGACTATTGGGTGTCATAGTATGTTATGATACATCGTTAGGGTATATAATTGCCTATATTATGATGAGTATTAGCAATGCGTTTCAATGCATTCCGTCTGAACTGTTTGCTTGACTTCATAGCGCCACGGGATCAGCTTGTGTAAAACCAATGCAGCTGTCGCCTAACCATATCGCTTCACAAGGTAGTCTTTATATGACCAATTTTCACAGCGATATAGTCGCGCGTCAGCAGCTGTCACGCGACAGTGTGACCACTGTTAGCAGCGATTTAGTCGCGCGACATCAGAGACCGAAGACTGAGTTTTAACAAGCAATTGACACGGACGTATGGTGTAGTGTAACACGGATTTTTGTATGGAAAATGAGCTTCACAAAGTGTACGCTAGGGGCGTTCATCGGTGCCACCATACAAAATCCATGTTACACTACACTACTACACCATACGTCCGTGTCAATTGTGTGCCAAAAACCACTCGGCTCTCAGCGATGTAGACGCGATGCATTGAAACGCACTGCTAAATGTCACCCTATGTTAGCTACGAAGATAAAATGTCACCAAACTGTTAACAAGATTGTGTTATGGTGATTCCTCTCGCATGTGGCGCGAAATTCAAATTTTATTGTGTTTTTTGTAAATCACAGCTAATCAACACTTCTTGAGATAGAGAAAACAGATTTTGCGAAAACTAGGAGACCTAGCACACATGTTTTAATTGATAGTATCTCATAAATGTCATTAGTTAAGCTACGCATATCTTTAAACCAAAAAAACATTGTAAAAATCATTGAAGAGTATTCGTTGCTGAAGTAATGATCAATATGTGAAACTATAAACTAAAACATGTGTCTCCTAGTTTTCGTAAAATCAGTTTTTACTATCTCAAGAAGTGTTGATGAGCTGTAATGAGCAAAAACGCAATAAAATTTGAATTTCGCGCCACATGCGAGAGGAATCACCTTAATAAGATGAATATAAAATGACAAAACCACAGATAAGTTTTTACCATAAACAAAACTCATCAACGTCCGCCAAATGTCAAATGAACGTCGCAGTCCAAACCTCTGTTTCACAAGACCATTCTCAATTTGCTACCCTCGTCTACCCTCCGTTTACTACCCTGTCGGCAGATAAAAAGCCCGTTGAAGGGTTCCTTGTAAGACCACCCTGATTAGATGGCAGAATGATGGCCGTATTAGGGGTAAATGTGTGTAAGACTCTGGTTTTATTAGGCTTGCTTAGTTTTTCGGCGTTTGTTAGATCTTATTTGGGCGGTATTGTCTAATTTGGTTTTGTGATGTTGGGTGTGATTGAGGTTACTTTTCCAAAAGTTTGCGAATACTGTGTCAAAATTCCATTGACAATTATAGTTCCGTGTACCTTTTGATGCAAGGAACCTTAAAAACTAATAATTACACTAATGTAGGTATGATAATCAGCAAATACATGTACCTACATGACTTTAATCTACATGGATCAGATCTGTGAGGGCAACCTGCTAGTTAGGCGTAAGTCCAAATAATGTAAAAAAGTAATAAATAAATAACACAATTACAATGTATGTGACTGTTGGGTGTTATTTATTTGTTATTATAGTCCTGATCCCACACTAGGATTCCCTGTGTTGTGGGTATCAGGAATAACGAGAACCATGCTACACACACACCCGGAATATTTTTATTTTTTATTCTTTATTCTTTATTGTACACACATAACATAACATAACAATTTTCATATTTTTTTTCATATACCTACATAATATGAATACAAGGCAGAATTAAAGGACACGTACAAAGGCGAGCTTAACCCTAAAAAGAGTTTTCTTCCAGCAAACCTCTGAGGCTAGAGAGTGGTGATTATAGAGGTAGGTTTGTGTACACATATAAAAAGAAAAGTTAGAAACACAAAAAAAAAAATATTATATATTCATTAAAATAAACATACTTAAACATAGAATTGAAACTTTCGTGGTTGGGAATCATTTTAAATTGAAAAAACGGCTAACTACCACTGTTTTCCGTCACTTTTGCTGACGTTTCGAGACTGAGCTCAGAAGCCTCTTCATCATGAGCACCGCCCGCGACCGCGATCGACGGTAGACCGGCGAATACTGCGTGCGGCCGCACGCTCCGCTCGCCGCGATAGGGGCGAACTCAGGCTATAAAAAAATATATATATATATAATACATAATATATATATATATATATATATATATATATATATATTAAATAGCAAATACATATCATTATATTTTTAAAAGCATAACCGTGAAGTAGCTTGCTTGCGACTACAAAACTGGTTTATCGTTTTCCTTATAATTATTCAAGAGTGACGATAAGACATTTTGTTACAGTGTAAACGATCTGTCATTGTTGCCTCGCTTTTTGACGTTTCAACTTTTTCTTTTTAATTTCCTTGAGCTGTTTAACCGTGTTCAGCAAGCTTTCTCGTACTAATTAATTTTAAAACGAAATAATTGCGTTTGTTTATCCCGGGGAGGTTAATTGAAGCTTTTTTGTTCTATCTATTTAGCTAATTGGTGTCTTTTGAGTTTTTACCCAACTGCACAGGAGGTTTACATTTTTTATGTTATCATCATCATCAGCAGTCTTTAAACGTTCACTGCTGGACAAAGCTTTCCCAATATAATACAATGCAAGGAATTGCCATAAATAAACACTACGCTTGGCAGGTGGATTGTTGATCGTATTCATGTCAAGTACTGAAGTGGATGCTGCTGCAGGTTATTTGGAAGAGAATGCTTATTAGCATTAAGTTCGCCTTTGTACTTCTTTTTTTATGTGCAATAAAGAATTTTCTATCTATCTATCTATCTATATGCTGCGCATCCCCTGGTGTAACCTCTTATTCGGCTTTTACATCCTCAGGAGGAGATGGAGAGGTCTATTCTAAGGTCGGACATATCACACTAGTGTTATTTAATGTATAAAATTTAATCTTAAGTGTTATTTCTTTATTTTGCATTCACAACATTCATTTTGCAATCATTCTTTTTTGACTGAATTCTAACTGACAGAACTTGCTTGTAAACCACCTGATGTTAAGCAGTAACTCCAGCTCATTATATGCAATACCTCTTAGGTCTTACATCTAGGACGCGTCCTATTTAGCATTGCACTACGCCTGTCATCATGAGACAAAGATTAAAAGTCTCATGTGCTTGTAATTTCACCGGAACCCTTCAAACCGAACACATCAATGCTTACATTACGCTTGGCGGCAGAAATATGTATGGTGGTAGAACTCCTTCACAAGAAGCTCTTTTGGCAAATTCAGTGTTTTCTTTCGTTGTGTTGGTTCAAGGTTCATCATCATCATCATCATCAGTCTGAAAAAAGTCCACTGCTGGACATAGGCCTCTTTTAGAATGCTACGATGAACGGTCTTGAGCCGGCTCCATCCACCGACTTCCTGCGACGTTTATAATCGTCCGGTTTGTGGTCGCTACTCGAGAATCTTCCTCCATTCTTCTTTTTCCTTTCATATCGGCACAATATGGGTCGTTCGCTCTCAGGGTACGTAAATAGGCTTAATTATTTTAAAGTTACCTCACTTTCTGCTCGTAGAGAATACTTCAGCCTCATTTACCTCCACAAGATTCTTCATTCTACCATAGATTGCCCCTTTTCTATTCAATCAACATAAATATATCTTACAGGACTCGTAAACCCCAAACCTTTGCATTAAGAATATATAAAAACAACACCTCATTTAACAATCCTCTTCCTAGAATGTGTCGTCGGTATAACGAGCTGGCTTGGATGTTTTTGATCCTAATACCAACGGGTTTAAGCGATGTCTCTTCAAAATCTTGATATTAGGTTTCAATGATAACAATGTTTAATTTTTTTTTCAGTGCCCGGTTTGTGGGTAATTTAGGTTATAAGCTTGCAACACTGTAACTTTGTCGTGTTTACATAGTTAATTACGAATCTAGATCTGAACTATTCTCAATGTTTATGTGTATGCTTATTTGATTGTAATCTGTTTTGTGAACGCATTAAATAAAAATAAAAAATAAAATAAAATAAATCTTTATTCCCCACAGTTCTGCGAGCTATATTACCTGCCCATTGACTCTGAGAGCTATGTCGGTGACCTTGGTTCTACGGATAAATAGTTATAATAATGCTTCAAGTCGATGTGTTATGTTATGTTATTCTTTTATCGATATAGCTACTCATTTACAAAGTAAATTCAAAATCAACAACCAAACTTCCATCAAATTACCTCTCTACCCCAAGTTTTCGTAAAATAAATCAAAGGAAGTCCATTGAAGGAAAGTTAATAATACTATATAACCGAAACGCCCTTCTTGGCTCTATACGATCTTCCCCTCATAAATATAAATAATTTAGCGCCTTTTGTTGGAGGTTTAAGGTATGACAAGATGGCGGGTAAATCAAATACTGCATTTTAGATTTACGACTATACCCACGTAGTTCGTCCGGGAAAGTACTACCACCGTACCTATTTCTGTCGCCAAACAGTAGTGTTCGCATTGCTGTGTTTCGGTTTGAAGGGTACGGGTGCTGGTGAAATTACAGGCACATGAGACATTTCATGACTCAGGGTCGGCAGCGCGCGTGTGATGCCTCTGGTGTTGCAGGCGTCCATAGGCTAAGGTAACTGCTTTCCATCAGGTGGGCCTTACGCTTGATTGCTTGCCAAGTAGTATAAAAATAAAAAAAAACCTACTTTACTATTCTCCTGCTAACGTATTAGTCGTAATTTTTCTAAAATGATACTAAGCCACGATAGTGTCAATTCTAAAATACTGCATCACTATTTCTTGCTGGTTATTTCTTGGTTAGATCAGAGAACAGCTTGCGAGTATGGTGGCTATGAAAAGGACCTAGTGATTGGTAAAAGAACCAGTGTGCTGATAGGATTCAGTGCACCTAGTAGAGGCTCCTTTCACATGCACATGTCATATGTCTTAAAAAAAATTGTTTTTGGACATCCCCCTTTCCTCACGGTGTTTTTCTTCACCGTTTATCTGATATTACCTAGGTACGCACATACATTTTTTTTATTTGAAACCCCATTGGTACATGGCTGGGATATGAACCTACGACCTTAGGATCAAAAGTCGCGGTCCCTCCCGTTATGCTGTCAGTATCTGCCTACCACCACCGAGTTTCTGCCGTGAAGCAGTAATCTTCGCTTTGCTGATGCGGTCAAGCGTTCACCTGTGTTCAAGTTTGTTCAGGCAGCTGTAGTTAAAACATACCTTTAGTTTTTAGGGTTCCGCAGTCCGACAAGAAACTCTTATAAGACAGTTCAGGTTGCCTGTCCGTCCATCCGAGTCTGTACCTTTCACAGGTATGAAAGAACCGACAGGTTGCGGGTTCGATTCCCGCTGCGGGACAAATGTTTGTATGATCTATAAATATTTGTTCCGGATCAGGATGTTATGGTACCATGGTACCTCGTAGTTCCCGGTAGCCACGACACAGGGATTCCTAGTGTGGGATCAGGACTATGTATGTGATTGTTGGGTTTTATGTAATGTTATGTTATGTTATATTACCACAGTATAATTTGTAAATGTACAGATCAAAAATAGAGTTAAGGTCATCGACTGTACGCAAGGGTGCCCAAAAGATGCAACGTATCGTTGCTCGTTAGAGGCAATACAAATTTTCTGACAGAGCTAGCCCTTTGATCTTAAAAAAAAAAAAAAAAACAAAAAAAAAAATACTACTCCCGAAAACTGAAACAGTGCATTCAGACCATGATTCTGAAAATATTTAAGTTGAAAAAACACGAAAAAAAATGCTCACTATCTCCATATCCATAAAATACCATTAAAAGAACACAAAAACCTAATTTCCATCATTAAAAACACGTTCAAAACTTAAAACGTCAAAAAAAGCAATGAAAACCACATACGAAATTATTGACGCGACGCCGACGGGTCGATCAGCTGGGAGCGTTGAACTCGCGCGGCCGGAATAAATGCGTACAATGCTGGCTGACAAATACGATACGAAACGAAAAAAAAGGTTTTCTCCAGTATGAACCACCTCTCAGGCGAAAACTATTTTATATAGCTACGATATAGGTAGCTTTACCGGTACCTTCAGTATTCTGAAGCCGTTCTTTTACACGCTGTATATCAAATATCATAGTAATAAAATAAAACATCATACATTTTCATTTTTAAGAGCTACACCATCGGTTTTCGGAAACATGTACGGAACTCTGTAAACCGACTTTACTTGACTTGTACCACACCCAAGTTCCTACCCTATTGACTTGAGTACATACTCGGAGCATCTTGGGGGGAAGGTACTTACTCACTTATCGGTTTATGTTGAAGGGCTCGTATTGAGGAATGTTGCCGAAACATTTTGCGGCTTTTGAGATTTAAAACAAAAATATATACATACATACTGTGAGATTCGATAGAAATTGAAATTACGTACGGAATTTTTCTGATGGAAATAATTATTTGTTCATATTGTACTGGCCCTTGTTAATTAAATTCTACTCTAGCAATATTAAATTCACCCAAAATTACATTTCCCTATTTGAATTTTGAAATAAGAACGCTTTCTAAATCGCTCTCAGAAATGAGTTCGATTTACAAATACGGACTTGATCAAGCCAAAAACTGATAATCTGTTTAGATGTTTTTAGCTACTGGTGTTGTATTGTGTTATGGCTTTCATTTAGTTCAAGTATAGAGCAACTTTTTGTTATTGTTGTTTAATACAGTTTCTGTTAAACATTTGTGATGCTTTGTACTTTTAAAGAGAGAAGAGACATTGTAACAAGCAAGTCAACTCTTTCAAATACCTGTTTGACATTCAAAATAACTCCAGTCTACTTCTCAAGTAATAATCGCTCCTTGAAAGCAGCCATAACACGCCTGAGTGTCATCTTCAACGAAGAAAATAGAAAAGACATGCTTTTAAACGTAGAATACCCTATCTGCACTAACAAAAGAGCCCCGCGTCGCTTGCACGGACAACGGATACAACTAAACACTTTAAACCATAAAAGAAAGCACAAATGCCATTATTACTAACAAGTGAAAAGTGTCGGGCGAAGCGTCGTGGAAAAAAGAAAGCTCAGATGGCGCGCATCGATTTTTATACCCCCCGGGGGAGGCGGGGTTACCGAGACTGCCAATCAGAGCGCGGTGAGCCGACCAATCACGCCGCGGCTGGCGCTGTTCCGATTTCAAACATTGTAATGGAATTTGCGCGAAGTTCTCTTGCGGAGGCGGATTAGCCGATGCAAATTGGTAATATGGAACCTCTTATACTTTATTGATTTCTTTAAGCAATTTACTTTTTTTGTTGAAAGAGTTTTCGGGAGTCAAGTTACCGGCCGGGGATTGAGTTTGTTAATGATGTTAATGGCTTATGAAAACGTATTTGGGTTGAGTCGCGTCGACTTCTATTTTTATACCTTTTAAGAAACTTGCTGAATCAATTAGTATTTTGATTTATTTTTTAATTGTAAGCCATGTTGGTCAAGAATTAGTGAATAGATTGGTAGCGGGTTTGATTGCCAGTGGGAAAATTAATTAACGGGCCACAATAAAAAAAAATGGACAGTTTTAAAATTTAAACTGGACACTCTTTGATTTAAAATACAATAAACTTACTTGGTATACCAAAAGTAGTGTCATGTCAACAAGACACAGTAAATAAACAAATTACCTATTTGACTATTACTGTATGACGTTTTCACGTAAAGTTCTACGGTGTGGACACGACCAAGCCCATTTATTTTTGATAAAATCATTAATACCTGGAACATCAGAGTGAAACATGATACAGCCATTTTCCCTATTTCACCATTAGAGTGGATTTCGACGCTTCTCTAAATAAAATATTGTCGATAAACGCGCAATCGCTATTGTGCCAAGAATATCGATAAAAATAAAACTTCGTCTAAATGGGAATAAATGAGCTTGATAGGGATGGGAAGAGTCGAAAGTTTTCGCATTAGTACTGATTTTGAATATAGATGTTAAAGAGTTATGAATGGGTATTATATTGATGAAAATAAAAACTGTAGGTACATTAGCTTTTTAACCGATTTCACAAAAAGGAGGAGGTTCTCAATTCGGTTTTTTTTTTAAATGTTTTTACCTCATATCTCCGGCGTTTATGAACCGATTTGGAAAATTCTTTTTTTATTTGAATAGATATACTTCCAGATTGGTCCCATTTTTTCAGAATCCAGTTCTGATGATGGAATCCATAAGAAATTGAGGGAACTCCCCAAATATTGTAGGCATACATATGGCGATTTTGATATTTTCAGCAACAAACCAAGCATTTGCATTCAGAAAGTATCATAATCCTTTCACCACTATGGTTCTTTCATAATTTTTTTTTCATCCAGATATTTTGTCGAATACAATGGCGGAAGTCGGTTTTTTAAATGAAAAGTTATCATACATACATTTTCAACATATTTCTTAGAAACAAATAGATTGACCCCGTTTAAGTCTTTTGTAAGTTTTTTTTACGTGAAGCTATTTTTTGAAGCCCAATAATCATCATCATCATTCTATTAAGTTTATTTTATACTATCATAAAATAACACAGTGTAATAGTGGTACACAGTGTATATCTACGTGGGTTCTACGTTCTTGCTACGATGCGTAGCAGGTACGTAGACGCGTAGGCGTAGCTTCGTAGACTCGTAGCACAGCTACAACGAGTTGACGTAGAATTGCAAAAATGTATGTTTATTTGTACGGTTTATAGGGTATGGTAACAAAATATAAATCCAGATAGGATTTCAGTGTCTGTGTGATTCTCAATTAATGATAACCACCGCTGTTGATATGAAATTTGGAACAGCTAAAAAAACCCGTTACTCAACATCCAAGAAAAAATGTACTTTACCAAATGTTTACAAAAATACATTTTTTTTTTATTATTATTACATTATTATAAAAATAATAGTTTTGATAATTTAACAACAAACCCCTCTATGCGTCAGTATGACTCGTAATGAGGTTAATCTCATTTCATGCGAAAAGTCTTCCTTGTAACCGATTCGTGTACCAAAAAAAAGAAACAGTTCGTTTTTGGTGTCACACACTTTTGCATTTGTCATAAGAATAACTGTTGTTACGAACCAACTTACTACTCGATTAAATATTTTATTTTTAATATTCAAAATAGGTTTAATAATAGTACGTTACTCACTGAGGGGAGAAAGTGACTGATTCCCACCTCGTTTGTAGTTTAAATACACACAAGGTGGGAATTGCACTTTCTTCATAGTGCTTTATACTATACCTATGAGAAAAATAAAAGATTGTTAACCCTGGAGGCCTCATTAAAGCTTCTTTATCACTACTACACGGCATTTCAAGTAGATAGTAAACACAAATTGTAAATTCTATACTTAAATAAAACAAAAGAAAGCGCGGCGCGCGATTTTCACTTGTTAGTTCTTTTTTTAAATTAACTTTAAGAAAAAGTAAGTGGTCAGTATCATTATGCGGACTTGCGGCTAAAATCTTTTTGTATTTACCCAAAATTAAAAATAAAACAGCATATTATCAATGTATTTACGTATACTTTTTGTTACCGCTCAGCAAGTTAAAAATATATTTTCATGCACTTTTCTCTCCCGCACATTTTTACAACAGTAATGAAGTAGATTCTCCCTCATTTAAAAAAAATCTAATGTACTTTCTCACCAAGTACACAAACGTTATACAAACGTTATAAACGTTATGTTATATAAACGTTAGGTTCTATGGTATGACTAATATTCAATATTACAATTCTTTTATCATCCCCATCCCTAGTTAGCGCTCCCAAGAGCGTGCCTATAGTGCAGCAATCCTCTCTCACCGATATTTATACGTCGATAGTCGATCGACGAGTAAGTGAGAAAGCTTGTATTCTCAACAATGGCCGGGACATTTCACCGTTTTTCAGACTCACCGGCTCACTGGTGAGTGGTAATTTATCACGGCTTCCATTACTATTGTCAGTTGTTAGTTTCAAAGTAAGTGCTGTGGTTATTGTGTCACTTCTATAATACTTTTATATTATTGATGTCTTAAGGCCGTTTTTCCACCGCCGTCGTCACCGTCACGTGACCGTGAACGAGATTATTTTGGGCCAAGTTTAATATGAAATGACGCTCGGATGATGGACGTGCAGTGGACACGCGGCTTTAGTAAATTGTATGTATTGCTACTTCGGCGCCGTGATTTCGTTCTCGGTGACGTGACGGTGACGGCGGTGGTGGACAAACGGCCTAACTGTGTTAAGCACAGCGCAGCGCAGCATCCTAAGAGGAAGGCCTATGTCCAGCAGTGGAATTCTACAGACTGATGATGATGATGATGAACTGTGTTCTGTATCTTTATAATTAATTGATCTGAGAGAGCTCAAAAATTCACAAATTGTACTTTTAGTATATTTTTTTGTATTACTACAAACTGTACTTTTAGTATATTTTTAGGCTACTAGGGAATCTTTTCCATGCGAGTCTGACTCCCATTTGACTGGTTTTTTTATAAGTAAACAATCTAACGTAATCCTCTAAGTTGGCCGCTAAATTTATCTCATAATTTTTCCTCATATTTTTACGAAGGTTTTTGGAGTGTTAAGACACCGTTGTTTTATAAGTATAAGGGTGGGTAGGGTAAGGTTGGCTTTAAGGCTTTGCAACGCCTTGAGTTATGAGATTCCGACGGGGGAGGTGACAATAATACGGTATTTGGGTGACTTTAAAATGTCTTAAGGTATTTGTTACATTTTTTATGGCAACACCAATGAGAAAAATGTGGTGGCGTTGAGCAGGGATTAGCTTTGAATTGACTGATGTTTAAAACTATATGATCATCAGCCGGTGGAAGTCCACTGTTGGACATAAATCTCTCTCATAGAATGCCATGATGAATGGTCTTGAGCCGCCTCCATCCACCGAATTCCTGTGACCGTTACGATATTTTTGGTCCATCCGAGAGGTGGGCCGAAAGTAGGAACTTTGCGTTGTCTGGTTTGTAGTTGCTAGTGGTTATCAATCTTGCGAGCTATATGGCCTTCCCATTGCCACTTCAACTTGCTAATTTTCTGACATTTATGTAGAATTAGCAGGTTGAAGTAGCAATGGGCAGATCATAAAGCTCGCAGAACTGACAACCGTTGGGGAGTAAAGGTTCTCGAGTGGCGACTTCGAGCACCACGGAAGGGAGTAGCCATTCGCAGCGTTCCTCTGTGTCAAACTACAAGCGAAAGTAGGCATATGCGTTCAATAAAACTAGTTGTTATTCTGTGCAAGGTTTGTTAGTGTGAGTGTCGTCATTACAGTGTTGTATTTGGATGTGTATATGCGGAATTGCGCTTGTGTGCACATTTCCCCCCGCAAAAAATGACAGAACTATTTGAATGGTAATATATCGCTAAGGCTACTCCCTTCCGGCCCGCGGCAGGAAGCCGTGTTGCTCGAAGAGTGGCGACCACAAACTAAACAACGCAGTAGAGGAAGGCCTCCGATGGACTAAAAAGATAATAAACGACGCAGGAAGTCGGTGGACGGAGGCAGCTCAAGACCGTTTATCGTGGCATTCTAAGAAGAGGCCTATGCCCAGCGGTGGACTCCCACAGGCTGATGATGATGATCATGATGAAGATGAAATACAAAATTAAATTAAAAACATTTATTTGACACGAAAACAAATACAATAACAAGCAAACAAAACAGAAGTAGAATAGGTAGGAGAAACAATTATAAACATTTAATATATATGTTTTTTTTATACTACTTAGTAAGGAAACAAACAGGCCCACCTGATGGAAAGTAGTTACCGTATCCTGTGGACGCCTGCAACACCAGAGGCATCACACGCGCGCTGCCGACCCTGAGACACAAAGATGAAAAGTCTCATATGCCTGTAATTACACCGGCACCCGTACCCTTCAAACCGAAACACAGCAATGAGAGCACTAACTGCATGGCGGCAGAAATAGATACGGTGGTAGTACTTCCGCGGACGAACTCTTTCACAAGAAGTTCTACTACTTAGCACTAATTACTAACTATTACAAAAAGTGAAATATCTCACGCACCCACTATGTCTGACTCCAACGGTATTGAGCACATGAACATTAAAACACTTTAATTTTTTTATTTTATTTATGGTCAACGAAACGTCGGCAGGAGAATAGAAGTACGTGGTGTATAGTCGTAATTTTTCTAAAATGATACCAAGCCACGATAACTTCAATTCTATTATTAATACTCTTGTTACAGATTGGGTCTAATATCGCAATGGAGCGCGCTTGCGGGACGGTACGGTGGCCTAGTCCCGGCACCGTGGTATTGGCAGAGGACCTCACCTCCTAGAGGTAAGCCTAAAAACTTATTTTTAGGTTTCCATTCATTCCATTTGGTTGTCAATCTGTCTGTTTGAAAAAAAAAACTAATTAGATCATCATTTTGTGCCGCGCAGTCGTTAGAAACAATACAGATTAGTAAATAATTACTAAGTAAGTCTCGGTGACTGCTCACTTTCCACAAATCGGTTTTTGCAATGCAAAACTCGTAGTACGCCCTCTGAAGCATTTGAATATACGCGATATTATTCAGAGTTTTTTTTTATACTACTACGTAAGCAATCAAGCATACGGCTCTGATGCCTCTGTTACCTGATGGAAAGCGGTTACCGTTGCATATGGACCCCTGCAACACCAGAGGCATCACATGCGCGTTGCCGACTCTTTAAGAACTTTAAAACGCCCATAGTGAAGAACCCAATACTGTAGTCACTGGAGAAAACCACGGCAGGGCGATCATTCCCTGCCGACGGCGAGTGGTGCGATGTGCGAGTCCCATCTCTATGGTTTTCACTATACTTTTACTGCGATTCATATCCGTAGGGATACTAGTGGCATACGGTCATTGTACAGTATTATTACATGTTATACAACTCGCATAACAGCGTTGAGCTTAGCACTGCTAGGGCGTCAATCGATAACACGCGTGATTTCGAAGCGCGCGCGTGTTTTATCGAGTTAAATGTCAGATTTAAATTTAAAATGACATGTGACGTACACGTTGATGGTTATAAATAATTTAATTTAATTAATTGTTGATGATACTAATAATAAGGCCAAACTTAATTAATTAATCTAACCCATGTCTTTAGGCCACAGCACGCTGGCTGCGTACGCATAAACGTAGACTTGCACGTCGACGTACCATGACGTTGTAATCTATGGAAAAGTATGAGACATGGCACACCGCTTGCGTGATGTGCACGCAAGCGTGTCTACGTAACGTGCTGCATACGCAGCCGGTGTCCTTTGGCCTTTACCGTTATAATAATAATAATATATTTATTTCAAGCTATATGGGAAATGTACAATAAATTATACCTAAACAATAAACCCATAGTGATACCTAACATAATATATTTTGTACCTAAAACTATCACTATATCTTTAGAGGGGTTTCTATACCGCTTCCCTATAGCGTCGGTAAACATTACCAGCTGGCCAGAAATCCGGATCAAGGAGCTCCTTGTACCTACTTCACCTGAACCTGGAGAGCGTAGAACTTACAGTCAGTGGCTCTATTGGTTTCCAGCCTCTGGAGAGACAGTAGAATCGTTCCCCTGAGTCCGACCCTGGCACCTCTCCCTCACGAATCGTAGGACATCATCCTGATGTTGTCTGACTTATTTGATTTGTAGTATATTTTTTTTTGTAATTTTTAGAGTCCTATTTTAAAGTTGTTCCAATAATTTCCCTTTATATTTACGTAGTATGTAATATAAACTAGCAGGTCTTTTTTTTTAAACAAATTATTTGAGGCGGCTATTACCAATTTACCATTATTCAAAATAATTTACCCACATCAAAGTTTAGTAGTACACAGGTCACATCACTATTCATAAAAAAGAGGCCAGAAAGCAATCACACAAAACGGCGCGCCGAATAAACCGCATTCCAAAATTAAAACGAGCGCGCGACATGTTTCCCGACACATAGTAGCAACACCGCTTTGGAAGGAGAGAGAGCAAGCGAGAGTTACGATTGAGTGTGAGAGAGACGGGCGTACGTTTGACGTTCTAGTGTTGCTATACGTAGATAATTGTAGCGGGATGGCAGAAAATAGGCTTGTGCAAAATATGTCACTACTATGTATACATACAGAATCGAATCTATTCAAACCGCTGTAAAGATTGACTCTTTTCGATCAATTTTACGGTAAAATAATTAGTACAGATTAACAGTTAACAGTGGAGCTTTTGTTAAATGATATTAAGTATATGAATAGAATGTTGCGAAAAATATTAAGAGATATATTATAATGGTAAACTAATATGATTATTAAAATACCATCTTGTTTTGACCCGACTATGGCAAAGCTACAGGAAGGAGGGTTATGATTTTAGCAGTATTTGCGTGTATGTATGTAAGTTTGTTCAACTGCTCCCTCGTAGCTCTAAAACTGCAAGACGGAATTTAGTATATGGGGTATTATATGAAGCGTCTTGACATTTTGCGTATCATATACTCTCGGACGTTACCTACACTAAATTTAATATGACAGAAAAGAAACGCGAATTGCGTTCCAACCTCGGAAAAAATATTAATATAAGTTTAATGAGTTGGGTATCAAATAAAAGGAGTTAATACTAAAAACATATCACACTAATATTATTTTCAATAAAATCTTTAAAATAAAACAAAAAATTACAAAACTACGAACAAGTTTAGAACAAGTATCAAAATGTTGCAGAGTATAGCAATCACGATTTTTATAAAAGAAAGTTGAACACAAATATTGTTTTCCACTTTAGCGTAGTCGGGATTCTAGCTATGTTAGACACCGAAAATAATAATAATTATTGTTATTTAAAGAAAAAGCGAGCATTTTGGTGATGACGAAACAACATTTACTTATTCCGTCATCACTCAAAAAAAAGCGAAGCTTCAAAGCGTAAGTTATTTTTTATTTTGTTACAAAATATGTAATGCTGGCACATGTTGACATAAATTGTCACGTTCCTGTCCCAACTCTAGTGGAAAAGCATTGTACGGTCGGTTTGGGCCGCGTGAAATGGCGTTGTCTTTGTTTCTGCTGGGGGTTTTCGGAAATTAAAGTGGGGTTGCGATGTGATGACGATTAGTTGTTTGCTATGCTTATATTGTTGGGAATAGGTTGTTGGAACTGCGCGCTTGCTAACGTGGAATGTTGTCGCGTGTACTTTGTGTGTATTTACTTTAAAACACAAGTCTAGCTAGGTATTTAATTCGTAAAAAAGATGTGTGTTGCCATTCAAAATTAAGAGCGTTTGAATGTCAAAACTTTTTTAGGTTGGTCATTTGTGCGAATTGTATTTGCAAAATCAGAGTATTTTTAAAAATTCTGTTCGGTTACAATTATTTTTAACCGACTTCCCAAAAAAGGAGGAGATTCTCAATTCGGTTATATTTTTTTTTTTTTTTTTTTTAATGTTTGTTACCGCATATCTCCGGCGTTTATGAACCGATTTGGAAAATTTGGATTATTTGAATAAATATACTTCCAGATTGGTCCTATTTTTTTCAGAATCCAGTTCTGATTATGGGATCCATGAGGAATTGAGGGAACTCCTCAAATATTGTAGGCATACATATGGCAAATTTTGATATTTTCAGCAACAAACCAAGCATTTGCATTCAAAATGTATCATAATCCTTTTACCACTATGGTTCTTTCATCATTTTTTTTCATCCAAATATTTAGTCGAATACAATGGCGGAAGACGGTTTTTCAAATGAAAAGTTATTAGTATTTACATTGTTCTCACTACTTTTCGCATCTCATTATTTTATCTCATCACGTCTCACTGGGCGTTAAAAATACTACTTTTGAGAGTCATCGCCTCAAAAGTAAACTGTAATAATCTTGGAGAGCCTAGCTTCAACAGTTGCTAAACCATTGTAATCGTCTATAGTGTGAGAAGCTACCAAAATTTTTTTTTTTTTTAGGTTTTTGTACTAACTCTAGAATTTAAAATAAAACAATAGTAAGCGACGTCTCTTTTCGAAAATGGCGGGAAGAGTCCTAAGTTGCCATTACTGCGATACAATTTACTAGTTAATGTCATACAGAAACAAAATCCGTGAAATTGTCTAACAAAAGGCGTAAAGTAGGTATTTATACGGATTTATAATACAATCGTGTGTGTAATCGGATGCCTCCCGAAGCCGTAGAGGGAGTAAGCCGCTGTGATTAGTAAGTTGAAGAGTCAATAAAAATGCACTTTGTACTTGAAAAAGATATGGGTAGGTAGCTTTTGAATTTGTTATAAAATTATCTTTAATTATCACTAGAAACGGGATATTTACCATGATTTTTGAGCATTATTGATTCCCGATATTTCGGCACAGTTTCATGCGCCATGATCACGGGTAAACTCCATCCAGGATCCAGGGGTGGCGCATGAAACTGTGCCGAAATATCGGGAATCAATAATGCTCAAAAATCATGGTAAATATCCCGTTTCTAGTGATAATTATGTTAATAACCATGATAGTTTCTAAAATTATCTTTATCTTATCTTTATCGGTGCTCAAAGTGGAATAGGATCGGTGCTCTTCAAATCGGTGCTCTTCTGCTTCTTAATAATATTTTGTTGACTCTGTGGTCACTTTGGTATATCACCTATAACCCTGATTTTTAATTTCAGAAAATGTTTGTAAACAAACAAATGTCAAGATATGCCACTGTGTGTATAAGTGTCATGTATGTGTGTCATATGTGAATTTATACGTAGGTATGTGAATTTACACGTAGGTATGCTACACAATCATGACACTTATACTGACAGGGGCATATCTTGACATTTGTTTGTTTACAAAAATTGTCTGAAATTAAAAATCAGGGTATAAGTGAACATAGTGGAATAAAGGCCACAGCACACCAGTTGCGTACGCATAAACGTAGACGTGCCACGTCGACGTACCATGACGTTGTAATGTATGGAACTGTATGAGACATGGCACACCGCTTGCGTGACGTGCACGCAAGCGTGTACATAAGTAGAGACGCGCGTGTCTATAGAATAGAATAGAATAGAATAAATTTTATTTGCAACAACATTATATATACACAAAACAAAAAATAAAATAAAATAAAAAAATGTTGTTGCAAAAAGGCCCCAACTCAGCATATGCAGGATGTAAACAACCTACGCTGATCTTCCGTTGGAGCCATTTTGCAAACAATATAATAAATTTGACAAAAAAAGTCACGGACACAATGAAACACGAAATAAAACATAAAAACAATAAACTCTACGTAACGTGCTGCATACGCAGCCGGTGTGCTGTGGCCTTTAACCGTCACGAAGCTTAGATTGACAAATAACCTATCCAGTTTGTCACAAAGCTGGAATTGCATGACATTATTCTAGACAACACAATAAACTAACCCTTGTCACGTATACAATATCGATTTCAAAGCTCCCGTCGCTAGCTTAGTTCGGGTAAAGCTAACTCAGATACTATAAACTATCATGGTTATTAATATAATTATCACTAGAAACGGGATATTTACCATGAGTTTCGAGATTTATTGATTCCCGATATTTACTCTAATACTACTCTATACTATTTTTCCGATTCAATTGAAAACCATGGTTTCAACTGGATGGTTTTCAATTGTCTGGAGTCTGGAATCCTGTGGTAAGTATGTGTAGGAATCGGAAAAATTGTGTGGTACCAGTTGCTCGTCCGGATACCGTTAGTGTGGTGTGTCGAGATGGAATTAAATGTGACAATGAAACTGATGGTAGGGGTGTTCGTAATAAAAGAGTGAGAAAGAGGGTAGATCGTTACGGCTACCAATAACAATAAAAATCTACTCGCAAAGACTTCAGTTTACCCGTGATCATGGCGCATGAAACTGTGCCGAAATATCGGGAATCAATAAAGCTCAAAAATCATGGTAAATATCCCGTTTCTAGTGATAATTAGGTAAGTATTTATATGTCTACCTGCTGATGAAAAAGAAAAGATTGCCATACACAAGAATAATCAATTTCATAAGGCCGTTATCGATCAAAGCCAATAAATCGTAATTATTTTAAAACTACACCGAAAGCTGACCGTATCCAAACTGAATTGTAAATTTCTTAACTGAAAATTGGTATTCTACTCCCTTAATAATAAACACTCGTTAGACTTTTACTGTTGGACGAGGCCTCTCCAAATTAGTCACGTTGAATGCTCACGTTTCGCATTCCGGTTTATGCAATGCAAAACTCGTAATAGGCCCACTGAATCGCTATAAGAGCTTACGGTAAGGCCTCTGATATGTCTTATCTGGGGGTAACCAATCAGATATTTCGTCTGTAACGGACTGTCACTGACTGACTGGCACTTAATAGTGACCTAGATGTTCCATGCGCCTGTGGAAATGTCGCTCCAGCAGTGATTCCATTGATTTTCGAAGCCGTGTCCTAAACCTGCGATACCACGCTTGCTGTTTACACAAACGCTTACCAGTTAAGCTGATTATGCAAATGTATGTTTAGTTATTAGTTTAATGTGGTTATGTCGCGCCATTGGGAATTGGGTGTCTGAGCACTGACGCAGAAAATAGTTCTACATTTCGAAGAGTGAGTGAATTTGAGCTGATCATCTAACGTAGTTCACAAAATTGCAACTTGTATAGGTACAACAAACAAACATAACATAACGCATACGTAGCCTTGATGCCAGACTAAAGTTTGGAAGTATGGAGTTTATAAGTTTTAAGTACAATAAAGTATTTTCTATTCTATTCTAGGACTCCCTGTGTCGTGGGTATCAGGGAACTACGAGTACCATCGTACCATAACACCCAGACCAAAAACAAATATTTGCAGATCATTACATAGAGAGATTGTATAGAGATTTGGGACATTTGTCCCGCAGCGGGAAACGAACCCGTAACCACTTCTCATCGCATCTCAGCCGGTTATACTCGCCCGCCGCGCCATAGAGGTCCTCAGAGACGGTACACATTATTGCAACTCGTATACCCACACCAACATAACATAATACATACTGGTCTTGATCCCACATTAGGATTATAAGTATGTTGAATTATGTATTAGATATACTTTGTATTTATTTATTTCAATAGTTATTCTATATGTATAGGTATTAAGTCATCATCATCATCATCATCATCATCAGCATGTAGAAGTCTATTGCTGGGCATAGGCCTCTCCTCTAGAATTCCACGACGAACGGTCTTGAGCCGCCTCCATCCACCGCCTTCCTGCGTCCTTTAAGTCTTTAGTCCATCGAGACGGGAACCTTCCTCTGCTGCGTCGCGTCGCCCGGTTTGTGGTCGCCACTCGAGTACCTTTGTTCCCCAACGGTTGTCAGTTCTACGAGCTATAATTGCCTGCCCATTGCCACCAATGATTGATGAACAAATTTTTAGTTTAAGAAGTTGGTCGTCACTCTTGAACTGCTTCTCACTCTTAGGCTTCATATAATAATAATAATAATATATTTATTTATTCGAACCACTCGGATTCATAAATGTCAAAATCAAATAAAATTAAATGTCAAAAAAAAACACAATGCTTAAAATTACGTTTCTTAAAATTATGTACCTACTGAAAGCAGATACACTACACTACTCAGTTATAACTTACTAATGCATTATATCTGCTTAGAGTTGAGGTTGATAAAGGCCGATACCCAGTGCCTTATGCAGACGACTGTGTCGTACCTGCCAGCCAGCGCCCCAAGTACACTATTGGAACTGCCCAGCATTCTGCATTTGACTGATGCTATTTTCTTGCGCATCATGGCACACACACACATGGCATATACACGAGCCGCACGATTTCAACGGCAGAGACAACTGCACCCGTCAGCGGCAGCCGTTGACATGTCAACATCGAAGCTCTGCGGCAGCCATCGAGCTGCTGCAACAACTGCAAGCGTCGCTATAGGTCGACGGCTGCCACCGATGCGTTGACGGCTGCCGCCGACAGATGTCGACGGCTACAGTTGCCTCTGCCGTTGGCAATTTGCCGCCCGTGCACAAGAGCGCTTATCATTAACGTCACTAACTCAATCTCTTTTGTTACAGAAGACTCCGCAACCAACGAAGACGGCTCAGCTGGTGGATCACCTCGCCCTAGAAGCCCACCACGAGCTCCAACTCCCCCCTCCCCCTCTCGTTCCTCCCCCCGTTCCCCCCGCATGCACCCTGCATTATACCCACAACAACAAGACCCTCAAGACTCAGACCCAGACGTCGACGAAAGCGATGATTTTGACAAAGATGAGAAAAGAGATCCCAATACGAATCTCGGCAAACGAAAGAAAAAGACAAGAACAGTGTTCTCTCGCTCACAAGTATTTCAGCTAGAATCTACTTTTGATATGAAACGGTACTTAAGCAGCTCAGAACGTGCCGGATTAGCTGCTAGCTTACACCTAACAGAGACACAGGTCAAAATTTGGTTCCAGAATAGACGTAATAAATGGAAGAGACAGTTGGCAGCTGAGTTAGAGGCGGCAAATATGGCACACGCTGCTCAACGCTTAGTTCGTGTGCCTATTCTGTACCATGAGTCAAGGCCAACTTCTATGCCTCATACTCCACTACCGCTTCATCCCCAATTCTCGAACGAACCCAGCGTGTACTTTACCCCGCAAGCGCCACAGCAAATGCAGCCGCTTCAAGCGTCACCGGTCACTTCTCGAGCTCCGCTTTCGGGCTTAGTGTAGTGTTCGCTTGAAGCTGTTTACAGATCGGCAGCGGATTTTGAGACTTTTTAGACTAGTCATTTATCATGAGTGTCAAATGCCAAATCGTTCAAAATTTTAATGTTAGAAAATATGTTTAGATAAGTGTAGATGTAATGTAACGTACAAAAGTCATAATTCCATGTTGTATATTGTAAATAAGAATGTTTTAACAAAAATTCTCTTGTATTTTAAGCTAGGTAATATTGTAAATAATAGCGAGTTGAAGAACTGAATAAGTTTAAAGTCAACGAATATAAAAACTGAAAAATAACTATTTTAGAAATATTACAACTTTATCACGGTCTTTACTGTTATCCTGTTAATGGTTCGGGAACCCTGAGCTTTCAGAAAAAAACCGTGTAAAAACCGTGTACCTATGTAGTGTACACCAAACGCCCGTGTAATTGGTGGTGGTGACGCGTCGGTCGCGGTCGGTGCTCATGTAGTACAGGCAAATTAGCAAAAAGTGTGGACCTAAGTCGTGTAGTCGTGGATTCTTATGGAAAC
The DNA here is from genome assembly GCA_951392215.1 of Epirrita christyi. Taxonomy (NCBI): domain Eukaryota; kingdom Metazoa; phylum Arthropoda; class Insecta; order Lepidoptera; family Geometridae; genus Epirrita; species Epirrita christyi. The sequence continues at coordinate 10,332,876 of OX595855.1, read as the reverse complement.
GTTAGATGACACGAAAAGACCTGATGGTGAAATTACTGATGCTTATTATTAGAGGTGATTTTTAAGCCATACAAAACAATTAGAAAAGTTTTCATGACTACATCTAATTAGTTCCACACTTGTGCAAAAAAATCACCTAATTTGACTGTACTAGTGAGGAAGAACATTTAAATGGTCAACGAAATGTCAGCAAGAGAACAGTAAATAAAATACGTGAATAGTCGCGTGATTTTCCTAAAATTATACAAAGCCACGACAATTTTTATTCTAAAATAAACTATTAATGTAAGGGTACATAGACACGGGATCCGCAATTGACGATTTGTTAAAAAAAAAACATGTAACTTCACGTGACGCATCGTGTTTTTACATTAATTTTTTTGACGAATCGTCAATTACGGATCCCGTGTGAATGAGCAGAGGGCGTATTACGAGTTTTGCAAAAACCGGAATGCGGAACGTGACTTACGTAGTAACTGTTCATCATTCTGTGCCGCGCAGTCGGTAGAAACAGTATAGATTAGTAAATAGTTACTAAGTAAGTCACGTTGAAAGCTCACGTTCCGCATTCCGGTTTTTGCAATGCAAAACTCGTAATACGCCCTCTGTAACTGCTTTTAGTTTTTAGTGTTGTTACATTCCTTTTGTAATTTAAGAGCCTGCGCTACGTATAGTGTGGATAAACATAGTAACTATTGTATAAAAACTAAGTATTTTTCAGTGCGCAAGGTCTTTTTCAGTATTATTTTGACGGTGGTTTGTATATTTCAGTAAATCATAATTCAAATTGTAATTTAAATCTTTAAATTGTCTGTTAAAATTGTAAATAATTATTTTGTTTATAATTCACTGTTGTTAAATAGATTCATTGTATAAATATTTAAATACATGATTTAATTTTATATTTCTACTATAAAGAATTAAAATCGATAGTAAAACAAATTTAATTTTGTAAAAACGGGAATTTTTCACGTACCTACCGTTATATCGGTGTAGCTACCGACAATTTCCCGATTTTTCAAAACGAATGACGAAAAATAAAATTAATTGTCGTAATTTTATATCATATCATAAAAATTACTAATCTGGCGGGGATCGAACCCACGCCACCTAAATGCAGAGGTGATTTTTGCGATTACAATCTTAGTATTTCCCATGAGTGTGGGTTAAGTGTTATTAAAAACCAATCACCACTTAGTTTTTTTTATTTTATTCCATTTATTTTCCAGTTTTATAAAGTAAATACATATTTTCAATTTTTTATTTAGTAAATGAATGTGTTGCCATGTCGCTTAAACGTAAATCTGTATAATATTGCTAGCCTAAATAAATATTTAATTGAATGATGCTTATTTCTATAAATATTAATGTTATTTATTGATAGTAGTTGAATCTTCGTCAATGCATTGTAATATTTATGCTGTGGTCAGAAAAGAAATAAAAAAATATGCAATATGGCGGTTAGTTTAATTTTACGATTCCTGTTACAAACAGCCTCAACCATCTTAAGACGCTATGGGTGCTATTACAAAACATGCCCTTAGTCTGGGTTTAAACCAGGACTACCAGTCTAGGCTTAAATATTGACCTAGGGTATAGACTGTAATACATAACTTTTCATTTAAAAAACCGACTTCCGCCATTGTATTCGACTAAATAATTTTGGATGAAAAAAAATGTTGAAAGAACCATAGTGGTGAAAGGATTATGATACTTTCTGAATGCAAATGCTTGGTTTGTTGCTGAAAATATCAAAATCGCCATATGTATGCCTACAATATTTGAGGAGTTCCCTCAATTCCTCATGGATCCCATCATTAGAACTGGATTTTGAAAAAACTGGGACCTGGAACTGGAAGTATATCTAAACAAGTAAAAAAAGAATTTTCCAAATCGGTTCATAAACGCCGGAGATATGCGAAAACAAACATTAAAAAAAAAAAAAAAAAAAATACAACCGAATTGAGAACCTCCTCCTTTTTGGGAAGTCGGTTAAAAAGCAGATGGTTTGTTTTCCAGAAGCATTTTTCGAGCTAGATAGTCCGCGCTTATGCCAAAAATTACATAAGCTTGGACTATCTCTGGTTTATCTAAAACCAGGCAGCCCCCTAGTTTAGCAATGGTCTATAAATTGACAGTTGATTGCTTGTTATAGGTAAGAATTTGGACATCTCAATTATGATGTGACACAATCCGTCAGTTTGATACTTTGGAAATTTGCGTAGTAGCGTGAGAATTGATTTCGGAAAACAAACCATCTGCTTTCGTATTTAAAGTCGCATATACCTGATGTCAATATTTAATCCTAGACTAGTACGCCAGGACTAAATTCAGATTTAGTCCATGTTCATTAAAGGTATTTTGTGAACCTATAGTGTTTTAAAGCGTCCACAATCCTAACACCAGATAAAATATCGAATCAAATTCAAGATGGCGAGATCAAATCTCAATTTCAATTATGTTCATATCCTAGGAAAAATTATGTCACACTACACAATATCGGTATATTGAATTTTATAGGGCTCTTCCAGCAGTGGACGTCCGTGCTGCTGCTGCTGTGATGATGCTGATGATGATGATAATGACAGATGGGTATTTGTCACCCAATCGCAAAAGATCACAAACAAAAGTTAATTTGTCCATCAAACTATTATGCCCTTGTTGGCACCAAAAGTCAACAATATGATGCTTATCAGAATAAGCACCCAGAAAATAGGGTAATCGTGTAATAGCTGGCACGCGCGGGTGTTGTAACCGGCCACATCCGGACCACTTCCGGAACGCTTTCAGACCGCTTCCGGTAAGTGTGGTAAGAGTAACAGGTAACGTTTTATTTTGTTCATTTCTTTTTTAATTACCTAGGTGGATAGCCCTTAGAATCCTTAGATTATAAACATTTTACACAACATAAACTAGCCCCAAGCTAAACAGAGCTTGTGTTATGGGTATTAGATAACTGATATACTTATTACAATACATTACATAGATAGATATTTTTTATCATGCATAGAAAATACTCAGAAGACCCTAAACAATTATCTGCAGATCGTACAAATATTTGTTCCGAGGCCGGAATCAAACCCTCCTGCGTCGCAGGCGAACCTTCGCCCGCCGCTCCACAGAGGTCGATTATGACTGTAGAACTCCACTGCTAGACATAGGTCTCTAACCTAGAAAGCCAGGACGAACGGCCGTAGCGTAGAAAGTCAGTGGATAGATGCGGCTCAAGACCGTTCATCGTGGCATACAAGTATACTATGTATAACATGATAGAGAGGTAGAGCAATTTGCTATCTACTGAGTACAAGAAGTTCGCCACTTACTAATATCTCAATGATTAATCTGTTACCAATTAGCTCATTTCCTTGCAAATTTTATTTATCATCGTACCTACCAAATTTTTAACCGACTTCCCAAAAAAGGAGGAGGTTCTCAATTCGGTTGTATTTTTTTTTTTTTTTTTTTGTTACCGCATATCTCCGGCGTTTATGAACCGATTTGGAAAATTCTTTTTTTATTTGAATAGATATACTTCCAGACTGGTCCCATTCTTTTCAAAATCCAGTTCTGATGATGGGATCCATGAGGAATTGAGGGAACTCCTCAAATATACCTACCATACCTATGGCGATTTTCATATTTTCAGCAACAAACCAAGCATTTGCATTCAAAAAGTATCATAATCCTTTCACCACTATGGTTCTTTCATAATTTTTTTTTTCATTTAAATATTTAGTCGAATACAATGGCGGAAGTCGGTTTTTTAAATGAAAAGTTATATGACGACCAATCAAATAAAAAAAAAACATATCATTTTGAATCGTCAAAAAAAATTACTCCTTTTCTAACGCGACGCTAGAAGAATCAAGAGCATCAAACACAGCTTGGCTTAATTTCAAGATCTTTACTGCTATGTGGGAAGCGCCTGTGGTGCCTCGGAGCAGGGTATACATAGAAATCGAGAACTTACAAACCTTCTTGTAGGGAAATTTTCGTTGGTATAAGATTTGTCCTGGCTGCTGGCTTATTTAGGAGTGTGTTATTACTGGAAGAAAGAGTTAGCCGAGTTGGTCGTGGAAAGCAATGATGGCGATGAGTTCACCACTTGTCACGATATTCTTAAGACTGTGCAACGCACGGTGAAAAGAGTCTCTTTGAGGTTTAGCCTACGCCTTCGGAGAAAAAGGCGTGATATAATACAAAGTAGTTTCTTTCTATCTAAACATCTACTTACTGCTGGATGAGGTCTTTCCATAGCATGCACAGCGTACAATCCATAACGGGCTAGGGGGTTAGCTGTAACACCACGCTTGTGCTTGTCGGCTGTATTTGTGAGAAAGCACACACATTTATTTCTAAAAGCAGGCGTTATGTATTCAAGGAACACTAGAAACCCAGACAGAATTGTTTTATCCAAGTATCCTAGAACTGCAATGTATTTAAATAGCAGTTATGTAATGTGTGGGAAAATTTATAACTCACCCAGTGAAATTAAAAGCCTTCCACATAACAAATTCACCACAAAAATGAAGTTGTGGCTGCAAGAAAAGTGTTTTTATAGTGTTAAGGAACTTATTGTCAAAAAATGAAATTTTCGATATTATAGCTTTGTCATTTGTTGTATAATTTTTATGTAATTGAATATTTTATTAATTTAAAGTCTGACGTAGGTATATATAGGTATATGACATATGTAATTTGTTTGACATTAAAATTCTTATAGACATACCTAGCTTCATTGATATTATTGTACACCAATCTTGGTAACATAGTGGACATTGTTTTTAACTTTTACCTAACATCTTAATACCATACCTATGTTTGACAATAAATGATATTTGATTTGATTTGATTTGGCAGGCGGATTAACAGCAGTTAGTACTCAGGTGGATGCTGCTACCTATCCCCTGACGTAATCTCTTAGTTACCTTTTACGACATCTACATGAGTTGGAGGAGTCTTAAGGCTCGCTCGTCGTCGTATCATGACGTTGTAATGTATGGAACTGTATGATACATGGCACACCGTTTGCGCGACGTGCACGCAAGCGTGTATGTACATACAAAGTGACGCGCGTGTCTGCGCTACTGTTGCATACGCATCCGGTATGAACGCCGGGTATTCATTAGGGAACATTTGTCAATAAACAGTGTTTATAAACAGTGTTGCCTGATGTTTATAAACAGTGTTTATTAACAAATGTTGCCTAATGAATAACCGGCTTTTGGCCGAGACTATGGCTACCACGGGCGTCGAAAGAGACGAACTTATTTTTTTAACATAATATTAATTATACCTAGTTTTAAACATGGCGGTATCTAATACGCAAATTTTGGATTATTTTGAGTATAGACTCATCCAACTTCAAAGGCACTTTGAACAACAATGTAAACTAAACTAACGACCATTTTAATTGCAACAGTATAATGCTAGGAGTTATAACAATTAGTTTAGTTAATGACTCGTGAACTTTAATAATGTTAATAGGTGTTGTCTGTTTGGGCCTTTTAACTGTTATTGTAATTACCTAATCGGCTATATGGCTATCTTTGTAAGTTTTGTTCTGTAAACTATGTTTAGCGTTAAGTTAGGTTACCCAAAGCGAAAGATAGTTTGATCTGTCTGGCCTTATTCACAATCATTTTGAAACTTATTTTAGTTAAAATAGCTTTTGTTTTGTTTTCTCTGATGTAAAGTGTTCAAAACAAGGCAAGATTCAAGTATTAGAATTCTGAGCGACGCAAGTGATTCATGACTCTCGATATAAAACAGTTTTAGTTATATATAACTATATTTTTTAAACTATGACTACGAGAAAAAGAAAGATTTAAGCGAAAGTATACATTTAATGAAGAAAAAAGGAAGGTTAAATTAATTGTGTTGTTAATTTTGTCGACCAATCAAATCTCCAAGAGTTATTTGCACAAGGAGTTTGTATGTCGACGTCGAGTACACATTCTTTGTAAAAGGAGTTTGTATCGAGTATTTTTTGCGCAAGGAGGTTGTATAGCATTGAGATGGAGGTCGAATATATTGGTGTGTTCTAAATTCAAACACCAAAATAGTGATTAAAAGTAAAAAATAAGCTTTTAAAGAGGGGGAATGGTATTAAACAATGTTGTAAGTTCATATCGATAAAAGTAACATGATATAAAGATAATTAAAAAAATACTTATCGTTGGAAAAAAACATATGAATTTTGTCAAAACCTGATTACCGATGCCGACGCATCTGCCGTTCTAAATTTGAATAATTACAAGTTTAAAAACAAACACGTGTGACAGCGAGCTGGCCATTAGTCCGCCATTTCGTTAAAACTGACGTTTCCCGTAAATTATCCGGTATCTGGTTATTAATTGATATGATACCCCAAACGGGACGTAATTTGAATTAAATGGCCCAAAAGAGCACGCATGTTCAAATTGGATGGGAGGAGGTGGTAATGTCTATGCCATCATTTAAACTTGTAGTACCTATTGAATTCGGAATAGTTTAGGTACCAACCTACATAAACTATTCTGTTTTTTTTAATTTAAAACTAATAACGAGATCTTAGATTGACTATGACCGTAACTTATCAAGCACATACGATTAACATTACTATAACTTTAACTATTATAGGATCCAAAGATTTCAAAATTATTTCACACCTAAAAATTCACAGAAAAAAACGAATAACTAAAATTCCACCAGAATGATGTGTTAATGAAACTAAATTAATTAATATCAATAATCAGAATTAAACTCCATTTTCACAGATATACCAATTTAATTAAGTGATTCGCGATATGAATTCGATTATTAGGCACTCATCATAAAAAAGTTACAACATTTTGCCGCGGAAACGACGCGCCATCACGGAAGGCGCCATTATCATAAAGCAATTTAGGTTTTATCGTTCAGTAATAGAGATTACATTGGTTTATCGCGACAATCCTGTAATTACCGTTGCGTTCGTGGAATCGCATCGCACGCCACTGGCTGAATAAAACAGACCGTAAGCTTTAAGCGCATGCCACATTTTTAAAAAGTTGCTCGTTCTTTAATTATCGCATTCGAATTTCAAAAATCCACAAGCGAAATTAAACCCTAGCAATAATTCAAAGAGTTTGTATTTGTGTGGCTGTCACAGCGGTGCCATCTATCGCAATTAGATCAAGTTAGTCCCGGAATCTCAATTTAATTAAAAATAGAGGGCTGTTATCTTTGATCGCGCGTGCGTCCAAGTGTTGCCACGCTCCGATTGTCGCTGGATTCTTTATCAACTGTCACTTAATTATCGAAATTGAATTCGACGCGTGTGGCTTCAGCTTTTTCTTTGATTGATTCTACAGTAAGGACAAGCGCAACTTGGGAAGATACCAACTTAGCACTTACCTAGTTCCAAGTCTAAGAATTCGAAGAATAAGTCACTGTTTAAGTATCTACTTCTTTTTTTTTTTTTTTCAAATTCTGTGAACTTTCCAACACAATTCCGTGTTTGTTGCCTGCGATTCTTCTAGGCTTGGTCGCGTTGGAACAGGAGTAATTTTAGTTTATAAGACGATTCAAAATGATCCTTGTGATTTCAAGGAATAAAATTATTTTTGACTTTGACTTTTTTGACTTTGACTCAGTTAAGACTCACTAACAGCACTATTCCTACAAACCTTGGTGTTTTTTAAGTGCTATTTCTATATAATAGTTTTAATTCAATTATAATAATATCTGTTTTTTCTGTTGTTTTGACTAATGTTATTTTTATTGTATTTCTATTGTTTAATATTATTTGATTGTGTGTTTAATTAGTGTAATTGGTACCTTGCCGTTCTGATTAAATAATAAATAAATAAATGAATGGTAAATAAATGAAAAAACTTGACAGTTACATTTCCGTAGAGTTAAGTTCGTAAAATTTTTCTCATTATTTCCTCACCAATTTTAAATATTCTTGGTATTGGCAGTATTAGAAGCTTCAAATGACCATTCAAAACGATGCTCTATCTATTAAGTAGTCCAGTGATCGCAAACAGAGTCCAAACACGACATCTGCTCGTTAAAACATTAATACCACATCATAGAAGAGCTATCTATGGTTATGTATTGATGTCATTAGAAGCGCCTATCACTTTATAGCAGAATTAAGTTATTAAATTCTTGACTATACAGGGTGTTACAGAATCCTATCCTATCCTACTAATATTATAAACGCGAAAGTTTGTGAGTATGGATGTTTGTTACTCTTTCACGTAAAAACTACTGAATGGATTTGAGTGAAATTTGGAATGGAGATACTTTACGCCCTGAATTAACACATAGGCTACTTTTCATCATCATCATCATCAATTTTCATCATTATTCACACGGGTGAAACCGCGGGGCACAACTAGTAAGTAATATTTCTATCTAACTATTATGGACGTGGTGGTCTCGGCCTAAGAATAAATCTTCTGCAACTCCTCCCGTGGATCCGGGCCGGATTATCTAGCCCCAAGCCTTATATACAGGTGGATTGGTGTTAAGTACCAACTCAGATGAACGTTGGTGCGTATGGGTAAAAATATCTATGTAATGTATTGTATTAAGTACTAGTTGCGCCCCGCGGTTTCACCCGCGTGAATAATGATGAAAATTTATGATGATGAAAAGTAGCCTATGCGTTAATCCAGGGTATAAGGTATCTCCACTCCAAATTTCACTCAAATTCGTTCAGCTGTTTGAACGTGAAGAAGTAACAAACATAATAGATAACAAACTTTCGTTTATAATATTATACACATTTTGGCTGTAATGGCTTACACATAAGATATAGATATATACTGTGGCGAGCTTTATTGTAAGACTATTTAAGATAAACATTTCTATCATACATTACATATGTGTAACTCTAGCGGTTTTGGCAGCGCACGCCAGAATAGCTCGCAGATGGTAGATTTTTTCCTAATTACTTGACACTTATCGTCATATTATGGACAGTTTACACAATATCTTTATAAATTGTAGCCTATGTGTTATTTTGATGTATCCTATCCTACTCTTACTAATATTATAAACGCGAAAGTTTGTGAGTATGGATGTTTGTTACTCTTTCACGTAAAAACTACTGAATGGATTTGAGTGAAATTTGGAATGGAGATACTTTACGCCCTGGATTAACACATAGGCTACTTTTCATCATCATCATCATCATTAATTTTCATCATTATTCACGCGGGTGAAACCGCGGGGCGCAACTAGTAAGCTATATTATTGTAAAGTTTCATTAAAATCCATTCAGTAGTTTTTACGTGAAAGAGTAACAAACATCCATCCATACTCCCAAACTTTCGCGTTTATAATATTAGTAGGCTAGGATAGGATAGGATAGTAGGATATCAGTTATCTAGTACCCATAACACAAGCTCTGCTTAGCTTGGGGCTAGATGATGTTTTGTGAAATGTCCAGCATTTATTTATTTAATTACTAATTGCAAGTAGGATGGTAACTGACGTGGTCGCTACACATGATCAAAGCAAAGCATCGGGCTATGGAGAGAGCAAATCAAATTAAATCAAAATAATTTTTATCATTACAAGGATAATTTTGAATAGTCTTATAAACTAAAATTATTCCTGTTCCAACGCGACCAAGCCTAGAAGAACCAGGCAAGAAACACGGCTTGGCGGGAATCGAACCCGCAACCTCTTGCGTCGCAGGCGAACCTTCGCCCGCCGCGCCAGAAAGAACGTCAAAAGCGTTCAAGTTATGTCAATATGTCCATCACATCTACGGGCTGATGATGATGAGGGGTATGATGGCTGATAACCACGGTTCGATGATCAAAATTTAGCACTTCCACCCATGAATCATTTAATTATACGTTTGACTTGATGATGGTCACAATTAAACATCCTTCTAACCCCAATTTTGAAAACAAACATACAAGCAAATGACCGTTATTACGACACAGAATAAAATGTAGTAACGTTTTCAAACTCTGACGTCATTCAGGGTCCGTTTACACAGTGCGAGCTGCTGACCTGACAGTGGACAGCTACTGTCATCGGAAACTTGCATGTGAGTGACTTTTTTTTTTGACGACCTCTGTGACTCGGCGGGCGAAGGTTCGCCTGCGACGCAGGGGTTACGGGTTCGATTCCCGCCTCGGAACAAATATTTGTAAGATCTGCAGATATTTGTTCAGGGTGTTCTGGGTATTTTCTATGTATAATAAAAAATATCTATCTATGTAATGCATTATATTAAGTATATCAGTTATCTAGTACCCATAACACAAGCTCTGCTTAGCTTGGGGCTAGATAATGTTGAGTGAAATGTCCAGCATTTATTTATTTATTTTTATTTACTTGGCCGGTCACACAATACTATAATTAGTAGTTATGAAAACAGTAGACTTCGCGAGCACAAACTTTCTTGTAATTTTTTTTGATAAACTTTGGAAATCTTATCCATATGCATAGCTATAACTAGCATAATCTTACCTGAACCACCAAGTCGTTGAAAATCTAACAAATGAGAGCTCGAGTTATATTGGTTCCCCTCCTTAACTGTAATTCCCTTTAGTAAGGCTTTTGCTACAACCACGGGAGGTGACGGAGGGGTGGGGGGAGGCTGGACACAAAAAAAAAAAACTTTAAAGATGAAACATCATGCGCCTGTAATTTCAACTCCTGTGGATGTCGTAAGAGCCGACTAAGGGATTAAACCAGGGGATGGGCAGCATCCACTTGAGTACTCAACACTAATAATGCGATCACATATCCGCCTAGCGTGGTGATTATAGCAAATCCCCCCATTGCATTATATGGGGGAGGCCTCGTCCAATAGTGGACGCTGATGTAAGCGGCTGATGATAATGATGATTATAGGATAGCTCACTGGCCACAGAATTGCACCCAAGCCAGTAAATTTACTTGCCATCAGTGAAGTGCATCAGGAATAACAGTTTCTCTCTTTCTAATATACCCTGTTAGATAGAGACACGTCCTCCCCCTTACCTCACACCGACCGCGTGTACACCATCCAGCTTACATATTTAGTATGAAATATCCATGAACTAAAACGAAAACACAATATAAACGTCGCGGGGAGTCGGTGGATGGGGGAGGCTCAAGACCATTCGTCCTGGCATTCTAAGGGGGAGGCCTATGTCCAGCAGTGGACTTCCATAAGCTGATGATGATGATGATCCATGAACTAAACTCCACTAAAGACACTCGATCACTCGATGGACTAAAGACATTTGCGTCGCAGGAAGTCGGTGGATGGGGGCGGCTCAAGACCATTCATCGTGGCATTCTAAGGGGAAGGCCTATGTCACCAAGATCGAGATGTGAAGATCCAAGATCACCGCCAAAGCTCTCAGAATTAACAAGTTGAAGTGGCAATGGGCAGGCCATAATATAACTTACAGAACTGACAACTGTTGACATAGAGTTACTCGGATGGTGACCACCGGACGAAGCAGTTTAGGAAGCCTCCTTTCGATGGACCCACAAGAATTTAATGGTCGCAGGAAGTCGGTGGATGGAGGCGGCTCAAGACTATTCGTCGTGGCATTCTAAGGGGGCGGCCTATGTCCAGTAGTGGACTTCTACAGGCTAATGATGATGATGGTCCTTGAACTTGAACTCTTTTTCGAGTTACATTGAATCTTAAGCCGGAGTTCTAAAGTTTATTTTGTATTAAAAGCTAAATTATAGAGGCACGGGCTTATTACGGTAGGAGATATCTCGCGGTTAGATCGCTAATTTGCGATCGAGCTTCGATAATGTTTTTGGGGGCGCAAGCGCAGTCGCTACGAACTTTGGGAGTAATAAATTAAGGCGACACATGTCCTAGTAAATTGAAAAAACAATTAAAAACATGAAAAAATTTAAGGTCATCGTCATCACCGGCTTGTTTACGTCCATTGCTGAGGCTTCCCCCTTTGAATACATTGAGAGGGACTTTCCATAATCACTACTCTTGGCAGGCGGATTAGTGATCGTACCTAACACCAAATGAATATAATATTTTTTAAACATATATTAGTTAAAATAGCTTTTGTTTTGTTCTCTCTTATGTAAAATGGCATACGTCGAAACAAGACAAAAGCTATTTTAGCTAAAGGTTTAAGCTTATATGTCCTCTAAAAAAACGAAAGTCAAAACAATTTAAGATGGATCTTGTCGCAATTGGCGAAAAATTAAATAAATAAATAAATTCTGGACATTTCACACAACATTATCTAGCCCCAAGCTAAGCAGAGCTTGTGTTATGGGTACTAGATTACTGATATACTTAATACAATACATTACATAGATAGATATTTTTTTTATTATATGTACATAGAAAACACCCAGAACACCCTTAACAAATATCTGCAGATCGTACAAATATTTGTTCCGAGGCGGGAATCGAACCCGCAACCTCCTGCGTCGCAGGCGAACCTTCGCCCCCCGCGCCACAGAGCCAAAACAGTCACCAAAAAATTAAAATATTATATCGTTTTTTGCTCATCACAGCAACATGTTTTAATTGATATTATCTCATAAATATCATTAGTTAAGCTCAAAAAGTGTTGATGAGCTGAGACGAGCTAAAAACAATAAAATTTGACCACATGCGAGACGATCCACCTTAAAATGTGTACATGCATGTTTAGATAGGCCTCTTTTCCGATTGTTGCCAGTGGTACTACCAGTATTACTACCAGCAGTAACACGGGTGAAGAACCGTAGAACTACCAAGCCATCCAGTAGTACCACGGGTTTTTTTACCCGTGTTACACTCAGTAAATTTTGTAAATACACCATAATAGCGTGTCCCCTTAAGGGCCGCACGCGCAGTCATTCAGAATTCGAGACTTTTTAATTAATATGGAACGTGAGGCCGAATTAAATACATTATTTCTGTAATTTATGGATTATCATCACGGCATGTTGTTGCGTGTGGCCATCTGATGGTGAGGTGCATTGGTGGCTAGTTACCCAAACTTGCGATCATATGGTTGTGGGTTCAAATCCCGGTTGAGTGCTAATGGATGTTTCCAATTGATTTTAAATGTTTACACACGGTGAAAGAAATACCGAGTTACAACCGTCATGTTCTAGAACAAAAAATTCGAAGACATTCGTGGAAGGAGCCTCTAAAATACGCCTTGAATTCTATTACCACACTAGTTCTCTCACTGTTAGTCAGAATATCTCAGGTGTCCCTATAGGGACGCCTGACCTGAGTAGTTACCGTAGCCTAGCTACTAGGCTACGGTAACTACATTCCATCAGGTGGGCCAAAGTAGTATAAAAAAACAAAAATAAAACCGGCCAAGAGCGAGTCGGACTCGCGCACGAAGGGTACCATTATCCATAGAAACGGCAAAAAAATCTCGTTTGTTGTATGGGAGCCCCCTTAATTATTTATTTTATTCTGTTTTTTAGTATTTGTTGTTATAGCGGCAACAAAAATACATAATCTGTAAAAAATTCAACTGTCTAACTATAACGGTTCATGAGATACAGCCTGGTGCAGCAGCCTGGTGCCTGCGGACAGCAGAGTCTTACTAATAGGGTCCGTTTTACCCTTTGGGTACAGAACCCTAAAAATTAATGTTTCTTTGTTTGTTCCTAAACCACTATGCTGATAACGATGGAATTTTGTTTGTTGTTTAATGCTAGCAGGGGAAGGTTTCTAAAAAAACTGAGACCACCGAGACCACCGGACCATGCGAACGAGGTCGCGAGCGGGCCGCTAGTTTTTCAAAAGTATACTATTATATAAATACTTTGGCATGAATACTTTTACACAAATACTTTGAACCCCCGCTACGAGGCAAACAACAAATTTCAAAAACGCATAAAAGATAAAACAATGAATATTCGTAAAACAATTTAATTTGTGTACAAGCATGTTTTGGTAGGCTTTACGAATATATTTACATACTATTATGTTAGGTTGGTTCTTGTCATAAGCGGAGCGTTGAGCATAGCGTTTTAATAAAAGTATTTAAACTCTGGCAGTAGTTTTAGCTCCGAGCTACGTTCCGTATCCAAGAAAATTCGGATCTACAGAGGAATCGGATGACCGAAGCCGGATCTAGTGCGTAAACTAACATAGAAATAGTTCTACGACTACTCCGGACCGTATTTTCACGGGTTCGGGTCGGAATCGGATCGGACGTAGCGAAACCGCCCTAAAGATAAAAAAGTAACTTTGCCAAGCGTGGCGGTACTATAATAAACTTCCAGAATATGCATCTAAACTTCCTATTCGAAGATTTAAATCCTACATAACGATTAATCTAATTAAGAAAGTGTGTGCACAGGCACTTCTCACCTAGTGGTAAGACGGACCATTTATGTAACCCAAGCCGTGTTTGTTGCCTGATTCTTCTAGGCTTGGTCGCGTTCGAACAGGAGTAATTTTAGTTTATAAGACGATTCAAAATGATCCTTGTGATTTCAATGAATAAAATTCTTTTTGACTTTGACTTTGGTGATTATGGCAAATCCCCCTCTATGCATTATTATAGTACAATGGGGGTTTTCAATTCTATTTAAATTTGCCAGATGTCCTAGGGGACAAGGCCTCGTCCAGCAATTAACATCTAACGGCTGATAACGAAGACATAAGGGTTTTTAGAAACGCTACTCGCTCTGCTTATGTTGTGTCGAAGCCTTAGTACAGACAGACGGACGGAAGACGGATATACACGTAATTAGACAATAAATTAGGCGACTTATAAACGAAGCGTGGCTTGTTATGGTCACTAATGCGATTAGTTATCGAATCATCTATGCATAGAAATGTGTAATAATATCCATGTGACTGTTAGATTGTTTTTTTTTATACTACTTTGCAAGCAAATAAACATACGGCCCACCTGATGGAAAGTAGTTACCGTAGCCTATGGACGCCTGCAACACCAGAGGCATCACACGCGCGCTGCCGACCCTGAGACATAAAGATGAAAAGTCTCATGTGCCTGTAATTTCACCGGCACCTGTACCCTTCAAATTGAAACACAGCAATGCGAGCAATAACTGCTTGGCGGCAGAAATAGCTACGGTGGTAGTACTTCCCCGGACGAACTCTTTCACAAGAAGTTCTACTACTAACAAAATTGTATTATTGGATTGTCTAACAGATGAAAATTGTATGACTACTCTTGAATTTCGAGAGTAAACTTTGTGCAGCATTTTTTAAAAGTTGCTTGTAATTTCGTCTTGTCTGGTATTTTCTTGGTCATGCCATGGTGCGTTAGGATAGAAAGGCCGTGGTTATCGGCCAATGGGTAAACTCCTCAGTATCCTCCAGTGGATATCGTGTGATGTCGCATCACCATCTACCTGAGTATTTAACACCAACACGGCGAATACCAATCCGCCTGCCAAGTGTGGTGATTATGGCATTGCATTTGATTGGGGAGGATGGTGATGGTGATGGTGATGGTGATGGTGATGATGATGATGGTGATGGTGATGGTGATGGTGATGATGATGATGATGATGATGGTGATGAAAATAAACAGTGTGGTGAAATGATTTAGTATGCCTCGCAGAGGCTCTCTTCATGCAATTGATTGGTACAAGCTTTGACTTTTACTTTGAAACAAACCTCAAATAGGTACAGAAAGCTACGAAAGTAACAAAAAAACTTATTTATTATATCCTACTTATTTTAATACATATGACTGTTTGGATGACGACCTCTGTGGCGCGACAGGCAAGTAGCCGGCTAAGATGCGAGAGAATGCCGGTTCAATTCCCGCTGCGGGACAAATGTTTGTATGAACTGTAAATATTTTTGTTCCGGGTCTGGGTGTTATGGTCAATGTACTCGTAGTTTCTGATACCAACGACACAGGGAATCCTAGTATGGGATTACATGATTACGTATGTGACTGTGTATGATGTAAAAGATACATCATTGATGTATCTTTGTTTTTTACACAATAACGCCGGGAACACTGAAAAAAATAAAACGTGGATTTTAAATGTGCGAGGACAGTAAAAAAGAACGGTAAAGAAAACTGATTTTTAATTAATAATAAATGATCTCAAAACGTGCAAACAAATGTTCAGAAACAGTAAGAAGCATAACAGTTATTTGAAATGATTGAACATTACTATTCACTGTAACAATCAGTTTCCGATACGTATTACCGTTTTCTGACTTTAACTAAGGCTGAAAACAATTACAGTGACACAGTAAAATCTACTGTTACAACTTAACTGTTTTCCGCCCAGTTAAATTTAATTGTCAAGTCAATTGGCTCCATTTTTACTGCCCAAAGCAATAATGGTTACCGAAAAATCGATTGGGTATACTGCTTATTTTTTTCAGTGAAGCCGATAATAATATTTTATATAAATAAATTGAGACCTTTCGACACATGAAGCTACTTTTTGGTACCACGCGAGCGAAGCCGCGTGTACATACTTACTACTTAAAAAATAAACAGTCAAAATAAATGTCGAGGGTGTGCGCTGTTAATGTTTATTTTATGTAAAGCGAGTCACGTGTCAAATTAGCCAAATACAATTTATCGTCGCTCTAACGAATGTATAATTATTTTTCTATGCCTATACGGAAGGATGACACCTAACCTAATAAACCAGATAAAAAGTAACCTATGTGTCAATTCAGGTCAAAGTAGATCTATAATATGACAAGGATAAAACTTGTTTGGTAAAATAACCTACATACATATTTGCTCTATTAAATGCCTACATGGTTTCTACCTATTAAGACTACCTACCGATAATCAAATGAGATTTTAACCTATCCTCGAAATGGGCCAGAGAACCTCGGTCGATGCCTGAGGCCCAATTTTCTAACTAAAAATTAGTTAAAATAGAGTTCCGATCATGTTTCGATCTTGTGTCGATCTTGTGTCATTACTTTTGAGTCACCTGCATAAGACTTAACCTACTAAGTGTTAGTAAGTAGTTTTTGCTGTTAAATCTCCAGCAAAGTAAAGCAAGGTACATGAAATTCGATTCAACATCGATTTTAAATCAATTATCTTGAATCAATCTACAAAAAAAGCTTCCAAAATCAAGACGTCCAAACATGAAAACCTAAAATCAACCTAAAATAAAACACGATAAGGTGATAAATACCTTGACTTATAAGTTTGTAAGATTAACGTTTTGAAATCTGAGGTGACAAATTCAAGTCCCATTGTCGTTTAAATTTAAAAACATTCGATTCCAATTTCAAAGTTTATCGCTAGAGCATGGTACAGGAGGACGAAAACTCACAATGTGATTAGATAAGTATACAGTTATACCTAGGCCAGTATTAATAGACCGAACTCAACTTTGAGAACGATCTTGAAAACACCAAAACTGACATTTTTGTACAGGAATTTTGAAATTGGAACACATTCAAGATCGTTCTCAGAGTCAAGTTCAAATTATTAATATGGGCCCAAATGTACATCAAAATTTTGAAGAGCAAGCAAATTATATGAATAGCAAGTATAGTACGAGATTATTTAAATTTGGTTCCTCCTGTTCCGACACTATAGAAATTTTGAAAAAATTAAAACGTAAATTTAAAATTTGTGTTGAAGTTAATAGATTGAATTTACGAAAAAAATATGTTATTAATTGCTAATTCCTCTCTCATACATACATACATACACACATAGAAAAAGAGTATTTATTAGGAACAGTAAAAATTACAAAAGTTTGCGCGTAAACGGTACAACGAAGTTATAATTAATCGAGTTTATAATATAAACAGTGATTTCACGGTGCCTATGTTTGATAGAACAACAGCTAATTGGCTGTCCCATTTGCGCCGATATTTCGCATTCAATTATTCTGTTTGCCTAATTGATCGAATTACGGTCGTGTGATAAACGCATGTTTTGTTTACATTTGGAATACACGGTTCTATATGGTTCCTTTCGAGGATTTTGTGTTTTCAGGGTTAGTTGTTTTGTTTGTCGTGACACTGGTTCTTCTTGGTCACTATGTTAGGTCAGTGACCAGGTTGATTTATGAGTTATGTATGATGGCCCTGAAAAAGGCTTTGTCACCGATGGTATTGGGTGACCATTGTATGACCACTAACATATTCCATAAATCTTACAATTATGTTGATATTGTTATATGATAATATTGTTATTATTATAATATTGTTAATATTGTTGTCTGAATAAATTAAACAATTATTAGAAAAATATGCATATAAAAATAGATCAGATATTGATATAGAACAAATTGATGACAGAATAAATATAATCTCTAAGAAAAAATATAAATCTATGTTAGGTACCGACTTGCTTACCTGCTCAGTCTTTATTCATCTTTGAATGGAACTTTCAACCCCCTGTACACTAAGGGGAGTGTCCTATGACACCTCGCTGATATTTTGAAATAAGAATGCCGCATTCGCAATTTGAAACTACGAATTACAAGTTTAAAAAAGTAGGGAGCTATTTTTTAAATCACTTGGCAGTGTAAGCTTTTAAACAGGTTAATATTTATTTTGAACTCTATTTCAACTGGATATAGTTTATGTCATTGTGTTATTTTGTTTTGACTGGAAATAATAAGTTTGTAGAACTAAACAAAGCAGTTTATTTTTCTTTTTGTCCAGTATTAATGCGTCGATTTGGGCGTTAAGTTCCTTTTTTAAAATGAATAGGTAAATACAGACGGGTCGAGTTACAATGATTTGAAATGATAGTTATTTTGTCAAACAAAGTGTTTATTACTTTAGATCTTAAACTGGATGCGATAAGAGCTATTTTACATAGCGTTCAGCTTTTGTATGGTCCTATAAAATAAATCGCAGATTAAACGGTTTTTAATAGAGTCACCGGCGAAATTATGTTTAAGTTATTTTCATACTTACTTAACAATACTTACATGTTATTTCAATGGCATTTAATTTTGAAATTTGACATGTCCAGTCTGGAGCGATTCAGACGTCTGAAGATCACGAACCAACCCTCGAGTTATTTTAACTAAATTATTGTATTGCGTATTGTTTTTTAATTTACTTATTTAAAAGAAACCTAGCGATTCTGCAGTTTAGGTTAAGTTGAGTATGTGAACTATAGACAGTTCTTTTTTCTATTCCATTAATTTGTCGTTCTATCTCAACAATAGAACATTAGTCCCGTTACGGACTCCGCACTTGAAATAGTAAAACCCATTAATTTGTAGCTCGCATGAAAGTGGCAATTAAATTGAATACGAATTAGGGTGATAGTTGTCACCTTTATTTTGTCATTTATTTGACATCTGCTGTGACATTTCACTTTTTGTTTAGGAATTTGTAATGTTACAAATACTTAGCTACTTACCTACTATTACATTTTAACGTTTTCTGACAACATTATCTGTGTCTTGACTGGATTAAAAATAGATAATAATTTTTCGGTTTTTTTTTTAAGAACCGATAAAAATTAAGAAAACTAAACATATCGTAAAATATAGACTGCAATATTGAAAACGCAGTGTTTCATTTAATCATAACATATTACATAGGTACATAATAAATATACACATTTAATTTAGATTTTTTACTAAAACAATTAAACATAAAGATGAGGAAGAAATTGCATCTTAGACAAGCCTTGCAAGGGTTTTTAGATGTGTAAAGTTAGGTATAAATAATGTATCTTTAATTAATAAATAAAAAAATAAAAAAAATAGTCTTGATTGATACGTGATGTCTAATAATTAAACACCAAACGCAAAAATAACTAATATCGTCCTTATTAAGGAAAAACTGTTCTTTTATACCTAATGGACAGTGAGTAGGTACTTACTAATTATTGCAGTAAAAAACTTCCAGCCATATTTCTCCAATAATTAAACACGTTGAAAATAGACAAACTCATTTAATCAACTAGTGATGTCCGCATCATTCGCAAAGGAGGATAATCCGTACGAGTAATAATTCCATTCGCCGGGCGTCACTATCGACTTTTTGCCTCCCATTTGGCAACGATTTTTTAATTCTTTTAAAGCTCTCTGTGTAGCAGGTTTTTGTAAGGGTGTATATTCGCGATAAAACTGTTAATGTCAAAGTCAAAAGTGTTTTATTCATTGTAATTACAAGGAAGCAGAAAGTTGAATGAGTCATTCCCCAACTCGCCAAAAAAACTCGCAATGTTTTCTCAGTTGGGGAATTGCAAAATTGTATTAATTCCGTCACCCAACTCGCTTACTTTCTAATCTGTCGATTGCAGTAGCTACAGACAAAGACCAATTTATAAAAAAACGTTGGCGAGTTTTTGTTCGGCGAGTTGGGGAACATCACAGTTGAATTTGCTCTGTTACAACGCAACGAACCGAGAAGAATCAAGGCAACAAACATGGCGCGTGTTTTTTTTAAGCGCTTATATGGTGCGTATCGAACATGCAGAAGCCCTGAATAGAGCCTTGTGACCGATGGTGAAAGAACCAATGTGTTGAAAGGATTCACTGCGCTTCGCAAAGGATAAAAGAAGAAGAAACTTTCCCGTTTTACAAAATTAATCTTGTAATAATTAAAAAGGTCTTATGTTATCACAGTGTTAATTATTTGTAAGTTATTAAATAATGATCAATTTCAATGATAACGCATAATTACTTGGTTTTATAAATTTCACATACAAAAAAAATGGTCTGTGTGTGCACTTCTTTACCTATTTAGCTAGTGACGTTCATCGTTATCGATATTCTATAGTTTTTGTAGAGTCCTAACAAAATATCATCAAAATAAAAGTTTATTTGAAGTTGTAGAGATTTAAAGCTTCTTTTTGGACCGGTAGGGATTGCCAACTATACTGTTATAGTTGAGCTAAGCATTTACAAAAAAAAACTGCTGTTCGCTTATTTTTGGAAATAAATAATTTCACTGCATTCAATTTGTAGTGAAAAAAATATTATTAGTTACCTTGGGACAACGGGTTTCCTACTCTTTTACTCTTTGGTATCATTGTTTATTCTCTCTATAATTTTTAAAGTCAAAGACTAGGAACTAAAAATACAGGTTCAGGTCACCAAATCAGAATTTTTACATCCTGAAGATCGTGATCTGACAAGGACCTCAATATTTGTGCTAGAAAAATATTTAAATAATAATATTATCGATAAACTTTTCCCATCCACATTTCGCTCGTCGGTCATATTCAATTTTTTATCATTCCGTCCAATCCTTTGCCGAAACCGTACTTTGGACGGGTTTTTAATTCGTTTTACAATGATAACGCGAACTGAAAGAACTGATTTTTTATTCGTTGAATATTACTCATGGTACGGCTTCAGCAGAAATGGTGTTTCTCGTTGATGTTGTCGGATTAGATAGGGTTTTGAGTTTCATATCTAGATAGAAAATATTTTACTTGCACCATACAACAATAACACCAGCTTGTTTACGTCCACTGTTGGACGAGGCCTCCCCCATTTAATACAAAGGGAAGATTTGCCATAATCACCATGCTTGACAGGTGGATTGGTAATCGCAAATAAAAAAACACTACAAGTTACGATCTCCACTAGTTAGATGGAATTAATACCACCTTGTGGTGACCCAAGACTTAACTACAGGTGGGCGAAATGCCAGTTTTGTCATATAAATTAATAAATAAAACTAAAAAAATATATAAACATTGGTAAAATAGTACCCTTTTCCTCGACGAGGTATATAGGGAGAGCATCAATAGACCTTTTTTTGATGTGGATCGTAGAAGCGTAGGAACATAGACGTTACAGTCCTGAGTTCATCGCCGCCATTGCTTTCCAACTACTAGCCGGGCTAACGCCTTCTTGCATACCTATAAGAAATAACTCATTCCTAAATAAGCCAGCAGGCAGTGCCAATCAAATACCAACGCAAATTGCCCAACAAGTCCAGGTTAAAAAAATAAATGCTAATTCGGGGCTGTCCATGTATACAATTTTCAAAATCGATCAGTATAGATTTATTGCTGTACATGAATTCGATTTTCAAAAAACATCAAAGAGGATTCGTTGATATTACAATGAATTCGATTTTTGAAAACCATGAGCGGCAAATGCCTAGGCCTTATCGTGAATACCCAAACAGCGATGCAAAGCGCGTAAATATCAGTTATGGAGTCATTAGTCGGCGCCATTTTATTTACGAGTACGTTCCGATGCGGAGTGCCCGTTAGGTAGCATACGTAACGTATGCCCGTTCTATACACTAGTATATCTTTGGATTTTAGGTTTTTTTTCGGTTCCATGATGAATGACCGTATTCTGGGAATTTAATTTGAAGTGCTTTTTTTCTTATAATTTCAGTGAGTCATTTTTAGTGAGTGTTTTTAGGGTTCCGTTCCTCAAAAGGTAGCAACGGAACAGAACTAAGTATAATAGGATCACTCATTTGTCTGTCTGTCACAGCAAATTTTCTACAAATCAACTACCAATAAATTTGAAATTTGGTACTTATATTATATAAGTGACTCAATCATGAATGTATAGCGTAAATAATCAAATTCTTATTTCGGAGGTTAATTTTGGAAGCAAACCAGAAGATAATATATTATATTAAAAAAATATAACCGAATTGAGAACCTCCTCCTTTTTGAAGTCGGTTAAAAATGTGTCGAATGCATCATATGACACTTCAAATGAAAGAAATCATTATGCGAACCACAAATGTATTTTTGTTAATTTTGAAAGAGTGCTTTTCAACTTCGATTAAAAAAAAAAGTAGTTCAAATTGTTTCGATAAATGGCGCTGACTCAACTGTAAATGCCAAGATTGTCAAATGTATTATCTGTGGTGTGGTGTAATAAGCTATTATCTAACTAGTCTGTGGCTATTAATCATGATATTCTGTTTGTGTCTGCTTCTTGAGTGTGCGCTAGTGATTTCGTGATGTTTTTAGAAGTAAGCAAAAATAAATACCACGAAATGAAAATATATCTACGTTGTTGATGTTGACATTTCACTTTATTTTGACATTTGACATTTACGTAACAGAGCAGCGCCATCTATTTTCAACGCTGAAAGCATGATATGAAACGGCCGTGAAAACCCCTCATTGCTTAGTTTGAAAGATATTAAAGATAAATTATGCAAAAATTTACCATTCCCTTATCCCCTTTAAGGCCTTCACCGTGGTGTGTCCGGTCCGGCCTAAGAATGGACCACTCCATCTCCTGTTGATGTCGTAGCCGACTAAAGGGATAACACCAGGGGATGGGCAGCAGCATCCATTTGAGTACTCGACGCGAACGCTGTGATCACCAATCCCCCTGCCAAGCATGGTGATTATGGCAAATCCCCTCATTACATGGGGTAGGCCAGCAGTGGATGTCTGGATCTCTGTGCACCAGCGCGAGAACCGAATATAATACCTAGGTATTTTATTTAATTTTTTTTTAATTGCATTTTTATGTACTTAAAGATCGTAATTTATCTTTATCTTTATCTTTATCTTTATCTTTATCTTTATCTTTATCTTTATCTTTATCTTTATCTTTATCTTTATTTTTATCTTTATCTTTATCTTTTACGGTCACTGCGATCCGCTTATGGAACTCTCTTCCAGTTGAAATTCGGAAGGCTGCGTCCATAGGAATTTTCAAGTCCAAACTGTACCACTACTTTTTCTCCTTGCAAAATGTTGAACAAAATTGAGCGCTTATGTTATTTTCTTATTTGTTTTCTTTATAAGTATGTTTATGGTAGGTTATAATAATTATATATATTTATATATATATTTTTTAATATGTATCTAGTTATTTTAAGTAGGTAAGTAATTAATTATGTTATCTTTATAGTCTCGTTATGTATTATTTCCCTATAGCACTACCACCCACTCTATATTACACAAAGGTTAGCTGGAAGAAAATGCTAATTAGCATTAAGTTCGCCTATGTACTTGTTTTTTTTTTGTCTTGTGCAATAAAGTATTTTCTATCTATCTATCTATCTATCTTTATCTTTATCTTTATCTAAATTGTGCCTGTGTGTTTTAGTAAATATTATTATTATTATTATAAGGTATATATTTATATATTTTTATTTTCTTTGTGTAGGTATGATTTATTGTGCATTTCCCATGTAGCCTGAATTAAATAACTATTATTAGTATATCACTAATTATTTATATTAAATCTCGTTAAAAAAAATTTTTTTTGACTAAATACTACCTATTTACAAAAATATTTAAATGGTATAATAGTACATTATGGTACAAGTGTGTAAAGTTAGTGATTACGTCAGAGGCGCCATTGAGACCCGAGCCGTCAGGCGAGGGTCTTAAGAGAGCCGAGGACGGTAATCATTAATACACACGTGTATCATACGACGTTTTTCAACACACTTGTGAAGAAAATAACTGTAATTTTAACAGTGAAATCGAGTTGTGAAAATTTTTTCCCTATGGCGGGAAAAATTAATCAGTTTTCCTATGTGCGCGCATCTAACAATGGCGATCGGCCATAGACTAAAAGAATGAGGTTTCTTTTTTTTGCTTTCCGCGGCTAGCGTTTTAGCAACGTACAAAATGGGGATTTTTTTTTTTTATTACAGAGAAAACAAAAGTTACATTTGAGTGAAAGTTTTATTTATTAAACACGTACAAGTTGAAATTATCTATTGTAATACGAAGTTGCATGAAATGAGCAAGCAATAGGTACATTAATTTATTTGTTCTATTGATCACGACCTTTTTTGTATCGAAACTTTTTTAAGATCAAACGGGACAACTGGGATCAGAGGAAAGCAACTTAACCAATAAATAAAAAAAAATTCTATAACTCACTTGTGAGTTATAGCAATGAAAAAGTCACAGTTTGATATAAAAAAAACTCTATAACTCACTTGTGAGTTATAGCAATGAAAAAGTCACAGTTTGATTATAGGTGTCATTATGTGCCTAATTGCGGTGAAATTAGAGCCACTTTATGAGCAAGTGTGTTGAAAATAACATTATAGTAAAGAATATATTATATAATTATTATTATTATTAAATGCTTCTGATTATGATGATGAGGAAATAATTATTACACGTTCAGCTCTAAATCTATGGGTTACAATAACTATTTGCATGAACTTTTTAAATTACTAAAAACAGTTCAAGTATAACCCCAAAACTAATTCCGACACCCCAAATTACCCCTTATCCCTATCCGATGAGCACATTTGAATAAATATACAATTACTGATTCCGTGTTTTGACCGGCCAATGTGCGTTAGATTAATGCAACTTTAACTGTAAGATAACTTTAACTGATAGTTACGATAACTGCACATCAGGGTGGTTATTCGCTATGACCTAAGAGATTCTTTGTCAATAACGTGTGACGTCACCCATACAGTTCAGCGATGATTCCACGCAGATATCGTAACGAGCCCGCTTTATGTTACGTTTGGTCATAGCGAATAAGGGGGTAGGGTGGTTATTCGCTATAGCCTAAGAGATTCCTTGTCAATAACGTGTGACGTCACCCATACGATTCAGCGATGATTCAGTAGGGGCTACTTTTGACGCTCTACTCGATCCTAATTCAGGATTTAGTGTCATTTGTCGTCAGAGAGTACTAGAATCCTTGGTCATTTGTTACTCTTGAATTCAATTCTAGCGCACAATTTGGAGTGGAATTTAATGGAACTAAGTGAAATCGACTTTCTGTCTCTGTTATTCTTCACGCAAAGTCAATCGCGTGCTCTATCTCGATTTCAAACTCGATTTAGTTCAAGAGCGCCAAACAAGCGTTGAAACTGGATTGAGATTGGAACTGGATTACGATTGGAACTATTTCAAGAGTAGCCCCACAGATATCGTAACGAGCCCGCGTTATGTTACGTTTGGTAAATTTTTGAGAGTCATTATACAAAATACAGTTAAACCCAGTACGTCTTGAGGTATTACTGCACTGTTTGTAAGTAGTAGAACTTCTTGTGAAAGAGTTCGTCCGAGGTAGTACTATCGCCGTACCTATTTCTGCCGCCAAGCAGTAGTGCTCGCATTGCTGTGTTTCGGTTTGAAGGGTACGGGTGCCGGTGAAATTACAGGCACATGAGATTTTTCATCTTTGTCTCAGGGTTGGCAGCGCGCGTGATGCCTCTGGTGTTGCAGGCGTCTTTAGGCTACGGTAACTGCTTTCCATCAGGTGGGCCGTATGCTTGTATCCTTGATAAGTTGTATAAAAAATTTGTCCATACAAAAAATAAAACATAACACCCAACCGTCACATACGAAGTCTTGATCCCACACTACGATTCCCTGTGTCGTGGGTATCAGGAACTACGAGTACCGTGGTACAATAACACCCAAATCCGGAACAAATATTTGCAGATCATTTTGTCCTGCAGCGGGAATTGAACCCGCAACTTCTTGCATCTCAGCCGGCTACTCGCCAAAGAGGTCGTCAAAACGTTTTTTCAGCCCTAAAAATATTATTCAACTTCAATGATATTTTTGTATGTTAGTTAGTTATAGTACAGGCAAATTAGCAAAAAGTGTGGACCTAAGTCGTGTAGTCGTGGATTCTTATGGAAACGTTAGATGACACGAAAAGAAGCTTATCCTAAGTTTGCACCGTTTCTGGCGCTTACGGAACCCTTTTAAATATTAGGTACAAACTTAAAAAGGCCGTAAATTTTAAAATAGAAAGAAATTACTTGATGCAAGTTAAATTACGTACAGAGAGACTGTCTTAGTGCATTATGATTTTAATAAAAACCACGTGCATGTAGGGAACACAGTGTTGAACAAATGCATCTTCCGTTAGAAAATACCAGTATAAAACTTCCGGCGGATGTAGTACTAATTAAATGAATAAATTTAAGTCAATTTCCAGAACTACATTAATTTTCCCCGAAGTAGAGCGACAATAAAATATGGAAAAGTGCCTTCCGTGAGACGCACCAAGGTGCAAACCTGGTAATATATTTCGAACATTTTTCTGATAAGTCTATCAATTTGCACCGACTACCTTAATTTTCCCGGAGCCGCAATAACCACAAAAAGTTTTTTTGTAAATGATTTTTTTTTGTTTGTTCCATATGTCGGATTTAAAAAATACTTGGTGCAAATGTAGATCATAACGGTTCAAAGTCTATGCCAAATTGCACCGACTACATCTATTTCCCCCATTAAGTTACGGATATAATAAGGTTTTCACCCTATTTCACCCTGTTCCGGAGGGTGAAATTACTAATGCTTATTATTAGAGGTGATTTTAAAGCCATACAAAACAATTAGAAAAGTTTTCATGACTATATACATCTAATTAGTTCCACACTTGTGCAAAAAATCACCTAATTTGACTGTACTAAAAAAATCATTATCCGTGCATTAAGCTCAAGTTTAAGAACAAATAAACGTGCGTTTACCGTAACCATTGGTCTAGGTGACAGATATTCTTTGAAAAAACCTGTCAAAAAGCATTGGTTAGGCTAAACAGTTGTATAAACGCGTGTTTATTTGTTGTCTTCTCTAGTCTAGCAAAATCTCAAAAATGGCACAAAAGTTTTTTTTTTTTTTTGCCTTTATACTGGGGTTAGTTAACACATTGATTTTGCACAAAAATATGTGGCAAATAACACATACATAATCCGTATATAAGAACCAAGATCACACGCTCTCAGAATTAGCAAGTTGAAGTGGCAATGGGCAGGTGATACTGCTCGCAGAACTAATGAAGGTTCTCGAGTGGCGACCACAAACCGGACGACGCGGTAGAGGAAAGCCCTTTACTCGTTGGACTAAAGACATTATAAACGTCGCAGGAAGTCGGTGGATGGAGGCGGCTCAAGGCCGGGTGTCGTGACATTCTAAGGGAGAGGCCTATTTCCAGCAATGGACATCTTCAGGCTGATGATGATGATAATGAACACATACATAATAATTTTGCCATACAAATACACAGTATGATAAATAAAAGATTGTAAAAAATGGCAGACGCCACTAGAAAAAAAAGGCACGTCTGAGTGTATAAAGAGCTATCTCCGACAAAGGAATTACCGATTGAACCATAGATAAAATAATATTTTTCTACCGCCACGTTATGGGAAGGCTCACGTCATAAGCGGAGGCAATTTAATTTTTTTTCTATTTGAAATTGGTCATGCGACGTTCCCATTTTAACCAACCAATACTTTTTTACAGGACACTTAACGCAAGTCAAATTTAAATCTATTTAATAAAAAATCTGTCAGATGTTTTAGTTTTTGTTTTAATGTCAAAAAATTGCAGGCGTTAATGGTTAGCAGAAAAGTTCTGCATACATATCGCTATAGAGTGGCCACGACTACTGTCGCCGCTTATTTTAAATAACGAACACAGTTAGAATTACGGACGACACGCAGTAAATGAAGGCCTTCGCTATGGACTTACAACATTATAAACATTGCAGGAAGTCGGTGGTTGGAGGCAGCTCAAGACTGATTGTCGTGGCATTCTAGGGGGAGGCCTATGCCCAGCAGTGGACTTTCACAGGCTGATGATGATGATGAAGATGATATTGGGTGGTGATTAAATCAAATATCACCAAAATAAATAATAGACAAGATGTAGTTACATGTTTTAGTATAAAACGTAATATTGTATTTGCTACGATCTTCGTAGACTGTGCTACGGATTTTGTAGCACAGATTTGCTTTTAGTTTAAAAGAATTTTGTTATGTTTTACACGTAACACCCATTCCAAACCCTATTTATTTATTTTTTCTATCTATCTATCTATATTTTAATGTTATAACACCTAAAAATGAAAATATCACGAAAGTAATATAGATTGTTTTTCGACACTATTGCGTTGAAATGAAGCAGTAGGTAATTTACAAAAAAAACATAAACCTCTTTGGTGTTATTATAAAAAAATGCCCTTAGTCTGGGTTTAAACCAGGACTACCAGTCTAGGCTTAAATATTGACCTAGGGTATATACGACTGTAATACATAAGCAGATGGTTTGTTTTCCAGAAGCAACTTTCGAGCTAGATATGCCATAAATGACATAAGCTTGGACTATCTCCGGTTTATCTAAAACCAGGCAGCCCCCTAGTTTAGCAATGGTCTATAAATTGACAGCTGATTGCTTGTTAGAAGTAAGAATTTGGACATCTCATTTGTGATGTGACACAATCCGTCAGTTTGATAATTTGGAAATTTGCGAAGTAGCGCGAGAATTGATTTCGGAAAACAAACCATCTGCTTTCGTATTTAAAGTCGCATATGACTATTGTTAATATTTAATCCTAGACTAGTACGCCTGGACTAAATTCATATTTAGTCCATGTTCTGTAATAAAGCCGCTTTTGTGAAAGTCAGATAATGAGGTAAAATTAAGTCAATTTTACTTATTATTCAAATTTCAACTCGCTCTTAGCTCGCTTTCGCTCGCACCCCATACCACCGCTCTTGCGTGCGTTAAGGGTGCTTCACACGAGTTATTAGCCCCTTTGTGGAGAGCTCGTATATTTCACGCATCGATGCTGGCCGAATGGAGCGCCCGCTTTATGCCTTGATTTTGAATTTGGAATATTGATTGATGGACCATATAGGGCTACTGGATTTCAAGATTGGAACGCAAGAAGATTTCGAAGATGGCTAGGCACAGTATAATAAAAACGGTTTATCTTTGGAGGTTTGATTCGATTTGAATGAGTATTGATTCAATGTTTGGATAGTGGATTTTTGGCAGAGATTTTTTCTAACTGTTTGATAATTTATTATTAGATTTAAGTAAATAGATAGATTATTATTTTCATATACCAAGCCTTGTGAATTAATTTCATAATTTTACTGGATTACTGGTTTTTAAGGTTCCGTACCTAAAAAGGTACCTACCAACAACAGGACTGTGATTGGAGGACTAACCGTGTTTTAGGGATTGCAGCAGATTGTTTGATTTTGTATGGAAAACGCTCCACGCGGGCGTTTGACTAGACTTCCATAATAATTTTACTTGACAAAAGAAAACAATAAAAGTTGGCAACTAAACCTTTACTTATTCCGCTAATTTGGTTATCAGTTAACTACTCTCACAAAAGGCTACTTCAACAATAAAAAAAAAACAAACAGGCTAACTCTCGGTTAATTTAACGAGACTGCAATCAATGGCGCGTAAAATTGCAAATTTGTCTATGGTTCAAGATGGCCGCTTGACAGTTGCAAAACCGCGCCAAAACCCTTTGGGATCTGTCAAAAGGGAGCAGATGGCGGTAATTTACGAATTTAACGATTTGTTGACAACTTTTATTGTTATTTATTGTAGTGTGATAATTGCTTGGACAGATGAACGGAACACAGACAAAAAAGTATTTAAATAATTACAAACTGTAATGGCACTGAGTAGATAATTGTATCAACGTGGTATTAAATAAATAATAAATAAATGCTGGACATTCCACACAACGTTATCTAGCCTCAAGCTAAGCAGAGCTTGTGTTATGGGTACTAGATGACTGATATACTTATTACAATATATTACATAGATAGATATTTTTTATTATACATAGAAAAATACCCAGGACAACCTGAACAAATATCTGCAGATCGTACAAATATTTGTTCCGAGGCTGGAATCGAACCCGCAACCTCCTGCGTCGCCGGCGAACCTTCGCTCGACGCGCCACAGAGGTCGTTATACTACGAACACAATGCTTTTAAATAATATTAGGTCAATAATAATGATACATCATCATCACCAGCAGCCTTTAGACGTCCACATCTGGACAAAGCCTCCCCTATAAAAACAATGGAGGGAATTGCCATAATCACCACGCTTGGCAGGTGGATTGGTGATCACAGTATTGGTGTTCAGTACTCAGGTGGATGCTACCCATTCTTTTGGTGTAATCCCTTAAAAAGTTTGTTTATTTATATAAGGGCTTGTCAATTTTTTTTTTATTTTGGTCAGCAATCTATTAACTCAAATAATACTTATAACAATAAAAATATTATCTAAGGATATGTACTATAAGTATAATCAGCCCCATTGTCCACAAAGAGGATATTCATTATGTCAGATAAAATAAAGCATACTTACCTACAAAACGTTTGTTTTTTAGGAAAGACTTCGAAACTCTTCGAAACTTCAATCATTTATTTTCTCCAAAGAATATACAAATTCACTTTTTTTTTTCTTTTTTTTATGCCACTTGGCAAGCAGGCAAGCTTACGGCCCACCAGATGGAAAGCAGTTACCGTAGCCTTTGAACGCCTGTAACACCAGAGGCATCACACGCGCGCTGCCGACCCTGAGACATAAAGATGAAAAGTCTCATGTGCCTGTAATTTCAACCAGCACCCGTACCCTTCAAACCGAAACACAGCAATGCGAGCACTACTGCTTGGCGGCAGAAATAGATACGGTGGTAGTACTTCCCCGGGCGAACTCTTTCACAAGAAGTTCTACTACTAACAAAACTTATAGAGAAAATACAATTTAAAGCTAAGGTATATATGTGCCAGTAAGCGTATTAAGTTAATGTAAGAAACTGGAAGATTGTTTTAGGGTCGAGTTCGCCAACAGATGTTGATAATTTAAACAGTTGTTTAAGTCATAAACGGCTGTTTAACAATATTTTGCTGTTCACCATACACTAACCATTGATTAAGTACTGTAATCAACTGATTAGCCTAAACGTAGTAGCCACCTTAGTTTAACCATTGGTTTATTGCTCCGTGACGTGAAGTGAAGTAAAAACAAGAATAATTACAAACTATTATTGGTAGATGCTTTGAATTATATCTTTGAATAATGTATTAGATGATTTTGAAGAACATTTATAATTTTGCCCGCTCCCCGTATTTACCAGATACGTCGCAATTATTCCGAGGAATATGACGAGAGAGCATTTGGTACAAGATTTCATTTGTACAAACGTTTATATTCCATATTCAGTGATTATTCCAAAGAAAACAAAACTTAAAACTGCTTTACAATAAGAAACATAAACATGAGTTTGATCACAGGGTTTGACAAAACAATTGACTGACTGACTGACATGACCATTAAAAGGATGCCAATAAAAAATACGGTTACGTTACGGTCATAGCTTTGACAAAAGTGGCATTAGAATTAGTAGTATTCTACTGTACCCTACCATTGTTGGATGTCGTTTGGGTGAAAGCAAATATAAGCGGAAGCATTGCCATCTTCACAAAGTAATGTTATACCATTCGATCATTTTCGACTCATTCGTTCAAAAACGTTCGGTTAACTAACCGTTGTTTGAAATTAGATGGTGAACTCGAAAAGAGCGTTGTCTGTTTAAACAACTGTTAAATTGTAACAAGGCGGTTTCGTAATCAATGGTTATGTTGTAGTTGGCGAACTCTACCCTTAGTCATCAAACAAATGAAAAATAAAAGAACCGTTTTTAAAAGTCTAAAAAAAACCTTTAATTATAACAATAACTCAGTTAACCCCCTCCCGCGCGTTTCTTCTTTGAAGTGATCGTTAATTACCGCGGGGGTCAGGTTACCCTTCTACCCTGCGGGTAACGATGTGTGTAATCATACCCACTTGGGGTTTTGGCTAAAATTATCATAATTTGGATACAATTTTGTGAATTTTGATATTCTAAATTTATTGTTTTATAGACAGAGTAATTTGAGTGAAAAGTAAAAAAAAAAATCGTGAGCATAAGCAGAAGGGGTAGGCATACCCTCAAAGGGCCTCTTTTTACCATGGGTTGCAAAGTCGCAGGAATAATAAATAAATAAATAAATACATAAAAGACGTGACAAGTGGTGAGCTAATCGCCATCATTGCTTTCCACGACCAACTCGGCTAAAGTTTTCTTCCAGTAAAAACACACTCCTAAATAAGCCAGCAGCCAGGACCAATCTTATACCAACAAAAATTGCCCAACAAGTCCGGGTAAGTAATTATGGTGTATGCCACCACAAAAGAGCTGATAGTGACCAATAGAAGAACAAGTATAGTGAAAGTCTTCAGTGGACGCATGCTACACGACCGGGATTTGAACTCACACCTCACGATTGGAAGTCGAGGTCTCCCCCACTAGACCATCAAAACGGTATATTCTCAGCGTCTCTCACCTATCTGGCCCACTGTGGAGCGTTGGGAGAAAAAGTGCCATCGTCCCCCACTCGTGACAATGCCAGAAATTTAATGTTTAAAACAGTAAGAGAACTTTTTCTATTGTTCTATTGTATTTGTTTTTCTACCTTTATATTCCCTATAATATTTAGTTTATATCTCTAAACTAAATAGTATAGGGAATAAAAAGGTGATCCATCCACAGGAAGATACCCATTCTGGCGTTGTCACGAGTGGGGGACGATGGCACTTTTTCTCCCAACATCCCCCAGTGGGGCCAGATAGGTGGGGGACGCTGGGTATATACGATCAAATCTCACTTCATGTTAGTAACTTTATGAATTAAACCAGACAATATTAACAACCACTAATATACTCCATTAGACACAGATTAAAAATCACTGCCTCATCTGCCGGGGGTGGATAATTGCTGAATCATGTTATCCCTACCCCCGCCGCGGGGGTTAATGTGTGTATTATATTGGGGTTGTCAATTTGTTTGTTTGTTTGTACCGGAGGCTGGTGCTTGAGATGTTTAGCTAACTTTATTGGATTAAATATCTTCTTCAAAATCTTTTGATCTTAGGATATAACTGAGTAATAAAATAATATGGTGCCTGTATCAGAAACAGTATATAATTTACAAAGTATTGCTAATTTACAAATGGTATAAATCTAGCAAAGAACCAGTCCCATCGCTTTTTAGCCGACTTTAACTAAAAGGAGGAGGTTCTCAATTCGGTTGTATTTTTTTTTTTTTTTTTAATGTTTGTTACCGCATATCTCCGGAGTTTATGAACCGATTTGGAAAATTATTCTTTTATTTGTATAGATATACTTCCAGATTGGTCCCATTTTTTTCAGAATCTAATTCTGATGATGGGATCCATGAGGAATTGAGGGAACTCCTCAAATATTGTAGGCATACATATGGCGATTTTGATATTTTCAGCAACAAAGCAAGCTTTTGCATTCAAAAAGTATAATAATCCTTTCACCACTATGGTTCTTTCATAAAAAAAAATTCATCCAAAATTATTTAGTCGAGTACAATGGCGGAAGTCGGTTTTTTAAATGAAAAGTTATATGAAATAAAGTGGGCTTGAAATAGCATCCATGGGAGGAGATAGAGGGGTAATGTTCTTAGGGTGGACACACCACGGCACAAACTTCAAATCATCATCATCATCATCAGCCTGTAGAAGTCCACAGCTGAACATAGACCTCCCCCTTAGAATGACACGACGAACGGTCTTGAGCCGCCTCCATCCACCGACTTCCTGCGACGTTTATAATGTCTTTAGTCCATCGACTGAAGTGTGGAGTGGTTTCCTCTACCGCGTAACTTTAAATTATACCTAATTAATGACAAATAAGATACCTGGATATTTTTATAAACGGGTATATAAAAATGCACTCAAAATCAAAATAAAATCAAAAACCTGCATTTAAAGTAACACAACCGAATTCAGAACCTTTTTTTGAAGTCGGTTAAAAATTAAAAAAACTTTGATCTTTAATGAGTGCTTTTCATCTACGATTAAAAAGAAAAAAAGTAGTTCAAATTGGTTTTATAGATGGCGCTGACTCAACTGTATCAATCAAGGTTGTCTGTGGTGCACGCGTACAAAACTATTATTCTAAGTAATCTGTGGCTATTAGTCATTATATTCTGTTTGTTTTTGCGTCTTGAGTGTGCGCTAAAGATTTCGTGGTGTTTTTATAAGTAGGCAAAAATAAATACCACGAAATGAAAATTATTTCTACGTTGTCGATGTTGACATTTCACTTTATTTTGACACTTGACAGTTACGTTACAGAGCAGCGTCATCTATTTTCAATGCTGAAAGCATGATTTGAACCGGCCGTGAAAACCCCTCATTACTCGAAAGAGACTGTTTTTAAATGTTCTAGTAATGAGTCCGACTGACAACGTGTCCCTAACATCATCATCATCATCATCATCTGAAAGACTTCCACTGCTGAATGAGGCCTCCCCCATAGAATGCAAGACCACCATGCCACCACCACCGCCACCACCATGAGCTTTGCCATAACCACCACGCTTGGGATTGGTGAGTTCTTTTTTATTTGAGTACTCAGGTGGATGCCACTGCCTAACCCCTGGTGTAATCCCTTAGTCGGCTTTTATGACATCCATGGGAGTAGACGGATGAGTTTATTCGTAGGCAGGACACGCCACGGCATGTCCTTAACATAAAACATTATACAATTTAAAAAAAAACTATAAGAATCACACACATAATTATACTCGCATACTCACAAACATACACATACACACACTCGTATAATATACTTTTGTACTCATGTATAGATTCATTCCATTGAATTTTTAACCGACTTCACAAAAAGTTCACAAGAGGTTCTCAATTCGGTTTTTTTTTTTTTCTTTTTTGTATGTTTGTTACCTCATATCTCCGGCGTTTATGAACCGATTTGGAAAATTCTTTTTTTATTTGAATAGATATTTTTCCAGATTGGTCCCATTTTTTTCAGAATCCAGTTCTGATTATGGAATCCATGAGGAATTGAGGGAACTCCTCAAACATTGTAGGCATACATATAGCGATTTTGATATTTTCAGCAACAAGCCAAGCATTTGCATTCAAAAAGTAACATAATCTTTTCACCACTATGGTTCTTTCATCATTTTTTTCATCCAAATATTTAGTCGAATACAATGGCGGAAGTTGGTTTTTAAATGAAAAGTTATTCATAAATATTTTTGTTTGGATGTTGAACATTTCGGAGGAAGGCGTTAATGTTCGCGACACAGTTTTTCAAACTTCTGCTAATGTTATTTATTTATTTATTTAATTATTTTTCTCTTACTGTTTCTGTATATCATGTTTTTGTTCTTTAATCTTTAATATTTGATTTGATATTTAATCTTTTTATTTCTGAGAATATAACAGTACCAACCTGTCATTATTTGACAACTAAATCACCGTGCATTTAATTCCTCCCTTAGTGAGTACAGTGGCACCCTCACCCATTCAATCATTTAAATAGTGTTTATAATCATTAAGTAGCTCCCTGACGTCCCATCCGTGTCCCTCGAGAGGGACATGTGGGCAGTTGTATGCAATCTTTTTGTTATGTCAATTTTAGTCTTGCGGTTGAGTGGTTTTTAGTTGAAATATTTTTTGCCAATTACTGCTCCTGTCTCTAGAGAAATCTCAAGTTATTTAGGATCATTTTAACTTCATAGTTCAAATGTTCTGGGTATGTACCTATAATAAAAAATATATATCTATATAATGTATTGTATTAAGTATATCAGTTATCTAGAACCCATAACACAAGCTCTGCTTAGCTTGGGGATAGATAATTGTGTGTGAAATGTCCAGCATTTATTTAGCAACAAAATCATTCGTTCGTTCTCGAACCATCAAAAATAAACGCTATAGATATTTTTCTATCCACTCTCCGATTATATCCCCACATAGCCATGAACAAAGCATCTTATGTCCATCCGTAATGGAGTAATTACTCGCTCAAGCCAGGGTCTGCCAGGGGAATGGCCGGGGGAATCCGCAGATTATAATGTTTGACTTTGATGTTTCGGTCGCGTGTTATCGACTGTCAAAAAATATGAATGCAATGCGAAATTATGTAATTGTTTTGCGATATTTACACTATTGCGTCAAACTTTAACGAGTTAGTATTTACTTTTACAAATCACTGATGGACTGAACGGCAGTGTTAATTTAAAAATGATGCTCGTCTTGGACTCTTTGCGTATGAAACCTTCAGGGTTTAAAAAAACGAACATAGTAAAAAAACTGTATAATTTTAGTAAAGTGATGATCAAGGCAAGTACTCGAAGCTAGGACTTTCTCGCGGTGAGTTCAATTTCTCGCGGTGAGTTCAATTACCGCGATTGAATCTAATTTTTTCCAACTTTTCACAGAAAAACGTAGCGAGATTTTCGTACTAAGCTGACTCTTGGACATTTTTTTTCCTTGACGTTAAATTAATTAAGTCCACAACTGTGTTCATTTGAATGTATTAAACGCCGAAATCGAAATACAAATTTGAAACAACCAATCCGAAACCGTAATCGGATACATGACACCACTCAAAGCCGGAGTGTCGACGAATCAAATTTAACCATTGAATCATAAACAAACATCTAAATTCGAATTTCGAACAGGCTTATTCTGAATTCAAATAGACAATACTGGCTGTAGAGGAACATTAGAGATTGTAAGGGTAGCGGTACACTTAACGGAATTAAAATTAAAAAGCATACCTAGCTGTTTTTTAGGTTTCACTTTTGGTAAGTAGGTATATATGTAGGACAGGTACATACATTTTGTAGATTCAGAAATAAAAACAGAAATATTTGAAATTTGATTTTTTTAGGCTCTTTTATTTTATCATCTCATTTGAATCTCTCTTATGATCTTGTGTGTCTGAATTTACCATACAATATGGTCAAAAATAATGTGTTTCTTAAAAACTAATCTTGGTAAGTGCTAGTACTGTTGAGTATGTGTCGTACCTAACGGGGCTATTACACGACCGGTTGGCCAAATGGCGCGAAATCCGACCCTCTCGTCGAACCAAAAACACTGGGGCGGGCGAAGCCATAGATTAGACAAAGCATTTATTTTTCTATTGTCTATTGTAGAAATAATTTTTCAAATAGGTTGTCATGGTCAAATGGTTGATATTTAAAAAAATCACGGTTATTAGTGCTTGGCCAACTTTGGCGGAAGTTGTTCAAACTTTACCCTCTAGAAATGAGATCCACGGGTTATTATCATTATTTTCGAATTTCTAAAATAACATAGATATATTCATATTCATTTATTCATTGCTTTTATGTAGTAAGTAATTTATATTAGTAAGTATTGGTCTTATTTATTAGGTAGTTAGTACTTACACATAAACCCCGTTAGGGCGCTGCAATTTTTATTATATTTCATTAAATTATTAAATTGTATGCATGCATTATCATTTATTCTTTCTAACTATATAATTTTAAATTGAAAACTGGTATATAATTTGAATTAAACAAATATAATTATATAATAACCTTCGTGAATTATATCATTCATTTTGTCAAATGGGAAATTTTCACGTACCGATATGTTGGTGGAAGCACCAACAGGTTTCGACCCTAATCGAGGGTCTTCATCAGGGTGGGTATAGGATCCGCGATACACTCTCTCCGCGTCCCTCCTCGCACTGCGTGTCTAAGCTCCTCTCGGCTCGTCTGGCGTAAGGGCGGGGGGAGTGCTTGTGTCCGAGTCATCACGCGTTCTTCGGCGACGAATGAGTTCATTACGCATTATAAAAAGACCTAGGTAATTACTAAAACCAAAAATATGTTAAAAATTTACAATGTTATGATGTGCAAAAACCACACAAATAAAAACTGTTTTTTAAGGCAGTCTTGCCATTCCTATTTTACGTTTCCATATGTTATTCTAAAAATAACATTGTTTTTACGGAAATAAATTAAACAATGAATCTACTCATCCCTTATAAGAAATATATTATATATACTATATTTTGTTTTATTGCCCTTATATTGACGTAAGTACAATAAATTATTATTGTGAATAAAATAGTTATTATGACTATCATTATTATATTATTATTCATAAAATAACTTCAACAATTAAGTATTTGTTTGGTTATGTTTGTATCTTTTATTATTTTATTTTATATTATCAATTAATAGTAATTATATAGTAGTTATATAATCAAATAGCTAATTTGATATTGTGGATCCAAGTCATCTGACTACAAGACAAATTAATTAATTTGATTATGGTTTATACAATTTTGAACACGAAAATTCGTTTTTCAGTTTTTGTTTTTGATAAACTTGAAACTGTCAATAAAGCGTTGTCAAACGTGTCCCAAGTATAATTTACCATTACCTATTTATTGAGCTAGATTTCGTAGTGACGAGACTTTTCACAAAAAAGGGCATGCTTGAATGAAGAATTCTTAAATCTGACAAGATTTTTTAAACAAGACTATGTATTTTTATGAAGTCACCTAAAAAATTAACAAAGTGTCACATCTGTACACAATTCTACCTACTCTATACCACTCTATGGTACATTAGGCAGTGGCCAGGGCCCGCGGGACCAAGTTATGGCCCGGCTAATGGGCCCGACACATATTTTCAATTCGTTCCTCTTATTTGCCGCTGCGGTCTGTATCGAGGGCATTTTATGATCATTTTATTATAAGGGTTCACTTTTGTTTGTGGATAGAGTTGTCAATGAAGTTTAAAGTAAGTTATGTGTGTTATTTTACCTCTATGATGGATTTTTTATTTAAAATCTAGGGTATTGCCGTGCTGGTAATAGTAATATTAGTCTGGATGTAAGTAGGCTTTTATCCTTTTTTTTTTTTTTTTTTTTTTTTTTTTAGGCCCTGTCTGATCTCGTGATCAGAAAGTACTGTTTCGCGTGATCACAAACGACAAGCCCGTAGACTCAAGACCGTTCATCGTGGCATTCTAGGGGGGGATGGGGGCGGGGCTATGTCCAGCAGTTGATGTAAACAGGATGATGATGATGATGATGATAGCTAGTTTAATCTTGTATCTTACATGACGACCTGTTTTTGTTGACTTAACAATTACTGTTAGTTGAGTTTTTCTTTCACCGTTTGAGAGCACGTAGTTGTGCACGTACATTTTTAACAAAAACTCGTTGGTACACGTCTGGAATTCGAACCCACGATCATTGTATCGGAAATCATTAACACCAGCTACTGCAAAACCATTATGTTACTATAGTTTAAAATATTAACTTGTATGTAGGTAGGTAATAAAAACAAAATCTAATTTCACTAGAAAACTAGATAAATTGAGAAATGCTAAAACTCCTACTTTCATTATACCATCCTATCGCTATTAACTTCTTTAATCCACACCACTCGGATCAACAGCCACAACTTATCAATATAAAATTTAAAAAAAAACAAAAGCTATAAAATATTGACACTCGAATAACTACTTACTTTGTATTTAGAACACGATAGTACCATCTGCTGTCACAATGGTACTTACATGCGTGCTTTGCTATACTTTTTAAAACGAATCTCTTTAATAGCACACATGGAATTTTTAATCTTATTCCTTGAAACATAAGGTAGAAATTAGATGGTAAAGGAAAAAATGCTCTCCCCCATTTTTGTTAGGATTAAGTATAATGAATCGTAAATTCGATCTTTGACACCTTTTTCATTCGCATTCGAGTGATTTCTATGATTGTATCAGGCTCTTTTCGTCTTCCCGAATTTATGTCATATATTCTTGGGCATATAGTTGAAATTTGTGTACTTAGACAAAGCCATACGTGTGAAATTTTCTTTGCTCTAATTTCTGTTTTATTTTGTTAGGTATAAAGTTGAAGTTTGCATGGAAATGAAAGCTATGAGTAAATTAAAATGTCTATTTGGGTTCGTAGGGTGAACAGAATGATTTTTAGCTTAGCGTTATTATGTTTGTAGTAATGTAATTGAGTTCAATTTTATTGTAATAGAGAACGTATTTGTTGGTTTGAGGGCTCGCATTTTGATTTACAGTTATGTATTTTGTAGAAACAGGTAATTTAGAAATGTGTTCCAACATAAGTTATTTAACTAAGGTAATTCAAATGTTTTGATAAATAAAATTAACTATATCGTTTGGACGAGAGGTGCAGACTAGAATGACTTTAGCAAATATAATGTACAAGATTCTAGGCTATCCATAATCAATTATAAAATTATCTGGTGTGTTTATTTTTCATTTATTTTATTTTAATCATCAAATTTATGTTCTCAACATTAATTCAATTAAACTCAGGCACGTGTTATTTTTAACCGACTTCACAAAAAAGGAGGAGGTTCTCAATTCGGTTGTATTTTTTTTTTGGATGTTTGTTACCTCATATCTCCGGTGTTTATGAACCGATTTGGAAAATTCTTTTTTTATTTGAATAGATATACTTCCAGATTGGTCCAGATATGACGACCTCTGTGGCGTAGCGGGTTAGTAGCCGGCTGTGATGCAAGAGGTTGCTGGTACGATTCCCACTGCGGGACAAATGTTTGTATGATCTGCAAATATTTGTTACGGGTCTGGGTGTTATGGTACCCCTGTTATCAGGAACTATGAGTACCATGGGTACTCATAGTTCCTGATAACAGGGTTTCCTAGTGTGGCATCAAGACTACGTATGTGACTGTCTGTTTGGTGTTATGTTATTCAGATTGTTTTTAGCAATAAGGGACTAAAACTAATTTAAATATGGTTCTTCGTTTTAAATTTTACACATAGAACGCACTAAGGAGTTTTTAGTCGAAAAAAAAGCAAAAAGAGTCTTAGTATTCTATTTTTGAAACCAACTCTTGATGTTCCATTTTTAAATAATTCTTAAACTGTCCATTATAAATTTATTTTAATAACTTTTCATTTAAATAACTTTTCATTTAAAAAACCGACCTCCGCCATTGTATTCGACTAAATATTTGGATGAAAAAAAAATGATGAAAGAACCATAGTGGTGAAAGGATTATGATACTTTCTGAATGCAAATGCTTGGTTTGTTGCTGAAAATATAAAAATCGCCATATGTATGCCTACAATATTTGAGGAGTTCCCTCAATTCCTCATGGATCCCATCATCAGAACTGGATTCTGAAAAAAATGGTACCAATCTGGAAGTATATCTATTCAAATAAAAAAAGAATTTTCCAAATCGGTTCATAAACGCCGGAGATATGAGGTACCAAATATAAAAAAAAAAAAAAATTACAACCTAATTGAAAACCTCCTCCTTTTTGTGAAGTCGGTTAAAAAGTCAATTTCATTTCATTTAAAAAACGCGTAGAGGTGTTTTGAAACTCGTTTTGTTTGAACGCGAACAGTGTCATCAATTTGCTCCGGGCTATACAATTCAGTGAATGAAAAATATTCACTGAATATACAACTTTATGAATATTTTGAATATTGTTCTTTCAAAATGATAAATGAATGACCTAATCGATTGAAATAGCCATGTAAGAGATGATAGGAAGTGACAGAAAAGCACCAGTGACAGAAAAGTTGAAAGGGAATTGTTTAGCTTGGTATGGGCAAGTTGGGAGGAGGGATGAAACGCATGTAAATAAGAGTGATGAACATGAAGGTTTGTGGATGGAAAGAAAGAAGAAGACCTGAGGAAAGATGAATGAATTGTGTGAGAGATGATATGAATGAGAAAGGAGTGAATGAGGTGACGGCTGACAGGAGTGAAAGAGAAAGACGTACTGCACCGACCCCAAATAAATTGGTATAAGGGCAAGACAATGATGATGATGATTTTTAACCGACTTCCCAAAAAAGGAGGTTCTCAATTCGGTTGTATTTTTTTTTAATGTTTTTTACCGCATATCTCCAGCGTTTATGAACCGATTTGGAAAATTATTTTTTATTTGAATAGATATACTTCCAGATTGGTCCCATTTTTTCAGTATCCAGTTCTGATGATGGAATCCATGAGGAATCGAGGGAACTCCTCAAATATTGTACGCATACATATGGCGATTTTGATATTTTCATCAACAAACCAAGCATTTGCATTCATAAAGTATCATAATCCTTTCACCACTATGGTTCTTTCATCATTTTTTTTTCATCCAAATATTTAGTCGAATACGGCGGAAGTCGGTTTTTTAAATGAAAAGTTATTTAAATAGTAAAATCTTTAGTGACTAACTGATTAATAAGTCAGTAGTTTTCAAATAAATAAAAAAGAATTTTCCAAATCGGTTCATAAACGCCGGAGACATGGGGTAACAAAAATTAAAAAAAAAAAAAAAAAAATACAACCGAATTGAGAACCTCTTCCTTTTTGGGAAGTCGGTTAAAAAAGAACTTTATTCATTGAAATCACAAGGATCATTTTGAATCGTCTTATAAACTAAAATTACTCCTGTTCCAACGCGACCAAGCCTAGAAGAATCAGGCAACAAACTCGGCTTGGCTTACATCATGCATGTCAAACTCAAAGTCATCAGTGGGCCAAATACTTAAAGACCTTAGAATCAGTGGGCCGCACCGTGGGTTGTGTTAACCATAAAGAAAACAAACTCCTTGCATAGATATAGTAGTACTTACTGCCCCCCTATTTCCTGACTGAAAGTCACTCGGTGACTAATGTCTCACAAGTAAAATGTCTTTAAAATTATGTTTTTTTTATGATTATAAATTTTTACCAATTGATGGCTATATTTTTACATGTCAAACGATAGTCACCGAGTGACTTTCAGTTAGGAAATAGGGGGGCAGGATGCTATTTGTTTATCTAATCATTACAATGTAAGTACTTTATGTTCAAAATTGAATCAGGCCGCAGTCAACGTCGTGATGGGCCGCATGCGGCCCCGGGCCGCATGTTTGACATGCTTGGCTTACATAAATGGTCCGTCTTACCACTAGGTGAGAAGCGCCTGTGTGGTGCCTCGGAGCAAGGAGTTGCTGATACATAGTAAATGAGAACTTAAAAACCTTAGGAAGGTAGTCAAAAGTAAATAAACATCAGCAAAAATATGTAAGACAGCACACGCTACGCTTGTTATACTTATAAATAATAATCTAATACAAAATAATCATCCTTTAGAGGAGGCCTTGCCCAGCAGTGAATGTCTAAAGGATGTTGAAG
The DNA here is from genome assembly GCA_951392215.1 of Epirrita christyi. Lineage (NCBI taxonomy): Eukaryota > Metazoa > Arthropoda > Insecta > Lepidoptera > Geometridae > Epirrita > Epirrita christyi. Next base: position 10,289,225 of record OX595855.1, on the reverse strand, counting down.
AACTGAGGCCCAATTCTCTAATTTAAAAACATTCCAGTTACAATATAATCTCGTGTCAGTCGCACTGTCACGTATAGTAACTATTACTTATTCACGCGAAGATTATGTAATAGTTATTATACGTGACAGTGCGACTGACACGAGATTATATTGTAACTGGAATGTTTTTAAATTAGAGAAAGGGGCCTCTGAATTTGGTTTTAAAAAAAACATTGGGTTTAATATGGTTTACATCCTACTTATTATTATAAATGCGAAAGTTTGAAGGTTTGTATGTTTGAATGTTTTTTTTATCACGCCCGGTAACGACTGAACCGATTTCGATGTGCAACACAGTAAGACGAGCAAAGCCACGGGCGGGTACTGGTATTACATTCAAAAATACCTGTATGGTCTCATTAGGGTTCCGGACATCCAGTGAGAAAACTGAATCCTCACAAAAAATAAAATTTTGAAAGTGTACCAGTAATCACGGATGCATAGCTTATTTTCAGTTATTTATTTTTACTTCGGGGACAAATAAGAAATTAAAAAAAAAACTTTTGTCAAGTTCTTCACGTGACATAGGTATCATATGAAAGGGCTCGATAAGGGGGATGAGAAATACTTAAAAGTTTATAAAAGTACTTACCTATTCAAGGTTTATAATTTGAAAATGCACATTTTATAAGATAGAAGACAAAATACATGAAAATCGAACGTTATCTCCAAAACTACTGAGCACAACACCTAGAAAAAACTAAATATATTCACATATTAGGTATATTATATTATTGTTACAGGATACGTATTATGATAATTCGGAATATGAGTTGTAAACCCATTATATTATGTGTGTACGGGTTTTCGTTTAAAAACCAAAACGAAAATCTTTAGTCCTTAAATTCCTGAGGCAAAACGGAAAATATTTGTGAAGTTATAATGCCTAAAAAACGTATTGCTTTAAAAAAAATGTTTTGCTTAACTTCACCGAGCACTAAGTGGTTACTATCGTAGTTCACTTGTACGAGTTGTACGGAACCTTCTCCACTCATGTCTGAGTCGTATTTGAATGGTTTTTTTTAATATTCTGCTCATTTTTAACTTATTATCTATGATATTAATAATTACGGTGATTCTCTGTTTGCTATTAGTGTTCTAATAGTTTAATATAAGCTTTTGTGTAAGCTTTCTTTGCAATGTTATTTTTTATATTTTTCAGTTGGTAGTAATCGTTGGTACTTCGCGTTGTGTGACGCGCAATGATTTCCCAGAGCGCGACAAGACGCGCCAATCACAACACCACGAATACCTTGTTAGGGTTGCTGCTAAATGGTATTTTTTTTTTATTAAAAAAATATAATTATGTTTTTCCCGACGTTGCATGAAAATGGGATAGTTAGTTTGGGGGAGGGGGTCAGGTTTGTTAGTTTAGGGGGAATAAGGGTTTGCGATATAATATTTAATTTTCAAACTTTCTTTTTGAATGCTTAGTTTACTTCTCTACAATGTCTTGCTACCGTGGTTTGTCATTTATTATACATACCCATGGTATTGGGAAATTCGAATTTTGAATACACTGTATCCGATACAAGGTAAACTTCCATCGTCCTGCGCTGACTAGTCCATTTCTATTCTGACATCGTGCTAAAGGAACAATACATACGCAACGCATACATAAAAAAAACTTTATTAACATAATACAATATTACATTATGTTATTGATTCCATAGGCTACTGAACTATTTAAAAAACTGTATTTCAGGAGACAATGCCTTCTTCCATATTAAGCATAGGCAGCTGTTACTTTGCAAAGTAATTTAAACTTATTACATAAAATATCTATGTAGTGACAACCCTAGCCTATCTAATACCTCGCTCGTCTAATCACCGCCCGAGCACACCACAAACAGGCGTCTTTAGAGCATTTTCAAATTTCGAATACCGTGTACCAGTTCGAAAATTGAATTTTGAAAACCATTATTCGAAGTTCGAACGTCATGTTGATTCTGTTCAGATTGTGATATTTTTAGATATTTATTTATTTCACCATTCCGTTACATTGCATAACATTGGTATGTCAAGTGTGACGTGTACATAGAGGTTTGGTTTCTTAGGTAAATTCATAGCAATATAATATAATATCAAATAGTATGTGTGTCAAAACGTAACACAATTATTTTAAACTGAAAGCAAATCTAATGTGCTACGGATTTCGTAGCACAGTCTACGAACCTCGTAGCAAATGCAACTTTACATTTCTTACTAAAACAAGTTACTCCATCATGCCTACAAGATGCGACGAACGGTCTTGAGCCTAGACACGATGAAGGGCATCCATCCACCATCTTCCAATAAACTTTATAATGTATTTAGTCCATCAAGAGGGGGATCTTCCTCTACTGGGTCGTCCGGTTTGCGGTTGCCACTCAAGAACCTTTATTCCCCAACAGTTGTCAGTTTTGCAAGCTACATGACCTGGCCTTTGCCACTTCAACCTGCTAATTCTGAGAGCAGTGCCCATTGGCGTATCTAGAACTTTTTTCCAGGGGGGGCCTGGCCCCTGAGTTGTGCCAATGAAGCCGAGTCAACGGCCAATGTAACTTATGTAGTACCTATAAGTCACTCTACAGACGCGGTCACAGCCAAAGATTTTGGGGGAGTCATCTTAAATCACCCTTGGCATTTACAATTTTCTACCGGCGAGCGGAGCGAGCCGCGAAAATTTCTTATTAAAGAAGTGTGGCAGCCAAATTTCTTTGCAAAAATACTTAAAACTTTTTCGGGCGTGAAGTACCTAACCCGGTAACCTAATATCCTGGGGTGGGCACCAGATCATTCTGGAGTGGGCACGGCCCACCCGGACCCCCCTCTATATACGCCTATGGCAGTGCCAGTCAAATCAGCAACAGGGACAGTTCTAAGCATAAGTATGTGTACCTAACTGTTATTTATCTCGGCGTTAAGCCATCGCCGGAAGAGAATACCTGTTTTTTTTAATGAATTTCATTTATTGAAGCTTGTAAGTGATGAACTAAACAATATATTTACAAGCACAAATACTAAAAGCGTGTGACACGCAATGCCCCGTAGATCATGTCACAGCAAACACAAATCACAACAAAGCATTAGGATGGTGAACGAAAAGTATTTTCAAACGAATAAATTTAAATATTTTTCTGTTTCTACATCAATGCAGTTGAATTGAGTTTTACCGGGAAAGCCGGTGACATTTCAGCCGATGATTTTTCCATTTCACCACACTCGTGAATGACTGCGTTCTCATTTAAGCAATGGCATTTTGACGGCAGCCTCTTTTGTCACGGCGCGGTTGAAAAAAATACGACGTTCCATTTTCGATTGAAGTTGGCACGCATTGGTGGTTGTTTTTTTTTAATATTTGTTTTTATTGTGGCAGGGGTTACAATTAATTAAGAAATAAGAGCGTCTTAGAAAAAAAAAATACGAGACAAATCAATAAATACCATATGATAATTTTAAATGTAGATAGCAAAGGACACACATATATTCGAACCTATATAATATATTGTCTTATTCTCATGCAATTTTCAGGCCTTTGAATAAGACTAACTCTATTTTTAGGGTTCCGTTCCTTATGAGATACCAACAGAACCATTATATGATCAGGGAGCTGTCTATCACAGCCTATTTTTTTGGAATTTACTTGACCAAAAAAGTTGAAATTTGGTACAAAATAATATAGAGTTAGGTGATATAATCACGTACGTAAATAGCATATTTTTTTGTATCAAATGCAGTATGTGACATAACAAATGAAAGAACTCGTTAAGAGATTTTTTTTCATATTTTTTGAAATTTTAAGTTAGTAAATAAACTCTTGGTCTTGTGGTTACATAGTAGACTACTTAAACGAAACCCTTTCCATACGAGTCCCACTCGCACTTGACTTTTAAATCCTGAATCTATTTACTGAGATACCTTCAAGTTTCTTAATCAAAATGTGAATAAATTGAACAACATTGAAACTCATTAATATTTATTGAAAAAACGGTCTTTGACTGAATGCTAAACAATTCTTATAAAGAAGTGACAACTTAGGAAAGATATCGCTAGAAACCATTTTATCCTTACTCATATAAATCACCTTATTTTCTATGACATAAAGTAGAATTTTCCTTGGACGTATGTAAAATATTTTTGTTCAGGAATATTTGTGACAAAAGTCAATATGCGTTTGATATTCAAAATTGAAAATCAATTCTCGTCCGTATTGTGATACTGTAAAAGTCTATTTTTATAAAATTGAGTATTATGCGAGTTGTGTAAGTATTGGTTTTGTATGATAATACCATTTTTCATATTAAAAGTTGAGGCGGGCCTTTTTCAATATATTCCCTCGGGTTTTGTACTGGAAGAGTTTACCGACTTGGAAAATAGGTGTTTCGAATTATTATATGAGTTATGATCCATATTTTGATAGAACTGTTAACACAAACACGTTTTTACAACAATAATTATTTTCTATTTCATCATCATCATCAGCATTAAGACGTCCACTGCTGGATGAGGCCTCCCTCACAAAATACAATGGGGGGGGGAATTGCCACAATCAATGGCGGATTGGTGATCGCAGTTGGTGATAAGTACGCAGATAGATACTGCTGCCCATCCCTGGAGTAATCCAGTAAAGCTTTTACTACAAAGTCAAATTCAAAGTCAATAACTTTTCATTTAAAAAACCGACTTCCGCCATTGTAATCGACTAAATATTCGGATGAAAAAAAATTGATGAAAGAACCATAGTGGTGAAAGGATTATGATACTTTTTGAATGTAAATGCTTGGTTTGTTGCTGAAAATATCAAAATCGCCATATGTATGCCTACAATATTTGAGGAGTTCCCTCAATTCCTCATGGATCCCATCACCAGAACTGGATTTTGAAAAAAATGGTACCAATCTGGAAGTATATCTATTCAAATAAAAAAAGAAATTTTCCAAATCGGTTCATAAACGCCGGAGATATGCGGTAACAAACATAATACAACCGAATTGAGAACCTCCTCCTTTTTTGGGAAGTCGGTTAAAAAGAACTTTATCCATTGAAATCACAGGGACCATTTTGAATCGTCTTATAAACTAAAATTAACCCTGTTCCAACGCGACCAAGCCTAGAAGAATCAGGCAACAAACTCGGCTTGGCTTACATAAATGGTCCGTCTTACCACTAGGTGAGAAGCGCCTGTGTGGTGCCTCGGAGCAAGGAGTTGCTGATACAACTCTGACCTATATACTAACTCTAATGACGTTTATAATGTCTTTAGTCCATCGAGTGGAGGGCCTTCCTCTACCGCGTCGTCCGATTTGTGGTCGCCACTTGAGAACCTTTATTCCCCAACGGTTGTTGCGAGCTATTTATATTGCTCTTCAACTTACTTATTCTGAGAGCCATGTCGGTGATCTTAAAAAAAAAATACAACCGAATTGAGAACCTCCTCCTTTTTTGGCGGTTAAAAATAGTTATTACCTTCTTACATAAGGTCACCCTGTTTTAACTAATTTTTAACCGACTTCACAAAAAAGAACGTGTCTTGGTCGACGAAGGGATTGAACACTGGTGGAAACTTAGCGAGCGAGATTTTTATACGTGCAAAACAAGCGAGATGCGTGCGAGGGATGTGTACAAGGAATGTGTTGCGAGAGATGTGCGCGAGGGATGGACGCGAGCGAGAAATTGCTAGCAGTCAGTCTGAAAAGAGTCCGCTACACATCCTCGCATCGCTCATCTACCTCGCACATCTTTGGTGGAAATTAACGTAGCCTCAGAGTTAATATCTTTATTTACAGAAATAATAACCTATCTATCTAATACTTTAAACGAGCAATATTTTTATATATATTATATTGTCACGGGTATTTATCACGTGTTACCTTATTATTTATTATTCCCGACGTTTCGAATGCGTTACAGCAATCATGGTCGCGGGCTGACTGGAGTACATGGAGCTACCGTCGAGAAGTGGTGGCAGCTGCAGAAACTACCCTCACTTGGTCTTCAGAATTAGAAATGGTCGTATTCATAGTCCGACACACCACACTAACCGTATCTACGCACTGAGATGACACATCGCGACGCGCACACCTACCAATGATAGGATTCCACGACGAAGAGAGTCTAAAACCGTCTTCATGGTTGAAATTTGGGTACTTTTTGATCTTAATAGCCTCACGAATGATTCTCTTGTAGAAATGGCGCTCATTCGAAAGTACCTTGGGATCGTGAAGTTCAATCCAGTGATTAGGTCCAGAATCTACTAGGTGCTCCGCTATCGCTGATTTGTTGACCTGGCGATTCTTCACTGCCGCGATGTGTTCCTTTACCCATTCAGCTATTGTTCGTTTAGTTTGCCCGATATAGGAACGTAAAATAATAAGGTAATACGCGATAAATACCCGTGACAATTTAATAAATATGTGTTCTAATCGCGAGAGTTTAAAAAATACTTTTATATTCATAACAAAAAAATATTTTTTACGATCTCTATAAAATTTGCTATTTGGAGGTTTCTAGGGGCTAAAAATCGATCTAACTAGGTCTCATCTGTGTAAAAACGCGTTTTTTCGAGTTTTCTTAGTAAAGCTCGGTCACCTATCTTATACAAAGTATAAACAATATTATTGAAACAAAAAAGATTAGGTTTATTTAGTTCTTATGAAGTTTTAATGCTGTCCATTGTGACATTTACAACAATAGAGCATTCGAAAATCGAACATCGAATGAGGAAACCATTAAATAACCAACGGGGGTTTCAGAACGCACATTGGCCAAAAAAAATCGCGTAACTGGCCGATTATTCGAAGATTCGACTTTAGGCCGACTGAAAAAGGTTTATTATGTGTGTCAAAGAAAGAACGTATGGGAATAGGGATGGGAAAATGGAAAACTTTTTAGAAAAATCGGTAAGTTCAAATATGATGAAAATATAGGTATATTTTTTTCTGAAATTAATAATCCGACCTATTATTCTTTTTTCAAAAATAGTGTGTGGTTTTCAAATCTGTAGTAAACTTAGTATTATAGCGTCTGCCTCAGAAGTTATACCAAATCAAACGTGCGAAAAGGTACAGCGACCAAATGATGCCCTGACATCATTTGGTTTACCTTTGCCACCTGAAAACAGGGCTAGTGGGAACTTGATCAGTTTCTGGTAGACTAGGTAGACATAGCAGAAGATCATAAAGCCTGGAAAAAATGGGAGGAATCCTTTACTCAGCAGTGATTCAACGCTGCAAGAAATATAATAGAGTTAGGGGCCTTTCGTGAGAAGACCATTTTTGACGTGAATACGTCATTAAATTTGGTTCCATAATGGAGGCAATCCAGAAAACTGATGATGACCAAATCGGTGGATTTGGTGTTAAAGCTTATCTATCATCTACATTCAGAATTACATCATTCGATAAACTCTATAAAGAACTCTGTACGTTGAGTGAGGACTTTGACGGATCTCGCGCGGCTGAGGGGGAAGCGCTGCTATTTTGAGTTTGTTTCGCTGCTTCACATATGTAGTATTCACGTAAAACACACGGCCGTGTTCATGACATAGCCACACCCGGATTTTTTTGTGCTACTTTTAAGTTCCATACTTTGAAGGTAATTCCGTCATCACCAAATTCAATTTCAAAATCAAAATGGAAAAATCTCGAATGAAAAATCTCAAATGAAAAATATCGAATGAAATCTCTAGTGAAAAATTAAGAAAAAAAAATGTTGAAATACCATAAACAAGTCAGAACTTCAAATATTTTAATAGAGTGCTGGCCTACTGTCCCCATCACTACTGCCCAGTATTTAATCATCTACAAAGCGAGCCGAATCGACTACACACGGGCGACGTATTCAGACGTATTCAAAACTGACAAAAGAAAAAAAGCAATCTTCCCAGATTGGCATTTGGGGGCTACACAAAGAATATGGGGGGATATTCTAAAGAGGATTCGGGAACGTTTTGTCATCAGTTATTTGGTAATTTAGTGTTGCATTGGGGTTGTGATTGGATAGGTTTTAATGCGCATATGTGCTTGATTGATTGCTTTTCGCTGCCTTTGAAAAGATTAAATGTTATTATTGCTGTACCACTTCAACGCTCATTACACTTGACGACGACAATTTTTATTTCTATTAAAATACATTCTAAAGATTAATACCTATATATCTTTATAATAGATACTATTATATGATCTTTATAATAGGTTATTTTCATAATAGATATATCTTTTATTTTTACCTTTTTTTTATTATATATCTTTCTACTTTATTTATTTGTATTTTAAGGTGTATGTACCTTTTAGGCTATAAGGATGAGTAGATCTCAATTTAAAAATGAAAAATAAAAAAATGAAAAAACTGTTTATTTTCAACAATCAAATAGGCTTAAAACTAATTGTTAACAACAAAGTACAATTTGAGTGTTGACAAAAATTAACAATTAAAAATTGACAATTTAAAGCTAAAGTACAGAATGTATCACCATCACCAGCTTGTTAGCGTTAATTGCTGGACGAGGCCTCCCCCATTGGATGCAGATAGGGGGATTTGCCATAATTACCACGCTTGGCAGGTGGATTGGTGATCGCAGTTTGGTGTTAAGTACTCATGAGGATGCTGCTGCCCATCCCCTGGTAAGGCTTTTAATACATCCACGGGAGGTGAAAGAGGGATCCATTCTAAGACCAGACACACCGTGGCTTGGCAGAGAATTCATACATCTATGTATTTCAAAGTGACATTAAATAGATTACAAAATGTTCAAGTCACGTTATTGGCTGGCCAGAGTATATGAATTCATAGGCTCACTCAATATACTCACTCGTATTCGTATCCAAAACGATAGCCAGATAATCAAGGTCTGAACACTCCAGAAGCAGAAGGTGCAATACAAGCAAAATGTAGCTCACATCCATTTCAAATTTCGAACGCTTTGATAGTGTTGGGACTTTGAAACTAATTTAAACGGGATTAGTCCTTGTCCGTCTTGGAAAAGCGATATACTTTGTAATTCCCTGGATAAACAATATTTATCTAATCTTCATCATCATCATCATCATCATTTCAGCTCGTCTGTTAGGTATTAAAGAGGAGGCCTATACTGTTAGGTGTATGCCTCCTCTTTAATATGCCATTCTTTTCGGTCCATCTAATTTACGTACACCCCCCTCCCCCATCTGTTCTGGACGGCTCTGGTTCTGGAAGTATGATATCCCACCGAAGAACAAGGAATATATGCTGTAGTAAGGCAGTTCAAGCTGATAGGTTGCATGCATGTAGCTGGTGTCTGCGGTGGGCGTCTCCGAATAGCTTCGGTAGCTAAGGGTAGGTAGAAGGGCTCTGGAACCCCAAAAGGCGAGCATTAGGGAAACTGAAGCTGGCATTCGGTGTGCGTCCAGAAACCCACTTTTAACGCCCTCTAATTGATTTATTTAAGTCAAGCAACAACAAGGCTCATAAGCATAACACACAATAAACACATCAATACAATAAACTACAGCTACAACAACCATAACAGAATATTAAACAAAGGCAACATATAAATAGGAAAAAAATAAAGAAAATGAAGAAAAGTTACATGTTTGTTTGTAGACTTGAGAATTTCATTTTGCACGCACATCACTACCATCAAACAGAATCGAAATTTGTATTGAGAACGGCAGCAATGGAGTGCGTTTCGTTCTTTGCAGACCTCCAATTTGGCTGATTGACGCGGCCGGCTTCGATTTTCAAACGGCTCAAAGACTTACGTACCAACGAGGACACGTGGAATGGAGCGTGAAAACAGGGCGCTGTTTAATGACTTTTCCATGGACATTTTAACTTTTGGTGAGTTTGAGGAGCTTAGGTGTCAGGGTTACCTACGTGTTTGTTTTGATGGCAATGATTTACGTTCTGTAAGTCAGAAAAACAACAAAAACAAGTATTTTTTTCTTTACTATAAATGAATGAGATTCCTAAAAAATCATGATTAGATCTCCTAGCCACTGGATTTGATTAGGTATTATCACGAGATGGGAATACTCGGTGATGCCTTATTCAAATATATCATCCTAAATCCAGTCACAACACATCGCACTCAGAGATTTCACACACCTAAAATCCGTTGCTAAAATGACACCGCGTTATGGCATTTCCGTGTTTCCCTTTCCCAAATCCATTCAATCCCTATTAGCCACTGACATGCTTTGTCTAACATAGAAGGATTGTCAAAGTAACCAGAATACAGAAACAAAATACAATTATTGACTGTTTTTTTAGGTCATTAGGTTTAGGTCTTCAATATGTTGGTTTTTATGTTGAACTATGGTCTTCAAACACACAACAGCGGATCAATAGTAAGACTTAACGTAGTAAAATATATAATATAACCGCGATGATTATATTTTACTTCAAAAAAATAAAGAACCTACCTACCTATTTACTAATAACGACTTTGTAAAAAAATAGCTGACTGTCCTTCATCAAAGAATGCTTCGATTTTTAAATTTGTTAAAATTGAATTTTTTATTCGTTACTATTATTCAAACTTGGAACGACGACAGTTTCCCTTTGCAAAGAAGAATAGACGATCAGAAGCGATATATAATTAATAAGAAATACTATGGTAGGTACTTATGAGAAAAGAGACCTCAAAACTATAATTTAACTTTCATCATGTTTGTTTGTTTGCATGGTTAACATTTTGAGATGATTTTGTTATACTTAGTTTCCGTTATCGGATTGAGCCAAAATTTTGCAATCAAATCAAAAATAATTTAATTATGTACCAATATGTTGGGGACAGTGGATAATGGAACGCCTCGGACTGGTGGTGTGTGGGCTCATTTTGATCAGCACGCGATTCTAAATACTAATTCAACCTTTATCATCGTTCCGCAGACAAATTTTATAAAAGCATGTTTTGATAAACACTTTATCAACTAAAATCTTACTGTAATGTTTCATTCAATGAGTTTCTCAAAATGTCTTTCAAATCTCAAAATGTGAAATCTCAAATGATACCGATCTCCAGGGACGGTGGACAGGGGTCGTAGATCGTAATTACCACTCCTGGCTGATTAGCGGGTTCCTTATTACTTGCGAATTTACTTGTGTTTACTTTCTTGGCGACACTCTTGGGGTGGTTGGGTGGTGTTGGATTAGCGTGGACAAGATTCTAATGCCTAGAGATTTAGTAATGGGATACTGCACTGCCGGACAGTCATCATCATCATCATTACCAGTCTGTTTACGTCCACTGCTAGACGAGGCCTCCCCATTGAATACTATGGGGGGATTTGCCATAATCACCACGCTTGGCAGGTGGATTGGTGATCATAGTTTGGTGTTGTGTACTCAGGTGTATGCTGATGCCCATACCCTGGTGCCCTTAGTTTTAGACTTTTACTACATCCATAGGAGAAGGAGGAGGTGTCTATTCTTAGGCCGGACACACCATGGCACACAGTATGTTCTAACAAAGGCTTGATATGCCTAACATAATAACAAAGCATATTATAAAGCGCAGGTATTTTTTTTGTTCTTTTTTATGAACGGAACTGCCATTGTGGCCCAATACCTCTTAAGTCACGTCCAACTAGGACGCACGCACCACACTTGGCATTGCACTGCGCCCTTTATCCTCAGACAAAGATGAGTCTTATGTGCCTGTCATTTCACCGGCACCTTCAAACCGGGACACAGCAATGCAAGCACTACAGCTTGGCGGCAGAAATAGGTATGGTAGTAGTACTTTCACGACCGAACTCTTTCACAAGGAGCTCTACTAGTAACAAAAGTGAGTAGGTAGGTGTAGTGATGCAATTGAATAAATTAATATTTAACAAATAATACAAATTAACATCATTTTTTAAATGTAATCTTAATTTATCTTAATTTTATTATAAATGTTTAAATAAGTAGGTATGCTGGTATTATCCTAAAGTCAAGTCGAACTAATTCAACTGACATTTTGTGTATAGTCAGGTAGTCCACTCACCACACTTGCTTTCTTACCTATGTATAAGCAAGCTATTTTGTGTAATCCTGTAACGCCTAAAATATCGAGAGACTGGTGTCACACTGGCCTAACTAATACAGTTGAATTGATGTTATTGTGTACTTTTTTCAATAAATAATATATTATGTTCTATTTTATTTTTGCATTTTGAAAGAACTCCTTACAAATGAAAAATTATTGCAGGTGTTAACCTCTTCTAAAAGCTAACCTTTAAACTGTGACCAGCCTGCTCGATGTTATTTAAGTCATTAGCAAATAAGCCAACTGTAAGCAATTATTCAACACGAATCCCCAAAAATCACGAATTATTTTATAGGCAGAGTTAATCCGGGGTTTATTATGGTTTATCCACACTAATCCAGCGAGGGGGTGAGTATGATTCAACATTTAAATGTTAAGCAACGCCCGCCAAATTTGCGGGAGACATCTTAGCGAGTGTACTTTGTACAGGCGAGTGGAACAGTGGTTTTAATTACGTTTTTACAAGATGTCAAACTTGTTATCGCATCTCTTGTTTTTCTTTTTATTACTTTTCTAATATCTAACCAATAAATTGTTTTCAAGAAAAGGTAAATTAATTATTTTACAAGACAAGTTAAATTACTAGAGACATGACAAGTTGAATAACAGAGTATGATTTTAGACAGTTCAAATTTAGTCGATGGGTATGATATCTCTTTCTAGAATCATTTTGTGAAACAGTTTACCGAAGGACGGTACCGCATATTGTAACTTGGCTACACCTTTGAGATATTTTCTAAAGAGCATGAATAAACTCTTACACCTCGACCAATATGTTTTGATACTTTAAAGATGAAAATATAAGTTTTCTCTTAAAAATACAATTTTTAATACAAGCTTATGGAATGAATAACTGAAACCACGAAATGAGCCCAAACACTGTCCATCATCAAAATAATATTATTATACTAACTGTCATCATAATATTTTAAAGTAGGTAAGATAAGATAAGATAATCGTAACTTGAATAGTCTGCAACATTTCAAATCAATCACAGTACGAACTCCGTAAAAATCAATCAAAAATTGTGGTGGATAACGATTCAACCCGTAAATGAAGCCATAACACTAGTTAGTTTTTATTTATAAAAAAAATATGTACATAACACATCTAAAAAACCTTGCTAGGTTTGTCTAAGATACAATACATTACATACAATATTATTATTATGTCCGTTTACGCGTTAATTAGGTTCGGTTGAAATAAAATGTCCGCTGAAAATCGCCTATACAAATGTACACTGGTAAAATTGTATAAAGTATCAAGACCAAACACTCTATACGAAGAGATCTCTTAAAAGGAGACGACTCACCGAAATAAATAAAGTTGTTACGAGAGAGGGACTTGCTAATTACTTACTCATACACACTTAGCCTGTGTGTGGGTTTCATTAAGTACAATATTGTACTCGAGCTACGAAAACTTAGGGGGTATATACACGCTCAATCTCAAATCACACCGTTTTCGAAACTAAGTAAAAAAATAAAACCAGCAAAATGCGAGTCGTACTCGCGTGAAGTGGGTTCCGTACAAGTAGGCTATACCACAATACCAATTTACTTACTAGTCAATCAACACAACTTTATGCTCATTTTCTCATTACGAGTTTTTTCCGTTTGTCGACCTCTGTCGCGGGGTGGGCGAAGGTTCGCCTGCGACGCAGGAGATTTCGATTCCCGCCTCGGAACAAATATTTGTACGATCTGCAGATTTATTTAGGGTGCTCTGGGTATTTTTCTATATAAAATTAGAAATATCTATCTATGTAAGTTATCTAGTACCCATAACACAAGCTCTGCTAAGCTTGGGGCTAGATAATGTTGTGTGAATTGTCCAACATTTATTTATTTATTTTTATTATTTAATCTCAAATCGCACCGTTTTTGAAAATAAGTAAAAAAATAAAACCAGTCAAATGCGAGTCGTACTCGCGTGAAGTGGGTTCCATACAAGTAGGGCTACCATAGTAAACACAAGACCAATTAACTTATTAGTCAATCAACACAACTCTATACGCATTTTCTAATTTTTTCGGTTTCCCGTACGAATTTAAGGACAAGATTTTAATTTAGGTTTTCCTGTAAACTATGAGAGAGAACCAATATCCCATATTAGTTTTTTTCCAGATTCCCCCAATATCAATCTCTAAAATAATTCGTTAATTTATCCATATGCGTCCGTGATTAAGTCATCCAAGACCAACTGAACCGAGTTATGCAGAAGACAGCCAAATGGGGCTAACTACAAACCGAAATATGAGCGTTTTTTTATCGAAGGTTGCACTTCAGCTATTTATTAACTTTTTTTAATTTTTGTAATTTAATTACCCCCATTTGGCTGCCTTCTGCATAACTCGGTCCAACTAACTCCAGACTTGGACTACTATTACTACTACTAGAGACTAGGCTTAGGTTTCACTAGATAGCTTGTTGGTTTTTTTTTTACTATTTTAGGACTTTATTTTTATATTACTAGAGTGATTTTTTCAAGCCAGAGGCCGATAAAAAGACTCTAGGTTGCAAACTGATAAATTTCATAGACAGAGGCCTAATTCTCTAATTTAAAAACATTCAATTCGCAGTATAATCTCGTCTCAGTCGCACTGTCACGTATAGTAACTATTACTTAATCTTCGCGTTTCTTGCTAAGAATGACACGAGATTATTTGTGACTGGATTGTTTTTAAATTGGAGAATTGGGCCTCTGGCCTGATGTTGACTGACAGTGTGACGAACGCCTAAGAAATGACGAGCAAGTAAGTACACTTGTGTCCAAAAGTGAGTTAATTCTCTTAAAATAGAGTACGTACTCTACCTATAGTGTTTAATATGGTGAGTGACAGACAGACGTCTCAGTTTGATGGTAAAACTATGCAAATATACCTAAGTCTGAATATTAAAAACATAACGGCATTAGCTAAGTTCTAGAAATTATTGTTATGCTTCGTATCTTCTAGAAGAAAGATGAAAGTCATGATAATTTATCATTTATTATAAACTTAGAACTTAGATTTTAGTCCTCTTTTTAACCGACTTCCCAAAAAAGGAGGAGGTTCTCAATTCGGTTGTATTTATTTTTATTTATTTTTTTATTGTTGTTACCGCATATCTCCGGCGTTTATGAACCGATTTGGAAAATTCTTTTTTTATTTGAATAGATATACTTCCAGATTGGAACTTCAAAATCCAGTTCTGATGATGGAATCCATGAGGAATTGAGGGAACTCCTCAAATATTTTAGGCATACATATGGCGATTTTGATATTTTCAGCAACATATATACCAATCATTTGCATTCAAAAAGTATCATAATCCTTTCACCACTATGGTTATTTCATCATTTTTTTTTTCATCCAAATATTTAGTCGAATACAATGGCAGAAATCGGTTTTAAATGAAAAGTTATGATATATCAAAAAGGAATAAATTGAAAGTAGGTAGGTGCTGAAAAAGCATCAAAGTCTGAACAGTCTTACAATGAGTTTCGAATGAAGCTGGATTGTTCTGATCACACGCCTTACAATGAAGCTGCAATCTGAACTTCGTACGGGTTGAAATTGCAATGTTCTAGTAAAGTTCGCTTTGTTTCATACTTGTCATTGTGTATTGCTCTATTCTTGATGCGCTTTGTGTGGTGAAAGCTTTTATTACGTATATGAAAACATGCGCTTCAATTGTAAAAAAAACTATGTTACGATAGCGGTCCAATGGTGGTGGGCATGTAGGTAAATTCGATTTTCCAAATTAATTAAATGTCTTATCTTTCAGTTCAAAATCTCTACTCTAAATTTGAATCAAATGTTTGGATTTGGATTCTTTATTTAAAAGTTTTAATTCTTTTTTTACTTTTAGCTGGAAAAAATGCTATTAAAAAATCTTTGCTCTACATTCAGAAATATATATAAATGCAAGTGCGACGCCCCAACGCTAGAATACGACAACTCGTTCATAAATTTCTCGTTTTCCGGTGTGGTAGAATACGATGGACTTCCTTTGCCTGCAGGCAGCGCGAAACGCAGCTAATTATTTCCCGCCTTTTCCGTTTCCGCGCGCCGATCGGCTGTTCCGAATACGAATTTAAAAATGGAATTAGCTTTGCAATTAGCAAGGAATTTATATTATGCCAAAGGCGATTTCTACGATGGTTGGCTGGTTATTCAAGATTTTTCACATAATTAAAATGTGTGAGTTACCTATATCCTCTCAAATCAAATCAAAAGTATTTTATTCATGGAAATCACAAAGATCGTTTTGAAACGTCTTTGTAACTAAAATTACTCCTGTTCTAAAAGGTCAAGCCAAGTTTTATGACCGGTATGAGCATAAGAGGCATTGCTGCGCGATGGCTGCGCGATTAAATGAACGAGCGAAGCGAGTTCTCTGAGTCAAGTAGGAAGAATCGGCGTTTGTATGTATGTATGTATGTATGTAGGTATGTATGTATGTCTGTCCGATGAAAACTTCCAAACCGTTAATACGATCTTCATGAAATTTGGTATGGGGGTAGATAGTATTGGTACAATTTGTAGGTAAGGTTATGAGCTATATCGGTCATGGGGTTGCTGAGTTATTGGGGTCCAAGAGGGGGTAAAAAAAATAAAAGTGAGACAGTCAGATCAAGTGGGGTGTCTAATGAAATCGCTTTGGTTGGACATTTCAAAACTGTTTTTAATAAGTATTTAGCATTAGGCCTCCCGCGTGGAATACCACGACGAACGCCACGAACAGCGAGGCTGCCGTTACCGGATGCTGCTGTGTCTGTGGCCTAAGAATAGACTCCTACTCCTCCCGTGGATGTAGTAAAAGCCTTATAAGGGATTACACCACGGGTTGAGCAGCAGCATCCATCTGTATACTAGGCGCAACTCTTTGGACGGTTGGAGTGGGACAGAGTGGATATGTGGGACATTTCACTTTTCGTAATAGTAAGTTCTTAATTATTATTTTAAATGTTAATAATTGTATGTCCTTCCTATTCGATTTCTGGTATGTTTTTTTGTTGTTGTGTTTGTTTCGTGTCAAATAAACGTTTTTAATTTCATTCCATTTCAAAGATTCGTTCTCAAAATGCAAGATCGCAGTAACTAAACGCAAACAGGATAGGTTGGCGCGAAATTGGGCACGTACGGTTAGTAGCTATTACCATTTGCGTCCGTGCCATCCCACGGCAAAGCCGGGATCAAGCAGGGTGACGATACGAGAATACAAAGAGGGTTCTGTACAGAATACTTATTTGCAGTCTATAGGATTCATGCGTGGTAGTGGTATGCGTGGCGTAAAGCGGCGGCGCATCTCTTTATAATTTGTGGTGGTAGTCTCGGCCTAAGAATAAGACTCCTCCAACTCCTCATGTGGATGTCATAAAAGGCGACTAAGGGATTACGCCAGGAGGATGGGCAGCAGCATCCACCTGAGTACTTAACACCAAACTGCGATCACCAACCGCCTGCCAAGCGTGGTGATTATGGCAAATTCCCCCCATTGCACGCTATAGGTTGTAAGCTATATGCATTTTATGGGGGAGGCCTCATCCAGCAGTTGGATGTCTACTATCTGATGAAGAAGAAGATGATGATTTATGCGAAAGTTTGTTACTCAATCACGGTTTTTTTTTAATTCGTTTTGTCAAGCAAACAAGCATACGGCCCACCTGATGGAAAGAAGTTACCGTAGCCTATGGACGGGTGTAACACCAGAGGCATCACACGCACGCTGCCGACCCTGTGACATAAAGTTGAAAAGTCTGATGTTGTAACGGCTCGATGAATCATGAATTTTGGTACTTACTTATACAGATAGATTACACCTGAATTATAACATACTTGCACTGAGAAAACGCCAATGTTAAGGTGTCATAGGCATAGCCATTAATAGTATCATTGTAAGCAGCGCGCTATGGAGAGAGATGTGTAGTTTCACGAAGTGATAAAATCCGTAACGAGGAAATCCGTTGAAGAACCAAGATAGCGCTCAGTTTTAGAAAGCTGTAGTGGCCATGGGCAGACCATATTATAACTAGAACCAACAACCACTAATTAATTATCTCTGAACTGATTAAGTAATTAATTTTCTGAGGCTAAAAGGGGAGTGGCACCACGAACAGCAGTGTTGGACGGCCTCCCACTTATTGAAAGACATTGCAAAGGATGCAGGAAGTTTGTTGAATTCTTCCGGCAGTGGATTTCAAATGGCTGATTATTATTTAACGCAGATTCCGCATCTAGCCGCCGGATCTCTAAAACGAAAAACAGACCTGTCACAAAATGGCGCGTTATTATCTTGGCTAATAAAAATTCAGCGCGCGAAAATCTCGGCGATGCGATTGGGCGACGCTCCCTTAGCGTGCGCTCCTATTGGCCGGGTGTTTATTCCATTTTCAAATTAACTTTCACTGTCGCGTTTTCCAGTTAGCTGGGAATTTATTTATTTCATTTTCTCCCTTTATTACGTGTAGGTAAGTGTAGAAATGATGTCGCCTAAATGGATTCGCGGGAATATTTAGGCGGGAAACCGTTTTTCCATTTGGTTGTATTGTTTGGGCGAATTGGCGCTGGTTTTAGGGGATTTGGGAGGAATTTGGTAGAGCTGCTGGTATAATAGGGTCATATATTTGGGGATGAATAGGACTAGTGATCGCAGCGATCGACCTCACATTTCGTCGTTTGATCTGATTTTTGTACTTGGCCATGGATAACTCTATATCATGGAATTTCATGCTCTATATCCGTGACTTGGCATAAAATGATATGAAACTTATTCGTAGGAAACCTAAAGTTGATGATGGATATGAATAGATAGAAAATACATTATGTTACCCCGTAGATAAAAAAATAACATTAAACAAACTGTACCTATAGGTAGGTATAGCTATTACCTGCTATTACAGCAAAGCTACGCAAATTATGATGTGCCAGTAAACAACTTACTGCAGCGAGTCGCAGTGTGGTTCATATTTGTAGCACTTTTTTGTCTATATTTGGGACACTTTTGTGTTCATATTAGAAGCACTTTTGTGTTCATATTTGGAGCACTTTTGTGTTATATTTAGAGCACTTTTGTGTTCATATTTAGAGCAGTTTTGTATTTATATTTAGAGCACTTTTGTATTTATATTTGGAGCACTTTTGTGTTCATATTTGGGGCATTTTTGTGTTCATATTTGGAACGACGGCGTGACTTTGTGTAATTTTGAATTTATTATTATTTTTTATGCTCTCACAACAAAATAAATAGATAAGCATAAATAATATTAACTAAGTATTACCTAAGTAACACCAAAAATATTGTTATACTGTAAACACACCAAGCACACATATTACGGGTCACCTAACGCATGTCAAACAGACACAAAGCCAAGCCGTGTTTGTTGCCTGATTCTTCTAGGCTTGGTCGCGTTGGAACAGGAGTAATTTTAGTTTATAAGACGATTCAAAATGATCCTTGTGATTTCAATGAATACAATTCTTTTTGATTTGCTTTGACAGTTTCCTATGAAAAACTATCAGACCACAAATGACGCCCCTTCGAAATAAACGCTACTACGAATTTTTAGACAAAATCCTAAAGGTACTAAAGGTACGCCAGTCTGTGCGAAGTTAAATAACAACAGTGCTTTGCTCAAATCCCCTCACATTACCGCGTAAATTGGAACACCGTAATTCCCGCCCGCCCACAGATTATACCCACGGTAGGGCGGTATTAGGTTCTGGAATTGCGTTGGCAATATTGCCACTTCAATTTGATATCGCAAATATATCTTGAGCTCAATAACAATATAACACCCAACAGTCATATAGCCCTGAGGCCTTATCATGAGCTCTTAAGGCGATTCAGTTCAAAAACTATTCAGTACAAAATATCGGTTCATCGTTGACATCCGTCATCATTGAATAACTTTTTCATCCCACCATCTCGGAAAGAGTATTTTTGCTATTCGATATCTGAGTGCAAAAGCCGTTTTTATCCACTAGAGGATAAAGTAAAATTGAATTTAGAACATCGTGTGCACCAAGTTTGTGAATTCAAAACATCATTAATTAATTTACTTACTTTTACCTCCATGGTGACGAATTTATATCATACCAACTTTTTTAATTTGTTAAAAACTTAGACTCGGAACCTTCTTGGTGTATTACTATTTTATTACTTTGCTTTACGCGCGCCATTTTCTTTCACGTCATATAAAACAAGAAACTTGAAAACAAGTGAAAACCCTAAAATGAGTGATTCTAGCGACGAGGAAGTTTATTTGACGCCAACAGAATTGACTGAAACTGTTAAAAATGCGCAAAAGTATCATGTGATTGGAAATGTTTTTTTTTGCATTAAGTCATTTCCTCGCTGATGTGGGATGAAAAGTTACGTGTTGCACTCGAGTGCAAAGATTTTTCACCTCGTGCTCTTTTGATTCCTTCGCTTGCTCGGTCATCAAAATTGAGCACGCGGTTAAAAAGCAACTTTGCACTCTTGTATAACAAATAACTATTATAGCAAAAGTCTATTAGACCTTCTGCTACTGTGCCTTTAATGTAGCTGCGGACATCACGGAACCGATATTTTGTACTGAATAGTTTTTGAACTAAATCGCTATAAGAGCTCAAGGTAAGGCCTCTGATCCCACACTACGGTTCCCTGTGTCGTGGGTATCAGGAACTACGAGTACCATGCTACTACAACACACATACCTCGAACAAATCTTTAAGATAAGATAAGATAAAATAAGATACGTTTATTTGCCAGAACACTGTAAATGCAACAAGGTCTTAAACTATAAAAGTCCAATATGTTCTACCTTATAACTTTGCAGGGACCTAAATTTTTTTTTGGGCATCTTTCGGGAAAGTGCGCCATATCTTTCCGTCACAGATACCGCAGAGCCTCAAGACGAAAGTCAATAATCAGTGCGTGTAGCCATTGATGACTTTCGGCAGTGAGGTGTGGTCGCTAATGTGGAATAAAGGCTCTCGAGTGGTGACCATAAACTGGACGACGCGATAGAGGATGGCCCTCCACTCAATGGACTAACTCAACGTTATAAACGTCGCAGGAAGTCGGTGGATGGAGGCGGCTCAAGATCGTTCGTCGTGACATTCTAGGGAGGAAAGCCTATATCTAGCAGTGGACTTCTACAGGCTGATGATGATGATGATGATGAACTGAGTAATTACCAGAACAAGCGGGTGGCCTTTCTGGTGTTAAGCGCTTACCTACCTATAACAATGCATTACCTCTTAGGACGCGTCCACCTAGGACGCGCCCTACGTGTCCACAGCGCCCACCACACTGAGACCAAGATGAAAAGTCTCATGTGCCTATAATTTCACCGACACATTAGTCCTGCCGCAGGAAACGAACCCGCACCTCTTGTGACTCAGCTGGCTACCCACCGTGCCATGGATTTCAATAGTTCATTTTATTTGTTTAGACAAATAAATATATTTGCTTTAATTACATTTTATGTACTTACTCATTCAAGGCAAGACAAGGCAAGACAAGGCAAGATAGGGCAAGACAGGGCAAGACAGGGCAAGACAGGGCAAGACAGGGCCAGACTGGGCAAGACAAGCCAAAACAGGGCCAGACTGGGCAAGACAAGCCAAAACAGGGCAAGACTGGGCAAGGCAGGGCAAGACAGGGCAAGACAGGGCAAGACAGGGCAAGACAGGGCAAGACAAGGCAAGACAGGTCAAGACAAACCAAGACAAACCAAGACAAGGCAAGACAAGCCAAGACAAGGCAAGGCGAGGCAATACATGGCATTACAAGGCAATACAAGGCAAGACAAGGCAAAACCAGGTAAGACAAGGCAAGACAAGCCAAGACAAGGCAAGACAAGGCAAGCCAAGGCAAGCTAAGGCAAGGCAATGCAAGACAAGGCAAGACAGGGCAAGACAGGGCAAGACAAGGCAAGACAAGCCAAGACAAGCCAAGACAGGGCAAGACAAACCAAGACAAGCCAAGACAAGCCAAGACAAGGCAAGAAAAGGCCAGACAAGACAAGGCAAGACAAGACAAGGCAAGGCAAGACAAGACAAGGCAAGACAAGTCTCACGACACCGCATTCATTGAAATCCATCAAGCGGAGTCAAGTAAGGAGCTAAAACTAATTATACTTTTATATGTGCGAAACACAAATATCCCTCTTTTGGCAGTCAGGTAAAAACCTAAAAAAACTGAAAATACCTTCTATAACATAATATAACATACACATAACACCCAACAGTCACGTACATAGCCCTGATCCCACAATAGGATTCCCTGTGTCGTGGGTACCAGGAACTACGAGACCTTGGTACCACAACACCCAGACCCAGAACAAATATCTGCAGATCATGCAAACATTTGTCCCGCAGCAAGAATCGAACCCTCTAGCATCTTACCGGCCTACTCGCCCGCCGCACCACATATCAATATACAGGTCAAATATTCCTTAAAAAAACCTATACTACGTTTCGGTGTGTTCAAAGCAAAATCGAAAATAATTGTCTCAAAATCACACTTCAGTAATTCCTCAAGTACTGTAGCGTATACCTTGTCGGTCACTTTCCATTATATTCCATTATTATGGCTACATAAAAGATTTAAGTGTTACGTGTCCGTCTATCCATTTAATCTGATTCATGATTTTTTTCATTATAAGTAGATGCTTATGGTATTTTAAGAATAAGTCATAGTGGGATTATAGCTTTTATAGTGGTTTATTATGGTTGCCGGTAGGGAGTAGGTTTGTAGTTTGTCTCATACCGGCAATTTTTATCGTAAAATGGAGAATGTAGCTAATAGTCAGGTAAATGAAATGAAAAAAAATGAAATGAAAAAAAATGAAGTACGTTCAAAAACACACAAGTACACAGAACAGGCAGGTAGAAGAAAAAGGAAAGGTTAAAAGAACTCATGGTAAATATCCCGTTTCTGGTGATAATTAGGTACATTCATATTAGTATTGGTCTTATTTATTTTTTAGGTAGTCAGGTACTTACACATAAACCCCGTTAGGGCGCTGCAAATTCTATTAGATTAGATTAAATTATTAAATTGTACGTTCTGCAGATAATTGTTCAGGGTGTTCTGGGTATTTTTCTATGTATAATAAAAAAATATCAGTTATCTAGTACCCATAACACAAGCTCTGCTTAGCTTGGGGCTAGATAATGTTGTGTCAAATGTCCAGCATTTATTTATTTATATTGAAATTAAATTTAGCAAAATAGCCAACTCATAGTCGATTCAAGAAGAATGTTCATGACACAGTGGTTTGGGCAGCATTTAAATTAAAAAAAATAGATGTAGCTTTATTTATTTCAATCAAAGCTCTTTCTTTATTTCGTCACCATCGGCCACTCTTAATCCCAATATCGGTTCCTTGAATACGCAACCTTTGTTAAGAGTCCTATTGTTACTAAGAAAACCGCTCGAGTGTGATTTTAATACGATAAAGCTACTTATGCATTATTCGAATTTCTTTAGATTATCTACTTTGTTCAGTAACCGAAATGAATTTGGTCACGTCTATATTTTTTTTATATGTCAAACTGACCCGTCCCCTTCGCTCTACTACCTACATAATTAGTTAGGTAGGTACTTACTCATAAAACCCTAGCGGCCTTGAAATCAAATGAATGAAATGAAATATATTAAAAAACATCAAACATTACAAAAAACACAAAAAGTACAATTAATAATTAAAAGTTACATTTTCAAAGTCACTAGTAGGTACTGGTTGGAAAAACAATAGTACCCAAACTAGGTTGACCTGATATGGCCTACTAATGCCTTATTCACATACGTGGTTTAAATCTGAGTTTAGACCATTCTTAAATATCGACATAGGCATATAACTATGATTTTAATAGATGGATTGTTTTCCGAAATCAATTCTCGCGCTAGAGTGCGCGCAAGATAAGTTTGCGCGCGCCTGGAGGCGTATTGACTCTGGCTGTTCAGATTAGAAGTACTGGGCATAGGTACTAGCTGTTCTTTTTATATTTATCTAGTTTCCATGAGTGGCCCAAGATTTAAGAGAAGAGAGGTAGAAGATTGATTTGTATCTATTCAATCATGAACCTAAGCTGCGCGCAGACTTATCTGGCGCGCACTCTACTACACAAGTTTCCAAAGTGTCAAACTGACGGCTGTATGAAAGTGTCAAATCGTTCTGAGGTCACATCACTCGAAATTTTTACCTCCAACAAGCAATCAACTGTCAATTTGTAGACCATTGCTTAACTAGGGGGCTCCCTGGATTTAGAAAAACAAGAGATAGTTCGAGGTTTTGACATAAGCTCGGACTATCTACCTACTGGAAAATGCCCCTTAGAACTGTATTTTTTGTGACATTTTCTTGACATCAATCTAGACCGGTATATTATCTGAGAGTATAATATAATATATATATATATATATAATAACATAAATATTGGTAATAATATATAGGTTCTCAAGTGGCGACCACAAACCGGACAACGCGGTAGAGGAAGGCCCTCCACTCGATGGACTAAAGACATTATAAACGTCGTGGGGAGTCGGTGGATGGAGGCGGCTCAAGACCGTTCATCGTGGCATTCTAAGGGGGAGGCCTATGTCCAGCAGTGGACTTTTACAGGCTGATGATGATGATGTTGATGATGATATATAATAATGTATATTTTAGTCGCAGCTGAAAACAAAACACAACTCCCTTGTTGCTTTTCTCGTATGAATTCAATGCAAAACGTATATTTAGCTTCCAACTTCATTCTTCTTTATCAAGATTTAGTTGCGTTACACGAAACGATCCAAGATATTTATCGTTACTCTATGTAAACATGTTCTTGGAAAACTGGCGTAACATTCGCGCCATTTTTTTATCTATGGTTCATTTGGCACTTTTGAAAACATTGTCGAGCTCTGACGCACTCTGACGCACTCGACTGTAATAGTGCTGGCCGAATATAGCAATGTCTATGACAACTTTTTTATTTTTAATCTTCTAGTGTAGTGAAGTGTTCGATTTATTCTTCTGATGATTTAGAAAGACAATTCATCGAAAACGCTTTTTGTTTTTAAAGTTTGTAACAAACTATCAGAAAAAGTCTAAATAGAGTTTTCTACGGTGGACCCGCGCGGCGCAGCTAGTCTATAGAAGTCCAATGATGGACATAGGCCTCCCCCATAGAATGCCACGACGAACACGCCCAGGATGCCTCCACCGACTTCTGCGACCTTTTAAATAACGTCGTTCTATAGAGAAGGGTGCCGTCTTACGCTGCGTAGTCCAGTACCTATTAAGTATCCATATATTTAAAAAGTTATATTTTGGTAGGTACTAATTGTGTGCATTACCTTATTATTTATTTTCCGTTTCGAATGTGTTACAGCATTAGTGTACGTACATACGTGATAAATTCTCGGTAAAAATATGAACAAATATGTGTTCTGATGAATTTTTAAAAAGTTAATTACTCTGTTCATAAATAGAGCCGTGCGTCGTGTCCAATTGTGAATTAACTAACTTAAGTACCTAATTGTGGTTTATGTTTGTCGGCATTTTAAATCAGAAACTAAATAAATAGTTTCAGTTGTAATAGGATCAAAAAGGAACAACTTGAACAGACTCTATCTATTTTTATTTTTTAAGTTTTTGACAAAAAATTATTCCCATTCTTATGTAATTTATCGGTGAAATATAAGACATCTTTACCTAAATACCTTCAAATTAACACAACTATCGATATATCCCATCCCTTTTTAATCCATTGACAATCACTATCTCATAATCGGTGTTGCCAGAAACACTTTCCGCGCCATTATTTGGTAACATTATACGTTTGTTTGGGATTCTATGGAATGTTAACAAACAAAACACATCTTTGAGACAATCTTGAGATACTTGAGGCTACTTAGCGTTTTTTTGGGATTAATCTTTGTCACTTTGAAAGTAAAAGTAAGAGGATAAGTTAAGTATGTACAAAAATAGAAATATGGCGCATGGTTGACTATCTGATACAAATTGAGAATAGAGCGAGACTTACGCGCTGAGGGTTCCGAGTAACCCTCGTAATTTATTTCGAAATCTTCAGAGCCCTTTACCAACAATCATCACCATCCGATTTAAGGCCACAGCACACTGGCTACGCACGCATAAACGTAGACGTGCCACGTCGACGTACAATGACGTTGTAATGTATGGAACTGTATGAGACATGGCACACCGCTTGCGTGACGTGCACGCAAGCGTGCACATACGTAGAGACGCGCGTGTCTTTGGCCTTTAATGGGTAAATAATTCCTCGATCGATTATCGATTTTTATTATTTGATGTATAAATTTTGCTGTTGACAGACAGATAGACAACAAAGTGATTCTATTAGGGTTTTCTTTTTTCCTTTTGGGGTACGGAACCCTAAAAAGACTAAGTATAAATGCTTAAAAGATTATTTGAATGGAATGAATCACGGTGCAGAAATGTAGAGCTTGGAGTTCTCTTAAGGTTTTAACATACATCGTTGAAGTATTTGGTTGAATTACGCTTAATTTTTTTCTGGTTCATTGTTTCAAAATCTATACACACACACACATACACACATACACTTCTCATCAAAAAACATCGAAACACTACCAAGATTTTTTTTCTTAGCGACAAATAACCAACCAAGATGACTAAGGTACTTATTTAAGAAAAGCCATCATTATATTTGCAGGCAGTTCGTAAACTTGGACTACCTTCTGTTATTTGAAAATTTATTTTTTTCCGTTTACTACTCCCGTTAATAAAAGTCTTGAAAAAAGTATTTGAATGCCAAAGCTTTCATAGGGTGGTCATTTGTGCGATTTTTATTTGCAAAACCAGACTTTTTTTCAAAATTCTATTCGAATACAACTATTAATAGTATATTATTCTACCTACACAATTTTTGGCATCTCATTATTTAATCTCGTTACTTCGCACTGGGCGTTCAAAATACTACTTTTGAGATCAGTCCTCGCCTTAAAATACTCTTTCACTGCGCAACGCTTTCTTGTTCCTCACTTTATCTCCCAATTGACGACCTCTGTGGCGCGGCGAGCGAAGGTTCGCCTGCGACGCAGAAGGTTGCGGGTTCGATCGCCGCCTCGGAACAAATATTTGTGCGATCTGCAGATAATTGTTCAGGGTGTTCTGGGTAGGTATTTTCTATGTATAATAAAAATATCTATCTATGTAATGTATTGTATTAAGTATATCAGTTATCTATACCACAAGCTCTGCTTAGCTTAGGGCTAGATAATGTTGTGTGAAATGTCCAGCTTTATTTATTATTATTATTAATTATTTTCTCACGTTAATAAAACTTAACAAATAAATGTTTTAATAAGTTTTTTTGCTATGTACCTACCTCTTACAAAGCATAAGCAGCGATTTCCTGCAATTTGTAAAAGGGTATCTCCCACAAATCTATTCATTACAGTAATAAACAAGTAACGTTTGGCGGGGGCGCACGCGCCGCCCATTACGGTCTTAATTAAATAAAACGCGGGAATATGCTTCCCTCGTGTGAATAGGGCTTTATTTAGCTATAGTGAGATATAGAGCTGTCAAAATATTTATTTTTAGTTATCAAGTTGTATTGTATTGACAGCTAGGTAAAATGATAAGAATAAAAAAATACTATCTTTTTATCTAATACTATTAAACGAGTAAGATTTTGTTTTGAGATCTCGAAAACGGCTCTAACGTTTCGATGAAATTTTCTATATACGGGTTTTTGGGGGCAAAAAATCGATCTAGCTAAGTTTAATCTCTGGGCAAACGCGTTTTTCCGAGTTTTCTGAGCTAAGGTCGGTCACCGAGGTACTTTTTATTTATGAGCAAATTGGTTTCTCGAGCATTGGTATGACTTTTAAAGAAAAAAATACGAATTCTTTAGCTCCATGGTATCCCTGGACATTTTTTTATGACTTTCCGTCATGAAGTACAAAGCGTCCATTGTATGATACAGTAAGATTTTATTTTTGCTTGTCAAAGTATTTTTATTACTATAGTGAGCTTAAAGTATTTTCTATCAATATAATGTTTTTTCACACCACCTGCTCGACAATGTCCATTTACATATCATGCAACCTCAACGTCAAGTAAAGCATTGTCTCTCTAGGGATATAAAGTTGTATGAAACTCCCTAGGGAATAAAGTGATTTGAATTTGGAACGTCAAATTCGTGTAGAGACTCGTGGAAAACTCGAAGTAAAAAAATGCCGATATGACATTGAAAAAGGTTTGTTCGCAAATCGAAAAGGCCACCATAAGCAGAACTCGAAAAAAAAAAAAAGGTGCGATTGCAAAAAATGTGAAACAAGATAAAAAAATTCAAACGATAGTCATTCTTCTCCAAAATTGATCAAAAAAGACGCTTTAGAGATTATTGATAATCTACTACCGCAAAAATCAAAACAAGCCCTGGCTTTTTATTGTCTCGCAGAAGGTGTGAAAAGTAGAGTATGCTCCTCTGGAATAAAGCCTGTCTTCGTCTTGAGCAGCTTGAACCCCTCGCTTCACTCAGGACTCTATATAACTCCCTCGTTAAGAGCCTCGTTACGCTCAGGGTTCAATATGCCGCCCGCGACATAAGACACTGCTTTATTCCCTTAGTGCATAATCTACTATTATACCGGTTTCAAAATCAAACAGCAGATAGGTAACTGGTAGTTAGCAAGTTAGAATAGTTACTATTCTACTACCTTTCCAACTCTACAGGCATATTAAAGAGCGTATCCAACGCGTGGCGTATCAATACACCTCTCAAAGTCTATTGTTGTTATACCTACTTCGCTTTTCACTGCACAGTGTAGTGGGCCCTTATTCCACCGTGTAGTGCGCCCTTTAGCGGCATTTAGGGACCTTGTTACAAAAGTGATCCTTTTAGCATTTACTTCAATTAAAAATAACTGGCTCGTTTATAAATGAAGCTGTTTTTGTACAATTTTCTCATGGATTTTTATGTTAAGTGTGCTTAGGTTTTTTTTTGATAAAATAAATAAATAAATGCTGGACATTTCACACGCCATTATCTAGTCCCACAAGCTAAGCAGAGCTTGTGTTATGGGTACCTACTAGATAACTGATATACTTAATACAATAACATTACATAGATAGATATTTTTTATTATACATAGAAAAATACCCAGAACACCCTGAGCAAATATCTGCAGATTGTACAAATATTTGTTCCAAGGCGGGAATCGAACCGGCAACCTCCTGCGTCGCAGGCGAACCTTCGCCCGCCGCGCCACAGAGGTCGTCTAAGTCGTTTTTCAGGCCTTTGTTTTTCTTATCATTATCATATAACCGGTTACGGTTGATAGACTGGTTCTTTCTGTTAGTGACTTCTCATTATATGCCTCTAACATATGACCTAGGTTTCAATGCGAAAGAAAAAAAACCTGACAGAAATGTCCAAAGTTGCATTGACTTTTCGCGGTCAAAACTCTTATTGATAGATAGGTACTATTTATTTGCTGTGTTGAGTCCGCCCTAAGAAAACACCCCTCCATCTCCTCCAGTGGATGCCGTAATAGCCGACTAAGGGATTACACTATGGGATGGGTAGCATCCACCTGAGTACTCAACACCAATACTGCGATCACCAATCCGCCTGGCAAGCGTGGTGATATGATTATGGCAAATCCCCCCAATGCAATATATGGGGAAGGCCTCATAAAACAGTGGTGATAGATCTTGTTTTTTTTTGGATTTCTCATATAGTTCTCTAACATATTATGACCTAGCTCACTTCTGGCGAAACGAAAAGAAAACATGCCAACATAGATTGCATAGGCTTTTGAAAAACAATTTCAACCTTTTCAACGAACGAAACCAGCTACAGAAGCCAGACAAACAAAGAATCCGATCAATTACCTTCAAAGTAAAGAAAAGGGCACTCAAAATATGAAGATAAAAGCATTCAAAGTATATAATATTCGAGATCAAAGCCGTGATCTTTAATAACATCGCCTTACAAAATTAGATTTGCCTGTAAGCCTAGAGCCGGCACACGGTTTTGACCGATGTTTTCAAAAGCGAGAAAATAAAGTGGAATGTGAATGTATGAATTAAATTCCGTACACAGATGACCGATTGAACTATATAAGTAGCTACGTCATCTCTAGTCATAATAGCTGTGACATACAGACACGATTTTGGTACTATAGGTACCAAAAATTTATTTTCTAGAGCTCCAAACCTGTGGTGTGGAACCCTAGGGTTCCCTAACGGAACTATTATTACGATCACCATGGATCACCCAATGTGTCTGTCTGTCACAGCTTATTTTCTTCGAATCTATTGGATCAAAAATGTTGAAATACAAAGTTAGGTGACCCAATTACGAATGTATAGCGTATACAAACAAATTTTGATTTCGAGGTGTAATTTTGGTGAAATTAACAAAATACTTGTTTCAAATGCATGCATAATTCAAGTGAGCAATACCTATAGTTTTATTTAGATTGCTTAGTTTAAAAGATGAAATACGAAAATTGACCATCACCGTAAACGCTAAGCCAAAAATTTAAAAAAAATACCAAATATTTGGCCTCGCTCATAGTTTACAGGAAAATCTAAATGAATATTATAAGTCTTTAAATTTCCTCGAGAAATGGAAAATATTCGTTAAGAGAAACTGCAGCGAATAAAATGCGTTCATTGACTAATAAGTGTCTAGTCACTAGACCAAGCATGTCAAACATGCGGCCCGCGGGCCGCATGCGGCCCTTTATAACGTTGACTGCGGCCCGATTCAAATTTGAAGAATATGAAGCCCTAACTGAATGTCACTCGGTGACTAACGTTAGACAAGTAAAAATAGGTCCATCAATTGGTCAAAATGATCATAAAGAAGTGTCAATTGATAGTAATTTTACTTGTCAAACGTTAGTCACCGAGTGATTTTCAGTTAGGTAATAGGGGACTCCCCCTATTACCTAACTGAAAATCACTCGGTGATTACTACCAGGTATACCAGGAATACCAGGTATACCAGGAATACCAGGTATACCAGGTATGCAATGAGTTTGTTTTCCCTAGGGTTTGGTTTTGCGGCCCTCTGATGCTACGGTCTTTAGGCAGTTGGCCCACCAATGACTTTGAGTTTGACATGCATGCACTAGACCAATATTGTAGGTATGCATATAACGATTTTGGTATTTTCAGCAACAAATTATTGTTTTGTATACCTTTAGCAAATAAAAACATGCAGATAGAATTCAATGGCGGAAGTCGGTTTTTTAATGAAAAGTACTCTTCGATTCTGTACTCAACGATTTGATGGACGTCTCTAGGTCAAGAATTGCGAACTACGCGGCTAGTCTAGCTGGCTCCTTTATCTATATGCGTCAACTATTCTACTGTAGAATCTACTTTATACTTCTGGACCGTTAAAATATAATTATCGCGAGTCATATACTATTCATGTCAAAGGACCGTCGGCGGGCCGGATTAAATGCTTTCGCGGGCCGGAGATGGCCCGCGGGCCGTACTTTGCCCATCACTGGTCTAGTGGTTACTATGGTAAACTACTTGTACGGAACCCTTCACGCGAGTCCGACTCGCACTTGACTATTTTTTTATAATGTGTAAGTAGGCTCAAGACCGTGCGTCGTGGCATTCTAAGGAGGAGGTCTATTATGTCCAGCAGTGGACTTCTGCACTTATTCTTCTTCTGTTGGTGGATGATGATGAAATAGGTAAGTACCTAGTTAGTAGAGTTTAGTAGTAGTAGAACTTCTTGTGAAAGAGTTCGTCCGGGGAAGTACTACCACTTATTTCTGCCGCCAAGCAGTAGTGTTCGCATTGCTGTGTTTCGGTTTGAAGGGTACGGGTGCCGGTGAAATTACAGGCACATGAGAATTTTCATCTTTATGTATCAGGGTCGGCAGCGCGCGTGTGATGCTTCACCGTAGCCTTTAGGCTACGGTAACTGCTTTCCATCATCAGGTGGGCGGTATGATTGTTTGCTTGCCAGGTAGTATAAAGAAAAAACCTTACATAACAAGAATGATATTTTTGACTTTATGTTACTGAGTACTAACTTCCTAAGGTTTTTAAGTTCTCATTTACTATGTATCAGCAACTCCTTGCTCCGAGGCACCACACAGGCGCTTCTCACCTAGTGGTAAGACGGACCATTTATGTAAGCCAAGCCGAGTTTGTTGCCTGACCAAGCCTAGAAAGGCTTGGTCACGTTGGAACAGGAGTAATTTTAGTTTATAAAACGATTCAAAATGATCCTTGTGATATCAATGAATAAAATTCTTTTGACTTTGACTTTGACTTTGAGTCGGCCTCTCTACAAAATAATAAATGATCATGACTAACAGACCGACAAACCACTCGTCTTACAACAAAGCTACTTAGCAGATATCTCGAGTTTGAGAGGGTGTATATACCTTCCGGGCCCGGGTAGCAACTGTGAAATGGGATGCTGAGATGGTGAGAGTGTGGAGACAGCTTTTCGCGTCTTTTTAACCGACTTTTAAAAAAGGAGGAGATTCTCTATGCGGTTCTTTTTTTTTGTTTATTCTTCTTCTTAACGATTTTATATGGATCAAGGTCTGAAATAAACTACCTATAATACAAATATTATTATTTTATAAACCAATTTGTTTTTTTTTTTTGTATTTATTAGGATATATTTCCAGATTGGTCCTTAAAAACCCAGTTCTGATGATGGAATTCATGACGAATTGAGGGAACTCCTCAAATTTTATAGGCATAGGTACATATACCTACCTAATTAGTGATTTTGGTATTTTCAGCAACAAGTTATTGTTTTGTATACCTTTAGCAAATAAAAACATGCAAATAGCCGAAGTCAATGGCGGAAGTCAGCTTTTTTAATGAAAAGTTATATTTTTTAAACACAGCGCTTTCAAAATTTCAGCTTTATTTAACTTGCTAACTGCTTTATTTGTTTGGATGTTCGACGGTCACGCAAAAAAGAGGCAGAAATAATTTTAAAAAAAATTACAAATGTTGTTCAAAACCTGGATTAAAAAAAAGTATAGGTACCACTTACATATGGTAGTAAGTAATTTAAATACCAAAATTGTACACCCTCGCGAAACCAACGCGACTGAAACTGTGGTTGACCGCTCAATATTATCATTCAATATTTGTAGCAGGAATCAAACCCGCACCGCTTGTGTTGCAGCTAGCTGCTCGCCCGCAGCGCCAATGAGATTGAATTATACCAGGGGATGGGCAGTAGATTCCACCTGAGTACCTACTTAATACCAAACTGCGATCACCAATCCGTCTGGCAAGCGTAGTGATTATAGCAAATCCCCCTATTGCATTCTATGGGGGAGGCTTCGTCCAGCAGTGAAAGTCTAAAGGCTGTTGAAGTAGATTGAAAAATAGTACTACTAGTAGTACTACTGGTAGTAATACTGGTAGTACTACGGGTAGTACTACTGGTAGTACTACAGGTAGTACTACAGGTAGTACTACTGGTAGTACTACTGGTAGTACTGCTGGTAGTACTACTGGTAGTAATACTAGTAGTAATACTGGTAGTAACACGGGGAATAAATGAAAAATCCTACTCCACATCAACCGTGCACAATATAAACTCATAAGGAGGCGTCAGCAGGATGAATGATCATACATTTTTCACACAAGCCGTAAATATAATAAAACTGGCTCCCCCCACACACTCAAGGCATTTGCAGCCATATTTGTGGATTTGAGACGGTTAATGTCAAAAAAGAAAAATGTCCAGGAGCTTAATAATATCCAACTACGAAATCACCCAAACGGAAAAACGTCCAAGTTCAAAAAAAAGCCAACTAGAAAAATTACCAGATACAGAAAAGGCCCTCTAGAAAACTGACCAAGAATAGAAATAACCAACCAGAAAAATTACCAACTATAGATACGTTTACCTACCGTAGTATATACCGTGGTACCCCGTATTTATCTCAAAGCCTAACCTAAATTTAACATTCAAAATAACATATTTTAAATTGGACATTATTACTTTTGGACATTGGTTTTGGGCATTTTTCTTTTTTGATGTTTGTCGTGCAAATCGTAATCATTGTGTACAAAGTTTCATGAAGATTGAAGAAATAATAGTGTAAAAAACTAAACAAAAAAACTAGCTACCGGTGACCTCGGCCCACCGGTAGCTAGTTTTTTTAGTAGCAAAAGGGCGCTAGGAACTCTCTTACCAACGCTCTCTTGCACGCTACGCGGTTTTTACGCTACCTATTATTTCTTCAAAATTCATGAAACTTTGTACACATGATTAGTTCACTAATATCTAGACCCGTGGTGTGGTACTAACGACCAAATTCCACACTAGAATTCCCTGGGTATCAAGGAACTAAGAGTACAATGGTTATTTTTATACTACTAAGCCAAACCTTGTTTTTCTAGTACAGAATGGTGTAACCAACGAAACTTATTTGACATGCATATCTCTTAATTAATTGTTAATCCGAAATGAGATTATAGCCCTCTTAAGTCTTATTCAAACCTGATCAGTATTTAAACCTTTTTTTTTTTTTAATGCTACTTTGCAAGCAGACAAGCTTACGGCCCACCAGATGGAAAGCAGTTACCGTAGCCTATGAACGCCTGTAACACCAGAGGCATCACACGCGCGCTGCCGACCCTGAGACATAAAGATGAAAAGTCTCATGTGCCTGTAATTTCACCGGCACCCGTACCCTTCAAACCGAAACACAGCAATGCGAACACTACTGCTTGGCGGCAGAAATAGGTACGGTCGTAGTACTTCCCCGGACGAACTCTTCCACAAGAAGTTCTACTACTAACAAAAAAAAAGTCTTCTGTTTATACACGGAAGAATGTGTTTATAGCTAAAATAGCTTTTTTCTTGTTTAACGAACGGTTTTGGCGTATGTCATTTTACATCAGAGAGAACAAAACAAAAGCTATTTTCACTAAAAATGGGTTTAAAAAATTATTATGAATGTAGGGGGTATGAGCTTAGAAGTTTGTGGGCAATGTTTGGCTCCTAGGCATCTCAATGACAGTATAGCAAATGACAATGGGGATCAATTTTGGCAGCCTTAGCGCTATGTGAATCTTATGAAACTTGAATAGGGGAAACTTCTTGACCTAATTATTCCACCTTCCAAGTTACAAAAGATTTGGACAGCGCTAAGGCTGCCAAAATGATCTCTATTGTTGCATTCTCCATTGCCAATTGCTACCTGTAGTTGGGGGGTAGGTAGGTAAGTGTTTATTGATACAAGTAGATTAAAACAACGGATACTTTAATACCCATAAATATAAATAATAAATAAATGCTGGACATTTCACAAAACATTATCTAGCCCCAAGCTAAGCAGAGCTTGTGTTATGGGTACTAGATAACTGATATAGGTACTTAATAAAATACATTATATTTCATAGATAGATATTTTTTATAATACATAGAAAATACCCAGAACACCCTGAACAATGGCAGATCGTACAAATCGAACCAGCAACCTCTTGCGTCGCAGGCGAACTTTCGCCCGCCGCGCCACAGAGGTTGTCAAATGCTGTTCCCTCGGGAGAAATATCTAGATACTTATTTTGCTTTGAAAGTAACAGTAGGTAACAAAAGCTTCTTACACACCAGAGCGAATCAACATGATCCGATTTTGCGTACCTACTGTACCCAATCTATAGGTAGCATTACGAATCATTGCTTTTCAATAGCTTTTGTTACAGAAAAGTTAAA
Organism: Epirrita christyi; assembly: GCA_951392215.1. Taxonomy (NCBI): domain Eukaryota; kingdom Metazoa; phylum Arthropoda; class Insecta; order Lepidoptera; family Geometridae; genus Epirrita; species Epirrita christyi. Next base: position 10,253,487 of record OX595855.1, on the reverse strand, counting down.
CAAAACTAATTCTTACAGTTTTAGAAATAAGGTTGGTAACAAAAATAGGGTGTAATTGTTTCAAAAGCAATGTTTATGCTTTTTTTTTGTTCTCTGCCACCCGCCGTGCTTGTTTGAGGATGTACCGCCTTTTTTGTTATAACCTATTGTTAGTTATTCACTATTTAGTGGGGGCTAAATACCGAAAATAATGAGTGTAAAAATTGGATAAAGAATTCTGCTATCGATAATGTACAAATTGTGGGGTGAAGTTGGTATTTATAAAGTTGGTACTTGAGTACCCAGGTAATTTTAAGAGGTGGTCGCCGGTAGCTACCAATAACGCCGTTTTGCACGCGAACGAAGTTTCCTTCTAATTTGGCTATTATTTCTTCAAAGGAGATGTTTCATGAATGTATCGAGCTTGGGCCTGCACTATGTACAGTATATATAATTATAGCTAAGCAATATAGAAACCATTTGTTATTGTTTATTTTCCATAATATTACTTCGTGTTAGTGTACATTCAAGTTTATCTTCACCAAAGAGAGCAATCACACACAAGGAAATCACACAAGGTCAGTTTTGTTGAGCGTCAATGACACTCAACAAAACTGTCAGTTGTCAAAAGTCACTCGACTGTCATGGCTGCTCTAAAAATCGGGTGACCATAATAAAAAACTCATAAATAAACATTTTTGTACCGCTGTATTATGCTTCAAATTAATATAATTGTATTTTTATGAAAATCCCCTGTTTTTTTTACATTTTTCTGTGTAGTGTACTTAGTGCAGGCCCAGGATGAAACATCTCCTTTCGTAAAACTTTGTACACATGATCAGTAGTACACTAATATCTAGACCCGTGGTGCGTTAGTTTTTTGTAAAACGACAAGTCTATCAAATCAATATTTAAAAAAAAAACACGCACCACCTATCTAGATATATTATTAGTGTATTACTACTACCTACATAATATGTACAAAATTTAAGAATTTGATGAAATAATAGCCAAGATAGAAGCATCACTAGTAACATCAAACTTCGTTCGCATGCAAAAGTAACCGGTAACCACCTCTTAATGTTTGGTGTAACGTTCACTGTTGGCCTCCCCCATGAACGCAAAGGGGGGATTTGCTATAATCACTAGCCTTGGCAGGCGTATTGGTGCTGCTATGTACCTACCTACTCAGGTTGATGCTGCTGCCTGTCCCCTGGTTTTATCCTTTAGTTAGCTTTTACAGCCATGGGAGGAGACGGCGGTGTCTACATTTACATATTGAAATATTAAATAAGTAAATTAGATAAATAAAAGACTTTATTGTTCACCAGAAATACATAATAGGATTTATTAAAATCAGCAGTACAATGGGCCTTATCGCTTGAAAATATTTGTTCCAGGCAAACTTTAGTTAACTATAAATTTGGCAGGTACGTTACAGCCAAGTTTCTACATAGGTATATAAGTATACCTATTAGCTATTAAGTATACAAAAAGTATACCTATTTACGTACAACATATTGTACGTAGTAGGTAAATTGATATACTTACTTATATAATAGGTATAGTATACCTATTTACCTACTACGTAGATTTTTTGTACATAATAGGTAAATAGGTATACCTACTTATAAGTTATTAGATACTGACGGCCGCCGCGGTTACATCCCCGTTTTTTTCACGTGCGAACAGAGTTTTTAGATGAAAAGTATCCTATGTTTTAATGTATCTGTAAAACAAATTTCATTAAAATTGACCCAGCCTTTTTTCTGTGAAAGCACGATTTCAGAATATCATCATCGTTATTTTCACTTTTATGTAGGTATTTATAGGGATAGAAATAATCTAACTTAGGTGGTAAAGCTCTCAGAATAAGCAAGTCTAAGTGGCAATGGGCAGGTCATATACTTAGCTCGCAGAACTAACAAACGCTGGGCAATTCTCGATGGACCGACTACATTATAAAAGTAGCAGGAAGTCGGTGGATGGAAGCGGCTCAAGACCGTTCGTCGTGACACTATGGGAGAAGCATAAATGTCTAGCAGTGGACTTTAGGTTGATGATGATGATGATGGAATAGGTGTTCTCTGGTACAAACTTGTAGGTAATGGCAGTGGTGGATTTATACTAGGGGCAGTCGGGGCTAGTGCCCAGGGCGGCAAATTTTCTAGGGCGGCAAAATTTGGAAAGTGAGAAAAAAAATTCTATACAATACAGGGTGTTTTTTTTAAATGGGACAGTATGGGGATATCTGAATCCATAAGAGATACGGGAAAACTGTCTTTGGAACCATTTGCTCATTTTGTATGAAAATGATTCAGGCATAGTTATTTTTTTGGTCAAGCGTGAGTTCTCCATAAAAATGAGTAGTTTTGATCAAAAATTTTTTTGATGCGTATCGACTCAGTGTCATGTAAGGATTGTTTCATTGTATCGGAAGAAAAAAATCTGAGCAGCAGAAGTTAGTCAAATTTTATAAAATGTTTTCTCATACAAATTGTAAGTAATCTGGTACCTACGTTAATAAAACTATCGCAATAAATTTTCAAAATGGCCTCCCTCTTGCTGTTTCCAGGTACGGGCACGTTTCAGAACATCTCTAGTGGCATTAGACAAAGATGTGTGGTGAATGTTGTTCTACTGCTCTGATGGTCTCGTGAAATGAGAAAAATCAGAGCTGTAGAACTTAGTCAAACTTTAATAAGAAAATCTTTGTCTAAGGCCACAAGAGGTATTCTCTTATTCATTTTCAATCATTCATTTTTGAAACCTATTTTAGTTAAAATATTTTTTGTCTTGTTTTGACGTATGAAATTTTACATCAGAGAGAACAAAACAAAAGCAATTTTAACTAAAATAGGTTTCAAAAATTATTATGAATAATGGCGTGATTATGGCTAAAACCAAAAAGAACTGATAAACGACTAAGGGGTTATCAGTTCTTTTTGGTTTTAGCCATAATCACGCCATCTATTGCAAAAGTTTGCAACTACTAAGATGTTACCACGCCACAATTGTATTTTGAGAACTATGAGAGAACCATAACTTAGGTTCTACCACTCTAACGCCATCTACTGAGTGAGGGAGTGTAACATACATTAGTCAAACATAGCCGTGCACATCATAATAGTTTATTTAAACTCTATAGAAGCAGAGGAGGAATAAGAGTCCCTGGCGCTGCCTCCACAGTCAAAATTACTTTTAGTTTGCGCGACTAGATGGCACTGTACAGCTAGACTAAGGAATTTGTTTGCCCTGCTACATTCAAAACCGTGAGAAGCATAATCATTCATCACCAAAATGTTTAGGAGTATTTTATAACTGGAAGGAAGCATTAACCGAGTTTGTCGTGGAAAGCAATGGCGGCAATGAGCTCAACACCTGTCACGAGAATATTCCTACGATTGTGCAAACCAATGGTAAAAAGCCCTTTGAGGGTACCTACCCCTTCGGGGAAAAGTCGTGTATTTATGTATGCATGTATGGATGTATAAAAACAACAACATTCCCAAAAATGTATTTAATAACACCTTAAGCTTACTATCGCACCTTAGGCCGGGTCCGCTGCGCCATGTTTTAGTGTTTTACAAACATATAACATTGTTTTTTAACAGAAAGGGGGCGGGGCCTTTCTGTTTTGTGTTACCAAAAACACATGTTTGCCGCGACGACGTACGGAAAACATCCCCCGCGTTCACCTACGGGGGGGTGAAGTCATTCTTTCGTGAGTGTCAGTGCTTTCTAGAGGAAGACGTCAGAACTCAAAATGTGAATGTGAAACTGCCATTGCTTTATTTATTTATTTATTTAAAGGAAAACCAACAGCACAAAAACCAGAATAATGAACAGAAATTGTAGCAGAAGGCGAATAACAGGTTTTCACGGTACTAGAACATGACTTGACTAATGCCGAGATAAATAGACGTTACTTAGCACAAGCTTAGCATGTAGATAATGCTTAGACCTGTCCCTGTCACTGTCACACAAATGTTAAAACACACTTATTAGAGAGAGAGAGAGACAGGAACGATTTCAAAGTAAGACTTAGACTTAGTCACCGTGAAGTACGTTCTATTTATCTGGACCTGAGACTGACGACTTGACCTAACTTTATCAAAATAATTACGTAGTTGACATTGTCAAAATTGAGGAAAATTTTCCTCACATGCCATTAAATAAATGAGAAGAATAGATTTAACAAAACAACACAAAAGTCACAGCGGACTGGCTGTTTTAATAACATGCTAACATATTTTGTTACAAAGTTTGGCGCAGCGGACCCGGCTCAACATTTAATATCATTACAGTAGTTTTTTTTGTTTTTTTTTCCATTGTAAAGGCTTGTGCACTTATTAGGCTTGCATTATTTACACTAAGTGAAAACTTGTGCTGTAAATACCGCTATACCTTCCATTTATTAAATTTGATGGATAGCCCAGTTGCGGTTTTATCACCATTATAAAACAGCAACTGGGCTATCTGTGACTGTAGGTAATATCTTCGAGCAACACGGACTTCCTGCCGCGGGCCGGAAGGGAGTAGCCTTAGCGATATATTACCATTCAAATAGATCTGTCATTTTTTGCGGGGGGAAATGTACACACAAGCGCAATTCCGCATATACACATCCAAATACAACACTGTAATGACGACACTCACACTAACAAACCTTGCACACCTCAGAATAACAGCTAGTTTTATTAAACGCATATGCCTACTTTGGCTTGTAGTTTGACAGAGTGGAACGCTGCGAATGGCTACTCCCTTCCGTGTTGCTCGAAGGGAAAAATAAAATCGCAGTAAGTACCTAATAATAATAATTCACACACAAATTAATCATTAACATCATTAAAAAAATCATTAATTCACCAACTCAAAGTTCTGTTTTGCTGGGTCTCCTCGGGGTGATTCGTATGTTCAAGTCGGTAGGTGACCACTCCTCGTCCACAACTCTCGTTTCTATAATTCGCTTATAAATAAGAGCAGAGAGACGCGCGATGCGTGTTTTGTTTGCATTAGAGAAGTCTACTTGGTACAGGCCGAAGCGTTCACTGGAACAATTAAAAATGAAACCGGTTAAGTGCGTGTTGGGCTCTCGTGGAGGGTTCCGTAGAAGCCTACCATAGTATTATTATCATAAGGTGTACAATAAAGTATTTTAAATTCGATTCTATTCAAATTAGTCAATAAACACAATTGTATTGTTGACGACCTCTGTGGCGCGGCGGGCGAAGGTTCGCCTGCGACGCAGGAAATTGCAGGTTCGATTCCCGCCTCGGAACAATTATTTGTACGACTTCAGATATTTTTCAGGGTGTTCTGGGTATTTTCTATGTATAATAAAAAATATGTATCTAAGTAATGTATTGTATTAAGTATATCAGCTATCTTGTACCCATAACACAAGCTCTGCTTAGCTTGAGGCTAGATAATGTTGTATGAAATGTCCAGCATTTATTATTTATTTATTTGTAAGCATGTTTCCGTGGGAATGAAAAGACTTCATTTAGATTTTCCTGAACAGTTTGCCCCTAAAATTAATCCCTGAAATGAGAATTCGTTCATTTACGGTATAAGTCCATGATTGGATCAACTAACTTTACATTAGTAGGTACCAAATTTAAAATATTTCTGTTTAGTAGATACGGATGAAATAAGCTGTGACCGACAGAAAGACAGACACGGACGGTTCCGTCAGTACCTTTTGAGGTACGGAACCCTAAAAAAGGCTATCTGTCTGTCCACCAAGCTACAAGACAGCTAGGTAACTCCTAATGCAGCAGCCTTTAGCTCACCTGGTGCCAGCAATCCATTCGATATTATCCATGAGACTCCAAGCAGTGTAACCCTTAACGTCAGTTCCATCTTCCATAGCTAACAGTAAGGCAGCTAGGTAGCTCCTTATGGCCTCAGCCCTCGCCGTGTCCTTCAGTCCCGGCGCGGTGGACCAGCCGTGTTCCGTGATGATGACGGATGGGTACTCATATTGCAGATTGAGGTGGATTAAAGCTTTGTAGATACCGTACGGGGCGCTCTGTCATAAAAATAAATTTATTTTAATAAGTTCGGTGAACAACATCACAGGGGTGTAAATGCAGGGAGCGATTCTCAGATTGTTGACATATTATGTGATTGGTAGGAATTGTGGAAAAAGATTAGGACACCACAGACAGATTGGGATACCACACACAACAAAGATTGGGACACCACTAACTAACAAAGATTGGGACATCACAGACTAGCAAAGATTGGGACACCACAGACTATCACAGATTGAGTTGAGACACAACAGACTAACAAAGATCGGAACATCACAGACTAACAAAGATTGAGATACCATAGAATAACAACGATTGGGGCACTACAGACTAACAATGATTGAGACACCACAGACTAACGAAGATTAGGACATCACAGACTAACAAAGATTGAGATACCACAGACTAACAAAGATTGGAACACCATAGACTTTCAAAGATTGGGCACCACAGACTAACAAAGATTGGGGCACCACAGACTAACAAAGATTAGGACATTACAGACTAACAAAGGTTGAGACACCACATACTATCACAGATTGGGACACAACAGACTAACAAAGATTGGGACACAACACAATAGACTAACAAAGATTGGGACACCACAGAATAACAAAGATTGGGACACCACAGACTAACAAAGATTGAGACACCACAGACTATCACAGATTGGGACACAACAGACTAACAAAGATTGGGACACTACAGAGTAACTAAGATTGAGATACCACAGACTAACAAAGATTGGAACACCATAGACTTTCAAAGATTGGGCACCACAGACTTACAAAGATTAGGAAACCACAAACTTACAAAGATTGGAACTCCATAGACTTTCAAAGATCGGGACACCACAGAGATACAAAGATTGGGACACCATAGACAAACAATGACGATTTAGGATACTTAGGATATCGTGCCAGGCGTGGTTAGGAACGTGGTAAAGTGGTTTATAGCTAAGAAACAACACCACTACATTATCTCACCCTCAGCCAAACAGACTTCCCCTGTTTCCACTCAGCTCCCTGACTGAACTTCACACCCATGTCATCAGCGAAAGAGGGGGCGTCGTAAGATGACGTGCCAGGCGTGGTTAGGAACGTGGTATAGTGGTTCATGCCTAGGAAGTCTGCAGAACCTGAAAAAAACAAATGCCCTGGTTCGTTTTCGAGTTCTGAATGTGGTCAATCCAGTCTACTCATCATCTGCTGGACATAGACCTCCCCCATAGAATGCCACGACTAAGGGCCGGTTTCCACCGGGGCGGAGAGGAGAGGAGACAAGAGGAGATGTGTTAGAAGTTAGAATAATCCAATCCGATTTCGTTTTTTCCTTTTCGTTTTTACATGTCAAGCGTGCCTGCCAATAAACTGCCAACATTGCTCTCGTCTCCTCTCCTCTCCGCCCCGGTGGAAAACGGCCCTAACGGTCTTCAGTCACCTCCCACCGGTTTCCTGCAACCTTAAAAATGTCGCGGCTTCATTGAGATGGGGACCTTGATACAATGCGTCCAGTTCGAGGTCACCACACCTTTATTCCCCAGCGGTTGTCGTTTCTACGAGCTATATGACCTGCCCATTGCCATTTAAATTTTCTAAATCTGAGAGCTATGTCAATGATCGTGGTTCTTCTACGGATCTCGTTAGTTAACTATTCCTGATCATAGTTATTGGATAGTTGCTTTCTAACCGTGTCGAGGTATGTCCGGCCTGAGAATACCCTCCATCTACTCCCGTGGATATCGTAAAAGCCGACTAAGGGATTACACCAGGGGATAGGCAGGTAACACCCGAGTACTCAACACTAATACTGCGATCACCCCGCCTGCCAAGCGTGATGATTATGGCAAATCGCCCCATAGCATTCTATGGGGGAGGCCTCGTCTTGCAGTGGACGTCTAAAGGATACTGATGAGATGATGATAAGCTTTCATACTGCTACTTCTATCCTGCTCTCCATCATAGACGCCTTCAACACACTTCAACGGTGTTGCCACCAACCCAAAGTTCTGCTCCGTTACTTAAGGGCTGGGGTAGGGTTAGCACAGGGGTACAACGCACAATAAACCCCACAGCGGGACGTTAGTGCAGGTCTTAACACCCCCAATTAGAATTAGAAGCTTTCATACTCCATTACAACCCTTTAGTTTTTGGAAAGTACTATATAGCTCAATCCTGGTCACAATCTATCAGTTTACCAAACATCGAAATGGAGTGATGTACAAAAAACATACAAACATGTATGCTTAGGCATTTATGATATTAGTAGGATACCTTTTAGCATTTTTATTTCCGCAGCGGTGAACGTAGGCAGTCGGGATTTCGTGAACCCCTGTTCTTTGCTCTTTCTTGCGATTGTTTCCTTGACTACGCCAGGGAAGTCGCCTTCTTTCGACCATATAGGATCCATGTAAAGGCCAATCTGCAAAATTAAAGTCACTTTCTTATTATATTTTATTTATTTGGGAAAACAAACAACTTTATTATATATTTTAGGTAAAATCTGTGTTAGTACATAACACATACGTATAGTAAATGCTCGTGCTATTTAAAGTACTTACAGTGAATGCTCGTGCTATTTAAAGTACTTACAGTGAATGCTCGTGTTATTTACAGTGAATGCTCGTACTATTTAAAGTACTTACAGTGAATGCTCGGGCTATTTAAAGTACTTACAGTGAATGCTCGTGCTATTTTAGCAGCGTTGTCATCCTCTTCCGATTTAATATTTAATGGATCTACCCAGTTAACTGCTATGCTTATTCCAACAGATCCTAAAATTAATAAACATTAATTTGGCTTTCTGGGTTCGAGAGTCACATGCTCATTTAACCAACACTAGTACTCATTTTATAGGACACATGTAAAATTAACAATCTATGAAAAACTGTAAATTTGACATTCCATAAAGTCAGCATTTTTAAGTGAAACACAGTCACACTACGGGGAACGTTAAACTTAAACGTAACCCAGACAATTTTAATGAGTCTGTACTGTCAGCTACCCTATTCATTCGTCCATTGCTGGACAAGGCCCTCCCTAAAAGAATACAATGGGAGGATTTGCCATAACCAACACGCATCCACGGGAGGACACGGGAGGATGTATTCTTAGTTGGCTTTTATGACATCTAAGAGATCACCATCACCGATATAGCTCTTAGCGTTAGGAAATAAAGGTTCTAGAAGAACCAAGGTCACAGCTCTCAGAATTAGCAAGTTGAAGTGGCAATTCGGGCAGGTCATATAGCTCAAAGAACTGATAACTGTTAATAAAGGTTCTCGAGTGGTGACCACGAAACCGGACTACTGCGCAGCATAGGTGTTCCTCTTGATGGACCAAAGACATTATAGAGAGAACTCGGTAGATGGAGACCGTTTTTAGAGGCGTTCTGTAAGGAAGGTCTATGTCCAGCAGTGGACTTCATAAGGCTGATAATGACCAAATCTACCAAATCACCTTTCTGTGGCGCAGCGGGCGAGTAGCCGGCTGAGATGCAAGAGGTTGCGGGTTCGATTTCCGCTGCGGACAAATGTTTGTATGATCAACAAATATTTGTTCCGGGTCTGGGTGTTATGGTACCATGGTACTCGTAGTTCAGGGAACCTAGTGTGGGATCAAAAATATGTTTTTTTTTTTTATGCTACTTGGCAAGCAGACTAGCTTACGGCCCACCAGATGGAAAGCAGTTACCGTAGCCTATGAACGCCTGTAACACCAGAGGCATCACACGCGCGCTGCCGACCCTGAGACATAAAGATGAAAAGTCTCATGTGCCTGTAATTTCACCGGCTCCCGTACCCTTCAAACCGAAACACAGCAATGCGAACACTACTGCTTGGCGGCAGAAATATGTTATATGTTGGGTATATGTTGGAATATGTAGTTATGTATGTTGTTACCTTTATATTTCATCTTAAACTCCATTTCATACAACCTATACGCTTTTGCATGGGCCAGTAATACATTCTTCACACACAAATAATCTCCAATTCCTTTTGATCCAATAGCTGGAGCCATAACAGAGTCTCCATACCCCTCAATACAGATACTATTTGGCTGATTAATCGTTATCCAAAATTTGACCTTATCCGCATATCTTTTAAAAACTACTTTTGCATAGTCCTCGAACCAAGTGGTAGATAATGGGTTAGCCCAGCCGCCCAAGTCCTGAAGAGATTGTGGTAAGTCAAAGTGGTATAAAGTGACCATTGGTTCGATGTTGTGTTTAAGTAGTTCTTTGATTAAGGTGTCATAGTATTGTAGGGCTTTTTCGTTTATTTCGTTTGAGAAGCCTGTAACGAGAAAATGAATAGGTAGTACATACATAGTATGAATAGTACATTGGATTAGTAGCTATTGGAAAGACGAGGTGTCTAAATTGAGAGGGAATATTAATCAAATTATTCAAGAAATAAGTTTCCAACCGCATTCTTTTTTCAAACTTTTGATATTAAAAACTTGCTTTCAAAATCGATATCTGAGGGTTCCTGAGAACATAAAACATGAATCAATTGGGGGAGTAAAAAAATGTGGCCGCCATTTTGAACTTTCTTGTTACTAGACCTATTTGCTTTCAAAATCGATATCTAAAGGGTCTCTGTGATCAGGGAACACAAATTTGCGGCCAGAATTGAAAAAAATGCACGCCATTATGAATTTTTTTGCTGGTGGGTCACAAATCACCAATCCACAACTTGAGTGATCGCGAGAGGAAATTGCTCTGGAACCTTGTTACTTAACACTTTGGTCTGCACAACAATTATGAGTCCCAACAGTGGACTGAAGATTCTCACTAGTCTTACCTGTAGGTAGAACCCTGTTCCAAGATATAGAGAACCTATAGAAGTCCACACCCAGTTCCCTCAACATTTCCACGTCTCGTTGAACGTTGTGATAGGCATCGGAGGCTATGTCTCCATTTCGGCCATCAGCTATCACCTCCGGGTGTGTATGTAGATATCTGTCCCATATACTTTCAGTCTTGCCTTGAATGGAGAGGAGACATAAATAGCTATTTGCTGGTCAGTAATTGAAACCGCGGCTGTTTGGCCGTGGTGTGTTCGGCCTAAGAGTGAACTCCTCCATCTCTCGTGGATGTTCTTGCTGCTGCATGTTACCACCTGAGTACTAAACATGAACACTGCAATCACCGATCAGCCTGCCAAGCCTGGTGATTATGGCTAACTCCCGCATTGCATTTGATGGGGGGAGGCCTAGTCCAGCAGTGGACATCAAGCGGTTGATGATGATGAATAGAAACCGGCTAAATGTGTGTCGAAAGGTACCAATGAAAAAAACAAAGTGGAATATGTTATTGCTAAATATTTAAAAAACATAAAAAACAATAAAAACATTTAAAATATAACACTGTTAGGTTATTGCTAAATAGTATATCTTAGGTTCTCCTTGCACTACGGTTTTGTGCGAAAGTAATGAATATAACTTTTCATTTAAAAAACCGACTTCCGCCATTGTATTCGACAAAATATTTGGATGAAAAAACCATAGTGGTGAAAGGGTCTCTTTCTTTTGATACTTTCTGAATGCAAATGCTTGGTTTGTTGCTAGAAATATCAAAATCGCCATATGTATGCCTACAATATTTGAGGAGTTCCCTCAATTTCTCATGGATTCCATCATCAGAACTGCATTCTGAAAAAAAATGGGACCAATCTGGAACTATATCTATTCCAATAAAAAAAGAATTTTCCAAATCGGTTCATAAACGCCGGAGATATGAGGTAACAAACATTATAAAATAAAATACAACCGAATTGAGAAACTCCTCCTTTTTAACCGACTTCCCAAAAAGGAGGAGGTTCTCAATTCGGTTGTATATTTTTTTTTTTTTTTTTTTTTTTTTTATGTTTGTTACCGCATATCTCCGGCATTTATGAACCGATTTGGAAAATTCTTTTTTTATTTGATTAGATATACTTCCAGATTGGTCCCATTTTTTTCAGAATCCAGTTCTGATGATGGGATCCATGAGGAATTGAGGGAACTCCTCAAATATTGTAGGCATACATATGGCGATTTTGATATTTTCAGCAAGACACCAAGCATTTGCATTCAGAAAGTATCATAATCCTTTCACCACTATGGTTCTTTCATCAAAAAAATTTCATCCAAAATTTTTTAGTCGTATAACAATGGCGGAAGTCGGTTTTTTAAATGAAAAGTTATTTGTGAAGTCGATTAAAAATTGGCGTTTTAATAACTGTTGTCAATCAACTTATGTCTTCATCTTCAACAGCCTTCCACGTCCACTGTTGGACGAAGCCTCCCATATGATGCAATGGTGCGATTTGCCATGATCACCACGCTTGGCAGGTGGAGTGGTTATCGCAGTATTGGTGTTAATTTTAATTACACAGGTGGATCCTGCTGCCCACCCCTGGTGTGATCCCTTCGTAAGGCTTTGGCTACATCCACAGGAGTAAAGCAGCAGATATCCAAGCTATTTTTGTCTTACAAAAACGGGCAATACGTGCAATTTATAAAATGAAGTCGCGTGACTCCTTGAGGGAGCGTTTCAAAGAAATCAATATTCTTACAGTAATATCGCAATATATCTATGAAATATTATTACATACACATAAACACTTGGATAGTTTTATGATAAAAAGTGACGTGCATGGTATTAACACGAGAAATAAACACAAACTAAATATACCAAAATTTCGATTAAAGTAAGTGGGTCTTTTATGGGGAATTCTGTATGGTTCTATAATAAACTTCCAGAAGGTGCATTTAAACTTCCTATTCGAAGATTTAAATCCTACATAAAGATGAATCTAATTAAGAGAGCGTATTACACTTTTGATGACTATATTAATGATAAAGCCGCGTGGCCTGATGTCACTCTGCCCCTCGACTGCTAAAATGGAAATTTGCAATATCTGTACTTACCTATTTACATGTTTGTATTAGATTATTATTTATAAGTATAACAAGCGTAGCGTGTGCTGTCTTGCATATTTTTGCTGATGTTTATTTACTTTTGACTACCTTCCTAAGGTTTTTAAGTTCTCATTTACTATGTATCAGCAACTCCTTGCTCCGAGGCACCACACAGGCGCTTCTCACCTAGTGGTAAGACGGACCATTTATGTAAGCCAAGCCGAGTTTGTTGCCTTATTCTTCTAGGCTTGGTCGCGTTGGAACAGGAGTAATTTAATTTTATATAAGACGATTCAAAATGATCCTTGTGATTTCAATGAATAAAGTTCTTTTTGACTTTGACTTTGGAGGAGGGTTCTATTCTTAGGCCGGACACACCACAGCACAACTTAAGTAGCTGACTGTAAATGCTGATTTACCATCTTCATCCCAAGCCCCTTCTACCTGGTAGGCAGATGTGGCAACTCCAAACAGGAATCCATCAGGGAAGCTCCGCTTCTTTGTGTCTGTCCAGCCATTGGCACTCGATACTAGACTGAAATAAATATTTTAAAAATATGTAAGAATAGCCCTTCAGGGCAGGCAATTTCCCTGGTGTTGCAGATGTCAATAGGCGACAGGAACCGCTTAATCAGGTGGGCTATTACATTAAGACGAGCCTCCTTGACTTTGGAGTCACTTCGTTACATTCTCACTCAGTAAAGGTAAAAGTTACAAACATGATGTTTATACAGTGTAACTGAGGATGTAATCTAATGAAATCATAGATCAGAAACACGATTGGTAAAACTTTTCTTGATAGATTTACTTTTTGAAACCGGCCCTCATAAAACCGTTTTTTACGTCCATCCTTCGAATCTAAAAGACCATCAGCACTTAACAAAATAGAAGATGATTTATTTATATTTGCTACTTTTTAAGCACAACGAAGTTTTATCACATGTCGCTTACGCCATTTACTTCTGAGTGCTTCTGGGCGGGATAGAATCTATACCGCACCTCTTCTCGGGCTCAAGTGAGTAATAGCGCTATCACTTTCTAATCGGGGCTCATGAGCGGAGTTAGCGTGGGAAATTTTTTCAAGGAGTATCGTCTTAATAAAAGAACACTACATTGCTGGCTATGCTCAAACTTTTACTGAGTGATAGTATCCGAAGTGAGTGCCGTGATAGTTTCGGCCTAAGAAAAGGACTCCTCCAACTCCTCCTGTTGATGTCGTAAAAGGCGACTAAGGGATTACGCAAGGAGTAGACCAGCAGGATCTAACTGAGTTCTTTACACAAAACTATGATCACCAATCCGCCTGCCAAGAGTGGTGATCATGGTAACTCCTTCCCATTGTACGCTATTCATGCTATGAGGGAGGCCTCATCCAGCATTGGATGTCTACGGGCTGATGAAGAGGATCCAAAACAAGGAGATCTGTTGAAGATCCAAGATCACCAACATAGCTCACAGACTCAGTGAGTTGAAGTAGCAATGGCCAGGCCATACAGCTCGCAGAACCAATAACCTTTGGGGAATAAAGGTTCTCGAGTGACAACCATGAACCATAGGATGCAGTGTAGCGAGACCCTCTTTTCTAAAGACCAACAACATTTTATAAGTTGGTGGATGGAGGCAGCTCAAGAACGTTTGTGATGGCGTTATTTGGAGGACGCTTATTTTCCAGCACGCTGGTGATAATAGACAGATAGATAGAAAATTCTTAATTGCACATGAAAGAAGTAGAAAGGCGAATTTAATGGTCTTAATGCTAAAAAACATTCTCTTTCAGACGATGATAATGAACTACTACAAACACAATCTTACAACTGTAATTCTATGTATACTGTAACTATGTATACCTACTAGTAGTAAGCCTAAGCAATTTTCAGTATACGCTGAATTGTTAAATGCTAGCGAGTTGCTTAAGTTTCATCATTACCATCATCAGCCATTTATTTTATTTATTTATTGCAACAACAAACAGCTATATTATAAAATATTGCAAAAGTAGTTATAAAACATAGTTTTGGTAATAATGCAGCCCACAACGCTGTTGTCAAGTTACTATGAACAAATTAACCAAATATACCGCTTAGAGCTGCGTTAGACGTCCACTGTCGGATAAGGCCCATGCTTGACAGCACAGATTTATAAGTATAGGACCTTGACAGGTGGATTGGTGATCTC
This sequence comes from Epirrita christyi, assembly GCA_951392215.1. Classification (NCBI taxonomy): domain Eukaryota; kingdom Metazoa; phylum Arthropoda; class Insecta; order Lepidoptera; family Geometridae; genus Epirrita; species Epirrita christyi. Next base: position 10,238,390 of record OX595855.1, on the reverse strand, counting down.
AGTATTGTTGTAGATTACCCAGGTTGATGCTGCTGCCCATTCCCTAGTGTAATCCCTAAGGCGGCTTTAACAATATACACGAGAGGAGACGGGAGGTCTATTATTATTTTAGTTTAGTTCAGTATGACCATTGCTTGCATGTTTTCTTCAAATAATAATAAACACACTTAGGATTTTAGGTTATTTACTATAGTAATTGTGTTATTCACAGTCAAACTGCATGGTTCTCTTGATTACACAATAAATAATGAGCATGGATATAATCTTACCTTAGAGCACTCAATATTATACAAATTTTCATTTCTGTGATTAAAATTTAAAAGATACAAGCTGAACACTTCACAACACCGCTCATTCTCTACCACGTAATTACAATGCATTAGCTAATTATCAATTTAATTATATAGGTATGTAGGGAGGTACCTTCTCTACTTGCATGATGTTTTATCTTGAAATCATTAATTACAATAGATAAAATAAAGTTGAAATCATACTATTTTCAAAATATTTCACCGACACCTTTCTGACAAATTGCTATGACATATATGACATTGATGATGACAGCCAGCCAACTTCTCATATTTGACAATGTTTTGATAGGGGAAAGAACCATCCATGGAAAGAACGGTCACTATCGAAATTGGCAAGTCACAGAAGCCATAATTAAAAAAAGAAGAAGAATTTTACCGCTTTTTCCATGGAAGAAGAAATCCAAGCTTTTTCGAAAGAGACGTACCTCTGAATATTGCTTGTCCTTATTCCACGGAAGAACCATATTCTGAGGAGACGTACCTTGGACGAATTATCACAATGGACAGAGCATTTTGGGTCAAAGCATGTCCGTTTTCTGTCAGTGTGCAGTTGTAGATATGTATAAGAGTGAGTGACTAGAGAAGTGACTTCATTGACTAACCTATCGATGAATAATTTTGAAATTAATGAAAAAGGCGTTATAAGATATCAACTCTTTAATTTGTTACATGTATGTATTATCATCGGAATTTGATAATACAAAATTTCAGCTCAATCGGTTGGGTGGATGGAACTGGCTCACAGTTTCAAGACTCAAGACCTAAACAAACAAACATACAAACATAACATAAAACCCAACAGTCACATACACGTAGTCATGATCTCACACTAGGATTCTCTTGTCGTGGGTATCAGGAACTACGAGTACCATGGTACCATAACACCCAGACCCGGAACAAATATTTGCAGATCATACAAGCATTTATCCCGCAGTAAACACATGCGCAAAGCATCTGTTGTGTGTACATCAAAAACGGAAACTAAAATATTATCGATAAAGCTAAATAGGTTGGTGTAGTACATCACTAGCACAGATGCCTAAAACAATGCATTTTATTTTACAATAATTAAAGGTTTTACACTTAACTTTCATGATTATCACTCAGGATATATGACTAAGTACTAATAAAATGTAATTACTACAGTTTTTCCGGTTAAAAAAACTCTCTCTTTTAGCAAGTAAATAAATTAAATATATTGACCAAGACTTACGCATGAAATGACAATCCCGGGTCTTTTACTCCTTCTGTTCTACTGTTTTACTTGTTCTTGATGAACAACACACAGCAGAACAGGACATATTTTCACTTTTTCAAATTTATTTTTATGAAACACTGTAATTTCATATGATTTTTTGCTGATTTTAAAAACTTCACGGCAATGTTTTGGCCGACTAGCCGGTTATCAACAGACACGATTTACAAAGAAGTAAGGCGTTGCCAAACTTATATCTACTTTCTCTTTTACTCGTAGCTAGGTTCCGTGGGATGGACAAAGATATATGATCACTAATACGATACACAGATGTAAGAGCGGCAACGTCTTATGACTACGTCCATTGTGATAATTCGTCCAAGAGACGTACGGTCTAAATAAAAAATTTATGCGAGGACTTTTTCCGCCTGTTCGAAAAAGACGTACGGTCTACCTAAAAATTTATTTTAAATTCCAGGTTTTTGTTTTGAGTATTATCGTGTGATTTTGGTGGCTTTTTAAGGTTAATGTTAGGTACTGACACGAGATAATACCTATTGCGTTTTTTAAATTTAGAGAATTGGGCCTCTGGTTATTTACCTACCTAGGTAGCTACATAACACAAAAATATTTTCCTCATCTTATCTCTATCTATTCACGTGCATCTTACAAATAGATAACTTGTCGAATTATCAGCTTTCAAGTGCTTGTTTGGTGTAAACAAGCTGAAGCCTCAAGCTGTTATCAATGTTTGACACCCGCGAATATTTGCATTTTTAGGGAGTTATTATTGCCGAACTACTTACTTGCCGTGTCAGTCTTTTGCGGTGACATAACATTCTCAAAATGCATGAAATTTAGTAGGTATAGGGATAAGTACACCAGAAATTGTACTGTTTGTTGTAGGTATTGTATTGTTTTATGGGTATTTTTTAACGTTCCTTGCTTCAAGGTATTTTCACATACATGTACCTACGTGGGGGGGGGGGAGTACACGAACATAATATCAAAGAGAACATAAGCAAAAAGTAGAGACCAAAAAATTTAAAAAACTAAAACACAATTCTATACAAAAGTCGAAAACAGTTCATCTAAAACTTGATCATTTCTTTATTAAAGGTTAAAGTATCTTTGTTTATTTTTATAAAAACCTTTGACTAGGTACTCCTTTGAGGCAAAGATTTAAATCTTTGCTTTGAGGTACTCGGACCAATTGATTGGACCGAGTTTGACTACCTCTATCAAGGTAGATACATACCTTAGAATAAAGACTGAAGCAGTCCTTATTCTAAGTAGGTACAATACCTAGAATCGTGGATTTAGCCTTCTCTGCAACATTTATTTTTTCTTTTTTGCGTCGATCGTTTCATCCTTGTTTTTAACCGAATTCACAAAAAGGAGGAGGTTCTCAATCGGTTGTATTTTTTTATTTATTTTTATGTTTTTTACCTCATATTATCTCCGTCGTTTATTAACCGATTTAGAAAATTCTTTTTTTATTTGAATAGATGTAGGTACATACTTCCAGATTGGTCCCATTTTTTTCAAAACCCAGTTCTGATGGTGGAATCCATGAGGAATTGAGGGAACTCCTCAAATGTTATAGGCATACCTACAACATGTAACAATTTTGGTATTTTCAGCAGCAAGTTATTGTTTTGTATGCCTTTAGCAAATAAAAACATGCAGATAGCCGAATTCAATGGCGAAAGTCGGTTTTTTAATGAAAAGTTATTTTATAGCTTTTTAGTGTCAGTTTTATAGTTTTTTAGTCGATAGTATTTAAGTGTAATATATTATTTTTGGAATGTATATCAAACCCTTTCATTTGATACTTACCTACATCAGTATAAATATTTATAATTTTATTGTTTTTTTTATAATTTCTGCCTTATTGAATTTAGTGAGACGTCATTATTATACATGGCGTCCCACGGCTATGCCACATATACATCCACCAAGATTACGCTGGCACAATCTCTCTTAATTCCTATTCTAGATTACGCTGACGCCTGCTATCCCGACCTCATCGAAAAACACCTCGATAAGCTTGAGCGTCTTCAGAATTTTTGCATTAGGTTTACATTTGGCCTACGCAAATATGACCACGTCTCCGAATTCCGCATTAAGCTAAAGTGGTTGCCAATTCGCCATCGCAGGAATACTCACATTCTCTCTCTCTTGTACAATATCTTATTTAATCCTTCGACTCCTCCCTACATCAAGGAGCGCTTTCAATATCTTCATCTCTCCCACTCTCACACATTGCGCTCCTCTGAGACCTTGCAACTTAAAACACCCGAGCACACTTCCACTTTCTACGAATATTCCTTTACGGTACAAGCTGTCCGTCTATGGAATGCTCTCCCTCTTGTTATCAGAACCGCCAAATCTCTTCCTGTCTTCAAAAGGTTATTATTCAATCACTTTATGTCCGTGTCGCAAAGCTGTTAAGTTAGCTCTATTAATATGCTCAGATCTATATATATATTATTTGTATTTTTATGTATTGTATGTATAGTTAAGGTATATAGGTATTTATTATTATTGAGTACACCGTATGTATGCATATACTTTTATTGGTTTTACACCACCGTCCTTTATCGTTCTCATCAATTCCAGTCCATCCCAAGGTTGTCTGAAGAGATCGCTCTCAGCGATAAGACCGCCCATTGTACTTCCATACGTATAATTTTAATTATGATTGCTTTAATATTTTAATTTTAATGTGGTGTGCAATAAAGTGTTTTTCTATTCTATTCTTCTATTCTATTCCACATGGAGGGAAAGTACCTTGAATATTGTAGAGGGAACATTTTACTGAAAGAAGACATTATTTGAATTTAAAAAACAATTTAAACTGCATTCATAGATATTTAAATAATTACATGGTTGAACTGGGAATCGAACCCGTTATACGAGAAAAATAATTACCCTGTAGCTTTAACATACCGATCGAAAGGCTTCATCACAAGTATTATTTTTTGCTAATTAACATAGTGTCAGAAATAAAAGGAAGACCATGAAATTTAACATTTTGAATACAAAATTAATCAATTTATCAAATGCTCAAAATTAGTCCATGTTGAATACAAAGTCACACTCTTTTGATTATTTCGCTCCCTGTCGATTTTTTGATCTTGTTGTGGTGGATATTTAAAATAATACGTTTAACTTCTAATGTAGCTCGTGGACGCTTTAATACTGGTTCTTCTCAATTGGGTACATTTATTAGTAATAGGTACTTATGATAATGTCAGTTGTATTGTATGTCCTTACGGCAATGTCAGCTTTTCATTTTTCTGAACAAAATTTATCATCAAATGTTAAAATTCTTGTTCTTCCTTTTATTTCTGACACTATGTTAATTAGCAAAAAATAATCCTTATGATGAAGCCTTTCAATCGGTATGATAAAGCTACAGGGTGATTATTTTTCTCGTGTAACGGGTTCGATTCCCGGTTCAACCATGTAATTATTTAAATATCTATGAATGCAGTTTAAATTGTTTTTTAAATTCAAATAATGTCTTATTTCAGTAAAATGTTCCATCTACAATATTTAAGGTACTTTCCCTCCATGTGGCAAAGCCGTGGGACGCCCTGTATAGCTATGCATAAAACGCGGAACGTCAAGACGCTTTAAATCTATGCGCTTTATAGATTTCCTCATTTGCCCAAATCCTGCAAGTAGTTTCGCAGCTACGTGGAACACATGAAAAAACGGAGGGTTCCCAACGAGTTACACCCAAACGAGTAACACTGTTACTCGTTGGGAATTTTTGTCCCAACGAGTAACACCCAAGGACTGGTGTTACTCGTTGGGAATATTTCTAGAAAAAAAAATCCCAACGAGTAACGGTGTTACTCGATAGGAAAAAAGTTCCCAACGAGTGACACTAAGATATTAGTCAGGGTGAAGCTGAAAATAAAAAAAAAACACTTGAATTATATGCTGATCACTGCTTTTTATTTAAAAATAAAACAATCAACTTAATAAAATAAACATCGAAGTGTCGAACAACATTTGTATTAACTTCTCTTTAAAATCAAACTTTTGTATCTATTACAGTTTTACATTAATTGTGCTCTAAAATTTAAGATTCATTTTTTACTTTTTATGAACCACATTCTACATTATCATAAAACACAAGGAAATAAAAATCCAGTTATTGACAATTACTATTATGTCCAGTTATTGACCAGCTAAATTTAACTTAGCGATAGGTGCATGCGAAAGAGACAGGCCGCGCTGCTGCCTCCGACCACTTTCCTTCAAGTGAATCATTATTTTTTCCCGTTCTGGTTATAAAACCACAGGCAGTTCATTTTGAAATAAAGTATTATTAGATATAAATGTAATTATTGCATCTCTTTTTGATGTGTTTTTGTAATAATGGTGTAAAATAATGATAAAAGCAATCTTTCTATCTATCTTAATTTAGTCAGACTGCTGCTATCGATACTTTCGAAATATTATTTTTCCCGCGAGAATACAGATTCTCAGAAAAATAACATAAGTACAGACTTATGGCCATTAATCTCTTTATAATGAGTATTAATAATGAGTACTAATAATATAATCATAGAGTTTATTTATTTCCACTAATCATTAGACTACAATTAAACTTTGATTAAATTTGCTTAAGTCCTTATTCTAAGGATTAAATAAAAGGAAGGTGAACACTCAGCAAGAAATGTTTTGGATTGGTCACTAGACTAAATCAGGCAAATATCTGGGTGATTGGTACCAGTGTATCATAACATAACACCCAACAGTCACAAACGTAGCCTTAATACCACACTAGGATTACCTGTGTCGTGGGTATCAGGAACTACAAGTAGTGTACCATAACACCCAGAACCAGAACAAATATTTGCAGAGCATACAAACATTTGTTCCGCAGCGGGAATTAAACCCGCATCCTCTCGTATCTCAGCCGGCTACTTGCCCACCGCAACTAAACGCCTAACTTCAAAGTTAGGCGTTAAGCTGTTACATAGTTTTTTAGGAACTAATTTGTCTATGCCCATCTTTACTGGCCAATTTCAGCTCAGCCAATATCCATCGGCAGAATGTATAACACTATTAGAACATATTAATTAGTTAGGTACTTACTTTGACTCGAAACAGTCCATTGCAAATTCTTCTTTTTACACACGCCCACACTTCCAAACCTCTGTCGTATCTTCTTCAGGCGTAGTACTGATGTCCTCCCCGAAGAAGAACACTACCTCCATTTTACACGTATACAAATTTGTTTTGTTGAAATTAACTGGATTACGCCATTTTTGTAGTGGTTGTACGTTATTGTGTGCCCTGTGCACCGACTCATACTGACAACCTGACTGCACAAAAGTATTGCCAGCACCTACTTTCATTCTGGACACGAGGTAACCATTTTTCACCATTAGAGGAAACTTCACCAAATATCCTTTTTAAGACATTGGCAATGTTGCTATCACTATTGTAAATTTTCGGAACTGCAGGCCTTGTCATAATTACACTCGTTCTCCCGACTACAGAATTAAGAGTTGATATGTGTTTTTTATATTGCAATACAGAGTTGACCAAAAAGTGCGCTAGGAGGAGTGCTCGTCATTCTCACCATAAAAAAAGTATTTAATTCACCGTAGAAAGAGTATAGTCAGAATGTGCTTGCGCTTACTCCTGAGTTGTCCTATGCTGTGGGGATAAAGTACATACAAGACAAAGATTGAAAGTTTATTACCGGGTTTTTCCGTCTGTTCGGTTTATATAGCCAAAATATATAGAGCAGTATTCATATACATATATAATATTATATTCATGTATATTATTATTATATCATATTGCATACTTCACCAGTAATAAAACTCAACCACGTTGGAAACACTTCGCAAAATGCTTATCTCTGCTGCAATTCTGTGTAATATCTTATAGTGCAGTGTTGTCTACATAAAAATTACAAACTGCACGATTGCGTTATTTCACTAAGATTTATCCGTTGCTGTTTTATTATTGAACTTATTTGAGGGACTAGAGATTCAACTAGCAGTGAATATAATTTTTTTTAATCAGGCTAATAAAATATGGTGAATGTTTAAAGATGCCATATTTTGGCGTTAATAGTGCATAGACAAAAATAAAAAAAGGACTAGTATAGTATAGCAACGAAGTATGGACACTTTCAACTAAATAGCTACGTATATTTTTTTATAACCAAACTAAAACAAAATGTCTTAATTTGTAGCGATGTTACTCGTTGGGATGTTTTTGTCCTATCGAGTAACAGTGTTACACTGGGTGTAACTCGTTGGGAATACTTATTTTAATTTGTATCCCATCGAGTTACACTGTTACTCGATAGGAAAAAAAATCCCAACGAGTAACAGTGTTACTCGTTTGGGTGTTACTCGTTGGGAACCCTCCGAAAAAACATGCAAAGACTGCTAACATCATAAACATTCTTTAGCTTTGCTGTAGTTAAGTAATGAGGCAGAGTTTCCTTTCCTTGCAAACTTTTTAATCAGCCCTTCCTTCAGCGAGATATACCTACCCTGCTTTTACAATGTGAATTTGTAATTCCCCATGTACCTAAGTATATCATGGTGGAGACTTTCAATAAAATGATCTGGGACATTTGCAATTAAAACTTTTACCAATTAGGTATCTAGGCAAAATTGTAACATTACTTAGGAACCTTAAAAGCAAATTGTCGTGTGATTTTATCATTAGGTATCATCATAGATAGATAGATAAATCTTTATCGATCACAGGCTACAATATTCAAAATAAGTAATACCTATATATTTAGAACTAGATTTTGCGTGCGGCGCGAGCTGCATGCAGCTCGCGTGTGGTTGTTGTAGCTGTTGTTATTAATTAGAACTTCTACTTGTCCCTAAAAACCCCTACAAACCCCTACAAACCCCTACAAACCACTACAACCCCTACAAACCCCTACAACCCCTACAAACCCCTACAACCCCTACAAACCCCTACAACCCCTACAAACCCCTACAAACCCTACAAACCCCTACAACCCCTACAACCCCTACAACCCCTACAAACCCCTACAAACCCCTACAACCCCTACAACCCCTAAAAACCCCTACAAACCCCTACAAACCCTACAAACCCCTACAACCCCTACAACCCCTACAACCCCTACAACCCCTACAAACTCCTACAAACCCTACAAACCCCTACAAACCCTACAAAACCCTACAAACCCCTACAACCCCTACAAACCCCTACAACCCCTACAAGCCCCTACAACCCCTACAAACCCCTACAAACCCCTACAAACCCCTACAAACCCTACAAAACCCTACAAACCCCTACAACCCCTACAAACCCCTACAACCCCTAGAAACCCCTACAAACCCCTAAAAACCCCTACAAACCCCTACAAACACCTACAACCCCTAAAAACCCCTACAAACCCCTACAAACCCCTACAAACCCCTACAAACCTACCAACCCCTACAAACCCCTACAACCCCTACAAACCCCTACAAACCCCTAAAAACCCCTACAAACCCCTACAACCCCTAAAAACTCCTACAAACCCCTACAAACCCCTACAAACCCCTACAACCCCTACAAACCCCTACAAACCCCTACAAACCCCTACAACCCCTACAAAACCCTACAAACCTACAAACCCCTACAAACCCCTACAAACCCCTACAACCCCTACAAACCCCTACAACCCCTACAAACCCCTACAAACCCTACAAACCCCTACAACCCCTACAAACCCCTACAAACTCTACAAACCCCTACAAACCCCTACAACCCCCTACAACCCCTACAACCCCTAAAAACCCCTACAAACCCCTACAAACCCTACAAACCCCTACAACCCCTACAACCCCTACAACCCCTACAAACCTCAACAAACCCTACAAACCCCTACAACCCCTACAAACCCTACAAACCCCTACAACCCCTACAAACCCCTACAACCCCTACAAACCCCTAAAACCCCCTACAACCCCCTACAACCCCTAAAAACCCCTACAAACCCCTACAAACCCTACAAACCCATATAACCCCTACAACCCCTACAACCCCTACAAACCCCTACAAACCCTACAAATCCCTACAAACCCTACAAAACCCTACAAACCCCTACAACCCCTACAAACCCCTACAACCCCTACAAGCCCCTACAACCCCTTAAAACCCCTACAAACCCCTACAAACCCCTACAAACACCTACAACCCCTAAAAACCCCTACAAACCCCTACAAACCCCTACAAACCTACCAACCCCTACAACCCCTACAAACCCCTACAACCCCTACAAACCCCTAAAACCCCCTACAACCCCCTACAACCCCTAAAAACCCCTACAAACCCCTACAAACCCTACAAACCCATACAACCCCTACAACCCCTACAACCCCTACAAACCCCTAAAAACCCATACAAACCCCTACAAACCCCTACAACCCCTACAAACCCCTACAAACCCCTAAAAACCCCTACAAACCCCTACAAACCCCTACAACCCCTTAAAACCCCTACAAACCCCTACAAACACCTACAACCCCTAAAAACCCCTACAAACCCCTACAAACCCCTACAAACCTACCAACCCCTACAAACCCCTACAACCCCTACAAACCCCTACAAACCCCTACAACCCCTACAAACCCCTACAAACCCCTAAAACCCCTAAAAACCCCTACAAACCCCTACAAACCCCTACAAACCCCAACAAACCCTTACAACCCCTACAAACCCCTACAACCCCTAAAAACCCCTACAAACCCCTAAAAACGCCTACAAACTCTACAAACCCCTACAAACCCCTACAACCCCCTACAACCCCTAAAAACCCCTACAAACCCCTATAAACCCTACAAACCCCTACAACCCCTACAACCCCTACAACCCCTACAACCCCTACAAACCCCTACAAACCCCTACAACCCCTACAAACCCCTACAACCACTACAAACCCCTACAAACCCCTACAAATCCCTACAAACCCCTACAAACCCCTACAACCCCTAAAACCCCTAAAAACCCCTACAACCCCTACAAACCCCTACAAACCCCTACAACCCCTAAAAACCCCTACAAACCCCTACAAACCCCTACAACCCCTACAAACCCCTACAAACCCCTACAACCCCTAAAAACCCCTACAAACCCCTACAACCCCTACAAACCCCTACAACCCCTACAAACCCCTACAAACCCCTAAAAATCCCTACAAACCCCTACAAACCCCTACAACCCCTAAAAACCCCTACAAACCCCTACAAACCCCTACAAACCCCTACAAACCCCTACAACCCCTACAAACCCAACAAACCCTACAAACCCTACAAACCCCTACAAACCTACAAACCCCTACAAACCCCTACAAATCCCTACAAACCCCTACAAACCCCTACAACCCCTACAAAACCCTACAAACCCCTACAACCCCTACAAACCTACAAACCCCTACAAACCCCTACAAACCCCTACAAACCCCTACAAACCCCTACAACCCCTACAAACCCCTACAACCCCTACAAACCCCTACAACCCCTACAACCCTACAAACCCCTACAAACCTACAAACCCCTACAAACCCCTACAAACCTACAAACCCCTACAACCCCTACAAACCCCTACAACCCCTACAAACCCCTACAACCCCTACAAACCCTACAAATCCCTACAAACCTACAAACCCCTACAAACCCCTACTAACCCCTACAAATCCCTACAAACCCCTACAAACCCCTACAACCCCTACAAAACCCTACAAACCCCTACAACCCCTACAAACCTACAAACCCCTACAAACCCCTACAAACCCCTACAAACCCCTACAAACCCCTACAAACCCCTACAACCCCTACAAACCCCTACAACCCCTACAAACCCCTACAACCCCTACAACCCTACAAACCCCTACAAACCTACAAACCCCTACAAACCCCTACAAACCTACAAACCCCTACAACCCCTACAAACCCCTACAACCCCTACAAACCCTACAACCCCTACAAACCCCTACAAACCCCTACAAACCCCTAAAACCCCTACGACCCCTACAAACCCCTACAACCCCTACAAACCCCTACAACCCCTACAACCCTACAAACCCCTACAAACCTACAAACCCCTACAAACCCCTACAAACCTACAAACCCCTACAACCCCTACAAACCCCTACAACCCCTACAAACCCCTACAACCCCTACAACCCCTAAAAACCCCTACAAACCCCTACAAACCCCTACAACCCCTACAACCCCTAAAAACCCCTACAAACCCCTACAAACCCCTACAAACCCCTACAACCCCTAAAAACCCCTACCAACCCCGACAACCCCTAAAAACCCCCACAAACCCCTACAACCCCTAAAAACCCCTACAAACCCCTACAAACCCCTAACCCCTACAAACCCCTACAAACCCCTACAAACCCCTACAACCCCTACAAACCCCTACAAACCCCTACAACCCCTAAAAACCCCTACAAACCCCTACAACCCCTACAAACCCCTACAACCCCTACAAACCCCTACAAACCCCTACAAATCCCTACAAACCCCTACAAACCCCTACAACCCCTAAAAACCCCTACAAACCCCTACAAACCCCTACAAACCCCTACAACCCCTACAAACCCAACAAACCCTACAAACCCTACAAACCCCTACAAACCTACAAACCCCTACAAACCCCTACTAACCCCTACAAATCCCTACAAACCCCTACAACCCCTACAAAACCCTACAAACCCCTACAACCCCTACAAACCTACAAACCCCTACAAACCCCTACAAACCCCTACAAACCCCTACAACCCCTACAAACCCCTACAAACCCCTACAAACCCCTACAAACCCCTACAAACCTACCAACCCCTACAAACCCCTACAACCCCTACAAACCCCTACAAACCCCTAAAAACCCCTACAAACCCCTACAACCCCTAAAAACTCCTACAAACCCCTACAAACCCCTACAAACCCCTACAACCCCTACAAACCCCTACAAACCCCTACAAACCCCTACAACCCCTACAAAACCCTACAAACCTACAAACCCCTACAAACCCCTACAAACCCCTACAACCCCTACAAACCCCTACAACCCCTACAAACCCCTACAAACCCTACAAACCCCTACAACCCCTACAAACCCCTACAACCCCTAAAAACCCCTACAAACCCCTACAAACCCCTACAAACCCCTACCAACCCCTACAAACCCCTACCAACCCCTACAAACCCCTACAACCCCTACAAACCCCTACAAACCCCTACAACCCCTACAAACCCCTACAAACCCCTACAACCCCTAAAACCCCTACAAACCCCTACAAACCCCTACAACCCCTAAAAACCCCTACAAACCCCTACAACCCCTAAAAACCCCTACATTCCCTACAAACCCCTACAACCCCTACAAACCCCTAAAACCCCTACAAACCCCTACAACCCCTACAAACCCCTACCAACCCCTACAAACCCCTACCAACCCCTACAAACCCCTACAACCCCTACAAACCCCTACAAACCCCTACAACCCCTACAAACCCCTACAAACCCCTACAACCCCTAAAACCCCTACAAACCCCCACAAACCCCTACAACCCCTAAAAACCCCTACAAACCCCTACAACCCCTAAAAACCCCTACATTCCCTACAAACCCCTACAACCCCTACAAACCCCTACAACCCCTACAAACCCCTACAACCCCTACAAACCCCTACAAACCCCTACAAACCCTAAAAACCCCTACAAACCCCTACAAACCCCTACAAACCCCTACAACCCCTACAACCCCTACAAACCCCTACAACCCCTACAAACCCCTACAAACCCCTACAAACCCCTAAAAACCCCTACAACCCCTAAAAACCCCTACAAACCCCTACAAACCCCTACAAACCCCTACAACCCCTAGAAACCCCTACAACCCCTACAAACCCCTACAAACCCCTACAACCCCTAAAAATCCCTACAAACCCCTACAAACCCCTAAAAACCCCTACAACCCCTAAAAAACCCTACAAACCCCTAAAAACCCCTACAACCCCTAAAAACCCCTACAAACCCCTACAAACCCCTACAAACCCCTACCAACCCCTACAACCCCTACAACCCCTAGAAACCCCTACAAACCCCTACAAACCCCTACAACCCCTAGAAACCCCTAAAAATCCCTACAAACCCCTACAAACCCCTACAACCCCTAAAAACCCCTAAAAACCCCTACAAACCCCAACAAACCCCTACAAACCCCTACAACCCCTACAAACCCCTACAAACCCCTACAACCCCTAAAAACCCCTACAAACCCCTACAAACCCCTACAAACCCCTACAACCCCTACAAACCCCTACAACCCCTACAAACCCCTACAAACCCCTACAAACCCCTAAAAACCCCTACAACCCCTACAAACCCCTACAAACCCCTAAAAACCACTACAACCCCTACAAACCCCTACAAACCTACAAACCCCTACAAACCCCTACAAACCTACAAACCCCTACAAACCCCTACAAACCCCTACAACCCCTACAAACCCCTACAACCCCTACAAACCCCTACAAACCCCTACAAACCCCTAAAAACCCCTACAAACCCCTACAAACCCCTACAAACCCCTACAACCCCTAGAAACCCCTACAACCCCTACAAACCCCTACAACCCCTAAAAACCCCTACAAACCCCTACAAACCCGTACAAACCCCTACAAACCCCTACAACCCCTACAAACCCCTACAACCCCTACAAACCCCTACAAACCCCTACAAACCTACAAACCCCTACAAACCCCTACAAACCCCTACAACCCCTAAAAACCCCTACAAACCCCTACAAACCCCTACAACCCCTACAAACCCCTACAACCCCTACAAACCCCTACAAACCCCTACAAACCCCTAAAAACCCCTACAAACCCCTACAAACCCCTACAAACCCCTACAACCCCTAGAAACCCCTACAACCCCTACAAACCCCTACAAACCCCTACAAACCCCTACAACCCCTACAACCCCTACAAACCCCTACAACCCCTACAAACCCCTACAAACCCCTACAAACCCCTAAAATCCCCTACAACCCCTAAAAACCCCTACAAACCCCTAAAAACCCCTACAAACCCCTACAACCCCTAGAATTCCCTACAACCCCTACAAACCCCTACAAACCCCTACAACCCCTAAAAATCCCTACAAACCCCTACAAACCCCTAAAAACCCCTACAACCCCTAAAAACCCCTACAAACCCCTACAAACCCCTACAAACCCCTACAAACCCCTACAACCCCTAGAAACCCCTACAACCCCTACAAACCCCTACAACCCCTAAAAACCCCTACAAACCCCTACAAACCCGTACAAACCCCTACAAACCCCTACAACCCCTACAACCCCTACAAACCCCTACAACCCCTACAAACCTACAAACCCCTACAAACCCCTACAAACCTACAAACCCCTACAAACCCCTACAACCCCTAAAAACCCCTACAAACCCCTACAAACCCCTACAACCCCTACAAACCCCTACAACCCCTACAAACCCCTACAAACCCCTAAAAACCCCTACAAACCCCTACAAACCCCTACAAACCCCTACAACCCCTAGAAACCCCTACAACCCCTACAAACCCCTACAACCCCTAAAAACCCCTACAAACCCCTACAAACCCCTACAAACCCCTACAACCCCTACAACCCCTACAAACCCCTACAACCCCTACAAACCCCTACAAACCCCTACAAACCCCTAAAATCCCCTACAACCCCTAAAAACCCCTACAAACCCCTAAAAACCCCTACAAACCCCTACAACCCCTAGAAACCCCTACAACCCCTACAAACCCCTACAAACCCCTACAACCCCTAAAAATCCCTACAAACCCCTACAAACCCCTAAAAACCCCTACAACCCCTAAAAACCCCTACAAACCCCTACAAACCCCTACAAACCCCTACAACCCCTACAAACCCCTACAACCCCTACAAACCCCTACAAACCCCAACAAACCCCTAAAATCCCCTACAACCCCTAAAAACCCCTACAAACCCCTAAAAACCCCTACAAACCCCTACAATCCCCTACAACCCCTACAAACCCCTACAACCCCTAAAAACCCCTAAAAACCCCTACAAACCCCTTCAAACCCCTACAAACCCCTACAAACCCCTACAACCCCTACAACCCCTAGAAACCCCTACAAACCCCTACAAACCCCTACAACCCCTAGAAACCCCTAAAAATCCCTACAAACCCCTACAAACCCCTACAACCCCTAAAAACCCCTAAAAACCCCTACAAACCCCAACAAACCCCTACAACCCTTACAAACCCCTACAAACCCCTACAACCCCTAAAAACCCCTACAAACCCCTACAAACCCCTACAAACCCCTACAACCCCTACAAACCCCTACAACCCCTACAAACCCCTACAAACCCCTACAACCCCTACAAACCCCTACAAACCCCTACAAACCCCTACAAACCCCTACAACCCCTAAAACCCCTACAACCCCTACAAACCCCTACAACCCCTACAAACCCCTAAAAACCCCTAAAACCCCTACAAACCCCTACAACCCCTACAAACCCCTACAAACCCCTACAACCCCTACAAACCCCTACAAACCCCTTTAAACCCCTACAACCTCTACATACTATGGCATTTGATTAGAAGTTTTTTTGCGTGCAAAAACTATGAAATAGTATAAAAAAAAAAACCTAACAACCTACCGAGGACCTGTGTATACTATGGCATGTGATTAGATTTTTTTTTGTGTAGATAATTTGTTTGTTTTTTGTTCGATATTTTTCATTGAGGCGCGAGCTGCAAGCAGCTCGCGTGGTAATAAAACAAAAAAAAAATCTCAAAGTCAAATTTCTGAATTGAAATTCCAACTTTTTTTATATTGTTATTACTCAATAAATGGAGGAAATCGTTTTGACCGGGAAACAGCTCTTGATACTGGTAACGGTTCAGTATGGATTTCCTTTGCAATACCGCATCAAATTGTAATCCATACTGTCATAATTTATATTATTTTCATGTTTTTGCGGAAAATCTCGGAAAATACCCGGAAAATGGTGATTTTTCTTTCACCAGGCAACACTTTTTGTCATTCTAAACAACCGCCTCATACAAGTTGTCCGGCTCGGGAGTTGCCAACAGCCTCATTTTTCACTTGGAAAATTTGGAAAATTTCATATTTTTACAAAATGGCCGCCACAACGACCGCCATCTTTTATTTTGAAAAAACTAATAGAATATTAAAGATGAAGCAGTGCACTGGCAACATTTCTGCATAAACAGAATTGCCATATGGCAACTTTGGTAGAAGGAAACTTGAATTCGTAGCCGAGTCGGACCCGAAAATTTCACTACTCGCATGCTCCCAGTGTTGCCAACTCACTGCAACCAAAATAGTCAAAAGTCACTCACATTGTCCTCTTCTTCAAGTCAACATCAATTTTGATTCAAAATACAATTTTTTTTTTTTTTTACATTTTATGGAAAATCTCGGAAAATACCCGAAAAATGGGGATTTTTTTTTAACCACGCAACACTTTTCATCGTTTTACACAACGGCTCCATACAAGTTGTCCAGCTCGGGTGTTGCCAAAAGCCTCATTTTCCAGTTGTAAAATTCAGAAAATTTCATCTATTTACAAAATGGCCGTCACAGCGTCCGCCATCTTTTATTTTGAAAAAACGAATAGAATGTCAAAGATTAAGCAGGGCACTGGCCACATTTCTGCATAAACAGAATTGCCATATGGCAACATTAGTAAAAGGAAACTTGAGCTCGTAGCCGAGTCGGACCCGAAAATTTCACTACTCGCATGCTCCCAGTGTTGCCAACTCAATGCAACCAAAATAATCAAAAATCACTCTCATGGTCCTCTCCTTCAAGTTTACATCAAATTTTGATTCAAAATACCATTTTTTTTTTTTACATTTTATGGAAAATCTCGGAAAATACCCGGAAAATGGAGAATTTTTTTTCACCAGGCAACATTTTTCATTGTTTTACACAATGGCCCGATACAAGTCGTCCGGCTCGGGTGTTGCCAACAGCGTCATTTTCGGGTTAGAAAATTTTGAAAATTTCATCTTTTTACAAAATGGCCGCCACAGCGTCCGCCATTTTGAATTTCGAAAAAACTAATAGAATGTCCAAGATGGAACAGTTCAGTGGCAACACTTGTGCATACTCAGAATTTGCGCATGGCAACTTTCGTAGTGGAAAAAAAATGAAAGTAGCCGAGTTGGGCCCAAAAAGAACACCTTCGCCTGCTCCCAGTGTTGCCAGCTAAGAGCGACTAAAATGGTCAAATGTCATTTGCAGTGACCTCTTGAACGACACCTCATCAAATTTTGATTCAAATTGTATTTTTTGTAATTTTCATGTTTTTGGGGAAAATCTCGGAAAATACCCGGAAAATGGGAAAATTTTTTTCACCAGGCAACACTTTTTATCGTTTTACACAATGGCCCCATACAAGTTGTCCGGCTCGGGTGTTGCCAACAGCCTCATTTTTCACTTGGAAAATTTTGAAAATTTCGTCATTTTACAAAATGGCCGCTAAATTGACCATATTCAAAAATTTCAAAAAACGTATAGTTTTCCCATATTAAGCAGTTCACCGACAAGGTTTCTGCATAAACAAAATTTGAATTTGGAAACTTTCGTAGAAGGAATCTAGAGCTCGCGTAAGAGTCGGGCCCAAAACTTAAAAAGTTTGCTTTTTCCCAGTGTTGCCAAATTGAAAGCGACAAAAATGGTCAAATGTCATTCGCATGGACTTTTTAAACGATACCTCATCAAATTTTGATTCAAAATGTCAATATTTCTAATTTTCACTTTTTTGGGGAAAATCTCGGAAATTACCCGAAAAATGGGGAAAATTTTCTAGCCAGGCAACACTCTTCATCGTTCTACACAACCGCCCCATACAAGTCGTCCGGCTCGGGTGTTGCCAAATGCCTCATTTTTCACATGGAAAATTTTGAAAATTTTGTCTTTTTACAAAATGGCCGCTATGTTGTCCGTATTCAAAAATTTCAAAAAACGTATAGTTTTCCCATATTAAGCAGTTCAACGACAAGGTTTCTGCATACACAAAATTTGAATTTGGAAACTTTCGTAGAAGGAATCTAGAGCTCGCGTAAAAGTCGGGCCCAAAAATAAAAAAAGTTCGCCTGATTCCAGTGTTGCCAGCTGAGGGGAACTAAAATGGTCAAATGTCATTCGCATGGACCTTTTAAACGATACCACATCAAATTTTGATTTAAAATGTCGTTATTTCTACTTTTCACCTTTTTGGGGAAAATCTCGGAAATTACCCGAAAAATGGGGAAAATTTTCTCGCCAGGCAACACTCTTCACCGTTCTACACAACCGCCCTATACAAGTCTTCCGGCTCGGGTGTTGCCAACAGTCTCATTTTCGGGTTGGAAAATTTGGAAAATTTTTGCTTTTTACAAAATGGCCGCCACAGCGTCCGCCATTTTGAATTTCGAAAAAGTCGTACTTACACGTCATTCTACAGGATACTGGCAATTATTAAAGCAAAACAGATTCACCGTACGCCAATGTTGCCAGAACAAAGCACCCCGCCAAAGTGGAGTCTGAAAATGGCAAATTTTCAATGTCCAATTCCGGAGCCGCCATCTTGTTTTTTTTTTTTTTTTTTTAATTTTTTTTTAAATTTTTCCCCCCTTCTATCGGTTCTACCACTTTAGAAAACCTTACCTAAAACCGTTTAGGAGCTGTCAAATCTGACAGCTGTCATTTCGAAAAATTCAAAATTCGAATCCGACACTTCTGGTCAGATTCACCCCCCCTAAACTTCCCCCAAACAAACCCCCCCCTTAACCGACTCCTTCTAGGAGAACAACCATGTCAATGAGTCACCGGGATTCAGCTTTATATTATATAGACTAGATGGAGCGTGGTGCGCGAGCTGCAAGCAGCTCGCGAGGGGGAGTTTTTACAAGGGGTTAAAAAAATATTTCGGAAAAAAAAAATTCATCAAAATTTCTCTAAGTCTTTTTCCATTCAAAATTTTTCAGAGTCCTTTTGAGGGAAAAGGTGCGCGAGCTGCAAGCAGCTCGCGTCTGGCTGTTGGTTTAAAAGGGGTTAAAAAAACAATTTAAATAAAAAAAAAATCATTAAAATTTTACTAAGTCTTTTTCCAACAAAGATATTTTTTCATTCAAAATTTGTCAGAGTCCTTTTGAGGGAAAAGGTGCGCGAGCTGCAAGCAGCTCGCGTCTGGCTGTTGGTTTCCAAGGGGTTAAAAAAAATTTTTTCAAAAAAAAAATTTTGAACAAAAAAATTTCATCAAAAAAATTTTCATCAAAATTTCTCTAAGTCTTTTTTCATTCAACATTTTTCAGAGTCCTTTTGAGGGAGAAGGTGCGCGAGCTGCAAGCAGCTCGCGTCTGGCTGTTGGTTTCAAAGGGGTTAAAAAAAAAATTTTCAAAAAAAAAATTTTGAACAATATCATTTCATCAAAAAAATTTTCATCAAAATTTCTCTAAGTCTTTATTCCTTCAAAATTTGTCAGAGTCCTTTTTGGGGAGAAGGTGCGCGAGCTGCAAGCAGCTCGCGTCTGGCTGTTGGTTTCCAAGGGGTTAAAAAAAAAAATTACAAAAAAAAATTTTTGAACAAAAAATTTAAAAAACTATACCAGGCAACACTTTTCATCATTCTACACAAATCCTCCATACAAGTCACCCCGCTCAGATGTAGCTATATGTCATTTATTTCAACTTGAAAATTGGCAACTTTAAGAGTTGGCCACACCATCCGCCATCTT